>JARQOC010000006.1:7965636-9256316 GCA_033576535.1 Allobates femoralis | reverse complement strand
GGATCAGTAATGTAATGTATGTACACAGTGACTGCACCAGCAGAATATGAGTGCAGCTCTGGAGTATAATACAGGAGGTAACTCAGGATCAGTAATGTAATGTATGTACACAGTGACTGCACCAGCAGAATAGTGAGTGCAGCTCTGGAGTATAATACAGGAGGTAACTCAGGATCAGTAATGTAATGTATGTACACAGTGACTGCACCAGCAGAATAGTGAGTGCAGCTCTGGAGTATAATACAGGAGGTAACTCAGGATCAGTAATGTAATGTATGTACACAGTGACTGCACCAGCAGAATAGTGAGTGCAGCTCTGGAGATAATACAGGAGGTAACTCAGGATCAGTAATGTAATGTATGTACACAGTGACTGCACCAGCAGAATAGTGAGTGCAGCTCTGGAGTATAATACAGGAGGTAACTCAGGATCAGTAATGTAATGTATGTACACAGTGACTGCACCAGCAGAATAGTGAGTGCAGCTCTGGAGTATAATACAGGAGGTAACTCAGGATCAGTAATGTAATGTATGTACACAGTGACTGCACCAGCAGAAAGTGAGTGCAGCTCTGGAGTATAATACAGGAGGTAACTCAGGATCAGTAATGTAATGTATGTACACAGTGACTGCACCAGCAAATAGTGAGTGCAGCTCTGGAGTATAATACAGGAGGTAACTCAGGATCAGTAATGTAATGTATGTACACAGTGACTGCACCAGCAGAATAGTGAGTGCAGCTCTGGAGTATAATACAGGAGGTAACTCAGGATCAGTAATGTAATGTATGTACACAGTGACTGCACCAGCAGAATAGTGAGTGCAGCTCTGGAGATAATACAGGAGGTAACTCAGGATCAGTAATGTAATGTATGTACACAGTGACTGCACCAGCAGAATAGTGAGTGCAGCTCTGGAGTATAATACAGGAGGTAACTCAGGATCAGTAATGTAATGTATGTACACAGTGACTGCACCAGCAGAATAGTGAGTGCAGCTCTGGAGTATAATACAGGAGGTAACTCAGGATCAGTAATGTAATGTATGTACACAGTGACTGCACCAGCAGAATAGTGAGTGCAGCTCTGGAGTATAATACAGGAGGTAACTCAGGATCAGTAATGTAATGTATGTACACAGTGACTGCACCAGCAGAATAGTGAGTGCAGCTCTGGAGTATAATACAGGAGGTAACTCAGGATCAGTAATGTAATGTATGTACACAGTGACTGCACCAGCAGAATAGTGAGTGCAGCCTGGAGTATAATACAGGAGGTAACTCAGGATCAGTAATGTAATGTATGTACACAGTGACTGCACCAGCAGAATAGTGAGTGCAGCTCTGGAGTATAATACAGGAGGTAACTCAGGATCAGTAATGTAATGTATGTACACAGTGACTGCACCAGCAGAATAGTGAGTGCAGCTCTGGAGTATAATACAGGAGTAACTCAGGACAGTAATGTAATGTATGTACACAGTGACTGCACCAGCAGAATAGTGAGTGCAGCTCTGGATATAATACAGGAGGTAACTCAGGATCAGTAATGTAATGTATGTACACAGTGACTGCACCAGCAGAATAGTGAGTGCAGTCTGGAGTATAATACAGGAGGTAACTCAGGATCAGTAATGTAATGTAGAAAAAGAGTATAGTCATATGTAATGTGAACATACTGCACAGCAGAAGTAGTGCAGCCTGGATATAATACAGGAGGTAATCAGGACAGTAATGTAATGTATGTACACAGTGATGCCCACGAATAGTGAGTGCAGCTTGGAGTATAATCGGAGGTAACTCAGATCAGTAATGTAATGTATGTACACAGTGATGCACCAGCAGAATAGTGAGTGAGCTCTGAGTATAATACAGGAGGTATCAGGATCAGTATGAATGTTGTAACAGTGAGCAGCAGAATAGTGGTATTGGAATATAAGAGTAATAGGCAATGTAATTATGTACACAGTGACTGCACCACAGAATAGTGAGTGCAGCTCTGGAGTATAATACAGAGGTAACTCAGGATGTAATGTAATGTATGTACACAGTACTGCACCAGCAGAATAGTGAGTGCAGCTCTGAGTATATAAGGAGGTATCAGGATCAGTAATGTAATGTATGTACACAGTGACTGCACAGCAGAATAGTGAGTGCGCTGGAGTATAACAGAGGTACTCAGGTCAGTAATGTAATGTATGTACACAGTGACTGCACAGCAGATAGTGAGTGCAGCTCTGGAGTATAATACAGGAGGTAATCAGGATCAGTAAGTAATGTATGTACACAGTGACTGCACAGCAGAATAGTGAGTGCAGCTCTGGAGTATAATACAGGAGTAACTCAGGATCAGAATGTAATGTATGTAACAGTGACTGCACCAGCAGATAGTGAGTGCAGCTCTGGAGTATAACAGGAGGTAACTCAGATCATATGTAATGTATGTACACAGTGACTGCACAGCATATGAGTGCAGCTCTGGAGTATAATACAGAGTAATCAGGATCATAATGTAATGTATGTACACAGTGCTGCAAGCAGAATAGTGAGTGCAGCTTGGAGTATAATAAGGAGTAACTCAGGATCAGTAATGTAATGTATGTACACATGACTGCACCAGCAGAATAGTGAGTGCAGCTCTGGAGATAATACAGGAGGTAACCAGGACGTAATGTAATGTATGTACACAGTGACTGCACAGCAGAAAGTGAGTGCAGCTCTGGAGTATAATACAGGAGGTAACTCAGGATCAGTAATGTAATGTATGTACACAGTGACTGCACCAGCAGAATAGTGAGTGCAGCTCTGGAGTATAATACAGGAGGTAACTCAGGATCAGTAATGTAATGTATGTACACAGTGACTGCACCAGCAGAATAGTGAGTGCAGCTCTGGAGTATAATACAGGAGGTAACTCAGGATCAGTAATGTAATGTATGTACACAGTGACTGCACCAGCAGAATAGTGAGTGCAGCTCTGGAGTATAATACAGGAGGTAACTCAGGATCAGTAATGTATTGTATGTACACAGTGACTGCACCAGCAGAATAGTGAGTGCAGCTCTGGAGTATAATACAGGAGGTAACTCAGGATCAGTAATGTAATGTATGTACACAGTGACTGCACCAGCAGAATAGTGAGTGCAGCTCTGGAGTATAATACAGGAGGTAACTCAGGATCAGTAATGTAATGTATGTACACAGTGACTGCACCAGCAGAATAGTGAGTGCAGCTCTGGAGTATAATACAGGAGGTAACTCAGGATCAGTAATGTAATGTATGTACACAGTGACTGCACCAGCAGAATAGTGAGTGCAGCTCTGGAGTATAATACAGGAGGTAACTCAGGATCAGTAATGTAATGTATGTACACAGTGACTGCACCAGCAGAATAGTGAGTGCAGCTCTGGAGTATAATACAGGAGGTAACTCAGGATCAGTAATGTAATGTATGTACACAGTGACTGCACCAGCAGAATAGTGAGTGCAGCTCTGGAGGATAATACAGGAGGTAACTCAGGATCAGTAATATAATGTATGTACACAGTGACTGCACCAGCAGAATAGTGAGTGCAGCTCTGGAGTATAATACAGGAGGTAACTCAGGATCAGTAATGTAATGTATGTACACAGTGACTACACCAGCAGAATAGTGAGTGCAGCTCTGGAGTATAATACAGGAGGTAACTCAGGATCAGTAATATAATGTATGTACACAGTGACTGCACCAGCAGAATAGTGAGTGCAGCTCTGGAGTATAATACAGGAGGTAACTCAGGATCAGTAATGTAATGTATGTACACAGTGACTGCACCAGCAGAACAGTGAGTGCAGCTCTGGAGGATAATACAGGAGGTAACTCAGGATCAGTAATGTATGTAATTGCTTTGGACGCAAATACAGAGGAGTCACCAAAGGTCACATTTTATGATCTGTAGCATCAATCACTCTAGATATGACCTGTACTCATTATTTATAAGTGTTCCCCATCTCCAATCCATGCATTCAGGATTTCCTTAGCATTGCACAGGTGTTGGAATCACCCTGAATGCAAGTGATTACATCATCACCTGTGCAATGCTAAGGAAATCCTATAAACCTGCCCTGCTGGTGGCTCCTGAGGACTGAGCTGGGAAACACTGATGTATATGATTTAGCTCCTGCTATAAGTCCTCACAATGGAGACTAAAGTGGGAAAGTGGAAGGGGCTCATGGACGAAGAAGACGCCATAACCAGACCAGAACCCTCGGAAGGTGACAGATCTCATGATGACATTGTAAGTTCCTCTTCTCAGCAGAGGCGTACCTACAACAGGTGCAGGGGTTACAATCACATCCGGGCCCTGGAGTCTCGGGGGCCCCAAATGTCCCTTTGACCTAATGGTATTAAAGATTTGCAATAATTGGGGGCCCCGTTGGAGCTTTTGCATCGGGGCCCACAAACTTCAGGTAATGCCCCTGCTTCCAGGAGTTCCTGTGTATCGGGGAAGACTCTCCCTCAATCTCCATCAGCATTGAAGCGTTACGTGCAATCAAGGAGCAACGGGCACGACCTTGTCCCTCCAAAAAGATTTAATTGTAAAGACAAGTTCCCCGATATCTGATAGACACAGAAGTATCATCAGTCACAATGGACATTACAGGATAGAATCTGTCACTATCCACAATTGTTCGCCTTTCCATCCGCAGCCCTTCTCCGGTGCAGTCCCTGGTGAAGTCTTCACTCGGCCGCCATTACCCTTGTGATGGTGGATATGGTGGGTTATATTGTACTGTTCCTATACTGCATATTCAGGTCTTTCCCCTTCCTGAGTACTCGTTACACTCCTGAGGGTCTGATAATTGAATTCCTGTGGACCTGTCCTTACTTGGTCATTCCAGTCCTCTGTCTGTAAATGTTTGTGCCACCCCCTGGAGTGTGTCAATAGACCTGGTTTTTGGAGATGGGAGGTGGTTGGGGGAAGGAGAGGCAGTCTTTTGTGTGGAACACTGAAGATGAGGTGAGAGCCACCTGGATTACCTGGATATACACTATTCTAATGGATTGTTTTATGGATTTCTGATGGATTGTTTTATGGATTTTTCTGATGGATTGTTTTATGGATTTTTATGTTTTTCAAGCATTAAAGGTTATTGGGCTGTTCACGCATCTCTCGCTCTGTTGATTGTGGGATACTGGATATCGACCCTGTGACAACTCTCCTTTGTGCAGCGGCAGCAACTTTGACATCTCCTACGCTCACTCGGCTGCCATATTATGACGTTGCACAAAGCACAGTGACATCAGGCAACGTCAGAACATTGCATCCGGTCAGCACAGGAGATACCAATGATGCCGGACCCGGTGATAACCATGACCAGACCGGAGAACACAGGGGAGGACCAAGTAAGCATTATTCTTTAACCCCTTCATGGCTCTTCTGAATCCAGCCACCATGTTACTAGATTAGTGAATTTCAATTAGCAAAAAATGTTCCAAATTTGAATTTTCGGTGAAGTTTGAGACGACTTCGATTCACCGTTACAGGATTTGCTCATCTGTAGCCGTCACTGGTGAGGTCTACTGTCACCTATTTAGGCATATTACAGATCTCTTGGGTGCAGAGTTTCATTTCCAGTCTATTCTTCGGGCCATAAACCAAATCTGCCACAATGTGACGTCTCTTACCATAATAAGCCCCGCCCTCGCTCATCCCATGAACATCTAAGGAGTATCCCACATCCCGCTTTGGTATACTGTGGCATGAAAATGTTTGTGCACCCCTGGTCAAAATTACTGTTACCGTGAACAGTTAAGCAAGTTACAGATGAAATTGTCTCTAAAATGCAAACAGTTAAAGATGACACATTCCGTTTGTATTTTAGGGGAAAAAATATTTTTATGTTTTACATTTTAAAAATGACAAAAGGAAAATGGTCCAATGCAAAAGTCTGGGCACCCTGCATGGTTATGACCTGTAGCACCCCCTTTTTGCCAGTGTCACAGGTTGTAAATGGTTTTTGTAGTGGCCAAAAGTCTGTAAATTCTTGTTTGAAGGATTTCTGTGTATTCTTCTGTGGAAAAGTCTTCCAGTTCTGTGAGATTCCCGGCTTATCTTTCAGTTCTGTGAGATTCCTGGCTCGTCTTCCAGTTCTGTGAGATTCCCGGCTCATCTTCCACTTCTGTGAAATTCCTGGCTCGTCTTCCAGTCCTGTGTGATTTCTGGCTCATCTTCCAGTTCTGTGTGATTTCTGGCTCATCTTCCAGTTCTGTGAGATTCCTGGATCATCTTCCAGTTCTGTGAGATTCCTGGCTCGTCTTCCAGTTCTGTGAGATTCCTGGCTCGTCTTCCAGTTCTGTGAGATTCCTGGACCATCTTCCAGTTCTGTGAGATTCCTGGATTATCTTCACATTCTGTGAGATTCCTGACTCATCTTCCTGTTCTGTGAGATTCCTGGCTCATTTTCCAGGTCTGCGAGATTTCTGGCTCGTCTTCCAGTTCTGTGAGATTCCTGGCTCATCTTCCAGTTCTGTTATATTTGGGGCTCATCTTCAGGCTCTGTGAGATTATTGGCTCATCTTCCAGGTCTATGAGATTCCTGGCTCATCTTGCAGTTCTATAAGAATTCTGGCTGAACTTCCAGTTCTGTGAGATTCCTGGCTCGTCTTCCAGTTCTGTGAGATTCCTGGCTCATCTTCCAGTTCTATAAGAATTCTTGCTGAACTTCCAGTTCTGTGAGATTCCTGGCTCGTCTTCCAGTTCTGTGAGATTCCTGGACCATCTTCCAGTTCTGTGAGATTCCAGGATAATCTTCCAGGTCTATGAGATTCTTGGCTCATCTTCCATTTCTGTAAGATTCCTGGATCATCTTCACATTCTGTGAGATTCCTGGCTCATCTTCCTGTTCTGTGAGATTCCTGGCTCATTTTCCAGGTCTGCGAGATTTCTGGCTCGTCTTCCAGTTCTGTGAGATTCCTGGCTCATCTTCCAGTTCTGTTATATTCGGGGCTCATCTTCAGGCTCTGTGAGATTATTGGCTCATCTTCCAGTTTTGTGAGATTCTTGTATCGTATTCCTGTTCTTTGAGATTCCTGGCTCATCTTCAGGCTCTGTGAGATTCCTGGCTCATCTTCCAGGTCTATAAGATTCCTGGCTCATCTTGCAGTTCTATAAGAATTCTGGCTGAACTTCCAGTTCTGTGAGATTCGTGGCTCATCTTCCATTTCTGTGAGAGTCTTGGCTTGTCTTCCAGTTCTGTGAGATTCCTGGCTCATCTTCCAGTTCTATAAGAATTCTGGCTGAACTTCCAGTTCTGTGAGATTCCTGGCTCATCTTCCAGTTCTATAAGAATTCTGGCTGAACTTCCAGTTCTGTGAGATTCCTGGCTCGTGTTCTATATTTCTGTGTGCTGCTGTTTACTTGCATAAGTCGCACCCGCTCTGAGGTTTTGAGGGATTGTCTATCAATAGATGAGAATATTGGCAAGTCATGGTAACAATCAGGTTAGTGTATTGTTGTCATGCTGGGCGTAGGGAGACACCCAGCACAGGATGATGAAAGGGGGGAGTCCCTGATGCTAAGGTGGAATGGTGACCCCTAGAATTACCAATGTTGACACATGGCTCCTCTGACAACCCTATACAGTCTCTGCAACTGTCACCGAGCAGGATACCTTTTCCCTGTCTGTCCCTCAACTAAGACTACTTAGGGATCAGACAGGGTGAACGCTGGTCAACCCAGCTAACAACTAGAGGAAAACACCAGGGAGACAAACAAGGAGGAGAGGGAGAAACACTAAGCTGAAAGGAGATCACGCAGCAAACTACACCGGAAATCCATGATGCACTGCAGAGCCAGGAAGCAACACCACCTCCATACACCCTATCACCAGCAATGAATCATGGGAGCCAAGGGGCACAAATAGAGACAGCTGAAAGGTCGGCAGGTAGGAGGCCTGCTGGGACCTAGTGACCTCCAGCTATCACCAGCAATGCATCATGGGAGCTAAGGGGTATAAATAGAGACAGCTGAAAGGTCGGCAGGTAGGATGCCTGCTGGGTCCTAGTGACCTCCAGCTATCAGCAAGCAGAGAAATACCTCTTAAAGGGACAGAACCACAATTCAGGATTTTGTCTGTTTGGCCAGGCGTTGCGACCACAACATCCTCGTCCGTGTCTCCTGATACACCCGTGACAACTGTGCATGATGATTGATGACGATGCATAGAATTTGAATCAAAGGAGGGGATTGGGGTGAACGGCCCAGACGTACAGTATTCTGGGTGCTGCAAAAGTGAAGAAGGGAGGAGGAGAACCTCTGTATAAGAAGAGCACAACCAGGGATATTATTAATTTGTATTATTAATACAGAGGTTCTCCTCCTTCCTTCTTCAATGCATAGAATTTGGACATTTCTTCCAGAAGTTCCCGAACTTATAACAATTCAGACGTTACCTTTCACTATTCGGAGAGGTTTCTTAGAAGCGACTGATTGTCATGTAGGTGACTCCGCTCTATTGTCTCCATATTAAAGCCGCCCTCATTGTTTTATAAATGTTCCATAAATATATGGAAAAAAAATAATAAAACATCACCCCCGAGCGGCGGCGGCGGTGGCGGCGGCGGCTCTGACAATTCTATATGTTTGCCAACATGAATGGAGTCCACCGCCGAGCTTGTTGAGACAATAGAAAATCAAACGTCTTTTTTAAAAGTTCCTGACGACGAAGAGAAGCAAATTATCCCAACAAACAGCGGGTTATTATCCCAGGTATCGAAGAGAGGAAGCGACTGAACAAAGCGAAGCACCGGGAACGAGGAGGAGGAGCGCCGCCATCAAACCACACTCACATCACCGGCCGCTCGCAGGGTTCTGATCTGCCATTACATAGATTACAATCACAGAAAAGATCAAAAGTAAATAAACAAATAAATATGTAAACTGTGAGCGTACAGAAAACAAATGAACAATATCTAGATAAATAAAAATATTTACATAATACAACTTAATTAATACAGATCCAAAGCACTCGAAGCGACCTGTCCCTGTATCTGAGAATAGGAAAAAAATAAGGAGAAATTATATCCTGAATACATGTAAAATGATAAATGAATGACAAATAGTTGACAAAAATAAATAAAAAAAAATAAAAATATACCAAATTATTTCAAATATAAAAATAATGAAAATAAGTGTATTTTTTAGAAGTTTTATACTTTTTATATCAATTATAGATATAAGCAAAAGAAATAAACAATAAAGTTTTTTTAATTTTTATACATTTTATATCAAATTTAAAAAATAATGAAAATAACAGCATAAAAAAGTACATTTTCTAAGTTAATATTTTTTTATATCAAATCTAAAAATAATGAAAATAACAGCATAAAAATAATGTCTTTTTTTAAGTTTTGTACTTTTTTATAACAAATGTAAAAATAATGAAAGTAGGAAAAAAAAATAATGTAAACTTTTTCAAGTTTTATACTTTTTATTTCAAATATAAAAATGATAAAAAAATAACAGCATAAAAAATAAAGAACTTTTAAAATTGTTATACTTTTTTATACTAAATATAAAAATAATAAAAATAATAGAATTTCATTTTTTATTTTTATACTTTTTTTTATATTAAATAAAAAATATATATATTATATATGAAATATATATTATATATTTATATAATATATATATATATATATATATATATATATATATATATATATATATATATATATATATATAATATATATTTATATATAATATATATACTATATGAAATATATATTATAAAAAACAAATTTTTTTCTTTAATATATATATTTTATATAATATATATTATATATAAATATATATATTTATACTTTTATATCAAATAGCAGGCTAAAAAAGGTATCATTTATTAAGTTTTACTTTTTCATATCAAATATAAAAATAAAAGCATAAAAAATAATGTACATTTTTTAAAGTTTTTTTTTGCGTATAAAATATAAAAAAAGCTTAAAAAATAAAGTTTTTTTTTTCAAGTTTTATACTAATATATAAAAATATAAAAAAAAACTAATACAAAGAATTGAAAAAAATTAACAATTTTATACATTTTATGGTTATCTTTTATATCACATATAAAATAATGAAAATAACAGCATAAAAATAAATGCATTTTTCAAGAATTTTATACTTTTTTATTATGATTATTATTAATTTTTATTATTACCTATGACCATTTGTATATGGACTACTGTATTGTAAAGCGCTGCTGAATATATTGGCGCTATACAAATAAAGATTACTTATTATTATTTTTATTTTTTTAATTATTATCTATGACCGTTTGTATATGAACCACTGTATTGTAAATAAAGATTATTATTATTATTATTATTTTTTTTTTTTATGATTACCTATGACCATTTGGTTGTATACTACTGTATTGTAAAGTGCTGTGGAATATGTTGGCGCTATATAAAGATTTATTATTATTATTTTTATTTTTTTTAATTATTACCTATGACCGTTTGTATATGAACTACTGTATTGTAAAGCGCTGCAGAATATGTTGGTGCTATATAAAGATTTATTATTATTATTTATTATTATTTTATTATTATTACCTATGACCATTTATATATGAACTACTGTATTGTAAAGCTCTGTGGAATATATTGGCACCATATAAATAGAGATTTATTATTATTATTATTTTTAGTTTTTTATTATTACCTACGACCGAGTGTGTATATGAACCACTGTATTGTAAATAAAGATTATTATTATTATTATTATTTTTATTATTTATTTTTTATATTATTACTTATGACCATTTGTATATGAACTACTGTATTGTAAAGTGCTGCGGAATATGTTGGCGCTATATAAAGATTTATTATTATTATTATTGATTATTTTTTATTATTACCTATGACGGTTTGTACATGAACTACTGTATTATAAATAAAGATTATTATTATTATTATTATTATTTTATTATTATTATTATTATTATTATTATTATTATTATTATTATTATGTCAAATAGAGAGAGAATGAAAATAAATGCATGTCATTTAAAAATGAAAAAAAAAAAAAACATAAAAACATAAAAACTAACTAAACACAAAGAGGTTAAAGAAAATTGTAAAGGAAAAAGAATAAAAAATTGAAGAAGAATCGGATGGAAAAAAAAAGATACAACAAATCAGAACAGTCAACAAAGTGTCAGCAGAAGTTCCTGCATCTTCCACATTCTCTCGTCGTCTTGTTATGTAACATTATGTGAAATCTCTGTGGATTTGAAGGAGCCGAGATGATAATAAGCAGCGGGTTATTGTCCGAGGAGACGCGGAAGATTTTTATTTCTTTTCCTTCCGTCCTCATCATCTCGTCCTCATCTGTTCATCGCTCATCATCTTCTTCATCATTAGATTCTTCCCAAATCAAAAAAAAGAAAAGAAATGAAAATTAAGAGCAGCGGAATGGAATGTTTTTGATACAAAGTATCATTATGTTTCAGGCTGTGGAATGTTGCGGAATGTTGCATATTGTGTTCACCATTATGACAGCGGCTGCGAATCTTCTGCTCTAAGAATTGTAATTTATGAATACTGAGAAGCTGAGAAGAAAAGGAATACGGGATTACTTCCTACAGCTCTGCTTGTATTTATGTATCGTTGGAGGAGTCGTACACAAGTCCCTTCACCCTGGTGAGCTCATTACCGGCATCATTTGCCCACTCGCGGACACTTTCCTGGAGTCAGATATGATCCTCCGCGTCGTTCTTTGTAACTTCCCCGTAACAATGATGATTTTATGCTGATCAGATCCTAACGAGGCGCCTCTGCTTTGCATATAACCTGTCGCTCCAGCCAAGAATTTCTTGTAAATATAAAAAAAAAAGAAAGATAATAAAAAAATGACACTTTTCAAAAACAAATAAATATTTTTAAGTTAAGAAATCATCATTTCCTGGGAAAAAAAAGAAAGTGTTTGAAAATGTCTAGACGTTACGGGTAACGGTAACTTACTATTATTATTTTATATATGTTAAGAGCCGAAGAACACAGCGATGTGCCCACGACCTTCAGAAAATCACCAGTAAGGGCACGGCTGTAACGTAAAGCTCAAATAGGGCCCCCAATTATTGTAAATGTTTACTAACATTAGTCTTTTTCTATAGGTCAAAGGGACTTGTCAGGCCCCCCATGCTCCAGGGCCCCCCATGCTCCAGGGCCCCCCATGCTCTAGGGCCCCCCATGCTCCAGGGCCCCACATGCTCCAGGGCCCCACATGCTTCAGGTTCTCCCATGCTTCAGGGCCCCCCATGCTCCAGGGCCCCCATGCTCCAGTGCCCCACATGCTCCAGGGCCCCCCATGCTCCAGGGCCCCCCATGCTCCAGGGTCCAGGTACAATTGCAGCCTCTGCACCTGTGGTACCATAGTTATGCCCCTGCGTAAGGGTGTAAATGAAGCAATAATAGCACATGACATTTCTTCCTCCTGAATCTTCCCCCATCACCTGTGAGTGATATTATTGAGAAGTGGAAGAAACCGCAGCAACTCAAACATTATAACATTACAGAGCGGGGGGCCGAGTGCTGAGCAGCAGAAAAGTCGCCACCGCTCTGCTGACCCCAAAATTGCAGAGTCCAGACCTCCTCTGTAACATCAGCAAAAACACTGCGCCCACCAGGAGCTTCATTGCCGAGTAGCTGCAGCTGTACATCACCAAGCACAATGCCGAGCAGCTGCAGCTGTACATCACCAAATACAATGCCGAGCAGCTGCAGCCGTACATCACCAAACACAATGCCGAGCAGCTGCAGCCATACATCACCAAACACAATGCCGAGCAGCTGCAGCTGTACATCACCAAGCACAATGCTGAGCAGCTGCAGCCATACATCACTAAACACAATGCCGAGCAGCTGCAGCCGTACATCACTAAGCACACTGCCGAGCAGCTGCAGCCATACATCACCAAACACAATGCCGAGCAGCTGCAGCCATACATCACTAAGCACACTGGTGAGCAGCTGCAGCCATACATCACCAAACACAATGCCGAGCAGCTGCAGCCGTACATCACCAAACACAATGCCGAGCAGCTGCAGCCATACATCACCAAACACAATGCCGAGCAGCTGCAGCCATACATCACTAAGCACACTGCCGAGCAGCTGCAGCCGTACATCATCAAGCACAATGCCGAGCGTCGGATGAAGTGGTGTAAAACTGCCAGCACTGGCCTCTGGAGGAGACGTGTTCTGTGCAGTGACGGATCACACTGCTATTTCTGCATCTGATGGAGGCGTCTAGGTTTGGTGAATGGAGAATGTCACCCCCTGACTGCATTGTGCTGCTGTACAGATGGTGGAGGAGGAGGATGCTCCGGGCTGTTATTAGAAGCCTTGGACCATTATACCAGCGATGGACTCCTCTTCCTCCATCCTTCAGTCTCTTGGCTATCTCACCTCTGTCCCTCCCCCTGCCCTTCAGTATAGTCTGACCCTGTGATTAGGCTTCAGCTTCCATTATACATAGATTCATAATCTATACTGGAACTTGTAGTGCATACATTGGTCTCTTTCATACCAAACTCTCTCCTCTCCAATACGTCCTGAATGCAGTAGCCTGGGACTTTGTCTGATCCAGTCACTACATAGATGGCTCTACCTGATGCCAGCCACTGCACTGGTTACCCATCTGCTACAGAATACAATATAAACGTATTGCTCTCAGTCACAAAGCTTTCCACTGCTCTGCTCCACCTTACATCTCCTCCTCATCTGTTTATCACCTACCCGTCCTCTCCACAGTCCTGCACCTCCCTACATCTCCTCATCTCTGTCTATCACCTACCCATCCTCATCATAGTTCTGCACCACCCTACATCTTTCATCTCTGTCTATCACCTACCCACCCTCATCACAGTTCTGCACCACCCTACATCTCCTCCCCATCTCTATCACCTACCTGTCCTCTCCACAGTTCTGCATCACCCTACATCTCCTCCTCATCTCTGTCTATCACCTACCCATCCTCGTCACAGTTCTGCACTACCCTACATCTCCTCATCTCTGTCTATCACCTACCCATCCTCGTCACAGTTCTGCACTACCCTACATCTCCTCCCTCATCTCTATCACCTACCCGTCCTCTCCACAGTTCTGCACCACCCTACATCTCCTCCCTCATCTCTGTCTAGCACCTACCCGTCCTCTCTACAGTTCTGCACCTCCCTACATCTCCTCCCTCATCTCTGTCTATCACCTACCCGTCCTCTCCATAGTTCTGCACCACCCTACATCTCCTCCCCATCCCTATCACCTACCTGTCCTCTCCATAGTTCTGCACCACCCTACATCTCCTCCTCATCTCTTTCTATCACCTACCCGTACTCTCCACAGTTCTGCACCACCCTACGTCTCCTCATCTGTGTCTATCACCTACCCACCCTCATCACAGTTCTGCTCCAACCTACATCTCCTCCCCATCTCTATCACCTACCCGTCCTCTCTACAGTTCTGCACCTCCCTACATCTCCTCCTCATCTCTGTCTATCACCTACACGTCCTCTCTACAGTTCTGCACCTCCCTACATCTCCTCCCTCATCTCTGTCTATCACCTACCTGTCCTCTCTACAGTTCTGCACCTCCCTACATCTCCTCATCTTTGTCTATCATCTACCCGTCCTCTCCACAGTTCTGCCCCGCCCTACATCTCCTCCCCATCTCTATCACCTACCTGTCCTCTCCACAGTTCTGCACCGCCCTACATCTCCTCCTTATCACTGTCTATTACCCTACCTGTCCTCTCTACAGTTCTGCACCGCCCTACATCTCCTCCTTATCGCTGTCTATTACCCTACCTGTGCCTTTGTTCTGCAACAGATCTAATATGAACATCTTTCATAATCTGAACTTCCACCTCCATCTTCAGGACTTCTCTAGTGCTGCACCAGTTTTCTAGAATGTGCTACCCCAGATAATCCAATTTAGTATCCAAATTAGTGCGTATCCACCAGACTTTTAAGCGTGCTCTTACATACAAATAATATATTATTGTTAAAATTATTATAATGTTGCACTCTGTGTTCATTCATTTCTCGGCTATGCTGGGATTTATGGTACCTCAGTGTTGCTGTATGTCCCAGGGTCTCACACTTTGAGTTTAGATTAGGTCACCAGTGCTTTGTGTGAAGGGGCCTGACTCTTGATCTTGGTTGCTAAGCCAGATAGACAGAGAAGGGTCTTGGCCACTGGAATAAGCAGCCGGCCAGCCCCCTTCTCATACAGCAAAGGTCACACGCCAAAAACACGACATATATTTTATATATGACATGATGTACTTCTGCATATGTGATAAGTGATCTGTGTCAGTCTGCACTGCATTTCTGACATTCTATTCATGATCTAGGAGCAGGATCAGGGGGGTATGGATTTCTCGTCCCAGGCTCCTTGAAGACGTCTTAGCGGCTCCGCTCTCTTCCCGGGATGATGGATTCCGGCCGTCGTCTTCTCCTGTTGCTTTCTTCTCTCTTTTCGTCCCTTCGTGCTTCTGCTTCCAATGTCATGAAGGTAATTTCCCGCATCTTCAATTCCCCAAACTTGTGATCTCGTCTTTAATTTATTCCTGTTTCCCGGTGACCTTCCCACAAACAAACACCGGGCGCCGCCGATCGCCTTTATTCTTGACCTAAAACAAAGTGCGAGATGCAAATATGAATCCGGCATCTCATCTCTGCGCCGTGTGAAGGTGCGGAATAAATGGCATGGCAGATCATACGCCGCGTCTCAGTGTGCGCCCGGCGCCGGCACCACCAGAATGATAAGGACACTGAAAGTCGACTCGTCTCGGGGCGGCAGGAAAACTTAGAGACAAGACAGAGAACAGAACAGAACTATTCAGAATCCTCCGATCGTCTCCAGAATCTTTACAACACTGCGGTAAAGCAAAACCCAACTCCTGGCTCCTCCCTCAATAATAAGCTCCTCCCTCCCCGATGCACATATAGGGATCTCACACTTTCCTTTACACTGGTGATCTAGTTACCAGTAGATTCTACCATGCGCGCGTCATCGAAACAAGCAGGTTGCTCACTCGGATGGGTGCGACTCAAGCCCCGAGCATAATGAGACTGAATTGTCCTAGGATGGCTATAACGGACAAGAGGATATGTAAAAGGATGGCAGTGACTGGCAAAAGTAATCTGGGTAGCTAGTCTGACCCTGTTCCCGGAATTATGTCTCAAGGTGAGAATGTCTGGGCCGCCACCTTTGCCCTCCTCCTGACCAGACCAGGCCGATAATCCCTCACCCCCACCCACGGACCGAAATGCGAACAGCAACTCCTAAACGGGATGGCTATCTCCAAGGTTAAAAGCTTCTGGACGGCTTCAGCAAGAACTGCACAGCGTCCACACAGCTCATGGTCAGAATAGAGAATGAATTCTTTCAGCGACACAAAGCGATGGGTCATAGAACTACTTAAAGGGTGGAGGAGTGGTCAGATCACCTGATTCATTCAGCAACAGCATCTAGTACAGGAGAGACAAAGCCACTGACGTTAACCCATAAGGTACAAACAGAAATTAGCTCCATATAAACCACTGAAGATCAGTCACTAGTTTTGTCAGGACTTGCAGCTCTCTGGCGCCCTCTTATCCTGCTGGCCAAACCAGGTATTGACAGAGAATAAGAAAAGGAGCGCAGCTGCTCTAATTTATGTCGGCTACTGTGGCACAAGATGTGACCAGATGTATATATACCACCCGTTCCTGCCAGGAACATATATATATATACCTCGATGCAGTCACCCTCAGGCCCACAATACCACATAAATACAAAAATTATGCTGCCACCACCGATCTCTTAAAGGTGGATCAGAAACCCGTTTGGTAACGTGAATTCCATATCTTTGTTCTGGAAGCTCCCAGGTCAAAGATATTGGCATCATGTTTTCCCTTGTGATTTTACTGTGTTTTTTTATACCAAACATGGGGTGTATGTGATTTGCGGATGGTCAGAAATTATTTCCCAGGTTTCTGATATTCTTTCGAGAACGTGGAAAGGTGCTCTGAAATCTACAAGTCATCCACATCCCTAAAATCCGATTTATGTATTTGAGGCATTAATGTATATTATTAAATTTGACGTTGAGTGTTTGCAGCTGAAGAACAAAAGATTTTTCCATGTGGCTCTTGGAGGGAGAAAGCAGAAACTTCCAGCTCAGCTTTTACCACTTGACTGGGTTGTAAATACCTGATAGGGGAGGGTGAAGAGTGAGGGGAGAAACAGTGTGTTTCTAGAAACCAGAAGGGGGCAGAGAAGTGTGTTGGCTCTGCTGTGTCTTTAAAACAATGAAAATAATTCATATTTACCTGACACTTCATAATGTAGCAGACTGCAGTGTAAAGCATGGGGGAGAGAAATCAGCTAAGCTAGATCCTCAACGGACATAGGTGCTCCATAATGTAGCAGTGTAAAGCATGGGGGATTAGGACCTACAGTCAGGAGTCACAGGTTACTTTTTAGTGGAATCTCAATGATTGTAAAAAGAGGCCAATAAACGTTGAAAGTAATGCGGTTTTATTAAACGCATTTCGGACTATTGTTCCTAAAAACGCTGCGTGATCTCCTTTCAGCTAAGTGTTCCTACCTCTCCCCTTTGTTTGTTTCCTTGGTGTTTTCCTCTAGTTGTTAGCTGGGTTGACCAGTGTTCACCCTGTCTGATCCTTAAGTAGTCTTAGTTAAGGGACTGACAGGGAGTAGGTATCCTGCATGATGACAGTTGCGGAGACTGTATAGGGTTGTTAGGGGAGTCAGGTGTCAGCACTAGTTTTTCTAGGGGTCACCATCCCCCCCTAGCGTCAGGGACTCCTTTTCCCCCTCGTCATCCTGCAATGGGTGTCTCCCCACAACCAATGTGACACCTTGTTGCTCATGGGAGGAGCCAGCTGCACAGCAGGGTGGAGACATATCACCAACTGGCTGATTGGATGTTCACACCCAGGAGGAGTCAACGATTATATCATTTACCTGGAAACACAATATATATTCACTATGTAATGTAAGTATCATTCCATTAATTATTCTGCTCCTGAATAAAGTAATTTTGTTTCCAAGTCATTAATTCCAGTATTCATTCACTACTGCATTCGTTCATTCATTCATTCAGTTATTTTCAATTGCCTGAAGTAAATGTCAGAGAGTAAAGTGAATTTTCCCAACTGTACGGGAACTCGTACATATTTTAAAGTGATGATGGGTTGGATGACAGGTCGATAACCGCGCGAGCGACACTTACCGAAAAAGTCTATGGGAACTTCACGATCTGCTCAGATCAGACTCTGACATGTCACATCCACAAAATACAGCTGATAGCGGTCAGAGCCGCGTGCGGGGTCACTTACTGCATCAATAGAACGTGCTGCACACCCAGATCACACGATACATGGGGGCCAGCTCCAATACTGCAATAACACTGGGGAGTATTATCGTAGTTATATTCTTGTATATAGGAGCAGTATTATAGTTGTTATATTCTTGTATATAGGGGCAGTATTATAGTAGTTATATTCTTGTATATAGGAGCAGTATTATAGTAGTTATATTCCTGTATATAGGAGCAGTATTATAGTAGTTATATTGTTGTATACAGGAGCAGTATTATAGTAGTTATATTCTTGTATATAGGGGCAGTATTATAGTAGTTATATTCTTGTATATAGGAGCAGTATTATAGTAGTTATATTCTTGGACATAGGAGCAGTATTATAGTAGTTATATTCTTGTACATAGGGCAGTATTATAGTAGTTATATTCTTGTACATAGGGCAGTATTATAGTAGGTATATTCTTGTATATAGGAGCAGTATTACAGTAGTTATATTCTTGTATATAGGAGCAGTATTATAGTAGTTATATTCTTGTACATAGGAGCAGTATTATAGTAGTTATATTCTTGTATATAGAGGCAGTATTATAATTGTTATATTCTTGTATATAGGGGCAGTATTATAGTAGTTATATTCTTGTATATAGGAGCAGTATTATAATAGTTATATTCTTGTATATAGGGGCAGTATTATAGTAGTTATATTCTTGTATATAGGAGCAGTATTATAGTAATTATATTCTTGCATATAGGGGCAGTATTATAGTAGATATATTCTTGTACATAGGGGCAGTATTATAGTAGTTATATTACTGTACATAGGAGCAGTATTATAATAGTTATATTCTTGTATATAGGGGCAGTATTATAGTAGTTATATTCTTGTATATAGGAGCAGTATTATAGTAGTTATATTCTTATATATAGGAGCAGTATTATAGTAGTTATATTCTTGTACATAGGAGCAGTATTATAGTAGTTATATTCTTGTATATAGGAGCAGTATTATAGTAGTTATATTCTTGTATATAGGGGCAGTGTTATAGTAGTTATATTCTTGTATATAGGAGCAGTATTATAGTAGTTATATTCTTGTATATAGGAGCAGTATTATAGTAGTTATATTCTTGTATATAGGGGCAGTATTATAGTAGTTATATTCTTGTATATAGGAGCAGTATTATAGTAGTTATATTCTTGTATATAGGGGCAGTATTATAGTAGTTATATACTTGTATATAGGAGCAGTATTATAGTAGTTATATTCTTGTATATAGGGGGCAGTATTATAGTAGTTATATTCTTGTATATAGGAGCAGTATTATAGTAGTTATATTCTTGTATATAGGAGCAGTATTATAGTAGTTATATTCTTGTATATAGGGGCAGTATTATAGTAGTTATATTCTTGTATATAGGGGCAGTATTATAGTAGTTATATTCTTGTACATAGGAGCAGTATTATAGTAGTTATATCTTGTATATAGGGGCAGTATTATAGTATTTATATTCTTGTATATAGGAGCATTATTATAGTAGTTATATTCTTGTATATAGGGGGCAGTATTATAGTAGTTATATTCTTGTACATAGGGGCAGTATTATAGTAGTTATATTCTTGTATATAGGAGCAGTATTATAGTAGTTATATTCTTGTATATAGGAGCCGTATTATAGTAGTTATATTCTTGTATATAGGAGCAGTATTATAGTAGTTATATTCTTGTATATAGGGGCAGTATTATAGTAGTTATATTCTTCTATATAGGGGCAGTATTATAGTAGTTATATTCTTGTATATAGGAGCAGTATTATAGTAGTTATATTCTTGTATATAGGAGCAGTATTATAGTAGTTATATTCTTGTATATAGGGGCAGTATTATAGTAGTTATATTCTTGTATATAGGGGCAGTATTATAGTAGTTATATTCTTGTATATAGGAGCCGTATTATAGTAGTTATATTCTTGTATATAGGGGCAGTATTATAGTAGTTATATTCCTGTATATAGGGGCAGTATTATAGTAGTTATATTCTTGTATATTGGAGCAGTATTATAGTAGTTCTATTCTTGTATATAGGAGCAGTATTCTAGTAGTTATATTCTTGTATATAGGAGCAGTATTATAGTAGTTATATTCTTGTATATAGGGGCAGTATTATAGTAGTTATATTCTTGTATATAGGAGTAGTATTATAGTAGTTATATTCTTGTATATAGGGGCAGTATTATAGTAGTTATATTCTTGTATATAGGAGCAGTATTATAGTAGTTATATTCTTGTATATAGGGGCAGTATTATAGTAGTTATATTCTTGTATATAGGGACATTATTATAGTAGTTCTATTCTTGTACATAGGAGCAGTATTATAGTAATTATATTCTTGTATATAGGAGCAGTATTATAGTAGTTATATTCTTGTATATAGGGGCAGTATTATAGTAGTTATATTCTTGTATATAGGAGCAGTATTATAGTAGTTATATTCTTGTATATAGGAGCAGTATTATAGTAGTTATATTCTTGTATATAGGGGCAGTATTATAGTAGTTATATTCTTGTATATAGGGGCAGTATTATAGTAGTTATATTCTTGTATATAGGGGCAGTATTATAGTAGTTATATTCTTGTATATAGGATCAGTATTATAGTAGTTATATTCTTGTATATAGGGGCAGTATTATAGTAGTTATATTCTTGTATATAGGGGCAGTATTATAGTAGTTATATTCTTGTATATAGGAGCAGTATTATAGTAGTATTATATTCTATACTTTTCCTTGTACACTTTTGTGTCTCGGATGATGGTGACCTGCGTCGCTCCTTCTTGAACCTTCGCTTTCTCTCGGGATGTTGTGTATTGGGGCTGTTTTCTCTCCTTCTTCTTGGCGGTTGTAAACACGTAACCTTTGTTTCCGCAGGACAAAGCGGCTGCAGTTTCTCAGGTATTTGATTGACTTGGGCTGAATACTGAGCACTTGAGTCTTTTCATTTCCCTCGGGTGACATCAGTTTTGCTCATTGTTAAGTTATGGCCTCATTCATCCCGAATAACGATCTCCACCCCACAGTCCCACACAAACTGTGCAGAGTCCGGGCTGCAGGTGGCCGCATGGAAATAAAGAGTCTGAGCCAAAGAGTAGAAAGGCTCAATGCCAAAGAGAGACACTTAAACCCAGAAACATCTGTAAGTAGTAAAGACAAGACAAGAAGAAACTGAGAAGATTCCGGAGAAGAACGACGACGTCCCTCAACACGAAAACAACGGAAATCTGCAGTCCTGTCTGAAGAAAGTCGAATAATCTTATATCAACTCTGGTGATTCTCTACTGATCCTGAGATACCTCCTGTATTATACTCCAGAGCTGCACTCACTATTCTGCTGGTGCAGTCACTGTGTACATACATTACTGATCCTGAGTTACCTCCTGTATTATACTCCAGAGCTGCACTCACTATTCTGCTGGTGCAGTCACTGTGTACATACATTACTGATCCTGAGTTACCTCCTGTATTATACTCCAGAGCTGCACTCACTATTCTGCTGGTGCAGTCACTGTGTACATACATTACTGATCCTGAGTTACCTCCTGTATTATACTCCAGAGCTGCACTCACTATTCTGCTGGTGCAGTCACTGTGTACATACATTACATTACTGATCCTGAGTTCCCTCCTGTATTATACTCCAGAGCTGCACTCACTATTCTGCTGGTGCAGTCACAGTACATACATTACATTACTGATCCTGAGTTCCCTCCTGTATTATCCCCAGATCTGCACTCACTATTCTGCTGGTGCAGTCACTGTGTACATACATTACATTACTGATCCTGAGTTACCTCCTGTATTATACTCCAGAGCTGCACTCACTATTCTGCTGGTGCAGTCACTGTGTACATACATTACATTACTGATCCTGAGTTACCTCCTGTATTATACTCCAGAGCTGCACTCACTATTCTGCTGGTGCGGTCACTGTGTACATACATTACATTACTGATCCTGAGTTCCCTCCTGTATTATACTCCAGAGCTGCACTCACTATTCTGCTGGTGCAGTCACTGTGTACATACATTACATTACTGATCCTGACTTACCTCCTGTATTATACTCCAGAGCTGCACTCACTATTCTGCTGGTGCAGTCACTGTGTACATACATTACATTACTGATCCTGAGTTCCTCCTGTATTATACTCCAGAGCTGCACTCACTATTCTGCTGGTGCAGTCACAGTACATACATTACATTACTGATCCTGAGTTCCCTCCTGTATTATCCCCAGATCTGCACTCACTATTCTGCTGGTGCAGTCACTGTGTACATACATTACATTACTGATCCTGAGTTACCTCCTGTATTATACTCCAGAGCTGCACTCACTATTCTGCTGGTGCGGTCACTGTGTACATACATTACATTACTGATCCTGAGTTCCCTCCTGTATTATACTCCAGAGCTGCACTCACTATTCTGCTGGTGCAGTCACAGTACATACATTACATTACTGATCCTGAGTTCCCTCCTGTATTATACTCCAGAGCTGCACTCGCTATTCTGCTGGTGCAGTCACTGTGTACATACATTACATTACTGATCCTGAGTTCCCTCCTGTATTATACTCCAGAGCTGCACTCGCTATTCTGCTGGTGCAGTCACTGTGTACATACATTACATTACTGATCCTGAGTTACCTCCTGTATTATACTCCAGAGCTGCACTCACTATTCTGCTGGTGCAGTCACTGTGTACATACATTACATTACTGATCCTGAGTTACCTCCTGTATTATACTCCAGAGCTGCACTCACTATTCTGCTGGTGCAGTCACTGTGTACATACATTACATTACTGATCCTGAGTTACCTCCTGTATTATACTCCAGAGCTGCACTCACTA
Source organism: Allobates femoralis (assembly GCA_033576535.1). NCBI lineage: Eukaryota > Metazoa > Chordata > Amphibia > Anura > Aromobatidae > Allobates > Allobates femoralis. The sequence goes on along the minus strand of JARQOC010000006.1, from coordinate 9,233,035 downwards.
TTCTGCTGGTGCAGTCACTGTGTACATACATTACATTACTGATCCTGAGTTACCTCCTGTATTACACTCCAGAGCTGCACTCACTATTCTGCTGGTGCAGTCACTGTGTACATACATTACATTACTGATCCTGAGTTACCTCCAGTATTACACTCCAGAGCTGCACTCACTATTCTGCTGGTGCAGTCACTGTGTACATACATTACATTACTGATCCTGAGTTACCTCCTGTATTATACTCCAGAGCTGCACTCACTATTCTGCTGGTGCAGTCACTGTGTACATACATTACATTACTGATCCAGAGTTACCTCCTGTATTATACTCCAGAGCTGCACTCACTATTCTGCTGGTGCAGTCACTGTGTACATACATTACATTACTGATCCTGAGTTACCTCCTGTATTATACTCCAGAGCTGCACTCACTATTCTGCTGGAGCAGTCACTGTGTACATACATTACATTACTGATCCTGAGTTACCTCCTGTATTATACTCCAGAGCTGCACTCACTATTCTGCTGGTGCAGTCACTGTGTACATACATTACATTACTGATCCTGAGTTACCTCCTGTATTATACTCCAGAGCTGCACTCACTATTCTGCTGGTGCAGTCACTGTGTACATACATTACATTACTGATCCTGAGTTACCTTCTGTATTATACTCCAGAGCTGCACTCACTATTCTGCTGGTGCAGTCACTGTGTACATACATTACATTACTGATCCTGAGTTACCTCCTGTATTATACCCCAGAGCTGCACTCACTATTCTGCTGGTGCAGTCACTGTGTACATACATTACATTACTGATCCTGAGTTACCTCCTGTATTATACTCCAGAGCTGCACTCACTATTCTGCTGGTGCAGTCACTGTGTACATACATTACATTACTGATCCTGAGTTACCTCCTGTATTACACTCCAGAGCTGCACTCACTATTCTGCTGGTGCAGTCACTGTGTACATACATTACATTACTGATCCAGAGTTACCTCCTGTATTATAATCCAGAGCTGCACTCACTATTCTGCTGGTGCAGTCACTGTGTACATACATTACATTACTGATCCTGAGTTACCTCCTGTATTATACTCCAGAGCTGCACTCACTATTCTGCTGGAGCAGTCACTGTGTACATACATTACATTACTGATCCTGAGTTACCTCCTGTATTATACTCCAGAGCTGCACTCACTATTCTGCTGGTGCAGTCACTGTGTACATACATTACATTACTGATCCTGAGTTACCTCCTGTATTATACTCCAGAGCTGCACTCACTATTCTGCTGGTGCAGTCACTGTGTACATACATTACATTACTGATCCTGAGTTACCTTCTGTATTATACTCCAGAGCTGCACTCACTATTCTGCTGGTGCAGTCACTGTGTACATACATTACATTACTGATCCTGAGTTACCTCCTGTATTATACTCCAGAGCTGCACTCACTATTCTGCTGGTGCAGTCACTGTGTACATACATTACATTACTGATCCTGAGTTACCTCCTGTATTATACTCCAGAGCTGCACTCACTATTCTGCTCATAAATAAAACACACTTTTGGATATACAAGTTTTGTGCTTTATTGAAAACTACTATACATCTCTGATTCCAGTTGACATTGTATACACTTTGCTGTAATCACTGACATTGTGGAGCAGCAGGGTCATGTGTTAGATATGTGGCCCCCGGTGTGTGGCCCCCATCCTCCTCCACATTATATATGATCTTATCATTCCGGTTGATTGGTAGATTACAATCCGCGTGTGTTAATGGCGTAGAGCGATGTCTTCTCCTCTGATGACATGATGTAATGTCTGCCTGGTTGCAGTCGTCCATCACGTTCTACCGATGACGATGAGTCCGGTCACATCTGCAATCATTTACCACAGGTATGAATGGTAACGAGGGGGGAGGGGCAGTGTAATCAGCGTCGGCGAGGGCAGGTCGTTACCGTCCTCACACTGATATTATGTAATTGTGTCTCCTGCGGCTTCTAATTTCCTGTAATATTGTTTCCTTTTGAATGAAAACTTTTCACCATCTATCAGTTATACGATATATACAGCCATCGACCTCCCCTATATATGACTGTAGGTCCTGTGCTCTTTTCTCTGACCTCTCCCTTATGTGACTGTAGGTCCTGTGCTCTTTTCTCTGACCTCTCCCTTATGTGACTGTAGGTCCTGTGCTCTTTTCTCTGACCTCCCCCATATGTGACTGTAGCTCCTGTGCTCTTTTCTCTGACCTCCCCCATATGTGACTGTAGATCCTGAGCTCTTTTCTCTGACCTCCTCCATATGTGACTGTAGGTCCTGTGCTCTTTTCTCTGACCTCCCCCATATGTGACTGTAGGTCCTGTGCTCTTTTCTCTGACCTCCCCCATATGTGACTGTAGGTCCTGTGCTCTTTTCTCTGACCCCCCCCATATGTGACTGTATGTCCTGTGCTCTTTTCTCTGACCTCCTCCATATGTGACTGTAGGTCCTGTCCTCTTTTCTCTGACCTCCCCCATATGTGACTGTAGGTCCTGTGCTCTTTTCTCTGACCTCCCTCATATGTGACTGTAGGTCCTGTGCTCTTTTCTCTGCCCTCCCCCATATGTGACTGTAGGTCCTGTGCTCTTTTCTCTGCCCTCCCCCATATGTGACTGTAGGTCCTGAGCTCTTTTCTCTGACCTCCTCCATATGTGACTGTAGGTCCTGTGCTCTTTTCTCTGACCTCCCCCATATGTGACTGTAGGTCCTGTGCTCTTTTCTCTGACCTCCCCCATATGTGACTGTAGGTCCTGTTGCTCTTTTCTCTGACCTCCCCCATATGTGACTGTAGGTCCTGTGCTCTTTTCTCTGACCTCCCCCATATGTGACTGTAGGTCCTGTGCTCTTTTCTCTGACCCCCCCCCATATGTGACTGTATGTCCTGTGCTCTTTTCTCTGCCCTCCTTATATGTGACTGTAGGTCCTGTGCTCTTTTTTCTGCCCTCCCCCATATGTGACTGTAGGTCCTGTGCTCTTTTCTCTGCCCTCCCCCATATGTGACTGTAGGTCCTGAGCTCTTTTCTCTGACCTCCTCCATATGTGACTGTAGGTCCTGTGCTCTTTTCTCTGACCTCCTCCATATGTGACTGTAGGTCCTGAGCTCTTTTCTCTGCCCTCCCCCATATGTGACTTTAGGTCCTGTGCTCTTTTCTCTGACCTCCCCCATATGTGACTATAGGTCCTGTGCTCTTTTCTCTGACCTCCCCCATATGTGACTGTAGGTCCTGTGCTCTTTTCTCTGACCTCCCCCATATGTGACTATAGGTCCTGTGCTCTTTTCTCTGTCCTCCCCCATATGTGACTGTAGGTCCTGTGCCCTTTTCTCTGACCTCCCCCATATGTGACTGTAGGTCCTGTGCTCTTTTCTCTGACCTCCCCCATATGTGACTGTAGGTCCTGTGCTCTTTTCTCTGACCTCCCCCATATGTGACTGTAGGTCCTGTGCTCTTTTCTCTGACCCCCCCCATATGTGACTGTATGTCCTGTGCTCTTTTCTCTGACCTCCTCCATATGTGACTGTAGGTCCTGTCCTCTTTTCTCTGACCTCCCCCATGTGTGACTGTAGGTCCTGTGCTCTTTTCTCTGACCTCCCTCATATGTGACTGTAGGTCCTGTGCTCTTTTCTCTGCCCTCCCCCATATGTGACTGTAGGTCCTGTGCTCTTTTCTCTGCCCTCCCCCATATGTGACTGTAGGTCCTGAGCTCTTTTCTCTGACCTCCTCCATATGTGACTGTAGGTCCTGTGCTCTTTTCTCTGACCTCCCCCATATGTGACTGTAGGTCCTGTGCTCTTTTCTCTGACCTCCCCCATATGTGACTGTAGGTCCTGTTGCTCTTTTCTCTGACCTCCCCCATATGTGACTATAGGTCCTGTGCTCTTTTCTCTGTCCTCCCCCATATGTGACTGTAGGTCCTGTGCCCTTTTCTCTGACCTCCCCCATATGTGACTGTAGGTCCTGTGCTCATTTCTCTGACCTCCCCCATATGTGACTGTAGGTCCTGTGCCCTTTTCTCTGACCTCCCCCATATGTGACTGTAGGTCCTGTGCTCTTTTCTCTGACCTCCCCCATATGTGACTATAGGTCCTGTGCTCTTTTCTCTGACCTCCCCCATATGTGACTGTAGGTCCTGTGCTCTTTTCTCTGACCTCCCCCATATGTGACTATAGGTCCTGTGCTCTTTTCTCTGTCCTCCCCCATATGTGACTGTAGGTCCTGTGCCCTTTTCTCTGACCTCCCCCATATGTGACTGTAGGTCCTGTGCTCATTTCTCTGACCTCCCCCATATGTGACTGTAGGTCCTGTGCCCTTTTCTCTGACCTCCCCCATATGTAACTGTAGGTCCTGTGCTCTTTTCTCTGACCTCCCTCATATGTGACTGTAGGTCCTGTGCTCTTTTCTCTGACCTCTCCAATATGTGACTGTAAGTCCTGTACTCTTTTCTCTGCCCTCCACCATATGTGACTGTAGGTCCAGTGCTCTTTTCTCTGACCTCCCCCATATGTGACTGTAAGTTTGTACTCTTTTCTCTGCCCTCCACCATATGTGACTGTAGGTCCAGTGCTCTTTTCTCTGACCTCCCCCATATGTGACTGTAGGTCCTGTGCTCTTTTCTCTGACCTCCCTCATATGTGACTGTAAGTCCTGTACTCTTTTCTCTGCCCTCCACCATATGTGACTGTAGGTCCAGTGCTCTTTTCTCTGACCTCCCCCATATGTGACTGTAGGTCCTGTGCTCTTTTCTCTGACCCCCCTCATATGTGACTGTAAGTCCTGTACTCTTTTCTCTGCCCTCCCCCATATGTGACTGTAGGTCCTGTGCTCTTTTCTCTGTCCTCCTCCATATGTGACTGTAGGTCCTGTGCTCTTTTCTCTGACCTCCCCCATATGTGACTGTAGGTCCTGTGCTCTTTTCTCTGCCCTCCGCTATATATGACTGTAGGTCCTGTGCTCTTTTCTCTGACCTCCCCCATATGTGACTGTAGGTCCTGTGCTCTTTTCTCTGTCCTCCCCCATATGTGACTGTAGATCCTGTGCTCTTTTCTCTGACCTCCCCATATGTGACTGTAGGTCCTGTGCTCTTTTCTCTGCCCTCCGCTATATATGACTGTAGGTCCTGTGCTCTTTTCTCTGACCTCCCCCATATGTGACTGTAGATCCTGTGCTCTTTTCTCTGACCTTCCCCATATGTGACTGTAGGTCCTGTGCTCTTTTCTCTGACCTCCGCTATATATGACTGTAGGTCCTGTGCTCTTTTCTCTGACCTCCCCCATATGTGACTGTAGATCCTGTGCTCTTTTCTCTGACCTCCCCCATATATGACTGTAGATCCTGTGCTCTTTTCTCTGACCTCCCCCATATGTGACTGTAGGTCCTGTGCTCTTTTCTCTGACCTCCCCATATGTGACTGTAGGTCCTGTGCTCTTTTCTCTGCCCTCCCCCATATGTGACTGTAGGTCATGTGCTCTTTTCTCTGCCCTCCCCCATATGTGACTGTAGATCCTGTGCCCTTTTCTCTGACCTCCCCCATATGTGACTGTAGATCCTGTGCTCTTTTCTCTGACCTCCCCCATATGTGACTGTAGATCCTGTGCGCTCTGTTCCCCCCACGTTCTGCCTGCTCTCACACCAAGCACTATGCCCGCTCTGCGCACTCTCACTGCTCACCCTGGTCGCCCGGCTGACCCGCTCACCCCCAGAAAGCTGAATGAGGAACTGCTCCGCCGCATGAGAGCAAGCATGGGGGCGCGGAGAGCAACCACAAGCGGAGAAGAGAGGCAGCATAGGGGTGGGCAAAGGGCGATCACAGGGGGAGCAGAGAGTGACAGCAGGGGGGTCAGAGAGCAATCACAGGGGGGCAGGGAGCGACCACAGGAGGGGCAGGGAGTGACATCAGGGGGGCAGAGAGCGACTGCAGGGGGTGACAGAGAGTGGAGGGTGCCTGACGCGTGAGTCTGGGCCCTAGAGAGAAAGGGGGAACCCCAGTGTGGAGCGATCATACTCCAGGAAATTCCCCAGTCCACCACGGGAACGCCGTACCCGAGGACACGGCCAGAGTCCATCTCCGAAGTCGTCAATCGGCTGCTGCAGTCTGTTAACCGGCTGCGGCACCCTGTCAGACGGAGAGGTCTGCCTGCTTCCTCACCACAGGGAGGGGAGCCCCAAGTCTACCTACACTGAGCCATTGGGTATAGACTCATCCTAGGCGGGGAAGAAAGGACACGGTTTCGTCAACTAAGGCATACCACGGGTACCACCATACCGCCTGGCATCCACTTGCAGCCACCCATAGAGCTACCTGTTTCATTAACAACTGCTGCTGAACTGTGGACTTGTATGCTGATGACTGTTTACAGTAAAGTACCCAGGAGAGTGACTTTGCCTCCGTGTCTTTGTGTCATTGATCATCGACCTCTTTGCTTACAGCAACGCTGCCCCGGAGGACCAGATCCACCTGTAGGGAGCTTTGCCATCCTTGCCGCAATACTATCGCCCTCCGGGGGACTGTGGCGGCGCTGGTGATCCCTCACCAGGTACTACAGGTGGCGTCACGAGACAATAACTCTTAACCCTGTACATAACCCCTTATTTTAGTGTCACCCAGGCAACGGGCTCAGCACCGCCACCCGTAACATTCCCTGGAGCAACCACCGAGCCTGATACCCGAGTACCCCAGGGCCTGGGGCTCGACACACTCGTTGTCCACATAGTCTACTATATAATCGACTAAGGTTCTCTATCCGTCACGGAAATCTCGCGCCAGTGCTCATTGGTTGCCGTCAGCCGCGGCTCGTGGTCATGTGACCGTGAGCAGCCAATCAGCTCAGGGAACGCCCCTCTGACCTCACGATAGGTCCTAGCAGGTCAATTCCTGTGGCGGCTCCCGGACACCAGAACACCCGTCGCAGGGTAAGTATTCATTCTTTATTCTTTATTCTTTTTCATATGTTTGACTTTGTTTAATTTTGATTTTGCAGTGTACATGAATACAGTGCAAAATCAAATGGGGGCGATCACACATGGCACAGAGGGGGCAGGAGCCAGGATTCTTCCCCCCCTCTGAGACATCACATCCAGCAGCGCCGGCCCCTATGGGAGAAAACGCAGGAGCTGCTGCATAAAGATGTAACATGTCAATTCTTTATGCAGCAGCATTTTCTCCCACAAAAGCGCTGAGTATAATTACGCAGTGTCAACAAGGCAAAGGGAATTTCCCATTCACTTTTCTGGCAGACACAAAACACATTGCGTATTTTTTGAAAAGCGCAAGCAAAAAATCGCACAAAAATTTGCAATGTGTGAACAGGGCCGAAGAGGAACAATGTCGGGGTGAGGGGAGCCTCCTCCATCCTGCTATTCACCCCCAACTACCCCTGCTCACCCCTCTCACCCCACACTGCCCCCACACTACCCCCACTGAACCCACACTACCCCCTCTCATCCCACACTGCCCCCACTCTCACCCGCTCAGCACCAAGTCACCTCCGCTTTGCACTCACTCACGCACTCAGCACCCACTCCTCCCCGCTCAGCACCTACTCAACCCCACTCAGCTCCCAGTCACCCCAGCTCACCCGCTCAGCACCCACTCACCCCCACTCAGCACCCACTCACCCCCGCTTTGCACTCACTCACGTACTCAGCACCCACTCCTCCCCGCTCAGCACCTACTCAACCCCACTCAGCACCCACTCACACCCGCTCAGCACCCAGTCACCCATCTCAGCACCCACTCACCCCCGCTCAGCACCCAGTCACCCTCAACTCAGCACCCAGTCACCCTCAGCTCAGCACCCAGTCACCCCCAGTCAACACCCAGTCACCCCGGTCAGCACCCAGTCACCTCCGCTCAGCACCCACTCACCCATCTCAGCACCCACTCACCAGCTCAGCACCCAGTCACCCCCACTCAGCACCCACTCATCTCCACTCAGCACCCACTCACCCATCTCAGCACCCACTGACCAGCTCAGCACCCAGTCACCCCCACTCAGCACCCACTCAGCACCCACTCATCCCCACTCAGCACCCACTCACCCACTCAGCACCCACTCACCCCCGCTCAGCACCCACTCACCCAAGCTCAGCATTCACTCACCCCTTTCAGCACTCACTCACCCCCGCTCAGCACCCACTCACCCCTGCTCAACACCGCTGCACACCGACACGGCTGCACACCCAAACCGGAATACACCAACACCGCTGAACACAGACACTGCTGCACACTGACACCACTGCCCACTGACTCTGCTGGCCACTGACACCTCTGCACACCAACACCGCTGCGGCCGCTACCAATCACTGATATTGGCGCGGGATTTATACCCAGCTTCACATTGTATTATTCTTACTTCTTCATAAATTAAACTACATACATATTCTAGAATACCCGATGCGTTAGAATCAGGCCACCATCTAGTACTGTATATTAATCTATGGCGGCCATCACACGCAACGATATATGGTTAGATATCGGTTCTACGCGCCAGATTAGACATCGCTCGAATGATGTCTGTGCGTGTGACGGAACGACACGACCAACGAGAAATGATCAGATCGTTGGATCGAGATATGAGATCCGGACCTCGTATCCTACGATATCGGCTCATTGGATCTGCACAATTGACGTGTCTAAATGAAAGCTGTGAATTGAGCGATGCCGAAATCTAACACGTAGGCGTGCCGGGAATTCACCTGTGTCACGCCTCCTCATTTGTGATTCGTTAACCCTCATGCGTTCCTATTGGCTGGCGCCACATCAGCTACTATTGGTGGAAGCTCCTGCGTTACGATTGGTTCATTCTTCACAGGGCGCCATTTTGGATGAGCTGTCACTTCAGCACCACTACACATAGGCGCCGTTTGGCTGATCATGCATTGTTGGTTTGCATTTACGGGTCCACACAAGGGCGCCAAGCTCAAAAACTCAAGTCTTGGTATGGTCCCAATATAGTCTGCACACTCTCATACCCTCAAACGATCTTGCGTTACGCAGCACACAACGTGGCGTTACGCCACGCCCCCGGGTTCTTGGCCCGTAGGGGCCGCAGAAGTGTTCCTTGCCGTGTCACAGCGTGTACGGCGCCTTTAAATGTGGTTGTGCCACGCTAGCGGCTGTACTGATGTCATGAAGTTGGTTTCAGTTTCATTCCGTCTGCTAGCTACTCCCATGCACATTGCAGCACAAGCATGGCCGCCACACGCCGCGTTGCCACGTGGGGGATGGCGCTTTCTACCTTTCGGTAGTGGCATGTAAGATTTTTGGTATAGCACTCCGTGTTTACACATGTGCACATCACAGGACATTCGGTAAATGATGGCGCCATGTTTGCAAGAACGTCTGGCCAATGGGGATACAGTATGGGCCACCAATGATGGAGAGAGGGGCGCGGATTGTAAAGCATGTAGCACGCCTATGTGCTCAAATTGACCAACAGGCACGCCCACATTTACCACCGAGTCTTGCACGAGCCTTGTGTGTTCATTACACTAGGTTCACACCACAGTTTTCGGCTGTCAGGTTGTGTCCGGTGTTTTGCAGGATGTCCTGGACAGAACCTGACAGCCCCGGGACAAGCAGAACCGGAGGTGAAATCTGCCCTCTGATTCCTGTTTTGTGCCAGAATCATCTGTGCCACTGTCCAGTCCTGAAATATCAGCACAGCGGCTTGCAGGGAAGCTGGCGGCCGCGGTGCTGATATTTCAGCCATGGAGCTCTCCAGGTGCTGAAATTAAGCGGCGGCTGCACCCGGCGTATGGATACCGGCACGATTTTATGTTGGATCCAGCACGATCCGGCGCCCATAGACTCCCATGCTATGGGCGCCGGATCCAAGTTTTTGTACTCAATTGTTGCAAATCGGATAAAAACTAGTGTTTGCAGAACAGATTGTGCTGGATCCGATCTAACGATGATACTGAGGCGCTGTGATCCACTTGATCCATACGGGGCTTTATTAGCGCCTCCATCGCTTCTTCCCAACGTTCCCCACAACAGAAATAACCAAGAAACTTTATTTAGTATTTGGTAAAAGTTGTGGAATCCTTACACTTGTCGCCTGTGGGACAGATGCAGAAGCCAAGTGGCTCCCCCAGGCGATGCCCGTAGCTGCCATCCAGCGCTGTCGCCTGCGTCCTGCCTCCCCGCAGCTGTCGGCTGCCTGCGCTCACCGGCTGCACGTTCCTGTGTTGATGAAAACACTTCAATAGATGAGACTTGACTCCATCAGATCCGCAGTCGTTCTGCAGGAGAGTTTCCCTTTTATGTCTTGTCACGTTGATCAGAAAGTCGTAAGCGGCGAAGCGTCAATTCCGTGTAATTAATTGAAGAACAAATGAGATGTTTTCCATTTTGCAGACTTGCCCTTTAAGACTTACCATCACCGGCGCTGACTGTACCCGGTCTGTACAGGGATCTACACCGACCTGTGCCAAATCCTTACAGGAAGAGACTCCGGAGCAGAAAAGAGGTTTAATATTATTATTATTATTATTATTATTATTATAGCGCCATTTATTCCATGGCGATTTACATATGAACAGGGGCATAGACAAGTACAATAATCATGAGCAATACAAGGCACAAACAGGTACAGGAGGGGAGAGGACCCTGCCCACGAGGGCTCACAGTCTACAAGGGATGGGTGAGGATACAGTAGGAGAGGAGAGAGGACCCTGCCCATGAGGGCTCACAGTCTACAAGGGATGGGTGAGGATACAGTAGGAGAGGAGAGAGGACCCTGCCCAGGAGGGCTCACAGTCTACAAGGGATGGGTGAGGATACAGTAGATGAGAGAGGACCCTGCCCACGAGGGCTCAGTCTACAAGGGATGAGTGAGGATACAGTAGGTGAGGAGAGAGGACCCTGCCCACGAGGGCTCACAGTCTACAAGGGATGGGTGAGGATACAGTAGGTGAGGAGAGAGGACCCTGCCCACGAGGACTCACAGTCTACAAGGCATGGGTGAGGATACAGTAGGTGAGGAGAGAGGACCCTGCCGACAAGGGCTCACAGTCTACAAGGGATGGGTGAGGATACAGTAGGTGAGGAGAGAGGACCCTGCCCACGAGGGCTCTCAGTCTACAAGGGAGGGTGAGGATACAGTAGGTGAGGAGAGAGGACCCTGCCCACGAGGGCTCACAGTCTACAAGGGATGGGTGAGGATACAGTAGGTGAGGAGAGAGGACCCTGCCCATGAGGGCTCACAGTCTACAAGGGATGGGTGAGGATACAGTAGGTGAGGAGAGAGGACCCTGCCCACGAGGACTCACAGTCTACAAGGGATGGGTGAGGATACAGGAGGGGAGGAGAGAGGACCCTGCTCCATGAGGGCTCACAGTCTACAAGGGATGGGTGAGGATACAGTAGGTGAGGAGAGAGGACCCTGCCCACGAGGGCTCACAGTCTACAAGGGATGGGTGAGTATACAGTAGGGGAGGAGAGAGGACCCTGCCCATGAGGGCTCACAGTCTACAAGGGATGGGTGAGTATACAGTAGGGGAGGAGAGAGGACCCTGCCCACAAGGGCTCACAGTCTACAAGAGATGGGTGAGGATACAGTAGAGGAGGAAAGAGGACCCTGCCCACGAGGGCTCACAGTCTACAAGGGATGGGTGAGGATACAGTAGAGGAGGAGAGAGGAACCTGCCCACGAGGGCTCACAGTCTACAAGGGATGGATGAGGATACAGTAGGTGAGGAGAGAGGACCCTGCCCAGGAGGGCTCACAGTCTACAAGGGATGGGTGAGGATACAGTAGGTGAGGAGAGAGGACCCTGCCCACGAGGGCTCACAGTCTACAAGGGATGGGTGAGGATACAGTAGGTGAGGAGAGAGGACCCTGCCCAGGAGGGCTCACAGTCTACAAGGGATGGGTGAGGATACAGTAGGTGAGGAGAGAGGACCCTGCCCACGAGGGCTCACAGTCTACAAGGGATGGGTGAGGATACAGTAGGTGAGGAGAGAGGACCCTGCCCACGAGGGCTCACAGTCTACAAGGGATGGATGAGGATACAGTAGGTGAGGAGAGAGGACTCTGCCCCCAGGGCTCACAATCTATGAGGGATGTATTGAAAACATGCGGTGATTATAGTTTGGGAAACACACCTGAAACCAGGGGTCTTTGGCATATTTTATCCCTCTGCTGGGCTGGCCACTCAGTACAAGGAAAAACTGCATTGGACAAATGGAGATTGTGAGAGCTTGGGTAACATTTGGTTACGTAAGCATCGTTTTTTGCAAACAAAATATAAGTTGTGGAAAATCTCAGATAAGGCAGAAGCCTGGTGATCAGTGGCGTAAAGGGACGCCCGAGCCTCAGTGTGGATATCCCAGGACTTTCCTCTGTCTTGGCTGTTTTGCTTCTCTCAGCTGATGTTCCGGGGAGGGATGATGTGCCTGGTTCCTGGTGAGGATGTTCCTATATAGTGTGCACTGTCAGTACTTAACCCATGGGATTATAATAAAAGTTGCCTTCTCTAAAGCCGTATCTGAGCCCTTTAATTGCTTGGCAAAACATAGAGGTGTAATGTTCACAAACTGGAAATATTAATTAGCAATGTGGGAATATTGATTAGATGCCAACTGGTTTGTTGCCTAGTCATTCTTTGTTTTTTAGGATGTGTTAATCTTTCTTAGGTTCCGATGAGATTTGTGTCAGTTATCCATTCCCACAAAGTAGGAGTCAGTGTCCCTCTAATGCCGCTTTCCGGCTTCACACCACGGTTTTGTGCCATCAGGTTCTGTCCGGTTTGAACCGGACAGAACCTGATCCAGTTTTGCCACCATGTATCCTCTATGGTGCCGGATTAGTCCTATTTGGCCTCCAGTTTTGTGTTTGTCTCTCTGATCCGTTATTGATCGTTTTTTGCACTGAACACAAAATCGGAGTCAGCATCATTTTTTTGTGTCCGGTGCAAAAAACAAACAGAATCGGATCCTCCTGGATTCGGGGCGATCCGGCGCACATAACATGAGAGTCTATGGGTGCCGGATCGCCCCGAATCCGGCAAAAAATCGGATCGTTTCAGTGCCAGCTCTGAAATGCTGCTGTGCTCATTCAGCACCATGGACAGCTCCACTGCTCACACAGGCTTAACATTCAGCACCGCGGACAGCAGCACTGCACACGTGGGCTGAAATTTCAACACCGCAAAGAGCAGCACAGACGAGCACAAAAGAATCCTGCTAAAAGAAAAAAGTAACGTGTGAACACGGCCTTAGGGTTTGTGCCGACACTGATATTTTGGTGCAAAAATTTTCTGCTGCAAAACTGCATATTTGACATTGCTCCATGATTCAGGTATCCAGTGGTATTGAGGTTTCCATTGATGAAGAATGGCCCCACTATCTTTGTACCCCACACACTGCACCATACCATCAATGTCTGTGCTCCCGCAGTCTTGGAGGAATCTCTCCACCGTGGGTTACTGTCAGACCAGTAGCGCTGGTTTTGTTTGGTAACTTCACCAGTCACATACAGTTTCCTCATCCCTCATCTGAAGGCCATTGTCTATGCTGTGAAGATACGAGATGTGCAGCCTCTGACACAGCGGATCCTGGAGGCCTGTGCAGCCTCTGACACAGCGGATCCTGGAGGTCTGTGCAGCCTCTGACACAGCGGATCCTGGAGGCCTGTGCAGCCTCTGACACAGCGGATCCTGGAGGCCTGTGCAGTCTCTGACACAGCGGATCCTGGAGGCCTGTGCAGCCTCTGACACAGCGGATCCTGGAGGCCTGTGCAGCATCTGACACAGCGGATCCTGGAGGCCTGTGCAGCCTCTGACACAGCGGATCCTGGAGGCCTGTGCAGCATCTGACACAGCGGATCCTGGAGGCCTGTGCAGCCTCTGACAGAGCGGATCCTGGAGGCCTGTGCAGCATCTGACACAGCGGATCCTGGAGGCCTGTGCAGCATCTGACACAGCGGATCCTGGAGGCCTGTGCAGCATCTGACACAGCGGATTCTGGAGGCCTGTGCAGCATCAGACACAGCGGATCCTGGAGGCCTGTGCAGCCATCTGACACAGCGGATCCTGGAGGCCTGTGCAGCATCTGACACAGCGGATCCTGGAGGCCTGTGCAGCCTCTGACACAGCGGATCCTGGAGGCCTGTGCAGCCTCTGACACAGCGGATCCTGGAGGCCTGTGCCGCCTCTGACACAGCGGATCCTGGAGGACCTGTGCAGCCTCTGACACAGCGGATCCTGGAGGCCTGTGCAGCCTCTGACACAGCGGATCCTGGGGCCTGTGCAGCCTCTGACACAGCGGATCCTGGAGGGCCTGTGCAGCCTCTGACACAGCGGATCCTGGAGGCCTGTGCAGCATCTGACACAGCGGATCCTGGAGGCCTGTGCAGCCTCTGACACAGCGGATCCTGGAGGCCTGTGCAGCCTCTGACACAGCGGATCCTGGAGGCCTGTGCAGCATCTGACACAGCGGATCCTGGAGGCCTGTGCAGCCTCTGACAAGCGGATCCTGGAGGCCTGTGCGGAGCATCCTGTACAGCAAGCGGATCCTGGAGGCCTGTGCAGCATCTGACACAGCGGATCCTGGAGGCCTGTGCAGCATCTGACACAGCGGATTCTGGAGGCCTGTGCAGCATCAGACACAGCGGATCCTGGAGGCCTGTGCAGCCTCTGACACAGCGGATCCTGGAGGCCTGTGCAGCATCTGACACAGCGGATCCTGGAGGCCTGTGCAGCCTCTGACACAGCGGATCCTGGAGGCCTGTGCAGCCTCTGACACAGCGGATCCTGGAGGCCTGTGCCGCCTCTGACACAGCGGATCCTGGAGGCCTGTGCAGCCTCTGACACAGCGGATCCTGGAGGCCTGTGCAGCACACAGCGGATCCTGGAGGCCTGTGCAGCATCTGACACAGTGGATCCTGGAGGCCTGTGCAGCCTCTGACACAGCGGATCCTGGAGGCCTGTGCAGCCTCTGACACAGCGGATCCTGGAGGCCTGTGCAGCATCTGACACAGCGGATCCTGGAGTCCTGTGCAGCCTCTGACACAGCGGATCCTGGAGGCCTGTGCAGCCTCTGACACAGCGGATCCTGGAGGCCTGTGCAGCATCTGACACAGCGGATCCTGGAGGCCTGTGCAGCCTCTGACATAGCGGATCCTGGAGGCCTGTGCAGCATCTGACACAGCGGATCCTGGAGGCCTGTGCAGCCTCTGACACAGCGGATCCTGGAGGCCTGTGCAGCATCTGACACAGCAGATCCTGGAGGCCTGTGCAGCCTCTGACACAGCGGATCCTGGAGGCCTGTGCAGCCTCTGACACAGCGGATCCTGGAGGCCTGTGCAGCATCTGACACAGCGGATCCTGGAGGCCTGTGCAGCCTCTGACACAGCGGATCCTGGAGGCCTGTGCAGCCTCTGACACAGCGGATCCTGGAGGCCTGTGCAGCCTCTGACACAGCGGATCCTGGAGGCCTGTGCAGCCTCTGACACAGCGGATCCTGGAGGCCTGTGCAGCATCTGACACAGCGGATCCTGGAGGCCTGTGCAGCCTCTGACACAGCGGATCCTGGAGGCCTGTGCAGCCTCTGACACAGCGTATCCTGGAGGCCTGTGCAGCCTCTGACACAGCGGATCCTGGAGGCCTGTGCTGCATTTCTTCCGCGGTGTTGCTATCAGTGTCAGGAGTGGGAGAAGAGGGTTGTATGGACAATCCAACACAATGGGCAGCACTGTGAACACATTCTATAAGTGGTCATAAACTTGTAAATAACTCATGAAAGACTAAAGTTACGTTAATACCAAGCACAACATTGTTTTTCTTATGAATTTCTCATTATGTTTGATGTGTCACATGACCCTCTTCCCACTGAAAAAAATAAAGTTGGATCCAAAATGGCCGACTTCAAAATGGCCGCCATCATGGTCACCCCCCATCTGGAAAAGTTTCCCCCATCCCATTATTAATGTGCCATACACAGGGGAGTTGATATCACCAACCATTCCCATTGTATGTAGGTGTATCCATATGAATGGCCCACCCTGTACATCCATATAAATGGCCCACCCTGTATAACCTACAAACATTGTGAGCTCAAACCCCCTTAAGATTCTGGAGTAAACAAGAGTCACAAATGTTTCGGTCCAATGCAATGAATCAAAGCTTTAATACACACATATGATACAAATATAATGAAAACACATAACCCAGTGATAAACAAGAACCTGGACTAGCCACCCAGGGAGGACACATACAACTGGATGAGATAACCACAAAAAGAAGAGGATTGGTCCAATGGTCCCACAATATTCACTATTACAGTCATCAAAAAATCCTAAATAGCTCAACCCAAGCTCCAAGAGCCCATACAAAAGCAAGTATGGGCCCACGCCTCCTGACGAAGCTGCCCCACAGTGAAACGCGCGTCGGGGTGCGGAGGGGAGAGTACATCTATGGTCCTAGCGGGATTTCTCTCACCCTGTCCCAAGGGATTTTTTATAGCCATCATGAATATACTTGCTTTTGTATGGGCATCCGAATTCTCATACACTTTGTTGAGTAAAGATACGCAAGCAGGAGTGTGGCACAAGGTGACACAAAAACGCATCATGTGCACACTGTCATATACTCCAAGATTCTCATTGAATTTGCTGCATCAGGTTCCCTTTAGGATTTGTGACAAATCTGCACTTAAAAACGCAACAAAAAACATGATAAAAACGCAACGTACAGTATGCACACAGCATTGGTATCGCACCCATTACTTATCCTGCACCCGTGTGTCCAGCACGAGAAGGTCAGATCTACGTCAGGAGCAGATAAACAACCAACATTTCTTTAGACTGACAGCAAGCGGAGATCCTGACAATCATGTGCACTTGGTCTACAATATGAGGACGGGACATCTAGTAACAGGTTGAAGGGGATGTCACGGGTGTATCAGGGGCCACGGATGAAGTTGTAGAGGTCGCAGCGTCTGGCCAAACAGCCAAAATCCTGAACTGTTGCGCTGTCCCTTTACATGATATTTCTCTGCTTGGTGATAGCTGGAGGTCACTAGACCCCAGCTGGTCTCCTACCTGCTGACCTTTCAGCTGTCTCTATTTATACCCTTTGGCTCCCATGATGCATTGCTGGTGATAGCGTGTTTGGAGGTGGTGTTGCTTCCTGGCTCTGCAGTGTATCAAGGATTCCGGTGTAGTTTGCTATCTTCCTCTTCAGCTAAGTGTTCCTACCTTTCCCCCTTCTTTGTGTTTTCCTTTAGTTGTTAGCTGTGTAGACCAGTGTTCAGGGATTCCCTGAATATAAGGTTCTGGGCTATCCAACTCTCATCAAATTCAAAAACTACAGGATATACTTTAGATACGTTTATTGATTACAATTAAAAATCCAGTGTGGATAAGTGATAACTGTGAATCGTGATTACCCACAAGAAGAACCCACCCCCAAGCATAAAAACAGGACAAACAATATACTTGTTCTGCCCATTCTGAGCAGAAAAATAACCATTCATAGTTGTATACCGGTTATAACCCTTAGAGGTCACTAGATACCCATTTATGTTGTTTCTGCTCAAATAAGAATGACTCCTTTAAGATTAATCATTTAGACGGTACCGCCCCCCCTCCCCCTTCTCTGGATGAAGGAGACGCAGACATGTTCCTGAACTGCTGAGGGATCAGACTTATCCTGGCTCCTGTCCCTTCTTCTACAACTTTCATCCTATTGTCAGATGATTCCGGTAAGAGTAACATGCAGTTACATGTTTATGCTGGGATCTGTGTAAGCAGGTGTAGGCTGGAACCATTGTACAGAGTGTAATAGATGTGAAGTATCATTATCTGTAATCCTGCATCCTAGCATGTTCGTGTGCTATACATATAGAAGGCAGAACAGTAAAAACAGACTCTGGCCGCAGGAGGTGTTGCAAAGATTGTACGGGACCGCTAACGCCCACGCTGCCCCGAACACTAGTATCGCAGCAGCCGCCATACAGTCACAAAAATCGGATCACTGAGCTAGGAGGAACCGACTAGTCGTTCCAGTAAATCTAACAGCCGGGTCACAGGCTGTAGTTGATCAGACTGTATGGGACTGCCAACACTCACACTGCACGCATACGGGAATCACAGCAGCCGCCATACAGCCACAGTAACGAGAGCGCGGCCCACCAGAAAGCGCAACACCATTCCCGCCACGCCGAAGCCCATCCACACATAGGCTCAGTTTTCTGCCAAGTATTCAGCAGTCTGCAGCTAAGTGCACTATGTCTGAAAGCGTCACATCCACACTCAAAACGAGGTCAGGAGCAGGCTCTAGCAAGTCATCAATAGCAGAGCTTGCTGCTGTCGCTCGTGCCGAAGCCGAGGCAGCAAAAGCGAGATCCTCCTTCGCTGCATGAGAGATGCAACTAAAGCTGAGCCTGGCAGAGCAAGAAGCAGAAAGTGCACGCCTGCAAGAGTCTCTAGAAAGACTTGCCACAGACAAAGAGACAGCAGCCGCAATAGGTAAAGCAGAGTGCTAGGAAGCTGCAGAGAACTCTGGCTATGAAAGACGCAGCAATGTTCTTGGACCGGATGTAGACCAGCAGGATCTAGCACGACGTGTCGCAGAGTACGTCCATCAGCATCAACATTCAGGCATAGACGACAGCCTTGGTGCACCACATCGACCAGCTTATGCCGATTACCAGCGAGCCAACCCTGACCTTCGCTACTTCAAACGAGAAGACGCCCAGCACGGAGATGTCGGCCATAGTTACTGCCCCACCGAGCAGAAGGTTCAGCTCCCGTCCTGCCTTAAAGAGACACCGTCCTCTCCAGGGAGGTACTATACAGACTATCCGAAGTCTGGAGCGTCCACCAGGTATGGTGATGCACCACACACTAGACATGACTATAACACACCGGCTCCTACCAGCACCGACCAAACCACCAAGGACTTTGCAAAGTTCTTTTCTCACCGAGAACTGGATACAAAAGGACTTGTAAAGTTACTGATGAAGCCAAGAACTATAGGTCATGGTGAGCCTCGTTCCAGAACGCCATCCAGGGTGTGGACCTATCCTGTAGCGAGGAGTTAGACCTCCTAGTACAGCGGCTTGGGAGCGAGTCGGTTGAGCATGCCAGAAGACTAAGATACATTAATATAAAGCGTCCACACACAGGTCTCCGCGAAGTGTGGAAAACACTATATGAATTATGTGGGTCCATAGAAGTCATAGAGATGCTTTATACAAAGAATTGACGATTTCCCTAAGATAAGGCCTAAAGGGTATCTGAAGCTTAGAGAAGTGACTTGTGGATAGTTACAGGTTGCCCAGGAGGAAGGAGAGTTCCCCGGATTGGCATTCTTAGACACCGCCAGGGCTGTCAATGTGATAGTACAAAAACGTCCTTACAACCTACAAGAAGAATGGTTCACGGTATAAGCAAACTCATAATGTGCCGTTCCCTCCTTTCACAGTATTTGTAGATTTCATCACCCAACAAGCTATAATCAGAAATGACCCTAGTGTTGACTTCACTCTGTCATGTCCCACTGCCCCCGGTGTCAAACCTAGTAGGTCACCCGTGGCAGTCCACAAAACTAATATTATTTCCACAGGTCCTCCTCACAATACGAATAAGCCCCCTCCAGAAGAGACCAAACCTCAGGATGTCAGCAAGCAAACAGGAAACCACATCCTCTACTAAAATGTAGAGCCTTCAGGGAGAAGTCTTTAGAGGATCACAAAGTTTCCGCAAGGAAAACAACATCTGCTTCAGATGCTGTGCCACAACCTGTCACCTCGCCAGGAACTGTGAAGCTAGTGTGAAATGTGCAGAATGCAGCAGCACAGATCACAATGCGGCCTTGCACCCTGGACCACCCCCACGAGTGCTGTCACAAGCAGAGGAGCACGATGGGAAGCAGAAGAACACTGATGAAGACACCCCCGAGGTCACCTCTCACAAAAGCGACAATGTATAACCACAGATGTGGCGTCACAACTCCGCCCGACGCGTTTCACCTTTTCACTTTCTTAAACTTAGATCCATATAATCACCATGTTGATCCATGAAGAGATGAAGAGATAGTGTCCTCGTACCTGTCTTTTTAAGTCTGCTGATACAGGCAGAAGGACACTTTTTCATTAGTTGAAAGGTCAAAGCATGACCAAGCCTGCAACCACCCTGAAAACACGTGTAACACTCTGAGGTCTCCTAGGACTGTATCCAGCCCCATCCAGACTCTTTTATGCAGACATAGACCCAATAGTGTCAAAGTGACCTCCCCATATCTGGCTGTGGGTAAACAGATGGTAACCGATCCTCACTGCTGAGCTCTCGCACACTGTCTGTAATGTTTATTCAGTGCATTTTTCCTCTATCTTTATGACTAAGCTGTGAGCTGTGAGATTCACCACATAATAGCTGCTGCATTCCCTGCCTTGGCTTTTATTCAGGCTATGATCGTCTCTTCTGATTGGCTGTGCTATATCATGTGATGAACACTCGCCCTGCCTCCTCTGAGCCTTCTATTTATAATTGATACAATGGTCGTTTTAGCAGATTTGTGTGAATTAGCTGCAATGATTCGCTCCTCTCTGGTGATACATATATAACAGCACTTATGTCATATATTACAGTATTATATTCCACGTCAGTGAATCCGGGGGAGAAATGAACTCAACAGTGAAAGGAAGTAAAATGTAACAAAGTGGTGAAAACTCAAAAATGTAATAAGAATTTATAGAGACAAATAGAAAAAGGATAAGGCTGGAAACACACTGGCGTGAAGGCAACCGGTCACATTCTCATCCAGGAGAGTTGGACGAGCGACATCTGTTTTTTGGTCAGTGCGGCTTCTGTGTGCTGTCCGTGTGCTGTCCGTGTGCTGTCTGACTGCAATCCCTTTTGTTTCTCAGCAGTTATTTGCTGTAGAATCATTTACAGGAACATTTTACAGTTGTCTGAGATACAGAATGATAAAGTATCAGTGAAACAAACGGATGCCACTAGGATGGTCCAAGTGCTGTCAGTGTGCTGTCAGTGTGCTGTCAGTGCGCTGTCTGTGTGCTGTCAGTGCGCTGTCCGTGTGTGGTCAGTGTGCTGTCAGTGTGCTGTCAGTGCGCTGTCCGTGTGCTGTCAGTGCGCTGTCCGTGTGTGGTCAGTGTGTGGTCAGTGTGCTGTCAGTGTGCTGTCAGTGCGCTGTCCGTGTGCTGTCAGTGTGCTGTCAGTGTGCGGTCTGTGTGCGGTCTGTGTGCTGTCTGTGTGCGGTCTGTGTGCGGTCTGTGTGCTGTGTGCGGTCTGTGTGTGGTCTGTGTGCGGTCTGTGTGCAGTCTGTGTGCGGTCTGTGTGCGGTCTGTGTGCGGTCTGTGTGCTGTCTGTGTGCGGTCTGTGTGCAGTCTGTGTGCTGTCTGTGTGCGGTCTGTGTGTGGTCTGTGTGCGGTCTGTGTGCTGTCAGTGTGCTGTCTGTGTGCTGTCTGTGTGCTGCACGTGCGCTGCACGTGCGCTGTCCGTGTGCTGTCCGTGTGCTGTCCGTGCGCTGTCTTGTGTGCTGCACGTGCGCTGTCCGTGTGCTGTCCGTGTGCTGTCCGTGTGCTGTCTTGTGTGCTGCACGTGCGCTGTCCGTGTGCTGCCGTGTGCTGTCCGTGTGCTGTCTTGTGTGCTGCACGTGCACTGTCCGTGTGCTGTCCGTGTGCTGTCCGTGTGCTGTCTTGTGTGCTGCACGTGCGCTGTCCGTGTGCTGTCCGTGTGCTGTCCGTGTGCTGTCTTGTGTGCTGTCCGTGTGCTGTCCGTGTGCTGTCTTGTGTGCTGCACGTGCGCTGTCCGTGTGCTGTCTGTGTGCTGTCTGTGATTTTCTCAAACCCATAGACTTGCATTGGTGAGTCTCACACATGACTCACAGACTGTCGCAGCATTTTGCAACTTTTTTCTCATCCAGATTCTGGAAAAAAAGCCTCCGACACTCACAAATCTGTTCTGAGTCATTAAATAACATTGGTCCACTGCAATGCGAGATCTTCTTGTTCGTTTTTCATGCTAGTGTGTCTGTACCCTAAGGGCTTCAATGGGTTCAACTAAGACTAAGATGGGGATCACAGGGTTAAACTGGTAGATTTATATCTCATTAAGACAATACATGTGACTGGAAAGAATATGTGTCACCCTGGCACCCTGGTTGGGGCGGCACAGAACTCTTGGGACACAAATGGAATGTACACAGAAGCAGAACTCACTAACTAACACACCTTTTACACCCCTTTCACCCCAGACCTGTAGGGGGAGCTCCACTGGTTACCTTAGACCAGTTCCCCCTATAAATACGGGTCCTGGAGGGAGAAACACCAGAGTGTGCAGTAACTTTAGAACTGTGAAGAGCTAGGAGAGCGGAGCTGGTACTGGAGCTGCGCTAGGCCCATACCAGCACCCCCGGAAAGTGAGAGACCCTTGCAATAAGAGTCTTAGGAACAGGAGACAAAGCCCTGACAGGGATAGAGGAGTTACTTCAACTCGCCCTAACGATCCGGTCACTGGGTCCGAGCTGCAGGAGCATAGCGCCGGCTGCAGAGAAACCAGCACCTCGACCAGGGAGTCTATCTCCCTGTACACCTGAAGCACCGCCAGATGAGAGCCCAGGGAAGGAAAATAGCAACCCCTAACCCTGTTATGGTACCTTTACCGAAAGGTAGAAACCGGCCGGTGTCGGAGACAATTGTACCTGATACCTTGTAAACACCGCGAAGTGGCGGCGTATAATTCAGGTAGCACCGTCCTGTCTCTTTGGACACCTGTCTTTCAGCCGTGCTCAATAACAAGCAGGTATAACCCTATGGTAGCAGCGTGTAAATGAGGGAAGGTGCTCCACTTCCACAGAAGGTAACCCGCGGCACCCGTCAGCACTTCCGGGGGACGAAAATACCTTCTGCGGAGCACCTTGTGGCGGCGTGTATATGCGGCATCAGGTACTGTTAGGAACCGTTGTAAATGCGCGCGTGCACATGCGGTGCCTACCTGTTGCTACCCGCGGTAGCGGCGTGTAAGGGTACCATTATAGTGCCCTCAGTGCAGCGAACTCAGGTGAAACACGTCCCACCAGAACGTGCATTATTCCTGGACAAACCCTCAGCAACTACCGAGCTGCCGTATTCCATCCAGTACAGCTCCTGGGCCCGGGGACTCCTTCTCATCCTGTGGGGAGCATCCCATCAAGCTGCCAGCTGCCGCACATCCCCCGGAGGCCCAAGCAGCGCCGGTGCATTCACCGGACTCCCACAGGTGGCGTCACGACAATCGAGAATCATCCCCATCCTTAAATCCCCTTTGATCTGACCACCAGGCCCCACAGCCTCAGGCGCGGAACCGTGACGAGGGAATCATCGCCTTAGACGTGAACATCCCGCAACGGTGAGTCAAATAGATGGGTCTGAAGGAGACTGAGGAGGAGGAGGACAGAGGAGGAGGAGGACAGAGGAGGAGGAGGAGGACAAGGAGGATGACAGAGGAGGAGGAGGACAGGGGAGGAGGAGGACAGAGGAGGAGGAGGAGGACAAGGAGGATGACAGAGGAGGAGAGAGGAGGGGGACAGAGAAAGAGAAGGAGGAGGAGAACAGAGGATGAGGAGGAGAAGGACAGTGGAGGAGGAGGACAGGGAGGAGGACAGAGGAGTACAGTGAAGGAGAACAAAAGGATGATAGGGAGGAGGAGGAGGACAGAGAAGGAGGAGGAAAGAGGACAGAGGAGGACAGACTAAAAGGAGGACAGAAGACAGTGGAGGAGGAGGAAAAAGGAAGAAGACAGAGGAGAAGGAGGACAGAAGAGGAGGGAGGAGGAGGACAGAGGAGGAGAACAGATGAGGGAGGAGGAAAGAGGAAGACGACAGAGGAGGAGGACAGAGGAGGACAGAAGAGGAGGGAGGAGGACAGAGGAGGAAGACAGAGGAGGAGGAGGACAGTAAAGGATGACAGAGAATAATGAGAACAGAGGAGGGCTGAGGAGGAGGACAGTGCAGAGGGACAGAGGAGGGGGATGACAGAGGAAAAGGGATGAGGAGGAAAGAGAAAGAGGACAGAGGAGGAGAGTACAGGAGGACAGAGGAGAAGGACAGGGAGGATAAGGACAGAGGAGGAGGACAGAAGAGGAGGTAGGAGGAGGAAATAGGAAGAGGACAGAGTAGGAGGAGGACAGAGACGCAGGACAGAGAAGGAGGGAAGGGGAGGACAGAGGACAGTGGAGGAGAGAAGAGAGAGGAGGGGGACAGAGAAAGAGAAGGAGGAGGAGGAGAACAGATGAGGAGGACAGAGGATGAGGAGGAGAAGGACAGTGGAGGAGGATAAAGGATGATAGGGAGGAGGAGGACAGAGGAAGAGGACAGAGGAGGAGGAGGAGAAGGACAGTGGAGCAGGAGAAAGGTGGAGAAGGAGGACAGGGAGGAGGACAGAGGAGTACAGTGGAGGAGGACAAAGGATGATAGGGAGGAGGAGGACAGAGGAAGAGGACAGAGGAGGAGGAGGAGAAGGACAGTGGAGCAGGAGAAAGGTGGAGAAGGAGGACAGGGAGGAGGACAGAGGAGGACAGTGGAGGAGTACAAAGGATGATAGGGAGGAGGAGGACAGAGGAGGAAGAGGACAGAGGAGGAGGAGGAGGAAAGAGGAAGAGGACAGAGGTGGACAGACTAGAAGGAGGACAGAAGAGGAGGGAGGAGGAAGAAAAAGAAAGAGGACAAAGGAGAAGAAGGACAGAAGAGGAGGGAGGAGGAGGACAGAGGAGGAGGACAGTAAAGGATGACAGAAAATGATGAGAACAGAGGAGGACTGAGGAGGAGGACAGTGCAGGGGGACAGAGGAGGGGGATGACAGAGGAAGAGGGATGAGGAGGAAAGAGAAAGAGGACAGAGGAGGAGGAGAGTACAGGAGGACAAAGGAGAAAGACAGGGAGGATAAGGACAGAGGAGAAGGACAGAAGAGGAGGGCGAAGGAGGAAATAGGAAGAGGACAGAGTAGGAGGAGGACAGAGAAGGAGGGAAGGGGAGGACAGAGAAGGAGGAGGGCAGTACCGGAAGATAGAGACGGATGAGGACCAAGGAGGAGAAAAAAGACAGAGGAGGAGGAGGAAAGAGGAGGAGGACAGAGGAGGAGGACAACAGAAAAGGAAGAGGACAGAGGAAGAGGAGAACAGAGGTGGAGGTGGAGAAGGACATAGCAGAAGGAGGATAACAGAAGAGTCTGGATGGGGAGGAAATAGAAACAGATAATTTATAGAACAGAGAAGTGTGAAGGATGAAGACAGAGGATTTCCGAGGGAGAACAGAGGATCCTGGAGCAGGAGGACAAAAGAGTAAAGCTACTGTCACACACGGCAATATTGCTGGGCAATGTCAATGACAATTTGCTGGTTGTAGTGAAATCATGGACACATTGTTACATTTGTACACAGCAACAAGATAGAACAATGTGTCCATGATTTCACTGCAACCAGCAAATTGTCATTGACATTGCCCAGCAATATTGCCGTGTGTGACGGTACCTTCAGTTTCCACACAGTCCATAACTCCCCGGAGGGCCCACACACAGTAACATTTAGCCATCAGTGATTTCTTTTTTCGGTTGTTGTAGTTTGTACTTTGTATTTCTATTTCCTCCCCAGAATAAATGTCTGACATCACAAATATAGGAATAATTCACCATATTGTTTGTTCCTTTCTGTTTTAGGCTGGGGTCACACTTGCAGCAGTAAAAGTGCTCAAAACCGGATCAGGAACCGCAGCCCATAGGAGCCCATTATAGTAACCGGATTGCTCTACATACAATCCGGTTACCGCTTGCAGAATTGCAGCCTGTGGTAAAAATCCTGCAGGCTGCAGTTTTCGCAGCCATTTGCAATCCGCAGGAGGCCTGCTATAATGGGCTCCTATGGAAGCCAATCCGGCTGCCGCAAGGCAAATGTGAATGGCTGCGGCAGCCGTAAGCTTTGTTCCTCCAGGGATGAACAAAGGGTTAAATGTTAATAATAGATGTGGGCAACATGTCTCTAGGGGGTGCCCACCCTCCCTAGACACATGCTGTCCACTCAGGTGGGCATGTGAAGGGTTAATAAGGCATTTACAGTATTGCCGGCTATTGTCGGCATTTACTATTTTATGAATGAACCCGGCGGCTCCTCGCTATGTAGTAGATACTGTACGTATTGTGCGTAGTGTATGAGCTGCTATCCAGGGTCCTGAAAGCTGTAACATTACGTGTATGGCGGAGCGCTGCTCATAGACCTAATGTTACAGCTTTCAGGACCCTGGATAGCAGCTCATACACTACGCACATTACGTACAGTATCTACTACACAGCGAGGAGCCGCTGGGTTCATTCATAAAATAGTAAATGCCGACAATAGCCGGCAATACTGTAAATGCCTTATTAACCCCTAACCTGCTGAGAGCAGTGGACACAATGTCTCTAGGGGGGGTGGGCACCCCCTAGAGACATGTTACCCACAGCTAATATTAATAATTAATGTTTTTATACACATTTAACACTTTGCTTATCCAGGGATGAGCAAAGTATACGGTAACCGCATTGCTCTGAATTACACATCCTGAGCTATCCAGTTACCGCATTGCGGTTCACAGCACACATTTTGGGAAAAAAATGTGTGTGAAGGTAATTGCCTGCCCAAATGTGACCCCAGCCATTATCATCAAAGGTTTTATGGCCTGATGAAATGAGAGTGACTCTTGATGACCAGATGGATGGGCCAGAGGCTGGATCAGTAAAGGGCGGAGAGATCCACTCCGACTCAGACCCCAGCAAGGTGGAGGTGGGTACTGGTATGGGCTGGGATCATCAAAGATCAACTTATGGGACCTTTTCGGGTTGAGGATGGAGTGAAACTCATCTCCCGGACCTGCTGCCAGTTTCTGGAAGACAACTTCTTCAAGCAGTGGTACAGGAAGAAGTCGGGATCGTTCAAGAAAAACATGATTTTCATGCAGGACAATGCTCCATCACATGCATCCAACTACTCCACAGCGTGGCTGGCCAGTAAAGGGCTAAAAGAAGAAAAAATAATGACATGGCCCCCTTGTTCACCTGATCTGAACCCCATAGAGAACCTGTGATTCCTCCTAAAATGTGAGATCTACAGGGAGGGAAAACAGTACACCTCTGGGGACAGTGTCTGGGAGGGAAAAAGTACACCTCTGGGGACAGTATCTGGGAGGGAAAACAGCACACCTCTGGGAACAGTGTCTGGGAGGGAAAACAGTACACCTCTGGGGACAGTGTCTGGGAGGGAAAACAGTACACCTCTGGGGACAGTGTCTGGGAGGGAAAACTGTACACCTCTGGGAACAATGTCTGGGAGGGAAAACAGTACACCTCTGGGAACAGTGTCTGGGAGGGAAAACAGTACACCTCTGGGGACAGTGTCTGGAGGCTGTGGTGGCTGCTGCACACAATGTGGATCGTAAACAGATCAAGCAGCTGACACAATCTATGGATGGAGGCTGCTGAGTGTCATCATAAGGAAAGGGGGCGATATTGGGCACTCATTGATTGGGGTTGTTTTTGCATGTCAGAAATGTTTATTTCTACATTTTGTGCAGTTATATTGGTTACCTGGTGACAATAAACAAGTGAGATGGGGAATAGATTTGGTTTTTATTAAGTTTCCTAATAATTCTGCACAGTAATAGTTACCTGCACACACAGATTCCTCCTAAGAGCCAAATCTAAAACCCTCCAACTACCAAAAATATTAAGCTTTGATATTTATGAGTCTTTTGGGTGATTGAGAACAGAGTTGATGATCAATAATAAAAATAATCCTCTAAAATACAACTTATCTAATAATTCTGCACAGTGTATATATTAGGTCAGTGATTCACAGGAATGTGAAATCCTTAAAAAAGATAAATGCAGACACTGCTATTATTGTGAACAGCCCAGTGTTCATTTTTTGTTATTTTCTGTAAAGTAGATAAAAATGGTATACATTTCTCTTCATGTTCTGATTTAGAAAACAATGTGCAATGTTCCTGATGCTGAAAATAAAAAATATTATAAAGATTTTAGGCTTACCTCATGGAACACACTGCTATTATTTTACACACAACTGTATTTATAAGGTAAAAAGTAGTCAAAGTGCTCTTTGTTATCATGGTAAGTACCACACTGAACATGTGTGAAGATCATGTATTAGCAAGAATTCCCACAAAGTCCCACTGTTAAAAAAAAAAGATTTTTGGCTTAACTCATGTTTTTGAACACCCTGCTATTATTTTGCACACAACTGTATTCATAGGGTAAAAAGTAGTCAATGTGCTGTTTGTTATAGTGAGTACCACAATGAACATGTGTGAAGATCATCTGTAGCAAGAAGTCCCTGCAAAGTCCCACTCTTAAAAAAAGACGTAGCGAAGAAAGAACACATCAGCTGGCTATTCTTTTGAACATTCCAATGTTAGTTATTTGTTATTTTCTGTAAAGTAGTTAAAAACTACATACATTTCTTTTCATGTTTTGATTTATAAAACAGTGTGAAGTGTTCCCAATGCTGGAAATAACAACTATTATAAAAGTTTTGGGCTTGACTCATAGAACACACTCCTGTTATTTTGCACACAACTGTATTTATAGGGTAAAAAGTAGTCAAATTGCTGTTTGTTATCATGGTAAGTACCATACTGAACATGTGTGAATATAATCTATTAGCAAGAAGTCCCTGCAAAGTCCCACTGTTAAAAAAAAAGACATGTAGTGAAGAAAGAACACATCAGCTGGCTATTTTTTTGAGCAGCCAAATGTTATTTTTTTGTTATTTTCTGTAAAGTAGATAAAAATTATCTACATTTCTTTTACATGTTTTGATTTATAAAACAGAGTGTGATGTTCCCAATGCTGGATTTAAAAACTATTATAAATATTTTGGGCTTAATTCTTGGAACATATTGCTATTATTTTTAACACAACTGTATTTATAAGGTAAAAAGTAGTCAATGTGCTGTTTGTGCTGGAAATCTCTTCCACACCACATCAGACACTCCCCTACCCTGGGAACCTTCAAAAAAAACCTGAAGACCCACCTCTTCCTTCAAGCCTAAAACCCACACGGAGACCTAATCCGCTGCACCATCTCACCTCTCCCCCTCCTACTTCTCCCACCCATCCCCTATAGACTGTGAGCCCTTGTGGACAGGATCTCTGCCCTAATGTATCTGTATGATTTATTTGTCGGTATTTATGTTCTCGTCCTTGGTTTGCCCTTACACATGTAAAGCGCCACGGAAACAATGGCGCTATATATATAAATAATAATAATTATTATCATGATGAGCATCATACTGAACATGTGTTCAGTATGCAAAGTCCCACTGTTAAAAATATATATATATTGAAGGAAAAACAAATGAACTGACTATTTCTTTGAACAACCCAATGTTAACTTTTTGTTATTTTCTGTAAAGTAGTTAAACATTATACACATTTTTTTTTACAAGTTTTGATTTAGAAAACAGTGTGCAATGTTCCCAATGCTGGAAATAAAAACTATTATAAACATTTTGGGCTTAGCTCATGTTTTTGAGTACAACTGTATTTATAGAGTAAAAAGTAGTCAATGTGCTGTTTGTTATCAGGGTGAGTAGCTCACTGAACATATGTAAAGACCATCTATTAGCAAGAAGTCCCAATGCTGGAAATAAAAAGTATTATAAAGATTTTGAACTTAACTCATGTTTTTGAGTACAACCTTATTTATAGGGTAAAAAGTAGTCAATATGCTGTTTGTTATCATGGTGAGTAGCACACTGAACATATGTAAAGACCATCTATTAGCAAGAAGTCCCAATGCTGGAAATAAAAAGTATTATAAAGATTTTGAACTTAACTCATGTTTTTGAGTACAACCTTATTTATAGGGTAAAAAGTAGTCAATATGCTGTTTGTTATCATGGTGAGTACCACACTGAACATGGAGCAAAAAAAAAAAAGTTTTCTCAGGAGATTATAAAGAGACATGTTAGAGGTTAAAGGCTCCACACAGCTGGATATTCCTGTTTCCACAGCTGCACATACTATTCGAAAGTGTAAAGTCTATGGCACTGTAGCCAATCTCCCTGGATATAGTCGCAAGAGGAAAACTGATGACAAATTGAAAAGCCAGATAATACAAATGATGGCAATTCCAAGTTATTTCAGTGTACATTGTGGGGTTTTCTTGCTTTACTATTTTGTCGTAGTGTTCGCACTACCCGTGTATTCAGCTATAGATAAACTTGTATCACTTATCCAATATCATTTTCTTCATTAAACATATCGGCTGGTCAGGATTTCTCCAAAAAAATTAAAAATCGGACTATGCGTCACAACATAAATCAGCTGATGTGCGGATCGTACGATGGTTTCCGTGTTCGGCGCAGCGTTGGGTGAGACCTATAGGTGCGCCGAGTCCTGGAGAGGTGCCGGGAGCCGTCACGGGTTCTGCTCCTTCTTCTGGCAGCCTGAGCATCATTGTCTCATCTGAAAAGATCCCTCAATGCCAAGGTTAGAGCCGCACAGCCTTGAAAGGTGACGTTCTCCCCTGGAGATTAACCCGCTAACGCCCGGCCGTGACACCGATCATCTCATGGCAGGAAAGTCACATCCGGGAGAAGCTTCACATGGATGGAAGGGACTGGGGTCAACTCCAACATTGGGGCCAGGGGCTTCACCAGCGCCAAACATCTGGATGTCTAGACCGCTGCAGCCAATCACAAGTGAGCTGTATCAAAGTGGCGCCATTACAGCTGGATCCCGGAGTAATAATGCAAGTTATTGGGGTCCCACAGCGGGGGGCAATGATGGGGCAGAACGGTGAGATTGTGTAGATGAGCGTCACTACAATTAAATGTACCCCGATACGGTCACTCTATGGCGGTAATTGTAGTCATTTTGATTCATTTTTTTGTGTATCAACAATGTATCATAATTGACTTGTTAGCGGTAGGTGTATACTGTGTATACTGGGGTTATTGGTGATATCGGTCTTTGGGTAAAGGGGGTGCATATATCCCTTGGGACTTGTGTTCCGGTCTCTTAGGGCCCCAGCAACCCTCTTGTATGTAATTATGGGGGTGTCAGGACTTCTCGTGTGGGGTTCGTTCCTCTGTGTAGTGTCCCATATATTAAGACCAGGTGTGTAAGCCAGTGACCGATGCAGAGAGGAGTGAGTGTGGGGGCCCCGACGCCCGGCAGCGGCTCCCAGCACCATCTGTACAGAGCCCATCACTCAGGGCTGCCATCAGGGCCTTTACTGGGCTGACACTTGTGAGGGGTTCGGTCTGGACACTCGGGGGGGCCCCCAGACGCTGACAGCATGGACCCCGGCCCAGGGCCGATGTCAGCACCTGGGCAAGTGTCGGGGCCCTGGACAGCTGGAGGGCTGTACGCTAACATTCCACATGACTAATTTGCATGTGATTCATATTAGCCATGTGGTGGCGCTCTTCATCATTGGCCCACTGCAGCACAGGCCCAGACTCATAATCTGGAGGACTGTCGCTGGCCCTTTAAAACTGGAGCTACAATTGCCAGGAAGAGAAAAAACAAGTACTGAGATTTCCCACCCTCTGTCTGCTGGAGTCCAGCAAGGCTCAGTGCATCGATGAACCTGGGAAAGTTGGTCCTGAGCGGACGGTCACCCAGCTCCATCACTGATGAACCTAGAAAAGCTGAGTCTTGGCTGAGGAGAGGACGGTCTCCAGCTTTACCATTGATAAACCTGGGAAAGCTGAGTCCTGAGAGGATAGTCACCCAGCTTTGCTATCTTCAGCAATGATGAACCTGGGAAAGCTGGTCCTGCTGCAGAGTGGACGGTCACCCAGCTTTATCATCTTCATGATTGATGAACTTTGGAAAGCTGGGTCCTGAATGGATGGTTACCTAGTTTTCCCAGCTACAGCATTAATGATTCTGAGAAAGCTGGTTTTTGACTGAGGAGCTGACGGTCACCCAGCTTTCCTATTTCCAGCGTCTTTCTGTTGGTCAGACGCGGACGGTCACCCATCTTTCCCATCTCCAGCATCTCTTTCTGTCAGTCAGACGCAAACGGTCACCCATCTTTCCCATCTCCAGAGTCTCTTTCTGTCGGTCAGGAGCGGACGGTCTCCCATCTTTCCCATCTCCAGCGTCTCTTTCTGTTGGTCAGACGTGGACGGTCACCCATCTTTCCCATCTCCAGCGTCTCTTTCTGTTGGTCAGACGCGGACGGTCACCCATCTTTGCCATCTCCAGCGTCTCTTTCTGTTGGTCAGACGCTGATGGTCACCCATCTTTCCCATCTCCAGCGTCTCTTTCTGTTGGTCAGACGTGGACGGTCACCCATCTTTCCCATCTCCAGCGTCTCTTTCTGTCGGTCAGACGCGGACGGTCACCCATCTTTCCCATCTGCAGTGTCTCTTTCTGTTGGTCAGACGCGGACGGTCACCCATCTTTCCCATCTCCAGCGTCTCTTTCTGTTGGTCAGATACGCGGACGGTCACCCATCTTTCCCATCTCCAGCGTCTCTTTCTGTTGGTCAGACGCGGACGGTCACCCATCTTTCCCATCTCCAGCGTCTCTTTCTGTTGGTCAGACGGGATGGTCACCCATCTTTCCCATCTCCAGCGTATCTTTCTGTTGGTCAGGAGCGGACGGTCACCCATCTTTCCCATCTCCAGTATCTCTTTCTGTTGGTCAGACGTGGACGGTCACCCATCTTTCCCATCTCCATCGTCTCTTTCTGTTGGTCAGACGTGGACGGTCCACCCATCTTTCCCATCTCCCAGTCTCTTTCTGTTGGTCAGACGCGGACGGATCACCCATCTTTCCCATCTCCAGCGTCTCTTTCTGTTGGTCAGACGCGGACGGTCACCCATCTTTCCATCTCCAGTGTCTCTTTCTGTTGGTCAGACGCGGACGGTCCCCCACTTTCCCATCTCCATCGGCTCTATGTCTTGGTCAGACGCTGACGGTCACCCATCTTTCCCATCTCCAGCGTCTCTTTCTGTTGGTCAGACGCGGACGGTCACCCATCTTTCCCATCTCCAGTGTCTCTTTCTGTTGGTCAGACGTGGACGGTCACCCATCTTTCCATCTCCAGCGTCTCTTTCTGTTGGTCAGACGTGGATGGTCACCCATCTTTCCCATCTCCAGCGTCTCTTTCTGTTGGTCAGACGCAGACGGTCACCCATCTTTCCCATCTCCAGCGTCTCTTTCTGTTGGTCAGACGCGGACGTCACCCATCTTTCCCATCTCCAGCGTCTCTTTCTGTTGGTCAGACGGACGGTCACCCATCTTTCCCATCTCCAGCGTCTCTTTCTGTTGGTCAGACGCGGACGGTCACCCATCTTTCCCATCTCCAGGTCTCTTTCTGTCGGTCAGACGCGGCGGTCACCCATCTTTCCCATCTCCAGCGTCTCTTTCTGTTGGTCAGAGCGGACGGTCACCCATCTTTCCCATCTCCAGCGTCTCTTTCTGTTGGTCAGACGTGGACGGTCACCCATCTTTCCCATCTCCAGCGTCTCTTTCTGTTGGTCAGACAGGGACGGTCACCCATCTTTCCCATCTCCAGCGTCTCTTTCTGTTGGTCAGACGCTGGACGGTCACCCATCTTTCCCATCTCCAGCGTCTCTTTCTGTTGGTCAGACGCGACGGTCACCCATCTTTCCCATCTCCAGCGTCTCTTTCTGTTGGTCAGACGCGGACGGTCACCCATCTTTCCCATCTCCAGCGTCTCTTTCTGTTGGTCAGACGCGGACGGTCACCCATCTTTCCCATCTCCAGCGTCTCTTTCTGTTGGTCAGAGGGACGGTCACCCATCTTTCCCATCTCCAGCGTCTCTTTCTGTTGGTCAGACGTGGACGGTCACCCATCTTTCCCATCTCCAGCGTCTCTTTCTGTTGGTCAGACGTGGAGGTCACCATCTTTCCCATCTCCAGCGTCTCTTTCTGTTGGTCAGACGCGGACGGTCACCCATCTTTCCCATCTCCAGCGTCTCTTTCTGTTGGTCAGACGGACGGTCACCCATCTTTCCCATCTCCAGCGTCTCTTTCTGTTGGTCAGACGGGACGTCACCCATCTTTCCCATCTCCAGCGTCTCTTTCTGTTGGTCAGATGCGGACAGTCACCCATCTTTTCCATCTCCAGCGTCTCTTTCTGTTGGTCAGACGTGGACGGTCACCCATCTTTCCCACCTGCAGCGTCTCATTCTGTTGGTCAGACGCGGACGGTCACCCATCTTTCCCATCTGCAGCGTCTCTTTCTGTTGGCCAGACGCGGAGGTCACCCATCTTTCCCATCCCCAGCGTCTCTTTCTGTTGGTCAGACGCGGAGGTCACCCATCTTTCCCATCTCCAGCGTCTCTTTCTGTCGGTCAGGAACGGACGGTCACCCATGTTTTCCATGTCCAGCGTCTCTTTTCTATTGGGCAGACGCGGACGGTCACCCATCTATCCCATCTCCAGCGTCTCTTTCTGTCGGTCAGATGTGGACGGTCACCCATCTTTCCCATCTCCAGTGTCTCTTTCTGTTGGTCAGACGCTGATGGTCACCCATCTTTCCCATCTCCAGCGTCTCTTTCTGTTGGTCAGATGCAGATGGTCACCCATCTTTCCCATCTCCAGTGTCTCTTTCTGTTGGTCAGACACGGACGGTCACCTATCTTTCCCATCTCCAGCGTCTCTTTCTGTCGGTCAGACGAGGACGGTCACCCATCTTTCCCATCTCCAGTGTCTCTTTCTGTTGGTCAGACACGGACGGTCACCCATCTTTCCCATCTCCAGCGTCTCTTTCTGTCGGTCAGACATGGACGGTCACCCATCTTTCCCATCTCCAGTGTCTCTTTCTGTCGGTCAGGAGCGGACGGTCACCCATCTTTCCCATCCCCAGCGTCTCTTTCTGTTGGTCAGACGCGGACGGTCACCCATATTTCCCATCCCCAGCGTCTCCTTCTGTTGGTCAGATGCGGACGGTCACCCATCTTTCCCATCTCCAGTGTCTCTTTCTGTTGGTCAGACACGGACGGTCACCCATCTTTCCCATCTCCAGCGTCTCTTTCTGTCGGTCAGACATGGACGGTCACCCATCTTTCCCATCTCCAGTGTCTCTTTCTGTCGGTCAGGAGCGGACGGTCACCCATCTTTCCCATCCCCAGCGTCTCTTTCTGTTGGTCAGACGCGGACGGTCACCCATCTTTCCCATCCCCAGCGTCTCTTTCTGTCGGTCAGGAGCGGACGGTCACCCATCTTTCCCATCTCCAGCGTCTCTTTCTGTTGGTCAGTCGCGGACGGTCACCCATCTTTCCCATCTCCAGCGTCTCCTTCTGTCGGTCAGTCGCGGACGGTCACCCATCTTTCCCATCTCCAGCGTCTCTTTCTGTTGGTCAGACGCGGACGGTCACCCATCTTTCCCATCTCCAGCGTCTCCTTCTGTCGGTCAGTCGCGGACGGTCACCCATCTTTCCCATCTCCAGCGTCTCTTTCTGTTGGTCAGACGCGGACGGTCACCCATCTTTCCCATCTCCAGCGTCTCCTTCTGTCGGTCAGTCGCGGACGGTCACCCATCTTTCCCATCTCCAGCGTCTCTTTCTGTTGGTCAGACGCGGACGGTCACCCATCTTTCCCATCTCCAGCGTCTCCTTCTGTCGGTCAGTCGCGGACGGTCACCCATCTTTCCCATCTCCAGCGTCTCTTTCTGTTGGTCAGACGCAGACGGTCACCCATCTTTCCCATCTCCAGTGTCTCTTTCTGTCGGTCAGGAGTGGACGGTCACCCATCTTTCCCATGTCCAGCGTCTCTTTCTGTCGGTCAGGAGCGGACGGTCACCCATCTTTCCCATCTCCAGTGTCTCTTTCTGTCGGTCAGGAGCGGACGATCACCCATCTTTCTTATCTCCAGTGTCTCTTTCTGTCGGTCAGGAGCGGACGGTCACCCATCTTTCCCATCCCCAGCGTCTCTTTCTGTTGGTCAGACGCGGACGGTCACCCATCTTTCCCATCTCCAGCGTCTCTCTCTGTCGGCCAGACGCAGACGGTCACCCATCTTTCCCATCTCCAGCATCTCTTTCTGTTGGTCAGACGCGGACGGTCACCCATCTTTCCCATCTCCAGCGTCTCTTTCTGTTGGTCAGACGCGGACGGTCACCCATCTTTCCCATCTCCAGCGTCTCTTTCTGTTGGTCAGACACGGACGGTCTCCCATCTTTCCCATCTCCAGCGTCTCTTTCTGTTGGTCAGACGCGGACAGTCACCCATCTTTCCCATGTCCAGCGTCTCTTTCTGTTGGTCAGACGCGGACGGCTTCTTTTTATTTCTTTTTCCAGGTTCTGAGAGCGCGGCGGTTATGGAGGGCGATGTGTAATGATCATTGTTCTTAATGGCGCCTTGCCGAGCGAGTTCTTAGAGCGTCCGGGCTTTGTTTCTTCTCACCTGTCAGCCTCCTCTTCATCAAGTCTATTTATTACAATCAGGTCCTGTCAGCTGTCACCGCTAACATCTCGGCTGCTGGTAAATATGTCTTTCGTATCATTAGCCGTTCCTTGCAGTCACCTTGGGATTTCCACCTTGTCTGTCTCTCTCCAAAACAACTTTTTTTTCAGAAGTATTAGACTCCCAGCGAGCGGTGGCGGCTCGGGGCCATTACTTGAGGAAGTGACAGAACGCACCGGCTTGTCACTCATTAGAATCCGGCTTTTTCACAAAAATTGATGTAAGTCTGACTTTGCCCCAAAACGAATCATGATTTATTTAATATATTTGCGTCTACAAGTGTCAGCTCATCAGCTTAAAATGTCTCTCCTTTTACTCTATCGAGGCCTCGGCAGAAAGTCGCCTTTGAAGGCGTTTTTATTGCTCTAAGGCCTAATAATTAAATCAGAGGAGCGCGGAGGTGCGGAGATTCGCCATGGTGGCCTCTCCGAGTACAAAGTATCCGCATTAAAATACAAAGGAACCTCCCGCTTTCTTCGTTCATTTAGTGGGAGAAGATGATGTAATCGGGGGCTTCTAGGTGACTGTTGTCAGGTTTGACGGCTAAGACAAAACACCAGATTTAATAAGACTTCGCTGTGATCAAAGCCGAGGAGGGAAGACGACGGACGCTTTCAAGAGGGGTTTTTTTTTTATTCAAAGAAGAAGCAACCTACTTTCCAAATGACAACGTCAGTCCCACAATGGGGATCCGGATACAGCGACGCCGACGATCCGACGTCGCTCAGGGCGAGAAGGCAGAACACGAGGGGTTAATTATTGCTTTCTGCATTGGCGCTAGTGAGGGAATTGCTGGAAAGACAAACCCATAAGGTGGCGGTGCGATATCGTTCACCATGATAACGATGTGATGATGGCCGGCGGGCGGCTCAGGAGGCTCCTCTTCCCTCCAGACTCCGGAAGATTGATACAATGTAACACAAGACATTCTGCAACATTCTAAGGCTCCTCTTCCCTCCAGACTCCGGAAGATTGATACAATGTAACACAAGACATTCTGCAACATTCTAAGGCTCCTCTTTCCTCCAGACTCTGGAAGATTGATACAATGTAACACAAGACGTTCTGCAACATTCTAAGGCTCCTCTTTCCTCCAGACTCTGGAAGATTGATACAATGTAACATTCTAAGGCTCCTTACACATCGCACACATCCTTTCAGGACACGCTCACTTTTCTTGGTGTCTGGTAGCACCTTGTAGCTTCAGGTTGTTACCACATCAGATTAAATGCAGTTTCTTGATGAGTCCAAAATAGGGATGAGCGAGTATACTAGCGGCCGACTAGTAGGGTACTCGGGCTACTTGTTACTCTGCTAGTATCCTTGAGATTACTCGCAGAGTAACGAGTCCAATGTAAAACAATGGGAGATGCAATTCCTCTGCTGCTGGACCCTATAAAGAGGTCTGGCAGCAGAGGAAAAATCTGCAATTCCCCACTACATTGCTTAAAAGCCAGCGGTAAAAAGCCACCAGCTTATAAACAATGCTGAAGCCCCCTACTGGCTTCCCCGCCGCCTGACAGCAGGATCCTCCGCTCCCCCCACCGCCAACCCACCCTATCCTAACTTAGGCTACGAGGGTAGCAGAGGATCCTGCTGTCAGGCAGCCGGGGAGCGCAGAACCGACCACGGCCAGCAGGGAGCTGTCCGCGGTCGTGAACTGAGGTAAAACCGGATTTTCCCGGATTGTACCGGTCCGGTGCAATCCGGAGCGCTCTATGGTCCCAGTTGCACCAGAACGGGCCAATCCGGGAGAATCCGGTTTTCAAACCGGTTTTCTCTTTTTGACGCCTTCCCGCCTGTAGTTTCAAATGAACAGCTGACTCACATGGGCTGTTCATTTGAAGTAGCGCTGCTGGCAGGGTTCATGTGAGTTCATGCTTTCCTGCATCAACTCACATGAACTTTCCCAGGGTGCACAGCTCTGCTACATCTCTGGTGGAGGTTCTCTACCCGAGATGTAGCAGAGCTAAAGAAGAACTCTGGATTGGACTACGGCGGACGGAAGAGGATTTTTTTTTTAAAGAAAGATAGAGTCCCTGAGTGTGGTTTTGTTTTTTTTCCAAATAAAATATTTTTTCTTGGTGTTGTGTTTTTATTTAAACAATTTCATAGAAATTCATGGCGGTCATGTCTATATATATAACTACTATAATACTGCTCCTATGTACAAGAATATAAAAACTATAATACTGCTCCTATATACAAGAATATAACTACTATAATACTGCCCCTATATACAAGAATATAACTACTATAATACTGCTCCTATGTACACGAATATAACTACTATAATACTGCCCCTATATACAAGAATATAACTACTATAATACTGCCCCTATATACAAGAATATAACTACTATAATACTGCCCCTATATACAAGAATATAACTACTATAATACTGCCCCTATATACAAGAATATAACTACTATAATACTGCCCCTATATACAAGAATATAACTACTATAATACTGCCACTATATACAAGAATATAACTACTATAATACTGCCCCTATATACAAGAATATAACTACTATAATACTGCCCTATATACAAGAATATAACTACTATAATACTGCCCTATATACAAGAATATAAATACTATAATACTGCCCCTATATACAAGAATATAACTACTATAATACTGCCCCTATATACAAGAATATAACTACTATAATATCTGCCCTATATACAAGAATATAACTACTATAATACTGCCCTATATACAAGAATATAACACTACTATAATACTGCTACCTATATACAAGAATATAACTACTATAATACTGCCCCTATATACAAGAATATAACTACTATAATACTGCCCTATATACAAGAATATAACTACTATAATACTGCCCTATATACAAGAATATAACTACTAAAATACTGCCCTATATACAAGAATATAACTACTATAATACTGCCCTATATACAGAATATAACTACTATAATACTGCCCTATTACAAGAATATAACTACTATAATACTGCCCCTATATACAAGAATATAACTACTATAATACTGCCCTATTATACAAGAATATAACTACTATAATACTGCCCTATATACAAGAATATAACTACTATAATACTGCTCCCTATATACAAGAATATAACTACTATAATACTGCCCCTATATACAAGAATATAAATACTATAATACTGCCCCTATATACAAGAATATAACTACTATAATACTGCTCCTATATACAAGAATATAACTACTATAATACTGCCCCTATTACAAGAATATAACTACTATAATACTGCTCCTATATACAAGAATATAACTACTATAATACTGCCCTATATACAAGAATATAACTACTATAATACTGCTCCTATTACAAGAATATAACTACTATAATACTGCTCCCTATATACAAGAATATAACTACTATAATACTGCCCTATATACAAGAATATAACTACTATAATACTGCCCTATATACAAGAATATAACTACTATAATAGCCCTATTACAAGATAAACTACTATAATACTGCCCCTATATACAAGAATATAACTACTATAATACTGCCCTATAGTACAAGAATATAACTACTATAATACTGCTCCTATTACAAGATAATCTATAACTCTATACAAATAAACTACTATAATACGATACAAGAATATAACTACTAATAATATGCCCCTATTACAAGAATATAACTACTATAATACTGCTCCTATATACAAGAATATAAATACTATAATACTGCCCTATATACAAGAATATAACTACTATAATACTGCCCCTATATACAAGAATATAACTACTATAATACTGCCCTATATACAAGAATATAACTACTATAATACTGCCCTATATACAAGAATATAACTACTATAATACTGCCCCTATATACAAGAATATAACTACTATAATACTGCCCTATATACAAGAATATAACTACTATAATACTGCCCTATATACAAGAATATAACTACTATAATACTGCCCTATATACAAGAATATAACTACTATAATACTGCTCCTATATACAAGAATATAACTACTATAATACTGCCTTCATACACTAAACTGCCTATACAAGAATATAACTACTATAATACTGCCCTATATACAAGAATATAACTACTATAATACTGCTCCTATATACAAGAATATAACTACTATAATACTGCCCCTATATACAAGAATATAACTACTATAATACTGCTCCTATATACAAGAATATAACTACTATAATACTGCTCCTATATACAAGAATATAACTACTATAATACTGCTCCTATATACAAGAATATAACTACTATAATACTGGCTCCTATATACAAGAATATAACTACTATAATACTGCTCCTATATACAAGAATATAACTACTATAATACTGCTCCTATATACAAGAATAAACTACTATAATACTGCCCTATATACAGAAAATATAACTCATATAATACTGCTCCCTATATACAAGAATATAACTACTATAATACTGCTCCTATATACAAGAATATAACTACTATAATACTGCTCCTATATACAAGAATATAACTACTATAATACTGCCCTATATACAAGAATATAACTACTATAATATGCCCTATATACAAGAATATAACTACTATAATACTGCTCCTATATACAAGAATATAATACTATAATACTGCCTATATACAAGAATATAACTACTATAATACTGCCCCTATTACAAGAATATAACTACTATAATACTGCTCCTATATACAAGAATATAACTACTATAATACTGCCCTATATACAAGAATATAACACTATAATACTGCCCTATTACAAGAATATAACTACTATACTACTTAACAAGAATATAACTACTATAATACTAGCCCTATATACAAGAATATAACTACTATAATACTGCCCTTATACAAGAATATAACTACTATAATACTGCCCCTATATACAAGAATATAACTACTATAATACTGCACCTATATACAAGAATATAACTACTATAATACTGCCCCTATATACAAGAATATAACTACTATAATACTGCCCTATATACAAGAATATAACTACTATAATACTGCCCTATATACAAGAATATAACTACTATAATACTGCCCCTATATACAAGAATATAACTACTATAATACTGCTCCTATATACAAGAATATAACTACTATAATACTGCTCCTATGTACAAGAATATAACTACTATAATACTGCTCCTATATACAAGAATATAACTACTATAATACTGCTCCTATATACAAGAATATAACTACTATAATACTGCTCCCTATATACAAGAATATAACTACTATAATACTGCTCCTATATACAAGAATATAACTACTATAATACTGCTTCTATAATACATAAAGATATAAACTACTATAATACTGCTCCCTATATACAAGAATATAACTACTATAATACTGCCCTATATACAGGAATATAACTACTATAATACTGCTCCCTATATACAAGAATATAACTACTATAATACTGCCCCTATATACAAGAATATAACTACTATAATACTGATCCTATATACAGGAATATAACTGCTATAATACTGCCCCTATATACAAGAATATAACTACTATAATACTGCCCCTATATACAAGAATATAACTACTATAATACTGCCCCTATATACAAGAATATAACTACTATAATACTGCTCCTATATACAAGAATATAACTACTATAATACTGATCCTATATACAAGAATATAACTACTATAATACTGCTCCTATGTACAAGAATATAACTACTATAATACTGCTCCTATATACAAGAATATAACTACTATAATACTGCCCCTATGTACAAGAATATAACTACTATAATACTGCTCCTATGTACAAGAATATAACTACTATAATAATGCCCCTATATACAAGAATATAACTACTATAATACTGCTCCTATGTACAAGAATATAACTACTATAATACTGCTCCTATATACAAGAATATAACTACTATAATACTGCCCCTATATACAAGAATATAACTACTATAATACTGCCCCTATATACAAGAATATAACTACTATAATACTGCCCCTATATAAAAGAATATAACTACTATAATACTGCCCCTATATACAAGAATATAACTACTATAATACTGCTCCTATATACAAGAATATAACTACTATAATAATGCCCCTATATACAAGAATATAACTACTATAATACTACTCCTATATACAAGAATATAACTACTATAATACTGCTCCTATATACAAGAATATAACTACTACTAGCTGTGAGCCCGATTCTAAAGAATCGGGAGTCTAGAATAATATTTTTAAGAGTTGTAAATAATAGACTTAAACACCAGCCGGGGGAGCAAGAACAGCGGGGGTGAGGATGGAGCGAGCGGGGCAGGATGGAGCGAGCGGGGCAGGATGGAGCGAGCGGGGCAGGATGGTGGGTGGCGGAGCAGGATGGAGGCGGAGGGGCAGGATGGAGGCGGAGGGGCAGGATGGAGGCGGAGGGGCAGGATGGAGCCGGAGGGGCAGGATGGTGGCGGGGGGGGGAGGATGGAGGTGGCGGGGCAGGATGTTGGGGGGGGGCAGGATGGTGGCGGGGGTG
Organism: Allobates femoralis; assembly: GCA_033576535.1. NCBI lineage: Eukaryota > Metazoa > Chordata > Amphibia > Anura > Aromobatidae > Allobates > Allobates femoralis. Next base: position 9,189,981 of record JARQOC010000006.1, on the reverse strand, counting down.
CGGGATGGAGTTGGGGGGGCAGGATGGTGTCGGGGGGGCAGGATGGATACGGGGGGGGGGCAGGATGGAGGCGCTCCTCTAGACCCCCTCCGCTCCCCGCGGCCGCCGTCCCTCTGGGCCTCCACCCTGTACGGCCCCCCTCCCTCTGGGCCAGCACCCCCCCCCTCCCCCCCGGAACTTCATGGTGATAATAAAAATAAAAAAAACCTCAGTGAGGATACTTACCCTCCGGCGGCTCGCTCCAGCTGTCTTGTAGCTTCCAGGACAGGAGCTGTCGTTGGCTGGGAAACCGATGAGCTTGGGGTGAGTGGGCAGAGTGGGGGATGAGTGGGCAGAGTGGGGGATGAGTGGGCAGAGTGGGGGATGAGTGGGCAGAGCAGGGGTTAGTGGGCAGAGTCATTGGGCAGAGGAGGGGTCAGTGGGCATAATCAGTAGTCAGAGCAGGGTGAGTAGGCAGAGCTGGGGTCTGTGGGCAGAGCTGGGGTGAGTGGGCAGAGTGGGGGATCAATGGGCAGAGTGGGGGATCAATGGGCAGAGTGGGGGTCAGTGGGCAGAGCAGGGTGAGAGCGGGGGTGAGTGGTCAGAGCAGGGGTTAGTGGGCAGAGTGATTGGGCAGAGCAGGGGTCAGTAGGCACAGCAGGGGTCAGCGGGCAGAGCGGGGGTGACTGGGCAGAGCAGGGTTTAGTGGGCAGAGCATGGTCAGTGGGCAGTGTGAGGGGTCAGTGGGGCGAACAGGGTGAGTGTGAGGGGTGAGTGGGCAGAGCAGGGTCAGTGGGCAGTGTGAGGGGTCAGTGGGCCAAGCAGGGTCAGTGGGCAGAGTATGGTCAGTGGGCAGAGTGGGGGTGAGTGGGCAGAGAGGGGGTGAGTGGGCAGAGAGGGGGTCAGGGAGCAGAGAGGGGGTGAGTGGGAAGAGAGTGGGGGTGAGTGGGCAGAGCAGGATGAGTGGGCAGAGCAGGGTCAGTGGGCAGAGTGTGGGTGAGGGGGCAGAGAGGGGGTCAGGGGGAAGAGTTGGGGGGTCAGTGGGCAGAGTGGGGGTCAGTGGGCAGAGTGGGGGTCAGTGGGCAGAGTGGGGGTCAGGGGCAGAGAGGGGGTGAGGGGGCAGAGAGGGGGTGAGGGGGTAGAGAGGGGGTCAGGGGGAAGAGTTGGGGGGTCAGTGGGCAGAGTGCGGGTCAGTGGTCAGAGTGGGGGTCAGTGGTCAGAGTGGGGGTCAGTGGTCAGAGTGGGGGTGAGGGGACAGAGAGGGGGTCAGGGGGAAGAGTTGGGGGGTGAGTGGGCAGAGTAGGGGGGTCAGTGGACAGATTGGGGGTCAGTGGTCAGAGCAGGGTCAGTGGGCAGAGTGGGGGTCAGTGGTCAGAGTGGGGGTCAGTGGGCAGAGTGGGGGTCAGTGGGCAGAGTGGGGGTGAGGGGGCAGAGAGGGGGTCAGGGGGAAGAGTTGGGGGTCAGGGGGAAGAGTAGGGGGGTGAGTGGTCAGAGTGGGGGTGAGTGGTCAGAGCAGGGTCAGGGGCAGAGTGGGGGTCTGTGGGCAGAGTGGGGGTGAGGGGGCAGAGAGGGGGTCAGAGGGAAGAGTTGGGGAGTCAGTGTGGGGGTGAGTGGGTAGAGCAGGGTCAGGGGCAGAGTGGGGGTCAGTGGGCAGAGCGGGGGGTGAGGGAGCAGATCGTGGGTCAGTGTGCAGCACAGGGGGATGAGTAGGCAGAGGAGGTTAGATCGGGACAGGACCTTTGATGACGTCACGGTCATGTGATCTGTGACTCCGCCCATCATCGTGACATCATCAGAGGTCCTGAAGCCCCATGAAAAGATCGCGGCTGGCTGGAGGGAGCTGTGGTAAGAGTCGGGGGAAGGGGGGTGACCGGAGAGTGGGGGGGTCTGTGCTGACAGGCGGGGGGTGACCGGAGAGTGGAGGGGGGTGACCGGAGAGTGGAGGGGGGTGACCGGAGAGTGGGGGGGTCTGTGCTGACAGGCGGGGGGTGACCGGAGAGTGGAGGGGGGCTATGGTGACAGGCGGGGGGGTGATGGGGCATCGGGGGGAAGTGTTGTGACAGGCGGGGGGAAGTGTTGTGACAGGCGGGGGGTGAGCGGGCAGTGGAGCGCGGCCAGGAGGAGCTTCACTATATCTTCTTTCTTATATATACTTGCCGTAGCGCTACTTCCGTTTGGCAGCCACGTCCACGATGACGGAAGTAGCGGCGAATACGACGGAAGTGAGCTACGGCAATTATATATAAGAGACTAGCTGTGAGCCCGATTCTAAAGAATCGGGAGTCTAGAATCTGTATATAATATTTTTAAGAGTTGTAAATAATAAACTTAAACACCAGCCGGGGGAGCAAGAACAGCGGGGGTGAGGATGGAGCGAGCGGGGCAGGATGGAGCGAGCGGGGCAGGATGGAGCGAGCGGGGCAGGATGGAGCGAGCGGGGCAGGATGGTGGGTGGCGGAGCAGGATGGAGGCAGAGGGGCAGGATGGAGGCGGAGGGGCAGGATGGAGCAAGCGGGGCAGGATGGAACAAGCGGGGCAGGATGGAGCGAGCGGGGCAGGATGGAGCGAGCGGGGCAGGATGGAGCGAGCGAGGCAGGATGGAGCGAGCGGGGCAGGATGGAGGCGGAGGGGCAGGATGGAGGCGGAGGGGCAGGATGGAGGCGGAGGGGCAGGATGGAGCCGGAGGGGCAGGATGGTGGCGGGGGGGGGAGGATGGAGGCGGCGAGGCAGGATGTTGGGGGGGGGGGCAGGATGGTGGTGGGGGTGCGGGATGGAGTTGGGGGGGCAGGATGGTGTCGGGGGGGCAGGATGGATACGGGGGGGGGCAGGATGGATACAGGGGGGGGCAGGATGGAGGCGCTCCTCCAGACCCCCTCCGCTCCCCGCGGCCGCCGTCCCTCTGGGCCTCCACTCTGTGCGGCCCCCCTCCCTCTGGGCCAGCACCCCCCCCCTCCCCACCGGAACTTCATGGTAATAATGAAAAAACAAAAAACCTCAGGAAGGATACTTACCCTCCGGCGGCTCGCTCCAGCTGTCTTGTAGCTTCCAGGACAGGAGCTGTCGTTGGCTGGGAAACCCATGACCTTGGGGTGAGTGGGCAGAGTGGGGGATGAGTGGGCAGAGTGGGGGATGAGTGGGCAGAGCAGGGGTTAGTGGGCAGAGTCATTGGGCAGAGGAGGGGTCAGTGGGCATAATCAGTAGTCAGAGCAGGTTGAGTAGGCAGAGCTGGGGTCTGTGGGCAGAGCTGGGGTGAGTGGGCAGAGTGGGGGATCAATGGGCAGAGTGGGGGGTCATGGGCAGAGCAGGGTGAGAGCGGGGGTGAGTGGTCAGAGCAGGGGTTAGTGGGCAGAGTGATTGGGCAGAGCAGGGGTCAGTAGGCACAGCAGGGGTGAGTGGGCAGAGTGAGTGAGCAGAGCAGGGGTCAGCGGGCAGAGCGGGGGTGACTGGGCAGAGCAGGGTTTAGTGGGCAGAGCATGGTCAGTGGGCAGTGTGAGGGGTCAGTGGGCCGAGCAGGGTGAGTGTGAGGGGTGAGTGGGCAGAGCAGGGTCAGTGGGCAGTGTGAGGGGTCAGTGGGCCGAGCAGGGTCAGTGGGCAGAGTATGGTCAGTGGGCAGAGTGGGGGTGAGTGGGCAGAGAGGGGGGTGAGTGGGCAGAGAGGGGGTCAGGGAGCAGAGAGGGGGTGAGTGGGAAGAGAGTGGGGGTGAGTGGGCAGAGCAGGATGAGTGGGCAGAGCAGGGTCAGTGGGCAGAGTGTGGGTGAGGGGGCAGAGAGGGGGTCAGGGGGAAGAATTGGGGGGTCAGTGGGCAGAGTGGGGGTCAGTGGTCAGAGTGGGGGTCAGTGGTCAGAGTGGGGGTCAGGGGCAGAGTGGGGGTCAGGGGGCAGAGAGGGGTGAGGGGGCAGAGAGGGGGTCAGGGGGAAGAGTTGGGGGGTCAGTGGTCAGAGTGAGGGTCAGTGGTCAGAGTGGGGGTCAGTGGTCAGAGTGGGGGTGAGGGGGCAGAGAGGGGGTCAGGGGGAAGAGTTGGGGGGTGAGTGGGCAGAGTAGGGGGGTCAGTGGACAGATTGGGGGTCAGTGGTCAGAGCAGGGTCAGTGGTCAGAGTGGGGGTCAGTGGTCAGAGTGGGGGTCAGTGGTCAGAGTGGGGGTCAGTGGTCAGAGTGGGGTTCAGTGGGCAGAGTGGGGGTCAGGGGCAGAGTGGGGGTGAGGGGGCAGAGAGGGGGTGAGGGGGCAGAGAGGGGGTCAGGGGGAAGAGTTAGGGGGTCAGTGGTCAGAGTGGGGGTCAGTGGTCAGAGTGGGGGTGAGGGGGAAGAGTTGGGGGGTCAGGGGGAAGAGTAGGGGGTGAGAGGTCAGAGTGGGGTTCAGGGGCAGAGTGGGGGTCAGTGGTCAGAGTGGGGGTCAGTGGGCAGAGTGGGGGTCAGTGGGCAGAGTGGGGGTCAGTGGGCAGAGTGGGGGTGAGGGGGCAGAGAGGGGGTCAGGGGGAAGAGTTGGGGGTCAGGGGGAAGAGTAGGGGGGTGAGTGGTCAGAGTGGGGGTGAGTGGTCAGAGCAGGGTCAGGGGCAGAGTGGGGGTCTGTGGGCAGAGTGGGGGTGAGGGGGCAGAGAGGGGGTCAAGGGGAAGAGTTGGGGGGTGAGTGGGCAGAGTTGGGGGGTCAGTGTGGGGGTGAGTGGGCAGAGCAGGGTCAGTGGGCAGAGCGGGGGGTGAGGGAGCAGATCGTGGGTCAGTGTGCAGCGCAGGGGGATGAGTAGGCAGAGGAGGTTAGATCGGGACAGGACCTTTGATGACGTCACGGTCATGTGATCTGTGACTCCGCCCATCATCGTGACGTCATCAGAGGTCCTGAAGCCCCATGAAAAGATCGCGGCTGGCTGGATGGAGCTGCGGTAAGAGTCGGGGGGGGGGTGACCGGAGAGTGGGGGGGTCTGTGCTGACAGGCGGGGGGTGACCGGAGAGTGGAGGGGGGTGACCGGAGAGTGGGGGGGGTCTGTGCTGAAAAGCGGGGGGTGACCGGAGAGTGGAGGGGGGCTATGGTGACAGGAGGGGGGGGGGGGGGGGGGGCGGGCAGTGGAGCGCGGGCAGGAGGAGCTTCACTATATCTTATCCTCTTATATATACTTGCCGTACCGCACTTCCGTTTGGCAGCCACGTCCACGACGACGGAAGTAGCGGCGAATACGACGGAAGTGAGCTACGGCAATTATATATAAGATAATGCTGCCCCTATATACAAGAATATAACTACTATAATACTGCCCTATATACAAGAATATAACTACTATAATACTGCTCCTATATACAAGAATATAACTACTATAATACTGCTCCTATATACAAGAATATAAACTACTATAATACTGCCCTATATACAAGAATATAACTACTATAATACTGCCCTATGTACAAGAATATAACTACTATAATACTGCTCCTATATACAAGAATATAACTACTATAATACTGCTCCCTATGTACAAGAATATAACTACTATAATACTGCTCCTATATACAAGAATATAACTACTATAATACTGCTCCTATATACAAGAATATAACTACTATAATACTGCTCCTATATACAAGAATATAACTACTATAATACTGCTCCTATGTACAAGAATATAACTACTATAATACTGCCCTATATACAAGAATATAACTACTATAATACTGCTCCTATATACAAGAATATAACTACTATAATACTACTCCTATGTACAAGAATATAACTACTATAAGACTGCCCCTATATACAAGAATATAACTACTATAATACTGCCCCTATATACAAGAATATAACTACTATAATACTGCCCCTATATACAAGAATATAACTACTATAATACTGCTCCTATATACAAGAATGTAACTACTATAATACTGCTCCTATATACAAGAATATACATACTAATAATACTGCTCCTATGTACAAGAATATAACTACTATAATACTGCCCCTATATACAAGAATATAACTACTATAATACTGCCCCTATATACAGGAATATAACTACTATAATACTGCCACTATATACAAGAATATAACTACTATAATACATACCCCTATGTACAATAATATAACTACTATAATACTGCTCCTATGTACAAGAATATAACTACTATAATACTGCCCCTATATACAAGAATATAACTACTATAATACTGACTCTATATACAAGAATATAACTACTATAATACTGCCCCTATATACAAGAATATAACTACTATAATACTGCTCCTATATACAAGAATATAACTACTATAATACTGCTCCTATATTCAAGAATATAACTACTATAATACTGCTCCTATATACAAGAATATAACTACTATAATACTGCTCCTATATACAAGAATATAACTACTATAATACTGCCCCTATATACAAGAATATAACTACTATAATACTGCTCCTATATACAAGAATATAACTACTATAATACTGCTCCTATATTCAAGATATATAACTACTATAATACTGCTCCTATATACAAGAATATAACTACTATAATACTGCTCCTATATTCAAGAATATAACTACTATAATACTGCTCCTATATACAAGAATATAACTACTATAATACTGCTCCTATATACAAGAATATAACTACTATAATACTGCCCCTATATACAAGAATATAACTACTATAATACTGCCCTATATACAGGAATATAACTACTATAATACTGCTCCTATATACAAGAATATAACTACTATAATACTGCTCCTATATACAAGAATATAACTACTATAATACTGCTCCTATATACAAGAATATAACTACTATAATACTGCTCCTATGTACAAGAATATAACTACTATAATACTGCCCCTATATACAAGAATATAACTACTATAATACTGCTCCTATATACAAGAATATAACTACTATAATACTACTCCTATGTACAAGAATATAAACTACTATAATACTGCCCCTATATACAAGAATATAACTACTATAATACTGCCCCTATATACAAGAATATAACTACTATAATACTGCTCCTATATACAAGAATATAACTACTATAATACTGCTCCTATATACAAGAATATAACTACTATAATACTGCTCCTATATACAAGAATATAACTACTATAATACTGCTCCTATATACAAGAATATAACTACTATAATACTGCTCCTATATACAAGAATATAACTACTATAATACTGCTCCTATATACAAGAATATAACTACTATAATACTGCTCCTATATACAAGAATATAACTACTATAATACTGCCCTATATACAAGAATATAACTACTATAATACTGCTCCTATATACAAGAATATAACTACTATAATACTGCTCCTATATACAAGAATATAACTACTATAATACTGCCCCTATATACAAGAATATAACTACTATAATACTGCTCCTATATACAAGAATATAACTACTATAATACTGCTCCTATATACAAGAATATAACTACTATAATACTGCTCCTATATACAAGAATATAACTACTATAATACTGCTCCTATATACAAGAATATAACTACTATAATACTGCTCCTATATACAAGAATATAACTACTATAATACTGCTCCTATATACAGAATATAATACTACTATAATAATCTCATCTATATACAAGAATATAACTAACTACTTAATACTGCTCCTATATAAGAATATAACTAATAATACTCCTCTATATACAAGAATATAACTACTATAATACTGCTCCTATATCAAGAATATAACTACATAATACTGCTCCTATATAAAGAATATAATACTATAATACTGCCTACTATAAAATATAAACTACTATAATTACTACATTTCATCTACTATAATACAAGAATATAACTACTATAATACTGCCTCTATGTACAAGAATATAACTACTATAATTCCTATATCAAGAATATAACTACTATAATACTGCTCCTATATACAAGAATATAACTACTATAATACTGCTCCTATATTCAAGAATATAACTACTATAATACTGCTCCTATATACAAGAATATAACTACTATAATACTGCTCCTATATACAAGAATATAACTACTATAATACTGCTCCTATATACAAGAATATAACTACTATAATACTGCCCCTATATACAAGAATATAACTACTATAATACTGCTCCTATATACAAGAATATAACTACTATAATACTGCCCCTATATACAAGAATATAACTACTATAATACTGCTCCTATATACAAGAATATAACTACTATAATACTGCCCCTATATTCAAGAATATAACTACTATAATACTGCTCCTATATACAGGAATATAACTACTATAATACTGCCACTATATACAAGAATATAACTTCTATAATACTACCCCTATGTACAATAATATAACTACTATAATACTGCTCCTATATACAAGAATATAACTACTATAATACTGCCCCTATATACAAGAATATAACTACTATAATACTGCCCCTATGTACAAGAATATAACTACTATAATACTGCCCCTATGTACAAGAATATAACTACTATAATACTGCTCCTATATTCAAGAATATAACTACTATAATACTGCTCCTATATACAAGAATATAACTACTATAATACTGCTCCTATATACAAGAATATAACTACTATAATACTGCTCCTATGTACAAGAATATAACTACTATAATACTGCTCCTATATACAAGAATATAACTACTATAATACTGCTCCTACATACATATATTCATTGGGGCTGCAGGAACTTGCGGTGCATCCAGTTCTTCCGGTTTTACGGTTTTTACACTGAGACCAAAATCACAACATGTTTCGTTTTTGGAGTCCGTGTCAAAAACCATGAATGGTACAATCCGGGTTAATTTAAAATGTGGCTTTATGGAACCTGGATCTGGGTTTTGGAACTGCGCCTGTCCAGAACGCAGTTCAAAATGACACAACCACTAGGGGGCGTATCATTTACAACCATATCCTGTGGAAAAAGGTAATTAACCGTATGCAACGGGATGCTCCCACACCGGTATTATAACTGAACCGTGAGACGTCAGATGGATCTATGATAACACCGGTTTGGGTGCATCTAGTTTGTCAATTGCGGGGGAAACTGGGGGAATGAAAACTTTACCTGTATTCCCCCGGATTCAAAAAAATGGCCATGTGAAACTAACCTTACCGGATCATGCCAGATCCAGTAAAACCAGATCCGGCATGCCTACTGAACATCATGTACAGTTTGGGGTCCGTACTGAGCATCTAAGTGTTCGGGTACAGACTTCACTGAGAAGTCTCATATAAAGCTTTATACTCACCGGTCTCAGCGCTGCAGTCACTTCCAGGTCTTGCTTATTAACCTCATGAAATATTCACTGCATTGAATGCTGAACAACCAATTACAGACACCCACTCTCTGTGACAGCCTCTGTGATTGGCAGTTGTGCCCCACCCATTGTGCCGCCAACCAATCACGGATGTAATGGTTTGAGCAACAGCCAATCACAGACTCTGTCACAGAGTGGGAGCCAGAAGTAACCGCAGCACCGAAACTGGTGAGTATAATGCTTTAATCATTCTTTCCCAATACTAGATGTTCAGTACGGACCCAAAACAGAACAACAATGCCAAACAGATCCGGCATAATATCGGTGCCATAACATCCGGTATCATCGAGATTAACGGCAAATACCAGATCCTTTCTGGTTCTGTTTTTTGCTGAAAAGCTGGACTGTCATACCAGCAGATGGCAGTCCTGAGGTGCCAAGTGACCCCGAGGGGGCGCCAATCTCTGAGTCCAAAATGGAGAGGGACCTGTGGGATCGGGTTAGGGCTCCATGAGTTGGGCGTGAGAGACGGTTGGTAACCATCTCCTGTGCTACCTCTAAAAGGAGAGGTGTCAGGACCATATAATAAAAATATGTCTTAGAGCTGACACCCAAACCTGAGACCATGACCCCCCTTATGTTTTCTATGTAATAAAACCTCACACACAGCTCCTCTCCTGTAACACCCCATCACCTTCATAGAAAATGGTCAGCAATGCAAAGGCCCGGGTTTTATGGCTTTCAAGAGATACAAATTCTTTGGAGGGAAAACCATGCAGAGTTTAGAACCATCTAATACAAAAAACCTAGTCCATAAAACATGTACGGTAAGTACTCTGCAGTAAAAAGGTCTAAAATGCAAGTGCAGTAAAAAATATATAAATAACAGGGTACTTGGTCCATACGTTTTTTGCGCATAAAATGTACTTCAAGCTGCCTCACCTCATCAAGGTGTACCCATATCGAAGCAGTCCTATCTGTTGTATTAAAAACCTGATCAAGTAATGTGAATAAAGTGAACAGGGTCCAAACAGGTCCAGGGTGCAGGGTCCAAACAGGTCCAATGTGCAGGGTTCATTAGTTTTCTGTTCCCCAGAGTTTAGAACCAGAATTATGAAAATTATATTTTCAGAGTCATATGACATGGTGAATTCAAAACACCATTTTCCTTTGCTGGACACTGTCCGGATTCATGACAAATGTATTCCTTCAGTTAGAGAATTGTAGCTATGTCGTGTTTCCTGTGTCTCAAAAGGTAAATTCATGAGGGGGAAAATGACTCTAATATGTTTTGCCTGTGAGCTCCATGGCCAAAGATATGAGATAAAGTTACAAATCTATAACTTTTAGAGATATGGACACATCCCAGGGACAGCCCGTATATGAGGTCAGCAGATAGGAGTTCTTAATTTTATGGTACAATAAAAAAAAAAACAGAAACTCCATATCGGGAGCATTCAGACCCAGATGAAGGATGCAGCAAGGCCTATAGTCTGTGAGGCTGAACCATTTCTTCTAAGGAGTCATCTTCAATCCCTAAACTGGCGGATGTCACTGTGTGACACAAGTTTAGGAATTCTCTTGTTTTAATCCTTTTTACTTTCATGTAACTTTCTATATTGTATTGTATTTTGTCTCCTTTGTAAAACCTTGTATATTTTTGTAAATTCTGCCTATTCTTTTGGATTAAATCTATATAATGTAACAGCTTCATTCTTCTTGCTCTATGATGAAAAACCACATCCCTGTGTAGCCTCACCAGTAACAGGTGTCCTATCGGCCTGATGAAGGATTGGTGGTGGCAGCGTAGTTTTGTATTTATGTGTTATTTTGGGCTTGGTAGTGACAGAACCGGAGTATACCGTATATATATTCCTAGCTGGAATGGGTGACATATACACATTTCGTCACGTCAAGCGCCTCAATATTTTGCATAAATCAGAGCAGCCACACTCATTTTCTTATCCTCGGTCAATTCCCCAGTTGGCCTGAAGGATAAGGGGGCGCCAGAGAGCTGCTCGTCCTGCCTACTCCTCTTACTAGGAGACCCTATGGTTTCTATTTGCCCTGCTGCCCCAGCTCATGCCCCTGCTGCTGGTCATTCATTAGTAAGTGTAGGTATTGTTGATGAGTGTGTTCTATCCACTGTGATTTACACCGCTCTATAGTGCACCTTTACATCCTGTGTTTACCCCTATATATCATGTCAGGTAAGCAATAATACTTCTGCTTCTGGCTAGAGATGAGTGAACACGAACGGTAAAGTCAATGGTGTCCAGAGCTTGGACCTGATAAAAAAAAAGTCCTTGTCTGAGTTTGGGTACTGTTCGTATGCTAATAAAGTTTGTTGAAAGTCTGCATTGTAGCCAATCACCAAAGCTTTTTAGCATGCAGAAGATGCCTGTATGCTACTGTGAACAGTAAAGATACAAAAAAAAATGATATGTGACCCCCCTTTTTTTTTGGGATAATCAGCTCAAATAAAGCTGACAACCGCAGGCTGCAACCCTCAGCTGTCTGCTTTACCTTGGCTGGTTCTCATAAATAGAGGGGATCCTATGCTGTTTTTTTAAGTTATTCATTTCATTATTTAGAAAAATGGGGTGGCGTCTCCCTTATATTTGATAATGAGCCAAGTTAAAGCAGACAGATGGGGCTGGTATTATTAGGGTGGGAAGGTCCATGGTTATTTGGCCCTTCCCCACCTAAAGTATGACAGAACACAGCCATCCCAGAAGTGGCGCATCACATTGGTGCAGTGTCAATCAGGATAATGGTTTACGGGGTTGATGTCAGCTGTGAATTATCAGCCCTGGTGTTAGTAATGGAGAGAGGTCTAACAGACACCCCCATTACTAACCCAGAAAGTGTAGAGTTAAAAACACGCAGACACTGGGAAAAACATTATTTGAATAAAGAATTCCCCGCACCCTCGTTCACCAATTTATTAATACAAAAGAAATCCTCAAAGGTCTGATATAATCCACTAAGGCCCATTGATTTCTATGGTCAGCGGCAGATGCAGAATTTCTCACACTATTGCCTGCCGGGGACCGGGATTGACTTATACCGCCTCATTCTCAGAACAAGGTTTTATAGGAATAGATAAGTGTTGTGGCACAATACTCATTTGATTTCATTTGTCTTAATAAATTGGTGAACGAGGGAGTGTGCGGCAAGTCTCTACTGAAATAAACTATTTTTTTCCAGTGTGTGTGTGTGTGTTTTTTTTTTTAACTGTACTCTTACCAGGTTACTAATGAGTGTTTCTGATAGACCCCTCTCCATTAGTAACCCCTGTATTTGATGACAGTTTACACTGCACAGCTGACATCAACCCCAAATACCATTACTCTAATTGTCACCACACCAAGAAATCGGGAACAGCCCGGTAAAGCACCAGAATCCAATGTGATGCTCCCCTAATGGGGCAACTGCAGCTGGTATATTTAGGCTAGGAAGGGACAAAAAACCAAGGACCTTCCCAAGGTGGGAATACTAGCCTGCAGCTGTCTGCTTTACCTGGACTAGTAATCAAAAATGGGGCGGAGCCCACAATGCTTTTTTTGTATTTATTCCCTATGTGCACTATGTTTGCAGGCAATTTGCCCAATTTTGCTCCCTTTTCCATCCCCCTAGTCCTTACTATGACCATTTTACATCCATTTTTCAGCGCCGAAGTTCAAGTCTTTATTGACTTATTTAGGGTTCACAATCCAGGAATAAGTTTGGCTCCCGAATTGAACTTTTATCCAAGGTCCGACCAAACACAGTGAACCCGAACATCAATGGGTCCGCTCAAGTCTACTTAGGACTTTTATGGGAAATCATGTGAAGACCAATTTACCTCTTATGGAGGTGAACAGATCTCAATGGAACCATAGTGTCGATGTTCTGGATTATTGGAATTCCACAATGTAGTCTCCTATGTCATGAGTGAGGTTACAATGTATCACTTGTCAGATGTTTCACCGTTTGTCATGATGATCTCTCTAAAGCTAGGGTCACATATGGGACCTAGCATCTATTGGGAGGGTCTTTGCAGGATGCTGTTTTTCCCCTTGCCATTTTTATGGCATTTTTTGCATTTTTAGCGCATGCGTTTCCCATAAACTCCCATGTTAAAAAATTGCATGGTGCGTTTGCAAAGACACCTAGCGTCAAACGCATTGCACTTTGCATTTTTTGCATGGGAGCACATGGAGGCGTAACGCAAGCGTTTTTTTTACTTTTGAACTTGAAAAAAACACTGGGTTTTAGTGCATCCATGGCGTTAATGTGACCCTAGCCTTACTTTGAAGACTTGTGACAGTTTTGGGACCTGTGTCTCAATCCTGTATTGAGACTTCATATTAAATGGGTTTCTTTACTTTGGCGTTGTAGGAGTTCATGTCAGTTTTTTCTAGTTATTTGTCCAGGTGTGGCTACCCTGCGATCACTCCCATCTCCTTTATGTGGTCACATGATCCAGCATTCCTTGTTGGTGATTGAACTCCATTCCTGGTCTATCTACCTGAGGTGAAGGAGGTTTGCTGGAGAACCTGACCATTGTCACGCTGTCTGCTGCGCTGGAGAGTGGAAGCAGGTGGGAAGTTGTTTGTTGCCCCCCTGTCTCGCTTCCCTTCCCTCTTGTTGTTGTTATTGCAGTGGTTGGGACTAGTGCTCCCGCCAGACATTTCCCTAGTGAAGGCTAACATCAGGGCCAGCGAGGGAGTAGGTATCCTGTTCAGGGAGATCAGGGCACAGCCGCAGGTTAGTGCAGAAGTTCATCTCTCCTCTGTTCCCTATGAGCAGGGCCCTCCGCTGTATTTGTCTCCCCGTCTGTTGCTGTGTGTAGTGCGCTGGACACTGTTGGTCCATGTGTGGCTGTCACGCACAGTATCCGGACGCTCCCTAGTCCAGGGTGACACCGCTCTCCTTGGAGATAACAGAACGTTCTTACCTGCTACATTGTTTCTTTGGGTTCTATAGAATGTCCACAATTTGCATTTCCTATTTGGGTTCATTGAGAAGAAGACATAATGGCGTCTTGTCAGCTTTATCATTGCTCCTCACACCCCCCATCCCGCATACACACTATCCGTTCACCCCCAGAATAAGAGCACAAGGGAAGAAAAGCTCATTTCAATTCAATATTATTGTTATCCTGCAGGAAAAACAGCACAAATGTATCCAGCGCGTAACAAAGGAATTCAAAGCTGCGGCAGGTAGGAATGAGCAAAACCTGTAGGAAGCCTCAAGGTTAAGTGAGCAATAGGACCGAGGACAAAACGCGCCGGATAAGAAAGGAGTCTTTCAGCGCTGGGTGAATGGAGCGGGTGTTGTGCAGGTGTACTGTAAGTGCCTCGCTGCATTATTCACTACCATGCTCCGACACTCAGCCGCCTTTGTCAGAAGGTCTTTGATTGAAAAGACAGTGGCGTTCCCGAAAGAGAAAAGAGCGAGGGGTGAAACGGAGCGCAAATGGCTCCATTGGTGAATGAGGATGGAGGCCTCTTATCACCACGCCGGAGAAGAAAAGCCGGAGGATGAGGAATGGGCGCACTAAGTAACGCACCCACACAATGGCAGACAATGGGCTGGAGACTGAGCGCTGACACAGGTGTACAGGCCGTCACCGCTACGAGGGCGCTCATGTAACAGCCATTATCTGGAGCCATTATTATTCTATCCTGGAAAGCAATGGGGTCATCGTACATAGACCTGACCAGACCTGTACTGTCTGCTGAACCAGGAGCACTCAGCCATTAAAGGGGTCATCATACATAGACTTTACCAGTCCTAGCCCTGTCTGCTGATCCAGGAGCACTCAGCCATTAAAGGGGTCATAGTACATAGACCAGTCCTAGTCAGGTCTGCTGATCTAGGAGCACTAAGCCATTAAAGGGGTCATCCTACATAAATCTGACCAGTCCTAGTCAGGTCTGCTGAACCAGGATCACTCAGCCACTAAAGTGGTCATCGTACATAGACCAGTCCTAGTCAGGTCTGCTGATCTAGGAGCACTAAGCCATTAAAGAGTCATCATACATAGACCAGTCCTAGTCAGGTCTGCTGATCTAGGAGCACTAAGCCATTAAAGGGGTCATCCTACATAGACCAGTCCTAGTCAGGTCTGCTGATCCAGGATCACTCAGCCACTAAAGGGGTCATCGTACATAGACCAAACCAATCCAGTACTGTCTGCTGAACCAGGAGCACTCAGCCATTAAAGGGGTCATCATACATAGACCCAACCAGTCCTAGTCAGGTCTGCTGATCCAGGAGCAATCAGCCATTAAAAGGCTCATAGTAGATAGACCAGTCCTAGTCAGGTCTGCTGATCTAGGAGCACTAAGCCATTAAAGGGGTCATCATACATAGACCAGTACTAGTCAGGTCTGCTGATCTAGGAGCACTAAGCCATTAAAGGGGTCATCGTACATAGACCAGTCCTAGTCAGGTCTGCTGATCTAGGAGCACTCAGCCATTAAAGGGGTCATAGTACATAGACCAGTCCTAGTCAGGTCTGCTGATCCAGGAGCACTCATCCATTAAAGGGGTCATCGTACATAGACCAGACCATTCCAGTACTGTCTGCTGAACCAGGAGCACTCAGCCATTAAAGGGGTCATAGTACATAGACCAGTCCTAGTCAGGTCTGCTGATCTAGGAGCACTAAGCCATTAAAGGGGTCATCTTACATAAATCTGACCAGTCCTCGTCAGGTCTGCTGAACCAGGATCACTCAGCCACTAAAGTGGTCATCGTACATAGACCAGTCCTAATCAGGTCTGCTGATCTAGGCGCACTAAGCCATTAAAGGGGTCATCCTACATAGATCAGTCCTAGTCAGGTCTGCTGATCCAGGATCACTCAGCCACTAAAGGGGTCATCGTACATAGACCAAACCAATCCAGTACTGTCTGCTGAACCAGGAGCACTCAGCCATTAAAGGGGTCATCATACATAAACCCAACCAGTCCTAGTCATGTCTGCTGATCCAGGAGCAATCAGCCATTAAAGGGCTCATAGTACATAGACCAGTCCTAGTCAGGTCTGCTGATCTAGGAGCACTAAGCCATTAAAGGGGTCATCATACATAGACCAGTCCTAGTCAGGTCTGCTGATCTAGGAGCACTAAGCCATTAAAGGGGTCATCGTACATAGACCAGTCCTAGTCAGGTCTGCTGATCTAGGAGCACTAAGCCATTAAAGGGGTCATCGTACATAGACCAGTCCTAGTCAGGTCTGCTTATCTAGGAGCACTCAGCCATTAAAGGGGTCATCGTACATAGACCAGACCATTCCAGTACTGTCTGCTGAACCAGGAGCACTCAGCCATTAAAGGGGTCATAGTACATAGACCAGTCCTAGTCAGGTCTGCTGATCCAGGAGAACTCATCCATTAAAGGGGTCATCGTACATAGACCAGACCATTCCAGTACTGTCTGCTGAACCAGGAGCACTCAGCCATTAAAGGGGTCATAGTACATAGACCAGACCAGTCCTAGTCAGGTCTGCTGAACCAGGAGCACTAAGCCATTAAAGGGGTCATAGTACATAGACCAGTCCTAGTCAGGTCTGCTGAACCAGGAGCACTCAGCCATTAAAGGAGTCATTGTACATAAACCTGACCAGTCCAGTACTGTCTGCTGAACCAGGAGCACTCAGCCATTAAAGGGGTCATCATACATAGACCAATCCAGTCCTAGTCAGGTCTGCTGATCCAGGAGCACTCAGCCATTAAAGAGTCATCATATATAGACCAGTCCAGTCCTAGCCCTGTCTGCTGATCCAGGAGCACTCAGCCATTAAAGGGTCATCATACCTAAACCAGTCCAGTCCTAGCCCTGTCTGCTGAACCAGGAGCACTCAGCCATTAAAGGGGCTGTCCCTTTGCAACATTTGTTTCTCTACCTAAATGATTTGAAGGGATCCTGTCACCTCCAGAACGCCTCCTAAGCTACCAAAACATGTCCCTGCAGCATATTATCACTAATCTCACATTCCTTTTGTCTTTTAAAAGCATCCTGTGAAAGTGCATAAAGATGTTTTAATATTTACTCATTGGGCATTATAATTAGCAGGGGATATATTCTTTAGCCTTTAGGGCGTGTTATTTTGCAGCCTGAATGATCCACCCTCTCTCTGTGCAGCTTCTGCTGTGATGTGGGGCTGAAGGCAGGACTAATGATTTGCATTCTGTGAGTGATAGAGAGAGGAGAGGGCAAAGCCTGCACAAGCAGAACACACAGACAGAGAGAGGGGGATCATTCAGGCTGCAAAACAAACACGCCCTAAGGGCTAAAGAATATAGCCTAAGTAGGAATTGAACCCAGGACCCCACCACTGCAAGACTGCAAGGCTAACCACTGAGCCACCATACAGTGCTAACCACTGAGCCTCCATATACAGTGCTAACCACTGAGCCACCATATACAGTGCTAACCACTGATCCACCATATACAGTGCTAACCACTGAGCCACCATACAGTGCTAACCACTGAGCCACCATATACAGTGCTAACCACTGAGCCACCATACAGTGCTAACCATGAGCACCGTTATACAGTGCTAACACTGAGCCACCGTACAGTGCTAACCACTGAGCCACCATTACAGTGCTAACCACTGAGCCACCATTACAGAGCTAACCGGAGCCACCGATACAGTGCTAACCACTGAGCCACCATTATACAGTGCTAACCACTGACCCACCATATACAGTGCTAACCACTGAGCCACCATATACAGTGCTTACCACTGAGCCAACCATATACAGGTCTAACCACTGAGCCACCATATACAGGCTAACCACTGAGCCATCATATACAGTGCTAACCACTGAGCCACCGTATACAGTGCTAACCACTGAGCCACATATACAGTGCTAACCACTGAGCCATCATATACAGTGCTAACCACTGAGCCACTGTATACAGTGCTAACACTGAGCACCATATAACGTGCTAACCACTGAGCCACTGTATAAGTGTCTAACCACTGAGCCTCATATACAGTGCCAACATGAAGCCCCCATATACATGCTACCATTGACCCAGCATATACAGTGCTAACCACTGAGCCACACATACAGTGGCTAACAATGAGCCACCATACAGTGCTAACCACTTAGCCACCATATACAGTGCTAACACTGAGCCATGTATACAGTGCTAACCACTGAGCCACCATAACAGTGCTAACCACTGACCCACCATATACAGTGCTAACCACTGAGCCACCATAACAGTGCTAACCACTTAGCCACCATATACAGTGCTAACCACTGAGCCACCATACAGTGCTAACCACTGAGCCACCATATACAGTGCTAACCACTTAGCCACCATATACAGTGCTAACCACTGAGCCACCATATACAGTGCTAACCACTGAGCCACCATATACAGCGCTAACCACTGAGCCACCATATACAGTGCTAACCACTGAGCCACCATACAGTGCTAACCACTGAGCCACCGTATACAGTGCTAACCACTGAGCCACCATATACAGTACTAACCACTGACCACCATACAGTGCTAACCACTGAGCCACCATATACAGTGCTAACCACTGAGCCACCATATACAGTGCTAACCACTGAGCCACCATATACAGTGCTAACCACTGAGCCACCATATACAGTGCTAACCACTGACCCACCATATACAGTGCTAACCACTGAGCCACCATACAGTGCTAACCACTTAGCCACCATATACAGTGCTAACCACTGAGCCACCATATACAGTGCTAACCACTGAGCCACCATATACAGTGCTAACCACTGACCACCATATACAGTGCTAACCACTGAGCCACCATATACAGTGCTAACCACTGAGCCACTGTATACAGTGCTAACCACTGAGCCACCATATACAGTGCTAACCACTGACCCACCATATACAGTGCTAACCACTGAGCCACCATATACAGTGCTAACCACTGACCCACCATATACAGTGCTAACCACTTAGCCACCATATACAGTGCTAACCACTGAGCCACCATATACAGTGCTAACCACTGAGCCACCATATATAGTGCTAACCACTGAGCCACCATATACAGTGCTAACCACTGAGCCACCATATACAGTGCTAACCACACCCACCGTATACAGTGCTAACCACTGAGCCACCTATACAGTGCTAACCACTGAGCCACCGTATACAGTGCTAACCACTGAGCCAACATATACAGTGCTAACCACACCCACGTATACAGTGCTAACCACTGAGCCACCATATACAGTGCTAACCACTGAGCCACCGTATACAGTGCTAACCACTGAGCCACCATATACAGTGCTAACCACTGAGCCACCGTATACAGTGCTAACCACTGAGCCACCATATACAGTGCTAACCACTGAGCCACCGTATATACAGTGCTAACCACTGAGCCACCATATACAGTGCTAACCACTGAGCCACCATACAGTGCTAACCACTGAGCCACCATATACAGTGCTCACCACTGAGCCACCATATACAGTGCTAACCACTGAGCCACCATATACAGTGCTAACCACTGAGCCACCGTATACAGTGCTAACCACTGAGCCACCATATACAGTGCTAACCACTGAGCCACCATATACAGTGCTAACCACTGAGTCACCATATACAGTGCTAACCACTGAGCCACCATATACAGTGCTAACCACTGAGCCACCATATACAGTGCTAACCACGGAGCCACCGATACAGTGCTAACCACTGAGCCACCATATACAGTGCTAACCACTGAGCCACCATATACAGTGCTAACCACTGAGACCACCATATACAGTGCTAACCACTGAGCCACCATATACAGTGCTAACCACTGAGCCACCATATACAGTGCTAACCACTGAGCCACCATAACAGTGCTAACCACTGAGCCACCATATACAGTGCTAACCACTGAGTCCACCGTATACAGTGCTAACCACTGAGCCACCATATACAGTGCTAACCACTGAGCCACCATATACAGTGCTAACCACTGAGCCACCATATACAGTGCTAACCACTGAGCCACTGTATACAGTGCTAACCACTGAGCCACCTACAGTGCTAACCACTGAGCCACCATATACAGTGCTAACCACTGACCCACCATTACAGTGCTAACCACTGATCCACCATATACAGTGCTAACCACTGAGCCACCATATACAGTGCTAACCACTGAGCCACCATAACAGTGCTAACCACTGAGCCACCATATACAGTGCTAACCACTGAGCCACCATATACAGTGCTAACCACTGAGCCACCATATACAGTGCTAACCACTGAGCCATCCATATACAGTGCTAACCACGGAGCCACCGTATACAGTGCTAACCACTGAGCCACCATATACAGTGCTAACCACTGAGCCACATATACAGTGCTAACCACTGAGCCACCATATACAGTGCTACCACTGAGCCACCATATACAGTGCTAACCACTGAGCCACATATAAGTGCTATCCACTGAGCCACATTACAGTGCATCCACTGAGCCACCATATACAGTGCTAACCATGAGCCACCATATACAGTGCTAACCACTGAGCCACCATATCAGTGCTAACCACTGAGCCACCTATACAGTGCTAACCACTAGCCACCATATACAGTGCTAACCACTGAGCCACATTATACAGTGCTAACCACTGAGCCACCATATACAGTGCTAACCACTGAGCCACCATATACAGTGCTAACCACTGAGCCACCATATACAGTGCTAACCACTTAGCCACCATATACAGTGCTAACCACTGAGCCACCTACAGTGCTAACCACTGAGCCACCATATACAGTGCTAACCACTTAGCCACCATATACAGTGCTAACCACTGAGTCCACAAAACAGTGCTAACCACTGAGCACCATAACAGCCTAACCACTGAGCCACCATATACAGTGCTAACCACTGAGCCACCATACAGTGCTAACCACTGAGCCACCGGTATACAGTGCTAACCACTGAGCCACATTAACAGTACTAACCACTGAACCACCATACCGTGCTAACCACTGAGCCACCATATACAGTGCTAACCACTGAGCCACCATATACAGTGCTAACCACTGAGCCACCATATACAGTGCTAACCACTGAGCCACCATATACAGTGCTAACCACTGACCCACCATATACAGTGCTAACCACTGACCACCATACAGTGCTAACCACTTAGCCACCATATACAGTGCTAACCACTGAGCCACCATATACAGTGCTAACCACTGAGCCACCATATACAGTGCTAACCACTGACCCACCATATACAGTGCTAACCACTGAGCCACCATATACAGTGCTAACCACTGAGCCACTGTATACAGTGCTAACCACTGAGCCACCATATACAGTGCTAACCACTGACCCACCATATACAGTGCTAACCACTGAGCCACCATATACAGTGCTAACCACTGACCCACCATATACAGTGCTAACCACTTAGCCACCATATACAGTGCTAACCACGAGCCACCATATACAGTGCTAACCACTGAGCCACCATATATAGTGCTAACCACTGAGCCACCATATACAGTGCTAACCACTGAGCCACCATATACAGTGCTAACCACACCCACCGTATACAGTGCTAACCACTGAGCCACCATATACAGTGCTAACCACTGAGCCACCGTATACAGTGCTAACCACTGAGCCAACATATACAGTGCTAACCACACCCACCGTATACAGTGCTAACCACTGAGCCACCATATACAGTGCTAACCACTGAGCCACCGTATACAGTGCTAACCACTGAGCCAACATATACAGTGCTAACCACTGAGCCACCGTATACAGTGCTAACCACTGAGCCACCATATACAGTGCTAACCACTGAGCCACCGTATACAGTGCTAACCACTGAGCCACCATATACAGTGCTAACCACTGAGCCACCATACAGTGCTAACCACTGAGCCACCATATACAGTGCTCACCACTGAGCCACCATATACAGTGCTAACCACTGAGCCACCATATACAGTGCTAACCACTGAGCCACCGTATACAGTGCTAACCACTGAGCCACCATATACAGTGCTAACCACTGAGCCACCATATACAGTGCTAACCACTGAGTCACCATATACAGTGCTAACCACTGAGCCACCATATTACAGTGCTAACCACTGAGCCACCATATACAGTGCTAACCACGGAGCCACCGTATACAGTGCTAACCACTGAGCCACCATATACAGTGCTAACCACTGAGCCACCATATACAGTGCTAACCACTGAACACACCCATATACAGTGCTAACCACTGAGCCACCATATACAGTGCTAACCACTGAGCCACCATATACAGTGCTAACCACTGAGCCACCATATACAGTGCTAACCACTGAGCCACCATATACAGTGCTAACCACTGAGCCACCGATACAGTGCTAACCACTGAGCCACCATATACAGTGCTAACCACTGAGCCACCATATACAGTGCTAACCACTGAGCCACCATATACAGTGCTAACCACTGAGCCACTGTATACAGTGCTAACCACTGAGCCACCATACAGTGCTAACCACTGAGCCACCATATACAGTGCTAACCACTGACCCACCATATACAGTGCTAACCACTGATCCACCATATACAGTGCTAACCACTGAGCCACCATATACAGTGCTAACCACTGAGCCACCATACAGTGCACTAAACCACTGAGCCACCATATACAGTGCTAACCACTGAGCCACCATATACAGTGCTAACCACTGAGCCCCCATATACAGTGCTAACCACTGAGCCACCATATACAGTGCTAACCACGGAGCCACCGTATACAGTGCTAACCACTGAGCCACCATATACAGTGCTAACCACTGAGCCACCATATACAGTGCTAACCACTGAGCCACCATATACAGTGCTACTCCACTTAAGCTACACCATATACAGTGCTAACCACTGAGCCACCATATACAGTGCTAATCCACTGAGCCACCATTACAGTGCTATCCACTGAGCCACCATATACAGTGCTAACCACTGAGCCACCATATACAGTGCTAACCACTGAGCCACCATATACAGTGCTAACCACTGAGCCACCATATACAGTGCTAACCACTGAGCCACCATATACAGTGCTAACCACTGAGCCACCATATACAGTGCTAACCACTGAGCCACCATATACAGTGCTAACCACTGAGCCACCATATACAGTGCTAACCACTGAGCCACCATATACAGTGCTAACCACTGAGCCACCATATACAGTGCTAACCACTGAGCCACCGTATATACAGTGCTAACCACTGAGCCACCGATATACAGTGCTAACCACTGAGCCACCATATACAGTGCTAACCACTGAGCCACCATATACAGTGCTAACCACTGAGCCACCATATACAGTGCTAACCACTGAGCCACCATATACAGTGCTAACCACTGAGCCACCATATACAGTGCTAACCACTGAGCCACCGTATACTGTGCTAACCACTGAGCCACCATATACAGTGCTAACCACTCAGCCACCATATACAGTGCTAACCACTGAGCCACCATGTACAGTGCTAACCACTGAGCCACCATATACAGTGCTAACCACTGAGCCACCATATACAGTGCTAACCACTGAGCCACCATATACAGTGCTAACCACTGAGCCACCATATACAGTGCTAACCACTGAGCCACCATATACAGTGCTAACCACTGAGCCACCATATACAGTGCTAACCACTGAGCCACCGTATACAGTGCTAACCACTGAGCCACCATATACAGTGCTAACCACTGAGCCACTCTATACTACAGTGCTAACCACTGAGCCACCATATACAGTGCTAACCACTGAGCCACCATATACAGTGCTAACCACTGAGCCACCATATACAGTGCTAACCACTGAGCCACCATATACAGTGCTAACCACTGAGCCACCGTATACAGTGCTAACCACTGAGCCACCATATACAGTGCTAACCACTGAGCCACCGTATACAGCGCTAACCACTGAGCCACCATATACAGTGCTAACCACTGAGCCACCATATACAGTGCTAACCACGGAGCCACCATATACAGTGCTAACCACTGAGCCACCATATACAGTGCTAACCACTGAGCCACCATATACAGTGCTAACCACTGAGCCACCATATACAGTGCTAACCACTGAGCCACCATATACAGTGCTAACCACTGAGCCACCATATACAGTGCTAACCACTGAGCCACCAATACAGTCTAACCACATGAGCCACCATATACAGTGCTATCCACTGAGCCACCATGTACAGTGCTAACCACTGAGCCACCATATACAGTGCTAACCACTGAGCCACCTATACAGCGCTACCACTGAGCCACCATACAGTGCTAACCACTGAGCCACCATATACAGTGCTAACCACTGAGCCACCATATACAGTGCTAACCACTGAGCCACCATATACAGTGCTAACCACTGAGCCACCATATACAGTGCTAACCACTGAGCCACCATATACATGCTAACCACTGAGCCACCATACAGTGCTAACCACTGAGCCACCATATACAGTGCTAACCACTGAGCCACCATATACAGTGCTAATCCACTGAGCCACCATACAGTGCTAACCACTGAGCCACCATATACAGTGCTAACCACTGAGCCACCATATACAGTGCCCCCATACAACCACTGAGCCACCATACAGTGCTAACCACTGAGCCACCATATACAGTGCTAACCACTGAGCCACCATATACAGTGCTAACCACTGAGCCACCATATACAGTGCTAACCACTGAGCCACCATATACAGTGCTAACCACTGAGCCACCATATACAGTGCTAACCACTGAGCCACCGTATACAGTGCTAACCACTGAGCCCCGTATACAGTGCTAACCACTGAGCCACTATATACAGTGCTAACCACTGAGCCACCATATACAGTGCTAACCACTGAGCCACCATATACAGTGCTAACCACGGAGCCACCATATACAGTGCTAACCACTGAGCCACCATACAGTGCTAACCACTGAGCCACCATACAGTGCTAACCACTGAGCCACCATATACAGTGCTAACCACTGAGCCACCATATACAGTGCTAACCACTGAGCCACCATATACAGTGCTAACCACTGAGCCACCATATACAGTGCTAACCACTGAGCCACCATATACAGTGCTAACCACTGAGCCACCGTATACAGTGCTAACTACTGTGGAGTGATGTGGGTCATCTGGATCCTTCACAACTCTTCATTGATATCAGTGGGACATCGATTCATGAGGAGACATGTCCTGGTCACATTGTGAGATGACCCTCCTGACTCCGCCCTCTAATGATAATGAGATGACTCTGCTGACCCTGTCCTGTAATGATAATGAGATGACCCTGCTGACCCGCCCTTTAATTGTAATGAGATGACCCTGCTGACCCTGCCCTCTAATGATAATCAGATGACCCTGCTGACCCTGACCTCTAATGATAATGAGATGACCCTGCTGACCCCACCCTCTAATGATAATGAGGTGACCCTGCTGACCCAGCCTTTTAATGATAATGAGGTGACCCTGCTGACCCTGCCCTCTAATGACAATGAGATGACCCTGCCGACCCCGCCCTCTAATGATAATGAGATGACCCTGCTGACCCCGCCCTCTAATAATAATGACATGACCCTGCTGGCCCCGCCCTCTAATGACAATGAGATGACCCTGCTGACCCTGCCCTCTAATTATAATGAGTTGACCCTGCTGATCCCGCCCTCTAATGATAATGAGATGACCCTGCTGACCCCGCCCTCTAATGATAATTAGATGACCCTGCTGACCCTGTCCTGTAATGATAATGAGATGACTCTGCTGACCCTGTCCTGTAATGATGAGATGACTCTGCTGACCCTGTCCTGTAATGATAATGAGATGACTCTGCTGACCCTGTCCTGTAATGATATGAGATGACTCTGCTGACCCTGTCCTGTAATGATAATGAGATGACTCTGCTGACCCTGTCCTGTAATGATAATGAGATGACTCTGCTGACCCTACCCTGTAGATTATGAGATGACTCTGCTGACCCTGTCCTGTAATGATAATGAGATGAATCTGCTAACCCTACCCTGTAGATTATGAGATGACTCTGCTGACCCTGCCCTCTAATGATAATGAGATGACTCTGCTGACCTCGCCCTGTAGGTTATGAGATGACTCTGCTGACTCTGTCCTGTAATGATAATGAGATGACTCTGCTGACCCTACCCTGTAGATTATGAGATGACTCTGCTGACCCTGCCCTGTAGGTTATGAGATGACTCTGCTGACCCTGTCCTGTAATGATAATGAGATGACTCTGCTGACCTCGCCCTGTAGGTTATGAGATGACTCTGCTGACTCTGTCCTGTAATGATAATGAGATGACTCTGCTGACCCTACCCTGTAGATTATGAGATGACTCTGCTGACCCTGCCCTGTAGGTTATGAGATGACTCTGCTGACCCTGTCCTGTAATGATAATGAGATGACCCTGCTGATGCTTTCTCAGTCTACATTTCAATGCCTTCTGACATACAGAGAACGATCCTATGCTTTCCGCCATCTCTCAGTGTGTAACATAGTTTTACGCCAATGGTGACAAATATAAATAAAGACTCGTCCCCTTTAATTACAGCCGGATCAGATGTCATTTTCTGAGGATATTTTTCCCTCTCTTCTTTATATCCTCGTCTGTCTCTTATTTTTGGCGCGCTCTCACTTACCTGCTGTACCCCCCCCCCCCCCCCCCCCCCCGATCCCTCTCCCCCGTCCAGAATTCCCACCGCTCCACTATGACCTGAAATCACCCATGAAACCCAATGCCCTCCTTGGTTCTGCTCCAACCTCGGTGCCAAGAACAGTTTGTGAATCAGGTGGTTCTGCAGCAGCTGAGACGTGTTCTGTGGCGTCAGTGCGACACATTCAGGCTCATGTTACTGACGGCAGCACCGGGCACAGCTGCGGCATCTGTACCCCGGGCAGTGACGGTCCACAGAGCCGCCATTGTCCAGACCGCACAGGTGCCAACATCTGCCCCCGACACCACCAGCCGGGGCCACAGCGGAGCGCCACCATCAGCATGGAGACGACCAGAGCACCCCGAATACAGGGAGGCAGTGCCGTCACTGGAAGCTCAGGGGCCCCGACGCAAACGCTCCAACGGGGCCCCCAATTATTGTAAATCTTTAATAGCATTAGTCTATTTCTATAGGTCAAAGGGACTTTTGGGGCCCCCAAGACTCCAGGGCCCCGGTGTGATTGCAGCCCCTGCATCTATTGTAGTTACACCCCTGCTGGGAGCATATAGGACTGACATGGAATCATCGACCACAGTCAGTATCACACAGGAGAGGATTAGATACACAGCTCAGCAGTCAGTATCACACAGGATGGGATTAGATACACAGCTCAGCAGACAGTATCACACAGGAGAGGATTAGATACACAGCTCAGCAGACAGTATCACACAGGATAGGATTAGATACACAGCTCAGCAGACAGTATCACACAGGAGAGGATTAGATACACAGCTCAGCAGACAGTATCACACAGGAGAGGATTAGATACACAGCTCAGCAGACAGTATCACACAGGATAGGATTAGATACACGGCTCAGCAGACAGTATCACACAGGATGGGATTAGATATACAGCTCAGCAGACAGTATCACACAGGAGAGGATTAGATACACAGCTCAGCAGACAGTATCACACAGGATAGGATTAGATACACAGCTCAGCAGACAGTATCACACAGGAGAGGATTAGATACACGGCTCAGCAGACAGTATCACACAGGAGAGGATTTGATACAGTTGTGGCCAAAAGTATTGACACCCTGCAATTCTGTCAGATAATACTCAGTTTCTTGCAATCACAAATTCTTTGCTATTATCTTCATTTAATTTGTCTTCAATGAAAAAACACAAAAGAGAATGAAGCAAAAAGCAAAACATTGATCATTTCACACAAAACTCCAAAAATGGGCCAGACAAAAGTATTGGCACCCTCAGCCTAATACTTGGTTGCACAACCTTTAGCCAAAATAACTGCGATCAGCCGCTTCCGGTAACCATCAATGAGTTTCTTACAATGCTCTGCTGGAATTTTACACCATTCTTCTTTGGCAAACTGCTCCAGGTCCCTGATATGTGAAGGCGCCTTCTCCAAACTGCCATTGTTAGATCTCTCCACAGGTGTTCTATGGGATTCAGGTCTGGACTCATTGCTGCCACCTTAGAAGTCTCCAGTGCTTTCTCTCACACCATTTTCTAGAGCTTTTTGAAGTGTGTTTTGGGTCATTGTCCTGCTGGAAGACCCATGACCTCTGAGGGAGACCCAGCTTTCTCACACTGGGCCCTACATTATGCTGCACAATGTGTTGGTAGTCTTCAGACTTCATAATGCCATGCACACGGTCAAGCAGTCCAGTGGCAGAGGCAGCAAAGCAACCCCAAAACATCAGGGAGCCTCCGCCATGTCTGACTGTAGGGAGCGTGTTCTTTTCTTTGAATGCCTCTTTTTTTCTCCTGTAAACTCTATGTTGATGTCTTTGCCCTTTGCTCTACTTCTGTCTCATCTGACCAGAGAACATTCTTCCAAAACGTTGTAGGCTTTCTCAGGTAAGTTTTGGCAAACTCCAGCCTGGCTTTTTTATGTCTCGGGGTAAGAAGTGGGGTCTTCCTGGGTCTCCTACCATACAGTCCCTCTTCATTCAGACGCTGACGGATAGTACGGGGTGACACTGTTGTACCCTCGGACTGCAGGGCAGCTTGAACTTGTTTGGATGTTAGTCGAGGTTCTTTATCCACCATCCGCACAATCTTGTGTTGAAATCTCTCGTCAATGTTTCTTTTCCATCCACATCTAGGGAGGTTAGCCACAGTGCCATGGGCTTTACACTTCTTGATGACACTGCGCACGGTAGACACAGGAACATTCAGGTGTTTGGAGATGGACTTGTAGCCTTGAGATTGCTCATGCTTCCTCACAATTTGGTTTCTCAAGTCCTCAGACAGTTCTTTGGTCTTCTTTCTTTTCTCCATGCTCAATATGGTACACACAAGGACACAGGACAGAGGTTGAGTCAACTTTAATCCATGTCAACTGGCTGCAAGTGTGATTTAGTTATTGCCAACATCTGTTAGGTGCCACAGGTAAGTTACAGGTGCTGTTAATTACACTAATTACAGAAGCATCACATGATTTTTCTAAGGGTGCCAATACTTTTGTCCACCCCCTTTTTTATGTTTGATGGAATTAGATCCAATTTGGCTTTAGGACAATTCTTTATGTGTTTTTTCATTGAAGACAAATTAAATGAAGATAATAATAGCAAAGAATTTGTGATTGTAATCATTACAGGAAGAAACTGAGGATTATCTGACAGAACTGCAGGGTGTCAATACTTTTGGTCACAACTGTACACAGCTCAGCAGACAGTATCACACAGGAGAGGATTAGATACACAGCTCAGCAGACAGTATCACACAGGAGAGGATTAGATACACAGCTCAGCAGACAGTATCACACAGGAGAGGATTAGATACACAGCTCAGCAGACAGTATCACACAGGAGAGGATTAGATACACAGCTCAGCATACAGTATCACACAGGATAGGATTAGATACACGGCTCAGAAGACAGTATCACACAGGAAAGGATTAGATACACAGCTCAGCAGACAGTATCACACAGGATAGGATTAGATACACGGCTCAGAAGACAGTATCACACAGGAGAGGATTAGATACACGGCTCAGCAGACAGTATCACACAGGATAGGATTAGATACACAGATCAGCAGACAGTATCACACAAGATAGGATTAGATACACAGCTCAGCAGACAGTATAACACAGGATAGGATTATATACACAGCTCAGCAGACAGTATCACACAAGATAGGATTAGCTACACAGCTCAGCAGATAGTATCACACAGGATAGGATTAGATACACAGCTCAGCAGACAGTATCACACAGGGGAGGATTAGATACACAGTTTAGCAGACAGTATCACACAGGAGAGGATTAGATACACAGCTCAGCAGACAGTATCACACAGGAGAGGATTAGATACACAGCTCAGCAGACAGTATCACACAAGATAGGATTAGATACACAGCTCAGCAGACAGTATCACATAGGATAGGATTAGATACACAGCTCAGCAGACAGTATCACACAGGAGAGGATTAGATACACAGCTCAGCAGACAGTATCACACAGGAGAGGATTAGATACACAGCTCAGCAGACAGTATCACACAGGAGAGGATTAGATACACACCTCAGCAGACAGTATCACACAGGATAGGATTAGATACACAGCTCAGCAGACAGTATCACACAGGATAGGATTAGATACACAGCTCAGCAGACAGTATCACACTGGATAGAATTAGATACACAGCTCAGCACACAGTATCACACTGGATAGAATTAGATACACAGCTCAGCACACAGTATCACACAGGAGAGGATTAGATACACAGCTCAGTAGACAGTATCACACAGGATTAGATACACAGCTCAGCAGACAGTATCACACAGGATAGGATTACATACACAGCTCAGCAGACAGTGTCACACAGGATAGGATTAGATACACAGCTCAGCAGACAGTATCACACAGGATAGGATTAGATACACAGCTCAGCAGACAGTATCACACAGGATAGGATTAGATACACAGCTCAGCAGACAGTATCACACAGGATAGGATTAGATACACAGCTCAGCAGACAGTATCACACAGGATAGGATTAGATACGCAGCTCAGCAGACAGTATCACACAGGATAGGATTAGATACACAGCTCAGCAGACAGTATCACACAGGAGAGGATTAGATACACAGGTCAGCAGACAGTATCACACAGGAGAGGATTAGATACACAGCTCAGCAGACAGTATCACACAGGATAGGATTAGATACACAGCTCAGCAGACAGTATCACACAGGAGAGGATTAGATACACAGGTCAGCAGACAGTATCACGTGTGTTAGATGTAATGATCACAGCTGGTTAGTGGCTATTTGTTGTGTTGTTTGATACATTGTGTCTGGTGATTTGGGGGGTCGTCTTCCTCTGTGGCCCCCGTCCTCTGTGGCCCCCGTCCTCTGTGGCTCCCGTCCTCTGTGGCCCCCGTCCTCTGTGGCCCCCGTCCTCTGTGGCCCCCGTCCTCTGTGGCTCCCGTCCTCTGTGGCCCCCGTCCTCTGTGGCCCTCGTCCTCTGTGGCCCCGGTGTGGGGACTGATCCTCTTCCTCCATTGTCCTCCTCGTGTTCCTCTCTTTGTGGCTCGGTGTGTGAGCGGCACAATGGCGGGGTCCTGACACAGTGACCCTGGGGACGCGGCTCCGTCTGCCCCTGTAATGTCTGCCGCCATCTTGGCCCGGTCCCTGCTGGGGGATTCTCCTCTCGTGCTGCAGTTCGGTTTTCACCTCTTCTTCTCTTTCTTTCTCTTCCCTGTTCCTTATAATCTCACACAATTGTGTCACAGTGAGGATCTCACTCCACAAGACTTTCATGGGGACAATAGAAGAGAGCGGCCTCCGCCGGGGCTGAAAGGCGACGTTTACAGGGGGCCAAAATCTATTAAAATTTAAAGATGCCGCCGACGTTCCAGATAAGATGTCGAGTTTTTATCCGACTGCACAATGACAAAAAGAGAAGCGGCGCCGAGATCTATTTGTTACATCAGAAAGGTACAATAACGTTCTATTCATCCGCGAGCCGCGGCAATAACAAGCTCCGCTCCGGAATTCTGGGGGTTCAGATCATTCTTCAATGCGGCACAATAACTCCGACAGGAGTACGGGGCTCCGGGAAACACCGGCCGCCATGACATGAATGGACCGAGGAATCAAAGGGAACATTAGTGCTGAGATCACAGTCAGACAAGATAAATAAATCTCTGCCTTTGTTACCGAGGTGAATGGGGTTAAGCCGAAGCCGCACAATGATCGCCGCGGATTCAATATGTCCCAATTATCCGGATACCACCGACAAGAATGACGGCAGCATCATGGCGAAGCTACAGACGAGGCCTCCAGGATGGCGACATAGAATACCTATAATAAAGGGCGACTCCGCCTAGAATAGTTCATTCACAGGTTATATATCTGGGCCTCATCACCTTCCGATCAAGAGATGGGGGGTTACAAGGGGTGCAGAGATTATGAGCCTTGTGCAGTGGTGACCCCCCCATACTGTCCAAGACCCATCCCCATGAGACTAACAATCTAAGCCCCACCCATGAGATTGAAAATGTAAGCCCCACCCATGAGACTGAGAACATAAGCCCCACCCATGAGACTGAGAACATAAGCCCCACCCATGAGACTGAGAACATAAGCCCCACCCATGAGACTGAGAACATAAGCCCCCTAATGAAACTGAAAATGTAAGCCCCACCCATGAGACTGAGAACATAAGCCCCACCCATGAGACTGAAAATGTAAGCCCCACCCATGAGATTGACAGTGTAAACTCCACCCATAAGATCAACACTGTGACCCCACCCATGAGGCTGAGAGCATAAGCCCCACCCCTGAGACTGAGAACATAAGCCCCACCCATGAGACTGAGAACATAAGCCCCCTAATGAAACTGAAAATGTAAGCCCCACCCATGAGGCTGAGAACATAAGCCCCACCCATGAGACTGAAAATGTAAGCCCCACCCATGAGATTAACAGTGTAAACTCCACCCATAAGATCAACACTGTGACCCCACCCATGAGGCTGAGAGCATAAGCCCCCCGATGAGACTGAAAATGTAAA
Organism: Allobates femoralis; assembly: GCA_033576535.1. Lineage (NCBI taxonomy): Eukaryota > Metazoa > Chordata > Amphibia > Anura > Aromobatidae > Allobates > Allobates femoralis. The sequence goes on along the minus strand of JARQOC010000006.1, from coordinate 9,156,937 downwards.
CCCCACCCATGAAACTGAGAATGTAAGCCCCACCCATGTGATTAACAGTGTAAACTCCACCCATAAGATCAACACTTTGACACCACCCATGAGACTGAGAACATAATCCCCACCCATGAGACTGAAAATGTAAGCCCCACCCATGAGATTAACAGTGTAAACTCCACCCATAAGATCAACACTGTGACGCCACCCATGAGACTGAGAACATAAACCCCACCCATGAGACTGGTAATGTAAGCCCCTCCTATGAGACTAATATTGTAAGCTCCTCCCATGAGACTAACAATGTAAGCCCCGCCCAGGAAAGTAACAATATAAGCTATACCCATGACACTAGCAATGTAGCCCTGCCCATGAGACCAACAACATAAACCTTGCCCTTGAGACTAACAATGTAAGCTCCACCCATGACACAAACAATGTAATCCCCACCGGTGAGTCTAACAATTTATGCCCTGCCTGAGACTAAATGGAAGCCCCACCCATGAGACAAATAAGCCCCACCCATGAGACAAATAAGCCCCACCCATGAGACAAATAAGCCCCACCCATGAGACAAATAAGCCCCACCCATGATACAAATAAGCCCCACCCATGAGACAAATAAGCCCCACCCATGAGACAAATAAGCCCCACCCATGAGACAAATAAGCCCCACCCATGACATCAACAATGTAAGATCCACCCATGAGACTAAAAATTTCTTTAATGAAGAGTCCCTGACTACAGACTCGGCTCAATTAATTATTGTACAGGGGCCACATGACCCCACTATTGAAGGGATCCTGTCATCTCCTTTTATTGTTTCAGTTTTGCCCCCAATGTTATTTAGATCACACCTTGTGCATCACTAACCTGGTTTATAATCCATGTCTTTATCAGAACAAAGCTCTAGATACCTACACGTTCAGTCATCGGGGCGGGGCATCAGTCACGTAGTCACACCCCCTGCACTGTAATATATTCACATCACTAAGTGAAGGACCCGTGGTGACGTCACGATCCTGTGACTGTAGTGGGCGGAGCTAGGCCCAAAGAATCCTTGACTTGAGTCTTGGTAGCTTCACCCATTACAGTCACATGGTCGTGACATCACTACAGGTCCAATTCTCAGAGGGTCCGGTTCATCTGACAAAACACTGAGTGCGAAAAACCATCAGAGGGTCCGATCTCTCCTTTAGGCTCTGTGCAGCGTTTTGATTGGTCAGTGTCGGGTTTGTGGAACTTAGATTCAGGATCTGCTGCAAAGAAGTGACGGAAAAAATACTCAAAAGACTGAACATAAGAGCAGAAAATGGAGTTTTAATAGACTCAATATGAAGAGTTTTCCAAGAATTTTTGATGAAAAATGTAATAGGCAGCATCAGTCCCCATCCCTGGCTCCATAGACAGTGTCAGTCCCCATCCCTGGCTCCATAGACAGCGTTTGTCCTCGTCCCTGTCCTCATACACAGTATTGGCCCCATCCCCATAGACAGTATCAGACCTCGTCCCCATAGATAGCATCAGTCCCAGTCCCCATAGACAGTATCAATCCTGGCCCCCATAGATAGCATCAGTCCCAGTCCCCATAGACAGTATCAATCCTGGCCCCCATAGATATTAGTCCTCATCCCAGTAGACAGTATCTGTCCCTGTCCCCATAGACAGTATCAATCCTGGCCCCATAGACAGTATCAGTCTCTGTCCTCATACATAGGATCAGTCCCCATCTCCACAGACAGGATCAGTCCTCGTCCCCATAGGCAGGATCAGTCTTCATCCATGTCCTCATAAACAGTATCAGTCCCCATCCCCATAGACAGTATCAGACCTCGTCCCCATAGAAAGTATCAGTCCCCGTCCCCATAGATAGTATCAGTCCCCGTCCCCATAGATAGTATCAGTTCCAGTCCCCATAGACAGTATCAATCCTTGCCCCCATAGATATTAGTCCTCATCCCAGTAGACAGGATCAGTCCGCATCCCCATAGACAGTATCAGTCCTCATCCATGTCCTCATAAACAGTATCAGTCCCCATCCCCAAAGACAGTATCAGTCCTTGTCCCTGTAGCCAGTATCAAAACTCATCCCCATAGACAATATCAGTCCCATCACCATCCAAATAGACTGTATCACTCCCCATCCCTGTTCCCATAGTATCAGTCTTTATCCCCATAGACAGTATCAATCCCCAACCCCATAGTGAGTATCAGTCCTTGTTCCCATAGACGGTATTAAACTTTGTACGTCCCCATAGACAATATAAGTACCAATCCCTGTCCCCATAGACAGTATTACTCCTCATCCCTATAGACAGTATCAGTCCTCGTTCCCATAGATAGAATCACTTCTCATTCTCATAGACAATATCAGTCCCCATTCCTGTCCCCATAGACAGTATCAGTCCCCGTCCCTGTTCCCATAGACAGTATCAGTATCAGTCCTTGTTCCCATAGACAGTATTAAACTTCGCCCGTCCCCATAGACAATATGAGTGCCCATCCCTGTCCCTATAGACAGTATTACTCAAATATATATTTTTCTGAAATCCTTCCATCAGCCAGGAGACCGAGAGGCTACTTCAATTGTAAAACTCAGAACTTGGTCTACGCACTAATTTGCCCCAAGATTGGTCAAACTTCACCAGAACTTAAGAAGATTCAGCGACATCTCTCACATATTGGGACAGGTGAGACTGACCGAGAGAAGAAAAGCACAATCCTCAGTCACTTCTCACTTCTTGTAAACTCATCAGTGCAGCACAAGACGGATCAAGATATTGGAGAAAAGATGGACCGATATTAGAGGAGGAAATAAGACGAAGGAACTTCTACAACGTGAGTCTGCGTGGATCTATAGACTTAACCGTCTAACACTGGATGGAATCAATGAAGAACTTTGATACACTGGTTTCTATACATGAACTCAATCTAGAAACTTGTAAAAATACTCTCTTAAAGAGAGAAAAATGTTTAAAAAAGACTCCTTCTTTCCTCCATATAGTAAAGAATATGATAACACTAAACCCTATCTCCTCTCATAGAGTTATGAAAGGGATGTAAAAACAACACGAAAAAGTGCTCCTTCAGGGGATTGTTATCACCCTGAACCGGGGCCTAAGGTTTCGCTAATTAGATTGGTTATGAAACCTATGAGTTGATGTTGCTTTACACTGGGTGGGACCTTTTTGGACCACCAGTAGGATATCCCTATACTTTGTTATCTGATCACTATTTCAGATAATAAGTTCTTTGAGGACTTATACGCCCAATATGAATTTGGTATTTGGAGCGACCCCCTATGGGGGAGGGTTGGATCAATGCTACAAATAGCTATAAATATCCCTCTGGAACCCCATATATTTGGTAATGAGCTCCTGGATGTCTCCTGTTCTTAATATAAACCTGGTATTGGGAGTGACCCCCATGGGGAGGGACTGTTCACTGCTGTGAATACTCCTCTAGGAACCCCATATATACATAAAAAAGACGCGACTATCCTCTAACCCAAAAGGTTTGACTGCAGGTCTTGAGTGTAAAAAATCTGTAAAAATCGATAGGATCTGGTGGATCCACTCTATATGTGGTACTATACCAACTACATCATGTTCTGTCTTTGGTATCAGTTACATGGCTATAACCAAAAATGTATAGAATTGGGTAAATCCACTTGATATGTGTTACTATATATCTCTGTGAGAGAAAAGCCATATGATGCCCCGTTCTTGTCCTATCTTTATGTATAATCTGGAGCCAGTCTGCCTCTCTTTCCTCCCTCTCTTGATTCTATTCTTACCTCTGGTGGGATATTACTTGAAGATAAAGAGAGAGAATGAAATCCCTTTTCTCCTCCTATGACATTGACCTTTGGCTTTATAAAGTGCTTATATGTATGGATAAATAGATGCTATGGCTCATTGGGGAGTGCTATCTTGGGTGGTGTAAAGTACACGCCTGGCGATATTTCTGTCGCTTTTAATAACTAAGACACCCTTATACGACATAATAGTCTCCGCTACTGAGAACCGACATTGTTTTGGCTCTTGACTTGCACATTACGCCGCCGGCGCATGCGCAATACAATATGTCACTTAGATGGGAGCCGCCATCTTTCTACCATTTAGACATGCGCACTTCCACATTGTTAATGCAGGGGGACGGACTGGCCACCCGCTTTCCCCTGCACACAGCTGAGGGGTGGAAATCATAATGGGCAAACAAAACTACACGCTATATCAGGTGAATAATGGAGGACAAAGTCACATTCCCCTGACGAAGCTGCCAGGCGTAGGCAGCGAAACGCGCGGTTACATAAGATCCTTTTTATACCTGCCTTACAGCATCTATGGATCATATGAATGGCAATGGAAAAAAGGGTACTTATGCCTAGCCGACCTCTGCAGTCGTCAGCCAGGAATAAGCCCTGTAGCGCCACCCAGTGACCAAAAATCTTCAGGGTTTCAGCTACTGGGGGTAGCTCAGACCCTAGAGATGATGGATCGGGTACTTTTCTACCGGCACCAGTAATGTGGTCATGACATTACAAAAAGTGTCACCGCCGGTAATAAATGCTTTCACTTTCAGCCGACAGTAAAACACATGTCGAATGAAAGTGATCCATTAACCCCTCAAGACCCCGGATTTTGGGATGGTACCGGAGATCTGACTCCCACCCCACCCCACCCCCTGTCCATCCCAAAATGGCGGCGGCGCGCTGCCTCCCCTGCATCTCCATGTGGCCTGATATGTCACCCATGTCAGGCCATATGGAAATGACCCCCCCCCCCGATGCTCCGCAGTCCCCTCCAGGGTGCCACCAGCCTCCGGACACCCCCAGCCCCCTCCCCCAATGCCCGCGCACGCCACCACCTCTGAAACTCCATCTGATGTGATGAAACATCACATCGGGTGCAGTTTGTAGGCCCCCTTATTTCCCAATAAAGCCCCCCACAGCCTCCCCCTTGCCACTCTTACCTACCAACGATCCTGATTCCGGTCCCGGGTCCCACGATCCTGGGGGCCTCTCCTCCCGTCTGCTGTTTTCTGCGGGCGCAGCTCTTCTGTGTGTGCACCCCGGTGTGCGCGTGCGCCGCTGTTATCTATTTGTGTGCGGCCCAGGAAATGACAGAGCATGAACTCCGTGAGTTCATGACTTATCAGAATCATGGGGTCACACAGAGGTTAACTGTGATCTTCATGGTGATCTCCACATCAGATCATCATGAACATCAGTGTTAACCCTTGTGTGACCCCAGGATCCTTATGGGTCATGAACTCACGGAGTTCATGACTCACTAGGATCCTATGGGTCACACAGGGCTTAAGACTGATCTTCATGGTGATCCAATTTGGAGATCATGAAGACCAGTGGCGTAGCAACTGTTTGTGGCGCCCGGGGCGGTCGAAAAATTTGCCGCCCCTTTGGTTGTTGATAATCCGGAAGTATACATAGTATACACTGTCTGCCCCTATATACAAGAATATAACTACTATACTAAAACACAAAGAGAAGGGGTGCAATTGGGGGGGTAAGTATTGGGCCAAATAGCCACTCGCCTATTGGGGTTGTCACTGTGCACCGCCACCTCTGCACAACCCCAGTGTATGGCAACAAACCGGACTCAAGGAGGGCCTGGGGCCGGAGCAATTTTTTGCCGCTGTACTGTGGTGTTCATAGTGTAATATAAGTGCAAAAAACGTTATTCTTAATATGATGTCACAATACCGGGATCTGAGGATCTTCTATTTCGAGGTCAGGGGCTCTCTGATGCCTTGTTGCTGTCTGCCTCGCTGTCGTCCTCTTTTGACACTGCAGTGCGGTGGACAAGAGAGCATTAACTGGTTAATATGAGAAGTATGGAGTGTACTAACTGAGCCATAAACCCTCCCCATACCAGTAGGATTACTATATGGATTTTAGTATTAGGGTGCGAACACACTGGCGTGAAACTCTGATGAGTGCAATGTGTGATTTTCTTACAATGCAATCAATCTCTGAGAGCACACTGATGAGTGTCGGACGCTTTTTTCTCATCCTGATTCAGGATGAGAAAAAAGTTGCAACATGTTGTGACAGTATGTGATTCACACCGAGACTCACCAATGCAAGTCTACGGGTCCGACAAAATCACGGACCGCACACGGACCATCCAAGAGGCATCTGTTTTTTTCACGGATACATTATCATTCTGTAGCTGAGACAACTGTAAAATGTTCCTGTAAATGATTCTACAGTAATAGCTGCTGAGAAAAAACACGGATTGCACACAGATGTGTTCTGAGAGAAATGTCGGACACTCGCACAGCAGTTGCCAAACGGACCAAAAAACGGATGTAACTCGTCCGACTCTCCTGGATGGGAAACAGACCGATTTTAAGGCGGCGAGAGACAGTGCACCACCGTGTCCTCAGCTCCATGCTGTGCACAGACAGTGTAGCACCATGTCCTCAGCTCCGTGCTGTGCACAGACAGTGTACCACCATGTCCCCAGCTCTGTGCTGTGCACAGTGTACCACCAAGTCCCCAGCTCCGTGCTGTGCACAGACAGTATACGGTACACTGTCTGTGCACAGCACAAAGATGAAGACATGGTGGTCCACTGTGCACAGCAAGGATCTGGGGACATGGTGGTACACTGTCTGTGCACAGCTCGGAGCTGAGGACAGCACGGAGCTGGGGGACATCCCAGAAGAGGCACAATAACTACAGACAGGAGGAGGGAGAACATTGAGCCCACCCAGGAGAACTACAACTCCCAGCACCCAACACACTGCCCAGAAACCATACAGTAACGCGCCCGAACAGGCAGGAGAGCTACAATTCCCAGCATGCCACACCCTGCCAACACAGGAAGGTGGAGGCTGAGACACCTGGCACAGCTGCCATTATCACCACACACACCCCCACTCCTCCTGAACCCCCGTCCTCCTCTCCTCTGTCCTCCTGCACCCCTGTCCTCCTCTCCTCTGTCCTCCTGCACCCCCGTCCTCCTCTCCTCTGTCCTCCTGCACCCCCGTCCTCCTCTCCTCTGTCCTCCTGCACCCCCATCCTCCTCTCCTCTGTCCTCCTGCACCCCCATAGTCTTCCATATAATATAATGGGCCACAATAGTTCTCCATATAGTATATTGCACCCCCATTGTCCTCCTATGTTATATTATATTATACATTGCATAGTTTCCCATCAGTGTACTCACTAAAAAAAAACTATTAAAAAAATAAAAAGTAAATACCTCTTCCACTCAGCATCTCCTCTGCCGCTCTGCATGTCTCGGCACAGCGGCGCTAAGTAATGACATCATTGTTCCCCGCCGTGCTGAGCTGCAGAGGGGTGGACAGCGGCGACCGGGACTCGGGAGAATACTGCCGGCAGAGGCGGCCGGGACTATAGGAGTGGCATGTTCGCGGGGCCACCACTGGTACACACATGGCTCCGCTCCGTGCACCTAGTACACACTAGCTCTGTACAGCACGCACGCCTCGTACACAAGCGGCTCTGCTCCGTACACCTCGTACACACGCGGCTCTGCTCCGTACGCCTCGTACACAAGCGGCTCTGCTCTGTACACACGTGGCTCCGCTCCGTACACCTTGTACACATATGGCTCCACTCCATACACCTAGTACATACGTGGCTCTGCTTCGTACACACGCGGCTCCGCTTTGTACACACTGGGCTCCACTGCGAACGCCTTGCACACACGGCTCTGCTCCGTACGCCTCGTACACACATGGTTCCGCTCCGTATACCTTGTACACACTGCACACTGGTCTCCGCTCCGTACACCTCGTACACATACAGCTCCGCTCTGTACACCTCGTACAAGCGCAGCTCCGCTCCGTACACCTCGTACACACTCGGCTCCGCTCCGTACACCTCGTACACACTCGGCTCCGCTCCGTACACCTCGTACACACTCGGCTCCGCTCCGTACACCTCGTACACACTCGGCTCCGCTCCGTACACCTCGTACACACTCGGCTCCGCTTCGTACACCTCGTACACACTCGGCTCCGCTCCGTACACCTCGTACACACTCGGCTCCGCTCCGTACACCGCGTACACACTCGGCTCCGCTCCGTACACCTCGTACACACTCGGCTCCCCTCCGTACACCTCGTACACACATGGCTCCGCTCTGTACACCTCGTACACACACGGCTCCGCTCCGTACACCTTGTACACACTCGGCTCTGCTCCGTACACCTCGTACACACTCGGCTCTGCTCCGTACACCTCGTACACACTCGGCTCTGCTCCGTACACCTCGTACACACTCGGCTCCGCTCTGTACACCTCGTACACACTCGGCTCCCCTCCATACACCTCGTACACACATGGCTCCGCTCTGTACACCTCGTACACACACGGCTCCGCTCCGTACACCTCATACACACACGGCTCCACTCTGCACAACTCATACATACACAGCTCCACTCCATACACCTCGTACACACTCGGCTCTGCTCCATACACCTCGTACACACTCGGCTCCGCTCCGTACACCTCGTACACACTCGGCTCCGCTCCGTACACCTCGTACACACTCGGCTCTGCTCCGTACACCTCGTACACACTCGGCTCCGCTCCGTACACCTCGTACACACTCGGCTCCGCTCCGTACACCTCGTACACACTCGGCTCCGCTCTGTACACCTCGTACACACTCGGCTCTGCTCCGTACACCTCGTACACACTCGGCTCCGCTCCGTACACCTCGTACACACTCGGCTCCGCTCCGTACACCTCGTACACACTCGGCTCCGCTCTGTACACCTCGTACACACACGGCTCCACTCCATACACCTCGTACACACTCGGCTCTGCTCCATACACCTCGTACACACATGGCTCCGCTCTGTACACCTTGTAAACACTTGGCTCTGCTCCATACACCTCGTACACACTCGGCTCTGCTCTGTACACCTCGCACACACTCGGCTCTGCTCCATACACCTCATACACACACGGCTCCGCTCCGTACACCTCGTACACACACGGCTCTGCTCTGCACAACTCATACATACACAGCTCCACTCCATACACCTCGTACACACGCACCTCCACTCTGTACACCTCGTACACTCAGCTCCACTCCATATACCTCATACATACACAGCTCTGCTACATTCATTTACACTGTAAATCCCTCAGCCCCACACATGAACTTCACCTCATACAGCACCACGGTGGAGTCCTGGCTGCATACTGAGGAGATGATCATGTGACCCCCGTGACTCCTCCCCTCCTTTGACATCATCACAGGTCCTGTCAATGCGGGGCACTTTGAAGCATGCAGCCGGCTCATGTAGCCGGCTCATGTAGCCGGCTCACACTGCTGGCGGGGGGGGGGGGGGGGGCGGTTGGAGACCGCAGGCGCTGCAGCAGGAGTCTGCTGAGCCTGGGGCAGACACCCTGCCAGCAGCCCCAGTACGCCAAACCTGGTCGCAGCGTCGGCGGCCAGGACTATAGGAGCGGGAACGGCATCAGCAGGGGGGCAGCACTACCACCAGGCGCTCCTGAGGATGCCGCCCTTTGTACTACCAGCAGGGCTCGCCGCCTTCGGGCGGCAATACTGTGCCAGTGGCGCACCCTCCCTCCCCCACAAAGACTCCAGTTTTCATATGGAGTCTGGGGGAGGGAGGGAAAGAAAAAAAAAAACGCTCACGCTACCCTGCCTTGTAAATGCAGCCCTGCTGCCGCCCCCACACACCTGCCGCCCGGGGCGGACCGCCCCCTTCGCCCCCCCCACGCTACGCCACTGATGAAGACCAAAGTTAACCCCTTGTGACTCAAGGATCGTGACCGGTCATGATCTAAGTTCATGACCTGTCATCCTCCCCCATATGCTATAAAACTGAGAATCGTCGCAGGACCACCCACTGGACTACGTAGGACCTTCCCACTGGACTACGTAGGACCTTCCCACTGGACTACGTCGGACGTCAAAGAATAATAAAGATGGGGTCTAAGTAGTGTTTGTGTTTTTCTTCTAATAAAAATATTTTTTCTCTGTCTTTTGTCTTCTTTACAATTTACTAGAGATTCCTAATGGCCCGGACTAATATTGGCCGTACACTAAGAATCTCAGGCTTAGTGTCAGCTGCCAGAAAGCCCTTATTACCCATTCTGCAGTCTGCCACCGCTACACGACAGCTGGAAGAGCTGGATACAGCGCTAGAAAATGGCGCTACTGTGAATGCGCCATTTTCTGGGGTGGCTGCGGGTTACAATTTGCAGCGGGGGGGGGGGGGGCAGAAAGCTTGGGCCTACCCACGCTGAGGATTGCAGCCCCCGGCTGCCTAGTTGTACCTGGCTGGACCAAAAATCTGGTGAAGCTCCACGTCGTCTTTTTTTAATTATTTCAAGAAATAATTTAAAAAAAAGGTGCTTCCCTATATTTTTGATTTCCAGCCAGGTAAACCTAGGCAGCAGGGGTTGGTGGCAGCCCGTAGCTGCCTGCTGTACCTGGCTGGACCAAAAATATGGCGAAGCCCCACGTCGTTTTTTTTTTAAGTTCAATAAAGAAATAGTAGAAAAAAAAATGCAGGAGAGGAGACGCCCAGGACACGGTCTCCAGATCTTGTGCACATGCTCTAAAAGTGAGAAATTGTGTGAAAAAAAGAAAATGTTCAATATGATGGGGGAGCTCCAATGTTTAGGCACACAGGGGCTCTCCAAATGCAACATGGTGTCCGCTAACAATTTGAATGGAAAATTAGCTCCAATTGTTAGCGGACACCATGTCATGTATGGAGAGCCCCTGTGTGCCTAAACATTGGAGCTCCCCCACAAGTGACCCCATTTTGGAAACTAGACCCCCCCAAGGAACTTATCTAGATGCATAATGAGCTCTTTGAGCCCCCAGGTGCTTCACAAATTAATCCTGGGGTTTACAGTGCCTGCCAGTCCTCCGGCGGCCGTAATTGGATTTACAAAAATGTTTGCCTCATCCCTCATCTGAAGGCAATCATCTATACTGTAAAGGTACGAGATGTGCAGCCTCTGACACAGCGGATCCTGGAGGCCTGTGCAGCCTCTGACACAGCGGATCCTGGATGCGTGTGCAGCCTCTGACACAGCGGATCCTGGAGGCCTGTGCAGCCTCTGACACAGCGGATCCTGGAGGCCTGTGCAGCCTCTGACACAGCGGATCCTGGAGGCCTGTGCAGCCTCTGACACAGCGGATCCTGGAGGCCTGTGCAGCCTCTGACACAGCGGATCCTGGAGGCCTGTGCAGCCTCTGACACAGCGGATCCTGGAGGCCTGTGCAGCCTCTGACACAGCGGATCCTGGAGGCCTGTGCAACCTCTGACACAGCGGATCCTGGAGGCCTGTGCGGCATCTGACACAGCGGATCCTGGAGTCCTGTGCGGCCTCTGACACAGCGGATCCTGGAGGCCTGTGCAGCCTCTGACACAGCGGATCCTGGAGGCCTGTGCAGCGTCTGACACAGCGGATCCTGGAGGCCTGTGCAGCCTCTGACACAGCGGATCCTGGAGGCCTGTGCAGCCTCTGACAGAGCGGATCCTGGAGGCCTGTGCAGCATCTGACACAGCGGATCCTGGAGGCCTGTGCAGCATCTGACACAGCGGATCCTGGAGGCCTGTGCACCATCTGACACAGCGGATCCTGGAGGCCCTGTGCAGCCTCTGACACAGCGGATCCTGGAGGCCTGTGCAGCCTCTGACACAGCGGATCCTGGAGGCCTGTGCAGCCTCTGACACAGCAGATCCTGGAGGCCTGTGCAGCCTCTGACACAGCGGATCCTGGAGGCCTGTGCAGCCTCTGACACAGCGGATCCTGGAGGCCTGTGCAGCATCTGACACAGCGGATCCTGGAGGCCTGTGCAGCCTCTGACACAGCGGATCTTGGAGGCCTGTGCAGCCTCTGACACAGCGGATCCTGGAGGCCTGTGCAGCCTCTGACACAGCGGATCCTGGAGGCCTGTGCAGCCTCTGACACAGCGGATCCTGGAGGCCTGTGCAGCGACACAGCGGATCCTGGAGGCCTGTGCAGCATCTGACACAGCGGATCCTGGAGTGCCTGTGCAGCTGCTGACACAGCGGATCCTGGAGGCCTGTGCAGCTCTGACACAGCGGATCCTGGAGTCCTGTGCAGGTCTGACACAGCGGATCCTGGAGGCCTGTGCAACATCTGACACAGCGGATCCTGGAGGCCTGTGCAGCCTCTGACACAGCGGATCCTGGAGGCCTGTGCAGCATCTGACACAGCGGATCCTGGAGGCCTGTGCAGCCTCTGACACAGCGGATCCTGGGTCCTGTGCAGCCTCTGACACAGCGGATCCTGGAGGCCTGTGCAGCCTCTGACACAGCGGATCTGGAGGCCTGTGCAGCATCTGACACAGCGGATCCTGGAGGCCTGTGCAGCTCTGACACAGCGGATCTGGAGGCCTGTGCAGCATCTGACACAGCGGATCCTGGAGGCCTGTGCAGCCTCTGACACAGCGGATCCTGGAGGCTGTGCAGCCTCTGACACAGCGGATCCTGGAGGCCTGTGCAGCTCTGACACAGCGGATCCTGGAGGCCTGTGCAGCTCTGACACAGCGGATCCTGGAGGCCTGTGCAGCCTCTGACACAGCGGATCCTGGAGGCCTGTGCAGCTCTGACACAGCGGATCCTGGAGTCCTGTGCAGTCTGACACAGCGGATCCTGGAGGCCTGTGCAGCTCTGACACAGCGGATCCTGGAGGCTGTGCAGCCTGACACAGCGGATCCTGGAGGCCTGTGCAGCCTCTGACACAGCGGATCCTGGAGGCCTGTGCAGCATCTGACACAGCGGATCCTGGAGGCCTGTGCAGCTCTGACACAGCGGATCCTGGAGGCCTGTGCAGCATCTGACACAGCGGATCTGGAGGCCTGTGCAGCCTGACACAGCGGATCCTGGAGGCCTGTGCACATCTGACACAGCGGATCCTGGAGGCCTGTGCAGCTCTGACACAGCGGATCCTGGAGGCCTGTGCAGCATCTGACACAGCGGATCCTGGAGGCCTGTGCAGCCTTGACACAGCGGATCCTGGAGGCCTGTGCAGCCTCTGACACAGCGGATCCTGGAGGCCTGTGCGCACTGACACAGCGGATCCTGGAGGCCTGTGCAGCCTCTGACACAGCGGATCCTGGAGGCCTGTGCAGCCTCTGACACAGGGATCCTGGAGGCCTGTGCAGCTCTGACACAGGGATCCTGGAGGCCTGTGCACTCTGACACAGCGGATCTGGAGGCCTGTGCAGCCTCTGACACAGCGGATCCTGGAGGCTGTGCAGCTCTGACACAGCGGATCTGGAGGCCTGTGCAGCTCTGACACAGCGGATCCTGGAGCCTGTGCAGCCTCTGACACAGCGGATCCTGGAGGCCTGTGCAGCCTCTGACACAGCGGATCCTGGAGCCTGTGCAGCTTGACACAGCGGATCCTGGAGGCCTGTGCAACTCTGACACAGCGGATCCTGGAGGCCTGTGCAGCATCTGACACAGCGGATCCTGGAGGCCTGTGCAGCCTCTGACACAGCGGATCCTGGAGGCCTGTGCAGCCTCTGACACAGCGGATCCTGGAGGCCTGTGCAGCATTGACACAGCGGATCCTGGAGGCCTGTGCAGCATCTGACACAGCGGATCCTGGAGGCCTGTGCAGCCTGACACAGCGGATCCTGGAGGCCTGTGCAGCTCTGACACAGCGGATCCTGGAGGCCTGTGCAGCTCTGACACAGCGGATCCTGGAGGCCTGTGCAGCTCTGACACAGCGGATCCTGGAGGCCTGTGCACCTGACACAGCGGATCCTGGAGGCCTGTGCAGCTCTGACACAGCGGATCCTGGAGGCCTGTGCAGCTCTGACACAGCGGATCCTGGAGTCCTGTGCAGCTCTGACACAGCGGATCCTGGAGGCTGTGCAGCCTCTGACACAGCGGATCCTGGAGCTGTGCAGCTTGACACAGCGGATCTGGAGGCCTGTGCACTCTGACACAGGGATCCTGGAGGCCTGTGCAGCCTCTGAACAGCGGATCCTGGAGGCTGTGCAGCTCTGACACAGCGGATCCTGGAGGCCTGTGCAGCCTCTGACACAGCGGATCCTGGAGGCCTGTGCAGCCTCTGACACAGCGGATCCTGGAGGCCTGTGCAGCCTCTGACACAGCGGATCTGGAGGCCTGTGCAGCCTCTGACACAGCGGATCCTGGAGGCCTGTGCAGCTCTGACACAGGGATCCTGGAGGCCTGTGCAGCTCTGACACAGCGGATCCTGGAGGCCTGTGCAGCCTCTGACACAGCGGATCCTGGAGGCTGTGCAGCTCTGACACAGCGGATCCTGGAGGCCTGTGCAGCCTCTGACACAGCGGATCTGGAGGCCTGTGCGGGTCTGACACAGCGGATCCTGGAGTCCTGTGCAGCTCTGACACAGCGGATCCTGGAGGGCTGTGCAGCCTCTGACACAGCGGATCCTGGAGGCCTGTGCAGCCTCTGACACAGCGGATACTGGAGGCCTGTGCAGCCTCTGACACAGCGGATCCTGGAGGCCTGTGCAGCATCTGACACAGCGGATCCTGGAGGGCTGTGCAGCCTCTGACACAGCGGATCCTGGAGGCCTGTGCAGCCTCTGACACAGCGGATCCTGGAGGCCTGTGCAGCCTCTGACACAGCGGATCCTGGAGGCCTGTGCAGCCTCTGACACAGCGGATCCTGGAGGCCTGTGGAGCCTCTGACACAGCGGATCCTGGAGGTCTGTGCAGCCTCTGACACAGCGGATCCTGGAGGCCTGTGCAGCATCTGACACAGCGGATCCTGGAGGCCTGTGCAGCCTCTGACACAGCGGATCCTGGAGGCCTGTGCAGCATCTGACACAGCGGATCCTGGAGGCCTGTGCAGCCTCTGACACAGCGGATCCTGGAGGCCTGTGCAGCGTCTGACACAGCGGATCCTGGAGTCCTGTGCAGCGTCTGACACAGCGGATCCTGGAGGCCTGTGCAGCATCTGACACAGCGGATCCTGGAGGCCTGTGCAGCCTCTGACACAGCGGATCCTGGAGGCCTGTGCAGCCTCTGACACAGCGGATCCTGGAGGCCTGTGCAGCCTCTGACACAGCGGATCCTGGAGTCCTGTGCAGCGTCTGACACAGCGGATCCTGGAGGCCTGTGCAGCCTCTGACACAGCGGATCCTGGAGGCCTGTGCAGCCTCTGACACAGCGGATCCTGGAGGCCTGTGCAGCCTCTGACACAGCGGATCCTGGAGGCCTGTGCAGCATGTGACACAGCGGATCCTGGAGGCCTGTGCAGCATGTGACACAGCGGATCCTGGAGGCCTGTGCAACATCTGACACAGCGGATCCTGGAGGCCTGTGCAGCCTCTGACACAGCGGATCCTGGAGGCCTGTGCAGCCTCTGACACAGCGGATCCTGGAGGCCTGTGCAGCATCTGACACAGCGGATCCTGGAGGGCTGTGCAGCCTCTGACACAGCGGATCCTGGAGGGCTGTGCAGCCTCTGACACAGCGGATCCTGGAGGCCTGTGCAGCCTCTGACACAGCGGATCCTGGAGGCCTGTGCAGCCTCTGACACAGCGGACCCTGGAGGCCTGTGCAGCCTCTGACACAGCGGATCCTGGAGGCCTGTGCTGCCTCTGACACAGCGGATCCTGGAGGCCTGTGCAGCATCTGACACAGCGGATCCTGGAGGCCTGTGCAGCCTCTGACACAGCGGATCCTGGAGGCCTGTGCAGCATCTGACACAGCGGATCCTGGAGGCCTGTGAAGCCTCTGACACAGCGGATCCTGGAGGGCTGTGCAGCCTCTGACACAGCGGATCCTGGAGGCCTGTGCAGCCTCTGACACAGCGGATCCTGGAGGCCTGTGCAGCCTCTGACACAGCGGATCCTGGAGGCCTGTGCAGCCTCTGACACAGCGGATCCTGGAGGCCTGTGCAGCATCTGACACAGCGGATCCTGGAGGCCTGTGCAGCCTCTGACACAGCGGATCCTGGAGGCCTGTGCAGCATCTGACACAGCGGATCCTGGAGACCTGTGCAGCTTCTGACACAGCGGATCCTGGAGGCCTGTGCAGCATCTGACACAGCGGATCCTGGAGGCCTGTGAAGCCTCTGACACAGCGGATCCTGGAGGCCTGTGCAGCATGTGACACAGCGGATCCTGGAGGCCTGTGCAGCATGTGACACAGCGGATCCTGGAGGCCTGTGCAGCATGTGACACAGCGGATCCTGGAGGCCTGTGCAGCATGTGACACAGCGGATCCTGGAGGCCTGTGCAGCACCTGACACAGCGGATCCTGGAGGCCTGTGCAGCCTCTGACACAGCGGATCCTGGAGGCCTGTGCAGCCTCTGACACAACGGATCCTGGGGGCCTGTGCAACATCTGACACAGCGGATCCTGGAGGCCTGTGCAGCCTCTGACACAGCGGATCCTGGAGGCCTGTGCAGCCTCTGACACAGCAGATCCTGGAGGCCTGTGCAGCATGTGACACAGCGGATCCTGGAGGCCTGTGCAGCCTCTGACACAGCGGATCCTGGAGGCCTGTGCAGCATCTGACAGCGGATCCTGGAGGCCTGTGCAGCCTCTGACACAGCGGATCCTGGAGGCCTGTGCAGCCTCTGACACAGCGGATCCTGGAGGCCTGTGCAGCATCTGACACAGCGGATCCTGGAGGGCTGTGCAGCCTCTGACACAGCGGATCCTGGAGGCCTGTGCAGCCTCTGACACAGCGGATCCTGGAGGCCTGTGCAGCCTCTGACACAGCGGATCCTGGAGGCCTGTGCAGCCTCTGACACAGCGGATCCTGGAGGCCTGTGCAGCATCTGACACAGCGGATCCTGGAGGCCTGTGCAGCATTTCTTCTGCGGTGTTGCTATCAGTGTGTCAGGAGTGGGAGAAGAGGGTTGTATTGACAATCCAACACAATGGGCAGCACTGTGAACACATTTTATAAGTGATCATAAACTTGTAAATAACTCATGAAAGAATAAAGTTATGTTAATACCAAGCACACCATTGTTTTTCTTATGAAATTCTCCATACGTTTGATGTGTCACATGACCCTCTTCCCACTGAAAAAAATAAAGTTGGATCCAAAATGGCCGACTTCAAAATGGCCGCCATGGTCACCCCCCATCTGGAAAAGTTTCCCCCATCCCATGTACTAATGTGCCACACACAGGAAGTTGTATCACCAACCATTCCCATTTTATTTAGGTGCATCCATATAAATGCCCCCCCCCCCCCTGTGTATTCAGGCTGAAGGCAGCAAATTCACAAAGTGACACAACAAAACAAAGTAACACGTGACACAATCCTGAATATGGGCTACTCCCTGACTCCGCACATGCTCACCTCCCCCTCCTCGACTCCTCATGGGCCATAGTCATGGCTTTATCTTGTGATATGGGTGAGGGGCTCTATGCGGAGTGGTCAGATTGGGTTCATTGGATTCTGGACTCCATCATCTGGGTGCTCGGGTCTGGACTCCATTGTCTGGGTGCTCGGGTCTGGACACCACTGTATGGGTGGTCGAGTGTGGGCTACATTGTGTGGGTGGTCGGGCCTGGACACAATTGTCTGGGTGCTCGGGTCTGGACTCCATAGTCTTGGTGGTCGGGTATGGACTCCATAGCCTGGGTGGTCGGGTCTGGACTCCATAGCCTGGGTGGTCGGGTCTGGACTCCATAGCCTGGGTGGTCGGGTCTGGACTCCATAGCCTGGGTGGTCGGGTCTGGACTCCATAGCCTGGGTGGTCGGGTCTGGACTCCATAGCCTGGGTGGTCGGGTCTGGACTCCATAGTCTTGGTGGTCGGGTATGGACTCCATAGCCTGGGTGGTCGGTCTGGACTCCATAGTCTGGGTGGTTGGGTATGGACTCCATAGCCTGGGTGGTTGGGTATGGACTCCATAGCCTGGGTGGTCGGGTCTGGACTCCATTGTCTGGGTGGTCGGGTCTGGACTCCATTGTCTGGGTGGTCGGTCTGGACTCCATTGTCTGGGTGGTCGGGTCTGGACTCCATTGTCTGGGTGGTCGGGTCTGGACTCCATTGTCTGGGTGGTCGGGTCTGGACTCCATTGTCTGGGTGGTCGGGTCTGGACTCCATTGTCTGGGTGGTCGGGTCTGGACTCCATTGTCTGGGTGGTCGGGTCTGGACTCCCCATTGTCTGGGTGGTCGGGTCTGGACTCCATTGTCTGGGTGGTCGGGTCTGGACTCCATTGTCCGGATGATAAGGTCTGGACTTCATTGTCTGGGTGGTCGGGTCTGGACTCCGTTGTCTAGGTCAGTGTTTCCCAACTCCAGTCCTCAAGGCACACCAACAGGTGATGTTTTCAGGATTTCCTTAGGATTGCACAGGTGTTAGTTTAATCACTTGCACAGGGATAATTCCATCATCTGTCTAATGATAAGGAAATCCTGAAAACATGACCTGTTGGTGTGCCTTGAGGACTGGAGTTGGGAAACACTGGTCTAGGTGATAAGGTCTGGACTCCATTGTCTGGGTGATAAGGCCTGGAGTCCATTGTCTGGGTGGTCGGGTCTGGACTCCATTGTCTGGGTGATAAGGCCTGGAGTCCATTGTCTGGGTTGTCGGGTCTGGACTCTATTGTTTGGGTGGTCGAGTCTGGACTCCGTTGTCTGGGTTGTCGGGTCTAGACTCCGTTGTCTGAGTGGTCGGGTCTAGACTCCATTGTCTGGGTGCTCGGGTCTGGACTCCATTGTCTGGGTGGTCGGGTCTGGACTCCATTGTCTGGGTGGTCGGGTCTGGACTCCATTGTCTGGGTGGTCGGGTCTGGACTCCATTGTCTGGGTGGTCGGGTCTGGACTCCATTGTCTGGGTGGTCGGGTCTGGACTCCATTGTCTGGGTGGTCGGGTCTGGACTCCATTGTCTGGGTGGTCGGGTCTGGACTCCATTGTCTGAGTGGTCGGGTCTGGACTCCATTGTCCGGATGATAAGGTCTGGACTCCGTTGTCCGGATGATAAGGCCTGGAGTCCATTGTCTGGGTGGTCGGGTCTGTAATGGAATGTTACAAAGTTACTACTTTGTAGCCACGCCCCTTACAGGAACAACTAAAAACAATGAAAAGAAAAAGACTCCGATCACAGCGCCCCCTACAGGCAGCACATCATCATGCCTTAATGAATCCTTCACTTTTTTCAATTTTTTTCAGTTTTCTCTTTCGCAATATAGAAACACAGAAGACTCGTCAGATAAACATTAACTCGTCTTGTTTAACTTTCTGCTCAATTACCTGTTAATGTATGAAATCTGGCAGCGGTGCGCGGAGCGGGAAGATGAGATCACTGCTCTGCAGGGCCGGACGCCCGAACAAGTAACGCATTATCACTGCTCTCTATGAAGCTTTTCAGCCCCGACCTTGTATGAACAGAAGATTCAGATGAATTTGGAATCTGCTCCGAGTCTCCGGCGCTCCCCGGGGAGGACGCGACCACTGGCCGGACCGCCGGCTCCACAGCCCCCGACTTACTGAGCCAGGAATCTGCTGATAATTACATATCACGGCTGCTGGGGGGTCGGAATACCAAGGTGCAGATACCGGATCAACTGCCGCTCCGTACATGGCTGCAGTAGGGGAGATTACCAAAATCTCTGCCATATTGATCTCAGCACCAGTGTTATTATAACAAGCTTCTGGTTCTGGCGGTGCACAGAGGAGACCTCAAACATTCCCCTGGTGCCAGTGACGCCACTGATGAACCCTTACCTAGCCCAAGGGGTGGCCAACTCCAGTCCTCAAGGGCCACAAACAGTGCAGGCTTTCAGGATTTCCTTGGTATTGCACATATGAGGATTCCAATACTTTTGCATTGCTAAGGAAATCCTGATAGCCTGCGCCGCTTGTGGCCCTTGAGGACTGGAGTTGCGCAACCCTGCCTTAGGCTATCGCTAGTCATAGATCCGACTGGCATCTAAGGAAATCCTGCTGGATCCCCAGTGATCAGCTGTGACTATTGTACGGTGGAGACTGAATAGCTGTCAGTCAGTCAGGTTGGGTGGAGACTGAATAGTTGTCCGACAGGCCGGGCTAGTGGAGACTGAATAGTTGTCAGACAGGCCGGGCTGGTGGAGACTGAATAGCTGTCAGTCAGGCTGGTGGAGACTGAATAGCTATCAGTCAGTCAGGCTGGTGGAGACTGAATAGCTGTCAGTCAGGCCGGGTGGAGACTGAATAGCTGTCCGATAGGCCGGGCTGGTGGAGACTGAATAGCTGTCAGTCAGGCAGGTTGGGCAATTTGTATAGCTGTCAGTCAGGCTGGGTGAAGACAGAATAGCTGTCAGTCAGGCTGGGTGGAGACTGAATAGCTGTCAGTCAGGCTGGGTGGAGACTGAATAGCTATCAGTCAGTCAGGCTGGGTGGGTGGAGACTGAATAGCTGTCAGTCAGGCTGGGTGGGTGGAGACTGAATAGCTGTCAGTCAGGCTGGGTGGGCGGAGACTAAACAATTGGACTCGGTAGCTATTTAATTTTACCGCTGAATTTTAAACGCTCATCTTAACATCAGGACTTTACACTTATCCCTAAAATAATTGTCAAAGTAAGTACACCCTTCTTATCAGGTCTAAAAGATCTAGTGAATTATATTGTTTAATAAAATATATGTAGCTCTTATTATGAAATCTAGGATTCTTACAGTATTACATATGTTGAAAAGTAAAACAAATTCTACATTACCTGCCCCAAGTTGATTAAGAACACGTTTGTTTTAAGAACTTTAAGTATAACCCCTCCCGTACTTACCTTACCTGATCATTTGCAAGCTTTGTCCCTTTAATAACACATTTCAGAATCCCCGCCCATTCCTGGTCCGGGACTGTGGGCAGGTCTAGGACATTGAGCAGGTACGGGACATAAGCCAGGTCCAGGACTGTGGGCAGGTCTAGGACATTGAGCAGGTACGGGACATAGGCCAGGTCCAGGACTGTGGGCAGGTCTAGGACATTGAGCAGGTACGGGACATAAGCCATGTCCAGGACTGTGGGCAGGTCTAGGACATTGAGCAGGTGCGGGACATAAGCCAGGTCCAGGACTGTGGGCAGGTCTAGGACATTGAGCAGGTACGGGACATAAGCCATGTCCAGGACTGTGGGCAGGTCTAGGACATTGAGCAGGTGCGGGACATAAGCCATGTCCAGGACTGTGGGCAGGTCTAGGACATTGAGCAGGTACGGGACATAAGCCATGTCCAGGACTGTGGGCAGGTCTAGGACATTGAGCAGGTGCGGGACATAAGCCAGGTCCAGGACTGTGGGCAGGTCTAGGACATTGAGCAGGTACGGGACATAAGCCATGTCCAGGACTGTGGGCAGGTCTAGGACATTGAGCAGGTGCGGGACATAAGCCAGGTCCAGGACTGTGGGCAGGTCTAGGACATTGAGCAGGTACGGGACATAAGCCATGTCCAGGACTGTGGGCAGGTCTAGGACATTGAGCAGGTGCGGGACATAAGCCAGGTCCAGGACTGTGGGCAGGTCTAGGACATTGAGCAGGTACGGGACATAAGCCATGTCCAGGACTGTGGGCAGGTCTAGGACATTGAGCAGGTACGGGACATAAGCCAGGTCCAGGACTGTGGGCAGGTCTGTGGTGTTCTGACCAGTTTTGCCTCGACACAGATGAAACGTGACACACGGCACATACTGAGTTTTAGAAACTACACCACTTCTGGTGCGGGACATAGGGCAGGTCCGGGACTTTGGGCAGGTCTAGGATATTGAGCAGGTCCGGGACATAAGCCAGGTCCAGGACTGTGGGCAGGTCTGTGGTGTTCTGACCAGTTTTGCCTTGACACAGATGAAATGTGACACGGGGCACATACTGAGTTTTAGAAACTACACCACTTCTGGTGCGGGACATAGGGCAGATCCGGGACTGTGGGCAGGTCTAGGACATTGAGCAGGTACGGGACATAAGCCATGTCCAGGACTGTGGGCAGGTCTAGGACATTGAGCAGGTGCGGGACATAAGCCAGGTCCAGGACTGTGGGCAGGTCTAGGACATTGAGCAGGTACGGGACATAAGCCATGTCCAGGACTGTGGGCAGGTCTAGGACATTGAGCAGGTGCGGGACATAAGCCATGTCCAGGACTGTGGGCAGGTCTAGGACATTGAGCAGGTACGGGACATAAGCCATGTCCAGGACTGTGGGCAGGTCTAGGACATTGAGCAGGTGCGGGACATAAGCCAGGTCCAGGACTGTGGGCAGGTCTAGGACATTGAGCAGGTACGGGACATAAGCCATGTCCAGGACTGTGGGCAGGTCTAGGACATTGAGCAGGTGCGGGACATAAGCCAGGTCCAGGACTGTGGGCAGGTCTAGGACATTGAGCAGGTACGGGACATAAGCCATGTCCAGGACTGTGGGCAGGTCTAGGACATTGAGCAGGTGCGGGACATAAGCCAGGTCCAGGACTGTGGGCAGGTCTAGGACATTGAGCAGGTACGGGACATAAGCCATGTCCAGGACTGTGGGCAGGTCTAGGACATTGAGCAGGTACGGGACATAAGCCAGGTCCAGGACTGTGGGCAGGTCTGTGGTGTTCTGACCAGTTTTGCCTCGACACAGATG
The DNA here is from genome assembly GCA_033576535.1 of Allobates femoralis. Classification (NCBI taxonomy): domain Eukaryota; kingdom Metazoa; phylum Chordata; class Amphibia; order Anura; family Aromobatidae; genus Allobates; species Allobates femoralis. The sequence goes on along the minus strand of JARQOC010000006.1, from coordinate 9,134,372 downwards.
AAACGTGACACACGGCACATACTGAGTTTTAGAAACTACACCACTTCTGGTGCGGGACATAGGGCAGGTCCGGGACTTTGGGCAGGTCTAGGATATTGAGCAGGTCCGGGACATAAGCCAGGTCCAGGACTGTGGGCAGGTCTGTGGTGTTCTGACCAGTTTTGCCTTGACACAGATGAAATGTGACACGGGGCACATACTGAGTTTTAGAAACTACACCACTTCTGGTGCGGGACATAGGGCAGATCCGGGACTTTGGGCAGGTCTAGGACATTGAGCAGGTCTGGGACATAAGCCAGGTCCAGGACTTTGGGTAGATCCGGGAATGTGTGCAGGTCTGGGATTGTGGCCAGGTGTGGGACTTAAGGCAGGTCCAGGACTTTGGCAGGTCCATGGCCAATTTTGCCCTGACAGAAATGAGACATGACATGGTGCACATACTAAGTTTTAAAAACTCCACCCTTTCCTGGCCCGGGACTTTGAGCAGGTCCAGGGTTTTGGGCAGCTTCGAAACTTTAGGCAGGTCCGAGACTTTGAGCAGGTGTGAGACTTTGGGCAGCTGTGGGACTTTGAGCAGGTCCGGGACTTTGGGCAGGTCTGGAATTTTGGGCAGAACCAGGACTTTGGGCAGGTCCATTGCACATACTAAGTTTCAGAAACTTTCTGGTCCGGGACTTCTGCCAGGTCCAGGACTTTGTGCATGTCCTGGACTGTGGGAAGCTGCGGGACGTTGGGCAAGTCTGAGACTTTGGGTAGCTTCGCGACTGTGGGCAGGTCAGTGGCCAGTTTTGCCTTGACACAGATAATACGTTACATGGGGCACACACTGAGTTTTAGAAACTCTGCCCATTTTTGGCCCAGGACTTTGGGCATGTTTGAGATTTTGGGCAGCTCCGTGGCCTGTTTTACCTTGACACAGATGAGACATGACTCAGTGCACATACTAAGTTTTAGAAACTCCACCCTTTTCTGCTCTGAGATGTTTGGCAGGTCAGGGACTTTGAGCAGCTCCAAGGCTTTGGGCAGCTCCGGGAATGTGGGCAGGTCGGTGGCCAGTTTTGCCTTGACACAGATGTGACACGGGTCACACACTAGGTTTTTGAAACTTTGTCTCTTCCTGGTCCAGGACTTTGGGCAGGTCAGCGGCCCTCTGACCTGTTTTGCCTTGACATAGAGGAGATGTGACATGGTGCATATGCTAAGTTTCAGAAACTTTGCCATTTCTTGGTCCAGGACATTGGGCTGATCAGGGACTCTGGGCAGGGCCGGGGGACTCTGGGCAGGGCCGGGGGACTCTGGGCAGGGCCGGGGGACTCTGGGCAGGGCCGGGGACTCTGGGCAGGGCCGGGGGACTCTGGGCAGGGCCGGGGGACTCTGGGCAGGTCGGTGGCCAGTTTTGCCTCGCCACAGATGTTACATGGGGGCACACACTAGGTTTTTGAAACTTTGTCTCTTCCTGGTCCAGGACTTTCGGCAGGTCAGCGGCCCTCTGACCTCTTTTGCCCTGACATAGAGATGGGACATGGTGCATATGCTAAGTTTAAGAAACGTTGCCATTTTTTTGGTCCAGGACTTTCGGCTGATCAGGGACGCTGGGCAGGGCCGGGACGCTGGGCAGGGCCGGGACGCTGGGCAGGGCCGGGATGCTGGGCAGGGCCGGGACGCTGGGCAGGGCCGGGACGCTGGGCAGGGCCGGGACGCTGGGCCTTGACACAGATGAGACATGACACGGTGCACATACTAAGTTGCTTTTATTAATCCAGAACTGCATGCTACAGATACTGTACAGCATGAACATGTATTCATTACAAAAAAATTTTTGCATGGTTTTTTTTTTTTTCTTAAATACCATTTTGAAATAAAAATCGGAATAAGAGCAAAGAACTGAACGGTAACATCACAGCCGTAAGGAAACATTCAAAGTATTCACAAAAAATGTTATAGTTATTTAATTAGCATCAGAATAAACCAGAGGAAACCAGAGACAGATCTACGATTGCGTCATGTCAAATACAATGGCACTCAATGAACGGATGAAGAGTTTCTTGGTTTTGTTCAAATTTTTTTTTTTTTCATTTTTGTTTTTCACTTTTTTTGACATTTTTTTTCAACATCAACATGCCCATTAGTTTTTTATTTTTTTCCTTTTTTAGTTGCCTGCTACAAACCTATACGTGGCAAGCAAGCAGAAGATTGGCAGTCTCTCTTTTTTTTCTCGCGAGTAATCTAATATACAGGATTTTGGCCCATGGGGGGGGCGGGGTCGGTAGACTTTTTTTAAATTAATTTTTTTTGCTTTTTTTTGCACCTCATTGTTTTTCAATGCTGTCCAGTCACCCTCCTACCAAATATACCTGTTAAAGATGACAAACTACATACAAAGCTACCTATGTAACATCACATCAGAACATGAGGAACAAAAATACAGCATCAAAAACAAGGAAGGAAGGAGGGGGGGGGGGGGGCGGATTATTCACTGGGAGTTTTGGCACATCAATCTGTCCACAGTCTACAGTCCTATTGGCGCAGGCTGGTCTCCTGTTCCTTAAAAGTAAAAATTTACAAGACGCCGTTGCGAGGAAAGAAAAAAAAAAAAAAAAAAAAAAAAAAAAAGGGTTCTGTCCCTTGTTAATTTCAAGTCTTCTCTTAATGGCTTTTATAGCAATTGTGTTTTTTTTATTTTTATTTTTTTTGTACAATATTGATCCTTTAAATGCAAGCTACAAATGTCCGTTTTGGTGGCAACTGAGTTTCATACAGAAAAAAAAAATATATATATATATAAATTTATATATAAACTTAAAAACCTTGTACAAATGATATATATATATAGAAGATGCGTACACGAGAAAAAAAAAAAAAAAAAAAAACTTTATACAATGTATCGAGGGGGGGGGGAGGAAAGAAAAAGACAACAGACAGGACACAAGCAATTTTCCTAGGCAATAAATACTACTTACTGGTCCAATGGCTCTGAAAAATAGGTAACGCACCCACCCAAAAATTTCCAAGTACTTCCCCTCCCCCCCCCCCCCACCCAGTGGAAAAAAAAAATAAAAAAAAATAAAATAAAAAAGAACGACCACCACCATGGAACGAGGCATATTAACACATTTGTTCATCTTTTGTGTCTGTACATTTCAACAATAACAATATAACATCACAATAAAAGTTGTTTCACAAGAGGGCGCTGCATTCATGGTGCCCCGTGGGGTTAAAAACTGGATGTAAAATGATTGGTTCGCAAGCTCGTATTTAATACAAATAATCAAGAACCAACTCCTTCCGCGAGGGCTGCTTCATTTTTGTTTTTTTCTTTTAATTCTTCTTTAAATCAAGTCTTTTTCAAAGGAACCTATCAGAACTACGACAGTTATGTGTTTTTTTTTTTTTTATTTTCATATATTTATATATATATTTATAATAATGTCCCCCCTTCTTCCGATGCTAAAAAGACTTTTTGTTGTTGTTGTTTTTATTTATTGAACGTTGTTGATGATAGAAATTTTCAAACAGGACCTGAGGCTCCTCGTGGGAGGTCTCTTGAGCAGTTCAAATCGGAAAGGCGGAGATAAAAAGACAGGTCAAATATTGACCAATGAACTTCAGAAAACATTTACTAAAGTAGCCAAAAATGAAAAAAAAAAAAAATAAAAAAAAAAACAAGAAAAACTAATATTGAAAAAGGATGAGGCGTCAGTGTTGGGAGCGACTACTCTAGTGACTTGGTGACTAGTGAAAGGGGCTGAAGTTGAGTTCCAGCCAAGGACCGATGAGAAGGCGGGAAGGAGGTTGACGGCTGTGTGAGCGACAAGGAGTAAGGAGCTGAAGACTGTAATGGACTGGGCTGGTGATTGTGATCTGTTCCGTTCTGACATATTGTAGCTGGCAGGTTGCTGGACTTTCGTGCCGGACTTTCCGTCAGAGGTGACTGTGGCATGCACAGCCGGGCCAGAGGGTCAGGCTTCAACGATAGAGATAGAGGTTGTGTTTGTTCAGTTTGTGGTGTGGAGTCTCTTGGAGGGGAGTCTAGCATTGTGGGAGAAGAAGGAGGAGAGTCTAGTAAGCTTCCGTCTGAAGAGGGCGGGCTGACGCAGCTGCCTTCACCTTGTATGTAGCGAATGCACTTTTTTTTTCTCCTACGAACAGGAAAAAGAGGCATGAGGTATATTAAAAGACAATACAAAAAAACACAACATAGAACTTCACCTAAATCAGAAAATGTAGACAAAAATAAAATCTCCCTTGGGCTCTGAGCAAAAGACTAATTCTTTTGGGGGTGAAAATAAATATTTGTTTTGACAATGATATCTTTAACTAAGGGCATTTTTCCACTTTCATTTTGTCTAATATTAGCTAAATGTTTGGGTTCTAAGCTCCCTTAGTGACCGGAGGTGTAACATATTTCATCATACTAAAAATTTTAAATGCCTGTTGTGATCTAATATATTTAATCATACTAAATATTAAAAATGAGTGTTGATGATTAAATAGAATTTATCTTAGCTCTCCCGATCCCCTATACTTAGCTCCCTTAGTGACCAGAGGTGTAATATATTTAATCATGCTAAACATTAGAAAAGACTGTTAATGATCTAAATGGAAGTTATCTTAGCTCTCCCAGTCCCTATACTAAGCTTCCTTAGTGACCAGAGGTGTAATATTTTTAGCATACTAAACATTAGAGAAGACTGTTAATGATCTAAATGGAATTTATCTTAGCTCTCCCGGTCCCCTATACTAAGCTCCTTAGTGACCAGAGGTGTAATATTTTTAATCATACTAAACATTAGAAAAGACTGTTAATGATCTAGATGGAATTTATCTTAGCTCTCCCGGTCCCCTATACTAAGCTCCCTAAGTGACCAGAGGTGTAATATTTTTAATCATCCTAATCATTAGAAAAGACTGTTAATGATCTAGATGGAATTTATCTTAGCTTTCCCGGTCCCCTATACTAAGCTTCCTTAGTGACCAGAGGTGTAATATTTTTAATCATCCTAATCATTAGAAAAGACTGTTAATGATCTAGATGGAAGTCATCTTAGCTCCCTCAATCCCCTATACTAAGCTCCCTTAGTGACCAGAGGTGTAATATATTTCATCATACTAAACATTAGAAAAGACTATTAATGATCTAAATGGAATTTATCTTAGATCTCCAGGTCACCAGTGGTGGTATTATTGCCCCTATACTAAGCTCCCTTAGTGACTAGAGATGTAATATATGTCATTTTACTAAACATCAGAAATGATGTTTATATCTAATGGATTTATCTTTGCTCCAAGTGACCCGAGGGGGTATAATTACCACTATACTAAGCTTAATCACCTTCTATAAATATAATAAATTACAGGGGATCGAGTGTAGCTCCATGTTACCTCAGATTAAATTATTTTACATCTAACTGTGGTTTGCCACATTTTGAATTGATCCAAGCTCCATTAGTGACCAGGGGTGCAATATATTTTATCATATTAAGCATATTTGATTGCTTTGGATTTAAATATAATTTATTTTAGCTCATTAAGTAAACAGAGGTGGAACAATTTCAACTAAATTAAATAAAATCACCTTCTGTAGGTAAAATAAATTGGCACCACAGGTCACCGGAGACGGTCCCCCTATAAAGTATTTAACTTTTCACTCTGGTTTGCCATATTTGTAATTGACAAAAGCTCCATTAGTGACTAGAGGTGTAATGGAAACTTTATAATTCATCTTAACTCTCCAAGTCAACAGAGGTGGAACAACTACTATATTAAGTTAAATCGACTTCTGTAGGTAAAATAAATTACAGAAGATCAATCACAATTCACCAGAGACGGTGCCATAATAAAGTATTTAGATCTCACTCTGGTTTGCCATATATATAATTGAGTTAAGCTCCATAAGTGACCAGAGGTGTAATACAAACTAATTAGTGCTAATGTTCTAGTGAGAAGTAATGATAGGTCACCAGAGGGCATGTATATTTCAACATACCAAACCTTTTGTGATTACTGTCTCAAACTACCAGGGATGTATAACTAAACTTAGCTCTGCTAGTCCCCAGGGATGAAGCCAATCTCGACATTTATATTTAATCATGGACACTGTCAATTTACTCCACCAGTACTTACAACCTTTCTGAGCTTCATAAACCCCTGGAGGTGTATTCAGTTAGATCCACCAGTGACCAGAGGTGGAATGAAATGTTGGCATAATAAGCTTTGAGGATACTAAATCTATAATCTTAGCTCCATCAGATGTCACATCGGTGTCAATATAGAGAATTATATTTGGGTACAAGAAATACCAGCACTGTAAATTCTCTAGTGTCCAGAGTTGGCAAAAAAATATCATCTAAGCTCCCTAAGTGACCCGAAAAAGAATAAATATAGTAATCTAACAACCCCAGTGACAAGAAGCATGCAGGGCTGAGATGCTAATGGCAGAAAATGAATGACAGAATGAAACAGAAGACATGAGTGATGACTTCATATCATTGATGACGGGACAAGACTTTCTTGTTAGTGGTTAGAAGGGTTTGCGGTCAATACGTTGACATTGTAGTTGATTATTATTTGTACCCGACCTGCAGGCACATGTATAATAATGGAGAAAACAGCATAAGCCAAAGATACTACATTTTGTAAAACTGGCATTCCTGCACAGAGCCCACTAGCAAGTTATTTGGTCTCTTAATGGGTGGAGTAAGGCGCAAAGACTATGGCACTGGTCTGTACTGGTCCAAACTGGCAAAATTCAGATGTAGGAGGAGATGATCATGTCTATAATGGAAGGCTATGAGCATCCTCATTATTCAAAGGAAGGGCCCAAGTGTGACGCCCTCGATACCTTCCGAGTGAATGATACTTGGTGCTCCGTTACAATGGTCTTGGGTCTACAAACTAAGACCATGAGACGGGAGATGAAGAGACATTACACACAGAGAGGGAGAAAACACATACCTACCATTGTTACATTCCAAATTCAAAGACTGCTTGCATCAGAATAAAGAAATAACAGGTTTTAACCAAAGGATCAATAAGAAAGAAGTTAGAATGCTCAGACCCTCCACCAAGGTTTGTCCTCTGATTTGGCCCCCCCCCCGTATCTGATCACATTAGATATACATGCTTCACTAGTGGATGTCACATTAAGACAGATGCCATCATATAATAACTAGACATTGTGCTCACAATGCAACATTTGTGATTATCCGGAGGTCAGACTGGTACAATGGAGACCGTTGCGGCAAAATTGGGAAAAAACCGAGAAGGTTCCTACAAAAAGCTTCTATACAAAGCTTGTATTATCTTCTCTTTTTTTGTTATTGTTGGCTTTTATGAGATTTTTCTGCATTTTTGACATTAGGAGTACAAGGAGAAAAATTTATTCTGAAAAATATGCAAAAGGCATCTCTCAAGATGGGTTTTATCCACAAACATGTGACCTTATCTTGAGCCTATGCTTTAAGACATGGCCACCTCTCATTAGCGATGAGCGTAAGTACGTTGCTCGGGTGTTCAGCACTTCATTATCTGGGATCATCTGGAAAAATGCTCGAGATCCCCATTGACTTCCAATATTTTCGGGTACTCGAGTCGCGCCCCTTTGAGCATCCAACTACTCTTAATGAGTACCGAGCACTCGAGCATGGTAGAGCTCGCGCATCACTAGTCATCAAAGAAGATTGGGGAAGACCTATGAATGGCATCATTTCCAAAATCCCAACAGGATGTACGAATTGGGGGAAAAAATGGGTCATTTTTGTATTTTCAGGAAGTCTAAGGGGAAAGTTGACTAGACTCTTCAACAATCCTGTCACAAGTTTGTAACTCATTCCATCAAAATCTACTCTCGACGGATCGGAAATCCAAATCTTCAATGTGAACTTCTGAATCTACGCTCCAATTAAAGGACTATGGGGTACTTCATGAAGATCTGCCCACATTCTTTGACTCTTGACTGTATTAGGTCTTAAAAAATTTCAATCAAGATAAGATCTATAGATGACATCATTGGATTTTTACCAAATACAAAATTTGGGAGAAAAACAGTAATTGGAGGGGGCATTTCTAGTAAAGTCCAAGGGGAAGTTGACTAGTTTTCAACAATTTTACTTTGTAACAAGTTTGTAACTCATTCCATCTCAATCTCCAGAAATTCTGATCCCTACACTTCAATCAAAGAACTATGGGGTATTTTATAAAAATGTTCCAAATCTTTGACTGTATTTGGTCTTAAGACATTTCAATCAAGATAAGATCTATAGATAACATAATTGGATTTTTGACAAATCCAATTAGAAAGTAGAGTTTTTGGGGAAAAATGGTAATTTGATGTCTTTTCAGGAAGGGGGCATGTCTAGTAAAGTCTAAGGGGAAGTCAACTAGACTCCTCAACAAATTTGTAACTATTGCATCTCAATCTCAACTTTCTCATGAATTTCGAGAAAATCTCCAGAAATTCTGATCTCTACTCTCCAATTTAAGGACTATGGGTATTTTTGTCTTTTCGTGAAGGGTTCACATGTAGTTAAGTCTAAGGGGAAGTTGACTTGTCTCTTTAACAAGTTTGTAACTCTCTGATCTCTAACATTCCGATTAAAGGACTATGGGGGTATTTTATTCTTCAGCTATGTCCTGTAGGAAGATGTTCCCACATTATTTGGTCTTAAGAAATTGTAATCAAGATTCTTTCACCAGAAATTCAAAGAATATAGAAAAAAAAAGGCATAAAGTCCAACCACCACCAGTAATGACCAGAGGACAGGAAGAAGAAGAATCATTGGAAAGATCTTGGAAGGACAGAAGGAATTTAATTATTCCCCATGGGCCTAGTAATAAATATACCTGCATGGTTTGCACCATAGATTCTGTCGGTCAAGTCCAAACAATGCTCGACACTTCTTAGGAGCATTTGCATCTGTTAGCACAATGTAAACACACAAAAATACAACAAAATGGTGGATACTGCTCAGTTGCAGACACTTTTCTTAACTATGGTTACCTACAGTATATGCAGATTTGATTTTTATTTGGTAATTCCCCCTTCGGTCCATGGCTAACATGCACAAACATCCGGAATAATCAAGAAAGACCAATGGGCCAGTGGATGGAGACAGACATTGATCTGCTCTAGGACAGGTGGGATGCATACAACAGCCAGTGTCAGGCATCAGTCAATCAATTCCAGGACGGAGGGAGGATTTGGGTATGGTTTTGGTAGACAATGGTTGGCGATACCTCATGACTAATGGATGACCATGCATAGAGAGAAAGAGCGAGAAGACACGGTCTACAGAGTGCACTGACAGGATTGATGGCCGCTCAATGGACGTCCAACATCAATATGGTCAAGACAAAGGTAACGGGCAACGCAACCAATGGGAATGGAGACGAAATCTCACAAGCTCTCGTCTTGCACAGTCAACAACTAGAAACCAAAGAGCCAATTCTGCAGCATTTGTGTATCGCTCAAGTGTATTCACTGCAACAGGAATGCCCAGTTTATTGGGGGTTGTTAATCAGATTATTAATGAAGATGAGAAGCAGGCAGCAATGGTCGTCAGCGAGCTTGTTAAATACTGTGATGGACAAGAGGCTGTAGATTAAAGAATGAGAAAAATGCGGGGGAAGGGGTAAGGGGGCATTGGTTATACTGCCGCTACCTCTACGTTCCCTACGATGGGGTCATTGGTGGAAAAGTTTGAAAAATAAGGGAAACTTTGAAACTTTTCTTAGGAGGCTTATTGGTGTGTAGGCAACCTCTTGGTCTATATACATGGTCATCGGACCCCCATGTTTACTATTAAAGGGTCTTATTCCAGAAATACTTGACTCTGACCCTGAAATCCCATTGGAAATCATAAAGACTATGCTGCCTGGTGGAGCCCTCCCGAAGGCTCCCGCCTCCGCTTCATGGACTAGCCGTTAGCTTTAGACACAGAGCGGGAAATTACCAGATAAAAAAAAAAATAAACAAAAAATAAAATAAAAACAAAATTGGTAAAACCAGCCATATCTAAATCTGGAATAACCATACACACCTGCAAGGACCGCACCAGTTATTCTGCTGATCAAGGCCAAAGCGCGCTCGGCATTTCTTAGGGGCGCTGAGGTCTGAATGGGTTCAAGACAGAAGCGAGCAGAAAAAGGAACAGAAAAGATAATAAAAAAATAAAAAAAAATCAATGAACCGGTTACTAATTTGCAAAAAAGCGCAGAACTTCATTATTATTATTTGTGTAATCACAGAGGTAAAATAAGATCATAAGAATGAAGAATGATCCTTCCATAACTTGTGCTTCACAATTAAAGCTGCGGCATCCCCGGATCCAGGAGGGGGAATTATCTGATGTTTTTTACTTGTTTTTTTTAATTTATTTTAAATTATTGTTGCAGATATTATGTTTTCTTTCCTGTATCTACACCATATTATTTCTATATGTTTAGACTTATTTTTACTGCTCTTGTGCAGCGGCTGTAAATGTTACATTGTAACAGTTGACGATTCTTATTGATTTCTTTGCCTACGTCTGTATTAACCCTGCGGTTCACCATCTGTTGCAACATTACTCCTTTTCAGGACATGCTGGGGGATGTAGTCCCACAACAGATGGAGAACTGTTCTCTCGGATATTGAGCTAAACTTGCTATTAGTTTGATCTTTTTTTCATGAACTTTGTATCAGTGGTTTATTACCATTTTTATGCCATTTAAAGGGAGTAGTGATATGACCGTGTACACCGCGGCCATCTATAAAAAAAAAGATGATAAAAATCAAGGTGGGGGTGTGTCAAACAGCTTCCTCCAAGTGCACTTTAAGGCTAAGTTAATCATCCATCAGATCCAGCACAATCAGTTTTGCAAAAAGTTAATTTCTACAGTCCGGGGAGTAACCACAAAAGGTAAGGCAAGGGATTAACCACAATAGTGCATTGTAGTTACTCCTCTTCCTGCACCTATTGTGGTTACTCCCCTGCCTGCACCCATTGTAGTTACTCCTCTGTCTGCACCTATTTGTAGTTACTCCCCTGCCTGCACCTATTGTAGTTACTCCTCTGTCCTGCACCTATTGTAGTTACTCCCCTGCCTGCACCTATTGTAGTTACTCCCCTGCCTGCACCTATTGTAGATACTCCCCTGCCTGCACCTATTGTAGTTACTCCCCTGCCTGCACCTATTGTAGTTACTCCTCTGTCTGCACCTATTGTAGTTACTCCCCTGCCTGCACCTATTGAAGTTACTCCCCTGCCTGCACCCATTGTAGTTACTCCCCTGCCTGCACCCATTGTAGTTACTCCCCTGCTGCACCTATTGTAGTTACTCCTCTGTCTGCACCTATTGTAGTTACTCCCCTGCCTGCACCTATTGTAGTTACTCCCCTGCCTGCACCTATTGTAGATACTCCCCTGCCTGCACCTATTGTAGTTACTCCCCTGCCTGCACCTATTGTAGTTACTCCTCTGTCTGCACCTATTGTAGTTACTCCCCTGCCTGCACCTATTGAAGTTACTCCCCTGCCTGCACCCATTGTAGTTACTCCCCTGCCTGCACCTATTGTAGTTACTCCCCTGTCTGCACCTATTGTAGTTACTCCTCTGTCTGCACCTATTGTAGTTACTCCCCTGCCTGCACCTATTGTAGTTACTCCTCTGTCTGCACCTATTGTAGTTACCCCTCCTGCCTTGACCTAATTGTAGATACTCCCCTGCCTGAAACTCAATTGTAGATACTCACCTCTTGAAACTATTGTAGTTACTCCCCTGCCGCACCTATTGTAGTTACTCCCCTGCCTGCACCTATTGTAGTTACTCCTCTGCCTGCACCTATTGTAGTTACTCCCCTGCCTGCACCATTGTAGTTACTCCCTGTCTGCACCTATTGTAGTTACTCCTCCTGCCTGCACCATTGTAGTTACTCCCCTGCCTGCACACCATTGTAGTTACTCCTCTGTCTGCACCATTGTAGTTACTCCTCTGTCTGCACCTATTGTAGTTACTCCCTGCTGCACCTATTGTAGTTACTCCCTGCCTGCACTCATTGTAGTTACTCCCCTGCCTGCACCTATTGTAGTTACTCCCCTGCCTGCACCTATAGTAGTTACTCCCCTGCCTGCACCATTGTAGTTACTCCCCTGCCTGCACCCATTGTAGTTACTCCCCTGCTTGCACCTATTGTAGTTACTCCCCTGCTTGCACCTATTGTAGTTACTCCCCTGCTTGCACCCATTGTAGTTACTCCCCTGCCTGCACCATTGTAGTTACTCCCCTGCCTGCACCTATTGTAGTTACTCCCCTGCCTGCACCCATTGTGGTTACTCCCCTGCCTGCACCCATTGTAGTTACTCCCCTGCCTGCACCCATTGTAGTTACTCCCCTTCCTGCACCCATTGTGGTTACTTCCCTGCCTGCACCCATTGTAGTTACTCCCCTGCCTGCACCATTGTAGTTACTCCTCTGCCTGCACCCATTGTAGTTACTCCCCTGCCTGCACCATTGTAGTTACTCCCCTGCCTGCACCATTGTAGTTACTCCCCTGCCTGCACCTATTGTAGTTACTCCCCTGCCTGCACCTTTGTGGTTACTCCCCTGCCTGCACCCATTGTGGTTACTCCCCTGCCTGCACCCATTGTAGTTACTCCCCTGCCTGCACCCATTGTAGTTACTCCCCTGCCTGCACCATTGTAGTTACTCCCCTGCCGGCACCCATTGTGGTTACTCCCCTGCCGCACCTATTGTAGTTACTCCCCTCCCTGAACCATTGTAGTTACTCCCCTTGCCTGCACCCATTGTAGTTACTCCCCTGCCTGCACCCATTGTAGTTACTCCCCTGCCTGCAACCCATTGTAGTTACTCCCCTGCCTGCACCCATTGTAGTTACTCCCCTGCCTGCACCTATTGTAGTTACTCCCCTGCCTGCACCCATTGTAGTTACTCCCCTGCCTGCACCCATTGTAGTTACTCCCCTGCCTGCACCCATTGTAGTTACTCCCCTGCCTGCACCCATTTGTAGTTACTCCCCTGCCTGCACCCATTGTAGTTACTCCCCTGCCTGCACCCATTGTAGTTACTCCCCTGCCTGCACCCATTGTAGTTACTCCCCTGCCTGCACCCATTGTAGTTACTCCCCTGCCTGCACCCATTGTAGTTACTCCTCTGCCTGCACCCATTGTAGTTACTCCTCTGCCTGCACCCATTGTAGTTACTCCCCTGCCTGCACCCATTGTAGTTACTCCCCTGCCTGCACCTATTGTAGTTACTCCCCTGCCTGCACCTATTGTAGTTACTCGCCTGCCTGCACCTATTGTAGTTACTCCCTGCCTGCACCATTGTAGTTACTCCTTTGCCTGCACCTATTGTAGTTACTCCTCTGCCTGCACCTATTGTAGTTACTCCCCTGCCTGCACCATTGTAGTTACTCTCCTGCCTGCACCCATTGTAGTTACTCCCCTGCCTGCACCATTGTAGTTACTCCCCTGCCTGCACCCATTGTAGTTACTCCTCTGCCTGCAAAAATGAACTTTTTCAAAACTGAAAAAAAGTTGTGCATAAACTTTTTTTTGCTGGATCCGTTCACTGCACAGGAGAAGGTGCACTGGGGGTGTGGCCATGCACTTGGAAGAAGCCGTCTAACACGACCCCAGTGCTCTTCCAGCCTCATTTGCATATGACTAGATTACTTTGAACTGGATCTGTACAAGCAATGTATCATTTCTTATAGGGGGGCACATAAACGTCGTAAAGCTATATCCAAATGTATGTAAAAGTATGTGCACCCGTTGATATAAAAAGTATGAGCGCTTATAGTAACATAAGTGCATTTGCAGTCAAATATTCCAAAAGTACAAAAGTAAGTACCCCCCCCCCATCCCTCCCAGAAATATAAGAGAATGTATCCGATCTCCTCGCTCCCTCTGTATACACGGCCCGGGGATACCGCAGCTTTATAAAGTGCTGATCACTCAATGTATTTATCTGTAAGTCACAACTTATGTAAAGAAAGAGAGAGAGAGCGAGATGGAGCAGACAGCGATGACGGCCATGAGGCATGCCTTTGAAGCAATGTGCAGCGTGATCGGGGGGAAGCAAACACAAGCGAGTTCAGCATGCTGGAGTGAAAACACTTCTGGAAGCAACGACATCAATTAGATTAAGGAGGTTTTTCTTTTTTTTTGGTCTCTTATTTTCCTGCTTTTCCCACTGTCATAGTTAGTGTCTCGGGGAGCGGAGACAGACTGTTATGGGGGACACATTCTCGGGGACATACAGACATAGATTAGGATGCATTATAGAACGTGCTGGAAGCTGAGGCATGGAACTTTTAGAATGTTTGAGAGATGACAGGAAACAAAGAAGTAAGAGACCACCCCGACCTGTGCGAGGGGCACACGGGTTACCCAGCATGCAATGGGGAGAGACTGCAAATGGCCGTCCCCCCCCCCCCAAGAGCCGGGATGACATCACCGCCCCTCACATGGATGCTCTGGCTTAAAGCGCGTGGGACGATCTGTGATAAAACATAAGGGATCGACCTCTGCTCGTCTGCACAATCCACCACCAATTCACCTGACCCCATGACAGGACAGAGAGCAGACAGACAAGCAAGTGACGGAAACCGTCAGCATGGAGGCTTTCTAATATGCAATGTATGAGAATCAGTGGCAGATTATAATGAGGGCAATCTGGGCTACCGCCCGGGGCTGGAGGCTCAGGGGGGCCCAGGTTAAATTGGCCAGAATATATATGTAAATGACACACAGTACAGCATCAATCTCCAGGCAGACAGCGCCAGCCCCAAAGACTTACATGGGGCTTCAGCTCATCCCACCCTCCAACACAGATAGAAATACTTGTATCATTAGATCTGCTTGCTGTCAGTGAATAAACAATATAGTGTAAACATGTAGAGACTGAAAACCATCCCGACCAGTTCTAGGACCCCCATTACAATGTATCTCTGCAGGTCAGTCCAGCACTGGGACCCATTACAATGTATCGCTGCAGGTCAGTCCAGTCCTAGGACCCCATTACAATGTATCACTGAAGGTCAGTCCAGTCCTGGGATCCATTACAATGTATCGCTGGAGGTCAGTCCAGTCCTAGGATCCGTTACAATGTGTCACTGCAGGTCAGTCCAGTTCTAGGACCCGTTACAATGTCAATGCAGGTCAGTCCAGTCCTGGGACCCGTTACAATGTCACTGCAGGTCAGTCCAGTCCTGGGATCTGATACAATGTATCACTGCAGGTCAGTCCAGTCCTAGGACCCGTTACAATGTATCACTGCAGGTCAGTCCAGTCCTAGGTCCCGTTACAATGTATCAATGCAGGTCAGTCCAGTCCTGGGATCCATTACAATGTCACTGTAGGTCAGTCCAGTCCTAGGACCTGTTACAATGTATCACTGCAGGTCAGTCCAGTCCTGGGATCCATTACAATGTATCACTGCAGGACAGTCCAGTCCTAGGACCCCCCTTACAATGTGACGCTGCAGGTCAGTCCAGTCCTAGGACCCATTACAATGTATTACTGCAGGTCAGTCCAGTCCTGGGATCCATTACAATGTATCGCTGGAGGTCAGTCCAGTTCTAGGACCCGTTACAATGTGTCACTGCAGGTCAGTACTGTCCTAGGACCTGTTACCATGTATCGCTGCAGGTCAGTCCAGTCCTAGCACCCGTTACAATGTATCACTGCAGGTCAGTCCAGTCCTAGGACCCGTTACAATGTGTCACTGCAGGTCAGTCCAGTTCTAGGACCCGTTACAATGTATCACTGCAGGTCAGTCCAGTCCTAAGACCCGTTACAATGTATCGCTGCAGGTCAGTCCAGTCCTAGGACTCGTTACAATGTGTCACTGCAGGTCAGTCCAGTCCTAGGACCCGTTACAATGTGTCACTGCAGGTCAGTCCAGTCCTAGGACCCGTTACAATGTATCGCTGCAGGTCAGTCCAGTCCTAGGACCCGTTACAATGTATCGCTGAAGGTCAGTTCAGTCCTAGGACTCGTTACAATGTGTCACTGCAGGTCAGTCCAGTCCTAGGACTCGTTACAATGTGTCACTGCAGGTCAGTCCAGTCCTAGGACCCGTTACAATGTGTCACTGCAGGTCAGTCCAGTCCTGGGATCTGATACAATGTATCACTGCAGGTCAGTCCAGTCCTGGGATCCATTACAATTTATCCTGCAGGTCAGTCCAGTCCTAGGATCCAATACAATGTATCACTGTAGGTCAGTCCAGTCCTAGGATCCAATACAATGTATCACTGCAGCTCGTCCGGTGTGACACATTCTTACTATTAGATGTCTGCACACACATGGAGGATGGCCTATGATAAGCGGAGGTCGGACCACCACTGTCCACAACTCCTCTCATTAAGCAGGTGATTAACATTTCTTGGGATTAAGATGTGTGATGACGACCAACTCCGCGGACACTGGACATTCTCGACTCTTTATCAGAACTTTTCATGCATAGGGCGACAATAAATCAGACAGGAGGTCTCCAAAAACAAAGGATGGAGGGGATGTGCACATTACTAGTGTGCAGTAGTGGGAGTGTCCTTTCCCAAAGCAAGGACGTGACCAACAGGAAAACCACTCCCATGAGGAGCAGAGAATCTGCCCTGAGCAACAGGGCAACAAGAAGACCGAGGATGTCCACGTCTCATAGACTTAGAAGCTGATTACTTATTGTTTTTGTCACAATCTATGGGCCGAGCAAATTTTATCCCTTTAAATAAAACCACTCAAAGCTGCAAACTGGGGTGAATAGATATAATATATTGTATTTGCCCTTAAAGGGAATCTGTCAGCTGGTTTTTGCTACCTCATCCGAGAGCAGCATCATGTAGGCAAAAAGACCCTGAATCCAACATGAATCACTGGTGGACAAAGAAGAAAAAGGCCCCTGTGCAAGAACAATATATGGGCATTTTACAGCACAAGAGCTCTTACAAATGCAAAAATGCACTGGGTTTGGAGGCAGACGTGGGGCCCTGTGTGGCCATTCAGGCTGCACTAACGGTATGTCCACCCCTGCTTAGGTTACTGGGAGCAGCGGTTCTGACACAATGAGTTTTTAGATTTAGGAACACAGCAGAGCTGAAAAAGCTGCCCCCTGCCCACACCAGCTCTGTATGTACAATGTCTATAGACAGAGAGCTGCCCCCTGCCCACACCAGGCTCTATGTCATGTTACAAAAGTGTCCTTATATAGACAGAGAGCTGCCCCCTCCCACACCAGGCTCTGTATGTACAATGTCTATAGACAGAGAGCTGCCCCCTCCCACACCAGGCTCTGTATGTACAATGTCTATAGACAGAGAGCTGCCCCCGCTCACACAAGGCTCTGTATGTATAATGTCTATAGACAGAGAGCTGCCCCCGCCCACACCAGGCTCTGTATGTACAATGTCTATAGACAGAGAGCTGCCCCCGCTCACACAAGGCTCTGTATGTATAATGTCTATAGACAGAGAGCTGCCCCCTCCCACACCAGGCTCTGTATGTACAATGTCTATAGACAGAGAGCTGCCCCCACTCACACCATGTGCAATGTCTATACACAGAGAGCTGTCCCCACCCACACCAGGCTCTGTATATACAATGTCTATAGACAGAGAGCTGCCCCCACCCACACCAGGCTCTGCATATACAATGTATATAGACAGTGAGCTGCCCCCTGCCCCACCAGGCTCTGTATGTACAATGACTATAATAGAGAGCTGCCACCTCCCACACCAGGCTCTGTATATACAATGTCTATAGACAGTGAGCTGCCCCTCCCACACCAGGCTCTGTATGTACAATGTCTATAGACAGTGAGCTGCCCCCTCCCACACCAGGCTCTGTATGTACAATGTCTATAAACAGAGAGCTGCCCCCACACACCTATGTGCAATGTCTATACACAGAGAGCTGTCCCCACCCACACCAGGCTCTGTATATACAATGTCTATAGACAGAGAGCTGCCCCCACCCACACCAGGCTCTGCATATACAATGTATATAGACAGTGAGCTGCCCCCGGCCCCACCAGGCTCTGTATGTACAATGACTATAAATAGAGAGCTGCCACCTCCCACACCAGGCTCTGTATATACAATGTCTATAGACAGTGAGCTGCCCCACCAGGCTCTGTATATACAATGTCTATAGACAGATCTGTGCCCGCCAGGCTCTGTATGTACAATGTCTATAGACAGTGAGCTGCCCCCATCTTCCCCAGGCTCTGCATGTACAATGTCTATAGACAGAGCTGCTCCTGTCCACACCAGGCTCTGTATGAACAATGTCTATGGACAGTGAGCTGCTAATCACAGGAGAGGGGTACTGGACTTGGGCTCACAAGCAGCAGTGTCCCAGCTATGATAAGCTACTGGTGCTAAAACAAACATTTCAGATAAACAACAGCACACAGTGCAATAAGAGACTCATTACTGAATTCTTTACAGCATGCTGTCAGATTACATAAAAAAAAACCTGCTGACAGATTACAGTACTAGAACCAGGGACCCCTTTTTGCCGGACCACCATGATACAGTCCTTGTGGGTGTCAGTCCTTGCCCAGCTTCCTCCTTGCATCACTTTGGGGGTGGGGGGCTCATTCCCTTCATTGCCGGTCAGCACCCCCTCCATGGACGCCAGATGAGGAACTTACGTCAAATTGCAAATGAACATCACGGTGTTAATCATTAGTGCATCAGAAAGAGAGAAACTACAAAGAGCGGACCTGTGGAACTACAACTCCCAGCATTCCAGAACCCACAGAGCTTAAAGCCAGAGCAGCTATGTGTCTGCGGCGGTGGTCAGAATTTGCTACAAACTTGCATGGCGTTGCTTCTTTCTCTTTCCCGTCCTCTCTCACAAGAAGTGGTTCATGTTAATAAATTATGATGGAGGTAAAATGCATAAAAATGTAAAATTGTCAGGGAGAAGTCAAACAATAAAATGATAAAAGGTAAAAATTAGAGGAATAAGGCCAAAAACGGCTTTAGCACCTGTAATCGGAGGAAGTGAAAGGCAAGGGTTTAGGTAACATTCGTTGTGTTCTGAAAAATAAGAACAAATTATGCAATAGTCTGCACACTGTATATATATATATACACTAGGTTCAAACCTCCTTAATGCCTGAATAACATGGGGGTGGGCAGGGAATTACCCCAGTAAAGCATGCAGCAAAGACCCCCGGCCACAGACCTCACACCCGCGCACACACACACACCGCACACATGCTCGCACACGGATGGGAACACCACACGGCATGTCGCCATTAATCTACAGGCTGGCTGTCAATCATTTACAGTTAATATTACATACATCAGGATACAATGTATCTAGCGTCACATGCAAAGTCAACACCAAGTCTATACTTTATCTCAAAGGCATTAGGAACAGCGGGGAGGGCATTAAGGAGCTCATGGATGTGTTAGGGGGGAATTATATATGGGGGCCACAAATCACCAGTGCAGGGAGGGGGCCGTACAGTCTGGAGGTCAATGCCGGCAGCTCCCGATGGTGAAGGGAGGTTATGTGGGTGAGAGGGTTGATGCGAAGGGAGGGGATGGGAGGGAGGGAAGTGTGTGGAGAGGGAGGGTAAGGTGGGATAAGTGGAGGGGAGGGATGATGTGGAGGGGTAATGTGGAGGGTGATGTGGAGGGGAAGGGGTGATGTGGAAGGGAGGGAAATGTGGAGGGATGATGTGAAGGGGAAGGGGTGATGTGGAGGGGGAGGTGATGTGAGGGGAGGGGGGTGTGGAGGGGTAATGTGGAGGGGGTGCGGTGGTGTGAGGGGAAGAGGTGATGTGGGGGGAGGGTGGTGTGGAGGGGAAGGGGCGATGTGGAAGGGAGGGGTTGTGTGGAGGGGGAGGGTGATGTAGAGGGTAAAGGGTGATGTAGAGGGAAAAGGGTGATGTGTAGGGGAAGGGATGATGTGGAGCAGGAAGGGGTGATGTGGAGCGGGAAGGGGTGATGTGGAGCGGGAGGGGTGATGTGGAGCAGGAGGGGTGATGTGGAGCGGGAGGGGTGAAGTGGAGCGCGAGGGGTGAAGTGGAGCGCGAGGGGTGAAGTGGAGGGGAAGGGTGAAGTGGAAGGGGAGGGGTGATGTTAGGGAGGGTGATGTTAGGGAGGCTTGATGTTAGGGAGGGGTGATGTTAGGGGAGGGTGGATGTGGAGGGGGATAGGGAATGTGGAATGGGAGGGGTGATGTGAGGGGCTGTATTGTGGGGCACTACTTACCGTTACTCTCTCCTGGCTGCTTGTCTCTTTTCCTCTTCTTCTTTTTTCCCTATAGGAAACAGAAGGGACAGACGTAGCTTATACAGTGGGAAATGATCTACAATCGTCCTATAGATACAATTACATCTACATAGACAGGTGACAACTATGGCCGACCATCTGGTGGCCTCAGGGTCTGCGCATGCACTAGTCCATCTCCAGGGTCTCCAGGAGGACGGAGAAACCTCACCGGGCTCCTTACACTGGATACAATATGGAAATTATATCCATTAGAGTAAAGGGCCCAGTCACAGGGAGGAGATGAGAGGTGAACTACTACTCCCAGCATGCTGGGTCACCATCAGGAGAAATCACACATTCAAAGTGACCTGATATATTCTAGATCCACCTAATATGTCATTCATGGGGAAGAGGAGTAAAAAGAAAAGAAGGAAGGAGAGAAGGAAGGTGATGTTAATCATGACAGAATCAGAGGAGGAAGGAGAAAAGGAGGAGAGGAGGAAGGAGAGGAGGAAGGAGAGGAGGAAGGAGAGGAGGAAGGAGAGGAGGAAGGAGAGAGGAAGGAGAGGAGGAAGGAGAGGAGGAAGGAGAGGAGGAAGGAGAGGAGGAAGGAGAGGAGGAAGGAGAGGAGGAAGGAGAGGAGGAAGGAGGGAGGAAGGAGAGGAGGAAGGAGAGGAGGAAGGAAGGAGAGGAGGAAGGAAATTAGCCATAGAGAAAGGGAGTAGGGAGAGAGATGAAGGGAACTACTACTCCCAGCATGCTGGGTCACCATCAGGAGAAATGACACATTCAAAGGTGACTGATATAATTCTAGATCAGGAAATGAATCAGAGGGAAGAGGAGAAAAGAAAGAAGGAAGGAGAGGAAGAAGGAAGAGAGGAGAGGAAGGAGAAGGAAGGAGGAGGAAGGAGGAGGAGGAAGGAAGGAGGAGAGGAAGAAGGAAGGAAGGGAGGAGGAGGAAGAGAAGGAAGGAGGAGGAAGGAGAGGAGGAGGAAGGAGAGGAGGAAGGAGAGGAGGAGGAAGGAGAGAGGAAGGAGAGAGGAAGGAGAGGAGGAAGGAGAAGGAAGGAGAAGGAAGAGAAGGAAAGGAGAAGAAGAAAGAAGAGGAGAAAGGAATGACAAAGAAGAAAGAGGAAATGGGAAGGAAAAGGGAAGAAGAGAAGAAGGAAAGAGAAAGAAGGAAAGGGAAGAAGGAAAGGAAGAAGGAAGGAAAGAAAGAAAGAAAAAAAGAAGAAAAAGATGCAGCGATGACAGAATGGAAAGGAAGGAGAGGATAAATTTGGAAAAGTTATAAAGGTAAAGAGAAAGCAAAGGAGAAAATGTAGGTGTAAAAGGATACAAGTGAAAAAAGGGGAGGAAAAAGGAAAAAAACACAACCATAAAGGAAAGAGAAGAGTTGACAAGGAAAAAAATGAAAAGTGGCAGGAGGGCAGGAAGGGAGAAATGGTTTGGATGGAGGCAAAAAAAAAAAAAAGGAATCCTTAAACAATGAAAGGAAAGGTTAGAAGAACAGAAGGAAAATGGAGATAGGAGAGGAAAAATATAAATGAAAGAAAGGACAGGAACAATGGAGAAGAGAGGACGACTCCTGAGTGGAATCAGTGTGAAGTGTGGGCGATGCGGAGGGTTGTGATAATGGAGCTTCCATCTCTACTGATCACTGTGTGCCTTCCTGCACCTCTCATTGACTCTATAGGGCAGATTTATTATTTTTGTCTTATTTTTGGACCTCGTATCTCTGGCCCAGGCAGCCGCTGCCCCCATCCCTCCCTCCCTCCCTGCCTGTTGGACACATTTCTGACATCTGAGCAGCAGACAGATATTATTCACTAACGTTTTGTCTCACTTTTTGGTGCTATTTGGAGCATATTAAGCCCCGCGCCCGTATTCTAGACATTTGAGTGTTCAGCGATGGCGGCTGATGTCACATTCTAACAATCAGATCAGTCCTGCAATAATACATTGTAAATCTCTATAGAAGGGGAATAAATACCACCTACATAGGAACCTACATAGTTATCCCTTGCCGACCAGCCGGGGTAGAGCTGCATGTGCAGCTGCCGTTCCTTCCGTGCCAGCTCGTAGTATTTTGCTTGTTCCTCTCTCGATAACGCGTGCCACTGTACGAAGAAGAAGAAGAGTAGACATTACACCGGAGGGAACAGAAGACCTGCAGGATCTTACTGGAGAACTGCAACCCCCAGCATTGCAATCATTGCACCCCCGCTGATCCGGCACGTACCCTTCGGCCGAGGATCTGGTTGATGGCGGCGCTCTCTTTTAATGTGCATTCTGCCACCACTTTTGCTCGCATTTCCTTCATATATAACATAAATGCGTTTAGAGGCTTTTTTATATGAGGTTTCTTCTTTTCTTCTTCCTTTTTGGAATCCTGATGTTTTCTGCATTTGAAGAAAAAGAGCAAAGGCGTTACCACTCTACTGCACCGAGGAGCCGCGCGGGGGCAGGTGGGGTACGTGCAAAGCAAGGCGCAAAGCAAGCAGAGCGAGGCATGGACGTGCAGAATGAGGCATGGAGCGTGCAGAGTGAGCAGAGCAAGGCACGGAGTAAGCAGAGCGAGGCGTGGAGCATGCAGAGCGAGGCGTGGAGCGTGCAGAGCAAGGACGAGCATGGCAGAGCAAGGCCTGGAGCGTGCAGAGCAAGGCACGGAGATGCAGGCAAGGCACGGAGCTGCAGTGAGGCACAGAGCATGGAGAGCGAGGCGTGGAGTGTGTAGAGTGAGGTGCAGAGTGTACAAAGCAAGGTATGGAGCATGAGTATGGGCAGAGTGAGGCGTGGAGCATGCAGAGCAAGGCGTGGAACGTGAGGCATGAGCGTGCAGAGTTAGGGCGTGGAGGCGTGCAGAATGTGCAGAGCATGGCAGGAGATGCAGAGTGAGGTGAGAAGCGTGCAGAGCAAGGCATGGGAGTGTGCAGGGAGGAGAGAAGCGTGCAGAGTGAGGTGCAGAGAGCAGAATGAGGCAAGAGTATGCAAAGCAAGATGCTAAGCGTGCAGAGCAAAGTGTGGAGCGTGCAGAATGTGCAGAGTGAGGTGTAGAGCGAGGTATGGAGCGTGCAGAGCAAGGCACGGGACTGTGCAGAGCAAGGCATGGAGTGTGTAGAGTGAGGTGCGGCAGCGTGCAGAGCGAGGCGCAGAGCGTAACTCACGAGCTGTGCAGCGATCCCATGTCACTCTGGGACGACTCCTGTTTGACGGTCGGGTTCACTATGGCGGGATGAGGGATTCCAGTTGTGTGTAAACTGTGGTGTGGCGGTACCATGTGTGGGGGGAATCTGGAGGATAGAAAGCTGTGTAAATTGTCAGAATAAACATGAATGAAAGGGGAGGGGTGTCTCATCAACACAACAGTCATTCATTACATTGCACCATCATATACCGCAGCGCCGTACACAGAATATGCTCAAAAAACATGATCCATCATTACAGGACACCAATCAGTCTAGATACAGAAAATCAGCCCCGGTCAGAGGTGTAACTTGAAGCTCATGGGCCCCGATGTGAAATTATTGCAATATTTAATAGCAATAATCTTTCTGTATAGGCCAAAGGGACTTTTGGGGCCCCCTAGACTCCAGGGCTGGGTGCAATTGCAACCCGCTGCCCCTGTTGTAGTTACACCCCTGGATAACCCTCATATAGGCAATCCAAAAAGAAATATAGCCAAACTGTTGAAAATAAACACACAATGAACAAATCATCTACACAAAACTTATTTGTGTAAAATTTATATTTTATTAGTAAACAGAAGATAAAAATGTTCAGATCATGTATAATACACAACAGAGTATAAAGCTGAGAATGTAAGATACAAAGTAACGAACCCAGAAACATTCTACATAATAAAGTCATGAATATAATGGAGAAATGCCCACATTTATAGCAAGTTCTAATAAACCGAAATTCCATCTATATACGGTAAGTAATAGTAAAGGTAAAATGCCCACAATATTACATCATCTAGTCACAAGGGTATTACTATACTTTAACACCGTGTTACCAACAAAGTAAGTGCCCCCTAAGAGCGTATCACACACCTTTATCATGGAAGGTAATGTAATGTGATACCAGGGAGTAATAGATTGTAGTCACCTGTCCTACAGTCTCCTCCAGTAATGGCTGATAACAGGGAGTAATAGATTGTGGTCACCTGTCCTACAGTCTCCTCTCCAGTAATGGCTGATAACAGGGAGTAATAGGTTGTAGTCACCTGTCCTACAGCCTCCTCCCCAGTAATGGCTGATAACATGGAGTAATAGATTGTAGTCACCTGTCCTACAGTCTCCTCCTCCAGTAATGGCTGATAACAGAGAGCAATAGATTGTAGTCACCTGTCCTACAGTCTCCTCCTCCAGTAATGGCTGATAACATGGAGTAATAGATTGTAGTCACCGTCCTACAGTCTCCTCCTCCCAAATAATGGCTGATAACAGGGAGTAATAGATTGTAGTCACCTGTCCTACAGTCTCCTCCTCCAGTAATGGCTGATAACAGGGAGTAATAGATTGTAGTCACCTGTCCTACAGTCTCCTCCTCCAGTAATGGCTGATAACAGGGAGCAATAGATTGTAGTCTCCTGTCCTACAGTCTCCTCCCCATTAAAGGCTGATAACATGGAGTAATAGATTGTAGTCACCTGTCCTACAGTCTCCTCCTCCTCCAGTAATGGCTGATAACAGGGAGTAATAGATTGAAGTCACCTGTCCTACAGTCTCCTCCTCCTCAGTAATGACTGATAACAGGGAGTAATAGATTGTAGTCTCCTGTCCTACAGTCTCCTCCCCCAGTAATGGCTGATAACAGGGAGTAATAGATTGTAGTCACCTGTCCTACAGTCTCCTCCCCCAGTTATGGCTGATAACAGGGAGTAATAGATTGTAGTCACCTGTCCTACAGTATCCTCCTCCCAGTAATGGCTGATAACAGGGAGTAATAGATTGTAGTCACCTGTCCTACAGTCTCCTCCCCAGTAATGGCTGATAACAGGAGTAATAGATTGTAGTCACCTGTCCTACAGTCTCTCCTCCCCAGTAATGCTGATAACAGGGAGTAATAGATTGAAGTCACCTGTCCTACAGTCTCCTCCTCCTCCCAGTAATGACTGATAACAGGGAGTAATAGATTGTAGTCTCCTGTCCTACAGTCTCCTCCCCCAGTAATGGCTGATAACAGGGAGTAATAGATTGTAGTCACCTGTCCTACAGTCTCCTCCCCAGTTATGGCTGATAACAGGGAGTAATAGATTGTAGTCACCTGTCCTACAGTATCCTCCTCCTCCAGTTAATGGCTGATAACAGGGAGTAATAGATTGTAGTCACCTGTCCTACAGTCTCCTCCCCAGTAATGGCTGATAACAGGGAGTAATAGATTGTAGTCACCTGTCCTACAGTCTCCTCCCCCCAGTAATGGCTGATAACAGGGAGTAATAGATTGTAGTCTCCTGTCCTACAGTCTCCTCCTCCAGTAATGGCTGATAACAGGGAGTAATAGATTGTAGTCACCTGTCCTACAGTCTCCTCTCCCCAGTAATGGCTGATAACAGGGAGTAATAGATTGTAGTCACCTGTCCTACAGTTCCTCCTCCTCCAGTAATGGCTGATAACAGGGAGTAATAGATTGTAGTCACCTGTCCTACAGTCTCCTCCTCCAGTAATGGCTGATAACAGGGAGTAATAGATTGTAGTCACCTGTCCTACAGTCTCCTCCTCCAGTAATGGCTGATAACAGGGAGTAATAGATTGTAGTCACCTGTCCTACAGTCTCCTCCTCCAGTAATGGCTGATAACAGGGAGTAATAGATTGTAGTCACCTGTCCTACAGTCTCCTCCTCCAGAAATTTGGCTGATAACAGGGAGTAATAGATTGTAGTCACCTGTCCTACAGTCTCCTCCCCCAGTAATGGCTGATAACAGGGAGTAATAGATTGTATACCTGTCTACATGTCTTTCCCAGTAATGGCTGATAACAGAGATATAGATGCTGCAGTGCCTACATCTTTGTACCCCACCTATACATATTGTGTGGACAGATTTGCAGAGACCCCACACTGTACAGCACAATATCCGATCCCCTGAGCTGAGGAGCAGGTATGATTTTATTGAGTTATAAGTGATCTATAGTGTCCAGCTCTGCTCCATCATGGAGGAGGACAGGGACAGGACAAAAATGTTTTATCTCCCCGGATTTCCCCTTTAAGGCAAGTTTACAACCTTGCTATCTAACGTGTAACGCTGTGTGCACATGTTGCTTTTTGATGCATTTTTCACATTTGTCACAAATCCTGAAGGATCTAGAAGTCTGCACACGATCAGGACTTTCTCCTTCCAGATTTGGTGCAGAAATAAATCTACAGATTTCAGGTTCTTGCAGCGTTTCTCAGCCGTTCTGTGAATGGAAAAAATCTGCACCCAAAACAAGAAATGTCTGCACCAAATACTCAACACAGCCACATACCTAAGATATCCGAGATCTCACCTCCTGAGGTGGCACGGGGGCTCAGTGGTTAGCACTGTACTATATATAGAGCAGCACAGTGGCTCAGTGGTCAGCACTGTACTATATATAGGGCAGCACGGTGGCTCAGTGGTCAGCACTGTACTATATATAGAGCAGCACGGTGCCTCAGTGGTTAGCACTGTACTATATATAGAGCAGCACGGTGGCTCAGTGGTTAGCACTGTACTATATATAGAGCAGCACGGTGGCTCAGTGGTTAGCACTGTACTGTATATAGGGCAGCACAGTGGCTCAGTGGTTAGCACTGTACTAAATATAGGGCAGCACGGTGGCTCAGTGGTTAGCACTGTACTATATATAGAGCAGCACAGTGGCTCAGTGGTCAGCACTGTACTATATATAGAGCAGCACGGTGGCTCAGTGGTTAGCACTGTACTATATAGAGGGCAGCACGGTGGCTCAGTGGTTTGCACTGCACTGTATATAGGGCAGCACGGTGACTATATATAGAGCAGCACGGTGGCTCAGTGGTTAGCACTGTACTATATGTAGGCAGTACGGTGGCTCAGTGGTTAGCACTACACTGTATATAGGGCAGCACGGTGGCTCAGTGGTTAGCACTGTACTATATGTAGGGCAGTACAGTGGCTCAGTGGTTAGCACTACACTGTATATAGGGCAGCACGGTGGCTCAGTGGTTAGCACTGTACTATATATAGAGCAGCATGGTGGCTCAGTGGTTAGCACTGTAATATATATAGAGCAGCACGGTGGCTCAGTGGTTAGCACTGTAATATATATAGAGCAGTACGGTAGCTCAGTGGTTAGCACTGTACTGTATATAGGGCAGCACGATGGCTCAGTGGTTAGCACAGTACTATATATAGGGCAGCACAGTGGCTCAGTGGTTAGCACTGTACTATATATAGAGCAGCACGGTGGCTCAGTGGTTAGCACTGTACAATATATAGAGCAGCACAGGGGCTCAGTGGTCAGCACTGTACTATATATAGAGCAACATGGTGGCTCAGTGGTTAGCACTGTACTATATATAGAGCAGCATGGTGGCTCAGTGGTTAGCACTGTACTATATATAGAGCAGCACAATGGCTCAGTGGTTAGCACTGTACTATATATATAGAGCAGCTCAGTGGTTAGCACTGTACTATATATAGAGCAGCACGGTGGCTCAGTGGTTAGCACTGTACTATATATAGAGCAGCACAATGGCTCAGTGGTTAGCACTGTACTATATATAGAGCAGCATGGTGGCTCAGTGGTCAGCACTGTACTATATATAGAGCAGCACGGTGGCTCAGTGGTTAGCACTGTACTATATATAGGGCAGCACAGTGGCTCAGTGGTTAGCACTGCACTGTATATAGGGTAGCACAGTGGCTCAGTGGTCAGCACTGTACTATATATATAGAGCAGCTCAGTGGTTAGCACTGTACTATATATAGAGCAGCACGGTGGCTCAGTGGTTAGCACTGTACTATATATAGAGCAGCACAGGGGCTCAGTGGTCAGCACTGTACTATATATAGAGCAACATGGTGGCTCAGTGGTTAGCACTGTACTTTATATAGAGCAGCACGGTGGCTCAGTGGTAAGCACTGTACTATATATAGAGCAGCACGGTGGCTCAGTGGTTAGCACTGTACTATATATAGAGCAGCACAGGGGCTCAGTGGTCAGCACTGTACTATATATAGAGCAACTTGGTGGCTCAGTGGTTAGCACTGTACTATATATAGAGCAGCACGGTGGCTCAGTGGTTAGCACAGTACTATATATAGAGCAGTACGGTAGCTTAGTGGTTAGCACTGTACTGTATATAGAGCAGCACGATGGCTCAGTGGTTAGCACAGTACTATATATAGGGCAGCACAGTGGCTCAGTGGTTAGCACTGTACTATATATAGAGCAGCATGGTGGCTCAGTGGTTAGCACTGTACTATATATAGAGCAGCACGGTGGCTCAGTGGCTAGCACTGTACTATATATAGAGCAGCACGGTGGCTCAGGGGTTAGCACTGTACTGTATATAGAGCAGCACGGTGGCTCAGTGGTTAGCACTGTACTATATATAGAGCAGCACGGTGGCTCAGTGGTTAGCATTGTACGGTATATAGAGCAGCACGGTGGCTCAGTAGTTAGCACTGTACTATATATAGGGCAGCACGGTGGCTCAATGGTTAGCACTGTACTATATATAGAGCAGCACGGTGGCTCAGTGGTTAGCACTGTACTATATATAGAGCAGCACGGTGGCTCAGTGGTTAGCGCTGTATTATATATAGAGCAGCACGGTGGCTCAGTGGTTAGCAATGTACTATATATAGGACAGCACGGTGGCTCAGTGGTTAGCACTGTACTATATATAGAGCAGCACGGAGGCTCAGTGGTCAGCACTGTACTATATATAGAGCAGCACGGAGGCTCAGTGGTCAGCACTGTACTATATATAGAGCAGCACGGTGGCTCAGTGCTCAGCACTGCACTATATATAGAGCAGCACAGTGGCTCAGTGGTTAGCACTGTACTATATATAGAGCAGCACGGAGACTCAGTGGTCAGCACTGTACTATATATAGAGCAGCACAGTGGCTCAATGGTCTGCACTGTATTATATATAGAGCAGCACGGTGGCTCAGTGGTCAGCACTGTACTGTATATAAGAGCAGCACGGTGGCTCAGTGGTTAGCACTGTACTATATATAGAGTAGCACTGTACTATATATAGAGCAGCACGGTGGCTCAGTGGTTAGCACTGTACTATATATAGAGCAGCAAGGTGGCTCAGTGGTTAGCACTGTACTATATATAGAGCAGCACGGTGGCTCAGTGGTTAGCACTGTACTATATATAGAGCAGCACGGTGGCTCAGTGGTTAGCACTGTACTATATATAGAGCAGCACAGTGGCTCAGTGGTTATCCCTGTACTTTATATAGAGCAGCACGGTGGCTCAGAGGTTAGCACTGTACTATATATAGGGCAGCACGGTGGCTCAGTGGTTAGCACTGTACTATATATAGAGCCGCACGGTGGCTCAGTGGTTAGCACTGTACTATATATAGAGCAGCACGGTGGCTCAGTGTTAGCACTGTACTATATATAGAGCAGCACGGTGGCTCAGTGGTTAGCACTGCACTGTATATAGGGCAGCACGGTGGCTCAGTGGTTATCCCTGTATTATATATGGAGCAGCACGGTGGCTCAGTGGTTAGCACTGTACTATATATATAGAGCAGCACGGTGGCTCAGTGGTTAGCACTGTACTATATATAGAGCAGCACAGTGGCTCAGTGGTTAGCACTGTACTATATATAGAGCAGCACGGTGGCTCAGTGGTTAGCACTGTACTGTATATAGAGCAGCATGGTGGCTCAGTGTTCAGCACTGTACTATATATAGAGCAGCACGGTGGCTCAGTGGTTAGCACTGTACTATATATAGAGCAGCACGGTGGCTCAGTGGTCAGCACTGTACTGTATATAGCGGCTCAGTGCTTAGCACTGTACTGTATATAGGGTTGCATGGTGGCTCAGTGGTTAGCACTGTACTGTATATAGGGTTGCATGGTGGCTCAGTGGTTAGCACTGTACTGTATATAGAGCAGCATGGGGCTCAGTGGTCAGCACGTCAATTCTTTTAGTGTTTTTGCTGCATTTTTCACTCTTTCAAATGAATTGAAAAAGTAAAAAAAAAAAAAAAACATACCCCCAATATATAAACATGAGCAAAAAATGCATAAAAAATAAACAGATTTAATGCAGCAACCTCCTGGAAAATCGCTTCACTGAATTTCCTATTCATTTCTATGATAAAACTTTGCTGTTTCGATTTTATTTTTTGAACATTTTTTACATCTGGCGCCATAAAATAAATCGCCGGTCACTGCCAGGACGGGAAACGCTCCACGGTCCAATGAAAAGTCTAAAAAAAAACGCAAAAACTCCCCAATGTAGGAGCGTTTCCTGAAGACACACAGCCACCTAAGGAGATGATTTTATTTGTTTTTTATTGCTCACATTAACAGACTATAAAAAAAAACTAAAATGATATCTGCTCACCCGCTCCAAGGATGCCATGAAGGAAGCCGGTGCGCGGAGCTCCCGTCCAACTGGCTGGGAAAAATTCCGGAGGAAAAATAAAGAAAAATAAATCCAGCACCCGAAATAGAAAAAAAAATTCCAAATATATTAAAACATCACGTTTATTATAGAAGGGGAAAAAAAGGGATTCAGCCGTGTGCACACAGCAAAGTCAATGAGAATTCTGCAGCGCTGATCGCAGCTAAAGGCTTTTACCTTGCAAATTTTGGTGCAGAAAAAAGGCATTAGGTTCATTCTTTGTGTTTTTCGCTGTGATTTTCTCATAGATTTTATGATAGAAACACATGGGAAAAACGCACAGAAAAAAACAATAAAATGCACAAAAAGTGCTAAACATGTACAGAAAAAAATGATAAAATACACAAAAAAAATTAAAAATGTACAGAAAAAATGATTAAATACACAAAAAAAAATGCTACAAATTTACAGAAAAAAATGATAAAGCGCACAGAAAAAAAAATCACTTAAAATGGTAAAAAAGCATAGAAAAAAGTGATAAAACGCACACAAAAAATGGTAAAAATGCACACTCAAAAATGCTAAGAACACACACAAAAATAGATACAATGTACAGAAACAAACTTACCAAAAATGATAAAAAAGCACAAAAAAGTAAAAAAAAAAATGCACAAAAAAATGGTAAAAATGCACAAAAAATGGTAAAAACGCAAAATAAAAAATGCTTAAAACGCACAAAAATGCTTAAAAGCACAGTAAAAAATGCTAAAAAAAATAACAAAAAAAAAAAGCTAAAAGTGCACAGCAAGAAATTATAAAAGACACAAAAAATGCTACAAAAAATGCTTAAAAGGCTCTGAAGAAATAATAAAACACAAAAAGTGCCAAAAACGCACACACAAATGATAAAAACGCACAAAAAAAGTTATTATTGCACAGAAAAAATGCTTAAAATGGACCTGTAATGGTAAAAACGCACAAAAACATGCTAAAAACGCACAGAAAAAAACTTAAAATAGACCTAAAATGGTAGAAATGCAGAGTTTCTTTTCACCGTTTTTTCAGGAGATGCAGATGTGGTACAGTTATAACCTGCCAGGTTTGCACAAAGCCTAAAACACGCCCATAGTAGACAAGGCCTATGCGTTTTCAGCTCAGAGCAGATCTTAATCATGACCATAACAGAGCTTGAAACGCGTAGATCCGGTCGACTCTTTCTTGTTTATTCCTTTTTTTATCCTTCTATAATAAACTTGATGTTTTATTATATTTGTATCTATTTTAGTTCCTGCAAAATATTAACACAGAAAACTGAATTTAGGTGCAGATTTGCTTCTCCCCCATTTTTTAGTAATTAAGTTTAGAGGGAGCGGGCAACGATGGCATAAAAAGTCCCTATAATTTACATCAGAGAATGGAGACTACGGAGCTCACAACGCACAAAGGACGCGGGAAGGGCAAGAATGGCGCACACAACGCCTCGCTGGATGCAAAGAAAGTCACAGATATTTTTGTTTTAAAAATGCATAAAAAAAGCAAGAAAGAAAATGCAACTGTGGATGTGGATGATGAGGACCCACAACAGTTCGCTGCCCCGTCCTATAGTCTGCCCCTATAGGATGGACATGTATCTCCAGTGCAATAGTGTGACCCCTATATAGTGGATGATGAGGACCCCACTCATTTCGCAGTACAGTCCTATAGTCTGTCCCTATAGGATGGACTCATATAGTGGATGATGAGAACGCACACATTTCACAGCCCCGTCCTATAGTCTGTCCCTATAGGATGGACATGTATGTCCAGTGCTCAGTGTGACCCCATACAGTGGATGATGAGGACCCCACTCATTTCGCAGCCCCGTCTTATAGTCTGTCCTATAGGATGGACTCGTATAGTGGATGATGATGACCCCACTCATTTCGCAGTAAAGTCCTATAGTCTGTCCCTATAGGATGGACTCATATAGTGGATGATGAGGACCCCACTCATTTCGCAGCCCCATCTTATAGTCTGTCCTGTCGGATGGACTCGTATAGTGGATGATGAGGACCCCACTCATTTCGCAGTAAAGTCCTATAGTCTGTCCCTATAGGATGGACTTGTATAGTGGATGATGAGGACCCCACTCATTTCGCAGCCCCATCCTATAGTCTGTCCCTATAGGATCGACTCGTATAGTGGATGATGAGGATCCCACTCATTTCGCAGTACAGTCCTATAGTCTGTCCTATAGGATGGACTCGTATAGTGGATGATGAGGACCCCACTCATTTCGCAGTAAAGTCCTATAGTCTGTCCCTATAGGATGGACTCGTATAGTGGATGATGAGGACCCCACTCATTTCGCAGCCCCATCCTATAGTCTGTCCCTATAGGATCGACTCGTATAGTGGATGATGAGGACCCCACTCATTTCGCAGTACAGTCCTATAGTCTGTCCCTATAGGATGGACTCGTATAGTGGATGATGAGGACCCCACTCATTTCGCAGTACAGTCCTATAGTCTGTCCTATAGGATGGACTCATATAGTGGATGATGAGGACCCCACTCATTTTGCAGTACAATCCTATAGTCTGTCCTATAGGATGGACTCTCATAGTGGATGATGAGGATCCCTCTCATTTCGCAGCCCCATCCTATAGTCTATCCCTATAGAACGGACTCATATAGTGGATGATGAGGATCCCTCTCATTTCGCAGCCCCATCCTATAGTCTATCCCTATAGAACGGACTCGTATAGTGGATGATGAGGACCCCACTCATTTCGCAGCCCCATCCTATAGTCTGTCCCTATAGGATGGACTCGTATAGTGGATGATGAGGACCCCACTCATTTTGCAGTACAGTCCTATAGTCTGTCCTATAGGATGGACTCGTATAGTGGATGATGAGGACCCCACTCATTTCGTAGCCCCATCCTATAGTCTGTCCCTATAGGATGGACTCGTATAGTGGATGATGAGGACCACACTCATTTTGTAGTACAGTCCTATAGTCTGTCCCTATAGGATGGACTCGTATAGTGAATGATGAGGACCCCACTCATTTCGCAGCCCCATCCTATAGTCTGTCCCTATAGGATGGACTTGTATAGTGGATGATGAGGACCCCACTCATTTCGCAGCCCCATCCTATAGTCTGTCCCTATAGGATGGACTCGTATAGTGGATGATGAGGACTCCACTCATTTCGCAGTACAGTCCTATAGTCTGTCCCTATAGGATGGACTCGTATAGTGGATGATGAGGACCCCACTCATTTCGCAGTACAGTCCTATAGTCTGTCCTATAGGATGGACTCATATAGTGGATGATGAGGACCCCACTCATTTTGCAGTACAATCCTATAGTCTGTCCTATAGGATGGAATCTCATAGTGGATGATGAGGACCCCACTCATTTCGCAGCCCCATCCTATAGTCTATCCCTATAGAACGGACTCGTATAGTGGATGATGAAGACCCCACTCATTTTGCAGTACAGTCCTATAGTCTGTCCTATAGGATGGACTCGTATAGTGGATGATGAGGACCCCACTCATTTCGCAGTACAGTCCTATAGTCTGTCCCTATAGGATGGACTCGTATAGTGGATGATGAAGACCCCACTCATTTTGTAGTACAGTCCTATAGTCTGTCCCTATAGGATGGACTCGTATAGTGGATGATGAGGACCCCACTCATTTCGCAGTACAGTCCTATAGTCTGTCCTATAGGATGGACTCGTATAGTGGATGATGAGGACCCCACTCATTTCGCAGTACAGTCCTATAGTCTGTCCTATAGGATGGACTCATATAGTGGATGATGAGGACCCCACTCATTTTGCAGTACAGTCCTATAGTCTGTCCTATAGGATGGACTCGTATAGGGGATGATGAGGACCCCACTCATTTCGCAGTACAGTCCTATAGTCTGTCCCTATAGGATGGACTCGTATAGTGGATGATGAGGACCCCACTCATTTTGTAGTACAGTCCTATAGTCTGTCCCTATAGGATGGACTCGTATAGTGGATGATGAGGACCCCACTCATTTTGCAGCCCCGTCTTATAGTCTGTCCCTATAGGATGGACTCGTATAGTGGATGATGAGGACCCCACTCATTTCGCAATACAGTCCTATAGTCTGTCCCTATAGGATGGACTCGTATAGTGGATGATGAGGACCCCACTCATTTCGTAGCTCCATCCTATAGTCTGTCCCTATAGGATGGACTCGTATAGTGGATGATGAGGACCCCACTCATTTCGCAGTACAGTCCTATATTCTGTCCCTATAGGATGGACTCGTATAGTGGATGATGAGGACCCCACTCATTTCGCAGTACAGTCCTATAGTCTGTCCCTATAGGATGGACTCGTATAGTGGATGATGAGGACCCCACTCAGTTCGCAGCCCCGTCCATTAGCGGCTTCGTAACGAGCTGCTACATTCCCCGCGCCATCCAGACAATAGGTGCATTTGTCTACATGGAAATCAGGAGCGTTACATTGTTTCCTCGTTCCCAAGGTGAGACGGTGCCCACAAAACGCCCTGAACCCCCCCATCTCATTAGACGCCCGTCTCCTTTCATGGCTCGGAGCCAGGAGATAATGATGAGACGACTTATTAGGGACAGCTAATTTTTTTTTGTTCCTCTCGTCTCGGGGGCTTCTGTCGTCCTCTTCTCTTTTTTTTTTGAGCGTCTGTTGACGCTTCTCCCGGGCGCGTGTCATCTCGTCGTCTCGATTTCATGCATAAGCAGTGGGACGCATCTCTTTATGGGCTGCAGCCGTTCTGCCTTCGCTTGCATTGAATTTATCATTATCTTCTTGCACATTTCATCTTATTCCTGCCTGGGATTTTTTTTTTCTCTCTTTTTTTCGCCAGCCCGTTGCGCCCACTTTATGGTTTATACATGATGTGGCTTCTCTTTGAAGCCAGACGGTTTGAGAGATGCCCTCGTCAGGAGAAGTGCCTTTCACCAATTTAACATGCTGAGGGCCCCAAGCTCCAACATCTCAATCGAAAGGGGGTCACCGGGTGGCACCGGCGAGTGTCAGCAAGTGCTGTTTAATTGCCAATCTAGGTTTCTCCACGGTGTTTAAAGTATAATGACCCTTCACTTAATTCTGAGAATCCCTGGCCCTGGCGCTGCATTGAATGAATATCAAAGGCTACGACAGAACAGGGTGCAGCGCCTGCATTCCCATAACTGTCATCCGTCTAATGGACCTGTACTTGTGTCAGCCCATTATCACAATAATCTATTTAATTTGCTGTATACTCTTTTTAACTAGACACCTTTCATTCTGCCAAGTTTGGACGGAAGCCCAAAAAGGAGGAGAAAAAAAAAAAAAAGATTCCCAAGGTGTCCCGCTCGCTAATAATAATCCTGCCAGCAGCATACCTCTGCTCGAAGCGTTAACCCACCCGCTGCCGGCGGAACGTCGTCTACGTACCCACCGGACGCATCGGCCAGATCCGGACATTGATGGCTGGAAAGTGCCTCTTTCCCCCACCAGACTGGCACAATACATGTATTTACCCATCTATAGGTTTGTTTATAAACATTTCTTATATATGTACGCAGACTTTATTTATTTATCGTGACTTTTTCTATAGCCGGTATCGACTCGGCTTTACACGTACAGATATCTGACCAATGTCTGTCCAATCAGATGAACATTGCTATTCGATCTGACTGAAATACATCCTATTTGCCGGAAAAATGATATGAAAATACAAATCCGATAAACAAATGTAACCTAACAGAAAGGTTTTATAGTGGGACGATGAGGATGGGAAAATGAAGAGGAAACAATGAAGACAAAACGACAAAGACAAGATGATGAAGACAAGACGGTTAACTGAGATGATAATGACGAGATGATGAAGTGAGACGATGACGACGAAACGATGAATAGGATACAATGAAGATGGGATGATGAAGACGAGATGATGAAGACAAGACAATGAAGATGAGAGGACGAAGAAAAGACGATAAAAAGAGGATGAAGACGAGAGAACGAAAACGAGATGATGATGACGAGGACGAAAACGAGAGGATGAAGACGACAGGATGAAGAAAAGACGAGGAAAAGACGATGAAAAAGAAAGGATGAAGACGAGAGGACGAAGACGAGATGAGGAAGACGAGACGAGGAAGACGAGACGAGGAAGACGAGACGATGAAGAAGATGCGATGAAGAAGATGAGACGAGACAATGACGAGAGGAGGAAGACGAGATGATAAAAACAAGAGGAGGAAGACAAGAGGAGCAAGACGAGAGGAGGAAGACGAGAGGAGGAAGACGAGAGGAGGAAGACGAGAGGAGGAAGACGAGAGGAGGAAGACGAGAGGAGGAAGACGAGAGGAGGAAGACGAAAGGAGGAAGACGAAAGGAGGAAGACGAAAGGAGGAAGACGAAAGGAGGAAGACGAAAGGAGGAAGACGAAAGGAGGAAGACGAAAGGAGGAAGACCAGACGAGGAATAGGAGACCAGGAAGAGGAGAGGACGAAAACGAGAGGATGAAGAAAAGAGGAAAAGACGATGAAGATGAGAGGATGAATATGAGAGGACGAAGAGGAGACGAGGAAGAGGAGACGAGGAAGAGGAGACGAGGAAGAGGAGACGAGGAAGAGGAGACGAGGAAGAGGAGACGAGGAAGAGGAGACGAGGAAGAGGAGACGAGGAAGAGGAGACGAGGAAGAACAGGCAAGGAAGAACAGGCGAGGAAGAACAGGCGAGGAAGAACAGGCGATGAAAACGATGAGACGAGACAATGAAGACGAGAGGATAAAGACGAGACGAGGAAGAGGAGACAAGGAAGAGGAGACGAGGAAGAGGAGACGAGGAAGAGGAGACGAGGAAGAGGAGACGAGGAAGAGGAGACGAGGAAGAGGAGACGAGGAAGAGGAGACGAGGAAGAGGAGACGAGGAAGAGGAGACGAGGAAGAGGAGACAAGGAAGAGGAGACAAGGAAGAGGAGACGAGGAAGAGGAGATGAGGAAGAGGAGACGAGGAAGAGGAGACGAGAGGATTAAGAAGAGAGGATGAAGATGAAGGCGAGAGGATGAAGACAAGAGGATGAAGACAAAATGGTGAAGATAAGACGGTGAAGACATGACGGTGAAGACATGACGGTGAAGACATGACGGTGAAGACATGACGGTGAAGACATGACGGTGAAGACAAGACGGTGAAGACAAGACGGTGAAGACAAGACGGTGAAGACAAGACGGTGAAGACAAGACGGTGAAGACAAGACGGTGAAGACAAGACGGTGAAGACAAGACGGTGAAGACAAGACGGTGAAGACAAGACGGTGAAGACAAGACGGTGAAGACAAGACAATCTGAAGGTGTAGAGTGATAATGTAGAGCAATCTTATCTTGGTAGCACTGGGCAGATGCCTCCAATATGGATCACTCCGAGGTTGTAGCCTTTATGTCATTAAATGATATTTTAGGAATTTTTAAAGATTCAGGATCACAGATTTTAATTCTAAGTTATCGTAAATCTTACATCCATTTAGTAACTAAAACTTTTATAAGAATTACGTGAATCCCCAATAGTACTTAGGACTATAATAATGTATCAAGAACAATGACGCATGCCAGTCACATGACTGACGGTCGGAGGAACAATATGGGACCATCCACAATAGCAAAATATTTAATGCAACAGCGACACTGATACATAGAAATCTTAAAGTAGTGATTCCAAGACCCTGGGGAGGATAAAGCTCAACGTCACGTTGTAACAGACGCTGCAAATCACAAGAAAGAAAGTATCCAGTCTCATCTCCTCACAAACAATCAGACTCCGTTCACATGGAGAACCTGCACTGACAGTCAGACTCCGTTCACATGGAGAACCTGCACTGACAGTCAGACTCAGGTCACATGGAGAACCTGCACTGACAGTCAGACTCCGTTCACATGGAGAACCTGCACTGACAGTCAGACTCAGGTCACATAGAGAACCTGCACTGACAGTCAGGCTCCAGTCACATAGAGAACCTGCACTGACAGTC
This sequence comes from Allobates femoralis, assembly GCA_033576535.1. Classification (NCBI taxonomy): domain Eukaryota; kingdom Metazoa; phylum Chordata; class Amphibia; order Anura; family Aromobatidae; genus Allobates; species Allobates femoralis. The sequence continues at coordinate 9,095,566 of JARQOC010000006.1, read as the reverse complement.
ACACTCAGGTCACATAGAGAACCTGCACTGACAGTCAGACTCAGGTCACATAGAGAAACTGCACTGACAGTCAGACTCAGGTCACAGAGAACCTGCACTGACAGTCACACTCAGGTCACACAGAGAACCTGCATTGACAGTCAGACTCAGGTCACATAGAGAACCTGCACTGACAGTCAGACTCAGGTCACATAGAGAAACTGCACTGACAGTCAGACTCAGGTCACATGGAGCACCTGCACTGACAGTCAGACTCAGGTCACATAGAGAACCTGCACTGACAGTCACACTCAGGTCACACAGAGAACCTGCATTGACAGTCAGACTCAGGTCACATAGAGAACCTGCACTGACAGTCAGACTCAGGTCACATGGAGAACCTGCACTGACAGTCAGACTCAAGTCAAATGGAGAACCTGCACTGACAGTCAGACTCCGGTCACATGGAGAACCTGCACTGACAGTCAGACTCAGGTCACATAGAGAACCTGCACTTACAGTCAGACTCAGGTCACATAGAGAACCTGCACTGACAGTCAAACTCAGGTCACATAGACAATCTGCACTGACAGTCAGACTCAGGTCACATAGAGAACCTGCACTGACAGTCAGACTCAGGTCACATAGAGAACCTGCACTGACAGTCAGACTCCGGTCACATAGAGAACCTGCACTGACAGTCAGACTCCGGTCACATAGAGAACCTGCACTGACAGTCAGACTCAGGTCACATAGAGAACCTGCACTGACAGTCAGACTCAGGTCACATAGAGAACCTGCACTGACAGTCAGACTCAGGTCACATAGACAATCTGCACTGACAGTCAGACTCAGGTCACATGGAGAACCTGCACTGATACGCCGGTCACATGGAGAATCTGCACTGACAGTCAGACTCAGGTCACATAGAGAACCTGCACTGACAGTCAGACTCCGGTCACATAGAGAACCTGCACTGACAGTCAGACTCAGGTCACATAGAGAACCTGCACTGACAGTCAGACTCCGGTCACATAGAGAACCTGCACTGATAGTCAGACTCAGGTCACATAGAGAACCTGCACTGACAGTCAGACTCAGGTCACATAGAGAAACTGCACTGACAGTCAGACTCCGGTCACATGGAGAATCTGCACTGACAGTCAGACTCCGGTCACATGGAGAATCTGCACTGACAGTCAGACTCAGGTCACATAGAGAACCTGCACTGACAGTCAGACTCCGGTCACATAGAGAACCTGCACTGACAGTCAGACTCCGGTCACATAGAGAACCTGCACTGACAGTCAGACTCAGGTCACATGGAGAACCTGCACTGACAGTCAGACTCCGGTCACATAGAGAACCTGCACTGACAGTCACACTCAGGTCACATAGAGAATCTGCACTGACAGTCAGACTCCGGTCACATAGAGAACCTGCACTGACAGTCAGACTCAGGTCACATAGAGAACCTGCAATGACAGTCAGACTCAGGTCACATAGAGAACCTGCAATGACAGTCAGACTCAGGTCACATAGAGAATCTGCACTGACAGTCAGACTCAGGTCACATGGAGAACCTGCACTGACAGTCAGACTCAGATCACATAGAGAACCTGCACTGACAGTCAGACTCAGGTCACATAGAGAACCTGCACTGACAGTCAGACTCAGGTTACATAGAGTATCTGCACTGACAGTCAGACTCCGGTCACATAGACAATCTGCACTGACAGTCAGACTCAGGTCACATAGAGAACCTGCAATGACAGTCAGACTCAGGTCACATAGAGAACCTGCAATGACAGTCAGACTCAGGTCACATAGAGAATCTGCACTGACAGTCAGACTCAGGTCACATGGAGAACCTGCACTGACAGTCAGACTCAGATCACATAGAGAACCTGCACTGACAGTCAGACTCAGGTCACATAGAGAACCTGCACTGACAGTCAGACTCAGGTCACATGGAGAACCTGCACTGACAGTCAGACTCAGGTCACATAGAGAACCTGCACTGACAGTCAGACTCAGGTCACATAGAGAACCTGCACTGACAGTCAGACTCAGGTTACATAGAGTATCTGCACTGACAGTCAGACTCAGGTCACATGGAGAACCTGCACTGACAGTCAGACTCCATTTAGATGCAGATTTTGCCCTCCCTGATACCAGGAATATTGGTCATCAATCATAATCACGTTCACAAATAACGCAATAGAATAACATAATGAAAACGGCCAGTGTGCTCAGGATGAGTCCGCGAGGTGCGGCACCAGAGAGTAGTTCATGTTCTGACCTGACGGTGTCACTGTTTCTACAATACTTCAGCGGGATCAGAAGTCATTACTGATATTATTATTACTATTATATATCTAATCTGGTTTATGTAATATAAAGAATTACACAGAAATATAGATAACGGAATACAGGATAACGTGACATGAAATATACAGGATCTGATCTATGTCATATATAATCTAGATACATAACACGATACAGATACAACAAAATATAGAGAATACGTAGAATAATATATGTAATATCTGATGTAATTTATAGAATATTGATATATAATAAAATACAGATAATATATAAAATCAAGCACATAATGTTTGATCTATTTAATATATACAATATATAAAGTCAGATTCTCAAGATAAGATAAACAAAATAAAGATACTATATACAATCTAATTATCTATCTATTATCTATGAACCATAGCTATCAACAATATGCATCTATTTTTTTATCTATCATCTATGTATCTATTAATTATTGATCATTTATTATCTATCATCTATTATTTATCTATTATCTATCATTATTTATTATCTATCAATTATTGATCATCTATTTATCTATGTATCTATCTCATATTATCTATCAATCATCTATCAACAATATCTATCTTTTATTGATAATCTATCTATGAACTATCTATCATCTCTCTATCATCCAACTATTATCTATCATTTATCTATTATCTTTCATCTATCTGTATATAAATGATCATCTATATATCTATCCATCAATTATTGATCATCTACGGAATTTATCAATGTATCGATCTTATATTATCTGTCAATCTATTAACAATATCTATCAACAATATCTATCGATCTATCTTTCTATCTATCAATTATTGATAATCTATCTACGATCTATCATCCATTATCTATCATCTATCTGTATATAATTGATCATCTATCTATCTAATAATCCCCTTCATTGACCCATACTTTGGGCTTCCCCTTTGCTTTATCTGACTTTGTTATCCCATCTCTCACTTCCTACAGACGTATTGGGGCAGTTTTTCTCTGCGTGTTTCTCACCTTGACATGGAAGCATTGACGGTAAGCGCGGTGGGGTAGGGATGTCGGAAGCCCCCGGTTGTGATCGGGTACACCGGTTGACCTTGCCTTGAAAGGGGGGGAAAAGAAAAAAGTGGAGAAATTGAGTATAAATAGGTGAAAATAAATAAATTACATTCCGGCATTCTCAACTAATCAAGACAAAAATCTTGGGGATTGTACGGCGCAGATCAAAGCCGACAATATGACGGCCATAAATCTGATACGGGCGGCTAATTAAATTTTCTAACCTCGGCTTATGTCAATATCGGGCCTCTCTCCGGGCTGGAACGAGGTGTTTTGTTGTGATAATTAAAGGCGAAGCCTTTGCTTCTTTAATGGAGCCATCACACTAATTGAGGGCTACGCCGGCAAAGAAAATAATAATGAATGGAAATTTATACCAAAATAAAGTGCAGGGAATCAAAGGCGTCGAGCGGCGCGCCGGGTCCCTTCCGCTATTTAGATCTTGGTGAGAAAACATTAAATTAACAGATCTTAATTTGTAGCCTTTTGTCACATTAATGAGACTTGACAAGATTTACCGGGGGAAAGTCCCCAAATACTATTGTGGGCAACCAATCGCCAGTCACCGCTCGTTACAATAATTAATGATTACAACAACCTGCACTGGGGGAGATCTTGAGAAAGACTCAGTCGTTTCTGAATAAATTATTGGTCCCTTAACCGCAAGAAGACAGAGACTGCGTAATGACTGGAGGAGCGGCGGGCGGGGGAGGGGAGAACACGGCCTTTATTGTCACATTTTTGCAACTTGTTCTCTCTACACTTTTATTTATTCCATTAGATACATGAGGACGGGGTTCAGTGATGGCCCCCCGAAATACTGGGGGGTCTATTACATTCATCAGGACCCCAAAAGGTAATTTTTAGAGGCCCATTGTGCTCAGATATTGGGGTCTGTACCCCATAAATAATGTAAATTCTACCGGTCCTCATCAGATACAGGAGGACAAGGTTCAGAGATGGCTCCCCGAAACACTGCAGACAGGGGTGTAACTACAACAGGCGCAGGTGTTGCAATTGCACCCGGGCCCTGGAGCCTAGGGGGCCCCAAAAGTGCGTTTGGCCTAAAGAAAAAGGTTAATAATATTAAAGATTTGCAATAATTGGGGGCCCCGTTGGAGCTTTCGCATCGGGGCCCATGAGCTTTAAGTTACGCCACTGATGGGAAGATATTGAGAAGTCGCTGATGAATATTCAGTCTGTACAGAAACTTCATGTATTTATGAAACAATGTAACAAGTGACGGAATGTTTATAATTGTCAGTAACATAGAAGCAGCAGTGTAATTACAACAGGTGCAGGGGTTACAATTGCACCCTGGCCCTGGAGCCTAGGGGGCCCCAAAAGTCCCTTTGGTCTATAGAAAAAGACTAATACTAGGGGCGGACTGGCCCAGGTGGCAGAGAGGTATTTGCCCCCCAGGCCAGTGGTTCAGTCCCATTGAGGGCCGCCCCCACAGTGAGAGTGGCCGCGCACTCACTTTATTTATAGCGGAACCCAGCAGGCGGAACGCGGGATTGGAGCGGCGGGAGTACCCCCCCCGATCCTCACTTTGCCACCAGACAACACCCCCTTCCCCCCCCACTCTCCTCACTTGGCCGCTAGCACTTCCCACAGTCCTCACTTTGGCCACTGGCCCTGATTAATGCTATTACAGATTTGCAATATTTGTGGGGCCTATTTGAGCCCATGAGCTTCAAATTACGCCACTGACTGCAGGGCTATTATATTCATCAGGATCCCAAAAGGTAATAATCTAGAAGTCCATTGTGCTCAGATATTGGGGGCTATACTCAAAAAATAATGTAAATTCTACCAGTCCACATCACATCCAGGAAGGGCAGTGGCATAACTTAAAGCTCATAGGCCCCGATGTGAAAGCTCCAACGGGGCCCCCAATTATTTCTCATTTTGAATAGCACTTTTTCTAAAAGTCAAAGAGACATTTGGAGCCCCCTAGGCTCCATGGCCAGGGTGCGATTGCAACCCCTGCACCTGTTGTAGTTATCCTCCTGGGAGGGATGTACCCGAATAATGCCGCCACATACATTACATTTTGCTATTTAAGGTCGTGTGCACAAGCTGCATTTTTTCACGCATTTTGCATGCAAATCTTCATGCAGCAAATCAATGAGAATCCTGAGGTTCTGTGTACATGCTGCTTTTTTCCCCCCCTACAGATTTGGTGCAGAAATAAATGTGCAGCATGTCAATTCTTGCAGCATTTTTCCACCCCAAAGTGCATGAAAAATGTATTGAACAAACACATGCAAAAAATGCATCAAAACTGCACTGAAAACGCATCAAAAGCACACTGTTGCATTTTTGGTGCGTTTTTCCTACCAGAAATTTCTGCAACCAAATACTCAACATGCACATTCCCTTTTGGAAAAGACTAAAGATGGGGGGGAAGGGGTTGCACCACAGATTGAACCCACACAAATGCTGCAGGATCAGGACTGCCCTCCCAGATTGTCAGGAAGCACAGGACAGATCCATAGCATAAAGAGATCCCAAGAATGCATGTTAGATCTTAATTTCATTACTGTTTCTCTCCTGAGATTTCAGCTTTTTGTTTTGTTAAAATCCATCGTACGGTTCCAGAGATATGAGCTGTTTACTTAGTGCTATCCAAAGGGGTGTGGCTCACAGAACAGCCTGAAGACACACCCCTGAGGATCCTACAGGCCACACCTCCTTGCTAGCAAACACTACTAGTAAAAAGGCCTGTATCTCCAGAACCGTTTGTCAGATTTAAATAAACAAAAAGCAGAAAACTCAGGGAAGCAGCGGGAATCAAATAAAAGAGCAAAAACTGACAACATTTAACCACATTAAGATGCCTCAGGATACTTCATTCATCACAATCTCAAAAGCTGCTATTATTTACCATCTTTTCAGTTCACCATTAAAATATATCAACCACTGAGGACTCTCGGATTCTAATATTCTTCATTCATCACATTTACTTTACGTTGGAATGTAAAATAATAATAAAAAATAAAGGTAAAAACACTGGAACTGCTTACTGTGGTACTAACCATCCTAGCGGATGGGGGATCTGTCCTACGGTGCCCGGTGATAAAGGGTAATAGGGTGATATGTCTGGAGGGTGAGGAGGCCGAGGGATTCCTGAGGAGACAAGAAAACAGAATTAACAAGAGTTAAAAAAAAAAAAAAATTACAAAAAATATAATAAAATTTTTTTTTATCTAATAACAAAAGTCACATTAAGGCTAAGATAGACAAAAGATAATACAAAAAAAAGACCTTATGGGCCCCTTATTGGACACCCGTCCACCATGACCCGGGTCTATGAGATGCTCTGGATTATCCAGGGGGTCTAATGAATGGATTAAATCAGTGTCAGCTGCTGTAGAACCACAAACCCCAGAATGTCCTGGAAGGTGTAGTCTCTAGACAACTGCTATCAATCCCTATCAGGAGACTTAGGCGATGTTCACATGTTGCTTTTTGCTGCTTTTTACTGCAGCTAAATTTCTATTTTTTAATTTGCAGAAAACATGAAAAACATTGCAAAAAAACAGCAAAAATGCAACATGTGAACCTGGAATATGTGTAGAACTCTTGGGGGATTACTGGTTCAGCGATTGTATTCTGTGCAGATTCACTATTGATCTTCACTTTCTGCTTTCCTTGTGGCAAATGCTCTTAACCGCTTTCCTACAAGTGGAGCAGTGGGCAAATGTCCCAGAGTTCTCCGTGTCCTGATGAACCGGCCACAACCTGCTGGTAGACTTTTCCCTGTGAGGTCATTTCTCTGCCGTTCATGATAATGCATGAATAAAACAGACACAGCTGCAGGGAGAAGAGATGTAAAACAGGGAGGAAGGAGGAGACGGCTCGCCAAAAATCATAAATAAATGATCACCGCCAGCACAAAAGACAGGTGGACGGGCGAAGCCGCCGCTAAAAACATCATTTGTAAAACTCTCCAGCCGAGAGATGAACAGAGAGAGGGTGGAGAACACGTTACACCTGCCGGAGTCCATCTGTGCCTGCGCCTTTAAGAGGGAACACAAGACAGGATGGAATGTTTACAAATAAGGGACAAAAAGTAACAATGTATCATGTGAAGGATCCCGAGATGGGAGCACTGGAATCCCGACAGGAAAATGACAAATATTTCAGACCTGTCCCCTACATCTGGCGGCCGACGGTCACATTGATGACTCCCACCAGACTTCAGCTCCAAAAAGAGAAACAACGGCCGCTGGAGTCGGGGATTGCAAGAAACAATTGGGGGCTTTAATGACTAGAAGTCACTGTCCACTAGTCCCATCATACATAGTCTAAGGCCATGTTCACATGTTGAGTTTTTGCTGTTTTTTTCTGCAGCCAAAACGTGATCTCGTCAAGAAAAAAAAGTGACTTCCAAAAAGCAGGTTTTGCTGTGTTATTGCTGTATTTTTTGCAGCTTTTATTCTTACATATTTTTTGTGTTTTTGGTGTCATCGCAGCATGGTGGCTCAGTGGTTAGCACTGTATGGTGGCTCAGTGGTTAGCACTGTATATGGTGGCTCAGTGGTTAGCACTGTATATGGTGGCTCAGTGGTTAGCACTGTATACGGTGGCTCAGTGGTTAGCACTGTATATGGTGGCTCAGTGGTTAGCACTGTATATGGTGGCTCAGTGGTTAGCACTGTATATGGTGGCTCAGTGGTTAGCACTGTATGGTGGCTCAGTGGTTAGCACTGTATGGTGGCTCAGTGGTTAGCACTGTATGGTGGCTCAGTGGTTAGCACTGTATGGTGGCTCAGTGGTTAGCACTGTATGGTGGTTCAGTGGTCAGCACTGTATATGGTGGCTCAGTGGTTAGCACTGTATGGTGGCTCAGTGGTTAGCACTGTATACGGTGGCTCAGTGGTTAGCGCTGTATATGGTGGCTCAGTGGTTAGCACTGTATATGGTGGCTCAGTGGTTAGCACTGTATATGGTGGCTCAGTGGTTAGCACTGTGTATGGTGGCTCAGTGGTTAGCACTGTATAAGGTGGCTCAGTGGTTAGCACTGTACGGTGGCTCAGTGGTTAGCACTGTATATGGTGGCTCAGTGGTTAGCACTGTACGGTGGCTCAGTGGTTAGCACTGTATGGTGGCTCAGTGGTTAGCACTGTATGGTGGCTCAGTGGTTAGCACTGTATGGTGGCTCAGTGGTTAGCACTGTATATGGTGGCTCAGTGGTTAGCACTGTATATGGTGGCTCAGTGGTTAGCACTGTATATGGTGGCTCAGTGGTTAGCACTGTATGGTGGCTCAGTGGTTAGCACTGTATATGGTGGCTCAGTGGTTAGCACTGTATGGTGGCTCAGTGGTTAGCACTGTATGGTGGCTCAGTGGTTAGCACTGTATGGTGGTTCAGTGGTCAGCACTGTATATGGTGGCTCAGTGGTTAGCACTGTATGGTGGCTCAGTGGTTAGCACTGTATGGTGGCTCAGTGGTTAGCACTGTATGGTGGTTCAGTGGTCAGCACTGTATATGGTGGCTCAGTGGTTAGCACTGTATGGTGGCTCAGTGGTTAGCACTGTATACGGTGGCTCAGTGGTTAGCACTGTATGATGGCTCAATGGTTAGCACTTTACTGTGGTTCAGTAGTTAGCACTGTATATGGTGGGTCAGTGGTTAGCACTGTATATGGTGGATCAGTGGTTAGCACTGTATATGGTGGCTCAGTGGTTAGCATTGTATGGTGGCTCAGTGGTTAGCATTGTATGGTGGCTCAGTGGTTAGCACTGTATGGTGGCTCAGTGGTTAGCACTGTATGGTGGCTCAGTGGTTAGCATTGTATGGTGGGTCAGTGGTTAGCACTGTACAGTGGCTCAGTGGTTAGAATTTTACTGTGGCTCAGTGGTTAGCATTGTACAGTGGCTCAGCACTCAGCTCTGTATGGTGGCTCAGTGGTCAGCACTGTTACTTTGCAGCGCTGGAGTCCAGGGTTGGAGCTTGTATGTTCTCCCTGTATTCTCGTGGGTTTCCCCTGGGTTCCTTGGTTTCCTCCTACACTACAAAGACTGATAAAGAATGTAGATTGTGAGCCCTAATAGGGACAGTGTTCCTGATGTATGTAAAACGTTGTGGAAATACTAGTGCTATATATGTGAATAAATATATTATTATTTGTCTACAGTACATGTTAAATTTAGTATCATTCACCAGAAAAGCAGCAAAAAATGCAGCAGTTGCGTTTTTGCATTTTCTTGTTGCTTTCAATGGTGAAAAATTGCTGCAAAAACGCTGATAGAATGGACGCTGCTTCTTTCAAAAAGCGCAGCAGATTCCATTGCAGTTAGAAAGAAAATCAGTCGTGTTCAGGAGATTCCTGAAAACCCAGCAAAAATGCAACATGTAAATATAGCCTAAGGATGTGTTCACACAGAGCGCGTTTACCATGGTTTTATGCTAATCTAATCCTGCGCTTTTGTTTCACAGCACAATTTATATGATTCAGGGATTCGCTGTGCACACACATTGGTTTTATTTCTTTGCATAAACTGAAACCTGTATAGGTTTTGCTGCGTTTACAAAAGAACGAGCGTCAATTCTTTTCTAAGTTTTTGCTGCAGTCAATGACCAAAACACAGAAAAAACGCAGCAAAAACACCCTGTGTGACCATAGTCTAAGGGTTCGCTCATATCGAAGTGTGATTTAGGCCAAGTTCGAGTTGTGCTCTGTTTTTTTCTTGATCTGTTTTTGGTGCAGTTTCTCCACCCAAAACGGATCCTCTTTTTGCAAAAAAAGCATCAAAAACGCATCATTTGTTTGCTGCATTTGTGCACTGTCTTCGGGGGACACAGAGAGGCACAGACACACACACTTTCATACCCTTCCCGCAATCCCATGGTCTTGCTCCCGGGCATCAGCAGGACCTGTAGGTAGTACGAGAACTTACAGGACCATGGCCATGTGACTGAATCACATGAGTAGGTCCTGGAAGTACCGTATCGACTACCTACAGGTCCTGCTGATGCCCGGGAGGAAGACATCACCGGGGATCACCATGGATCGCCGGAGAGTGTAAGTAATTGAACCCTAACCCTAATGCAGAAAACCAGAGCAATAATTGATGCTCGTTACTTCTGGATCCGCTTTCTGTCAAAAACGCAACATCTAAACAGCAAATGGAAAATCCCCATTCACTTTGCTGCAGACACAGCAACTGATACGATTTTGGTGCAGTTTAAAAAAAAAAAAGCAACACCAACAATGGATCAGAAACGTCAAGTGTGAACTTAGCCTTATCCCTCAGGCTGACAACAGAAGGCAAAACTCAGACCAGCTCTGACTCATTGAATAACATTGGTGCAAGTGTAATCTGATTTTTTTTTAATTATATTTAATGCAGATGTGAGAGAACCCTAAAAGGGAAACCCAATAGCAATATAGCAAATTACAGGGTAAATCCGGGTCACACGTACCTGTTTTGGGGTCCACATCGGCCTGTAAGTGCGGCGGGGGGTTCCCAGGGGTAAAGTGCTCATTACTGTAGGTGATAAGCGGTGTGAGAGGGTGGACATGATGAGGGTGTTGTACTACTGGCACTTTATTAGACTGTGGAGACATAAAAAGAAAAGAGGATTTAATACAAACAGTTCTACAAGAAAGAAAAGACGGCGTCCTAAAGCATCAATGTAAAAGTCACCAATAAAGACCTAGAAATAAAACAAGCGGATATTACCCAGGAGGCAGAATAGCCATGGTTGTTCTATTTCCGGAAAAGTGGGGTCCAGAAACTATTTAGCTTTTAAAAAGTTAGAATAAAAAGTATAATACAATGCAGCGATATGAGCGCGGGAGGTGAGGAGCTGAAAGGAGGCAAATGTGATACATTGTATCATTGTACAAAGGAGACAGTTTGATACATTCTGATACATTCATTCATTGTATCAAGTGCTGGATTCTGATACATTGTTTCATTGTATGAAGGAGGCAGATGGATGTCTCGGACTCCTGTTTCAGGGAAAGGTGGGTGCGGGAAATATTTAGCTTTTAAAAAGTTAGGGAAAAGTATATTACTAAGGGGCAATAAGGGAGCGGGAGGTGCGATGCTGCAAGGAGGCTGATTGTGATACATTGTATCATTGTATGAAGGAGACAGGGTTGATACACTGTACCAAGGAGGCAGATTGTGATACACTGTACCAAGGAGGCAGATTGTGATACACTGTACCAAGGAGGCAGATTGTGATACACTGTACCAAGGAGGCAGATTGTGATACAATGTAACAAGGAGGCAGATTGTGATATCACTGTACCAAGGAGGCAGATTGTGATACACTGTACCAAGGAGGCAGATTGTGATACACTGTACCAAGGAGGCAGATTGTGATACACTGTACCAAGGAGGCAGATTGTGATACAATGTAACAAGGAGGCAGATTGTGATATCACTGTATCAAGGAGGCAGATTGTGATACACTGTACCAAGGAGGCAGATTGTGATACACTGTACCAAGGAGGCAGATTGTGATACACTGTACCAAGGAGGCAGATTGTGATACAATGTAACAAGGAGGCAGATTGTGATATCACTGTACCAAGGAGGCAGATTGTGATATCACTGTACCAAGAAGGCAGATTGTGATACACTGTATCAAGGAGGCAGATTGTGATATACTGTACCAAGGAGGCAGATTGTGATACACTGTAACAAGGAGGCAGATTGTGATATCACTGTAACAAGGAGGCAGATTGTGATACACTGTACCAAGGAGGCAGATTGTGATACACTTTACCAAGGAGGCAGATTGTGATATCACTGTACCAAGGAGGCAGATTGTGATACACTGTACCAAGGAGGCAGATTGTGGTACACTGTACCAAAGAGGCAGATTGTGATATACTGTACCAAGGAGGCAGATTGTGATACACTGTACCAAGGAGGCAGATTGTGATACACTGTACCAAGGAGGCAGATTGTGATATACTGTACCAAGGAGGCAGATTGTGACACATTGTATCATGTAGACAATTTGATACATTCTTTCATTGTATCAAGAGGCAGATTTTGATACATTGTTTCATTGTGTGAAGGAGGTAGATGCTTGTCTGACTCCTGTTTCCGGGAAAGTTTGGTCCAGAAATTATTTAGCTTTTAAAAAGTTGGGAAAAAGTATATTACAAAGCAGCGATATAAGGTGCAGAGCTGCAGGGGGGAAGATTGTGATACATTGTATTAGCATTGTATGAAGGAGATAGGCTTGATACATTTTGATACATTGTATCAAGGAGACAGTTTGATACATTCATTCATTGTATCAAGAGCCGGATTTTTAATACACTGTATCAAGAAGGCAGATTGTGAAACATTGTATCATGGAGACAGAGTTTGATACATTCTTTCGTTGTATTAAGAGCAGGATTGTGATACATTAGAAGGCAACTTGTGATACATTGTATCAAGGAGACAGAGTATATATTCTTTCATTGTATAAAGAGCCAGAGTTTGATACATTGTATCAAGGAGACAAATTGTGATACACTATATCATGGAGACAGTTTGATACATTCTTTCATTGTATCAGGATTGCGATATATTTTAATACACTGTATCAAATAGGCAGATTGTGATACATTACATCACTGTATCAAAGAGACAGCGTTTCATACATTCTTTCATTGTATTAAGGCTGGCTTCACACTTGTGTCGCGTTCAGGGTGCGGAAGAGAGTGTGTGATTTGTGCGCATGCGTACAAATCATACATGGCAGTGAATGGGTGCGCATGGGGTGCGCACGCCAATCTGCACCCGAGCGCATACACCCCGCGTCCCCATGTTAAACATAGGGACTTGCGGTGTATGCGCTCAGCTTTGGGGTCCCCCTCTGCAGGACGCTGCAGAGGGGGACACAAGTGTGAAGGCAGCCTAAGAGCGGAATTTTGATACATTGTAGATGAAGGAGTCTGGGTAGCGGCGGCCATACTAGTTGTCACTCAACTTTTCGAGTAACAGACGGAACTAGAACATGTTTTATCTTCCGGACATTTGTTAATAAACTGAACGACATTATTTTATGCTGCATATGACGTCTCGGCTATAAATGAAACCAAAATGTTCCTGTCTTTTTCCTTTTCTACTACAAACCTCGACCCCATTGATAATCCGTCTCCACCAGGGGAGCACAAACAACAAAACTCATCGTTTCAGTTTTTTCTTTCTTATTTGTCTTGTGATCTTCTAAATGTCAAATTTTGTGCAAAATCAAAGTACGGTAGCTTTTTTCTAATCTTTTTACACAAAAATAAAAATTTGACTTTATATTTCAACATTGTGCAAAAAAACAAAGTTCGTAGATTAACAAGAAAGCTGGAATAACCGCACTCCATTGTGCAAAAAATGTCATATTTTAAAAAGTTGCAAACTTTAAATATTAAAACTTTATTAATGTTAAAATTATGAATTAAACAGACTCATCGGAATAAAGAAAACTGCGCTTTTCACGCCGAACAACAAAAAACAAGTAAAGGGAACTAAAATAAATAAATAAAATAAAATATAAATAAATTTAAATAAAATAAAAAATAAATAAAATAGAAAAGAATAATAAATAAAAGTCACTGCCCCACTTCATCATTTATGACTGAGCCACTGTGCCGCCAATAATTCAGTAGTTTGCAACAATTTGCGGCTATTTAAAAAGTCGTCACATTTTTCCGCCGAGTGATGTATTTTTTTTGTTAGGAATGTTTGTGCCGCGGTTGCAGTCGTGTAACCGATTGTGCAACTTTTCTCTCTAAAATACAGCAAAGACGACAAAAGTCCAAAGTAAAGCGCATTATGTTATCTTGCATAAAATTCCTGAACCAATTTTAGAGAATGAACATTAGGAACGGCAACGAATATTACAAGAAAGAAAGAAAAGTGACTCAGAAGCCCCCAACATTGATGAAGCCGCCCCAATATGTCCGGGAGTGAGGAGGACTCGGGTGACAGACGTTTGATCACCGGCAGAGGAAACTATGGATTTTCTGCAAGAATATCTGGATACAATTGTGATACATCGGCCCCAGTTCATCTCTGTCTTTGCACCATTTTTCTGGATTATTAATGCTCCTTACACAGGAGTATTTTGCCTTTTTCTATTTAGTTTTTGATGTTTTTTAATTATTTTTTAATTTTTCTTCTTTTTTAAATTTGCGCCTTTTTTAAAATCTCCATTGTGTTCACATGCTGTTTTCATCAATGTGGTCGCTGTCCAGGGGGGTAACTACAACAGGTACAGCATGGTTCCTCTGCTTAGTGGTTAGCACTGTATTGTAGCTCAGTGGTTGGCATTGTATTGTGGCTCAGTGGTTAGCATTGTATACGGTGGCTCAGTGGATAGCACTGTATGGTGGCTCAGTGGTTAGCACTGTATATGGTGGCTCAGTGGTTAGCACTGTATATGGTGACTAAGTGGTTAGCACTGTATATGGTGGCTCAGTGGTTAGCACTGTATATGGTGGCTCAGTGGTTAGCACTGTATATGGTGGCTCAGTGGTTAGCACTGTATACGGTGGCTCAGTGGATAGCACTGTATGGTGGCTCAGTGGTTAGCACTGTATATGGTGGCTCAGTGGTTAGCACTGTATGGTGGCTCAGTGGTTAGCACTATACATGGTGGCTCAGTGGTTAGCACTGTATTGTGGCTCAGTGGTTAGCACTGTATTGTGGCTCAGTGGTTAGCACTGTATATGGTGGCTCAGTGGTTAGCACTGTATGGTGGCTCAGTGGTTAGCACTGTATATGGTGGCTCAGTGGTTAGCACTGTATGGTGGCTCAGTGGTTAGCACTGTATATGGTGGCTCAGTGGTTAGCACTGTATTGTGGCTCAGTGGTTAGCACTGTATATGGTGGCTCAGTGGTTAGCACTGTATATGGTGGCTCAGTGGTTAGCACTGTATGGTGGCTCAGTGGTTAGCACTGTATATGGTGGCTCAGTGGTTAGCACTGTATATAGTGGCTCAGTGGTTAGCACTGTATATGGTGGCTCAGTGGTTAGCACTGTACTGTGGCTCAGTGGTTAGCACTGTATGGGGGCTCAGTGGCTAGCACTGTATTGTGGCTCAGTGGTTGGCACTGTACGGTGGCTCAGTGGTTAGCACTGTATATGGTGGCTCAGTGGTTAGCACTGTATATGGTGGCTCAGTGGTTAGCACTGTATGGTGGCTCAGTGGTTAGCACTGTATATGGTGGCTCAGTGGTTAGCACTGTATGGTGGCTCAGTGGTTAGCACTGTATATGGTGGCTCAGTGGTTAGCACTGTATTGTGGCTCAGTGGTTAGCACTGTATATGGTGGCTCAGTGGTTAGCACTGTATATGGTGGCTCAGTGTTTAGCACTGTATGGTGGCTCAGTGGTTAGCACTGTATATGGTGGCTCAGTGGTTAGCACTGTATATGGTGACTCAGTGGTTAGCACTGTATGGTGGCTCAGTGGTTAGCACTGTATGGTGGCTCAGTGGTTAGCACTGTACTGTGGCTCAGTGGTTAGCACTGTATGGTGGCTCAGTGGTTAGCACTGTATGGTGGCTCAGTGGTTAGCACTGTATGGTGGCTCAGTGGTTAGCACTGTATATGGTGGCTCAGTGGTTAGCACTGTACTGTGGCTCAGTGGTTAGCACTGTATGGTGGCTCAGTGGTTATTACTGTATGGTGGCTTAGTGGTTAGCACTATATGGTGTGCTGTAATGGGACAAAATGCCGGATTGCCTGCGCTGCCACCAAGAATCACCAGGAAACAGAGTTAACTGGGCAGATTTTTCTGGAACATCTTTTCCCTGAGGAAGGAGCTTGGATAGAGGCTCTGAAACGCGTAGGATAGAATAAAAGAAAAATCTGCCCAGTTAACGCTTTGTTTCCTGGTAATTCTTGGTGGCAGCGCGGGCAATCCGGCATTTTGTCCCATTACAGCATTCCTGTTTCCACGGTCATCGTGAAGGTGCGGCCCTGCAGCAGCCATTTTACAAGCCATCTTACAGGCCATTATACCGGTTGTGGGTGACACAACCGAACCAGGTGAGCAGTTCCTGATATACACCGCTATAACCCTTTGTAAAAAGGATAAGACCCTATGCGCATTTATCTCACGTTTACAGGTTGAGCACTATATGGTGGCTTAGTAGTCAGCACTGTATGGTGGCTCAGTGGTTAGCACTGTATATGGTGGCTCAGTGGTTAGCACTGTATATGGTGGCTCAGTGGTTAGCACTGTATATGGTGGCTCAGTGGTCAGCACTGTATATGGTGGCTCAGTGGTTAGCACTGTATGGTGGCTCAGTGGTTAGCTCTGTATATGGTGGCTCAGTGGTTAGCACTGTATATGGTGGCTCAGTGATTAGCACTGTATATGGTGGCTCAGTGGTTAGCACTGTATGGTGGCTCAGTGGTTAGCACTGTATGGTGGCTCAGTGGTTAGCATTGTATATGGTGGCTCAGTGGTTAGCACTGTATGGTGGCTCAGTGGTTAGCACTGTATATGGTGGCACAGTGGTTAGCACTGTATATGGTGGCTCAGTGGTTAGCACTGTATATGGTGGCTTAGTAGTCAGCACTGTATGGTGGCTCAGTGGTTAGCACTGTATATGGTGGCTCAGTGGTTAGCACTGTATATGGTGGCTTAGTAGTCAGCACTGTATGGTGGCTCAGTGGTTAGCACTGCAGTCTTGCAGTGCTGGGTTCCTGGGTTCAAATGCCACCAAGGACGACATCTGTAAGGATTTTGCATGTTCTCCCTGTGTTTCCTCCCACATTCCAAAGACTTATAGGATATTTAGATTGTGAGCTCCAATGAGGACAGAGATGATGTATGTAAAGTGCTGTGGAATTAATAGCGCTATATACATGAATAAATATTATTATGTCAATTATTAATTATAGAAACCGCATCCACACTGACAAATGGAGGAAAAGACAAACGAATGAGAAAAATAGCCTTCAAAATAGGGAAAAACCTGGAGAATTTAGTGTAAAACAAAGAAAAGTTAATAACAGAAACGACGATTCTTTTCTTTCCTGTCCATTGTGCAAATTTGACCAAATTAAAAATAAAATAGAAGGTTAACTGTACATGAAGATACAATTTCTTGCATTTATTCCAGGTCACCCGACGTTCCCTGGGCCGCCAAAAATATATATATATTTTTTTAAGGATCTTTCATATTGGTCTGATACCTAAAAGTGAAGGGAATTGCAGTCTGTGACCTTACAGACATTTTCTGCAGCATTTTCACGTCATTAATTGCAGAATTGTTCCCATAATATCTCTTTTTTAAATTGTCATTTGCAATAAAAGTAGCAATAATTAATACAACTGAAAAACTTAAACTTTTTTTTAAAAAAACTTTTCAT
Organism: Allobates femoralis; assembly: GCA_033576535.1. Classification (NCBI taxonomy): domain Eukaryota; kingdom Metazoa; phylum Chordata; class Amphibia; order Anura; family Aromobatidae; genus Allobates; species Allobates femoralis. The sequence goes on along the minus strand of JARQOC010000006.1, from coordinate 9,077,858 downwards.
TCCAAATAATATTTTTTGTGCATTTTATGAAAAGTAACGATTACTAATGCGACTGAAAAGTCTAAAACTTTTTATTCTACATAATAATTGATATTTTTTTGTGTTTTACTAAAAGCAGCGATTATTAATGCAATTGAAAAGTCCAACTTTCTTAGGATTCGTTCACATCAGTGTTTCTTGGCAGATCCGGCAGTTTTGCCGCATAATGGATCACTCGCAGCAAGGCTGCGTTCAGCCCAATTCATTCCCTACAGGACTTGCAGACATGTGCAGCAGTTGCGGTTTTGCTGCAATTCGGCCAATCCGGCAACGGACAAAAAAAACGCTGCTAGCAGCCGCAAGTGTAACACCACATGTGCCGCACATGTCCACAAGTCCCATAGGGAATAAATTTAGCTGAACGTAGGCTTGCTGCAAGTGTCCCATTATGCTGCAGATGCAGTAAAACTGCCAGATCTGACACGAATATCGACTAAATGCTGATGTTACAAACTAAAAAAAGTAAACTTTTTATTACAAATAATAGTTGATATTCTTGTGTGCTTCTTAAAATATAAATATTTTCCTTTTTGTAACTTTTTACGTTTCTCTTGTCTTAGCCCGGTCCGGTGATATCTGGTGTTATCCCGGTCTAGTGTTATCTCAGTCCAGTGTTATCCAGGTCCAGTGTTATCCAGGTCCAGTGTTATCCTGTTCAGTGTTATCCAGTGTTATCCCGGTCCAGTGTTATCCAGTGTTATCTCGGTCCAGTGTTATCCTGTTCAGTGTTATCCTGTGTTATCTCGGTCCGGTGTTTTTTCAGGTGTTATCCCGATCCGGTGTTATCCCTGTCCAGTTTTATCTGGTGTTATCCCGGTCCGGTGATATTTTGGTCCGGTGTTATCCTGCTCCGTTGTTGTCCAGTGTTATCACGGTCCGGTGCTATTCTGAGGCGGTATTATCTTGGCTTGATGTTATTCCGGTCCATTGTTATCATGGTCCAGGGTTATCCAGGACCGGTGTTGTCTGGTGTTATCCCGGTCCAGTGTTATCCCGGTCCGTTATTGTCCAGTGTTATCCCAGTCCGGTGTTGTTCAGTGTTATCATGGTCCGGTTGTTGTCCGTTGTTGTCCAGTGTTATCCAGGTCCAGTTTTATCCAGCGTTTTCCAGGGTCTGCTGTTGTTCGGTGTTATCCCGATCCGGTGTTATCCCGCTCCAGTTTTGTCCAGTGTTGTCCCGGTATGGGGTTATCCGGTGTTATCCCAGTATGGTGTTATCCCGGTCCAGTGTTTTCCAGTGTTATCCCGATCCAGTGTTATTTTGGTCCAGTGTTATCTTGGTCTGGTGTTATCCCGCTCCAGTTTTGTCCAGGGTTATCCCGGTCCGAGGGTATCCGGTGTTATCCCAGTCCAGTGTTATCCCGCTCCAGTGTTATCCCGCTCCAGTGTTATCCTGGTTCGGGGTTATCCGGTGTTATCCCGGTCCAGCGTTATCCCGGTCCAGGGTTATCTGGTGTTATCCCGGTCCGGTGTTATTTTGGTCTGGAGTTATCTTGGACCGATGTTATCCCGGTCCAGTGTTGTCCAGTGTTATCCTGGTCCGGTGTTGTCCAGTGTTATCCCGGTCCGGAGTTATCCAACTTTCTTACAAACTTTAAAAAAAAAACAAAAAAAACACAAAATACTTTTCATTTCAAATAATAGTTGATACTTCTTATGTTTCTTATATAAATATTCTCCTTTTTGTAACTCTTTACTTTCCTCTAGTCTCGGCCCGGTCCGATGTTATCCGGATTCAGTGTTACCCGGTTGTATCGGATCCTGTCGCTCTATGTTCTTTGTGTCATCCTTACTCCCTCTTTTTGGAGGACGGGATCTCACAGCATCGACATGTTGGTTCCTTCCTCCCGTGTCGGAGCCCACCTCCTCTTCTCCCCTAGTAATTTTCTCCTGTGATGGCATCAAGGCATGGCATGCTGAGGCTCGAGCCCCTCCACCCTCCTCTCTGACTCCCTCCGATTCACACCCTTTTGTGATGCGAGTTGGCGCAGCGGGGCGCCCTGCCTTTAATAGCGTCCGAGGCCAGCCCCGCACAACCTCCGGATTTGTTAGCGCGCACTGTATCTGGCTCCCGGAGTCAGCGGCCCCCTTTATACAGCCGGGATCTAAGGACCTGCCTTGTATATTCCGTGACACTGACGAGATCTTGTTTCGCCGCCATTCACTTCTCAAACACTTTTATCACAGAAACTAAGTGTCGGCGAGCGGCGGTGAATAGAGCGGCGCCGAGGCACAACATCCACTCTCCGTGGAGACGCCTCCGCTGTAAACACCGGGGCCGGGTTCACACTTTCATCCACACGGATTCCCAACATGGGAACCACTCACACCGAAAATCCATATTCCCCAAGGTGGAATTGAGCCGGCGTTCTACAAGGATGAACGTTTAACCAGATTATGTGTCCGGCAGATAAAGACGCTCTCGTAGTAATGGCTGAGCAGATTACAGCCCAGATAGCGCCTCATTTCCATAAGCAGCTTGTATTAATACCCAGGGACCGGCAGGCGACCTGACAAGAGCTAAATGCTTATTACATCACCGTTTACAAGCGGAGACACAAGGATTCTGCCCGTTAAGGTTTCACTTAAAATCTCATGAGCCCTTGTCAATGGCGAAGGCTAATAAACACAATGGGCGTCATTGTGCACCGGCCGCGGCTGCTAACAACTACGGTGTGAGAAAGATGGCGGCTTTATTTATATTAAATAATTATGCAAAAAGCCAGATATGGAGAAGTACATAGTTATTTGTAATATTAATAAAAAAAAAATAGTTATACAAAATATAACAATTAACAATGCATTATCTAAATCCCAGTTTTTCTATTATTATTTTATATAAAAAAAAAGACCATGCATCACTCTACATTTAATCAATAAGTGATCAGGGATATTAATAAATTATATTCAATATTTTTGTAATAATATCTTACTTGTTATGGAATGGACATTTTTCAACATTTTTTCTTATCATTATAATAGCATTATTATGATAATAAAAAATATAAAATAATAACCATCATAATAAAAAAGTAGAGAAATGTCTGACTGCAGTCTCTATTACAATAGCATTATTGTTATTAAAAATAATAGTATAATTATTAAATATTAGCATTATTATAAAATCATTATTATAATAACAAAAGTATAAAATGTTCGACTGAAACTTTTTATTACAGGAGCATTATTGTTACTATTAATAATAATAAATAATAAGAAGAAGAAGTATTATTATTATTATTATTATTAATAAACATTAGCATAATTATTATAAAACCTTTATTATAATAAAGGTAAAAAATATCTGACTGAAATCTATTTTAGTACAATAGCACTATATTATTATTGTTAATAATATAAAAATTATAAAATATTACAATTATTCTAATAAAAATTATTATATTAATATTAAAAGTAGAAAAATGCCTGACTGCAACCTTTTTGTATTATAATAGCATTATTATTATTATGAATAATAAAAATATTATTAAATATTACCATTATTGTAATAAAACCATTATCATAATAAAAAAGTAGAAAAATGTCCTAACTGCAATCTTTTTCTATTATTATATTAATATTTAATATTAAATAATAATATATTTATTAATAAACATTACCATTATTATAATAAAATCATTATTATTATCATCATTATTATTATTATTATAAAAAAGTATAAATGTCTGACTGCAACCTTTTTTATTATTACAGTTGCGGCCAAAAGTATTGACACCCCTGCAATTCTGTCAGATAATACTCAGTTTTTTCCTGAAAATTATTGCAATCACAAATTCTTTGCTATTATTATCTTCATTTAATTTGTCTTCAATGAAAAAACACAAAAAGAATTGTCCTAAAGCCAAATTGGATCTAATTCCACCAAACATAAAAAAGAGGGTGGACAAAAGTATTGCCACTGTTAGAAAAATCATGTGATGCTTCTGTAATTAGTGTAATTAACAGCACCTGTAACTTACCTGTGGCACCTAACAGGTGTTGGCAATAACTAAATCACACTTGCAGCCAGTTGACATGGATTAAAGATTGACTCAACCTCTGTCCTGTGTCCTTGTGTTACCACATTGGTCTCTCATTGACGATGCCAAAGAACTGTCTGAGGACTGAGAAACCAAATTGTGAGGAAGCATGAGCAATCTCAAGGCTACAAGTCCATCTCCAAAGACCTGAATGTTCCTGTGTCTACCGTTGCACAGTGTCATCAAGAAGTGTAAAGCCCATGGCACTGTGGCTAACCTCCCTAGATGTGGACGGAAAAGAAAATTGATGAGAGATTTCAAGTAAGATTGTGCGGATGGTGGATAAAGAACCTCGACTAACATCCCAACAAGTTCAAGTTGCCCTGCAGTCCGAGGGTAGCAACAGTGTCACCCGTACTATCCGTCAGCGTCTGAATGAAAAGGGACTGTAGGTAGGAGACCCAGGAAGACCCACTTCTTACCCCGAGACATAAAAAAGCCGGCTGGAGTTTACCAAAACTTACCTGAGAAAGCCTAAAACGTTTTGGATGAATGTTCTCTGGTCAGATGAGACAAAAGTAGAGCTTTATGGGCAAAGGCATCAACATAGAGTTTACAGGAGAAAAAAGAGGCATTCAAAGAAAAGAACACGCTCCCTACAGTCAGACATGGGGAGGCTCCCTGATGTTTTGGGGTTGCTTTGCTGCCTCTGGCACTGGACTGCTTGACCGTGTGCATGGCATTATGAAGTCTGAAGACTACCAACACATTGTGCAGCATAATGTAGGGCCCAGTGTGAGAAAGCTGGGTCTCCCTCAGAGGTCATGGGTCTTCCAGCAGGACAATGACCCAAAACACACTTCTAGAAAGCACTAGAAAATGGTGTGAGAGAAAGCACTGGAGACTTGTAAGGTGGCAGCAATGAGTCCAGACCTGAATCCCAATAGAACACCTGTGGAGAGATCTAACAATGGCAGTTTGGAGAAGGCGCCTTCACATATCAGGGACCTGGAGCAGTTTGCCAAAGAAGAATGGTGTAAAATTCCAGCAGAGCATTGTAAGAAACTCATTGATGGTTACCGGAAGCGGCTGATCGCAGTTATTTGGCTAAAGGTTCGTGCAACCAAGTATTAGGCTGAGGGTGCCAATACTTTTGTCCGGCCCATTTTTGGAGTTTTGTGTGAAATGATCAATGTTTTGCTTTTTGCTTCATTCTCTTTTGTGTTTTTTCATTGAAGACAAATTAAATGAAGATAATAATAGCAAAGAATTTGTGATTGCAATCATTACAGGAAGAAACTGAGGATTATCTGAAAGAATTGCAGGGGTGTCAATACTTTTGACCACAACTGTATATTATATTAATAATATCATTATTATTAATTATTACCACTATTCTAAAACTTTATTATTATTATAAAGTAGAAAAATATCCAACTGCAACCCTTTTTATTATTACAATAGCTTTATTATATTACTATTATTAATAAAGACGATATTGTAATAATAAAAAAGGTGAAGAGTGTCCTACTTGCAGTCCTCATATTACATAATAAGGTATATATATTACAAAAGTAAATATAAAGCTATTACATATGGCTCAGTTCTCAGGGGAGGGTGATTTGGGCAATCGCTCCTCTATCAATATCTAACAAGACAGTTTGTTTTCGTATCATTTTCTTCCATTTTCCACCATTCCAGGATTTGCGTCCCGTCCTTCTAATCAACAATAGAAGTCAATTAGCAAACATGAATAATTGAGCTCTGCGGCGCCCCTAGAGGATCTACCGAGAATGGTAAGGATCCGCAGCCCGAGCTCCAGGGCCGAGGCCGGCAATGTGTGCCGCCGGTGTTGATGCACCAACACCTGGTGTGCGCCATATTGGAGACTGAGCCCCCGAGGGCCGGGGCCGCTCCCCTCTGTACCAGCGGGTCACTGGTCGTCTGTATTGTATTTTGTATGTGACTCCTTTTCGTGTCCAGACCGGGAATCAATGTTGACCCCGGGTCGCCCGTGTTTTCTAGTGTTACCCTACAGGTAATGCGGTAATTCAGGATCATGTTGAAGCAGGGGGTCTACCAGAAAAAATGTATCAGATTTACTTGAAAAATATTTTCAGATTTAGTGGTAAAAACTGGACACATTTTCAATAGTTGGAAGCAATAAGAGAGCAACGATAATCATTAACAATCTGTATTTCATTGAACCACTTCATACAGTTGACGGTCAGTGATTAGCCCTGTATGGCGGCTCAGTGGTTAGCACTGTATATGGTGGCTAAGTGGTTAGCACTGTAATGGTGGCTCAGTGGTTAGCACTGTATATGGTGGCTCAGTAGGTAGCACTGTATATGGTGGCTCAGTGGTTAGCACTGTATGGTGGCTCAGTGGTTAGCACTGTATATGGTGGCTCAGTGGTTAGCACTGTAATGGTGGCTCAGTGGTTAGCACTGTATATGGTGGCTCAGTGGTTAGCACTGTATACGGTGGCTCAGTGGTTAGCACTGTATGGTGGCTCAGTGGTTAGCACTGTATAGGTGGCTCAGTGGTTAGCCCCTGTATGGTGGCTCAGTGGTTAGCACTGTATATGGTAGGCTCAGTGGTTAGCATGTATATGGTGGCTCAGTGGTTAGCACTGTATATGGTGGCTCAGTGGTTAGCACTGTATAGGTGGCTCAGTGGTTAGCACTGTATATGGTGGCTCAGTGGTTAGCACTGTATATGGTGGCTCAGTGGTTAGCACTGTATATGGTGGCTCAGTGGTTAGCACTGTATATGGTGGCTCAGTGGTTAGCACTGTATATGGTGGCTCAGTGGTTAGCACTGTATATGGTGGCTCAGTGGTTAGCACTGTATACGGTGGCTCAGTGGTTAGCACTGTATATGAGTGCTCAGTGGTTAGCACTGTTATGGTGGCTCAGTGGTTAGCACTGTATATGGTGGCTCAGTGGTTAGCACTGTATGGTGGCTCAGTGGTTAGCACTGTGTATGGTGGCTCAGTGGTTAGCACTGTATATGGTGGCTCAGTGGTTAGCACTGTATATGGTGGCTCAGTGGTTAGCACTGTATATGGTGGCTCAGTGGTTAGCACTGTATATGGTGGCTCAGTGGTTAGCACTGTATATGGTGGCTCAGTGGTTAGCACTGTATATGGTGGCTCAGTGGTTAGCACTGTATAGGTGGCTCAGTGGTTAGCACTGTATATGGTGGCTCAGTGGTTAGCACTGTATGGTGGCTCAGTGGTTACCACTGTATATGGTGGCTCAGTGGTTAGCACTGTATGGTGGCTCAGTGGTTACACTGTATATGGTGGCTCAGTGGTAGCACTGTATGGTGGCTCAGTGGTTAGCACTGTATTGGTGGCTCAGTGGTTAGCACTGTAACGGTGGCTCAGTGGTTAGCACTGTATATGGTGGCTCAGTGGTTAGCACTGTATACGGTGGCTCAGTGGTTAGCACTGTAATTCATGTAGAGTTGTGCTCAGTGGTTAGCACTGTATATGGTGGCTCAGTGGTTAGCACTGTATATGGTGGCTCAGTGGTTAGCACTGTATATGGTGGCTCAGTGGTTAGCACTGATAGGGGTGGTTACATATGGATGGCTCAGTGGTTAGCACTGTATATGGTGGCTCAGTGGTTAGCGCTGTATATGGTGGCTCAGTGGTTAGCACTGTATGGTGGCTCAGTGGTTAGCACTGTATATGGTGGCTCAGTGGTTAGCACTGTATGGTGGCTCAGTGGTTAGCACTGTAATGATGGCTCAGTGGTTAGCACTGTATATGGTGGCTCAGTGGTTAGCACTGTATACGGTGGCTCAGTGGTTAGCACTGTATATGGTGGCTCAGTGGTTAGCACTGTATGGTGGCTCAGTGGTTAGCCCTGTATATGGTGGCTCAGTGGTTAGCACTGTATATGGTGGCTCAGTGGTTAGCACTGTATATGGTGGCTCAGTGGTTAGCACTGTATATGGTGACTCAGTGGTTAGCACTGTATACGGTGGCTCAGTGTTAGCACTGTATATAGTGGCTCAGTGGTTAGCACTGTATATGGTGGCTCAGTGGTTAGCACTGTATATGGTGGCTCAGTGGTTAGCACTGTATATGGTGGCTCAGTGGTTAGCACTGTATATGGTGGCTCAGTAGTTAGCACTGTATGGTGGCTCAGTGGTTAGCATTGTATGGTGACTCAGTGGTTAGCACTGTATATGGTGGCTCAGTGGTTAGCACTGTATATGGTGGCTCAGTGGTTAGCACTGTATATGGTGGCTCAGTGGTTAGCACTGTATATGGTGGCTCAGTGTTAGCACTGTGTATGGTGGCTCAGTGGTTAGCACTGTATATGGTGGCTCAGTGGTTAGCACTGTATATGGTGGCTCAGTGGTTAGCACTGTATATGGTGGCTCAGTGGTTAGCACTGTATATGGTGGCTCAGTGGTTAGCACTGTATACGGTGGCTCAGTGGTTAGCACTGTATACGTGTGGCTCAGTGGTTAGCACTGTATATGGTGGCTCAGTGGTTAGCACTGTATATGGTGGCTCAGTGGTTAGCACTGTATACGGTGGTCTCAGTGGTTAGCACTGTAATGGTGGCTCAGTGGTTAGCACTGTAACGGTGGCTCAGTGGTTAGCACTGTAAGGTGGCTCAGTGGTTAGCACTGTACGGTGGCTCAGTGGTTAGTACTGCAGACTTGCAGAGCTGGGGTCCTGTCTTCAAATCACACCAAGGACGACATCTACAAGCAGTTTGTATGTTCTCCTTGTGTTTCATGTGTTTCCTCCGGGCACTCCTGTTTCTTCCCACACTCCATAGACTGATAGGAAGTTTAGATTGTGAGCCCCAATGGGGACAGCATTACTGATGTATGTAGAGTGCTGTAGAATTAATAGCGCTATATAAATGAATAAATAGTATTCATTTATTATTAATTAGCTGGAGGTGGTATAAAGAGACTAAAGGCAAAAAATAATGTAATAAGGAAATATACATATAGCTCTGTATCACACAGTGAAGCAAACCGGAGAAGTGGGGGTTGGTCTCATATAAACATGTTTCATGGATTCCCAGTAAATCCATACTTTGTATAACAGGTTGGAAAAAAGATCAAATTCCATAAGGTCCGACCTATTTCGTCAATGAGTCAATCAAGAAAAAAGATAAGAATAATACCGTAATCTACAATAATGTGTCTATAAATCTGACACTCTCTGAATGTTTTGGGTGATTTTCTATCTATTTCAATTGAAATTCTTATTGAAGGGCGACAATTTAACTAAATGTGTCAAAGGAATGACCTAAAACATCCTTATCCAAAATCGAAGACCTCTCGCTAATCGTATTGTCAAAGCTATATCAACACAAGGAAATATCTGCACATAAAAGGATATAAAACCACTTAATAATAGACTCTGAAAGGTAGAAGATAATTTACTACAGATATTTTACAAAATAAGGAACAGTAATGGGGTCAACACAACCCCCAAAAGTATAAGGAATTCAGAGACTTGATGGACATTTGGCAGTTTTTATACACGGGGTGCACCAGACACTAGAATGGGGTTCACCAAAATAACCAAAGTATCAACTTAAAACCTTAATTTTACAAAACAAAAAGGGGTTTTTGATAATTAGAGAACAGCAATGACTGTAGACAGAGGAAGAAAAACACTAAATGTGGGGAAGGTTACAAAAGTCACCAATCAGGAAGTGTACAGGCCTTTGCTTTGTGCAGGCCTTTGCCTTGTACAGGCCTTTGCTGTGAATGACTCCAGCACATCTGCAGCACAGGACATCACTCGTCTCTCTGCTCTGGGGGGATTTTACTCCACTCTCTCACTTTCCAGCCTCCATTCCCAACCAACTTTTGGGGTTGACGATTTGGCTTTGTCGACTGTTCCATTGCTGTACAGCAAAAATCTTATTGGTAAAAAACCCGAAGGATTTTCACATAATGCGTGTCTATAGGGTCCTCAGATCACCGGACTCTTGGCCATTTTCATTGTTTTCCAGGTAACCCTATGCTTCTTCTCCCTTCAAATTCTGTGTGGCTACTGTCCTTCAGATAATAGTGTTGTTGAGGCTGAATGCAAGATCCGCTTTAGAAAGGCTGTCCTACAATTGTAACACATTCCAGATAGACTGTACTGATAGGTCCAAACCTGCAGAAACATTCCCCAACTATGACTCCTCCACACTCACGGGACGTTTTTCACATTTTCTGTTCATCTTAATCTTGCTCATTTGTCAATGCCATCGGAATTTCAAAGACCCAAAAAATCATATACTAGTAAATCATAGAATGAACGTGACCCTTCCTCTGTCACACAACACTCTTTACCAAAGTGATCTGGCTTCTGGTTCTTTCAGCTAATGAGAGGTTTGGTCACTGCAGAGTCGGCTTTCAGTCCAAATGCTCCTAAACAAGGTGACACTATATCACGAGATAGATCTTTACCCTGTTCAGTCCTGAACTGTCGAGCTATTCCAGCTGCAGTGATGAATCGATTACACATGGAGATTCTCCACATTATCCTGTCCTCCCTTACATCTTTTGAGGGCAAACAGCCTTCTTGGGGAACTTGAAAGAGTTTGTGATGTTGTAAAAATGCAATATTCTAGAAATCATAGACTTGGAACGACCCTCCTCTGTGGCTATGGTTGATAGGGTGACCCCTTTGCCCTTCATCTGGACAAGCTGCTGCCGGAGGGATTCACCATTTTTACAAAGTGAGTGCAAACTGGAAAGTTAGGCTGCCAGTTACATAGGGATTGTCAAATAATGAAGGAAATTAGCACCAGGTGCAGATTAACACCATTAATTTGCAGGTACCTGAGTGTTCTCTAATTATGATCAGTCTTTATCATTTATCTCATTTACATTTTTATTCTGCGCTTTAGAATATTTTCAATTTATGAAATATGAGTAAATTATCAGTATTTTAATCTTATTAGAATATTGTCACATAGGACGACACAATGACCTGAACAATAAAGAAGTTGTGTGTGGTCTTATTTGGACCACCAGTGTACATGTGTCACTCCACCAAAAATACAGCCCACGATGTAATACACATAAATCCACGATCGGTGATCTGCTCAGATAAATCTGCTTCGTTCTCTTAATTCTGGAGTCCATTAATAATCCTGTAGTCTGTATTCAGCAATTATAATGCCGCACAGAAAGCCGTGCCCCTACATATAGCCATACAATGATGATCTTGCCTAATACATTGGTCATGAAGTGTCTCTACAGTGGAACACTAATACACATATTAGGTGGTGGTGGGGGGGTGCTGACAGGTGCCGGCGGCCGAGATTGAGGAACGGGCGGGGAAGGGGGGGTGGCGGTGCTGTCAGGCATCAGCAGCGGCCGAAATTGAGGAGCGTGGGTGAATGCTTTCAGGCGCCGGCGGCCGAGATTGAGGTGCGGAGGGGTGCCATCAGGCGTCGGCGGCTGTGATTGAGGAGCAGTGTGGTGCTGTTGAGCGGTGCACCAGGCAGCATGTAGTGGGCGGTGGCAAACGGTAGTCCCCATATAGCTCCGCCCCCAGCCGCATTGCCGCCCCCTCTGCAGATTTTCCGGTACGCCTATTCCATCATCCAAGTAAAGAAAAATAGCGGCACTCACCGGGTTGGATCTTCATATCTTTAATGGTTTCCAATAGTTGTTACATGGAAGCACCAATGGGGAAGGGGGAGACGTGAGGAGACAGCGGACGACGGCCTGCCGTTTCGCGGTTTATTACCGCTTTCACGGGCCATCTCCTCACATCTCCCCCTCCCCATTGGTGCTTCCATGTAACAACTATTGGAAACCATTAAAGATATGGAGATCCAACCCGGTGAGTGCCGCTATTTTTCTTTACTTGGATGATTGAGATTATATATATATATATATATATATATATACACACACACACACAGACACACACTACCAAAGTTTGTGGTCATTTAGAAATTTCCTTATTTTTGAAAGAAAAGCACATTTTTTTTCAATGAGGCTAATATTAAATGAATCAGAAATACACTCTATACATTGTTAATGTGGTAAATTACTATTCTAGTTGCAATCGTCTGGTTTGTAATGCGATATCTACATAGGTGTATAGAGGCCCATTTCCAACAACCGCCTCTCCAGTGTTTTAATGGTACATTGTGTTCAGAAAACCCTTGCACAAGTATGTTAGCACAGCTGAAAACGGTTTGGCTCATTAGAGAAGCTATAAAATTGATCTTCCTTTGAGCTAGTTGAGAATCTGGAGCATTACATTTGTTTCTTCTATGAAACTCTCAAAATGGCCAGAAAAAGAGAACTTTCAAGTGAAACTCGACAGTCTATTCGTGTTCTTAGAAATGAAGGCGAGAAATTGCCAAGAAACTGAAGATTTCCTACAACGGTGTGTCCTACTCCCTTCAGAGGAGAGCACAAACAGGCTCTAACCAGAGTAGAAAGAGAAGTGGGAGGCCCCGCTGCACAACTGAGCAACAAGACAAGGACATTAGAATCTCTAATTTGAGAAATCGATGTCTCACAGCTCCTCATCTGGCAGCTTCATTAAATAGTACCCGCAAAACGCCAGTGTCACCGTCTACAGTGAAGAGGCGACTCCGGGATGCTGGACTACAGGGCAGAGGGGCGAAGAGAGAAACAAATCTGAGACTGGCTACTAAAAGTAAAAGATTAATATGGGCAAAAGAACACAGATATAGGACAGAAGAAGATTGGAACAAAGTGTTATGGACACGAATCAAAGTTTGAGGAGTTTGGATCACACAGAACATTTGTGAGACGCAGAACTGAAAAGATGCTGGAAGAGGCCGGACGCCATCTGTCAAGCATGGTGGAGGTCATGTGATGGTCTGGGGTTGCTTTGGTGCTGGTAAAGTGGGAAATTTGGACAAGGTAAAAGGGATTTTGAATAAGGTAGGCGATCAATCCATTTTGCAACACCATCCCATACCCTGTGGACAGCGCATGATTGGAGCCAATTTCACCCTACAACAGGACAATGACCCAAAGCAAAGCAAAGCACCCCTCCAAATTATGCCTGAACTATTTAGGGAAGAAGCAGCAGCTGTATTCTATCTGTAATGGAGTGGCCAGCGCAGTCACCCAATCTCAACCCCATTGAGCTGTTGTGGGAGCAGCTTGACCGTATAAGACGCAAAAAGTGCCCATCACGCCAATCCAACTTGTGGGAGCGGCTTCAGGAAGCATGGGGGGGGGAATGTCTCCAGATTACCTCCGCAAATTAACAGCTAGAAGCCAAAGGTCTGCAATGCTGGAATTGCTGCAAAGGAGCATTGTGTGACCACAGCAAAGACTGAAGGAGAAAATTAATACCGTATATACTCGTGTATAAGCCGAGTTTTTCAGCACAAAAATTGTGCTGAAAAGTGCCCCCCTCGGCTTATACACGAGTCACTATACGTGAGTGTGGGGGAGGCCGGTGTCCGGGGGCTTGAGGAGGCAGGGGGAGGCTGTAATATGAGCGCCCGGTCACGTGGGGCCGCTCATTAGTGCAATGCAATATGCACTGCATCCCCCTGTCCATCAGCGGCAGGGGGAGCGGTGCATATTACATTGCGCTCCCCTAGTAGTATATACAGGCCCCCCGATCCCCCCCCGTAGTATATACAGGCCCCCCGATCCCCCCCCCGTAGTATGTACAGGCCCCCCGATTCCCCCCCGTAGTATATACAGGCCCCCCGCTCCCCTGTAGTATATACAGGCCCCCCGCGCTATATACAGGCACCCGGTTGCAGCCACAGACCTGTAAGAGAATAGCTTTCATACTTACCCTCCTCGCTGTTACCCGCGCTCCTCCAGTCTCCTTCCCGCTTCTACCCGGCGCATCCACAATGACGTCATTGTGCGCGGTCACATGACGCCGGGTAGAAGCGGGAAGGAGACGAGGACGCGCAATGACAGCGAGGAGGGTAAGTATGAAAGCTATTCTCTTACAGGTCTCTGGCTGCAACCGGGGGCCTGTATATACCACACTGCTGGGGAGGCTGCTGTATATACCACACTGCTGGGGAGGCTGCTGTATATACCACACTGCTGGGGAGGCAGCTGTATATACCACACTGCTGGGGAGGCTGCTGTATATACCACACTGCTGGGAGGCTGCTGTATATACCACACTGCTGGGGAGGCTGCTGTATATACCACACTGCTGGGGAGGCTGCTGTATATACCACACTGCTAAGGAGGCTGCTGTATATACCACACTGCTAAGGAGGCTGCTGTATATACCACACTGCTGGGGAGGCTGCTGTATATACTACACTGCTGGGGAGGCTGCTGTATACCACACTGCTGGGGAGGCTGCTGTATATACCACACTGCTGGGGAGGCTGCTGTATATACCACACTGCTGGGGAGGCTGCTGTATATACCACACTGCTGGGGAGGCTGCTGTATATACCACACTGCTGGGGAGGCTGCTGTATATACCACACTGCTGGGGAGGCTGCTGTATATACCACACTGCTGGGGAGGCTGCTGTATATACCACACTGCTGGGGAGGCTGCTGTATATACCACACTGCTGGGGAGGCTGCTGTATATACCACACTGCTGGGGAGGCTGCTGTATACCACACTGCTGGGGAGGCTGCTGTATACCACACTGCTGGGGGCTGTATACCTGTACTGGGGTCCACCCTCGGCTTATACACGAGTCAATGGGTTTTCCCAGGTTTTGGGGGCAAAAGTAGGGGGGTCGGCTTATACACGAGTATATACGGTATTTCAAGTACAAATCATTATTTATAACCTTCTCAATGTCTGGACTATTCATTTTGCAACACATTTGATAAACAAATGTATGAGTTTTCATGGAAAACTTTTGAAAGGTAATATTATATATATGTGTATATATATATATATATATATATATATATATATATATATATATATATATATGAGTGTTCCACTGTAAAGACGCTTCATGGCCAACCTATTAGGCTACATCATCATTGTACGGCTTTTTGTAGGGGCACGGCTTTCTGTGCGGCACTATAATTGCTGTATATAGGGTACGGACTACAGAATTAGGCTAGGGTCACACTTGCATGCGTTGCATGCCTAAGTAATGGTTATTTCCAGGTTATATATATAACCTGCAAATCTCTTCTGGCTTGGGATCCATATGCAAGTATACAGCAAGGACTAGTCTGAAGAATTCATAGCACAGCGCATGTGCCGGCCATCCCGGCTATGGGCTAAAGGACGAGTTTAGCATTATATTAGAGATACTGTTTGTTTTGCCGAATTGTAAGAACGTTAATGAGAACCTGATACAATGGCAGACCTGTCGGATGTTCAAAAAGGCCAAATTGTTGGTGCTCGTATGGCAGGCGCTG
Organism: Allobates femoralis; assembly: GCA_033576535.1. Lineage (NCBI taxonomy): Eukaryota > Metazoa > Chordata > Amphibia > Anura > Aromobatidae > Allobates > Allobates femoralis. Next base: position 9,062,474 of record JARQOC010000006.1, on the reverse strand, counting down.
GTGTACCAGAAAGTGCCTGAATGCTTGGCATTGTGTCAAGAGGTCCTGTCTCCAAAGTAATGACAACATCCGCAGCAAAGCACAGGTCAGGCCCAAAGTCGAAGTGACTGAGAGACCGTCCGACTCTAAAGCGAATTGTGAGAAAAGATCACAAGACCACGGCTCTGAAAATCACTGCGGAGCTCAATGGTCACCTACACAACCCAGTGTCCACCAAAATCACTGCTGAGCTCAATGATCCCCTACACAACCCAGTGTCCACCAAACTCACTGCTGAGCTCAATGATCACCTACACAACCCAGTGTCCACCAAAATCACTGCTGAGCTCAATGATCACCTACACAACCCAGTGTCCACCAAAATCACTGCTGAGCTCAATGACATCTACACAACCCAGTGTGCACCAAAATCACTGCTGAGCTCAATGACACCTACACAACCCAGTGTCCACCAAAATCACTGCGGAGCTCAATGACACCTACACAACCCAGTGTCCACCAAAATCACTGCTGAGCTCAATGACCACCTACACAACCCAGTGTCCACCAAAGCTGCATTAATCTCGATTCCACGGAAGAGCTGCAATTATAAAAACCGCTGCTCTCAATGACAAATATTTCCATGCGATTAGAGCGGAGTAGAAACCTCCAGAATTGGTCCCTCGAGCAGTGGAGACATGTGATATTCTCAGACCAATCATCGTTTACCCCATTTTCCCACCTCCGGCCGCGTGTACATTTGGAGACAGCCGAAAGAAGCATCCAGACTGCCTTCTCCCAACCGTAACACATGGCGGAGGGTCTGTGATGACCTGGGGTGATATATCCTGGAGATCCGCCGGGCCAATGATATCACCTTGTATGAATCCATACCTCGGAGAATTGAGGCTTGAATCGCCGCAATGGGTGGACCTACACCATATTATACTAACTTTTGTGGATTTTTCCAGGTGTTTCCATTATTTTGTCCAACCCCTGTATACATATAAATATATAGATATAGATATATATAGATACACACAGTATATATCCTGGGAAAATGCTTCTACAGTTCTGCACTCCTGAATATTGTCTGGTATATATTGTGGAATGCTTTAAACTCATAAACAGCCTGTATAGTGTCGGTAGAGTTCTGTAACCCTATATACAACCTGTATACTCTCTATAGAGTGCTGTATCCCTACATAAAGCGTGTATATTATCTGTACAGTGCTGTACCTCTGTATACAGCCTGTGTACTGTGTGTGCAATGCTTTACCCCTATATACAGCCTGTATACTGTCTGTAGAATGCGTTACACCAATATACAGCCTGTATAGTGTCTGTAGAGTGCTGAACCCCTATACACAACCTGTATACTCTCTATAGAGTTCTGTATTCCTATATACAGCTTGTATATTGTCTGTCGAGTGCTGTACCTCTGTATAGAGGCTGTACACAGTCTGCGCAATGCTTTACCCCTATATACAGCCTGTATACTGTCTGTAGAGTGATGTACTCCTATATACAGCCTGTATACTGTATGTAGATTGCTGTACCCCTACATATAACCTGTATATTGTCTGTGGAGTACTGTACCACTATATACCGCCTGCATACTGTCTGTAGAATGCTCTAACCCTATATACAGCCTCAATACTGTCTGTAGAGTGTTGCACCCCTATGTACAGCCTGTATACTATCTGTAGAATGCTTTGCAAGTATATATAGCCTGTATACACAGCCTATAAACTGTAGAGTTTTGTACACCTATATACAACCTGTATACTGTCTGTACAGTGCTGTACCCATATATACAGCCTGTATACTCTTTATAGAGGGATGTACCCCTATATACAGCCTGTGTACTCTCTGTAGTGTGCTGTACCCCTACATACAGCCTGTATACTGTCTGTATGGTGCTTTACCCCAATACACAGCCTGGATACTGTCTGTACAAAGCTTTACCCCTATATACAGCATGTATATTGTCTGTACATTGCTATACCTATATATACAGCCTGTAGAGTGATTCATTCCTATATATACAGCCTGTGTACTGTCTGCGGTGTGCAGTACCCCTATACACAGCCTGGATATTATCTGTATACAGTGTTGTACCCCTATATTAAAGCCTGCATTCTGTTTGTAGAGTGCTGTACCTCTTTATATAGTCTGAATACTGTGTGTAGAGTACTGTACACCTATATATGGCCTGTATACTGTCTGTAGAGTGCTGTAACCCTATATACAGCCTCAATACTGTCTGTACAGTACTGTACCCCTATATACAGCCTGTATAGTGTCTGTAAGTGCTGTACCACTATATATAGCTTGTACAGTAACTGTAGAGTTGTGTGTCCCTATATACAGCCAGTATACTGTCTGTAGAGTGTTATTCTCCTATATACAGCCTGTATACTATCTGAAGAGTCCTGTACTCCTATATATAGCCTGTATAGTGTCTGTAGAGTGCTGTACCCTATTACACCTGTATAGTGTCTGTAGAGTGCTGTACCCTGTCAGCAGTATAGTATCTGTAGAGCTGTGAGTCCCTATTATCAGCCAGTATACTGTCTGAAGAGTCCTGTACACCTATATACAGCCTGTATACCGTCTGTAGAGTCCTGTACTCCTATACATAGCCTGTATAGTGTCTGTAGAGTGCTGAACCCCTATATACAGCCTGTATACTGTCAGTAGAGTGCTGCACCCCTATATACAGCCTGGGTGCAAGTATGAGAAAGGGATACCCTCTTCAACACACCACATGAGAACGGGGTGACTGGTTTCTTACAAAGGAGACACACAATTATGCCTACATGTATCTCTCAGTATTGACATCTATTGCATGCCATGTTTAGAGTACCCCCTCCATATATCGAGCATTTATACGTCTCTTTATTATCCTTTATTTATGTAATTGTCGATGCTGTATTGTATTGTTTCCCTTTTGTAAAATCTTGTATATTTATACAATCACCGCCTTTTCTTTTTGATTAAATATATAAAATGTATTAGTTTCAATCCTTATACCTGAACCCTGATCTCACGTTATTAGTAATGGGTGTCCGCTCTGCCTGATAAACGAGTGGTGGTGTTGGCATTTTATTTTTTGTGTTATTGTGGAGCTTGGCAGTGATGGTATGGAGGTATATGTATATTCCATGCTCTGGAAGCGGTGATATATATATATTAATACACCACTCAATACGCTCACTGTGCACCTCAATAATCAGCATAAATAGCATCACACGATGTATACAAAGGTACCTCACATACAGGGAAGGGAATCCCTGAATCTAAGGATGGTTAATATGGCGTCCCCTAGCCAAACCTTGTATTGCCCTGCATAATGTGCTGTATAATATGCTGTATAATTGTGTATCTTTTATATTTTATGTAACTGTCTATGCTGTATTTGTATTAATTCAGCTTTTGCAACTTCTTGTATATTTTTATATTCACTGACTATTCTTTTAGATTACATATATAAAATGTATTAGTTTTGATCCTTTAGCTTTATTAACCTGAACCCTGAATCTCACATTATCAGTAACGGTGTCCACTCTACCTGATAAACGAGTGGGATGGCAACATTTATTTTCTTGTGTTATTGTGGAGCTTGGCAGTGATGGTACAGAGGTATATGTATATTTCATGAGCTGGAAGCAGTGATATATCTATATACAATACCGTCACTGTGAGTACATCAATAATTGGAATAATAGTGTCATACAAGGTATGGAGAGGTACTTCACGTACAGAGACAGGGAAGGGAATCCCTAAATCTAGTGAACGGTAAGATGGGGTCCCCTAGTCAAACCTTCCGCTGGCCCCTAGCTTCCCTGACCACATAGGATAGGTTCCCGCACCTATGTGCGAGGAGAATTCCTGGCCCTTGCTGACCCTAAACTGGGCACTAGGTAGGGAATGAGCACTTAGTCAGCCCCACTAAACACAAGGAAGGCATGGGGGGGGGATGTCACAATAAGGATACACAGTTACTAGCAGGGCTGTGGAGTGGAGTTGTGGAGTCAGAGTCGGTGTCCATTTTGGTGGAGTCGTAGTTGGATTCAGGGAAACTAAGGAGTTGAAAGTCGGATGTTTGGCTTTCTGACTTCACAGCCATGGTTGTAGAGTCGGAGACATGAAGTTGGTGTCCAATTTGTGTGCAGTCGGAGTCAGATTCAGGGAAATGTTTAAGAGTCAGTCGGACGTTTGGCTTAGTGACTCTACAGCATGAGTCCTGGAGTCGGTGTTGATGTACTATTTTGGGTGGAGTCAGAGTTGGATTCAGGGAAACTTTAAGAGAAGTGTGATTGCTTACTGACCCCACAGCCCTGATTAGTAGATATCAGCTGCCAGCTCCAAAAGTAACAAAAAGGACGGCACCAGGTAAAGTCTCCAGGAGCAGCAGAGCTTCACTGGATCCAAACATCCGGCAGGTCAGATTAGAATGAACTATCACTGACAACAACTGTTGGACCATGAGCCTACATAAAGGGAGTGGTCACACACTGCTGCAAACTAACCCAGCAGTACCAGCAGAGAAACAGACATTAACCCTCACTGGTAATAAAGAAAATAACATCTTTTAATCCACAGTTCCAAAGCGGTCGCCAGTCTCCTGCCAACTCGTGACAAATAGCCTCTTTCACTTATCAACGGTCAATTCTTTGATCGTCCTGACAATAAGGGGGCGCCAGAGGGCTGTTTTGTGACAAATGGGTGTTGTCATATTTTCTATTATACATTTACAAGTCCACAGATAGGAAATATGACTTGTCTACAGTCTTCCAGCGGCTCATTAGTGATTTAAGGCCGATACGTACGTCCAGGAGTGTAACTACAACAGGTGCAGGGGTTACAATCATACCCGGTCCCTGGAGCATAGGGGGCCCCAAAGTCTCTGTGGCATATAGTAAAAGACTATTGCCATTAAAGATTTGCAATCATGGGGGCCCCATTGAAGCTTTTGTATCAGGGCCCATGAGCTACAAGTTATGTTAATGCATACGTCACACAATTAAAGTAAAATATGTGTCCTGAAATCCTGAGGCCAGCGATAGGTCGCAATATATGTGGAAGTTGTGTAAATGTATTTTTGCCATATGATGTGCCATATAAGCTGATGCCATATAATGTGCCGTATATTGTGCCGCATAATGTGCCAAGCCGGAATGTGCCGTTCATATAATGTCCCGTAACAGTCCATATAATGTGCCATATATTCTGCAGCCATGCGTAAATGTTTTGCCCGTATTATAATTGCTGCCATATAATGCCCATTATATTGTGCTATGTCCATATATTGTGTCGTATATTGTGCCGTATAATGTGCCATATATTGTCGCTGCCATATCTGTGCCATATATGTGCCGTATGAATATGCGCCTAGTGCCATATATTGCACCGTATGTGCCATATATTGTGCCGTATGTGCCATATATTGGGTTGCCATATATGTGCCATTATATTTGTGCCAGTATATGTGCCATATTATTGCGAGCCATAGCTATGCCATATATTGGCGCCTATATGTATATGTGCCATATATTGCGCCGTATGTGCCATATATTGTTGCCGCATAATGTCGTATATTGTGCCATATAATGAGCCGTATAATGTGTTGTATATCGTGCTCTATAATGTGCCATGTATTGTGCCGTATAATGTGTTGTATATCATGCCATATACTCTACTTACACAATTGCCTTGGGACCGGAAGTCGAGACATAACCTTTTCTTCCTCATATGATTGATGCATGTGACTGCCCCGCCCCCAGCAGTACAGACCCCGCCCCCACTGGCATCACCGCCCTCACAAAATAACTGCGTCACTTCCTGAGGTGTCAGGTTATAAGGAGCTGCTGCCCACACAGCTGCTGTAGAACATCCCAATCATAGTGTAATAACAGCTGCTGTAGAATCCAGTCTCTGCACGCTCCCTCCCCGGTCCTTCTATGCACGCTCCCATCCCCTGGTCCTGGTCTCTGCAGGCTACCTTCCCCTGGTCCAGTCTCTGCACACTCCTGTCCCCCGGTCCTGGTCTCTGCACACTCCCCTCCCACGTGCTGTCCCCCTGGTCCTGTCTCTGCACACTCCCCTCCCCGGTCCCAATCTCATGCACGCTCCCCTCCCCTGGTCCTGGTCTCTGCAGCTACCTTCCCCTGTCCCAGTCTCTGCACATCCTGTCCCCAGTCCTGGTCTCTGCACACTCCCCTCCCCTGGTCCTGGTCTCTGCACCTCCCCTCCCACGGTCCCAGTCTCTGCACACTCCCCTCCCCTGGTCCTGGTCTCTGCACACTCCCCTCCCCCAGTCCCAGTCTATGCACGCTCCCTCCCCCATCCTCACGCCCCTCCCCAGTCCCTGCATGAGCTTCCCTGTCCCCCCCCCGATGCCAGTCTCCACATGCTCCCCCCCCCCAGGTCCAGGTCTCTGCACACTTCCCTCCTCCGGTCCCAGTTTCTGCACATTCCCCTCCCCCTGTCTCAGTTTCTGCACCCTCCCCTGGTCCCAGTCTTTGCACACTCCCCTCCCCTGGTCATGGTCACTGCACACTCCCCTGCCCTGATCCTGTTTCTGCACCTACCCTCCCCAGGTCCCAGGCTCTGCACGTTCCACTTCGCTCCCCGATCTCTGCAAGCTCCTCTCCCCCGTTGATGGTCTCTGTTTGTTCCACTTCCATTCACCCAGTCTTCATTATCCACTTAGGTCCCCCAGTCTCTGCATGCTCCACTCTCCAGGCCCCAAACTCTGCATGCTTCGCTCCCCCAGTCCCAATCTCCACATACCTCCCCCTCTATACCCAGTCTCAGTCTCTGCACGCTCAACTTCCTGGTCCAAGTATCAGCACGCTCCCCTCCCAAGGTCCCGGTCTCCACACTTTCCCCTCCCCCCGGTCCCAGTCTTCACACACTCCCCTCCCACGGTCCCAGTCTCTGCACACTCCTCTCCCCCGATCCCAGTCTCTGCACGCTCCCCTCAGGCCCAGTCTCCGCACGCTCCCCTCCCCAGTCTGTCTCTGCATGCTTTCCCTCCCCCGGTCCACTCCTCTCCCCCAGTCCCAGTCTCTCATGTCTCATGCTCCCCTCCCCCGGTCCACTCCATTCCTCCCCAGTCCCAGGGCTCTGCATGCTCCCTTGCCCCAGTCCCACGTATCTCCCCTCCCCCAGTCCTCAGTCTCCACTGTCTCCCCTCCCCAGGTCCAGGTCTCTGCATGCTCCCCTTCCCATCCAGTCTCTGCACGCTCCCCTCCCCCAGCAGCCAGTCCCCACCTCACGCTCCCCTCCCCTGTCCCATCTCTGCATGCTCCCCTCCCCATGGTCCAGGTCTCTGCATGCCACGCCCGGCCTGCATCCCCTCCCCCGGCCCCACCTCTCTGCACTCGCTCCCCTCCCCTGTCCCAGCTGTCTCCTGCATGCATCCCCACTCCCTCTTGTCCCAGTCTCTGCATGTCCCTCCCTCCCTCGCCTCCGTCCCGCACACTCCCTCCCTGTCCCTCCCGCACCCCCTTCTCCTGTCTCTGCATTCTCCGCTCCCCTGTCCCAGTCCCCGCACACTCTGCTCCCCCGTCCGCACACCGCGTCCCCTGTCCCAGTCCCCGCACACACCCCTTCTCCGTCTCTGCATTCTCCGCCCACACTGTCCCAGTCCCGCACACTCTGCTCCCCCGGTCCCCGCACACTCCGCTCCCCATGGGGGGGAGAGCAGACAGGGAAGAGAGAGAGCTGCCACCCCCAGCATTTTAGAATCTGCCCCCATTGTGAAGTCACCGCCCACCCAATGCGATAGCATCGGGCCACATCAGTGTGCTGTATAATGTGCCGTATGTTGTGCTGTATTATGTGCTCTACATATTAATAAAAAGTGTCATTAACAAGTCTAAGGCCATATACAACATACAGAGTGGATAGATAAAAAAGATAGATTGGATTAGATAGATTAGACAGACAGACAGATATATATATAGATAATAGATTGTAAACTCCTGTGATCGGGGCCTTCACTCCTTTGTTCGTTGCTCTGTAATGTAGATGTTTCTGTGACTTGTACATGCTGCAGAATATGCTGGTGCTATATAAAGTTAATTACTCTAATACGAGCTGGAGTTTGATGGACAAAATGTCATATATTACAGAGTGGAGATAATGACAGATCACACAGGGCGGCCTGGATAGCCACCAGCAGCCGGCAGGTGTCAGGCAGTGCAACCAGTGACAAGCACATAAAGTGACAGCGGCCAACGCCTCCGATTTACTCTTCAATTTGTGCTCGATAAGAGGCAGAAGCAATTAGATCATGTTCCTGTGTAAACTGTGACCCAACCTCTCTCCACCCACTGCACAGTTCTTCTCTCCGGGTGCCTGGCCCTGACACAGTGAGAATGGCAGCATCCGGTGATCCTCGGTGCGGACATCTCGGCCAAGTCCAGCACAATATGCCCCTTCAGCTGACCGCACAGTCCGGGAGTCCAGCACATGGAGCCCCTCTGTCTGGTTGGACAGACTGGTGGTGTCAAGCACATGGATTGGTCCCCCTCCGGCTGTTTGGACAGCCCGGCAAAGTCCAGCACACAGTGCTCTTCTGGCTGACTGGACAGTCTGGTGGAGCCCAGCACACAATGCCCCTCTGGCTGATCGGACAGCCCGGTTGGGGTCCAACACACGGTGCCTCTCCAGCTGATCACACAGCCCAGTGGGGTCCAACACATGGTGCCCCACCGGTTGATCGGACAGTTCGGTGGAGCCCAGCACACGGGCCCCTCCTGCTGATTGGACAGTCCGGTAGAGTCCACAACATAGTGCACCTACAGCTGATTGGTGAGTCCACAGAGTCCTTACACAGTGCCCCTCGGCTGATCAGACAGTCCGTGGTGTCAACACCAGTGCCCTTTGGCTGATCGGACAGTCATAGAGTCCAGCACACAGTGCTACTATGGCTGATTGGACAGCCCAATGGAGTCCACAACATAGTGTCTGTTCGGCTGATCGCACAACCCAGCGGAGTCCAGCACACGGTGCCCCTTCGGCTGATCAGACATTCGATTGAGTTCAGCACAAGGTGCCCCTCTGACTGATTTGGACGGTCCGGTGGAGCCCAACATACAGTGCCCCTTTGGCTATTTGGTTCAGTATAATGGTAAAATGTGAAGATGATAGCAGCACTGAACCTTCTAATGATTGCTTACAGATATTATTATAGCCGATGTAGTATAGCTGGCACATATGGTGAGCAATGCAAGGGTTAAATTATTTGGCAACATATGGGAGGAGGGGACCTCTGTTTACCCATCCCAAATCCATACACACGAGGAGATGCAAGTTACTCACCCAACAGTTCACATTGGCATGCCAGCCACCAAGCTCCTGTAGTAACGTTAATCCACAGGCTGGCATGGTCTTCTTGTCACTTGCCCTGTCCAGACCAACCAAGACGGAATCCCTGGTATACATGCCTGCTGTCTGCTGCTCCCCCCAGGTTTACAGCGCCAGCTTGATGTGTCCGATTATATCCAAATGCTTCAGAAACCTTCACTTAGTCATGACTAAATAAAACCCACCAACCTCGCCAACGGTGCTTGGTCCACACTGGATGATGCAAAATATATTGACACAAAATAAACTAGTCATATTCCTCAACTAGTGCAAACTACAGGATCCCGTTGGAAAAAAATTGAATAATACATAAAATGTAAAAAAAATAAATGAATGCAAACAATTTGTTCAGCTCCTAATTGTGCGTGGCGCACTAGAGAAGACGAGCAAGGAACAAAAAGCAGCCGAGAAAGAAATATGGAACATGAAGGAAGACGCCGATGCTGCAAAGTTGCTCCAATGCAAGAAATTGGTAAAGGTGGAAGGAGGAAAAGCCCTCAGCTGTCACAGTATCACGGAGTGAAAGACGTGTGTGGCCTGTGCCGCTCTCCACTCCTTCATTCAGCATTAAATATCAATTTGCTTTTCTAGAGGCAGAAGACACAATACATAAGAGAGCTTTTGTTAGCCGAGGGTCCCAGTGGCCAAACAGCAGCTCTAAGCCCCTAAACCCACACACAAGACCCTCAGTGACCAAAACCTGGGGGTTTATCTAACGCTCTGCTCCATCCTTACACCTACAGACCAAGACCATTGACTTTAAGTGCCACAAACCAACACAAATTTTATTGCACCTTCCGGAATCCCCTCGCCACTTGACATTAAAGGGTCCCCTATTCAATGAAGTTTGCCACATGGGTCTTTACGGGAGCGGGAATGAGCTGTATTGTGTCAGCCTACTCCAAGCAGCTGCTGACAATGCGGGAAAGAGGCCGTGAAGATTCCTCTCTCCTAGATATTCGATCCCCTTAGCACGTTGACAGCCTCCACTTTTTTCCTGAACACTTTATAAAAAATTATGAACTGCACCAGTGCTCGTCTCCCCACATCCGCCCGGCCCCCGGGAGTGCTGGCCAGGAATCTTTAAGGCTCTTAATACCAAAACAAAACCCAGCCATTTCCCTTTACAAGGCAGTGACAAAAGCAATGAGCCTTCCGTTTGACAAGTAAAAGGACCCAACAACAGGGCAGCTAATTGCCTTCCCTCCCTCTATTCAGAGCGGCCACCACACTCCAGTGCCTGCTTTTCAAACACGTGCAATTTCCTAAGTAAACTGAAATGATGGACAGGTCCCAATAGTTTAGTAACAATAACTGGTAACCCGGACAGGCATTCCCAGCTGGGAATTATTTATCCTACGTTCCCCAGCCGAGGCGATAACAAAACACGGCAAATCTTAATGGGGAGGGAGGGGGGGTGGGGGGGAGACAAAAACAAATCCTACAAAAACTTCGATAAGCCCGGAATCGTTCCAAGCTAAAAAAAAAAAACAAGCAGCTCTCGGAATGTAGCTGACGCCGGCAGGGAAACTAATGTCTTACAGCTCCGGCAATCTCAGGAGGATGACGGAGCCTAAGACCATTCCCTCAACTCTAGGAAATGCATTGAAGCAGGACCAATAACGCCAACCCAAAGCCAACCACAGTCATAGCACATAAAGGGTGACAAGACCACGCTAAGATGAGATTTACAAAAAAAATTGCACACATTTATGAAAAATTTCCAAAAATTTCTATTGATAGGAAAGTAAAAAAATTCAAAAATAAAATAAAAAATGTTTTAAAGGATCATTAATCAAAGGTACAACTAAGTAGGCAGGATTCCGTCATAAATACATTAAGGCTAAAACAGATTAGGTAAAACAGCAATCTCCGACATGCAAGACATAAGAAATATTGTAAGACGACGTGCAGGCTTACCATTTACAAGTTTTACTTTGCTTCCTCTACAGTGCCAGGCTAGGACCATGCTTCCGATTAAAGTATTCCACACACCGTCATGATAAGGCTAGTGTATAGAGAGAGGTTTCATGATCCGCTGGAGGGCAGCACTCTACACTAAAAACATTCAGACAGCCAGGACGCCAGCAGCTGAATCAGTCAATGGGAGCGTTCCCAGGCAGATCCTCAGTTAAGATGCTCAAGTTCAGGCATTCAAAGAATTATCTCAGTTGGTAGGGAAGAATAAAATTATTAAGATCTCCCCAATTCAATGACGGTCGTCTATAAAAAGCTCCAGTTTTTGTGTTACGCTCTCCTAACCCCCTCCCCACCATCCCCAATCCTCAGTTCAATGACAGGAACAAAAGACAATACTTTGCTTCCCGACTTGGCAAATATAAAAGACAAATCCCTTTCTCTAGAAAGTTCCTAAGCTTAGCGTAGAGATACAGTGTTTCTATCGAAAATAGTAAATCGAAGAAGACATTCTACGAAAAAAAAAAAAAAATGAAAAAAAGCCAAAAATCTTAGTGGAATAAAAAAGGTGAAAAAAAATCTAAAAATGCCAAAAAAAAATCAACCTCCCTGAAAAAAAAATTCCCCCTATTTCAAGCCTTTAGGAAGAGCCGGCGCTGGCAGGTGCCTCCTGGCGTGGTATGAGCAGGTACAGGGGAGACCCTGCATTGGGTGAATTCTCTCCCGGATGCGAAGAGCAAAAAAATAGGAAGGGAAAAGACATAGAAACTTGAGAATATCTTCTCTAAAAGCGATGGGTATCCTTGCAAAAACTATACCCGCCGATGCGCCTTCAAGCAGAGGGGGGAAAAAAAGAAAATGACTATTGATCTTCAAATAGCGATAATTGAAAAGATCAAAAAGATTAAACAAAATCAAAAAATGTGCTGACTTACCATGCTAGGCTTTTTTGTTGCAACTTTGTAGAAATTTTGCTCAAAGAAGCTGCATCGGATGTGTCAAATTTTTTCGCGGGCTGTGATCGTATTATTTCCGCAGCCCTGCCTTCCAATGCCTTCAGAACTTTCCCCCCTTAGTCTTTTTAGTTTCTGGTACCTAGGTTTTTTTTGCGAAAGACTTTAAAAGCCTTCAGCTCAGCAAACCAGCACAAATTATCCTGCCACCTTGCGCAGCTCTAAAGCTTTTGGCCGCTAAGTTTGGAAGGGCCTTTACTAGTGCATCAAAATTAGCATTGTCAAAGCACTTAATGAATATTAATATTGTATTTGTCATTGGAGAGAGTCCGTTGCTGAACTCCGAGTCATCCATCAGGGACAAGATTAAGAACACAATTATTTCTGACTGACAGGGACCAAATCTGCTACATTTTTTTTTTTTTTTTTTTTTTTACAATTCGGGGGGGAAAAAATACAATATCATCATCTTAAAGGTGTCTCCCAGGGGAGCGGGGAACAGATTAATATGCTTTTAATGAAGTAGAAATCGTTATGTGTGAAGTGCTACGGAATAAAATCAACCATTTCGTTATGGGTATTTGTGGAGAAAATCACATTTTTCAAAAAGATACCTGGTGCGTTTTTGTTGTAGGTTTCCTTGGTCGGATTTTTTTTTTTATTTGTTTATTTTGTATCGATTTTTTTTCAACCGGGATCTGTTCTACAATCTCATCATTTCAAAAAACAGTAAGAGGATGGAGAGAAGGTCCCATCTGGGTTAATTTTCTCCATCCTCACTTTTCTTCTCGCGGTGCAGATAAGACAGCACCGGTAAATAATTCGACAAGAAACACCTTTATCAGCTCAAATTCTTTTCACTCTCATCTGCTTGCTCCCAAGTGGGGTCTATCAGACTTTGCCTCTAGATGAAGTGCTACATTTTAAAGAACTCTTTAAAAAAATCCCAAACATTCTTCTGCTTTCTAGTGACATCTCCAACTAAACAACGCAAGATACAACGCTCAACATGGCCATTTCTGGGGGGGGGTGGAGTAAAATAAAGGAAGTCAAATAACCCAAGTATTAGTGTAAGATTGTGATCTTTGGATTATTTATTTATTTACTTTTTCTTTCTATTTTTCAGACCAGGAAAGAAAATGCGCTTACACACAAGAACAGCGGCGACGAAACGGACAACGCACCATCCTGCGGTCAAACTCCCCCGATTTCATCAAATCCATCCTCATTTATTATTGTTTTTATTCTATTTTAACAATTCAAATCTATTGGAAAAAATCAAGCATTGGAAATAACAGATGCGTTTGCAAATCTACCCCCATGAATCGCCTTTCTAATGCTTCTGTGGCTAATCTGCAGCTCCCACTATCCACCCAAATAGCCTTTAATACCATTAAGAACCCTTAGATGAACATTCTAAATTAAGGGTTTGTTCCAAAAGGGTGTGAATTTGACCCCTGATGGAAAAAAAAAAAAATAACCAAGAAACCCCCACTTCTGCTGCACGTACAGATGGTTTTAAGTCGATAATATAAAAGAAACCGCAAAACAGAATTAAAAGCTTTTCCATTATCTCTTGTTCTCAGACCTTTTTCGGAGACGAATTATTCCATTTTTTTACACTTTTGCAACAATTAAAGTAAAAAAAAAAAATAGCAAAACCGAGGTTAGCGGCATATTTGGAAAAATGGCTTATAGGGCTTTTTACAGCCAATTGGAACAAGAAGTAAAACCTTTTCTGATATTCTTTACATTAATATATCCAAATATAAAGATTTATCTAAATCTCCTTCATGTGTCTTTACACTAATACTATCCAAATATAAAGATTTATCTAAATCTCCTTCCTGTGACTTGGAATTCGGAACATATGTCAATGACGAGATCATTAAAAATGCACTTTAACTTCTCGGTTTTACCATTCATTTATTGACTGGAGTAAAAATTTAAGAGCAGTAATCATTTTTCTAACATTTTAATTTCATTTTCTTTGCATTTAGTATTTTTATTAGTACATTGACTTCACAACATATCATCAACCGTTGCTTAACTACGATAATTTAATTTACCGAAATGTAATTAAACAGAGACTTTAAAAATAATCATTTAAAAATAAAAGAATCCAAATGAAAACACATCCTATATTTTATTCCCAAGGAGTATGTTATGTTCTTGTAATGATTTAATATATTAGGTAGAGAAAAGTTTTAGTTTTTTTTTGAATTTTTGGAATGTGAAATTTGTCAATTGCATTAGCGGCTATTAAGTCCACATCACACTCATGAGTTTTAAATAGTGTGATTTTCTTTTTTTTCTCCTCCTCGCTTTCCCTGCTTCCCCAGCACGAACGCATCAGCACTACTTTCAAATTAACTCTCCGACTTTGAAACTTATTGATCTGCTATTAAGACACTAGTGAACTTGATGAAATGAGTGCTGTAGGTGCAGTCAAGACTTCAAAGTCTCACACAGCCATATAATACAAGCGCCTTTGATCCTGACTCCGATCTGCAGAGGGTTTAAAGCCCAATTCTCCCTAAGCTGCCCTTCACACTCGTTGTGTCTGATCTGATGTCTTACCAGTCACAGTCTTGATAATGTTAATAAAAGCAAATTTTAGCAAATGATTTTTACAATGGAAACAAATTAATTATATGAAAAAAAAAAAACGTCGGCTTCTTTGTAAATTTTTGATTTCTCCACCAAATGTGGGAGTGGGGAGATACTTAATTGTACCAATTACAGGTTTCAAAAGAAATGATATACCCAGTATGCCATATAAAAAAAAAAACTGATTTTTTTTCCTTTTTTTTTTTCTAACCTTGTACTTTGTCAATCATGTCTTTGCTAAATGGAGGCTTAAAATAAAATTAACATTTCCTTGCGCTCTCGCTCAGGGAGAGAGAATGGCACCTGACACAGGAAGATTTCAATAGCATTTTGAAGCACGTGGATGGTATAAATATTTGATAGCATTTTAAGCAAAGTATAAAAGCAAACTATTAATGTACTTACAGAACATAAAACACGCGAGAATCACAAGGATTCAAACGAGGACAAAACGGGCTACCCGTGAATGCGAAACGCATCCGGCTACGCAATGGAAACAAATAATATTGATTCTAATGGGTTTGACGTAGGAGGCAGAAATATAAAAATCTGCACCTACAATAGGTACATAAATCTAATTAAAAACATTAGAAAATTTTTACATTATTCAAAAAAAAAAAGTTACAATAATTATAAAAGAAAATTACATTATTTAAAAATAAAACGTAATTTAAATTCTTTTATGTATTTTTGATATCATAACCTTTGTGATCCAAATAGTATCCTGTTAATATTCCATGGCAATCAAAGACATAATTTATAATTTTGTAAAAAACCCACAAAGCCGATATTGTAAAGAAAGGAAATGATCTTATAATATCAGTTTCATTATTTGTGATATTAAGAAAATCTATATTTTTGGGGGTGTTTTGATAACTCAATCATAATTTTTCTAAGCCTTCTTTAATCCATTTTTTTCATTTTTTAAGCATTATCTCTCTTTTTTTAGTGTTTAATGTTCATACTTAACCTACTTGCAATTCCAAAGAAGTCAACACTCAATTGTGACAGTGTTCAAAAGGCTTTCTTATGCCACAAGCACAGTAAAAAGTTTCCCCAATTAGTGCAGGAAAAAAGGAGGGAACAGGCATAGAGCTAGTTCTCAAAGACCCAGGCCTTGCGGCAAAGCTGTCACGTACAGGGGATTGATCAACAGGACTGCAATTTCTAATGGCATGTTGTCATGAAAATGGAGCCACGGGGAGTCACCTGCTTCACTCTTCACAGACAGCTCGAGAAGAAGGAGGAAGCAAAGTGGGTAACCGCCATTGCCTATCCCTTCAGCAAGCAGATTTGGGTAAGGGGGTACGAATGTTTCCAGTGAAACATGTCAAGCCTCCAACAGTATTATCCAGCCTCCTACATTACACAGGATTGAAGCGCGTTACTCCCTCCTCTTGCTTTTTTACACACATTCCGGCTGTTAAAAAAATACTTTTAGAGATCAAGAAAGGGATAAAAAACACATCTATTAGATCTGTAAATCAACAAAGATTGCCCAGCGCATTCCACATTCAGCCGAGAATATTCGCCAGCTTAGGGCGCCATAGCCTAACGTTGCGCTGTCAGGACGGCCTACATTTCTCACCGGTTACAATCCCTTTCCGGCAATGCACATATTGTTTTCTTCTCTCAATGACATCATTAAAAAAAGAAATTGCTTCCGACTAATTGACCGTGTTTTGAAGTGATGAATTCCAAGATATTGAAAGACAGGAATTCTTTTAACACAAAAATAAAGTATCATACTGTGTTTAATATTATATTACCCAATGAATTCTAGTTATATTATTATTATTACTAATTGAAGCACACAGATTTCAGGATCGGGCTAGCAACAACCTTACTCTTCACAAAAACGATTGAAATCGCTACATCAACATGCTGCGTTCCACGTCTACCTGTCACCTGGTTATATAGTCATGCCCATCCCATGCGTACAGAGAGGGCGAGGGGGGAGGGAAGTCAAATAAAAGTTAAAGAACTTTTTACATTCATAAATCCAGCGATTGCTTTCCACGCAAATCACGTACGGTAACCTTTTATCGGCGCAGCCTCTGGACTCATCACTCGATGAAATTCTTAGCTCGCGGCAACAGCTTAACCAAGGGACGCAGACCAATGGAAAAAAATCATTGTGTTTGCATTTCAAATGGCGAGACCGGCAAAAAAAATGAAAAATAAAAAAAGCGCTAACTGATCAGTGCCAATGGAAATTAATTGGATATTCTGAGAATAGTGTCTGCTTGACGATCCTTAGAGGCCAAGCGCCAGTCGAGACCGCATTTGGAGTCGCGGCTTCAAACGCGGACCGCTTGGGGGTAGTGGACATATTAGGGATTTAGCGCTTCTCCCTGTAGGCCTAATAATAATCAGATGCGCTGAACCAAACGGCGGCTAATCTATTCCATAATTATAGCTCTTGCAAATCCAATAAATTTCTCAATATTACCGTAGAATTAAGAGACAAAAGGAAGAGTCTCATTTTCCAAAGTTTTTCTTTTTGGATGGAGATTACCCAGAGATTTTAAAGCTTTTATTTTATGGGGGTTCTGACCATTGGCTTAAAATATCGGCTTTTGTATTAAGTAATTCATTGAAAAATATTCTGCGCTGTTTCTTTTTAGACCGTCTAAGGGATTTGCAGCCCCCGGCTAAAGCAATAGCCCTGACCAATATTAGTCTATCTTTCCTTGAGACACCCCATAATCTAACCTTTTCAAGACTCTTTTGCTTTCAAACTCAAAAGAGCATACAAAATTTGCATTGTTGGTGGGCACTGGGAGACCGAACGAAGGCTTTTGGCTCAGCCCTCTGGATAAACAGATGCTTGCGCCACCACATAAGCTCCAAAGACCAAAGTTGGAGGGGGAAAAGACGGTGAGATTAGGATCCATCCCCAAATGTTCCATCTTTCTATCGACCGCCGGCCTAGCGTGAGGTGTCAATTTTGACTCCAAAGAGAGCACACGAATTCGCAGTGGTCCCATTATACAGTCTCTCCGCTCATTGTAGATTCTGTCAACGAAGTCAATCTTATTAACTTCCGCACTGGTACACACATGACATTTCCTTCAATTTTCTTGCTGACTTCAAAAACATCAATTAGCAGCTTGAAAATAGGAAGGAACGAATGACAGAGCCCGATAACGTCGACTATTTGAAGCCAAGGGTAAATCTATTCTCTGCTTCTGAATGCATTCATTACAATTGCATTTTCAAAGCAGGACTCCAAATAGCAAAGAAAATTAAATTTATCATCTAGAAATGCCTAGAAATTGTTTTTTATAATCCTGCGTCTATCTCTCTATCCCAGAGCGTAATGCAAAGTATCGCAATTCTCTTCCATGATAACACGCCTCAACTTTAATGGAACTTTCTAATAAGGAGGCAGAGAGCGTCCCGAAAATGTCACCGACCACATCCATTGCCAAAAGTTTAGCATATTTGCCTAACAAAAAGTTGACTTGGCCCAACATAGAAAATTCGACAAAGAAAAATAATCCTTGAGCACAAGAACCCAACTAAATGTAGAGTAGAAAAGTCAAAGAACAAGAATGTTCCAGCATAAGAACCCAACTAAATGTAGAGTAGACAAGTCAAAAAACAAAAATGATCCAGCATAAGAACCCAACTAAATGTAGAGTAGAAAAGTTGAAAAAAGGAATATGATCCAGCATAAGAACCCAACTAAACGTAGAGCAGAAAAGTCAAAAAAGAAGAATGTTCCAGCATAACAACCCAACTAAATGTAGTGTAGAAAAGTCAAAAAAGGAATATGATACAGCATAAGAACCCAACTAAATGTAGAGTAGAAAAGTCAAATAAGAAGAATGCTCCAGCATAACAACCCAAATAAATGTAGAGTAGAAAAGTTGAAAAAGGAATATGATCCAGCATAAGAACCCAACTAAATGTAGAGTAGAAAAGTCAAAAAAGTAAAATGATCCAGTATAAGAACCCAACTAAATGTAGAGCAGAAAAGTCAAAAAAGTAAAATGATCCAGTATAAGAACCCAACTAAATGTAGAGCAGAAAAGTCAAAAAAGAAGAATGCTCCAGCATAACAACCCAACTAAATGTAGAGCAGAAAAGTAAAAAAAGAAGAATGCTCCAGCATAACAACCCAACTAAATGTAGAGCAGAAAAGTCAAAAAAGAAGAATGCTCCAGCATAACAACCCAACTAAATGTAGAGCAGAAAAGTCAAAAAAAGAATGTCCAGCATAACAGCCAACTAAAAATAGAGAAAAGTCAAAAAAGAAGAATGCTCCAGCATAACAACCCAACTAAATGTAGAGAAAAGAAAAAAGAATGTCCAGAAAAGACCAACTAATTATCGCAGCAAAGTAAAAAAAGAATGCCCAGCTAAACCCAACTAAGTAGAAGAAGAAAGTAAAAAAGAAATATATCCGCATAAGACCCAAAGCAAAGATAGAAAGAAGAAAAGGAAAACGGTCCAGCATAAGAACCCGACTAAAGGTAGAAACAGTCCAGCATAAGAATCCAACTAAAGGTAGAATATTTGTTAATTAAAAATGTAATAAAATATGTTTATTTTTAGATTAACCCTAAAGACACCAAAACTCCCGAATTACAGCAACAGGAACCCAACGTGCAGATAATAAGATCGCTTTCCACTAAACCATTGATTTTCTAATCATTTGACATTTTTTTGTTATTTCCCGTCCCCTCCTTTGCAATTTTCTCAATGTCACTAAAGAAAAAAACAACACATGACATAGATATCTATTAGCTGTCAAAGCGGAGATTTCCCGGAACTGGCTTCATAGCAGAAAACCTGCCGAGAAGCGGTAAGATAAATAACCGGACATTTTTTCCAATAAAATCTGTCACATTTCTAGATCTGTTATTCTGGAAAGATAAAAAAATAAAAAATCTATCACAATTAAGTAGACAGAAAAATTGCAGCATTCTTCCCAAATAAATTATTTCATGGCATGCAATCAAAGCCGTGAAAAATGGGAAAAAATAATAATAATCATTAAGAAAAAGATAAATTATAATTTATTTAGACTAAATGAATAATTAAAAATAATAGTATTCAATATTTATCATTTTCAGAATGTATAATACATGAGATAAAAAATGTAATATTTTTCTCTTAATATTTTTTAGATTTTATTGGGAATAATTCTAATATTTTATTTTACATGTGTTATTTTTTTTAATATTTTTTAAATATTCTTTATTTCAGCTATTTTTCTTAATATGTTTAGGTTCTGTTGGGAATAATTCTAATATTTTATTTTACATTTTAATTTTTTTAAATATTTTAAATTAGTTCAGCCATTTTTCTCTTATATTTTTAAGTTTTATTGGGAAATAATTCTAATATTTTTTTACCATTTTTTATATATTTTTAAAATTTTAATTATTTCAGCTATTTTTCTCTTAATATTTTTTTAAGTTTTGTGAAAATAATTTAATATATTTTAAATTTTTTATATTTTTAAAATATTAATTATTTCAGCTATTTTTTCTCTTAATTTTTAGGGTTTATTGGAAATAGTTCTATTATTTTATTTACATATTTAATATTTTTTTAATGATTAATTATTTGAGCTATTTTTCCTCAATTAATATTTTTAGGTTTTATTGGGAATTAGTCTAATATTTTATTTTACTTTTTTATTTTCTATATATTTTTAAAATATTAATTATGTCAGCTATTTTTCTCATAATATTTGTAGGTTTAATTGGGAATAATTCTAATATTTTGTTGTATTTGTTATATTTTTTAAAAATATTTATCTTTTTTCTCATTAATTATATTTAGTTTATGGAATAACTGATATTTTATTTTAAATGTTTTATTTTTTATATATTTTTTAAATATTATGTCAGCTATTTTTCTCTTAATATTTTTAGGCTTTATTGGGAATGATTAATATTTTATTTTACAATTTTTTATTTTTCTCATTTAATTTCCACTTCTAGTACAACGTACTTCGCAACGTATGTAGTTGTAGGAATGACAGAAGAAAGAAGAGAATAAAAAAAAGATGATGGATATATTTAGGTAGAAATTACATATTACCCTCAGGTGAGAAAGAATGAAAAAAAAGAAAAATCCCATCTCGGCGTATTCTGGCAGGGGGTTGTATTTTTAGCAGAAGAAAGGACAATATTCCCCATATCTGGAATATACAATAACAATATCCACCAGCTTTCCTGCAGGCAATGTTCATTTTTGAAGTTTTTTTTTTTTTATTTTATTCCTTGTCTTTTTCGCATTTTTGTGTTTTGATTTGTAAGATAATTTTGGGTGATTTTTAATACAATTAACCATTTGTTTGCAATCACAGGTGAAATGAAGACAAAAACCGGCTCGAAAGAATATGCAAAAAGTGCAACGAACTCTAGCAATTACGGGAGCCGTGCAAAGTGCGGCAAAGAGAATGTAAGATAAAGTATTGTGTAGGCGTTGTATGGGGAGGACTAATCTGAGTTATCAATGGGTCAATGATCGCCCTTTCTAGGGTCTCCGATGACCCGGTAATAGTTTGCTAAAGACCCCAACGGAGGAGCATCACAATGACGGAGCGGAGGGGCACCGGGCATCGGAGGACCGGCGGCACCGGGCGGTGGGATCTCCAACACGATGACCACACGTTGCTGATGGTGGGCTTCTCTCTCCGGCAGCCGCACAACGTCCCTGAATCAGAGGCGGCATTCATCACTATTAGATGTGGCCGTGGGACAAGTGATGTATTATTTACAAAGGGAAAAAGTGCATTATCTGAATGGCCTGAGACAAATCAGGGGGAAGGGTCACCATGAAATAAACAAGGGGGGGGGTGATCAAATGAGACTAAATATAGCAGGAGGCATCATAATATAACCTGGGCATGTAATGAATGTAACCGCCTACCTAATGCTGCCGGTAAACAATGTATCAATCGCCGGAACTGTCTGCTGCAATTGTTACAATGTGTCACCGCAATCCTCTACCCTGTACTGCGCTACGGAGAAGGACAGTGCCATATACATAATGACCTATATGGAGTATACAGCTAGATAGATAGACAGAGAGACAGACAGACAGAGAGATAAATAGATAATAAATAGTTTAGATATAACAGACAGAGAAATAGATAGATGGATAGATACACTGCACAGACATGCGCTATAAATATATATATACCGTATATATATTATATAACTGCATCTATGTGTATAAATATGCATTCTAATATATTATATATTATAAAATAAATAATGATGTATATATAAACAAGTACACACAAATGCACACATATATATATATATATATATATATATATATATATTATATACAGTATGTATATATATATATATGTTATATTTACCAACATATAAATGCAAATATAGCACAAGTGTACTTATGTAATTAATTTATATATAATAAGTTACAAATGGAGGCAGAACATCGAGCTGTGCGGCAAAAAAATGCTGGGTTATCAGCCCATAATGGCGGTAATAAACCACCGGTTGTTCACATATCGCTAGTTGTGCTGCCTACAAAAAAACATATATATAAGGAGAAATAATAAAATATATATATATATATTAGTACTGCAGAATATGGTCGATAAGAAATAAAAATGAACTTGTGTGTCAATATTATTTACACATATAATATATATATATTATTATATATATATTATAATATATATATATATATACAACACACACTCACATATGCAACGCAATGCATACAGTGTATTGGTATGATTATATTTATAATATATACATATATATATATATTACGCAGTGAATTGTTAAAATCTTGCAGAATATTGAAGGTTATCATACAGATGCACACATACAGGCATGTTTACTGTTACATTGTATTTGTATGTAAACACTGATATGTATAAAGTATACACTATATACACAAACGGAAGAATAGTTGCGCACCACAGTCATTTTATATATATATATATATATATATATATATATATATATACACACGTCACATATACATGGATAAGTCTATAATATCTATAACTGATGTGGTTGGTAACAATCTTTGTACTACACTTCAGAATTTGTTGGTGCAATATAAGAAATGAGAAGAAAGCAATAACTTTACACTGGTCGCATAGACAATACATAGATGACACAGACTCTTTACACATGTACCTACATAATTATACAGATTCATGCCTACATTATTTATATCATATACACACACACTGTATATGGAATATATAGCCAGAAGAAAATAGGCCTATGAAGATTATTTATTGTTGATTTGCTATACTTTACTTCACAAGACTATTTATAGTCCATATATGCACACACACAATATATAATTATGTATTATATAAAATAATATACATAAATATATACATGTATCTGTATACGTAATATGCAACATATATAATAATATCATATATGGTGTACAATATAAATAAAATATAGCATACAGAATATCAATAATATAATACTGTCAATGAGTATATATATATATATATTAACACACACACACACAACATATATAAATCCTATGTTTGTATACAATATCGATATAATACTATAAGTAAATATATATATAATATTTATAATTATATATATATATATATATATTATATATACACACACACACACACACATATATATATATACACATGTATACACACACATAAATATGCACACACATATACACACACATACTTTTATATATATATATATATATATACACACCACCACATTTGGATATATGGATCAGCTGTCATCCAGCAGGAGATATATACATTGATATTCTATTGATAAATATGTATATTTGTAGATCCATAAGTTGTTACAGACAGATAATGAGTGAATGTGATGGGCAGGTTGGCGTCATTTGCGTCCCCCGGCGTCACAGCCGCTCTCGCGCATCTTCCACTTCCTCGTCGTCTTCTCTTTTTCTACTTTGTAGATTCCAGGTCGCGTTTTATGAAAATTTACTTCTCAGTCCTGGGGTTTCCCAATCACATTGCGTCTTTCATCTACAATAACTAATATCTTTCACACATTGGTAAAGTAGACCCCCGACCGTGCAGGAAGACCCTCCCAGTGTTCAGGCACCGGGAGAGCACCAAGCAAAGTCTACAAGCCAGGGCCTGCGGAGACAACATGATGAAGGGTTGTTGTGTCCACCGATGACAGTATATAGAGGGGACACAAAGAGGCGGCTGTGGTTAATCCCTAACCTCCCAAAAAGACATGGGAGCCACCAGATCCCAATACAATAAATCCATCCCGATGCGGGGGATCCTTATGTCACTGCTGTTTACCTCACTCATGTGCCTGGCCATCATTAGAGTGCAAGCTCTGAGGGTTACTATCTGAAATGGAAGATTTTTTTATTCTTATGATTTCGATGTAAAAAAGAGCAAAGGTCAAATAAATATTAGCAAAGACCAGAAATCATTAATTAAGACCCTAATATAAGCGACGCCCCAGTGTGTAATTGTATGGAGTGTCCGACCGTCTTCAATAATTCAATCTATCTTCATTTAAACCGTGAGAAGTGATGCTCACTTGATGGATGGTTGTCATTAGACCTGACGGCAGACACCACACGACAATACGCACATGTGTTAACGTTTGTGACGGCCCTGCACACCTCATTGCCCCCACTAAGGGTGGCTACTAGTTATCTAACAGACATCTCCATTGTTGGGGGTGACAGGGGTCGCCGCTGCTGATTGTGCTGCAAATGACACCAACTAATGCCTTTCCAAAAGCCCACACAGCTAATGGTACGTGAACCAAGAGGAAAACCCAAAGTCTTGGAGATCCGACTACTGCGCCACATCTCCGTATGACAATGCCCAGCTGGGGCCACCGGCGGCCCCTGCCATTGTGACCGTGGGGATTTCTGACCCTGGGGTCTTCTCTGTAATAGAAAAGAAGAGAAGCGGATCTTTCAAGAGACGCATCACCTCACAGCAGTAGACGATGGTCAAAAGCGACCGATTGTCCACCCCATCATCAATGATGTTACTATTAACCCTTCACGAGCAGAGGAAATTGGAAGCAATGATGGAGGACCAGGACTCATAGCGAAAGCGACCTGTAACATTGTATCTATGTTTTGTAGTTCCAAAATGTATCAAGTTCATTCTTAACGATCAAGTCGTGATCACAATTGGGGTCGGAGTTTTTGGCGAGGAGCTTAATATCCCATAGAGTGAACCTGCATCGCGTTTTGTATACATTTTATGCAAATTAATGGTAAAATATATCTAATTGGTCCTTGGTAAACAGTTATGATTATAATATGGCTGAGATGTAGGGTAATGCAAAAGTATTCAGCTCAAGATGGATACCAAGAGATGAAGAGTTCAGATCTGTACATGTACGTTATCTAAGAACGTTCCGCCAAGGAACGAGCATCACAACCTTCTCCAGATCACGGCTCAGTCTATTGTCTATTGGCTTAAGATATTATTCTACTTAAAGACAAAAAGGTTGGAGGTCAAGAAAGAAGCAAACAAATTGCTGCCGAGCCCCCCGGGGAGAGCAGACCTCGCTCCGCTATTTGTATAGGTGAATAACATTAGAGCAGAGTTTACTTATTGTTTGGAGCTGAGAAGGACGACGCTGACACTTAATAAATAAGAAAAGAGAAAGAGATTAATGGGTCGCCGCCATATTGTGGAAATCACAAGAAAATGTAAACTCACGACTTGAGACGGCTTTTTCGAAGGATCCTCACAATTAACTCGGAAAATCTTGGTTAAAGGAACGGCCATTGTCATCAAACTGGTGTGAAAATCAGAAACTGATACAAAGTATTACAGCTGGATACACAAGCGCCAACGGGCTTTGGTGACAATGACATAGAGAAGAGGCTGCCTTGTTAAAAAGGAAAGAGTCAAAAAATCTCACACTGCATCTCCCTATACAAAGTAACTGTCCAGCCGTAATGTTCGATGAAGGATATTCCAATGGAATATTCCAATGAAAAGCATATTACTAAGGAATGCTCCGATGGCGAAGGATAGGCGATCAATATCAGATCGGTGGACGTCCGATACCTGAGATCACCACTGGTCAGCTGTTATCAAGCCCGATGGGGCTCAGATGTAACACAATGATCCGAACTGCTTGGCGCATCTTCACGCAATGTATGGCGACCACTGCTGGGTATAGCCAATCGGCAACAGTCAATGAGTTTACAGCTGATCAGTGCGGGTACTGGGTTCAGACCCTCGCACATCTGATATTAATAACCTTTTTTATGGATATCTTTTCACTATGTTGTAGCTCAACAAGCCTTTTAAGATTGCCATACACTAAAAGTACCAAAAAAATGGCTGAAAGATCAAAGGATGGATACATGCAGGACCGATCTTTCTTGGTCAACAATATTTCCATGTATAAGATGGTGGAGAGACCTCAACCAAAATCGGCGTGTCAGGCCAATATCTATTGCAATCTCACACATCTACTGTAATTCCCTCTCTCTTAGGGGTTGTAGAAGGAGCGATCACAAGCAAGGGTCCGATAGTCCGCTACATCACATCATAAAACCGGAGACGATTCAACATGTGTAATAATAGCATCGGCCATCTGGAACCAAGACACCCCAACATCGACTTGCAGCATCTTGGCCACCGGGGCGAGGATCGTTCTACTTCCATTAAATCTCAATAATTAATCTAGATTTTGAAGACATTCTCATTGAGCTACCTTGTATCCGCTCTGCAAAGTCGTTGACAATTTACGTTGACCTGACTGTGTTTTAGAAGCGACAATCTACCCCCCTGCCACTAATTCCCGCAGGACACACTCCGTCTCTTTCTCTTCTACCTGCTTGTAGTAGTTCTTTTATGAGAAGGACCACCCAGATCCCTTCTATGTCGTACTCCCCAAGAGCCCAGGACAAAGCTTCTCCTGCCTTTATTCTAGCTCCGTTGATCGCTCGGCAGTGCAGCGTCGATCCTCCCGCGTTATTACAGCTGCACATCAAGACTTCATTTATCTGCTGCCTCCAGCCTCCATCTACCCGTTATCTGGATGACAGTAATTATCAGATTCCTGGACACAGGCTCAGAACTCAATTGTCGAGGGATCGATAAATTATAATTATCTTATCTGTCCGGGTGATACATAATTGTTACATAGTATCATATCAGCCATCTGACCATAACCGATGCATCAGGAACTGGTGGGGCCTGATGGGTTAGTGCAGACTGGGAGGATGATGGGGGAGGGGGTGGCCGTGGACCAATGAGCACGTTGACTGTTGAGGGTTTCATTCCAACATAATCTGGTAAGGAATAGGACTGAAAAATGCCAAGTGCTATAGGGTCTTATAAGGGTGGCATCATGGAATAATTTGCTCAACTGGTTGGGGTTGTATGACCACAACCACGGAAAACAAGTTTGAATAGGCTGGATGAAGGTCAGGAAGGAAGGGGTTAAATCCATGCTGCCAATCAAGGAGACTAGAATGGATCATGTGGACATTGACTTACCTGACTATTGCTTCTCAGGTCACTGGAGGCTAGCCTCACCTTCTAACATGATCTCTTGTAGAGTCTCTCCATAGGACGGGCGTTTGGCTAAGAACGGGATTATGGTCAGTACGTCAGGAAGGAAGGGTTAAATTTGCGTTGCCAATACAGTTGTTTATTGAGTCTATGCGTTTCCAAGCATGAGGCTTCTTCTTGAGATCTGTAGTTGTGTGTCTTGAAGAAGCCTCATGCTTCGAAACTTATAGACTCAATAAACAACCAGTACAGGTAGCTCGGAATTAATCCCTTCCTTCCTGACATAGTGAACCTAATCCAGTGCTGAGCCGAACCCTCATCCTGTTGAGAGACTCTACAAGAGATCACGTTAGAAGGTGAGGCTAGCCCCCAGTGACCCCAGGAGCAAAAGTGCAAGACCAGATGGACCGGTGTCTGGTAAGTCAATGTCCACATGATTGTCAAGGTTCCCCCCACAATAACGGTAACTGCATCAAAAATCCATACATTTATAGCCAAAGAGACGTTTATTATGTAGATTCCATATTTATCTTAGCAATACTCCTAGTCTACCGATAGTTCATCACGATGGATGTACGTATCAGCGCCAGACTGAGCTAAACCGCACTTTCTTGGATCTCACCCCCATTTTCCTTTGTTGGGTGGCAGAACCCAACAAAAGAAAGTGGAAAATTTGTAATTGAAATTGGATACAATGAAGAAACAGGGATCGAACCACAAGGCCGACACCTTGGCCTCATCTCCTCCACCCTAAGAATGAAATGTGGAAGTGCAGAATCTTCCTGTGTAAGGACCGGCCGGATGGATGAAACCGCGACCTTGTGGCCGAGCGCCTGATACAATGTATCTACCAATGTACGATGATACAATGTGTCTATAAAAAGAGAATAAAGAGGCTGAAAGTTGCGGAAATAACAGGCGGGAGATGATACTGAGAGCCGTCTCAAGGATGCTCCCTCTTGTCTTATTCCAAGTGCTCTCCAGCGTAGACATGCGTGGAGCCATCTGTAAATGCGGCTGATGCCGCTCTTCAACTCAAGCGTCAGTGTTCACAAAATATCAGCCTAATGCTAAAAATAATAAGGGACAAGGTGAACGACAAATTAGGGAGAATGGAAGGGAACTGGCGCGTGGTGAAGGCATTATCTGCTGCAGCAGAGGCGGCGGATGGGGGGGCAGCGAGCGGTGTCACCAGAAGAGGAGGCGCTGTACAACATGATTACTCCAGGAGATTCTGTATCACAAGGATGATCCACTACTCCGGGGGGGGAGGGAGCGCTCCTGGCACAATCGCTGAAATCCATTGTACTGAATCAATGCAGAATTGCGAGAGGCGCGGACCGAGTGAGGACAGATCCATCCTGGTCACCGTCCTTAATGAGGAGGATGAATCTCGCTTACGGGATGAGCCAACCTAGAGGCGCCGGATGCCATCTTTTATCTTTTTTTTTTACCTTCCAGGGTTCACTGCTCCGACTTAGCAGCTGCATTCGGTGGCAGGCGTCCAGGTAATTACAAAGAAGGGACTTGGATTACAGCAGACGCTACCTGTTCTCTAATGCCATGTAATAGCCGTGGCCCGGCCGGCGAGCGCTCTCAGGTGTGACCACCTGGAATCCAGGGGAGGAGAAGAATGCCACCTAATGCCGGCTCGGGCAAAGCAATTAGTGTCTATTCAATGTTTAATACCGTGTACAGGGCACTGATTAAAGGGAATCCCGCATGTACCTGTCTCAGGGATCACACTCATTGTCCTGCCTCGTTACCATTTATTAAAGTGACCCCACCATGATAATTAGTTTCCAGGAAACCGGACAGACAAGTGCAATTTCCTCATTCGTTTCATTGTCTACGGAGCTCTGATATTATAGCAGAATGTAAAATGTCCCCATCCCCTACACACATTGCAGGTGCCGGTGTGCACCACATGGGGCAGTGTAGAGGCAGCTCCTGGACATACAACGACCCCTAGTGGTGGCAACTGGTAGCTGAGATCTGACATTTATGTAAATGGGGAATAGAGAAGAAGAGTTCAGGGACCCCACCCCGCTCATTATAATGACAGGGTACTTTACTACTCGCCGATAGTGTCACCATCACGTCACCTGGAATTATTTATAGCCAAGTCACAGTCAGAGGCACTGAATGCTGCAAAGATCAGCCAAGGTGAATACCCTTGTGCCCTGGGGATATATGACACGCCATCACGGCATCATGGCTGGTGAGGAATACCATTCTTGGATGACCCAACTCCTGGTGCCACAGAGTCTGGTGGATCGTGAGTTAGGTAGCCTGACTATAGTCTGAACGGCCACACATTGAGGCTCTGTCATGGCCATGATTTTTGGACAAGGTGTCTTTTGTAGTTCTAATTTCGTGGCACAAAGATGCAACTCTACAGAAGCAGAGGGCGCTTATCGGTCTATTATTATGAAATGCCATCATGGCAATCATACCATTGCAAGGCCGGGGAAGCATCATAGGGCTCTGTAGGCACAGGGGTACATCTGTATGGAAGGGGAACTATTACAGACACATTGGGGACACTCTGGGTAACAAAAGACCCATAGACTGTGTCTGCACAGGGGCCCTTCCTCTGATGGTGATGGCTCCGATAAGAATATCAGATGAGATCATAAACCAATGGCCATGTGCTTAGCCTGAATTCTTCAAAAAAATGACTCTGCAGCGACCGTATCCTCCTCGGGAGCCACCTCAGCCCGCGCTCCGCCACATTGAGCTCCGGTGAAACATACTGTCACATCGCAGGTGAAGTTCCTGCCGTCCCCACTTCTGAGTCAATTAGCGCAGTCGATCAAGAAGGGTCTTCGTTTAACTTTGCCTGGGGGTGAAGATGGGGAGAGAAAGTCTTTGTTCTCTGCGCCTCTCCTTGGTCATCTTCAAGACGACCTTGCTGTCCTATCTACTCCTGCTTCCCTCGTTACCGTGCATATTAAATGATATGTGCCCCTCAGCCATCCAGACGCAGCCACATGGGCAGAAAAACGGCTTTCACGTTAACTAGTTAACTCCACTTAACTGCGAATACGAGGATGGAACGAAAGATACAATAAATGGATACAAAAACCAGGACAATATAGTGAACAAAAGATCCAATGATGAGAAGATGCAACGACTGATACAATAAGTAGTGATACAATGATTGGAATACACAATACCGAGGGCAAACAATGACTGATACAATAAGTAGTGATACAGTGATTGGAAGATGCAATAACTGATACAATAAGTAGTGATACAGTGATTGGAGAATGCAACGACTGATACAATAAGTAGTGATACAATGATTGGAAGATGCAACGACTGATACAATAAGTAGTGATACAATGATTGGAATACACAATACCGAGGGCAAACAATGACTGATACAATAAGTAGTGATACAATGATTGGAAGATGTAACAACTGAAACAATTAGTAGTGATACAATGAGTGGAATACACAATACCGAGGGCAAACAATGACTGATACAATAAGAAGTGACACAATGAGTAGAATACAGAATACCTAAGGCAAACAATGACCGATACAATAAGTAGTAATGCAAACAGTGGAGTACACAATACCTAGTAGTGATGCAATGATTGGAAGATGCAACAACTGAAATAATAAGTAGTGATACAATGACTGATACAATAAGAAGTGATACAATGATTGGAAGACAATGACACAATCACTAGTCCACGATAAGTAGTGGATACAATGACAAATAAACACTAGCAGATAGCATAACTGCAAAATATAATGAAGAAAAGATCCAAGAATGAAGATGCAACGACGGATACAAGTAGCGGAAACAACGATTGATACAATCACTAGTATATGATGAGAATTGGATACAAGGACAAATACAAATACTAGCAGATATAATGACTGATTGAAAAATCTAGACAATATTGTGACCATAAAATCCAATGATTGATAGATACTATAAGTAGCGGTGAGTAGTGGATATTATGAGAAGTAAAAACAACAACTGATACTATAAGGAGTGATACAATGATTGGAAAACACAATAACTAGGTGAAACAACGACTGATACAATAACAAGTAATGATATGTATTGGATACAGTGTCAAATACAGATACTAGCAGATATAATGACTGATATAAATAACTGGAAAATATATTAAACAAAAGATCCAATGAATGGAAGTTGCGATGACCGATACAATAAGTAGTGGATACAATGATTGGAAGCTATGATAAGTAGTGAATACAACAAGATATACAATAAGTAGAGGGTACAATGACAATTTATAATAATGACGGAAAGATACAATAAGTAGTGGATACAATGATTGGAAGCTATGATAAGTAGTGAATACACAAGATATACAATAAGTAGAGGTACAATGACAATTAATAATAATGACTGAAAGATACAATAAGTAGTGGATACAATGAACGATTGAATGACTAGTTGATACAATGATTGGAAGATACAATGACATATACAGATACTAGGCGATACATTGACTGATAGAATAAGCGAAAAATATAGAGAACAAAAAGGCCAATGAATGGAAGATACAATGACCGATACAGTAACTAGTGGATACAATGGACGATACAATAACTAGTGGATACAATGAGTAGTGGATACAAAAGACAAACTAGAAGATACAATGAATATGTAATGAGCAGAGGACACAATGACTAGAAGATACAATGATTGGTCACAAAGACAATGACTAGCAGACACAATAACAGGACGATACAAGAACCCGATGTAACAGTCTCAAAAGGCGACATTACATACAGCGCTGTCTACATTGTTCTTAGGACGGGGCTGTGGAGGTGTTGTGTGACTATAAGTGCAGGGTCAGATGACTTTAGTTGCACAGATGCAGTTGGGTTAGAAATTGCATAAGTATTTATTACTACTACTTCTATAAATATTACTGTATTATTACTATTGTCAGAGCAGCATTAATTCCATGGTGCTGTGCATAAGTATTTGCACCAATGAGTGGGAATTTTGTGCGTCTTCATCTTGGCGAATGTAACATCTATTGTTGATCCGAGGGCGGATTGATACATTGTAAGGTATCCGCAAGCATCACAGAGCGCTCCGGGTCAAGTCACACTGAGGTCACTGTCACACTCACGTCACTGTCACACTCACGTCACTGTCACACTCACGTCACTGTCACACTCACGTCATTGTCACACTCACGTCACACACATCAATGTCACATGTCATTGTCATGCTCACGTCAATCTCACGTCATGTCACACTCACGTCATTGTCACACTCACGTCACTGTCACACTCACGTCACTGTCACACTCACGTCACTGTCACACTCACGTCACACACATCAATGTCACATGTCATTGTCATGCTCACGTCAATCTCACGTCAATGTCACACTCACGTCATTGTCACACTCACGTCACTGTCACACTCACGTCATTGCCACACTCACGTCACTGTCACACTCACGTCACACACATCAATGTCACATGTCATTGTCATGCTCACGTCAATCTCACGTCAATGTCACACTCACGTCATTGTCACACTCACGTCACTGTCACACTCACGTCATTGCCACACTCACGTCACTGTCACACTCACGTCACTGTCACACTCACGTCTCTGTCACACTCACGTCATTGTCACACTCACGTCACACACATCAATGTCACATGTCATTGTCATGCTCACGTCAATCTCACGTCAATGTCACACTCACGTCATTGTAACACTCACATCACACTCAATGTCACACTCACATCATTGTCACACTCATTGTCACACTCATTGTCACACTCATTGTCACACTCATTGTCACACTCATTGTCACATCCACGTCATTGTAACACTCACATCACACTCACTCAATGTCACACTCACATCATTGTGACACTCATTGTCACACGTCATTGTCACACTTACGTCAATATCACGTCATTGTCACACTCATTGTCACACTCACGTCATTGTCACACTCATTGTCACACTCACGTCATTGTCACACTCATTGTCACACTCACGTCATTGTCACGTGTCAGATACAATCAATTCTCCGCCATGTTTTATCACTCATTTCTCAATGGGGAAGGATTCGGCCAATCTCTTATTGGCGTCCGCAGTGATTTTGTGATTGTTGCCCCACGTCATCGCCCGTCATTGATGCCATTATCCCTATCGGCTGTGTATCTGGGGATGATCTTTTCTCCTATCCTGAGCCGTTACATTGTATCCACATGTGTGAAGCATCCGGGGAATATGTGACATTGTAACCGGGGCTGATATCTCGGCCACTAATGATCTGCACCAGGTCTGATGGAGGCAGATGTCACCGGGTGTCAGGTCAGACAGATTTCCCCATCTTTAGCTGCTCGCGGTCCTCCGCCATCACAGAAGACGCGGCCCCTTTCATGTCGGCTAATTAAATTCTAACATTTTGTCAAACAGCTTAGTGTATACGGCCAATAAGCCGCCTCTGCCTAAACAGGGCTTTACAGGAGAGCTGTCGCTGCCCGTACTAATGAGGGCACCGGGAGTCCCATACAGCGCCCCCCACAGGGCAGAGAAGGAACTACACCCCACACGGTTCACCAAAAACACAATTATCCATAATAAAACGTCTGTAGGAAAGGGTTAAAGTCCCCAAACCAATACCGGGAAGGGGGTGCCCCCAAAAAACGAGCTGCCTGTCGAGACGCTAAAGAGCGCCACATGATCCGGACTTTGTGAAAAGTGGTTGTAGACGTGGAGCGCCGCTTATTCTGTAAGAACCAAAGGGAGGATTGTAAAAATATTTAATAAGACAATTCATGTCGGCGACTTTGATGTAAAATTCCCAGTGAAAACCTCTGATAAGAGCGGAGTTTTGTGCAAAATGAATGGGATCCCCCCTCATCTAGAAAAACAAGAAAACAAAACATAAAGGAAGGTATTTTACAGGCGAGAAATACATACAATGCCAAAAGCAATGATGCTTTCATCTGATCCCGCTCCTCTCGATACATGACAAGGGGAAAAGAAAATGTGTTTTGTTTCTGTCGACTTTAAAAAATAAAAAAGGAACCGAGTTATTAAAAATGTATAAATCCCGTGTTCAATGCAAACAGCGGTTATAGAAGGAGCGGAAGACGTTAGAGAGCGGCGCGGCCCCGACACCGCGGGGGGAGGTCACCGGGCAATACTACAACCCCCATCATCAGCAAGCTGCTCCTGTGTATCTAATCCTATCCTGAGTAATACTGTCTACTGAGACGTGTATCTAATCCTCTCCTGTGTGATACTGTCTGCTGAGCCGTGTATCTAATCCTCTCCTGTGTGATACTGTCTGCTGAGCTGTATCTAATCCTCTCCTGTGTGATACTGTCTGCTGAGCTGTGTATCTAATCCTCTCTGTGTGATACTGTCTACTGAGCTGTGTATCTAATCCTATCCTGGGTGATACTGTCTACTGAGCTGTGTATCTAATCCTTCCTGTGTGATACTGTCTGCTGAGCTGTGTATCTAATCCCTCTCCTGTGTGATACTGTCTGCTGAGCTGTGTATCTAATCCTTCCTGTGTGATACTGTCTGCTGAGCTGTGTATCTAATCCTCTCCTGTGTGATACCGTCTGCTGAGCTGTGTATCTAATCCTATCCTGTGTGATACCGTCTGCTGAGCTGTGTATCTAATCCTATCCTGTGTGAACTGTCTGCTGAGCTGTGTATCTAATCCTATCCTGTGTGATACTGTCTGCTGAGCTGTGTATCTAATCCTATCCTGTGTGATACTGTCTCTGAGACTGTTATCTAATCCTCTCCTGTGTGATACTGTCTGCTGAGCTGTGTATCTAATCCTCTCCTGTGTGATACTGTCTGCTGAGCTGTGTATCTAATCCTCTCCTGTGTGATACTGTCTGCTGAGCTGTGTATCTAATCCTTCCTGTGTGATACTGTCTGCTGAGCTGTGTATCTAATCCTTCCTGTGTGAGTACTGTCTGCTGAGCTGTGTATCTAATCCTCTCCTGTGTGATACTGTCTGCTGAGCTGTGTATCTAATCCTTCCTGTGTGATACTGTCTAGCTGAGACATGTATCTAATCCTCTCCTGTGTGATACTGTCTGCTGAGCTGTGTATCTAATCCTCTCCTGTGTGATACTGTCTGCTGAGCTGTGTATCTAATCCTCTCCTGTGTGATACTGTCTGCTGAGCTGTGTATCTAATCCTCTCCTGTGTGATACTGTCTGCTGAGCTGTGTATCTAATCCTATCCTGTGTGATACATGTCTGCTGAGCTGTGTATCTAATCCTCTCCTGTGTGATACTGTCTGCTGAGCTGTGTATCTAATCCTCTCCTGTGTGATACTGTCTGCTGAGCTGTGTATCTAATCCTCTCCTGTGTGATACTGTCTGCTGAGCTGTGTATCTAATCCTCTCCTGTGTGATACTGTGTGCTGAGCTGTGTATCTAATCCTCTCCTGTGTGATACTGTCTGCTGAGCTGTGTATCTAATCCTCTCCTGTGTGATACTGTCTGCTGAGCTGTGTATCTAATCCTCTCCTGTGTGATACTGTCTGCTGAGCTGTGTATCTAATCCTCTCCTGTGTGATACTGTCTGCTGAGCTGTGTATCTAATCCTAATACTTGTATGCAGCAGGTAGACCCGGCCGCTCATCAGTCCGCACCTTATTGAATTTGTGCCTGTTTTTCGTTGTTTTCACTTTGTCATCTATTTTCCACCGATCATCGGGATTTTTATCTGTTGCTGACGTCAGCATTTTTTTTTTTACTTTACAACCCGATGTTTGTAGACGATTAGTGGTGACTACATTTTTGCAATTTTTTTGTACACAAAAAATATTATTTATTATTATTATTTATTAATATTTATTTTTTATTATTATTTTTTAAATTATTGTTATTTTTTTATGTATTATTATTATTATTTATATATTATTTGTTATTATTATAGTGCCATTTATTCCATGGCACTTATAAATATCGGCGTTATTTGCACCGTTGTGATGGATCATGTGACTTTATTTCTGTGCTTCCGTTAGTATTTTAATTTTTCATTTTGAGTAAAAAACATGAACCCGCCGGAGGAATTATGAAAAATTTGGAGCAAAAATCAGCAAAGAAAAACAAAAGTCAAATTTAAAAAATGAGGAATAAACACAAGTGATGACTCCGGACTTTATATCACAGGATGGTCGTCCTCATGACACAGCGGACACCCAAAATATGTGCCTGTAGCTTTAAGAAGCGGTGAGGTCATCACTGACATCGTGACTTTGTCCCCAGGTACAATGGAACTCTATCATTCCCTGGCATCAGATACCGCACTGACCAGTATGGCGGGTGGCACAGATCATGTATCCACCATAGCAGATGACGCGGGATCAGTAGGGGCACTGGTCATCATGGAGGGAGGCCTGACACGCAGACTCTGGACACTAGAGGGCGATGCACTTTACACAATGGCTACGTCCATTGTGGTCACCCGAGGTTCCACATTCCAGCACTTCACACATATAATTAGTCGGTGGCTCCTCGCCATATAGGCATCTTTCCTTACCGCATGATATACAGGGGTGACAAAAAACATACAAAAAAAAGGCACAAAATACATGCAGTACCCATTCCTGACCACTAGAGGGCCTTATATTATACAGGCTGTACTCATTCACAACCACTAGAGGGCGACATCATGTACAAACACTGTAGATACCCGCCACCACTAGAGGGCGACATCATATAAGAACACTGTAGATACCGCCAACACTAGAGGGCGACATCATATACTAACACTGTCGATAACCGCCACCACTAGAGGGCAACATCATATACTAACACTGTGATACCTGCAACCACTAGAGGGCGACATCATATACTAACACTGTAGATACCCCACACACTAGAGGGCGACATCATATACTAACATGTAGATACCCGCCACCACTAGAGGGCAACATCATATACTAACACTGTAGATACCCGCCACACTAGAGGGCGACATCATATACTAACACTGTAGATACCCGCCACCACTAGAGGGCGACATCATGTACAAACACTGTAGATACCCGCCCACCACTAGAGGGCGACATCATATACAACACTGTATACTATCCGCCAACACTAGAGGGCGACATCATATACTAACACTGTAGATACCCGCCACCACTAGAGGGCAACATCATATACTAACACTGTGGATACTGCAACCACTAGAGGGCGACATCATATACTAACATGTAGATACCCGCCACCACTAGAGGGCGACATCATATACTAACATTGTAGATACCCGCCACCACTAGAGGGCGACATCATATACTAACACTGTAGAAACCGCCACCACTAGAGGGCGACATCATATACTAACACTGTAGATATTGGCCATCACTAGAGGGCAACACATATACTAACACTGTAGATATCCGCCACCACTAGAGGGCACATCATATACTAACACTGTAGATATCCGCCACCACTAGAGGGCGACATCATATACTAACACTGTAGAATATCCGCCACCACTAGAGGGCGACATCATATACTAACACTGTAGATACCCGCCATCACTAGAGGGCGACATCATATACTAACACTGTAGATACCCGCCACCACTAGAGGGACATCATATACTAACATGTAGATACCCGCCACCACTAGAGGGCGACATCATATACTAACACTGTAGATACCGCCATCACTAGAGGGCAACATCATATACTAACACTATAGATACCCGCCACCACTACAGGGCGTCATCATATACTAATACTGTAGATACCGCCACTAGAGGGCGACAACATATACTAACACTGTAGATACCGCCACCATTAGAGGGCGACATCATATACTAACACTGTAGATACCAGCCACCACACAGAGCGACATTATATACTAACATGTAGATAACCGCCAACCACAAGAGGGCGACAATCATATAACAACACTGTAGATACCCGCCACCACTAGAGGGCGACATCATATACTAACACTGTAGATATCCGCCACCACTTTGAGGGCGACATCATATGCTAACACTGTAGATACCGCCACCACTAGAGGCCAACATCATATACTAACACTGTAGAAACCCGCCACCACTAGAGGGCGAACATCATATACTAACACTGTAGATACCCGCCACCACTAGAGGGTGACATCATATACTAACACTGTAGATACCTGCCACCACTAAGGGCAACATCATATACTAACACTGTAGATACCGCCACCACTAGAGGGCAACATCATATACTAACACTGTAGATACCTGCCATCACTAGAGGGCGACATCATATACTAACACTGTAGATACTCGCCACCACTAGAGGGCGACATCATATACTAACACTGTAGATACCGCCACCACTAGAGGGTGACATCAATACTAACACTGTAGAAACACGCCACCACTAGAGGGCGACAACATATACTAACACTGTAGATATCCGCCACCACTAGAGGGCGACATCATATACTAACACTGTAGATACCCGCCACACTAGAGGTGGGACAACATATACTAACACTGTAGATATTGGCCACCACTAGAGGGCGACATCATATACTAACACTGTAGATACCACCACCACTAAGGTCGACAACATATACTAACACTGTAGATATGGCCATCACTAGAGGCAACATCATATACTAACACTGTAGATATCCGCCACCACTAGAGGGCAACATCATATACTAACACTGTAGATACCCGCCACCACTAGAGGGCGACATCATATACTAACACTGTAGATACCGCCATCACTAGAGGGCGACATCATATACTAACACTGTAGATACCACCACCACTAGAGGGCGACATCATATACTAACACTGTAGATACCAGCCACCACTAGAGGGCGACATCATATACTAACACTGTAGATACCCGCCACCACTAGAGGGCGACATCATATACTAACACTGTAGATACCTGCCACCACTACAGGGCGTCATCATATACTAACACTGTAGAAACCCGCCACCACTAAGGGCGAACATCATATACTAACAATGTAGATACCTGCCACACAAGAGGGCGACATCATATACAACACTGTAGATACCCGCCACCACTAGAGGGCGACATCATATACTAACATGTAGATACCAGCCAACACAAGAGGGCGACATCATATAACAACACTGTAGATACCTGCCACTACTAGAGGGCGACATCATATACTAACACTGTAGATATCCGCCACCACTAGAGGGCGACATAATATACTAACACTGTAGATGCCCACCACCACTTAAAGCCACCACACAGCAGAAGCGATGTATTTAATTTTAGTAACTAGGAAGCAAAGTCTTACATAAATAACTTTACTACTGTGGATCTTAAAGGGCCATACACATACAGGCTGTCAGTATGTCGGCTGTTATTTGCCAGAAATAAACTCTGCAGTTATCCCCCACCACCACTAGAGGTCCACATGTCATACAAGCAATGTCTGCCCCTGCCACTAGGAGGCGAAGTGTCAAACATCGAAACCACTTGTCACCACTAGAGGGCCACACACAGGAGTGGTCGCCTGTATCCATGCCTAATACTTGTGATTGGCTGAGATCACCACATTGGGCAAAGTAACACTACAGCAAAACCCCAAGAGTCCAAAACCTAAAAAATAAGGCCAGATGAGTGTCTTTCTCCCACACTGTCTAATCAGCACAGGAGATTATCATATATGACTTCTGTCCTCCATAGACCTCCACCATAATATCCTCCAAAGACACCCCCAATATCCTCTCTAGACCTCCTCCCTGATGTCCCCCACTGATCTCGCCCTCCTCCCCAATGTGCTTCACAGACCACCCCCTCCTTTTTGATGTCCTCCATAGACCTCTCACTCCTCCCCAATGTCCTCCATAGACCCCTAAATGTCCCATATGGACCTCTCCCTTCTCTGCGATATCCTCCATAGACCTCCCCCTCATCCCCGATGTACCCTATTGACCTCCCCTTCCTCCTCTGATGTCCTCCATAGACATACCCAATGTTCTCTATAGATCTCTGCTGATATCCTCATGACTTGCCCCTCCTCCTGATATCCTCCATGACTTTCACCTCCTCCCCCAATGTCCTCCATAAAGAACTCTCAATGTCCACCATAGACCTCCTGCCCCTCTTGACGTCCTCCATAGACCCCCTCATCCTCCCTAATATCCTTCATTGACCTCCCATTCCTCCCCGATGTCCTCCATAGACCTTCCCCTCCTCCTCCTCAACGTCCCTCATTGACCTACCTGTTACCCTGATGTCCTCCAAAGCCCTCCTCCACCCCTACCCGATGACCTCCATAGCCCTTATCCGCCCCCTCCCCGATGTCCTCCATAGCCCTCATCCACCCCCTCCCAATGTCTTCCATAGCCCTCCTCCATCCCCTCCCAAATGTCCTCCATAGCCCTCCTCCACCCCCTCCCTATGTTCTCCTTAGACCTCCTCCACCCCCCCCGATGTCCTCCATAGCCCTCCTCCACCCCCTCACCGATGTCCTCCATAGCCCTCCTCCACCCCTCCCCAATGTCCTCCATAGCCCTGCTCCTTCCCCTCCCAAATGTCCTCCATAGCCCTCCTCCACCCCCTCCCGATGTCCTCCATAGCCCTCCTCCACCCCTCACCGATGTCCTCCATAGCCCTCCTCCACCCCCTCCCCAATGTCCTTCATAGCCCTCCTCCATCCCCTCCCCAATGTCCTCCATAGCCCTCCTCCACCCCCTCCCCAATGTCCTCCATAGCCCTCCTTCACCCCCTCACCGATGTCCTCCATAGCCCTCCTCCACCCCCTCCCCAATGTCCTTCATAGCCCTCCTCCACCCCCTCCCCAATGTCCTCCATAGCCCTCCTCCACCCCCTCCCCGATGTCCTCCATAGCCCTTCCCCAGTCCCTCTGTCCCCCGCACTGACCTGCCTCTTACACTTTTGCATTTTTTCCCTTTTTCCCCTATTTTATGCTCGGCTATTGAAGCCAATGCAAAGAAAAACTAAATGAAAACTACAAAAGAGTAAGTAAAAAAAAATTCATAACTCCCCAGCAAATTTAAAAGGAAACTATTACACAAGGTTTTTTTTAATATCACAATCTGCATTAACTATAATAGGTAGAAATCGTGCAATTCTCACATCGGCCACCGGGGTGGTAAGATTCTCTCCTCATTTACATTAATTACGGTACCTGTAATGCACTGTATTCTCTCGTGTGATTGGTCGGTCATCGTTTTATACATTCACGTGATTCCTTGATTCAGAAAATGATTAAAGAACTTGTTGTTTCGCCAGAAATGCGTCAATTGGTCACGAGTCGCGATCATGTGAATAACATTTACCATAATGTTACATTTTATGGATTTAGGGATCCTGTGTTATCTACTGTATATAGAGGTATTATCAGTCATTGTACAGGAGGAGGTGAGCTGTGATATCACCTATTGTGAATGGTGGATCCTGTGTTATTTACTGTATATAGAGGTGTTATCAGTCATTGTACAGGGGGAGGTGAGCTGTGATATCACCTATTGTGAATGGTGGATCCTGTGTTATCTACTGTATATAGAGGTGTTATCAGTCATTATACAGGAGGAGGTGAGCTGTGATATCACCTATTGTGAATGGTGGATCCTGTGTTATCTACTGTATATAGAGGTGTTATCAGTCATTGTACAGGGGGAGGAGGTGAGCTGTGATATCACCTATTGTGAATGGTGGATCCTATGTTATTTACTGTA
The DNA here is from genome assembly GCA_033576535.1 of Allobates femoralis. Lineage (NCBI taxonomy): Eukaryota > Metazoa > Chordata > Amphibia > Anura > Aromobatidae > Allobates > Allobates femoralis. Next base: position 9,020,417 of record JARQOC010000006.1, on the reverse strand, counting down.
TATAGAGGTGTTATCAGTCATTGTACAGGGGGAGGAGGTGAGCTGTGATATCACCTATTGTGAATGGTGGATCCTGTGTTATCTACTGTATACAGATGTGTTATCAGTCATTGTACAGGAGGAGGAGGTGAGCTGTGATATCACCTATTGTGAATGGTGGATCCTGTGTTATCTACTGTATATAGAGGTGTTATCAGTCATTGTACAGGAGGAGGAGGTGAGCTGTGATATCACCTATTGTGAATGATGGATCCTGTGTTATCTACTGTATATAGAGGTGTTATCAGTCATTGTACAGGAGGAGGTGAGCTGTGATATCATCTATTGTGAATGATTGATCCTGTGTTATCTACTGTATATAGAGGTGTTATCAGTCATTTTACAGGAGGAGGTGAGCTGTGATATCATCTATTGTGAATGGTAGATCCTGTGTTATCTACTGTATATAGAGGTGTTATCAGTCATTGTACAGGAGGAGGAGGTGAGCTGTGATATCATCTATTGTGAATGGTGGATCCTGTGTTATCTGCTGTATACAGAGGTGTTATCAGTCATTGTACAGGAGGAGGAGGTGAGCTGTGATATCACCTATTGTGAATGGTGGATCCTGTGTTATCTACTGTATATAGAGGTGTTATCAGTCATTGTACAGGAGGAGGTGAGCTGTGATATAATCTATTGTGAATGGTGGATCCTGTGTTATCTGCTCTATATAGAGGTGTTATCAGTCATTGTACAGGAGGAGGTGAGCTGTGACATCACCTATTGTGAATGGTGGATCCTGTGTTATCTACTGTATATAGAGGTGTTATCAGTCATTGTACAGGAGGAGGAGGTGAGCTGTGATATCACCTATTGTGAATGGTGGATCCTGTGTTATCTACTGTATATAGAGGTGTTATCAGTCATTGTACAGGAGGAGGTGAGCTGTGATATAATCTATTGTGAATGATGGATCCTGTGTTATCTGCTCTATATAGAGGTGTTATCAGTCATTGTACAGGAGGAGGTGAGCTGTGACATCACCTATTGTGAATGGTGGATCCTGTGTTATCTACTGTATATAGAGGTGTTATCAGTCATTATACAGGAGGAGGTGAGCTGTGATATCACCTATTGTGAATGGTGGATGCTGTGTTATCTACTGTATATAGAGGTGTTATCAGTCATTGTACAGGAGGAGGTGAGCTGTGATATCTATTGTGAATGGTGGATCCTGTGTTATCTACTGTATATAGAGGTGTTATCAGTCATTGTACAGGAGGAGGAGGTGAGCTGTGATATCACCTATTGTGAATGGTGGATCCTGTGTTATCTACTGTATATAGAGGTGTTATCAGTCATTGTACAGGAGGAGGAGGTGAGCTGTGATATCACCTATTGTGAATGGTGGATCCTGTGTTATCTACTGTATATAGAGATGTTATCAGTCATTGTACAGGAGGAGGAGGTGAGCTGTGATATCACCTATTGTGAATGGTGGATCCTGTGTTATCTACTGTATATAGAGGTGTTATCAGTCATTGTACAGGAGGAGGTGAGCTGAGCTCTTTATTATTAATTAGAAAAGAAAAAAGTTAATAAAAAAAAGAAAAAAGAGAATAATGGAGAACAGTTTTAATGTAATACAATAATCAGAATTAAAGAGTAAGCCATCGTCCTACTGATAGTTTCCTTTGAAGGGTTAAGGTTGCAGGCAGGAGAGTCCTATAGGCGTCTTCATTCAATAATGAGCTGAAACAATGAGATAATCCCGCCAGATACAATGTAACCGCTATACTACAGTCAGCGCTGAATGTACCAGACCTCCAGCTCATTTGGTCTGTGTCAGAGTCAGCCTTGCTCAGTGTATGGAGGGTGAAGAATACAATGTTGTCACAAAGCCGGAGAGGAACCTTTCAGCGCCTTTCAATAGTCGCCGCATTGTGTAACGAGCGCGACGCAAATTGAATGAAGTCGGTTTTGAGTTGAGACTAACGGGCTCTTAACTGCTGGAATTAGTTCAAGGCCGTGTGATGATCCGCTCGGTGCAGAATGATTCACACATTATGTGCAGAACCAGCAGACAATTCAATCGCATTTATTTAATACGCATTACTCGCACAATTCGGAAAATATTCCATTATGAGACGCGAAGAAAAGCTGAAACACGCCGCACAATGGAGGGCACACATGAAGGCGACCGGCGGGATTGACTTCAGACAGCGCCGGGGTCCAGGAGCCAGACGGGTCCGGCCCGGTCCGATGGGCGACGGGGTCTATGACGGAAGGTCAGTCAGCCTTTCGAGGGGGTTCAGATGGCTTCAGGTCAATAAAGGGTTAAAAACGTGTTAAAACAATTAGTTGGGTTCCTGAAGGAGTGAGGATTGCACTCCAAACAGCGGAATAAAGCCATATACACACCTCTCCGGTTCATTCATCCTTTGGCAGAGTGGATTGCAATTATTAGTATACCCATTGTTTTAAATTAGTGCCACATGGAAAAGATGGAAGAAGACCGAGAACCCAAGAAGATGAAGCCCATAGTCATCATCGTTGGGGAAAGGCCAAACTTGATGACTATTCACTAAATGAGCCAAATTTGGTAAATTGGTCGTTACCCAACTCCCCCTTCACCCTACAAGCTCCATAGACCCCCTTCCCCTTCTAATAACATTTTCCCCCTCTCGCTTCTGAGAAATTAGGAAAAGTTTGGGTTTCCCATAACACGACCCGTCAAGAAAAGCAAAATTGTGCCGCGAGTCGTGAAAGTCTCCACCAATAACAGTTCCCTGTCCTACACAATGCCCCCAGGCATGAGTTCATCCTTCAAAAGACCCCCCCACGGAACTTCTCATCATAAAATACAACTTTTGTGAACTATTGATGCTGTGGAAAAGTGATCTGGCCCCTACCAGTGTGCGGGAAATGGGACTACCGCCTCATCAATTGTCGGGTCTATGTTGACAGATGGTCCGTTGGCCTTTTGTGGGGATTCAGTTGGTTCCAGGTCAATAAAGCGTTAAAAACTTGGAAAAACCAATTAGTGCCACATGGAAGAGATGGATGAAGACAAAAAACCCAAGAAGACAAAGCCCATAGTCATCCCAAAGTCATCATCATTGGGGAGGGAAGAAAGTTGATGATTATTCACTAAATGAGCCAAACCCGGTAAATTAGTCAATATCTAACCCTTCTTCCCTCAAGATCTACTGCACCCCAATGCGCTGCGGGAATTTCCCCTTCTAATAACATTTACCCCCCCCCAACTTCTGAGAGAATAGGAACAGGTTGGGTTTCCCATAACATGACCCATCAAGAAAAGCGAGATTGTGCCACAAATGATGTCTCCACCAATATCGGTTTCCCGTACTACACAATGCCCCCAGGCTTGAGTTCACCCTTCAAGAAGATCATCCATGGAACTTCTCATCATAAAGTACATCTTTTGGGAACTGTTGATGCCCAGGAAAGGTGATCTGGCCCCCCCAATGTGTGGGTAATAGAATCACCGCCTCATCCCGAGATCGTTGGGTCAATCTTGACGGAACGTCCGTCGGTCTTCTGAGGTGGTTCAGTTGGTTTCAGGTCAATAAAGGGTTAAAAACTTGGAAAACCAATCAGTGCCCCATGGAAGAGATGGACGAAACCCCTAGTCATCATCTTTGGGGACGGGACAAACTTGAATTCACTAAATGAACCAAATTTGGTAAATTGGTCGATATCTAAATATCTAAACCCCCCACTCACCCCTTTCCCCAACATATGCTGCACCCCAATGTGGACCCGGGACCCCCATCTGATAAAATTTCCCTCCTCTCGCTTCTGAGACATTAGGAAAAGGTTTAGTATCTCATGACATGACCCTTCAAGAAAAGCGAGATTGTGCCATGAGTTGTGAAAGTCTCCACCATTGAGTTTCCCGTACTACACAATGCCGCCAGGAATGAGTTCACCCGTCAACAGGACCCCCACCATGGAAGTTATATCTTCATAAAATACAACTATTGTATTTTGGTGCCACATGGAAGAGATGGATGAAGACAGAAAATCCAAGAAGACAAAGCCCATAGTTCCCATCGTTGGGGAGGGGACAAACTTTTTGGCTTGGTGACTATTTACTAATTGAGCCAAATTTGGTAATCTGGTCAATATCTAACACCCCCCTTCCCCCAATGGGCACCGAAACCCCCCTTCCCCTTCTAATAACATGCACCTTGTGTCACGCTTCCGGGGGAAGGCATCCTAGATTGGACCCACTGGGCCATGGTACTCAACTCCCCTGGGTTAGCTGGTCCTAGTTTAACCAACCCCTATACAGGGATTGTCAGGGGCAAGCCCAGGGGGTCTAGTTACCACAGCTGCTCGTACCAGGGGGGCGGCTCGTAGGGTTAGCCTATACTACGGTAAGGCCAAACAGGGAAGGAGGCACCAGAGCCCAGGGTCAGGAAAGCAGGAATAGGTTCTACCAGAGGAGAGCACAAGGTGGGCCTGACTACCACTCAGAGAAGCAGAAGCAAACTAACACAATAATTAGGCACCTCCCAGCAGTAAAGATGGCCTGATATACCGGAGGACGGACAGCTATTGGTTAAGGGGAGTGTCAGGTTGAGCCGTGCCGGCCCCTAGATTCACAGGGGAGGAGCGCGGCCGCGCCTAGTGCACCGCTGATTAGATTCATGGTTTCGACCATTGTAGTGTGCTGATGTGTGAGCCCGGTGGTCAGCAGACAGGAAGGGGATCCGGCAATGGCTCCGAGACACAGCACGCCTGGACGCCGGATGCCCGATCGGTCGAGGAGCAGAGGATACAGACCCAGGAGAGGTGATCTGGGGACTGGTGCCAAGGGACCTAACAACTTGTCTCGCTTATGAGAGATCTTGAAAAGGATGAGTTTCTCAAGACACAACCCTTCACGAAAAACAAGATTGTGCCACGAGTTGTGAAAGTATCCGGCACTAACAGTTCCCCGTACTATACAATGGCCCCAGGCATGAGTTCACCCTTCAAGAAGACCCCCCATGGAACTTCTCATCATAAAATACAACTTTTAGAAACTGTTGATGCCCAGGAAAGGTGATCTGGCCCCTACCGGTGCGCGGGAAATAGGATTACCGCCTCATCCCAAGGTCTGAGATTTAGAGCGGCGGCTAATTCTTCCCCTGTAGAAACTTCTGGTGCATTTTTCTGTATCCAGGTCTTTATTCCTCCCCTCCCTCCACTCATACCAGGAACATAAAACTCTCTTAGAAAGACTTAGACCTCCCTCTACATCACCGTGTGGGATCCCGGCCAGGAAAAGATTGGAGTATCTCAAAATCACATGCAGGAAACACAAGCCAAGAAAATGTGTCCTCCAACTCCGAGTCACGCGGCATTTCCTCTGTAATCTCAGCCGATCCCATTCCAAGCCAAGGGGATTCTGCTGCATTATAGAGTTTTCAATCACAATCGCCCCCCCCCCTCCCACGAGTCCAGCTCCGAGGGGGGCATCGGGGGAATAAGCTACATTGGATCCTGATCATACCCCGCCTGGATACACAAAGAAGGTAAAATATCTCATATGGATCCATCCTTATATCTGATCATATTGGGAGTTCAGAAGACATTTTACCCCTGATATGGGGCAAATGGCATCTGGTCAATGGCATTTTTGGTGTTCTCTCGTTGAAGTTGATGGATTTCTGTCTAGAAAACCAATAATGAGGCAGCACCGACTGACTAGAAATATATTTTGGAGCCCAACAACCCATAGAACATAAAAAGTCTAAAAAGTTGGTCAACTTTGCCAAAACTTACCGGATTCTGGCATTGAGTGTTGGCCACTTTTTAGGACTTTTTATCTTTCTATCTCACATCTACGTAGCCGGTACTTATACCCAACTTCTCCCCTTTTCCCAGAGGTACGCAGTGCCCATTGGGCTTCTCTGTTATTTTACACCATAAGGGAAGCCATGGAAAAGAAAATCTTAATAATCTGTTTTTTGGGGGGGGGCGACCTCTGCTCAGCTCTTACCACTGGTTGTCACTGACCCGGGTCCCAATGCAATAATAACTGGCTCCTTTACAGTCCAATATCTCATCATAATGCACAATTCCTCCTACTTTAGAACTAGTTGTGGCCCCCTGACCTCTTGGGTCCCCCCTCAATGATATGTCCGCCCCTGGCCCCCACTTCTCTGCACTGTCATTTATGGGGAAACCGCAGGCAACGGTGCTGGTGCGTGAGGGATCCTCCGCTCGTCAGTCCACTATTTCTTGTGAGGTTTTGGCTGTTGCAGATTTATGGCAAGAAAGAAAAGTGAAGACGTAAGAGCGATGTGAGTCACATTAACCACGGCCGTCATCCGATCTGACCGCCTCTGTGCACACGTCGCGGGTCAGGCAGCCATTACCAACACTCGCACACTCCGTACTCATGTGTCCGCACCTTCGAGCCCGGAAAACTCTTAATTTACTAATATTGCCGGGGATTTAGGCTACTGCCAAAAATGAGTCACAGAAGCAGAAGTTCCCTCTGATTTATACGCTCTGCCCAGACTCGAGGCTACGAGCGAGCGGTAGAGGGGTCACTCAGCAGGAGAGGGGCCACTCAGCAGGAGAGGGGCCACTCAGCAGGAGAGGGGCCAGGAGTAGAGGGGCCACTCAGGAGAAGAGGGGCCACTCAGCAGGAGAGGGGCAGTCAGGAGGAGAGGGGCAGTCAGCAGGAGAGGGGCAGTCAGGAGAAGAGGGGCAGTCAGGAGAAGAGGGGCAGTCAGGAGAAGAGGGGCCACTCAGCAGAGAGAGGGGCCACTCAGCAGAAGAGGGGCAGTCAGGAGAAGAGGAGCAATGAGCAGGAGAGGGGCAGTCAGCAGGAGAGGGGCAGTCAGCAGGAGAGGGGCAGTCAGAGGAGGAGAGGGGCAGTCAGGAGGAGAGGGCAGCAGTCAGGAGGAGAGGGGCAGTCCAGGAGGAGAGGGGCAGTCAGCAGGAGAGGGGCAGTCAGCAGGAGAGGGGCAGTCAGCAGGAGAGGGGCAGTCAGCAGGAGAGGGGCAGTCAGCAGGAGAGGGGCAGTCAGCAGGAGAGGGGCAGTCAGCAGGAGAGGGGCAGTCAGCAGGAGAGAGGCAGTCAGGAGGAGAGGGTCAGTCAGCAGGAGAGGGGCAGTCAGCAGGAGAGGGGCAGTCAGCAGGAGAGGGGCAGTCAGCAGGAGAGGGGCAGTCAGCAGGAGAGGGGCAGTCAGCAGGAGAGGGGCAGTCAGCAGGAGAGGGGCAGTCAGCAGGAGAGGGGCAGTCAGCAGGAGAGGGGCAGTCAGCAGGAGAGGGGCAGTCAGGAGAAGAGGGGCAGTCAGGAGGAGAGGGGCAGTCAGGAGGAGAGGGGCAGTCAGGAGGAGAGGGGCAGTCAGCAGGAGAGGGGCAGTCAGCAGGAGAGGGGCAGTCAGGAGGAGAGGGGCAGTCAGGAGGAGAGGGGCAGTCAGGAGGAGAGGGGCAGTCAGGAGGAGAGGGGCAGTCAGGAGGAGAGGGGCAGTCAGGAGGAGAGCGGCAGTCAGGAGGAGAGGGGCAGTCAGGAGGAGAGGGGCAGTCAGGAGGAGAGGGCCATTCAGGAGGAGAGGAGCGCTCAGAAGGAGAGGGGCAGTCAGGAGGAGAGAGGAGGTCAGAAGGAGAGGGTCAGTCAGGAGGACAGGGTCAGTCAGGAGGACAGGGGTCAGTCAGGAGGACAGGACAGGGTCAGTCAGGAGGACAGGGGCAGTCAGGAGGACAGGGGCAGTCAGGAGGACAGGGGCAGTCAGGAGGACAGGGGAAGTCAGGAGGACAAAGTAAGTCAGGAGGACAGGGGCAGTCAGGAGGACAGGGGCAGTCAGGAGGACAGGGGCAGTCAGGAGGACAGGGGCAGTCAACTGATCACATAGCATGTACCAGCACCCTGGCACACTAGTTGTTATTGACAACTATACCTGGCCCATTGTTATTTTCCAATGTCATCACTTGAGATTTATCAGATTGATCGCCACATATGTAAATAGGAGAAGCTGTAAGCCTAACCTCCAGTGATGCGCTCTGCATAGACAGCAACCAAAATGACAACTCTAATTTCATTATATTGAGCTGTGAGATCTATTGCTGCCTATGCAGATGTCATCAGCTGATGGAAACGTCATCTGCAGTGCTACGCTCTGCATAGGCAGCAACCAAAACGACAAAGCTAATTTTCTGATATTGATCTGTCAGATCGATCATCGCCTATGCATAGTGCAGCAGCTGATGAAAACCTCATCTCTGGTGCTGCGCTCTGCATAGGCATTTTAAGATGGCCACTCCCTGATCTTTTGCACTGTTTCCCAGCACCCCTCGATTGCAGTTTTGGCCTATCTAGAACGTCACGATTAGAAGCCGTGTTCCAGACATCGGCGGTGGCCACCATTGTAGGACTGTACCGTCACAGGCTGGCGCTCACAATTCCTGCATCCAGTAATGAGAACGTGCCGCTGACCTGTGGCCCCACCGCCGCTCCGCCCCAGGGGCCCGCACCCGACTCCGTCTGCATCTCTGGCTGCGGGCGGCTCGGTAATTACTGCGCCTTATTGCAATTATTTCTATGTTAGAAGCCTAAAACGCTCCGAAAGCCCAAGGTTCATCCGAGAAACCTTCAGAAAGCGCCGCTCTCCTCCGGCGGAGCAGGTTCTCCGTGTGCAGAGCGGCGGCGGAGGACGGGACTCGGTTTAGGCAAAGTTTTAATGATTGTGTCGGGCTCCTCGGTCCGCGGCCCCCGGAGCCGGTCATTAAGAGGCAGGATGTGCCCTCACCACCGTCATTACCACTTCATTAGGGATCGTGTCTGTAGTGGAGGCCGGCGCCTTTATGGGAACATTTCCTAACAAGAAGGCGCTTGTGTTCCTCCAGGTTCGGGATCCGATCACCTGCTGCGGAGATATTTGGCCGGCAGCAGATTTGCATTATAATGGGGTCATTCTTCCCTCCACAGCTCATGGTAATGACTGTAAGGGGCTCAGTGCCCCCCCTGCACCATCCACAATGGGGTCTGTGCAGTCTGCTCCGATCTTCGGCCAGAGTGCATCTCACCACTATGCACCCCTCACTACCCAGAGGCCCTCACCACTCTGCACCCCTCACCACCACGCACCACTCACCGCTCAGCAACCCCTCACCGCTCAGTGCCCCTCACCACCCCTGTGACCCTCACCGCTCTGCACCCCTCGCCACCACTCACCGCTCTGCACCTCTCACCATCCCACATCCCTTACCACCCTGCGCCCGTCACCACCCCGTTCCCCTCACCACCATGTGACCCTCACAGCTCCGCACCCCCTCACCGCCCAGTGCTCCTCACCACCCGCACATCTCACAGCCCTGCACCCCTCATCGCCCAGTGCCCCTCACAGCTCCCAGCCCCTCACAGCCCCCAGCCCCTCAACACCCAGTGCCCTGCACATCTCACAGCCTCGTGCCCCTCACCACCCAGCGCTCCTCACCGCCCAGCGCCCGTCACACCTCTCACCCCCCCCGCGCTCCTCACCCCTCTCACCGCCCCGCGCTCCTCACCCCTCACCGCCCCGCGCTCCTCACCCCTCATCGCCCCGCGCTCCTCACCCCTCACCGCCCCGCGCTCCTCACCCCTCACCCCTCCACTCTCCTCACACCTCACCGCCCCACGCTCCCGGATTCATGTTACATCTGTATGAAACGCGTCGTCTATACAGGACGGTGCATAAAATAACAAGATGGAAAAATCTAAACCCTGTACTCCAAGTTTTACTCTCTGACATCCACGTCCCCTCGTCAGACTAGATCTCTTTCGTTACTTGGCTTTTCTTTCCCAGCCATGATTGGCGCACTGTTGTAAAAATATTATTATTTATGAGTCGCACATGATGTTCCACCACCGGGACCCGAATGATCCCAAGAGCAGGATCCCGTGTCCTGCATGTGAGACCAACGCTTCATTCACTGACAATGGATGTGGGGGCTGCACATGTGCTCTAGGGAATCTGTCAGCAGGTTTTTGCTACCTTATCTGAGAGCAGCATAATGTAGGCAAAGAAACCCTGAATCTAACGATATATCACATAGATCACTGGCTGCAGCCGTTACACAATCAAAGAATGTAATTTTAGGAACACAGCAGAGCTGAAAGAGCTGACCCCTCCCACATCCCAGCTAAACCTGCCCACACCATAGCTAACCACACCCACACCACAACTACCCATGCCCACACCACAGCTAACCTCACCCACACCACAGCTAACCTTACCCACACCATAGCTATCTCCACTCCCACCAGACAACCCCACCCACACCCCAGCAAACTCTGCCCCCACCACAGCTAACCTTGCCCACATCCCATCTAACTCCACACACACCAAGCTAACCCCCATCCACACCACAGCTAACCCCACCCACACCACAGCTAACTCCACCCACATTACAGCTAACCCCACCCACATTACAGCTAACCTCACCCACGCCACCACTAACCCCACCCACATTACAGCTAACCTCACCCACGCCACCACTAACCCCACCCACACCACCGCTAACTACACCCACACCAACCTCTAAATAGATTGACACCTCACTGTCAATGCACACACACAGCAGGGGTGTGTCAGACTGCCCTGCACATGACTAAGTAGTCCTGTGATGATAATCACCAGGTGATAAAGCCTTTGGGCTACACAAAAATAGCACACACACAGATATGAGGAGGACAGTTCATTTTTGTTTTTTTAACCCTTACAGCATGCAGTCCTCAGCTTACATAGCAAAAACCTGCTGACAGATTCCCTTTAAAGAGATGTGATTAATTTTGTGCTGGACCCCTGGCCTAGTAATCGCTTGAGATTTCGGATTATACATAGGTGTATAGCTGAGAAATGCCTGTAAGACATCTCCTATTATGATGAATGTCCAGACAGATAAACCCACATTGTATTGGACGGCGTCAAGCCATATGACGTGTGGAAGGACACAGACCCCAGGAAACAACAACAACAATCCTTCATAAAGTTACAGACAAGAACATAAAGTCTAAAGACATTGAGGACTTACGATGTGACCTGGAGACGGAGACCTGGCGTCCTTCATTGCTTGTCTGCTCTGCACGTCCAGGAGCGGCCATTTCATCTGCAAATACTGGAGGGAACAATAAAGAGAAAGAAGACATCAGAATAACAAGCTCCTGAACTGTCAGAACACAACCGACGAGAAAAGTGCGCAACGTACAAGAGAGGTGAGCGCAACGCGAGGTCACATGACAATACGGCGACCATCACCCCACACACCGGATAATGACACAGAACATAACCCCAAGACAGTACCCTACCACCTCTCCTCTATCACACAGACACACACTTAGTGGTTACAGTCTCCGTTGAGGTGTGATGGACATAGCACCCCATGAAAACACCTGACCACACGCACCTGGTCTGTAACCAGCTTTGTAGCATGCACGCGTCACGTGCCGACTTAGCATTCTGATCTCCATTCCCTCAGCATTTAAGTAGTTCCACTTCCCTCCACCGGGTGTTGCAGATAGAGTTCATTCTCTACTTAGACCCCCTGCAGTGAGGATGTGCTGCTGCTTCTGTTCCCTTAAATAGGAGCTGCTGGGTTTCTTGGTCCGTGGGTGGGTGAAGGTAGGGGCTCTTAGCCTGGGGCTAATCGGGAGCAAAGGGGAAGGATGGCAGCCAGGACATCCTCACCATCAGAGGTAATTCCAGGATCAGGGTGAGCCAGGGACCCCCAGTCTAAAGGTCAGACTAGTTCCCCAGTTTCCCTTTGCCCATATTACCATGTTGTCGTCTCCTGATTCCCTATCTGCTATACCACCCCTTGACAGCACGCCATTCCCACTGACAATCTGCATGGACGGTGGACCCTCAGTCAGGGCTTTGGTGGTCTGTGATAGCTCCAATACTATGGAGCAAACAACATGGTCAGTCTTCAGTTTGGAGGTGCACAAGGTTCACAGCTCATTGTCACAAAACTGTGCCCGTTCACCGGCAGCTGCCCATACATGGTACTCTCTCCTGGCAAGTCTCTGCCCTGGGTTCAGACTCATTCCTCCAGCGTGACCTCATTTCTCTCCCTGAAGACCCTCCAGGGCTCATCCTTTGTCCACCCCCCGTGGCCTAATCTCTAGATTCCCTAGTACAGGGTTCCCCGGTTGTCCGTGTGGTCTCAGCCACACGCTTACCTCCTGCTCCAGCCCTTTATTATACTTATGTTGGACCAGAGCCATCTAGTGTCAGAAAAAGAACATTGCAGGTAGAAAGAGCACAGCGCAGAAAAGAGACAGTCAGCGAGCGCAACAGTTATAAGATTGGCCAAAGGGCAAGTGTGTAACATGCAGTGCACTCCTCGATACTGCAAGTCGCCTGGGACATTGTCCCTCCACATATCATCGGAGAAAACAATCGAGTAGCAGGAATGTGTGCAGAGGCCACATCAAGTCAGTGGTCACTGGATAGGAGCCAGGTAACCCCCCCTCCCACCCGCCAAAATCCAGGCAGATTGGAGATTACAGGGCCCCCGTCCAGCAGCCACGGACTATTGATTGGGAGGACGACGGTTACAGCAGCCACTAGTGATGTGGCCACTCGAGTGAGGTCCTATAATATACTATACATAATATTTATTCATTTTATATAGCGCTATGAAGTCCATAGCACTTTACATACATCAGTAATGCTGTCCCTCTTGAAGCTCACGATCTAAACATCCTATCAGTATGTCTTTACAATGTGGGAGGAAACCGGAGTGCCCGGAGGAAACCCACGCAAACACAGGGAGAACATGCAAACTCCTTGCAGATGTTGTCCTTGGTGTCCTTGGTGGGAATTGAAGCCAGGACTTCAGATCCCCACACATGCTGTCAATGGTGTAGGGTGGAGGTGGTCATAGTAATCTTGGGGTCCAGCAGCAGTGGTGATGGTAATCTCGGGGTTCAGCCTCGTTGGTGATGGTAATCTCGGGCTTCGGCCTCGGTGGTGATGGTAATCTCGGGGTTCAGCCTCGGTGGTGATGGTGATCTCGGGGGTCTAGCCTCCGTGGTGATGGTAATCTCGGGGGTCCAGCCTGGGTGGTGATGGTAATCTCGGGGTCCAGCCTCGGTGGTGATGGTAATCTCGGGGTCCAGCCTTGGAGGTGATGGTAATCTCTGGGTCCGGCCTGGGTGGTGGTGGTAATCTCGGGATCTGGCCTCGGTGGTGATGGTAATCTCGGGATCCAGCCTCGGTGGTGATGGTAATCTCTGTGTCTGGCCTCGGTGGTGATGGTAATCTCGGGGTTCAGCCTCGGTGGTGGTGGTAATCTCGGGGTTCAGCCTCGGTGGTGATGGTAATCTCGGGGTCCAGCCTCGCTGGTGGTGGTAATCTCTGGGTCCGGCCTCGCTGGTGGTGGTAATCTCGGGGTCCGGCCTCGGTGGTGATGGTAATCTCAGGGTCCAGCCTTGGAGGTGATGGTAATCTCTGGGTCCGGCCTCGGTGGTGGTGGTAATCTCGGGATCTGGCCTTGGTGGTGATGGTAATCTCAGGGTCTGGCCTCGGTGGTGGTGGTAATCTCGGGATCTGGCCTCGGTGGTGATGGTAATCTCGGGGTCCGGCTTCAGTGGTGATGATAATCTCGGGCCCCGGCCTCGGTGGTGATGGTAATCTCGGGCCCCGGAGACGTCTGGCCTCCAGTCTGCAGGTCCACAAGTGTCGCTGTGCAGAATATAATATACAGGCGCTAGATTGTAATTCTTACTCTACATAAAAGCTTCATTGTCTGCCAAATCCAATCTCCACAGGCTCCTGAACCGCAGCTTTTTACGAGTCTACATTTCAGCGCTCCGAGTCTACAACATGCATAATTCTCAATTACATTAAGACTGAACAGGATCATTGCCTATATAACGTTACGGCTGGCGGATATGAGACTCAGCCCCACTGCCGCGAGCGCTAAATGAATCCAGATGCCACAGAGGAGCCCACGGTGCCCCGTACAGGCACAGACCTTCAAATGTCAGTACACCCCGCCGCCGTGCCACTGCGCCACAACCTCAGCTGCGAAACACAGGTATATACAAAGCAACACTCAGCTGTCACCCTACAGAGACGGAGGGGGAAGACTCAGGAGAGACAAACAAGTACAACCCTCCTGAAATACTCTGTGCTGCTGGAGACACGGTTTCTTCCAGTTTCAGTCTGTCACCTGGAATACTACAACCCCTGGCAAAAATTATGTAATCCCCGGGCTCGGAGGACGTTCGTTCAGTTGTTCAATTTTGCAGAAAAAGAGCAGATCACAGACATGGCACAAAACTAAAGTCATTTCACATGGCGACTTTATGGCTTTAAGAAACACTAAAAGAAATCAAGATAAATAATGTGGTAGTCAGTAAGGGTAATTATTTTCAGACCAAGCAGAGGAAAAATGATGGAATCATCCTGTAAATTTTCATTCCCAAAATTAACACCTGCATCAAATACGATCTGCTGGTTAGTCTGCATCTATAAAGGAGGGATCACACCTTGGAGAGCTGCTGCACCAAGTGGACTGACATGAATCATGGCTCCAACACCAGAGATGTCAATAGAAACAAAGGAGCGGATTATCAAACTCTTAAAAGACGGTAAATCATCACACAATGTTGTAAAAGATGTTGGTTGTTCACAGTCAACTGTGTCTAAAATCTGGACCAAATGCAAACAACATGGGAAGGTTGTTAAAGGGAAACATACTGGTAGACCAAGGAAGACATCAAAGCATCAAGACCGGAAACTTAAAGCAATATGTCTCCAAAACAGGAAATGCACAACAACACAAATGAGGAACGAATGGGAGGAAACTGGAGTCAATGTCTGTGACCAAACTGTAAGAAACCGCCTAAAGGAAATGGGATTTACATACAGAAAAGCTAAACATAAGCCATCATTAACACCTAAACAGAAAAAACAAGGTTACAATGGGCTAAGGAAAAGCAACCGTGGACTGTGGATGACTGGATGAAAGTCATATTCAGTGATGAATCCCGAATCTGCATTGGGCAAGGTGATGATGCTGGAACTTTTGTTTGGTGTCGGTCCAATGAGATTTATAAAGATGACTGCCTGAAGAGAAGATGCAAATTTCCACAGTCATTGATGATATGGGGCTGCAGGTCATGTAAAGGCACTGGGGAGATGGCTGTCATTACATCTTCAATAAATTCCCAAGTTTACATTGATATTTTGGACACTTTTCTTATCCCATCAATTGAAAGGATGTTTGGGGATGATGAAATCATTCATCAAGATGATAATGCATCCTGCCATAGAGCAAAAACTGTGAAAACATTCCTAGAAAGAAGACACATAAGGTCAATGTCATGGCCTGCAAATAGTCTGGATCTCAATCCAACTGAAAATCTTTGGTGGAAGTTGAAGAAAATGGTCCATAACAAGGCTCCAACCTGCAGAGCTGATCTGGCAACAGCAATCAGAGAAAGTTGGAGCCAGATTGATGATGAGTACTGTTTGTCACTCATTAAGTCCAGGCCTCAGAGGCTGCAAGCTGTTATAAAAGCCAGAGGTGGTGCAACAAAATACTAGTGATGTGTTGGAGGGTTCTTATGTGTGTTTGTTTTTCATGATTCCATCATTTTTCCCCTGCTTGCTCTACAAAAGTAACCGTTACTGACTACCACATTATTTATCTTGATTTCTTTTACTGTTTCTTAAAGCCATGAAGTCGCCATGTGAAATTACTTTAGTTTTGTGCCATGCTGTGATCTGCTTTTTTTCTATAACATTAAACAACTGAAAGGACGTCCTCTGAGCCCGGGGATTCCATCATTTTTGCACATTGAATTCCTGAAATACTTTGTGCTGCAGGTATACCCTGCTTCTTCTGCTTCCTGAGTCTGATTCAGTGACCTTCCATGGTATCAGTAAAATCCTCTCCTGAAATACTCTGTGCTTCTGGGGCCCTGTTCCCTACATTCTGTACCCCTCATATCACCTTGATCCCTGCCACATCCCTATACCTAATCAGATGGTCCAATGAGTGGAGAAAGCACATTCTCCTCCAGAAATACTCTGTGCTGCTGCTGTATACTGCTTCTTCCACTATACAACTAATGGTTTGTGACCACCATTAACATTTTTCTCCTGAAATACTCTGTGCTGCTGCTGTCTACTGCTTCTTTTACTTCATACCTAATGGTCTGAGACGTCCAAAAACATGAGTAAATTCTTCTCCTGAAATACTCTGTGCTGGTATGGGATCCTGCATCTTCCACTATGAAGCTCTGTCAGCTCCCTCCTCTCCTGAAATCCTCTGTGCTGCAGGGGAGCCTTTCACTATGCAGCTCTCAGTCTGTGTCCTCACACAGGACAAGCAATGAACCCTCCTGAAATATTCTGTGCTGCTAAGGGATGCTGCATTCTACACTATGGAGCTCTGTCAGCTCCCTCCCCTGCTGAAATACTCTGTGCTGCTTATTACACTTTTGGACAGAACTTTTTCTACTATTAATTTGCAAACTGGATGCAAAATCTCCACAGACGGGAGAGAGGAGAGAAAGCAGCTGTAGTCTCCTGGAGAGCGGAGAGTAGACAGGGAGGAAAGCAGATGAGGGCAGGAGAGAAGCTGTGCTGATACATGAACTGATGAAGACCCCAATACCCAGGATACCCTCAGCTCCAGGGCCTGTGATCGGCATTTCTTTCTCTGTCCACTAGGGGTGCTATAATAAGACAATGAATGAGATCACCTGAGAAGAACTTCACATTCACACAACTTGTATGGAACATGAAATAAATCTGTATTTAATCTATGTAATTTCCCCTTTAAAACTGAAACATATCAGAAAATTCTAGGAAAACACATAATTATAGCAGACGGCAGAAATGTGCATTCCGGTGTATTGTGAGGAAGAATGCGGCTCTGAAGGGCGCGGCCGCAGAACACCTTTCTGTAGGATCTGATTACACTTGTAATTGTGCAGCTTCGCTCCCACACCCTGGAACGGCGGACCCCGAAACCAGATGTGTAAGAGAAGGAGGGAAGGTGGGGAGCCACACGGATCCGGGCCCTACATACAGACACCTATATAAAGGCTCATCTTTACCCCAGGGTCCCGGCTACAAAACACCGTGATGAGCAAAAAAGACTCAAAACAAATACAAAGCAAGAAGAGGATACTGATACATTGTATACAGGTCCAGTAGTGATACATTGTATACAGGTCCCGTAGTGATACACTGTATACAGGTCCAGTAGTGATACATTATATACCGGTCCAGTAGTGATACACTGTATACAGGTCCAGTAGTGATACACTGCAGACAGGTCCAGTAGTGATACATTGTATACAGGTCCCGTAGTGATACATTGTATACAGGTCCCGTAGTGATACATTGTATACAGGTCCAGTAGTGATACATTGTATACAGGTCCAGTAGTGATACACTGTATACAGGTCCAGTAGTGATACATTGTATACAGGTCCAGTAGTGATACACTGTATACAGGTCCAGTAGTGATACATTGTATACAGGTCCCGTAGTGATACATTATATACCGGTCCAGTAGTGATACATTGTATACAGGTCCAGTAGTGATACACTGCATACAGGTCCAGTAATGATACATTGTATACAGGTCCAGTAGTGATACATTGTATACAGGTCCAGTAGTGATACATTGCATACAGGTCCCGCAGTGATACATTGTATACAGGTCCAGTAGTGATACATTGTAGACAGGTCCCGTAGTGATACACTGTAGACAGGTCCCGTAGTGATACATTGCATACAGGTCCAGTAGTGATACACTGCATACAGGTCCAGTAGTGATACACTGCATACAGGTCCAGTAATGATACACTGTATACAGGTCCAGTAGTGATACATTGCATACAGGTCCCGTAGTGATACATTGCATACAGGTCCAGTAGTGATACACTGCATACAGGTCCAGTAGTGATACACTGCATACAGGTCCAGTAATGATACACTGTATACAGGTCCAGTAGTGATACATTGCATACAGGTCCAGTAGTGATACACTGCATACAGGTCCAGTAGTGATACACTGCATACAGGTCCAGTAGTGATACACTGCATACAGGTCCAGTAATGATACACTGTATACAGGTCCAGTAGTGATACATTGCATACAGGTCCAGTAGTGATACATTGTATACAGGTCCCGCAGTGATACACTGTAGACAGGTCCCGCAGTGATACATTGTATACAGGTCCAGTAGTGATACACTGCATACAGGTCCAGTAGTGATACACTGCATACAGGTCCAGTAGTGATACATTGTAGACAGGTCCCGTAGTGATACACTGTAGACAGGTCCCGCAGTGATACATTGTATACAGGTCCAGTAGTGATACATTGTATACAGGTCCCGCAGTGATACACTGTAGACAGGTCCCGCAGTGATACATTGTATACAGGTCCAGTAGTGATACATTGTATACAGGTCCAGTAGTGATACATTGTATACAGGTCCAGTAGTGATACATTGTATACAGGTCCAGTAGTGATACATTGTATACAGGTCCCGTAGTGATACACTGTAGACAGGTCCCGCAGTGATACATTGTATACAGGTCCAGTAGTGATACATTGTATACAGGTCCAGTAGTGATACACTGTAGACAGGTCCAGTAGTGATACATTGTATACAGGTCCAGTAGTGATACATTGTATACAGGTCCAGTAGTGATACACTGTAGACAGGTCCCGCAGTGATACATTGTATACAGGTCCAGTAGTGATACATTGTATACAGGTCCAGTAGTGATACACTGTAGACAGGTCCAGTAGTGATACATTGTATACAGGTCCCGTAGTGATACATTGTATACAGGTCCAGTAGTGATACATTGTATACAGGTCCCGTAGTGATACATTGTATACAGGTCTAGTAGTGATACACTGTAGACAGGTCCAGTAGTGATACATTGTATACAGGTCCAGTAGTGATACATTGTATACAGGTCCAGTAGTGATACATTGTATACAGGTCCCGTAGTGATACACTGTATACAGGTCCAGTAATGATACACTGCCTACAGGTCCAGTGGTGATACATTGTATACAGGTCCAGTAGTGATACATTGTATACAGGTCCAGTAATGATACACTGTATACAGGTCCCGTAGTGATACATTGTATACAGGTCCCGTAGTGATACATTGCATACAGGTCCAGTAGTGATACATTGTATACAGGTCCAGTAGTGATACATTGCATACAGGTCCAGTAGTGATACATTGTATACAGGTCCAGTAGTGATACATTGTATACAGGTCCAGTAGTGATACATTGTATACAGGTCCAGTAGTGATACATTGTATACAGGTCCAGTAGTGATACATTGTATACAGGTCCCGTAGTGATACATTGCATACAGGTCCAGTAGTGATACATTGTATACAGGTCCAGTAGTGATACATTGTATACAGGTCCAGTAGTGATACACTGTAGACAGGTCCAGTAGTGATACATTGTATACAGGTCCAGTAGTGATACATTGTATACAGGTCCAGTAGTGATACATTGTATACAGGTCCAGTAGTGATACACTGTAGACAGGTCCAGTAGTGATACACTGCATACAGGTCCAGTAGTGATACATTGTATACAGGTCCAGTAGTGATACACTGTAGACAGGTCCAGTAGTGATACACTGCATACAGGTCCAGTAGTGATACATTGTATACAGGTCCAGTAGTGATACATTGTATACAGGTCCCGCAGTGATACACTGTATACAGGTCCAGTAGTGATACATTGTATACAGGTCCCGCAGTGATACACTGTATACAGGTCCAGTAGTGATACATTGTATACAGGTCCCGCAGTGATACACTGTATACAGGTCCAGTAGTGATACATTGTAGACAGGTCCAGTAGTGATACATTGTATACAGGTCCAGTAGTGATACACTGTATACAGGTCCAGTAGTGATACATTGTATACAGGTCCAGTAGTGATACATTGTATACAGGTCCAGTAGTGATACACTGCATACAGGTCCAGTAGTGATACACTGCATACAGGTCCAGTAGTGATACACTGCATACAGGTCCAGTAGTGATACACTGTAGACAGGTCCAGTAGTGATACATTGTATACAGGTCCAGTAGTGATACACTGCATACAGGTCCAGTAGTGATACATTGTATACAGGTCCCGCAGTGATACATTGTATACAGGTCCAGTAGTGATACATTGTATACAGGTCCCGCAGTGATACATTGTATACAGGTCCCACAGTGATACATTGTATACAGGTCCCGTAGTGATACATTGTATACAGGTCCAGTAGTGATACATTGTATACAGGTCCAGTAGTGATACATTGTATACAGGTCCAGTAGTGCTACATTGTATACAGGTCTAGTAGTGATACATTGTATACAGGTCCAGTAGTGATACATTGTATACAGGTCCAGTAGTGATACATTGTATACAGGTCCAGTAGTGCTACATTGTATACAGGTCTAGTAGTGATACATTGTATACAGGTCCAGTAGTGATACATTGTATACAGGTCCAGTAGTGATACATTGTATACAGGTCCAGTAGTGATACATTGTATACAGGTCCAGTAGTGCTACATTGTATACAGGTCTAGTAGTGATACATTGTATACAGGTCCAGTAGTGATACAATGGTTAAGAGGTGGGAGCTGGGGGCTTCCATGGGAGAAGGGAGGATCTCGAGTGGGATACAGGGAAATTCAGTGAGATACAGGGGGGGGATCTTGGGTTAGAGCCAGCAATCTTTGGTGGGAGAAGGGGGGATCTTAGGTGGGAATCAGGGCTGTTCAGTATTAGAGGGGGGGATCTGATGTGAGAGGTGGGGGTCTTCAGTGGGAGAGGAGGGATCTTGTGTGAAAGGCAGGGGTCTTCATAAGAAGACAGGGGATCTTGTGTGGGAGCTGGGGGTCTGCAGTGGGAGTGAGGGGATCTTAGGTGGGAGGTGGGGATCTTCAGTAGGAGGGAGGATCTGGTGTTAGAGGTGGGGGTCTTCAGTGGGAGAGGGGGATCTTGTGTGAGAGGAGGGGGTCTTCACTGGGAGAAAGGGGATCTTGGGTGGGAGTGGGGGTCTTCGGTGGGAGAGGGGGGTCTTCAGTGGGACAGGGTGAGTCTTGGGTGAGAGGTGGGAGTTTTTTGAGGGAGAGGGGCGGGATCTTGTGTGAGAGGCGGGGGTCTTCAGTGGGACTGGGGGGATCTTGTGTGAGAGGCGGGGTTCTTCAGTGCAAGTGGGGGGATCTTGTGTGAGAGGCAGGTGAGGGTCTTCGGTGGGATGGAGATGATCTGGTATCAGAGGTGGGGGTCTTCGGTAGGAGTGGGGGGATCTTGTGTGATAGGTGGGGATCTTCGGTGGGATGGTGGGGATCTGGTATGAGAGGCGAAGGTCTTTGGTGGGATGGTGGGGATCTGTTATGAGAGGCGGGGTCCGGTATGAGAGGGGGGATCTGTTATGAGAGGCAAAGGTCTTCGGTGGGATGGTGGGGATCTGATATGAGAAGCGAAGGTCTTTGGTGGGATGGTGGGGATCTGGTATGAGAGGCGGGGTCTTCGGTGGGATGGGGGGATCTGGTATGAGAGGCGGGGGTCTCTGGTGGGATGATGGGGATCTGGTATGAGAGGTGGGGGTCTTCGGTGGGATGGGGGGGGATCTGGTATGAGAGGTGGGGGTCTTCGGTGGGATAGAGGGGATCTGGTATGAGAGGTGGGGGTCTTCGGTGGGATGGGGGGGATCTGGTATGAGAGGCGGGGGTCTCTGGTGGGATGATGGGGATCTGGTATGAGAGGCGGGGGTCTTCAGTGGGATGGGGGGGATCTGGTATGAGAGGCGGGGGTCTTCGGTGGGATGGGGGGGATCTGGTATGAGAGGCGGGGGTCTCTGGTGGGATGATGGGGATCTGGTATGAGAGGCGGGGGTCTTCGGTGGGATGGGGGGGATCTGGTATGAGAGGTGGGGGTCTTCGGTGGGATAGAGGGGATCTGGTATGAGAGGCGGGGGTCTCTGGTGGGATGATGGGGATCTGGTATGAGAGGCGGGGGTCTTCGGTGGGATGGGGGGGATCTGGTATGAGAGGCGGGGGTCTTCGGTGGGATGGGGGGGATCTGGTATGAGAGGTGGGGGTCTTCGGTAGGAGTGGGGGGATCTTGTGTGATAGGTGGGGATCTTCGGTGGGATGATGGGGATCTGGTATGAGAGGCGAAGGTCTTCAGTGGGATGGTGGGGATCTGGTATGAGAAGCGAAGGTCTTTGGTGGGATAGAGGGGATCTGGTATGAGAGGCGGGGGTCTCTGGTGGGATGATGGGGATCTGGTATGAGAGGTGGGGGTCTTCGGTGGGATGGGGGGGGATCTGGTATGAGAGGTGGGGGTCTTCGGTGGGATGGGGGGGTCTGGTATGAGAGGCGGGGGTCTTCGGTGGGATGGGGGGGATCTGGTATGAGAGGCGGGGGTCTCTGGTGGGATGATGGGGATCTGGTATGAGAGGCGGGGGTCTTCAGTGGGATAGAGGGGATCTTGGGTGTGAAATGTTTATCAGTTCTGACATTAAGCTGAGGAGGACGGAGCGGATTAGGACGCGGCCATTAAGGTTTCCACTGGATGAGGCTGAGCTCTGCCGGAATGTGGAATTCTTCCTGGGTCACGGGGATTCCGCACATTACTGGGAAGTGAACGGGCACATGTGCTTCCCGCTGCAGCTGCTGCCTGGTAACCAGCTCATAACATGGCAGAGGCCCTAATGCCAAGGAAAGCGGCGGGGCCCTCCAGTAATAACACGGCAGCTGCGGGTCCTGACTGCCATTATTATTACGGATGAGCTGCCTGCAGGAATTTGCTTACTAAGAAACTTGTAACTAAGATTAGCATACAGGGCGGGGAGACTGGGGCTTTGCTTTTTCTTTTAATTGTTGCATTTAAGATTATTTTTAAAGTATTGTTTTCAATGGAATCTAAAGATCCTCTACAATCTGCAGATTTATGTGTCTCCATGGTTACAGACTGCAAACAGCCCATGTAGTCAGATCCTACAGTCACGTGTTACTCTGATTAGTGACCCCAAGGATCCCTGAAATCTACCCCCTATGTCCGTACAAACCGTTCATCCTCCATGCTTTACACTACAGCTTGGATGGTTTAGAATGACGGCTGTGGATTAGCACATCATCAGTACATGTGAGCAGGATACCTTGTATCATTAATACATATGTATATATATATATATATAGAATATAAACTACAAGTAGCTAAATCACCGATTACACAGAACTGATGGATAGTATATGGCACTGGGGGCAGCATTCGCCTCTCCCCCGTCTGGAGGGTGAGTGGGGGCAGTGGAGGGTGAGTGGGGGCAGTGGAGAGGGAGTGAGGGCAGTGGAGGGTGAGTGGGGGCAGTGGAGGGTGAGTGGGGGTAGTGGGGGCAGTGGAGGGTGAGTGGGGGCAGTGGAGGGTGAGTGGGGGCAGTGGAGGGTGAGTGGGGGCAGTGGAGGGTGAGTGGGGGCAGTGGAGGGTGAGTGGGGGTAGTGGGGGCAGTGGAGGGTGAGTGGGGGCAGTGGAGGGTGAGTGGGGGCAGTGGAGGGTGAGTGGGGGCAGTGGAGAGGGAGTGAGGGCAGTGGAGGGTGAGTGGGGGCAGTGGAGGGTGAGTGGGGGTAGTGGAGGGTGAGTGGGGGCAGTGGAGGGTGAGTGGGGGCAGTGGAGGGTGAGTGGGGGTAGTGGAGGGGGCAGTGGAGGGTGAGTGGGGGCAGTGGAGGGTGAGTGGGGGTAGTGGGGGCAGTGGAGGGTGAGTGGGGGCAGTGGAGGGTGAGTGGGGGCAGTGGAGGGTGAGTGGGGGCAGTGGAGGGTGAGTGGGGGCAGTGGAGGGTGAGTGGGGGCAGTGGAGGGTGAGTGGGGGTAGTGGGGGCAGTGGAGGGTGAGTGGGGGCAGTGGAGGGTGAGTGAGGGCAGTGGAGGGTGAGTGGGGGCAGTGGAGGGTGAGTGGGGGTAGTGGAGGGTGAGTGAGGGCAGTGGAGGGTGAGTGGGGGCAGTGGAGGGTGAGTGGGGGTAGTGGAGGGTGAGTGGGGGTAGTGGGGGCAGTGGAGGGTGAGTGGGGGCAGTGGAGGGTGAGTGGGGGTAGTGGGGGCAGTGGAGGGTGAGTGGGGGCAGTGGAGGGTGAGTGGGGGCAGTGGAGGGTGAGTGGGGGCAGTGGAGGGTGAGTGGGGGTAGTGGGGGCAGTGGAGGGTGAGTGGGGGCAGTGGAGGGTGAGTGGGGGCAGTGGAGGGTGAGTGGGGGCAGTGGAGGGTGAGTGGGGGTAGTGGGGGCAGTGGAGGGTGAGTGGGGGCAGTGGAGGGTGAGTGGGGGCAGTGGAGGGTGAGTGGGGGCAGTGGGCAGTAGTAGCTCCAGTTCACCTCTGCATTCCTCTAGGAAATGACGTCTGAAATGCAAAATGGCCGCCGGGGGGGAGGGGGGAGCCAAGTTAACAAAGGGACGTCAGAGTGGGCGTGGCCAAAATACACACGCCATATTAGGGCAGCGTGCTTGGCCACACCCATTGTGACGCCGCTTTTTTACTCCGCCCCACGGCCATTTTGCTGCCGACGTCATTTACAAGATAAATAATGCCGGAGTGAGGGGAGGGCAAGAGAGGACTGACGTACACCCATCACCTGGGTGTGCTAATATGGTGCTGGCGGAAGTGACATAGGCGGACATCCCGGAAGTGGAGGAGACACTGAGATTCTATAGATTATTATTATATATATATAATATATCACAGATGTAAGGAAGCAAGAAAACGACTGAGTGACCATCTCACAGTGTCTGCCAGCGAACATCGCCATCTGCTGGTCAGAAACAACAGGAGAGGCAGGAACTAAGAGTGAAGTCAGAGCATGTTTCCAAGAGAGGCCGGGGGAGAGGCCGGGGGAGAGGCCGGGGGAGAGGCCGGGGGAGAGGCCGGGGGAGAGGCCGGGGGAGAGGCCGGGGGAGAGGCCGGGGGAGAGGCCGGGGGAGAGGCCGGGGGAGAGGCCGGGGGAGAGGCCGGGGGAAGACGCCGGAGGAGAGGCTGGGGAAGACGCCGGAGGAGAGGCTGGGGAAGACGCCGGAGGAGAGGCTGGGGAAGACGCCGGAGGAGAGGCCGGGGGAGAGGCCGGGGGAGAGGCCGGGGGAGAGGCCGGGGGAGAGGCCGGGGGAAGACGCCGGAGGAGAGGCTGGGGAAGACGCCGGAGGAGAGGCTGGGGAAGACGCCGGAGGAGAGGCTGGGGAAGACGCCGGAGGAGAGGCCGGGCAAGACGCCGGAGGAGAGGCTGGCTCAGGTGACATTTGTGGCAGTTACTAAATATAAAAGGCCGAGAAGGGAAGAGGTCGCTACCTAAACCTCTAAGGCGGCCGTCACACGCTGAGATATCGTGCAAGATATCGTTTGAAAGCGGCAGATTAAACATCGCGTAAGCGATGTCTGTGCGTGTGACGGCCAGATACGACGAGCGATATCTGATCAAATCGCTAAATCGTGATCTGAGGTTCGGTTCTCAGATCTAGCGATGAGCGATTTGACGATCTGTCTCATCGTGGTGTATAACACCACGATGAGCGATCTCCCAGCGACCGCGCCTATGCTGGGAGATGGTAACTATGGTACACGTCAGGTAACTAAGCGACGCGCGGCGCCTAGTTACCCGATGTGTACCATAGTAACGAGCGAGATCGCGGCTCCACATCGCTGGTGAAGTGAAGTGGGCTTACAGCCACAGATCCCATAGAAGATCTGATGACAGATCCAAGATCTGATCCCAGAGAAGATCTGAGACCTGATCCCAAGAAAGATCCAAAACCAGATCAGAGAGAAGATCCAAGACAACACCCAAGAAAAGAACCAATACCAGATCCCATAAAAGATCTCAGACCAGACCCCAGGGAAGATGCAAGAACAGTTTCGAGAAAAGATCTGAGACCAGATCACAGGGAGATTTGAGTCCAGACCCCACAGAAGTCCCAAAACCAGATGCCAATAAAGATCCTAGACCACATCCCAGATAAGATCCTAGACCACATCCCAGATAAGATCCTAGACTAGATCCCAGATAAGATCCTAGAGCAGATCCCAGAGAATATTGGAGGCCGAATCCCAGAGATCTGACACTAGATCCCAGAGAAGATCCAAGACCAGATCCTAGAGACCAGTTTAGAGAAAAGACTCACGACCAGCCTCCAGCGAAGATCTAACCTGATGAAGCCAGAGCTGAAAGAGGTGAATAGAGGATCAGGCCGTAGCGGAGTAATTCACCACTTGCGGCCTAGTGGGCATAACCCATAGTGGAAATGGATCCCAGAATCAAACTGTAGCCAAGGTGTACAGTTCCCGGTCAATAGAGTGCAAGCTCTAGGACCCAGCCTCTGTCAGGTGTTTGGAACACTCAGCAATATCTGGAAATATTCACTTCTCTCTTACAGTCTATTTTTCTCTCCTCTACTACTTGATTCATTATTTGGTAATCAAGGGGTTAAACAGGGTAAAAAATAAAAAGGGCAAAAAGAGGGATCGACAGCTCAATCAGCCGGAGGCGCTTTACACGCGGGAGAGTAAGTCCTGGGAGCCGGGCAGCCCGAGGATTTAGAGCCTGAGGCCAAATGCACGGTCGTTACTGAGCTCCGGAGTGAGGGCTTCCGAGAGACGCCCGCCGGCTCCACGTCCTGCCAACACCACAAAGAGAGAGCGGCCGGTACAAGACGGACACCAGAGTGCGACCGGTACAAGACGGACACCGGAGCGCAGCCAGTTCAAGACGGACACCGGAGCGTGGCCGGTACAAGACGGACACCAGAGCGCAGCCGGTACAAGACGGACACCAGAGCGCAGCCGGTACAAGACGGACACCAGAGCGCAGCCAGTTCAAGACGGACACCAGAGCGTGGCCGGTACAAGACGGACACCAGAGCGCAGCCGGTACAAGACGGACACTGGAGCGCAGCCGGTACAAGACGGACACCAGAGCGCAGCCGGTACAAGACGGACACTGGAGCGCAGATGAGACAAGACGGACACCAGAGCGTGGCCAGTTCAAGACGGACACCATAGCACAGCCGGTGCAAGACTGACACCGTAGTGCAGCCGGTACAAGACGGACACCAGAGCGCGGCCGGGACAAGACGGACACCAGAGCGCGGCCGGTACAAGACGGACACCGGAGCGCGGCCGGTACAAGACGGACACCGGAGCGCGGCCGGTACAAGACGGACACCGGAGCGGGGCCAGTACAAGACGGACACCAGAGCGGGGCCAGTACAAGACGGACACCGGAGCGCGGCCGATACAAGACGGACACCGGAGCGCAGCCGGTACAAGACGGACACCAGAGAGCGGCCGGTACAAGACGGACACCGGAGCGCGGCCGGTACAAGACGGACACCGGAGCGCGGCCGGTACAAGACGGACACCGGAGCGCGGCCGGTACAAGACGGACACCGGAGCGCGGCCGGTACAAGACAGACACCAGAGCGGGGCCAGTACAAGACGGACACCAGAGCGGGGCCGGTACAAGACGGACACCGGAGCGCGGCCAGTACAAGACGGACACCGGAGCGTGGCTAAGACAAGACAGACATCGGAGTGCAGCCGGTACAAGACGGACGCCAGAGTGTGGCCGGTACAAGACTGACACCGGAGCGCAGCCGAGAGAAGACGGACACCAGAGCGGGGCCAGTACAAGACAGACACCGGAGTGTGGCCAGGATAAGACGGACACCGGAGCACGGCCAGTACAAGACGGACGCCGGAGCGCGGCCAGTACAAGACGGACGCCGGAGCACACTGGAGCACGGCTGGTAGAACATGGACACCGGAGCGCAGCACCACCAGGTTACAGCCGGACGTCACGTTCACAAATAAATCACAAGAAACCGACAGATATTTATCCGATCCATGTCCAGATCTGAGGGGCCGACAGCAAATCAAGAAAACACAAAATTACCAATTACATAAGTATCGATCCAAGGAATGTGAACACTCATCTGAAAAGACTCACTGCATTCAACATGACGAATATACATTAGCTTGCCAGCAGAATAGTGAGTGCAGCTCTGGAGTATAATACAGGAGGTAACTCAGGATCAGTAATGTAATGTATGTACACAGTGACTGCACCAGCAGAATAGTGAGTGCAGCTCTGGAGTATAATACAGGAGGTAACTCAGGATCAGTAATGTAATGTATGTACACAGTGACTGCACCAGCAGAATAGTGAGTGCAGCTCTGGAGTATAATACAGGAGGTAACTCAGGATCAGTAATGTAATGTATGTACACAGTGACTGCACCAGCAGAATAGTGAGTGCAGCTCTGGAGTATAATACAGGAGGTAACTCGGGATCAGTAATGTAATGTATGTACACAGTGACTGCACCAGCAGAATAGTGAGTGCAGCTCTGGAGTATAATACAGGAGGTAACTCAGGATCAGTAATGTCATGTATGTACACAGTGACTGCACCAGCAGAATAGTGAGTGCAACTCTGGAGTATAATACAGGAGGTAACTCAGGATCAGTAATGTAATGTATGTACACAGTGACTGCACCAGCAGAATAGTGAGTGCAGCTCTGGAGTGTAATACAGGAGGTAACTCAGGATCAGTAATGTAATGTATGTACACAGTGACTGCACCAGCAGAATAGTGAGTGCAGCTCTGGAGTGTAATACAGGAGGTAAGTCAGGTTCAGTAATGTATGTACACAGTGCCTCCTCCAGCAGAATAGTGAGTGCAGCTCTGGAGTATAATACAGGAGGTAACTCAGGATCAGTAATGTAATGTATGTACACAGTGACTGCACCAGCAGAATAGTGAGTGCAGCTCTGGAGGATAATAGAGGAGGTAACTCAGGATCAGTAATGTATGTACACAGTGACTGCACCAGCAGAATAGTGAGTGCAGCTCTGGAGTATAATACTGGAGGTAACTCAGGATCAGTAATGTAATGTATGTACACGGTGACTGCACCAGCAGAATAGTGAGTGCAGCTCTGGAGTATAATACAGGAGGTAACTCAGGATCAGTAATGTAATGTATGTACACAGTGACTGCACCAGCAGAATAGTGAGTGCAGCTCTGCAGGATAATACAGGAGGTAACTCAGGATCAGTAATGTAATGTATGTACACAGTGGCTGCACCAGCAGAATAGTGAGTGCAGCTCTGGAGTATAATACAGGAGGTAACTCAGGATCAGTAATGTATGTACACAGTGACTGCACCAGCAGAATAGTGAGTGCAGCTCTGGAGTATAATACAGGAGGTAACTCAGGATCAGTAATGTAATGTATGTACACAGTGACTGCACCAGCAGAATAGTGAGTGCAACTCTGGAGGATAATACAGGAGGTAACTCAGGATCAGTAATGTAATGTATGCACACAGTGACTGCACCAGCAGAATAGTGAGTGCAGCTCTGGAGTATAATACAGGAGGTAACTCAGGATCAGTATTGTAATGTATGTACACAGTGACTGCACCAGCAGAATAGTGAGTGCAGCTCTGGAGGATAATACAGGAGGTAACTCAGGATCAGTAATGTAATGTACACAGTGACTGCACCAGCAGAATAGTGAGTGCAGCTCTGGAGGATAATACAGGAGGTAACTCAGGATCAGTAATGTAATGTATGTACACAGTGACTGCACCAGCAGAATAGTGAGTGCAGCTCTGGAGTATAATACAGGAGGTAACTCAGGATCAGTAATGTAATGTATGTACACAGTGACTGCACCAGCAGAATAGTGAGTGCAGCTCTGGAGTATAATACAGGAGGTAACTCAGGATCAGTAATGTAATGTATGTACACAGTGACTCCACCAGCAGAATAGTGAGTGCAGCTCTGGAGCATAATACAGGAGGTAACTCAGTATCAGTAATGTAATGTATGTACACAGTGACTGCACCAGCAGAATAGTGAGTGCAGCTCTGGAGTATAATACAGGAGGTAACTCAGGATCAGTAATGTAATGTATGTACACAGTGACTGCACCAGCAGAATAGTGAGTGCAGCTCTGGAGTATAATACAGGAGGTAACTCAGGATCAGTAATGTAATGTATGTACACAGTGACTGCACCAGCAGAATAGTGAGTGCAGCTCTGGAGTATAATACAGGAGGTAACTCAGGATCAGTAATGTAATGTATGTACACAGTGGCTGCACCAGCAGAATAGTGAGTGCAGCTCTGGAGTATAATACAGGAGGTAACTCAGGATCAGTAATGTAATGTATGTACACAGTGACTGCACCAGCAGAATAGTGAGTGCAGCTCTGGAGTATAATACAGGAGGTAACTCAGGATCAGTAATGTATGTACACAGTGACCGCACCAGCAGAATAGTGAGTGCAGCTCTGGAGTATAATACAGAAGGTAACTCAGGATCAGTAATGTAATGTATGTACACAGGGACTGCACCAGCAGAATAGTGAGTGCAGCTCTGGAGTATAATACAGGAGGTAACTCAGGATCAGTAATGTAATGTATGTACACAGTGACTGCACCAGCAGAATAGTGAGTGCAGCTCTGGAGTATAATACAGGAGGTAACTCAGGATCAGTAATGTAATGTATGTACACAGTGACTGCACCAGCAGAATAGTGAGTGCAGCTCTGGAGTATAATACAGGAGGTAACTCAGGATCAGTAATGTAATGTATGTACACAGTGACTGCACCAGCAGAATAGTGAGTGCAGCTCTGGAGTATAATACAGGAGGTAACTCAGGATCAGTAATGTAATGTATGGACACAGTGACTGCACCAGCAGAATAGTGAGTGCAGCTCTTGACGTGACGGGAGTACAAGATATGTTACAAAAAGTAAAACAAATGAAAGTTCCTAAACGTTTCTATGTAGTCATGGGGCGAGTGTCAATACTTCATTTTCCTGAACGTCACTATGAGGCCGTGCACAGCTTATGGCCTCGCTGTTCCGGTCCGGACACTCTCCTGTATCGTCGCCAAATCAGTAACAATTAGTCGGTTTCTGGCGGCCGCGGAATCTGTGACTTGTCAGCGTTTTCTCGGACCCTCGTGGTCGCTGCTCCTGCACAATGGAAGACGTGTTACAGGACAGCCGGAGTCTGTACAGGAGGCAGAGAGCAGCCGATCAATCAGGAAGGTAATCCATCCAGACAATATGTGCTGGAAATACCGTACTTAAACCCAGAATATCTGATAATCCAGAATGCCTGATAATCCAGAATGATTGATAATCCAGAATAATTACTAATACAGAATATTTGATCATCCAGAAGGCTTGATAACCCAGACTATCTGATAATCCAGAATGCCTGATAAATCCAGACTCACTAATAATGCAGAATATCTGATAATCCAAACTGATAACACAGAAAATTTGATAATCCAGAATAATTGATCATCTAAAATGAATGATAATTCAGAATATCTGATAAACCAGACTATATGATAATCCAGAATATATGATTATACAGTATTTGATAATCCAGAATGCTTGATAATCTGTGACTGAACAGATCTCATTCTGCAGACATACATTAGTCTATGGCAACCAACCAGCTGTCATGTGTGTAAAAATAAATAAATAATATGCAAATTTTTTTCTATGTGTTCCCCATATTTTTGATTCTCAGCGCAGATAAAGTAGACAGCTGCGGGCTGCAGTTTTACCTTGGCTGGCAATCAAAAATACAGGGGAGACCATTATTAATGTATTTTTTAATTACTTAAATACCGTAAATAATTTTAAACAATGCGTGGGTTCCGCACTTTCTTTTATTGGCAGCCAAGGTAAAAGGCAGCTGGGGGCTAATACTCTCAGCGTGGTGGGGGCCCATCATTGTTTGGCCGCCTTCACTACAGAGTAGCAGCCCACAGCTGCCTCAGAATTTGGCACATTCAATAGAAGCGCCAATTCCTGGTGCTTTACCTGGCTCTTCCTGGTGCCCTGGTGCGGTGGCATCAGGGTAATAGAAGAGGTTAATAACAGCTGAGTACTGACAGCTGTCATCAAGCCCTAGATTGGTAATATCAGGCATCTATGACACCCAACCATTACCAATCTAGTGACTAAATAGTTAAAAATAGACATACAGAGAAATATCCTTTATTTGCAAAACAACACATTGACAACCTTTTTCAACCCATTTAATAGTTCCCACACATACCCTCCAATGGTAGTCCACAACGCTGTCCCTCCTAGCATTCCAGCTTTGTTGCATCAGAGCTTGGTTTGAAGATGAAGCATCCCATCAACACGATGTCTGGCACACAATCACTGCACCAATGCAGTGAGTGCGGTCACCTGAGGACATTACTGACTCGGTTACCATTTTTTTTACCATGGTAACTGAGTCAGCTGTATCCTCAGGTGACCCCATTTACATGACAGCGGGCACAGCCCCAGCTTTCCATGCGGTAATTGTGTGTCAGAGGTCACACTGATAGGATGCTTCATCATCATGAGCTCCAATGCAACAGAGCTGATATGCTACGAGGGACATCATTGTGGATAAACCGTTGGAGGGTATGTTTGGGAGCTAATAAATGAGAGGTTGTTACATGAGGTTTGCCTGTGTGTTTCATTTCAAATAAAGAATTTTTCTGTGTTTTGTGTTTTTTTATCTATTTACTCTCTGGATTGGTAATAGACAGATCTCAAAGAAGCCTGACATTACCAACCTAGGGCTTAATGACTGCTGTCAATACTCAGCTGTCATTAACCCCTTCTATTACCCTATTTGCCACTGACACCAGGGCATTCGGAAGAGCTGGAGCACCAGTTCTGCAATTTTTAGGTTGGTGAGGGTACACAAAAGATGGAGATAAATAGTGGCGGTCACTGATGAAAGATAATGGAATGGCTGTCACTGATGACAGATAATAGAGCGGCTGTCACTGATGACAGATAATGGAATGGATGTCACTGATGACAGATAATAGAGCGGCTGTCATTGATGACATGGAGCGGCTGTCACTGATGACATCATGAAGCGGCTGTCCCTGATGACATCATGAAGCGGCTGTCCCTGATGACATCATGGTGCAGCTGTTAGTCTCAGCTGCTCTGGTCACTATTGCAGTCTTCCCCAGAGCAGCATTGTATGGGTATCTGGCTTTTTGTAGTGGGGCTTCTGGAGGTTTAAGCTTCTGGAGGTCGGGGATTTCTGGGGGTCGGGGGTACCTGGAGGTCGGGGGTTTCTGTAGGTCAGCAGCCTCTGTAGGTCAATGAGTCCTGGTGGTCTGGGCATCTGGAGGTCTGGGGCATCTGGAGGTCAGGGGCTTCTGGAGGTTGGGAGTTTCTGGAGATCACCGGGTCCTGGAGGTCGGGGGCTTTTGGAGGTCGGCAGGTCCTAGAGGTGGGGTGGGTCTCTGGAGATCGGCGGGTCCTGGAGGTCGGGGTTTTCTGGAGGATGGTGGCTTCTCGAGGTCACGGGGTTCTGGAGGTCAGGGGCTTCTGGAGGTTGAGGGTTTCTGGAGATCACCGGGTCCTGGAGGTCGGGGGTTTCTGGAGATCGGCGGGTCCTGGAGTTTGGGGGTTTCTGGAGGACGGTGGCTTCTTGAGGTCGGGGGCTTCTGGAGGTTGGGAGTTTCTGGAGATCACCAGGTCCTGGAGGTCGGCGGGTCCTAGAGGTCGGGGGTTTCTGTAGGTCGGCGGGTCCTGGAGGTTGGGGGTTTCTGGAGGTCGGGGGGTCCTGGAAGTCGAGGGGTCCTGGAAGTCGGGGGGTCCTGGAAGTCGGGGGTTTCTGGAGGATGGTGGCTTCTCGAGGTCGGGGGTTTCCGAGGTCGGGGGTTTCTGGAGGTCGGAGTTTTCTGGAGATCGGCGGGTCCTAGAGGTCAGGGGGTCCTGGAAGTCGGGGGGTCCTGGAAGTCGGGGGTTTCTGGAGGTCGGGGGGTTTCTGGAGATCGGTGGGTCCTGGAGGTCAGGGGTTTCTGGAGGATGGTGGCTTCTCGAGGTCGGGGGTTTCCGGAGGTCGGAGTTTTCTGGAGATCGGCGGGTCCTAGAGGTCAGGGGGTCCTGGAAGTCGGGGGGTCCTGGAAGTCGGGGGGTCCTGGAAGTCGGGGGTTTCTGGAGGTCGGGGGGTTTCTGGAGATCGGTGGGTCCTGGAGGTCAGGGGTTTCTGGAGGATGGTGGCTTCTCGAGGTCGGGGGTTTCCGGAGGTCGGAGTTTTCTGGAGATCGGCGGGTCCTAGAGGTCAGGGGGTCCTGGAAGTCGGGGGGTCCTGGAAGTCGGGGGGTCCTGGAAGTCGGGGGTTTCTGGAGGTCGGGGGGTTTCTGGAGATCGGTGGGTCCTGGAGGTCGGGGGTTTCTGGAGGTCAGTGGCTTCTCGAGGTCGGGGGTTTCTGGAGGTCAGTGGCTTCTCGAGGTCGGGGGTTTCTGGAGGTCAGTGGCTTCTCGAGGTCGGGGGTTTCTGGAGGTCAGTGGCTTCTCCGGTTGCCGTCGGCCCTGATGGAGCAGACAGTCTGCGCTCTCCGCACGTTTCCTTTTTTTCCTCAATGTTAAATCAACATTGCAATTACCGAACAGAGACGAGTCGTAACTTGTAAACCCGGAGTCATTAAACTAATGAATGAATGTGGACAAATCTAAAGGAATATTTAATGCGCGGCTCAAAAATCAGATGGCGGGAGGGGGCCGCGCAATCCAGCAACGGTGCATTTTGCTGGAAATTAAATGGCTGTTTACTGCAGTTTCAGCAATGCAGCCGCGGCTCCGTCAAGCTATTAAGTTGAGCGCTGAACTTCATAGAGCTGCTGTCTTTCCCAGCCGTTCTTTTGATGTTACCTCCAAAGGAAAGAGATCAAAGGCTGTGAGTGCGGTGAGGGAAAGTCCCGCTCTTCGCCCAGCAGACTGAGATACATGTGCACATCTCGGCCACAAGCTCCACAAAATACACCGGCACAGGTAAGGGTTAACCCAAAGCCACCAGGAGCAAGAGTGAAATAATGAGCGGTGGCGGCAGGATCGCGGGCAACCAGAGTGCGGGTGTCACTCGCCATCTCATACAACACGTAAAGCCGCAACGTCCCTCCCCCATCACTGCGCAATAATCACATTAAGGCGATATTGTACAGCCTACACGGGGAAGGTAGGCCACCGTCGCAAATCATTCAACCACCGCCGCACACCATCTGACCTCGACACGTACCATCCACCTGCCGCACACCAGCCACTGCCATGTACCATCCAACTGCCGTCGCGTTCCATCCGGCCACCACTGCGCCACCATCCAACCACCATGGCGTACTATCCAACCACTGCCGCACACCATCCGACCCCGACACCATCCAACTGCCGTGCACCATCCACCCACAGCCGCACACCATCCAGTCACTGCCACGCACCATCCAACCACTGAAATGTACCATCCAACCACCGTTGTGTTCCATCCGGCCACCGCTGCGCATCATCCAACCACCATGGCACACAATCCAACCACCGCCGCGTACCATCCAACCACCGCAGCCGCGTATCATCCAACTACCGCAGCTGGGTACCATCCAACCACCATGGCATACCATCCAACCACCGCCGCGTACCATCCAACCACCATCGCGTTCCATCCGGCTACCATCACGTTCCATCCAGCCACCGCTGCGCACCATCCAACCACCGCCGCGTACCATCCAACTCCAGCTGCCGTGTACCATCCAACCACCGCAGCCGTGTACCATCCAACCACCGCAGCCGTGTACCATCCAACCACCGCAGCCGTGTACCATCCAACCACCGCAGCCGCGTACCATCCAACCACCGCAGCCGCGTACCATCCAACCACCATGGCACACCATCCAACCACCGCCACGTACCATTCAACCACTGCCGCGTACCATCCGACGACCGCCACATATCAACCGGCAACTGCCATGCACCTTTCAACCACCGCAGCGCACCATTTAGCCACCACTGCGCACTATCCAGCAACTGCTACACACCATCTGACCACCAACATGCACCCTCTGGCCACAGACCACCTGGCCACCACTGTTCACCCTCCTCCCACCAGCACATATCTGATCCCCAACTCCACACACCCTAGCACCAATTATCTCCAATGCCGGTTTACCCCCTCAGCTTTGCCCCTGACCATTCCATTCCAGGGAATTTGTCACCAGGTTTGTAATTGCAGAAGTACAGACCCCGATTCCAGCTGTGTGTCACTTATCAGGCTGCTTGCTGCAGTGTTACATGCAGGTTTTTACTAGGACTAGTAAACCTGCTGCTATGTCGTCCTCCATGTTCATAAACTCTGTGTAACTCTGCCCTCAGCACTGATTGGCAGCTTTCTGCCTATGCATGGCGTGCACAGAAGACTGCACTTCAGTGATGTGGGTGGGGTTATAAGAGATCCGCTGTATCTGCAGCAGAGAAAACTTATCAAAGCCACAGCAAGCAGACAAGAAAGTGACACATCCCTGGAATCAGGGTCTCTACCCCGACATCACGCTGCTTTCAGATAAGTCAGAAAAACCTGGTGATAGATCACTTTAAGTTGCACACAGGAACTCCAGCTCCTCCAGGGGTCGTATCCAGACCCTGCC
This sequence comes from Allobates femoralis, assembly GCA_033576535.1. Taxonomy (NCBI): domain Eukaryota; kingdom Metazoa; phylum Chordata; class Amphibia; order Anura; family Aromobatidae; genus Allobates; species Allobates femoralis. The sequence continues at coordinate 8,983,912 of JARQOC010000006.1, read as the reverse complement.
CCCCTGGAACCTCCTCACACAGGGGAGCGGCCCCCCGAGGAGCGAACACCCGGTGCACAGACTCTGCATCCGAGAAACACCGAAATGTCACCGCAGCTCATTATACAGATTCCCGGCAGCCACAGATTAATGACTAATTGCTCCCCTGACAATAACCCAGAGAATTTACACAAGATTCCCAAGGTCCAGGACTCGGGGCCCTCAGGAGCCACAGGCGGAGCTGTGCACTAGCTATGCGTTAACCCCTCGTGTGCCACAGAACAAATAATGTTACATAGGACTACGCAGTTGACATCTACTACATTATCTGTACTCAGAGATATCATTGTGTTATCTTTGGTGTTACATAGGACTGCAGGTGACATCTACTACATTATCTGTACTCAGAGCTATCACTGTGTTATCTGTGGTGTTACATAGGACTGCAGGTGACATCTACTACATTATCTGTACTCAGAGTATCACTGTATCTTTGGTGTTACATAGGACTGCAGGTGACATCTACTAATTATCTGTACTCAGAGATATCACTGTGTTATCTGTGGTGTTACATAGGACTGCAGGTGACATCTACTACATTATCTGTACTCAGAGATATCACTGTGTTATCTTGGTGTTACATAGGACTGCAGGTGACATCTACTACATTATCTGTATTCAGAGATATCACTGTGTTATCTGTGGTGTTACATAGGACTACAGGTGACATCTACTACATTATCTGTATTCAGAGATATCACTGTGTTATCTGTGGTGTTACATAGGACTGCAGGTGACATCTACTACATTATCTGTATTCAGAGATATCACTGTGTTATCTGTGGTGTTACATAGGACTGCAGGTGACATCTACTACATTATCTGTACTCAGAGATATCGACTGTGTTATCTGTGGTGTTACATAGGACTGCAGGTGACTCTACTACATTATCTGTACTCAGAGATATCACTGTTATCTGTGGTGTTACATAGGACTGCAGGTGACATCTTCTACATTATCAGATATCACGACGTTAATCTATCTCTAATTTGCATTGGTTGCATTCATCCTCCAGTCTTGGTGGTCCCGGGCCCCTGCGGGGCCGTCAGTGCTCCGTTATGTGATAGCTGCAGGGTTGGCAGAGGATCTTACACCTGACGCACCTGGCTCCTCCATCCGGGGATTTAACCCTGCGGCTAATCCTAATTTGTTACCTGTCAGTCTGTCCTGGAGGGAAAATCCAAACCTTCAATCAGTCAATGAGACTCATCAGTGAGGACAGGACTGGGGATGATGGACACCGCACCGAGGTCTGTCGTTATATGGTCGTCCAACGGGGATCCTGTGTCTGCAGATTACATGGGACGGTGGGGACCAAACCGAAACCGAGACCTGGGGGTGAAAGTTCTTCACAGACAGGACGGCAGGTGGGGTGGGGGGGGGGGCGTGTGGCAGGTGGTCTTGTCTCAGGGACCCCGAAATTACGTCAGATATAAGAAACTACATAACCCCTTCAATAAGCAATATGAGCTTCATCAAGGTGGAAAAGGAAAGAAGGGGTTAAATTCTAAAAATTAAGAAGGTGTCATATTGGGTAACCTGGCATCACCCCAAACTCTACACACAGAGGCATTGTGTGCGCAGATGATTAAGTATTAACACAGGAGGAGCCGAAAACTGGAAACAAGTGAGAAGAATCCGAGCACGAAACACAAATATATTCAATAATATAACTACTATAATACTGCCCCTATATACAAGAATATAACTACTATAATACTGCTCCTATGTACAAGAATATAACTACTATAATACTGCTCCTTATATACAAGAATATAACTACTATAATACTGCTCCTATATACAAGAATATAACTACTATAATACTGCTCCTATATACAAGAATATAACTACTATAATACTGCCCCTATGTACAAGAATATAACTACTATAATACTGCTCCTATATACAAGAATATAACTACTATAATACTGCTCCTATATACAAGAATATAACTACTATAATACTGCCCTATATACAAGAATAAACTACTATAATACTGCCCTATATACAAGAATATAACTACTATAATACTGCTCCTATATACAAGAATATAACTACTATAATACTGCCCTATATACAAGAATATAACTACTATAATACTGCCCCTATATACAAGAATATAACTACTATAATACTGATCCTATGTACAATAATATAACTACTATAATACTGCTCCTATATACAAGAATATAACTACTATAATATTGCCCCTATGTACAAGAATATAACTACTATAATACTGCCCCTATATACAAGAATATAACAACTATAATGCAGCCCTATGTACAAGAATATAACTACTATTATACTGCTCCTATATACAAGAATACAACTACTATAATACTGCTCCTATATACAAGAATATAACTACTATAATACTGCTCCAATGTACAAGAATATAACTACTATAATACTACTCCTATATACAAGAATACAACTACTATAATACTGCCCTATGTACAAGAATATAACTACAATAATACTGCCCCTATATACAGGAATACAACTACTATAATACTGCTCCTATATACAAGAATATAACTACTATAATACTGCCCCTATATACAAGAATATAACTACTATAATACTGCCCCTATATACAAGAATATAACTACTATAATACTGCTCCTATGTACAGAATATAACTACTATAATACTGCTCCTATGTACAAGAATATAACTACTATAATACTGCTCCTATATACAAGAATATAACTACTATAATACTGCTCCTATGTACAGGAATATAACTACTATAATACTGCCCTATATACAAGAATATAACTACTATAATACTGCTCCTATGTACAGGAATATAACTACTATAATACTGCCCCTATATACAAGAATATAACTACTATAATACTGCCTCTATTTACAAGAATATAACTACTATAATACTGCCCCTATATACAAGAATATAACTACTATAATACTGCCCCTATATACAAGAATATAACTACTATAATACTGCCCTATATACAAGAATATAACTACTATAATACTGCCCCTATATACAAGAATATAACTACTATAATACTGCTCCTATATACAAGAATATAACTACTATAATACTGCTCCTATATACAAGAATATAACTACTATAATACTGCTCCTATATACAAGAATATAACTACTATAATACTGCTCCTATGTACAGGAATATAACTACTATAATACTGCCCCTATGTACAAGAATATAACTACTATAATACTGCTCCTATATACAAGAATATAACTACTATAATACTGCTCCTATGTACAGGAATATAACTACTATAATACTGCTCCTATATACAAGAATATAACTACTATAATACTGCTCCTATATACAAGAATAACTACTATAATACTGCCACTATATACAGGAATATAACTACTATAATACTGCTCCTATATACAAGAATATAACTACTATAATACTGCTCCTATATACAAGAATATAACTACTATAATACTGCTCCTATATACAAGAATATAACTACTATAATACTGCCCCTATATACAAGAATATAACTACTATAATACTGCCCCTATGTACAAGAATATAACTACTATAATACTGCCCCTATATACAAGAATATAACTACTATAATACTGCTCCTATATACAAGAATATAACTACTATAATACTGCTCTTATATACAAGAATATAACTACTATGATACTGCTCCTATATACAAGAATATAACTACTATAATACTGCCCCTATATACAAGAATATAACTACTATAATACTGCCCCTATATACAAGAATATAACTACTATAATACTGCCCCTATATACAAGAATATAACTACTATAATACTGCCCTATATACAAGAATATAACTACTATAATACTGCCCCTATATACAAGAATATAACTACTATAATAATGCCCTTATGTATATATATAATTTAGGACTTGGCAGTGACAATAAGGTGATGTCACATATTTCTCTCCCTTTATGACCTTTGCTCAGGTTACACACTTTCCGTGTAGACGTCACCGCTCACCTTGTGTCCCTGCACAGTGGCCGCTGCACTGGTTACAGAACTTGGCCATTACACTCCCCTATGAGTCAGTACGTGATGGCATCGTTCCCTCTTTTCATTCCCTGCACAGTGACCCTGCACTGATCATAGTCAATCATAATTGATAACTCTCTCCCATAGGAGTCAGTGGATGGTGTCACAGCCCACCTCCTCTCCCGTGCACTGATCATAGTGTGTACAATAACTCTCCTATAGGAGTCAGTGGATAGTGTCACAGCCCACCTCCTCTCCCCTACACTGATCATAGTGTGTACAATAACTCTCCTATAGGAGTCAGTGGATGGTGTCACAGCCCACCTCCTCTCCCTACACTGATCATAGTGTGTACAATAACTCTCTCCCATAGGAGTCAGTGGATGGTGTCACAGCCCACCTCCTCTCCCGTGCACTGATCATAGTGTGTACAATAACTCTCCTATAGGAGTCAGTGGATAGTGTCACAGCCCACCTCCTCTCCCCTACACTGATCATAGTGTGTACAATAACTCTCCTATAGGAGTCAGTGGATGGTGTCACAGCCCACCTCCTCTCCCCTACACTGATCATAGTGTGTACAATAACTCTCTCCCATAGGAGTCAGTGGATGGTGTCACAGCCCACCTCCTCTCCCGTGCACTGATCATAGTGTGTACAATAACTCTCTCCCATAGGAGTCAGTGGATAGTGTCACAGCCCACCTCCTTTCCCCTACACTGATCATAGTTGGGAACAATAACTCTCTCCTATAGGAGTCAGTGGATAGTGTCACAGCCCACCTCCTCTCTCCTGCACTGATCATAGTGTGTACAATAACTCTCTCCTATAGGAGTCAGTGGATGGTGTCACAGCCCACCTCCTTTCCCCTACACTGATCATAGTGTGTACAATAACTCTCTCCTATAGGAGTCAGTGGATGGTGTCACAGCCCACCTCCTCTCCCCTACACTGATCATAGTGTGTACAATAACTCTCTCCTATAGGAGTCAGTGGATGGTGTCACAGCCCACCTCCTTTCCCCTACACTGATCATAGACATAAAACAGAAGAAAGGGAAATCTACAATATGAAAATCACAGCAGATCGGAGAAGAGAAGGCGGCGATGTCTGATATAAATGAGTAAAAAGTCTATTTGATCCATTCTTTTTAGGAGTTTATTAGAAAAGACAGAATAAGAAGAGCTTTCTACATGGGGCCCCCTGGGGCCCCCACGTCTTGGATCAGTCTCACACATTAAGCCCATTTGCTGCAGAGATCTGAGCTGTGATGATCCAGACTGAAGGAATTTGCAGATTTTCTAGGGACTTTGCATTGTGTGAGTCAGCTGCACACCGCCCAGCGAGCTCCTCTCAGCATGACTAAGGTCATCATGGGGCTGTATCGATCCCTTATCTGCGCTCTCTGCTGAGCTCACCTCGCAGTGGACCCGCCTTAAAGGAGACGCACCAGCAAAATCCACTGTCTGGACACTTTCTGACATTTATAATGTAACGACCTGCATCAATCACCACCGACCTAACGATCTTCACTGTAATGAATGATCCGCCCTTCAAGTGCTCACTCACTTTCAAGAGCTCTGCATGCTGTCAGTGTACAGTATAAAGCCAGTACACACACGACATCTCACAGCTGAAGGTTCGTTACAATCGTTTCCAGTTTAGATAATCCTGTGTGAGCGAAACTTTCAGCAGCACAAATCCGTGTGCTGTCCTGATTGTTACAATGTAACTCCATCAGAGTGCCCTCAGTGAGTGCTCTCGATCAGAGTGCCTCAGTGAGTGCTCTCGATCAGAGTGCCCTCAGTGAGTGCTCTCGATCAGAGTGCCTCAGTCAGTGCTCTCGATCAGAGTGCCTCAGTCAGTGTCTCGATCAGAGTGCCCTCAGTAGTGCTCTCGATCAGAGTGCCCTCAGTCAGTGCTCTCGATCAGCCCTCATAGTGCTCTCGATCAGAGCGCCTCAGTCAGTGCTCTCGATCAGAGCGCCTCAGTCAGTGCCCGATCAGAGCGCCTCAGTCAGTGCTCTCGATCAGAGCGCCCTCAGTCAGTCCCTCCGATCAGAGCGCCTCAGTCAGTGCTCTCGATCAGAGCGCCCTCAGTCAGTGCTCTCGATCAGAGGCCCTCAGTCAGTGCTCTCGATCAGAGCGCCCTCAGTCAGTGCTCTCGATCAGAGCGCCCTCAGTCAGTGCTCTCGTCAGAGCGCCTCGTGCTCTGGATCGTGACGCCCTCGGTGCTCTGGATCGGAGCGCCCTCGGTGCTCTGGATCGGAGCGCCCTCGTGCTCTGGATCGGAGCGCCCTCGGTGCTCTGGATCGAGCGCCCTCGGTGCTCTGGATCGGAGCGCCTCGTGCTCTGGATCAGAGCGCCCTCGGTGCTCTGGATCGGAGCGCCCTCGGTGCTCTGGATCGGAGCGCCCTCGGTGCTCTGGATCGGAGCGCCCTCGGTGCTCTGATCGGAGCGCCCTCGTGCTCTGGATCGGAGCGCCTCGGTGCTCTGATCAGCGCACTCGGTGCTCTGGATCAGAGCGCACTCGTGCTCTGGATCAGAGCGCACTCGGTGCTCTGGATCAGAGCGCACTCGGTGCTCTGGATCAGAGCGCACTCGGTGCTCTGGATCAGAGCGCCCTCGGCGCTCTGGATCAGAGCGCACTCGGTGCTCTGGTCAGAGCGCACTGGGTGCTTGATCAGAGCGCACTCGGTGTTCTGGATCAGAGTTGCACTCGGTGTTCTGGATCTTAGTCGTGAATTGTCACACACTGATATCAGCTGGTGAAGGTAGACATGGAAATTAATGGGGTTTTAGGACAGAACTATACCGGAAGTTGTGATGGTGCAACAGCTGGAGCGCCACAGAACATTCCGGAATTCTTCAGTGCGCTGCACGGCTCAGCAGAGAGGGGGCGCTGTTTAACCCCGGGCACCGATAGTCCCCAAACATTCTGTTTATTATAATAATTCATTAGTGGAGCAGTAAAAACAGTGGAGGACAATGGAGGCTCCAAGGCAGAACATGAGCAAACACCGAGAATTGGAAGTGAATCAGCTTCCTGCACCGCCGCCATGTGCCGAGCGACGAGTCGCCAAGTGTTGCCGGAAGTAGATGGTGTTTGACTGTAAAACGCTGCAGGATATCGGGGCTGAAAACAAACCGAGATCAGATGAGAGAAGACAAAGGATCTGGATCCTAAAACAACTGCCGACCGGAGAAAACCCAACTATCAACGGGAGAAAATACTGCAAAAGCGAGAAAACTTCAAATACTGACAACGTCATAAAGATTTACACCAAAGGATCATATAAAGAAGCGAGATGTAACCTCATAACTGTACGGTGCAAAGAAAAGCAGAGATGTCCCAATATATGTAATATAACACAATGTATCAATGTAAAGTAACGGTATATAATATACACCCAGAGACGTCCCAATATATGTAATATAACACAATGTATCAATGTAAAGTAACGTAATATAATATACAGCAGAGACGTCCCAATATATGTAATATAACACAATGTATCAATGTAAAGTAACGGTATATAATATACACCCAGAGACGTCCCAATATATGTAATATAACACAATGTATCAATGTAAAGTAACGGTATATAATATACACCCAGAGACGTCCCAATATATGTAATATAACACAATGCAACAATGTAAAGTAACGGTATATAATATACAGCCAGAGACGTCCCAATATATGTAATATAACACAATGTAACAATGTAAAGTAACGGTATATAATATACAGCCAGAGACGTCCCAATATATGTAATATAACACAATGTAACAATGTAAAGTAACGGTATATAATATACAGCCAGAGACGTCCCAATATATGTAATATAACACAATGTATCAATGTAAAGTAACGGTATATAATATACACCAGAGACGTCCCAATATAGTAATATAACACAATGTAACAATGTAAAGTAACGGTATATAATATACAGCCAGAGACGTCCCAATATATGTAATATAACACAATGTAACAATGTAAAGTAACGGTATATATTATACACCAGAGAGTCCCAATATATGTAATATACACAATGTATCAATGTAAAGTAACGGTATATAATATACACACAGAGACGTCCCAATATATGTAATATAACACAATGTATCAATGTAAAGTAACGGTATATAATATACAGCCAGAGACGTCCCAATATATGTAATATAACACAATGTAACAATGTAAAGTAACGGTATATAATATACACACAGAGACGTCCCAATATATGTAATATAACACAATGTACAATGTAAAGTAACGGTATATAATATACAGCCAGAGACGTCCCAATATATGTAATATAACACAATGTAACAATGTAAATAACGGTATATAATATACAGCCAGAGACGTCCCAATATATGTATATAACACAATGTACAATGTAAAGTAACGTATATAATATACACCCAGAGACGTCCCAATATATGTAATATAACACAATGTACAATGTAAAAGTAACATAATATAATATACACCAGAGACGTCCCAATATATGTAAATATATCACAATGTATCAATGTAAAAGTAACATATATATATACACCAGAGACGTCCCAATATTGTAATATAACACAATGTAACAATGTAAAAGTAACATAATATAATATAACACCAGAGACGTCCCAATAATTAATTAATATACACAATGAAATCAATGTAAAAGTAACATAATATAATATACACCCAGAGACGTCCCAATATGTGTAATATAACACAATGTAACAATGTAAAGTAACGGTATATGATATACACACAGAGACGTCCCAATATATGTAATATAACACAATGTAACAATGTAAAGTAACGGTATATAATATACAGCCAGAGATGTCCCAATATATGTAATATAACACAATGTAACAATGTAAAGTAACGGTATATAATATACACCAGAGACGTCCCAATATATGTAATATAACACAATGTACAATGTAAAGTAACGGTATATAATATACACACAGAGACGTCCCAATATATGTAATATAACACAATGTAACAATGTAAAGTAACGGTATATAATATACTGTACGATATATAACTACAGATGTCACAAGATATGTAAATTATAAATTAACAAATTTAAAAAGTTTCTATTGTATACTATATGGTAAAACTCTACAGTCATCATACAATATAAGTAATAGAATACAATGTAACAATATAAAGACGAAACATAATATACTGTATGGTTAAAAAACTAGAGATGTCACCCAATATTATATACTCACCTTGTGGCGTCTGTCATCCACTTCTGCTGTTATCGTACCGTCTTTCCTCCGATTGGCCACAGGTCAGAACAGGTTCAAGAAGCCATACTTGCACACCCAAGTGATGAGTGTACAAATATGGTGCCTGCTGGTGGTATGGGACTACCAGTCGTACTGCCGACAGCCAACAACGACGCCACCAGAATACGCCCCGCACATGAACCCGTCGCTGCAGATGACAGCACACAGGGAGAGGGGGGAAAAAGAGACAGCAGATGGGGGGAGAGAGCGCGGACAGGGGGGAGAGAGCGCGGACAGGGGGGAGAGAGTGCGGACAGGGGGGGGAGAGCGCGGACGAAGGGGGGAGAGAGCGCGGACAGGGGGGACAACAATCCTCTTCTGAATACCTGGGAGTTGATATCGCACTAACACCGGTAACAGGTTCTGCAGTGACGGCGCTAGGACCTGCGGTGATGCAACGTCTGATTCCGGATCACGTGACATCCCAGAGAGACCGCTGCTGAAGCAGATCCACGGGCCGACTTCATCGGCATTCACAGAGGTACTTCTAGGCGCATTACGGTGTTGTGCACACTGCACAACTCATTGGGTGAGTGGCCAATTGGCCTGCAACCTCTTTATCCCCCTAGACCACCAGGTGTTACACATTGTGCCCCTCCATCTGTCTTTCTTAAATGCAACAACATCTCAGCTATTACTACCGCCTGATAGTGCAAGACACCGCGCTGATATAATATGTCACACATAATAAGACACACACAGGACTGATACAATAAGTCACACGGAATAAGGCCGGCTTCACACCACGGTTTTTGTCTGTCAGGGTGGAACCTGTTTTTTGCAGGATCCACGGGACAGAAACTGACAGCACAGGATTTACACAAAGTGTGGCCAAATTTGGTCCAGTATCCTGTTTTTCTGCCGCTGCCCAGGGTGCTGAAATCTGCCTGTGTCTGCTCTGCTTCTCTCCATGGTGCTGAAGTCTGCTGTGTCTGCTCTGCCGCTGTCCATGGTGCTGAAGTCTGCCTCTGTCTGCTCTGCCGCTGTCCATGGTGCTGGAGTCTGCCTGTGTCTGCTCTGCCGCTGTCCATGGTGCTGGAGTCTGCCTGTGTCTGCTCTGCCGCTGTCCATGGTGCTGAAGTCTGCCTGTGTCTGCTCTGCCGCTGTCCATGGTGCTGAAGTCTGCCTGTGTCTGCTCTGCCGCTGTCCATGGTGCTGGAGTCTGCCTGTGTCTGCTCTGTCGCTGTCCTTGGTTCTGAATTCACAGCCTGTGCATTAAATACTGCTGTCCATGGTGCTGAAAATGCGCAGGATTTCTGAGCATGTTCTGTGCAACAAATCAGATTCGGAAAACAATCTGATTTTTTTCATGGATCCGATGCCCATAGACTCCCATGTTATGGGCGCCGAATCTGTCCGGTTTTGTCCGATTTTTGCACCGGAGCCAAAAGATGCTGCAGCGCTCCGGTTTTGGAGAAGGGGAAAAACTGGACAAAAACTAATCAGGAACAGAATACACAAAAGCTGATGGCCAAATATGATCCATCCGGCACCATAGGGATACATGGGAGGCAAAACCGGATCAGGTTCTGTCTGGTTCAAAAGGGACTGAACCTGATGCACAAAAACCGTGCTGTGAACCTGGCCTAAGACACACACAGGACTGATACAATGTGTCACACAGAATAAGACACACACAGGATTGATACAATATGTCACACATAGAATAAGACACACACAGGACTGATACAATATGTCACATAGAATAAGACACACACAGGACTGATACAATATGTCACACAGAATAAGACACACACAGGATTGATACAATATGTCACACGGAATAAGACACACAGGACTGATACAATATGTCACACACAGAATAAGACACACACAGGACTGATACAATATGTCACACAGAATAAGACACACAGGACTGATACAATATGTCACACGGAATAAGACACACACAGGACTGATACAATATGTCACATAGAATAAGACACACACAGGACTGATACAATATGTCACATAGAATAAGACACACACAGGACTGATACAATATGTCACACACAGAATAAGACACACACAGGACTGATACAATATGTCACATAGAATAAGACACACACAGGACTGATACAATATGTCACACAGAATAAGACACACACAGGACTGATACAATATGTCACACATGGAATAAGACACACACAGGACTGATACAATGTGTCACACAGAATAAGACACACAGGACTGATACAATATGTCACACATGGAATAAGACACACACAGGACTGATACAATATGTCACACAGAATAAGACACACAGGACTGATACAATATGTCACACATGGAATAAGACACACAGGACTGATACAATATGTCACACACAGAATAAGACACACACAGGACTGATACAATATGTCACACAGAATAAGACACACACAGGACTGATACAATATGTCACACAGAATAAGACACACAGGACTGATACAATATGTCACACAGAATAAGACACACACAGGACTGATACAATATGTCACACAGAATAAGACACACAGGACTGATACAATATGTCACACATGGAATAAGACACACACAGGACTGATACAATATGTCACACACAGAATAAGACACACACAGGACTGATACAATATGTCACACATGGAATAAGACACACAGGACTGATACAATATGTCACATAGAATAAGACACACACAGGACTGATACAATATGTCACACACAGAATAAGACACACACAGGACTGATACAATATGTCACACAGAATAAGACACACAGGACTGATACAATATGTCACACACAGAATAAGACACACACAGGACTGATACAATATGTCACACATGGAATAAGACACACACAGGACTGATACAATATGTCACACAGAATAAGACACACAGGACTGATACAATATGTCACACAGAATAAGACACACACAGGACTGATACAATGTGTCACACATGGAATAAGACACACAGGACTGATACAATATGTCACACATGGAATAAGACACACAGGACTGATACAATATGTCACACACAGAATAAGACACACACAGGACTGATACAATATGTCACACATGGAATAAGACACACAGGACTGATACAATATGTCACACAGAATAAGACACACACAGGACTGATACAATATGTCACACATGGAATAAGACACACAGGACTGATACAATATGTCACACATGGAATAAGACACACAGGACTGATACAATATGTCACACACAGAATAAGACACACACAGGACTGATACAATATGTCACACACAGAATAAGACACACACAGGACTGATACAATATGTCACACAGAATAAGACACACACAGGACTGATACAATATGTCACACAGAATAAGACACACACAGGACTGATACAATATGTCACACATGGAATAAGACACACAGGACTGATACAATATGTCACACATAGAATAAGACACACAGGACTGATACAATATGTCACACAGAATAAGACACACACAGGACTGATACAATATGTCACACAGAATAAGACACACACAGGACTGATACAATGTGTCACACAGAATAAGACACACACAGGACTGATACAATATGTCACACATGGAATAAGACACACACAGGACTGATACAATATGTCACACAGAATAAGACACACACAGGACTGATACAATATGTCACACAGAATAAGACACACACAGGACTGATACAATATGTCACACACAGAAGAGCTGCGACTGTTACAGGAGGGACACGAGCTCCAAACTACAGTCTACTCTCTACACCAGCCAATAAAATAAGATGTATGTATTATAAATAAATATGATAAATACAGTGCATTGTGAAAGTATTTGGCCCCCTATGTATATATACAGTGCTTTGTGAAAGTATTCGGACCCCCTATATACAGTGCCTTGTGAAAGTATTCGGCCCCCCTATATACAGTGCCTTGTGAAAGTATTCGGCCCCCCTATATACAGTGCCTTGTGAAAGTATTCGGCCCCCCTATATACAGTGCCTTGTGAAAGTATTCAGCCCCCTATATACAGTGCCTTGTGAAAGTATTCAGCCCCCTAATGTATATATACAGCGCCTTGTGAAAGTATTCGGCCCCCTATATACAGTGCCTTGTGAAAGTATTCAGCCCCCTATGTATATATACAGCGCCTTGTGAAAGTATTCGGCCCCCTATATACAGTGCCTTGTGAAAGTATTCAGCCCCCTATGTATATATACAGCGCCTTGTGAAAGTATTCGGCCCCCCTATATACAGTGCCTTGTGAAAGTATTCAGCCCCCTATGTATATATACAGCGCCTTGTGAAAGTATTCGGCCCCCTATATACAGTGCCTTGTGAAAGTATTCAGCCCCCTATATACAGTGCCTTGTGAAAGTATTTGGCCCCCTATATACAGTGCCTTGTGAAAGTTTTCGGCCCCCTATATACAGTGCCTTGTGAAAGTATTCGGCCCCCCTATATACAGTGCCTTGTGAAAGTATTTGGCCCCCTATATACAGTGCATTGTGAAAGTATTCAGCCCCCTATATACAGTGCCTTGTGAAAGTATTCAGCCCCCTATATACAGTGCCTTGTGAAAGTATTCAGCCCCCTATATACAGTGCATTGTGAAAGTATTCAGCCCCCTATATACAGTGCCTTGTGAAAGTATTCGGCCCCCTATATACAGTGCCTTGTGAAAGTATTCGGCCCCCTATATACAGTGTCTTGTGAAAGTATTCGGCCCCCTATATACAGTGCCTTGTGAAAGTATTCAGCCCCCTATATACAGTGCCTTGTGAAAGTATTCAGCCCCCTATATACAGTGCCTTGTGAAAGTATTTGGCCCCCCTATATACAGTGCCTTGTGAAAGTATTCAGCCCCCTATGTATATATACAGTGCCTTGTGAAAGTATTCAGCCCCCTATGTATATACAGTGCCTTGTGAAAGTATTCAGCCCCCTATGTATATATACAGTGCCTTGTGAAAGTATTCAGCCCCCTATGTATATACAGTGCCTTGTGAAAGTATTCAGCCCCCTATATACAGTGCCTTGTGAAAGTATTCAGCCCCCTATGTATATATACAGTGCCTTGTGAAAGTATTCAGCCCCCTATGTATATACAGAGCCTTGTGAAAGTATTCAGCCCTTGAACTTTTCAACCTTTTGCCACATTTCAGGCTTCAAACATAAAGATAGAAATTCTAATATTTTTGTGAAGAATCAACAACAATCGGGACACAATCGTGAGGGGGAACCAAATTTATTGGAGATTTTAAACTTTTTTAACAAATAAACACTGTAAATTGTGGCGTGCAATATTATTCAGATCTGATCTAATAGCGCAGATTTCTGGAGCTGCAGATCTTCATTGTCATGAACTGGATGTTTTCATTAAATGAGGGACTGGCCCTTTAAGAAGCACCCAGTAGTGAGAGTCTCCCGACACGAGGCCAGGACGCTTTATTCTTATTAAAACTCAGGATTTGACTTTACATTCCAAAGTAAACACGGAGACAGGTAGGGAGGAGCGCGGGGAGCAAACAAGGTGTTTACCCAGCAAAAATCAAATTAAATCGCAGGTACCAGCACGGAAACGCCTGGGGTAAAGGAGCAGAATCCCGGGGGTCATGTGACCGGGGCGACCCCAAAACCTGTCACCCCCAATATGTCTGCAACAGAAAATGACCAAAACACCCAAATCTTTAAATAAACACATTTTATGCTTCTTTCCCGTAGAATTTGCAAGAATTTTGGATGTGGGAGCAACAGCTGCGGGGTTGTTACAATGTATCACTGCCCAGTGCAGGGGCGCACATCGAAATCACGAGCTCACATAGCCAAATTTCTAATTGATCACCCCCCAAACAAATATATTATTTTTAGATTTTTTTTGTTTGGGTCACATAAGAACATATGTCACAAGTTTTCAGCACTTTCAATGTCATTTTCCTCCTATTGAAGACTCTAGATTCCTTTCACTGCAGCCATAAAGTACAATGCCAACAAAAGTGCCCCCCAAACACTGTGTGAGCCCCCCACAGTATGATGACCCTACTATACTCCCGCAACTACCCCGGCAAAGTATGGTGACCCCAACACTGTATGATCCCCAACTGTGACCACCACACTGCCCTCCGTATAGTACAATGCACTTATATTGTCCTTCATATAGCACAATGCCCCCCATAGTCCTCCATATATTATAATGCACCCTATAGTCCTCCATATAGTGTAATCACCCCAAGTCCTCCATAAAATTTAATGCACCCCATAGTCCTTTATAAAATTTAATGCACCCCATAGTCCTCCATATAGTATGCTGCATCTCCATAGCCCTCCATATATTATAATGCACCCCCATAGTTCTCCATAGGGTATAATGCACCCCATAATCCTCCATATAGTATAATGCACCCCATAGCCCTTCATATAGTATAATGCACCCCATAGCCCTCTATATATTATAATGCACCCCATAGCCCTTCATATAGTATAATGCACCCCATAGCCCTTCATATACAATAATGCACCCCATAGCCCTCTATATATTATAATGCACCCCATAGCCCTTCATATAGTATAATGCACCCCACAGCCCTCCATATATTATAATGCAGCCCATAATCCTCCATATAGTGTACTCACCCCATAGTCCTCCATATAATTGAATGCACCCCATAGTCCTTCGTATAGTATAATGGCACCTCCATATAGTATAATGCATCCCCATACTCATCCATATAGTATAATACACCCCATAGTCCTCCATATAGTATAATGCACCTCTATAGTCCTCCGTATAGTGTAATCACCCCATAGTCCTCCATAAAATTTACATAGTCCTCTACATAGTTTAATACCCCTCCATAGCCCTCCATATAGTATAATGTACCCCTATAGTCCTCCATATAGTGTAATCAAACCATAGTCCTCTATAAAAGTTAATGCACCCGATAGTCCTCCATATAGTATAATGCACTTCCATAGCCATACATATAGTATAATGCATCCCCATAGTCATCCATATAGTATAATGCACTTCATAGCCCTCCAGATAGTATAATGCACCTTATAGTTCGCCATATAATATAATGTACCCCATAGTCCTCCATATAGTATAATAATGCACCCCTATAGTCCTTCATATAATGTCATCACCTCATAGTCCTCCATAAAATTTACATAGTCCTCCATATAGTATAATGCATCTCCATAGCCCTCCGTATGTTATAATGCACCACCTTAGTCCTCCATTGGGTATAATGCACCCAATAGCCCTCCATATAGTGTAATGCACCCTATAGCCCTCCATATATTATAATGCACCCCTATACTCCTTCATATAGTGTCATCACCCCATAGTCCTCCATTTAATTGCAGCCAGTAATGTAATGTATGTACACAGTGACTGCACCAGCAGAATAGTGAGTGCAGCTCTGGAGGATAATACAGGAGGTAACTCAGGATCAGTAATGTAATGTATGTACACAGTGACTGCACCAGCAGAATAGTGAGTGCAGCTCTGGAGTATAATACAGGAGGTAACTCAGGATCAGTAATGTAATGTATGTACACAGTGACTGCACCAGCACAATAGTGAGTGCAGCTCTGGAGTATAATACAGGAGTAACTCAGGGTCAGTAATGTAATGTATGGACACAGTGACTGCACCAGCAGAATAGTGAGTGCAGCTCTGGAGTATAATACAGGAGGTAACTCAGGATCAGTAATGTAATGTATGTACACAGTGACTGCACCAGCAGAATATGAGTGCAGCTCTGGAGTATAATGCAGGAGGTAACTCAGGATCATAATGTATGGACACAGTGACTGCACCAGCAGAATAGTGAGTGCAGCTCTGGAGTATAATACAGGAGGTAACTCAGGATCAGTAATGTAATGTATGTACACAGTGACTGCACCAGCAGAATAGTGAGTGCAGCTCTGGAGTATAATACAGGAGATAACTCAGGATCAGTAATGTAATGTATGTACACAGTGACTGCACCAGCAGAATAGTGAGTGCAGCTCTGGGTATAATACAGGAGGTAACTCAGGATCAGTAATGTAATGTATGTACACAGTGACTGCACCAGCAGAATAGTGAGTGCAGCTCTGGAGTATAATACAGGAGGTAACTCGGGATCAGTAATGTAATGTATGTACACAGTGACTGCACCAGCAGAATAGTGAGTGCAGCTCTGGAGTATAATACAGGAGGTAACTCAGGATCAGTAATGTAATGTATGTACACAGTGACTGCACCAGCAGAATAGTGAGTGCAGCTCTGGAGTATAATACAGGAGGTAACTCAGGATCAGTAATGTAATGTATGTACACAGTGACTGCACCAGCAGAATAGTGAGTGCAGCTCTGGAGTATAATACAGGAGGTAACTCAGGATCAGTAATGTAATGTATGTACACAGTGACTGCACCAGCAGAATAGTGAGTGCAGCTCTGGAGTATAATACAGGAGGTAACTCAGGATCAGTAATGTAATGTATGTACACAGTGACTGCACCAGCAGAATAGTGAGTGCAGCTCTGGAGTATAATACAGGAGGTAACTCAGGATCAGTAATGTAATGTATGTACACAGTGACTGCACCAGCAGAATAGTGAGTGCAGCTCTGGAGTATAATACAGGAGGTAACTCAGGATCAGTAATGTATGTATACAGTGAGTGCTGCTATGGAGTGTAATACAATCTATTACTGAGAATCAGTACACTGGCTATGAAAGGTGGGCACATATCTTGGGTTCCTAATATTATAAAATCTATTATTGCCTGTACAAAAACAGACTAGTTAAGGACTATTTTTAGATGAAGATATGGAGGAGCAGCAGGGGGATGTGATCCTATAATATCTGTCCCTTTTTCCACCCTATTCGTTGCCCTTTGTCGTCTGTTTGTGTCGTCGTCATCATCATAATTTGATCTCGTGGATTATTAGTATAAAGAATATCCGCCGGTTTCATTTTTTTTTGTATAAATCAACAGTTCACATAAAAATAAGAAACCTGGGAATAAATGTTTATCATTGAGATCTGCTTCTTCCTCCTGGACTCATCGTCATCCTCACAGTGTAATGTGTCTCCAGTGATGACAGATTCTCCCATTACAGAGATAGGGGATGGTCGCTGCTCGTAAGGTTCTATGGAGAGGTTACAGCAGAATCTCTGTGTCGCCTCCAGGTTCCCCCGTACCACGTTTCCCCGAAAATAAGACCCAGTACGGGTTTTCAGAATTGCTAAATATAAGGCCTGCCCTGAAGACCTATCAAACTTAATGGGGGAAGATGGGTGCTGCAAGGGGATGATGGGGATATTGGTGGCTGCAAGGGGATGATGGGATATTGGGGCTGCAAGGGGATGATGGGGATATTGGGGGCTGTAAGGGGATGATGGGGATATT
This sequence comes from Allobates femoralis, assembly GCA_033576535.1. Classification (NCBI taxonomy): domain Eukaryota; kingdom Metazoa; phylum Chordata; class Amphibia; order Anura; family Aromobatidae; genus Allobates; species Allobates femoralis. The sequence goes on along the minus strand of JARQOC010000006.1, from coordinate 8,965,183 downwards.
GGGGGCTCCAAGGAGATGATAGGGGCTGCAAGGGGATGATGGAGGCTGCAAGGGGATGATGAAGGGCTGCAAGGGATGATGGGGATATTGGGGGCTGCAAGGGGATGATGGGGATATTGGGGTCTGCAAGGGGATGATGGGGATATTGGGGGCTCCAAGGAGATGATGGGAGGCTGCAAGGGGATGATGGGGTCTGCAAGGTGATGGTGGGGCTGCATGGGGATATTGGGGTCTGCAAGGGGATGATGGGGATATTGGGGCTCCAAGGAGATATAGGGGCTGCAACGGGATGATAGGGATATTGGGGCTGCAAGGGGATGATGGGATATTGGGGGCTCCAAGGAGATGATAGGGCTGCAATGCAAGGGGATGATGGGGTCTGCAAGGTGATGATGGGGGCTGCATGGGGATATTGGGGTCTGCAAGGGGATGATGGGAATATTGTGGGCTCCAAGGGAGTGATAAAGATATTGGGGGTTGCATGGGAATAGATGGGGTATCGGGGGTCTCCAAGAGATGATGGGGGCTGAATGGGGATGATGGGGATATTAGGGGCTCCAAGAGGATGATTGGGGCTGCAAGGGGAAGATGGGGATCATGGAAAAATAAGACATTTCCTGAAAATAAGACCCATGGCATCTTGGGAGCAAAAATGAATACAGTTGGTGCTCTTATTTTGGGGACACAGGGTCGACTCTTATGAGCACCAACTGTCCCTCCTATCTTAGTAAATGAATATCTGTCTACACTGGATACAGACTTTACAGAGATCAGTCCAGGAGGAGAGAAGCAGATTTCTCCTGATAAAATGATTACAAAGTTTCTTATTTTCCGATGACCTATTGATTTATAAAAGAAAAATTAAAATGAGGCTTATTCCTTAAATGTAGATTGTTCCAGAGAGGGATGATCAGACTAAGTGGATGAATCCTCATGTTATTCTTTACACACCGGCGGTCACATGACATATACCGCGTCCTACACCTCGCGCCCCGGTTAGTTCTTGCTCACGATTGCTCCCTCCTATGACCCCGGGTGACTGACACCTCAGTGACGCGTTTCGGTCTCCGCTGTAAAGTTACCAGTGACTAAACCCAGAGCAGCGGAGGCGCTTCCCTGTGAAAGGTACTTTCACATTATGGTGACGACGCCCCTGATTTATAGGAGGCTTCTCTATCGCCAAGTCTCTACGTGACTCATTAAGATTCCAATAATTATTCTTAAAGGGGAAGAAAAGTAAAAATTAAAGAGCCCATTCCAAACATTGCTTCACAGAACCCATGAGACTAATGTCCACGTGTCAGGAACCGCTGAAATACCCTCAGAATTCCCCCGTCTGTGGTGCATAGTTTATAGCTACAAAGTATCTTTGTAAATGTTTTTCTTTTTGCACTGAATGTATCAATTTCTCTGTTTGCACCCAGAGCAAAACTCACAATTCAGCTGATAGGAGACAGCAGTTTGGTTCTATTCTAGCACATTAAGGCCCTGTACACAATGTATTTTTATGTATTTTTGATGCAGTTTTGTTACAATTCCTTGTGCAGCAAAGCCAATGAGAATCCTAAAGTGTTGCGCACATTGTGCCTGTATTAACCCTTGCAGATCTGGAATGTGCAGCATATCCAATTCTTGGCGCATTTCCACCCAAATGCATGAAAAAATTGCAGCTCAAAAACACCCCCAAAAGCGTGCCAAAAACACAGGAGATGCAGATTTGGTGCACAAAGTTTCTGCAACTAAATACTCGTGGGGTAGAGACACACTTATGCGAGCTGCATGCGTCATATCTGGTACGCATCTCACATGACTCACCCAGCCAGGTTGCTGGCTCTCTGAACGGGAGCGTGGAGCTGCTTGTGTTTCTATGGGTGAGCCAGGTGAGTCATGCGAGATGCATGCAAGTATAGTGTGTTTCCACCCTTAGGCTAGAAACACACTGTCCGAGTGACATGCGAGTTACTCACCACATGAGTCTTGCATCATTCACCCGGCAGGACCCCTGCCTCTTTGGATGGGATACTGTATATTTTTCTATGTAGCTCCACTGCTCCCGTCCAGATAGGGGGGAGGCCATCCCGGGTGAATGATCCGAGACTCATGCATGTCACTCACACAGTGTGTTTCCATCCTTACTGTGAATCTATTACTCAAGCTCCCACAATGCACTGCAGACTGGCAACCAGGAGACAGCAGAATTCTGAATGCAGCTCTGGAGATGTGAATGGAGAATAAACACAATATGGATGGACACGTGGATACTTTGTCTATTATTGGACAGATGGTGGTAATGAAACTATTTGGTGATTTTATAATATTTATTGGTTTTGCGTGGGATTTTTCTCCATTTATACGTGACGGGGGGGGGGGGCAGTCATCAGCAGATCTCCTTCCTCTCATTATCACACATGCTAAAAACATGCAACAGAAAACTTTATGGAAGGAAGGTTACCCCGTGCTTTATTGCTGTGGCACAGAATATTGGGGTCTTGCAGGGGTGTAACTTGAAGCTCATGTGCCCCGATACAAAAGCTCCAATGGGTACCATTATCGCTTATCTTTAATAGAATGTATTCTATAGGAAATATGGACTTTGGGGGCCCCCTAGACTCCAAAAAAATATCAAATTTTTAAGAGCTGTCAGTCATTGAGCGCTGCCTCCACTCCATAGAGGAGGTGACATCTTACCTATTTGCAATTATTAACTGTAGTAAAACTAATTAGGAGTAGGAGGTGTCCAGGGTTATAGGAGAACGTTGAATGTTTTGGGGCCACCCTACTCTACAGTTATAATCATGGGGGGGGGGATATACATTATACTGTCCTCCCCACCTCCCCCACACCCATCTTCCCGTCTTACCAAACAAATATTAGAAAACGTTTCGGGAGAGTGGACCCCAAACATTAACCAATGGCCTAAACCGTCAGAGTGACTCCTATAGCGTTACCTCCACCCTCATCACTCAGGTTACTTAGTTTGGTTCCCAGTAATAGATGTCATCAAAAACGTGGAGCAAAAAATGTTTCGAGTAATGAGGACCCCCAGCTCCATGTTAATAAATATAAATCACTGGATGGGAGTCCAATGCTATCCCATTGGGAGGGCGGTGATGTCACGATGGGGGCTGGCTGTGTGGCACAGTGACCATCTCTCCCCCCTGTGCTGTCTTCTCCTTTCATGTACTCTCCCCCTGTGAGCAGTCTTCTCTCCTCGTGTGCTCTCTCCTTTGAGCTGTCTAGTCCCTGTGCACTCTGCTCTCTTTCTCTCCCTCTTATGTGCTGTCTCTCTCCCCCATGTGTGCTGTCTCTGCCCCCCCCGTGCAGTCTCTCTCTATAGACACTCTCCCCCACCAGTGCACTTTCCCCCCATGTACACTCTCTCTCCTCCCTGTGTGCTATTTCTCTCTCTTCTCTGTGCGCTGTCTCTCTCCTTCCAATGTGTGCTGTCTCTCTCCTTCCTGTGTGCTGTCTCTCTCCCCCATGTGATATATTCTCCCTACTGCGTGCTCTACCTGGAACTGTTTCCCCCCCTTGTGCGCTCTCTCACCTGTGTGCACTCTCTCCCCCCTGTGCTGTCTTCTTCTCTCCTTATGTGCTGTCTCTTTTTCCCCCCTGTGCCATCTTCTCCCCACATGCGCTCTCTCTCCCCCCTGTGCTGTCTTTTTCTCTCCTTATGTGCTGTCTTCTCTTTCCCCCCTGTGCCATCTTCTTCTCCCCACGTGCGCTCTCTCTCCCCCCTGTGCTGTCTTCTTCTCTCCTTATGTGCTGTCTCCTCTTTCCCCTGTGCCATCTTCTCCCCTCGTGTGCTCAGCCTCTTACCTTTGAGCTCAGGTGTCCAAAGCTGGCGGCCGCATGAGAAACACCAGGTCACCCTGCCGCCATCTTTGTACACCCGCATGTCCGGAGATGGCAGTTGCCTGAGTAAGTGCGCATGCTCCCGCCAGGCATATGCATGCACTCTTACTGAGGCACATGATAGGAGGACATCCGGACGCCAAAAGTGTCCAAGGCAATTATGTAAATAGATATTCGGAAACATGCAGCGGGAAACTTTTTTGAGAACTGGGACCCCCCATATTAGACAGCCCTGACCTAGAAGGGTTTTGCAGTCTTCAACGCAGTATATATACCCCCTCCTCCATTTAATACTTTGATGGCCTATTGATGGAGGGGTGAACTTACCAGCCCCCCAATATTTCATGGACACAGCATTACTAACCGGCCAGGCACATTCCTTATCTCAATTTGGCAATACACACTGATCGTCATTTGCTTAGAAGAGATTGCCGTGTCCAAGGAGCAGATAAAGGTTAGCTATACACAACACACAGACTTCTATTACTCCCCATAGCAACAAGCCTATTTATAATGTGTCCTACCTGCATCAAAGGGCTGCAACAAGAAGCTAGATGCAGGTCTACAGGTACATTCAAGCACTAAGATGAAGAAAAAAACTCGCGTCAGCAGGTGAATGAAACGCGTCCAATTACATTACATGCACAATTAACAGCATTTACACTCCATCTCCGCATCTTATTAACCATTAAAAACAACAAAAGAAATGAAGAAAATCAAAAAAGAAGAAGAAAAGAACAGAAAGTCAAGCAAAATTAAAAAACAAAAGCAAAGTTTGAATGCAATTTGGAAGCCCTGACATCTGGGGGGGACTTGTGTCTATCTCTCGATGGCGGTGATGTCATAGGAGGATGATGATGTCATATGAGTACAAGTGACGCCGAGGCCCGGGGAGAAGGGTTCAGATCGGCCACTTCTCCACTTTACCATACTCAAGTTCAAAGTAAAGACAAACATAAAAGCGAACAATGGAACGCAACAGGCAAAACAAAGAAAAGAAAGAAAAAGGGTGACACTTTGTTTCTATTGGTAATTGGTAATACCCCAAATTCCCACTCACTCCCCCGAATATGGATTCCTAACAGCCACCAATGAATATTGATATACAAGGAGAAGTTCATGCAGGGGTGTAACGTGAAGCTCATGGGCCCCAATGCGAAAGATCCAACGGGGCCCCCAATTATTGCAAATCTTTAATAGTATTAGTCTTTTTCTAGAGGCCAAAGGGACTTTTGGGGCCCCCCTAGGCTCCAGGGCCCGGGTACGATTGCAGCCCCTGCACCTGTTGTAGTTGTTACCCCTCTGAATTTATGTAAGATTATGAAAAACAATCACAAACCGGTGACAGATGGCGATCTGGTTAAAGAAGCGCTAAAGTATCAAATCCCTCCAAATAAGTAATAAAGAACAATGTGTCAGAGCAGGAACACGATGTGGAGACAACGTGACTGCAGAGGTGATACATTGTAAAGTCCAGAAATTCCAATAATCCAGCACAGAGCTGCCAGAGAGCAGTATACATGAATTAAAATATCATCAGAAAGTGACTTTATGTCAGTAATTCAATACATAAAGTGACCACATCTATTATATAGAGTCATTACACACAGAGGGATCTATTTCAAGTGTTTATTTATGTTAATATTGATGATTATGGAAACCCAAAGGTCATTATCTCAGAACACCACGCTGACATATTCCACCAGACATCAAAGGGTGAATATAATATTGATTTATTAGTCAAAGTTGTTTCAGGGCTCCCTGTGGCAATATGATGTTGATTTGTCCTGAGGAAGAGGCCGGGGAGCCCTGAAACACGATGACTAATAAATCAATATTATATTCACCCTTTGATGTCTGGTGGAATACAGCAACGCGGTGTTTAATCCTTCATCCTCCCTCCTCTATATGTACCACGCTGCTGCAGCAGCAGTGATCTGCTTTTATAGTGGTTGTGACTCTCACAACCACACAAGGTGAAGCCTCTGATACCTGTTTAGGTCATATTTTATCTCTCAGTCCCTTCATCCTCCCTACTTTAATTTTCTGAGATAATGACCTTTGGGTTTTCAATAATCATCAACATTAACAGAAATAAACACATGCAATAGATCCCTCTGTGTGTAATTGACTCTATATTATATATGCATGTCACTTTTTGATGATATGCTAATTCATTGAGATGCAGATATATGTAGATGTAAAAGTTTGGGAACTTTTTGTTTCTACATATTTATTAGTAAACGTTTCATAAAAACTTCCACAAATCGTTCTGTAGCTCTATAAACTTTATTAATCATATTTATTACTACTGTATATTTATTTATTACATCCCTCTGATATTCCAAAATATATATCTCACACACAAACATCCATATTGAAGCCTTAACAGCTGAGGTCACAATTGATGGATTTGCATTTTCTGTTGCAACAATGTAACAAGTTTCATGTTTACAAACAGTTCAACAATAAGGTAACAAAGTGAAGCAGAGAATAAAGATTTCCTCTATAGTCCCCCCTATAATAATATATTCTTATTATGTAGATGATCTCCTCTATAGTCCCCCCAATAATAAGATATTCTTATTTTTTATTATTATTATTATTATTATGTAGATGATCTCCTCTCTAGTCCCCCCTATAATATATTATATTATTTAGATGATCTTCTCTCTAGTTCCCCCTATAATAATAATATATTATTATTACGTAGATGATCTCCTCTTTAGTCCCCCTGTAATAATAAATTATTACGTAGATTATCTCCTCTCTAGTGCCCCTATAATATATTATTATTATTATGTAGATGATCTCCTCTCTAGTCCCCCCTATAATATATTATTATTATTATTATTATTATTTAGATGATCTTCTCTCTAGTTCCCCCTATAATAATAATATATTATTATTACGTAGATGATCTCCTCTTTAGTCCCCCCTATAATAATAAATTATTACGTAGATTATCTCCTCTCTAGTGCCCCTATAATATATTATTATTATTATTATGTAGATGATCTCCTCTCTAGTCCCCCCTATAATATATTATTATTATTATTATTATTTAGATGATCTTCTCTCTAGTTCCCCCTATAATAATAATATATATATTATTACGTAGATGATCTCCTCTTTAGTCCCCCCTATAATAATAAATTATTACGTAGATTATCTCCTCTCTAGTGCCCCTATAATATATTATTATTATTATTATTTAGTGATCTCCTCTCTAGTCCCCCCTATAATAATATATTATTATTATTATGTAGATGATCTCCTCTCTAGTCCCCCTATAATATATTTTATTATTATTATTATTATTATTATGTAGATGATCCCTCTCTAGTCCCCCTATAATATTATTATTATTATTATTAGTATGTAGATGATCTTCTCTCTAGTCCCCCTATAATATATTATTATTATGTAGATGATCTCCTCTCTAGTCCCCTATATAAGAATATATCATTATTATCATTACACAGATGATCTCCCTCTCTAGTCCCCTATAATCATATTGTTATTATTATTATTATTATTATTATTATGTAGATGATCTCCCCTCTCTAGTCACCACTATAATCATATATTATTATGTAGATGATCTCCTCTCTAGTCCCCCTATAATATATTATTATTAGTATGTAGATGATCTTCTCTCTAGTCCCCCCTATAATATATTATTATTATGTAGATGATCTCCTCTCTAGTCCCCCTATAATATATTATTATTATTAGTATGTAGATGATCTTCTCTCTAGTCCCCCCTATAATATATTATTATTATGTAGATGATCCCCTCTCTAGTCCTCCTATAATAATATATTCATTTTGTTATTATTATGCAGATGATCTCCTGTAGTCCCCCCTATAATAATATTGTTATTATTATTATTATTATTATTATGTAGATGATCTCTCTAGTCCACCATATAATAATATAATTGTTATTATTATTATGTAGATGATCTCCTCTCTAGTCGCCTATATAAGAATATATCATTATTATCATTACACAGATGATCTCCCCTCTCTAGTCCCCCCTATAATCATATTGTTATTATTATTATGTAGATGATCTCCCCTCTCTAGTCACCACTATAATCATATTATTATTATGTAGATGATCTCCCCCTATGAATATGTTCTGGAGGTTTGGGGCAGTGGCGTGACTTGAAGCTCACACGTGGCCCCTAATTATTGTATATCTTTATTAGCAATAGTCTTTTTCTATAGGGACTTTTGGGGGCCCCCTAGACTCCAGAGCCCTGGTGCGATGACGCCCCTGTTTGGGGGAGATTTTGGGGTCCCTCCATTACTCCATTTTTGTGCTGTAACAGTTAAGTGTTGAGTGGCGGCAGCTCCAGCATTTATTCTAATCCGCCTTAGCCTTCTCTTCCTGCCAAAGTAATTAAAACGAGTTTGTTTTCTTTCCTTAAATTAAGTATATTTTCCTTCCATCCTCTTCTATATTGCTCTTCAGGCTCGTGCGCCGCAGGATTAGGTAACACCACCGGGATAACAATCTCCCTCAGCTTCCTGCAAACACATTATTAATGTTGCTGTCCTGGGTAAGGGGGGCCACATAGGAAAGACCTAAGAGAAGCTCCTCCATCTGCTGTAGGGGTCTCTGAGAGGGTGGTCAGAGTCAGTGGTTTTCCATCCATGTCAAGCCCCTTCTGTCTTAAGACCAACCAGCATGGGCGTAACTACAATAGGTGCAGAGGTCACAATCGCACCCGGGCCCTGGAGTCTAGGGGGCCCCAAAAGTCCCTTTGGCCTTTGGAAAAAGACTAATACTATTAAAGATTTGCAATAGTTTGGGGCCCTGTTGGAGCTTTCTCATTGGGGCCCGTGAGCTTCAAGTTACACCATTACCACTGAGTCCAAGAACCATCCATAGATCAGGAACATAATGACCTTGCTGGACGACCTGTGACTTTGGTATGTGGATGATCTCACTATTGTATCACGGGGACGATGAGGTATAATCAAGGGGGAACTCTATCCAGAAATGTCTTAGACTTGCATTACTTGTGATGAGGAAGACCTCGATCCTCACGTGACTTTGGGGTGAATTCTTACAATAATCCAGTTTTGAAGTTAGAGAAGAATTTCATCATTTCTAGTTATTGACTGAAAGCAAGAAAACAACCAATAAGAACAGCAGATTTTATGTTTTTCCAATATGGCCGAGGGCGACATCAGGCTTCAAAGAAGATCTGATAGAAAAGATGCAACTGCTCAAAGCAGAAAACACAGAAAAGGCAAAAATGTCACCAATCCACCAACACCCCAATAATACCCGGACCCGCAAGACCTCGTACACACGTCCGTCTGTCACTTATGTGTCTGTCCGGGACTTTCACGAATCCATAATGACTTGTGGACATGTTTATATCAGTGTAACGGGTGAAAATCACCTAAACAATTCTATAGGTCCTAGAAAATCCCAAACAGAATACAGACGGCATCAAGGTATAGCAAAGAATAGAAGAGGTGAATAAAAATGTATCTGGACAACAGATACAATGAAGATACAAGGACCAATCACTGATACTGAGGAGTCTATTCACAGGCCAATCACTACAGGAATGTGATATACGTACCAGCAGAATAGTGAGTGCAGCTCTGGAGTATAATACAGGAGGTAATTCAGGATCAGTAATGTAATGTATGTACACAGTGACTGCACCAGCAGAATAGTGAGTGCAGCTCTGGGGTATAATACAGGAGGTAACTCAGGATCAGTAATGTAATGTATGTACACAGTGACTGCATCAGCAGAATAGTGAGTGCAGCTCTGGAGTATAATACAGGAGGTAACTCAGGATCAGTAATGTAATGTATGTACACAGTGACTGCACCAGAAGAATAGTGAGTGCAGCTCTGGAGTATAATACAGGAGGTAACTCAGGATCAGTAATGTAATGTATGTACACAGTGACTGCACCAGCAGAATAGTGAGTGCAGCTCTGGAGTATAATACAGGAGGTAACTCAGGATCAGTAATGTAATGTATGTACACAGTGACTGCACCAGCAGAATAGTGAGTGCAGCTCTGGAGTATAATACAGGAGGTAACTCAGGATCAGTAATGTAATGTATGTACACAGTGACTGCACCAGCAGAATAGTGAGTGCAGCTCTGGAGTATAATACAGGAGGTAACTCAGGATCAGTAATGTAATGTATGTACACAGTGACTGCACCAGCAGAATAGTGAGTGCAGCTCTGGAGTATAATACAGGAGGTAACTCAGGATCAGTAATGTAATGTATGTACACAGTGACTGCACCAGCAGAATAGTGAGTGCAGCTCTGGAGTATAATACAGGAGGTAATTCAGGATCAGTAATGTAATGTATGTACACAGTGACTGCACCAGCAGAATAGTGAGTGCAGCTCTGGGGTATAATACAGGAGGTAACTCAGGATCAGTAATGTAATGTATGTACACAGTGACTGCACCAGCAGAATAGTGAGTGCAGCTCTGGAGTATAATACGGGATGTAACTCAGGATCAGTAATGTAATGTAGGTACACAGTGACTGCACCAGCAGAATAGTGAGTGCAGCTCTGGAGTATAATACGGGATGTAACTCAGGATCAGTAATGTAATGTATGTACACAGTGACTGCACCAGCAGAATAGTGAGTGCAGCTCTGGAGTATAATACAGGAGGTAAGTCAGGATCAGTACATTATCATAGACTGCCAGCTTCAGTTCAGTTACTTTATATTCATGCGTCCCTGTGTATTCTGGATTTGCACATTGCTTGTTTTCTGCTGGACAATTTTATTTTTATGAAATCAATCAAAGTTAATGAAGACAACAATGTAATTTTATAATGAGGCCTCCAGATAACTCTGTACAACTGGGCAGGAGTCATTAGACTGCACTAACTATAGATAATATGCTGGAATAGAAAATTCACTGATAATAATAATAAAAACATTGGTGACTTTTGCTTATTACATTTGGACTTTTCTGAGCAGCAACATAAGGGCCCTCAAAAGACTGAAAGATTCAGAAGGAGACAATTAACGTTAGACTGAACTACGCGAGCCAAACACAACCCTTATTAGAGGATCACCAACCCTATATTCTGGATCTATAGAAGCAAAGCAAATGATGAATCCAACTGTCCTCTCCATACAGCCTCAAATGGCTGATAACAGAGAGTAATAGATTGTAGTCACCTGTCCTACAGTCTCCTCCTCCAGTAATGGCTGATAACAGAGAGTAATAGATTGTAGTCACCTGTCCTACAGTCTCCTCCTCCAGTAATGGCTGATAACAGAGAGTAATAGATTGTAGTCACCTGTCCTACAGTCTCCTCCCCATTACTGGCTGATAACAGGGAGTAATAGATTGTAGTCACCTGTCCTACAGTCTCCTCCCCCAGTAATGGCTGATAACAGGGAGTAATAGATTGTAGTCACCTGTCCTACAGTCTCCTCCCCCAGTAATGGCTGATAACAGGGAGTAATAGATTGTAGTCACCTGTCCTACAGTCTCCTCCTCCAGTAATGGCTGATAACAGGGAGTAATAGATTGTAGTCACCTGTCCTTCAGTCTCCTCCTCCAGTAATGACTGATAACAGAGAGTAATAGATTGTAGTCACCTGTCCTGTAGTCTCCTCCTCCTCCAGTAATGGCTGATAACAGGGAGTAATAGATTGTAGTCACCTGTCCTACAGTCTCCTCTTCCCCCAGTAATGGCTGATAACAGGGAGTAATAGATTGTAGTCACCTGTCCTACAGTCTCCTCCTCCTCCAGTAATGGCTGATAACAGGGAGTAATAGATTGTAGTCACCTGTCCTACAGTCACCTCCTCCAGTAATGGCTGATAACAGGGAGTAATAGATTGTAGTCACCTGTCCTTCAGTCTCCTCCCCCAGTAATGGCTGATAACAGGGAGTAATAGATTGTAGTCACCTGTCCTACAGTCTCCTCCTCCAGTAATGGCTGATAACAGGGAGTAATAGATTGTAGTCACCTGTCCTACAGTCTCCTCCCCCAGTAATGGCTGCTAACAGGGAGTAATAGATTGTAGTCACCTGTCCTACAGTCTCCTCCTCCCCCAGTAATGGCTGAAAACAGGGAGTAATAGATTGTAGTCACCTGTCCTACAGTCTCCTCCTCCAGTAATGGCTGATAACAGGGAGTAATAGATTGTAGTCACCTGTCCTACAGTCTCCTCCTCCTGTAATGGCTGATAACAGGGAGTAATAGATTGTAGTCACCTGTCCTACAGTCTCCTCCTCCAGTAATGGCTGATAACAGGGAGTAATAGATTGTAGTCACCTGTCCTACAGTCTCCTCCTCCTGTAATGGCTGATAACAGGGAGTAATAGATTGTAGTCACCTGTCCTACAGTCTCCTCCTCCAGTAATGGCTGATAACAGGGAGTAATAGATTGTAGTCACCTGTCCTACAGTCTCCTCCTCCAGTAATGGCTGATAACAGAGAGTAATAGATTGTAGTCACCTGTCCTACAGTCCCCTCCTCCTCTAGTAATGGCTGATAACAGGGAGTAATAGATTGTAGTCACTTGTCCTACAGTCTCCTCCTCCAGTAATGGCTGATAACAGGGAGTAATAGATTGTAATCACCTGTCCTACAGTCTCCTGCTCCAGTAATGGCTGATAACAGGGAGTAATAGATTGTAGTCACCTGTCCTACAGTCTCCTCCTCCTCCAGTAATGGCTGATAACAGGGAGTAATAGATTGTAGTCACCTGTCCTACAGTCTCCTCCTCCAGTAATGGCTGATAACAGGGAGTAATAGATTGTAGTCACCTGTCCTACAGTCTCCTCCTGCAGTAATGGCTGATAACAGGGAGTAATAGATTGTAGTCACCTGTCCTACAGTCTCCTCCTGCAGTAATGGCTGATAACAGGGAGTAATAGATTGTAGTCATACAAAGTAACACAATATATTTACCATGTGAATCATCTCTATATTGTGGTGAGTGTCCCTTTAAGAACAGAACACTGTGTATCAGGTTATTACTGGGTTCCAGGCACACTGTGGGTGCAGCGGGCGGCCGGGCGCAGGGGGAGAGGAACAGAAATTAAATTTGAGGAATTATGGTGTCTTGATGCCGCTGTGAGGAAACACAGGCCCCTCTGTCCCCGGATCAGGAGCAGCAGAAAGTGATTTCAGTTGTTACATAGAAGCCGAATACGTGAAACAAGACTTCAAACCTGATTATCTGGTGTTGGAATTGGGCTCCAGAAAGAGGGTAATCTCCAAAATGAAGAACACATGGCTCCTTCCTACCAGGAACAGAACACGGGCGGCCCCGAAGTGCAGACCCCTGATCATCTGCACTATGGGCAGCACAGGAGGGGCCGGGGTCAGGGACACAATGCCCCGGGGTAACAGGACGGAGGACGCCCCCTGATCATCTGCACCATGGGCAGCACAGGAGGGGCCGAGGACACAATGCCCTGGGGGAAACAGGACGGAGGATGCCCCCTGATCATTTGCACTATGGGCAGCAGAGGAGGGGCCGAGGACACAATGTCCCAGGGGTAACAGGACGGAGGACGCCCCCTGATCATCTGCACCATGGGCAGCACAGGAGGGGCCGAGGACACAATGCCCCGGGGGTAACAGGACGGAGGACACCCCCTGATCATCTGCACCATGGGCAGCACAGGAGGGGCCGAGGACACAATGCCCTGGGGGAAACAGGATGGAGGATGCCCCCTGATCATTTGCACTATGGGCAGCAGAGGAGGGGCCGAGGACACAATGTCCCAGGGGTAACAGGACGGAGGACACCCCCTGATTATCTGCACTATGGGCAGCACAGGAGGGGCCGAGGACACAATGCCCCGGGGGTAACAGGACGGAGGACGCCCCCTTATCATCTGCACTATGGGCAGCACAGGAGGGGCCGAGGACACAATGCCCCGGGGGTAACAGGAACAGAGGACACCCCCTGATTATCTGCACTATGGGCAGCACAGGAGGGGCCGAGGACACAATGCCCCGGGGGTAACAGGACGGAGGACGCCCCCTGATCATCTGCACTATGGGCAGCACAGGAGGGGTCGGGGTCAGGGACACAATGCCCCGGGGGCAACAGGACGGAGGACGCCCCCTGATCATCTGCACTATGGGCAGCACAGGAGGGGCCGAGGACACAATGCCCCGGGGGTAACAGGACGGAGGACGCCCCCTGATCATCTGCAATATGGAGAGCAGAGGAGGGCCGGAGTAAGGGACGCAATGCTCCAAGGCCGGGGTCAGGGAAAGAAGAGACCGGTCCGGCCCCGTTCCTCACCGGCTCATCCCGGAGCTGCTACAGGTGATTGACAGGTCTCACTGATGTGTGTACATCAATGAACACCTGTCAATCACCTGGATGGAGGCCACGAAGAGGTCGGGGCAGAGCGGGCGAGGCTCACCCCATTACCCCACCTGGATCTTCAAACTATAACTTATCTATAAATGTAAAAATATGTACAGTATATCTATATATCTGCAATAGAACAGGAATAGCTGAAGGTACACAGACACCAATGTGCTCCAAAGCCTGAGATATAGTGAGTGCAGCTCTGAAGGATAATACAGGAGGTAACTCAGGATCAGTAATGTAATGTATGTACATAGTGACTGAACCAGCAGAATAGTGAGTGCAGCTCTGGAGGATAATACAGGAGGTAACTCAGGATCAGTAATGTAATGTATGTACACTGAGTGCACCAGCAGAATAGTGAGTGCAGCTCTGGAGTATAATACAGGAGGTAACTCAGGATCAGTAATGTAATGTATGTACACAGTGACTGCACCAGCAGAATAGTGAGTGCAGCTCTGGAGTATAATACAGGAGGTAACTCAGGATCAGTAATGTAATGTATGTACACAGTGACTGCACCAGCAGAATAGTGAGTGCAGCTCTGGAGTATAATACAGGAGGTGACTCCGGATCAGTAATGTAATGTATGTACACAGTGACTGCACCAGCAGAATAGTGAGTGCAGCTCTGGAGTATAATACAGGAGGTAACTCAGGATCAGTAATGTAATGTATGTACACAGTGACTGCACCAGCAGAATAGTGAGTGCAGCTCTGGAGTATAATACAGGAGGTAACTCAGGATCAGTAATGTATGTACACAGTGACTGCACCAGCAGAATAGTGAGTGCAGCTCTGGAGTATAATACAGGAGGTAACTCAGGATCAGTAATGTAATGTATGTACACAGTGACTGCACCAGCAGAATAGTGAGTGCAGCTCTGGAGTATAATACAGGAGGTGACTCCGGATCAGTAATGTAATGTATGTACACAGTGACTGCTCCAGCAGAATAGTGAGTGCAGCTCTGGAGTATAATACAGGAGGTGACTCCGGATCAGTAATGTAATGTATGTACACAGTGACTGCACCAGCAGAATAGTGAGTGCAGCTCTGGAGTATAATACAGGAGGTAACTCAGGATCAGTAATGTAATGTATGTACACAGTGACTGCACCAGCAGAATAGTGAGTGCAGCTCTGGAGTATAATACAGGAGGTAACTCAGGATCAGTAATGTAATGTATGTACACAGTGACTGCACCAGCAGAATAGTGAGTGCAGCTCTGGAGTATAATACAGGAGGTAACTCAGGATCAGTAATGTAATGTATGTACACAGTGACTGCACCAGCAGAATAGTGAGTGCAGCTCTGGAGTATAATACAGGAGGTGACTCCGGATCAGTAATGTAATGTATGTACACAGTGACTGCTCCAGCAGAATAGTGAGTGCAGCTCTGGAGTATAATACAGGAGGTAACTCAGGATCAGTAATGTAATGTATGTACACAGTGACTACACCAGCAGAATAGTGAGCGCAGCTCTGGAGTATAATACAGGAGGTAACTCAGGATCAGTAATGTAATGTATGTACACAGTGACTGCACCAGCAGAATAGTGAGTGCAGCTCTGGAGTATAATACAGGAGGTAACTCAGGATCAGTAATGTAATGTATGTACACAGTGACTACACCAGCAGAATAGTGAGCGCAGCTCTGGAGTATAATACAGGAGGTAACTCAGGATCAGTAATGTAATGTATGTACACAGTGAATGCACCAGCAGAATAGTGAGTGCAGCTCTGGAGTATAATACAGGAGGTGACTCCGGATCAGTAATGTAATGTATGTACACAGTGACTGCTCCAGCAGAATAGTGAGTGCAGCTCTGGAGTATAATACAGGAGGTAACTCAGGATCAGTAATGTAATGTATGTACACAGTGACTGCACCAGCAGAATAGTGAGTGCAGCTCTGGAGTATAATACAGGAGGGAACTCACATTGGCTACACAGCTCTGCAGACAGTATCATACCTAATGGGATTAGATACAGTACAGTGCTGCTCCTATCGTTGATCTGACAGTATGGTATATAGTATATATATATATATACACATTGACTTCTCTGCTCGGAGCAGGGATCAGTTGTAATTCTTCTCAGATCTCTGGATTTGGTTCTTGGGTGGATCATATGTGATCACAAGATCCAGGCCTCCCCTCACTCCCTCCCTGCCTCCTGACACAAAGTAACAGAACGCAGAGTATGGATATATACGACCACATAAATATGGAGGCCGCGGGTTGTTGAGGGGCGGCCGCCCTCCGGGGTCTTTATACAATGAGTAAATCTGTCACTTAGATGGAAACCGCCATAAACTGAGTTTTCCATGTTGGATCCGCTGCCCATACAATCTATATATCTATAGAAAGGTCATGTGACGGATGTGCGCGGTAACGACTGTAACCACACAGTGAACTAAACTCTTCGCTCATCCTGAGCCGCCTGATTCATGAAGGTAATGACAGGTTTATATAATGACTGGAAACAAGGGGAGGAAGGGGGAAGGGGGAATTCTGCTACAAATCCCGCCGTCAGTAATGGCGGCCATCAGTGCTGTCATCGGGCGTCAGTGACCCCAAAGATAAACCAAAAGGTTTGTGAAGAGAATAAGAAGAAGCCACACTGGGGGAAGGGGGATGGGGACACGACCCAGGAGATCAGATTTAGGGTCCATCATGATCTAAATGCCCAAACATTGGGTCTATGGCGGCTTAAAAGGAAGTCCATGGTACATAAGACGTTATCATGGTGATGGTGGGGGAGGATCCCTTTAATTCTGATGGTGGAGTTGCTGCAGTAGGTGCACCGTCATGGTAGAGTTCCTCCCATGTGACCCATTGCCTTCAGGAGATGCGCCGTCATGGTGGAGTTCTTCCCGTGTGACCAGTTGATTTCAGTAGACACACTGTCATGGTGGAGTTCCTCCCGTGTGACCCGTTGGCTCCATTAGGTGCGCCATCATGGTGGAGTTCCTCCCATGTGACCCATTGGCTTCAGTAGATACACCGTCACGGTGGAGTTCCTCCCATGTTATCCGTTGGCTTTAGTAGATGCACCGTCACGGTGGAGTTCCTCCCGTGTGACTCGTTGGCAGTAGTAGACGCGCCGTCATGGTGGAGTTCCTCCCATGCGACCCATTGGCTTCAGTAGACGCACCGTCACGATGGAGTTTCTCCCGTGTGACTCGTTGGCAGTAGTAGACGCGCCGTCATGGTGGAGTTCCTCCCATGCGACCCATTGGCTTCAGTAGACGCACCGTCACGATGGAGTTTCTCCCGTGTGACCCGTTGGCAGTAGTAGACGCGCCATCATGGTGGAGTTCCTCCCATGTGACCCTTTGGCTTCAGTAGATGCACCGTCACGGTGGAGTTCCTCCAGTGTAACCCGTTGGCTTCATTAGGCGCGCCATCATGGTGGAGTTCCTCCCATGTGACCCTTTGGCTTCAGTAGATGCACCGTCACGGTGGAGTTCCTCCCGTGTAACCCATTGGCTTCATTAGGCGCACCAGATCATGGTGGAGTTCCTCCCGTGTGACCCGTTGGCTGCAGTAGATGCACCGTCATGTTGGAGATGTTGTGTTTTCACTGTTTAGATAAGGAGGGATTATCAAGGAAGATCCCGAATCCTGGGGGCCACAGGTCACATGTTCAGGGTCACATATACAATGGCAGGAAGAGCAATAAGACGAAATGTATCCTGGAGCCGACGATGAACTCTGAGAGCCCGGAGAATAGTCGTAAGGGATACGTCGCCATCACGGACCCCGCAAGACCCTCAACCGACTTTCCCAGAGTCCTGAATGGCATCACAACCCCCCGAAAAGCCAAGCGACCTCCTCTGGGGACTGTAATGAAAGTCACGTCTGAGGTCACCCAGTATGTACATATAATTATCTCCGAGGCAGCCCTGACCTGCAGACGGCAGCCCGGTCATTAATACCTCAGCCTGAGGCGATGACAGACAGAGGTACTCCAGCCACTGGGAGGTCAAGGGTCACCAGATGACCAACAGAGATACCATCAGGGAGACCATCAGCAAGATGGAAGGAGACAGCAGGAAGACTGAGAAGTCTGGAACCTCAGGATAAACGCTGAAGATGATGGGGGTGATCACAGTCATCGCACGTGTGGCACACATACACCACAGATGATCACAGTCAATTACAGTGACTTGCAAAAGTATTCACCCCCCCCACACTTGGGTTTTGACCTATTTTATTACACTACAACTTTTAGTTTACATATTTCTGTAATCCGATGTGTGTGAGGCTTCTGTACTAAATAATCTAAATTGGGGGAATGAAGTGATAGAAATGAGGCCAAAAACTGCAATTTTAATTTATTTTATTGCATAAATTTAGAGTGAGCATGTATGCACCCCTTTTATTATAAAGTAATTCCCTTCATAAGTCCCATGCTTAGTGAGAGGACGTCTACCTGCGTGCAATCTAGGTGCCCTTGATCGGTCAGGATATAGACACATTTTCTGAAAGGTCATAGAGGCTGCAAAACCATTAAGAAGAGGCAGCACTAACCAAGCGCAACCATGAAGGCCAAGGAGATCTCCAAACACAGCCATGAAGACCAAGAAGATCTCCAAACACAACCATGAAGACCAAGGAGATCTCCAAACACAACCATGAAGACCAAAGAAATCTCCAAACACCACTATGAAGACCAAGGAGATCTCCAAACACAACCATGAAGACCAAGGAGATCTCCAAACACAACCATGAAGACCAAAGAAATCTCCAAACACAACTATGAAGACCAAGGAGATCTCGAAACACAACCATGAAGACCAAGGAGATCTCCAAACACCACTATGAACACCAAGGAGATCTCCAAACACAACCATGAAGACCAAGGACATCTCCAAACACAGCCATGAAGACCAAGGAGATCTCCAAACACAACCATGAAGGCCAAGGAGATCTCCAAACACAGCCATGAAGACCAAGGAGATCTCCAAACGCAACCATGAAGGCCAAGGAGATCTCCAAACACAACCATGAAGACCAAGGAGGTCTCCAAACACCACTATGAAGACCAAGGAGATCTCCAAACACAACCATGAAGACCAAGGAGATCTCAAAACACAACCATGAAGGCCAAGGACATTTCCAAACACAACCATGAAGACCAAGGAGATCTCCAAACAACTTCATGAAGGCCAAGGTGATCTCCAAACACCACTATGAAGACCAAGGAGATCTCCAAACAATACCATGAAAGCCAAGGAGATCTCCAAACAACTTCATGAAGACCCAAGGAGATCTCAAACCGCAACCATGAAGACCAAGGAAATCTTTAAACACAACCATGAAGACCAAGGAGATCTCCAAACAACACCATGAAGGCCAAGGAGATCTCCAAACACCACCATGAAGACCAAGGAGATCTCCAAACACAACCATGAAGACCAAGGAAATCTCCAAACACAACCATGAAGACCAAGGAGATCTCAGAACACAACCATGAAGACCAAGGAGATCTCAAAACACCACCATGAAGACCAAGGAGATCTCAAAACACAACCATGAAGACCAAGGAGATCTCCAAACACAACCATGAAGACCAAGGAGATCTCCAAACACAACCATGAAGACCAAGGAGATCTCCAAACAACACCATGAAGACCAAGGAGATCCCCAAACAACTTCATGAAGACCAAGGAGATCTCCAAACACCACCATGAAGACCAAGGAGATCTCCAAACAACTTCATGAAGACCAAGGAGATCTCCAAACAACTTCATTAAGGCCAAGGAGATCTCCAAACAACTTCATGAAGGCCAAGGTGATCTCCAAACACCACTATGAAGACCAAGGAGATCTCCAGACAAGTTAGAGACAATGTTGTTGAGAAGAACAAGACAGGGTTGACTTAAAAAAAATCCTAATCTCTGATGATCCCCCGAAACAACATTAAATCCATTATCATAAAATGAAAAGAACATGACATTACAATAAACTGCAAGGAAAGAGCACAACCATGAAGACCAAGGATTACAATCCAAGAGGGCCACCCTATAATAAGAGGAGATGATGAGGTGGAGCCAGGGGGCATCCAGCAGAAGAGCACCCAGGGATTAATAATAAAGAATCATTTTACTTTCCTTGCCTAAATATCACTTTTAATTTCTTAGCACTTAACGGACATCTCTGTCCCCATCACCATGTCTTTGTAGTGTGGAAGGAAACTGGGGAACCCGGAGGAAAAGAACGTAACATGGGGAGAACATACATACTCCATGCTGATGTTGTGCTTGTTG
Organism: Allobates femoralis; assembly: GCA_033576535.1. NCBI lineage: Eukaryota > Metazoa > Chordata > Amphibia > Anura > Aromobatidae > Allobates > Allobates femoralis. Next base: position 8,944,680 of record JARQOC010000006.1, on the reverse strand, counting down.
GGATTTAAATCTAGCAACCTAGCACTGCTAACCACTGAGCAACTGTCCTGCCCTATATATAGTACTAACCACTGACCCACTGTGCTGCCCTGTACAGTACAGTGCTGCGTGACCACTAAGCCACCATACTGCTCTATATATACTACAGTGCTAACCACTGAGCCACCGTGCTGCTCTATATATAGTACAGTGCTAACCACTGAGCCACCGTGCTGCTCTATATATAGTACAGTGCTAACCACTGAGCCACCGTACTGCTCTATATATACTACAGTGCTAACCACTGAGCCACCGTGCTGCTCTATATATAGTACAGTGCTAACCACTGAGCCACCGTGCTGCTCTATATATAGTACAGTGCTGACCACTGAGCCACTGTGCTGCCCTATATACAGTACAGTGCTGACCACTGAGCCACCGTGCTGCTCTATATATAGTACAGTGCTAACCACTGAGCCACCGTGCTGCCCTATATATAGTACAGTGCTGACCACTGAGCCACCATGCTGCTCTATATATAGTACAGTGCTAACCACTGAGCCACTGTGCTGCTCTATATATAGTACAGTGCTAACCACTGAGCCACCGTGCTGCTCTATATACAGTACAGTGCTGACCACTGAGCCACCGTGCTGCCCTATATATAGTACAGTGCTGACCACTGAGCCACCATGCTGCCCTATATATAGTACAGAGCTAACCACTGAGCCACCATGCTGCTCTATATATAGTACAGTGCTAACCACTGAGCCATCATGCTGCTCTATATATAGTACAGTGCTAACCACTGTGCCACCATGCTGCTCTATATATAGTACAGTGCTAACCACTGTGCCACCATGCTGCCCTATATATAGTACAGAGCTAACCACTGAGCCACCATGCTGCTCTATATATAGTACAGTGCTGACCACTGAGCCACCATGCTGCCCTATATATAGTACAGAGCTAACCACTGAGCCACCATGCTGCTCTATATATAGTACAGAGCTGACCACTGAGCCACCATGTATAAGTGCTGACCACTGAGCCACCATGCTGCTCTATATATAGTACAGTGCTAACCACTGAGCCACCATGCTGATCTATATATAGTACAGTGCTGACCACTGAGCCACCATGCTGCACTATATATAGTACAGTGCTAACCACTGTGCCACCATGCTGCTCTATATATAGTACAGTGCTGACCACTGAGCCACCGTGCTGCTCTATATATAGTACAGTGCTGACCACTGAGCCACTGTGCTGCTCTATATATAGTACAGTGCTGACCACTGAGCCACCATGCTGCACTATATATAGTACAGTGCTAACCACTGTGCCACCATGCTGCTCTATATATAGTACAGTGCTGACCACTGAGCCACCGTGCTGCTCTATATATAGTACAGTGCTGACCACTGAGCCACTGTGCTGCCCTATATACAGTACAGTGCTGACCACTGAGCCACCGTGCTGCTCTATATATAGTACAGTGCTGACCACTGAGCCACCGTGCTGCTCTATATATAGTACAGTGCTAACCACTGAGCCACCATGCTGCCCTATATATAGTACAGAGCTAACCACTGAGCCACCGTGCTGCTCTATATATAGTACAGTGCTGACCACTGAGCCACCGTGCTGCCCTATATATAGTACAGTGCTGACCACTGAGCCACCATGCTGCCCTATATATAGTACAGAGCTAACCACTGAGCCACCATGCTGCACTATACATAGGACAGTGCTAACCACTGAGCCACCGTGCTGCCCAAATATAGGACAGTGCTAAACACTGAGCCACCGTGCTGCCCTATATATAGTACAGTGCTAACCACTGAGCCACCATGCTGCTCTATATATAGTACAGTGCTAACCACTGAGCCACCGTGCTGCTCTATATATAGTACAGTGCTGACCACTGAGCCACCGTGCTGCCCTATATATAGTACAGTGCTACCACTGAGCCACCATGCTGCTCTATATATAGTACAGTGCTAATCATTGAGCCACCGTGCTGCCCTATATATAGTACAGTGCTACCACTGAGCCACCATGCTGCTCTATATATAGTAGCAATGCTAACCACTGAGCCACTGTGCTGCTCTATATATAGTACAGTGCTGACCACTGAGCCACCGTGCTGCTCTATATATAGTACAGTGCTAAACCACTGAGCCACCGTGCTGCTCTATATATAGTACAGTGCTACCACTGAGCCACCATGTATAAGTGCTGACCACTGAGCCACTGTGCTGCTCTATATATAGTACAGTGCTGACCACTGAGCCACCGTGCTGCTCATATAGTCAGTGTAACCACTGAGCCCATTATAAGTGCTGACCACTGAGCCACTGTGCTGCTCTATACACGTACTGGATTAACCCCCAATGAGATTGTTTTGTTGCTTTACATTTCAGCTCTGCTCTCTTCTCTGTGATCAGTTACTTCAGCTCGGGCCTCGTTCACACATCAGGATTCGGCTTCGCTCACATTTGTGTATATAAAGAATTCTCATTTGAGTGTGAGTTTAATTTGTCATCAACAATTATTATTCTACAATCATTAATTATCTCTTTATTAATCATTCCCAGTGTTCTGTGCTGCAGAATGATAATGTATCTGTAATGAATGGCGAGATGCGGATGTCGTGTGCCGTCCCTGCTTTTCTTGCACCCTTCGGCTGTGCACACGCCGAGTCTTTCTGCACCAAATCTGCATCTCCTGCCGGAAAAACACACAACACATGCCGGCATTTCATTTTCGCTGCGTTTTTTATGCAGTTTTTCATGTATTTGGTTTGAAAAATGATTCATAAACGCTGCAAGAATTGATAAAAGTGCAGAAAACGTCAGGATTCTCATAGACTTCCCTGGTGTAAGGATTAGTCTGGAGTTTTGTGACAAAACTGCACTAAAAGACGCATCAAAAACCCATTGTGTGCACAGGGCCTATGCATTGGCATCTCATTCATATTTGCAGCTGAGATTTCTGGTGGAAATACACTATGTTGAGCTGCATGCATCTCCCATGACTCACCTGGCCCAGCCCTGCCTCCATTAGAAAGACAATCGCTCCCAGTCAGAAAGCAGACGCCCGCTAGGTGACTCATGGGAATGCATGCAAGATACTTGTATAAGTGTGACTCTGCCCTCATACTGACATTGGTGCGACTGAAATCTGATTTTTTTCTTGCATTCCACTCGTTTTAGTTATACACAACGTGAGCGACGTCTAAGAGCGCCAAAACCATAACAGACCGCAATCATATATATTGCCTTTACTCTGCAAATTTCACTGACTTTGGCTTATAAACACTGAGGTGTGAATGAGGTCTGCATTGCATCGTCCATTAGATGATAAAGCAGCAAAAAAAGTCTCCTCCTGCCTCAGATAGGACTCAGATGACATGTTCCCAATGCTTTACACTGCCAGCTTCATCAAATCGCCTGTACTGAGCGACTCTAGCTCGCTTAATTGTTGCTGTAGTCCAGAATCCACTCCCTGTCTCAGTAGATCATGCCTATCTCCCCCATCCTCCCATTGAGTACCACACTCTCCGTTCAAATGCTTTAACTGCATGCTGCTTTCCATCAACTATGGAACCATGTCTGCAGCTGGCCCACATGCGAGCTGCATCATAGTATGTCGTATGCATCTCCATGAGTCACCTGGCCAGACCTCTGCCTCTCTAATGTGAGCTGCATAGTATCTTGCATGCATCTCCCATTAGTCACCCAGCCAGACCTCTGCCTCTCTGAATGTGAACTGCATAGTATCTCGTGTGCATCTCCCATGAGTCACCCGGCCAGACCTCTGCCTCTCTGAATGTGAGCTGCATAACATCTACATGCATCTCCCATGAGTCACCTGGCCCAGCAGCTGGCTCTCTGGAGAGGAGCGTGGAGCTCTATACAAACACAATCAGCTCGATGCTCCCATTCAGAGAGGCAGAGGCTGTGCCGGGTGAGTCATGGGAAATGCATGCAAGACACTCATAAGTGTGTCTCTGCCCTTACTCTGGCTCACTGAATAACATTGGTGCAAGTGAAATCCGATTATACTTGTTGCATTGCATAATCAGAGTCATACACAAGTGTGAGCGAGGCCTGAGTGCCCCAAAACCAGAACAGACCTTCAATCTCTCTACTATAGTCCTGATTTTGGCTTGCAAACATTGAGGTGTGAACGAGGTCTTTATTGCATCGTCTATTGGGCTGCGTTCACACCCCGTTATTTTGGAAACCGTCTAATTGCAGCTTATACTGAATGCACACACGGCCGTTATCGGCCCCACTGACTTTCATCCGGTTCTTTCCGTTTCCCACTGATCCATTTTTTTGCACTGAGACCAAAAACGTAACATGCTGCGATTTTGGTGTCCTTGTAAAAAACCGGTGACACCTGAATCCGGGGCACTATGGGGCCAATTAGAATGTGGCTCTATGGAACCTGGATCCGGTGAACTCCCGATCCCCCTGGATCCCGCTGTGCCTGCCCAGAACGCAGTTCTAAATTATACGCTCCCTACGAGGACGTATCATTTACAACCAGATCCTGCGGAAAAAGGTAATCAACCTGATGCAACAGGGATAGTCCCACTGATGTTATTACTGATCTATGAGCCCGGCTCAGTGATAACACCAATGCGGGGGGCACCCTGCGAAAAATCAGGGCTCTGTAAAATCCAAACCATGATCAGGTACCAACAAACAACTGCAGGAAAAGTGTTCAGGATGCAAACAAAAACCTAGAAATAAGATCAGCTGAATCCAGGATCACTGAACAGTAGCGGTGGGATGATTCACGATGCACAATAAGGAGGCACTGGAAGAACAATGGGCTGCATGGTCGAGTCCCGGAAGAAGCCATTACTGCGCGAATGCCACAAAGTATCTCACCTACAATCCACCAAACAGCAAAGAGACCTCAAACTCTGGAACAAGATATCTGCAGTGATGAGGCCAAAATCAAACTTTATAGCCCCAGCCATAAACGTTACATTTGAGAGGTGCAACAAGGCCTATGATGAAGGAACACCATTCCTACCATAAAGCACGGAGGTGGATCGCTGATGATGTGGGGATGTGTGAGCTACAAAGGCACAGGAAACTTGGTTAAGTTGAAGGAAAGATGAATACGGCACGTTATCAGCAAACACTGGAGGCAAATCTGCCCTCATCAGCCCGGAAGCTGCACATGGGACGTTCCAACATGACAAAGATCCCAAACACAAGGCCAAGCCGACCTGTCATTGTCTACAGCAGAACACAGTGAAGGTTCTGGAGTGGCCATCTCAGTCTCCGGACCTCAATATCATTGAGCCGCTCTGGGGGAACTCAAGCAAAGAGCAGAAGAAAGCCCAGAAATTTACAGGAACTGGAGGCCAAGAAGAATGGGCAGCTTTACCATCTGAGGAATAAAGAGCCTCATCCACAACTACCACAAAACACTTCAAGATGTCACTGATGTTAGAGGGGCAATACACAGGATTATGAGAGCCGGTGATCAGGGGCATTGAATGGTTTTGATATTATGATTTATAAAGAGAAAACACAGAAGATGACAATAAATGTCTTCACCCAACCACTAACCATTGTCTGAAAAAAGGCCAATACAAGAGAGGTGGCACTGTGCAGTATATATACAGGACAGGGGAGGTGGCACTGTGCAGTATATATACAGGACAGGGGAGGTGGCACTGCGCAGTATATATACAGGACAGGAGAGGCGGCACTGCGCAGTATATATACAGGACAGGAGGAGTGGCACTGCGCAGTATATATACAGGACAGGAGAGGCGGCACTGTGCAGTATATGTACAGGACAGGAGAGGCGGCACTGTGCAGTATATATACAGGACAGGAGAGGCGGCACTGTGCAGTATATATACAGGACAGGAGAGGCGGCACTGTGCAGTATATATACAGGACAGGAGAGGCGGCACTGTGCAGTATATATACAGGACAGGAGAGGCGGCACTGTGCAGTATATATACAGGACAGGAGAGGCGGCACTGTGCAGTATATATACAGGACAGGAGAGGCGGCACTGTGCAGTATATATACAGGACAGGAGAGGCGGCACTGTGCAGTATATATACAGGACAGGAGAGGCGGCACTGTGCAGTATATATACAGGACAGGAGAGGCGGCACTGTGCAGTATATATACAGGACAGGAGAGGCGGCACTGTGCAGAATATATACAGGACAGGAGAGGCGACACTGTGCAGTATATATACAGGACAGGAGAGGCGGCACTGTGCAGAATATATACAGGACAGGAGAGGCGGCACTGTGCAGTATATATACAGGACAGGAGAGGCGGCACTGTGCAGTATATATACAGGACAGGAGAGGCGGCACTGTGCAGTATATATACAGGACAGGAGAGGCGGCACTGTGCAGTATATATACAGGACGGGAGAGGCGGCACTGTGCAGTATATATACAGGACAGGAGAGGCGGCACTGTGCAGTATATATACAGGACAGGAGAGGCGGCACTGTGCAGTATATATACAGGACGGGAGAGGCGGCACTGTGCAGTATATATACAGGACAGGAGAGGCGGCACTGTGCAGTATATATACAGGACAGGAGAGGCGGCACTGTGCAGTATATATACAGGACAGGAGAGGCGGCACTGTGCAGTATATATACAGGACAGGAGAGGCGGCACTGTGCAGTATATATACAGGACAGGAGAGGCGGCACTGTGCAGAATATATACAGGACGGGAGAGGCGGCACTGTGCAGTATATATACAGGACAGGAGAGGCGGCACTGTGCAGTATATATACAGGACAGGAGAGGCGGCACAGTGCAGTATATATACAGGACAGGAGAGGCGGCACAGTGCAGTATATATACAGGACAGGAGAGGCGGCACAGTGCAGTATATATACAGGACAGGAGAGGCGGCACTGTGCAGAATATATACAGGACAGGAGAGGCGGCCCTGTGCAGTATATATACAGGACAGGAGAGGCGGCACTGTGCAGTATATGTACAGGACAGGAGAGGCGGCACTGTGCAGTATATATACAGGACAGGAGAGGCGGCACAGTGCAGTATATATACAGGAAAGGATAGGCGGCCCTGTGCAGTATATATACAGGACAGGAGAGGCGGCACTGTGCAGTATATATACAGGACAGGAGAGGCGGCACAGTGCAGTATATATACAGGACAGGAGAGGCGGCACTGTGCAGTATATATACAGGACAGGAGAGGCGGCACTGTGCAGTATATATACAGGACAGGAGAGGCGGCACAGTGCAGTATATATACAGGACAGGAGAGGCGGCACTGTGCAGTATATATACAGGACAGGAGAGGCGGCACTGTGCAGTATATATACAGGACAGGAGAGGCGGCACTGTGCAGTATATATACAGGACAGGAGAGGCGGCACTGTGCAGTATATATACAGGACAGGAGAGGCGGCACAGTGCAGTATATATACAGGACAGGAGAGGCGGCACAGTGCAGTATATATACAGGACAGGGGAGGTGGCACTGTGCAGTATATATACAGGACAGGAGAGGCGGCAATGTGCAGTATATATACAGGACAGGAGAGGCGGCACAGTGCAGTATATATACAGGACAGGAGAGGTGGCACTGTGCAGTATATATACAGGACAGGAGAGGTGGCACTGTGCAGTATATATACAGGACAGGAGAGGCGGCACTGTGCAGTATATATACAGGACAGGAGAGGTGGCACTGTGCAGTATATATACGGGACAGGAGAGGCGTCACTGTGCAGTATATATACAGGACAGGAGAGGTGGCACTGTGCAGTATATATACAGGACAGGAGAGGCGGCACTGTGCAGTATATATACAGGACAGGAGAGGTGGCACTGTGCAGTATATATACAGGACAGGAGAGGTGGCACTGTGCAGTATATATACAGGACAGGAGAGGTGGCACTGTGCAGTATATATACAGGACAGGAGAGGTGGCACTGTGCAGTATATATACAGGACAGGAGAGGTGGCACTGTGCAGTATATATACAGGACAGGAGAGGTGGCACTGTGCAGTATATATACAGGACAGGAGAGGCGTCACTGTGCAGTATATATACAGGACAGGAGAGGTGGCACTGTGCAGTATATATACAGGACAGGAGAGGTGGCACTGTGCAGTATATATACAGGACAGGAGAGGTGGCACTGTGCAGTATATATACAGGACTTTCCCTCGCCGGCTCGGTGTCGTGCGCAGGTTTAGTGACACTTTACAGCTGTGTATAAAGCCATCAATCCACGTTCCGCCATCAGTACACTTTCCGCGCAGCGCGGCTTCGTCTTTCCGCCTGGCGAGCTTTTATCGGGTCATTTGCACTGTACGGCCGGTACAGCCGGAGTCAGTACATCTTATTGTCAGTGGAGCTGAGCTCGGCCATTAGTGAGGACCATGAATCGGCAAACGTGGCGGCGGGGGAGGGGGGCGCTCATCCGCAGACTAATGTTCACTCGTACATCATTCACAAATTGGTCCAAATGAATTAAACACGGCTCTGCTTAACATTACGAGGTTTAAATGGATTTTCTCTCCCCAGGTCTGTGCCCTATAATTGTGTTTATCCATCTTGCTGAGCCGCAGCTCGCGCCTGCGAACATCAGACCCGTCCAGGCGGCATTTTCTGCTCCACTGGCGGATTCACCATCGGATCATAACAGGTAATTCAAACAACAATTAGCCTGATGACAGACTGTATATCAATGTCGGCCCCCTCCCAGCCCCCTACAGCCAAGATGAATGACTGGCACCGTCCCTCAATCTCAATCATCACTGCGCTGCCACAGGAGATAAAGACGAGAAAACAGCGAGACGCCGACTCCAGAGTCACGACGACTCCACCAGGAGCAGGAGACTGTTCACACGAGGCATCAAAACCCTCCTAAATAAGAAATGCTTCAAATCCTGCAACAAGAAGCCCCATTCACTTCAATGGGAGAACGCACTTCTAATGAATTTGTGGAGTTTTTCTTCCATATAATAGATGTTTCATGGCGCAAGATGAAGGGTTTCAGCTTCCAGTCCAGGTAATGCTTTATATTAAAAAATCTGTTACAAATATATATATATATACCACACTACAGATATACACATCACGAGGTCTGCATAATGGAGGATAGAACCAGATACAAGTGATGTAACCAGACGCGTTTCGAACATTCCATGTCGTCATAGACTTTCAGGTTAGTCTTTTCCTACCAAGTCTAAAAACACATGGAATGTTCAAAACGCGTCTGGTTACATCACTTATATCTGGTTACATCCTCCATTATACAGTGTATATCTGTAGTGGGCATATATATTTTTTAACACAAAGCATGTACCATAGACTGGTGGCTGAAACCCTTCATCTCGCGCCAAAGAATTGACATGAAACGTCTACTGCCTGTGCAGGCGCTATTGCTACACCCTGGGGAGGTGCACCTCCGCCCATTGGAAGAAAATGGCTTTCCACATAATCAATGTCCTGTCTGATAATCTGACACACACATTTGACAATCCGCCAGCTATCAGGCCCCATGGATGCCGAAATAAGGGAGGGCATCGATGAGATCAACGGCTCCAAAGTGAAATCAACACCTGAGATAAAATCTTTATAGACGGAGGATTCCTCCGAATCGGTGACGCCGTGTTATAGGATAGTGCAAAGGGCGCTGGGAGGTTTCCTGGGCCGGCGGCCATTCTCCTTCCAAATGACCCAGAGTAAACAGATTATTCATGGCAGTGACCTCATCAGCACCCGATAACTGCACCTGAGCGGGCGCCGACCCACCCAGCGACAACATGAGTCACGCCTGAGCCATGGAGATAGCAAGAGATCTGCAAACTCATTCATATCCTGAGATAGGAGGGTGGGCAGCAGGGCGGCGGTGGGCAGGAGGGAGGCGGTGGGCAGGAAGGAGGCGGTGGGCAGGAGGGAGGCGGTGGGCAGGAGGGAGGCGGTGGGCAGGAGGGCGGCGGTGGGCAGGAGGGCGGCCAGGGGTCCTCTGCACTCAGCAAAATGACCTATCTGGACTGGATCAGCTGCCACATAACCTTGAGGTCAGATACAATGTATCACTCAGAGTCCAGCAGGACAATCATTAGAGACAAAGTCGCTGCTCTCATATCTCACAAAGGGGAGGAATACAATATTAGAGTGCAAGCTCCAGTGCAGCAGTTCTCCTGGTGCATATAGAGGTATTGGAGGAGATCTGCTCATAATAGTGAAAGAATTCACGATTTCTGGGATTTTGGGCCTCAAAGACTTGTCCTCACCACTGAAAAAAAATCACAAATCTGCTCATACTTTATGTTTGTTACAATGTATCAGTGCAGGTAAACTATATCAGTCTCTTGTCCACTCTGTATGACATGCACCTGTCACCAGGGCACAAGTGGTCAATGTTTGCTCTTACTTTATGGCTACTGTTCCCCTCCCCGGGTCTTCACCCTCTTACACAGGTCCAGAGATAAGAACTATTTTATTTAGTACAAATATTTATGCTCTTTACTAAGGAGGCGTGGCTCACAGCCTAAACACATGCCCCCGAGGAACAGATATATATATGATATAATAATACTATTTATTCATTTATATAGTGCTAGTAATTCCACAGCACTTTACATACATCAGTAATGTTGTCTCCATTGAGGCTCACAATCTCAACACCCTATCAGTATGTCTTTACATATATAGACGATTCCCTTCAGATCCTCCCCTTCATCTATCTATCTATCTATCTATCTATCTATCTCTCTATCTATCCATCCTCTCCGTTTCCACACATGGAGATATCACCTGAGCTCTGGATGTAGATATAATACACAGAATTCAGGGCTCCTCGGTGGTTGAGCTCTGGACAATGTCGTCATCTGAGGGAACATTATAAAATGATCTGTTTATAATTTCTGCATCGTTCTGACGTTTCCAGAAGTTATTTTCAGCCTCAGTGAAGGGCACCCCGGGGTGCACAGATGGATGCAGTTACAGGACTTCACTTAACCCCTCCGATGCCAAATGCAGAAACACTAATAAGCCAAGACTGGAAAAAGTATACATAACGAGGCGACACCAATCACCGGGACTCCATTCCTCTACACAGAATCTACAGAGAAACGAGCGGATTACAGATCACTGATCAATGGATCAACTGCAATATTCAGACACGGAACACAAATCCAGCTAATATGTGTCTAATATTCATCTATCAATGAATCGTTCAATGTCATATCAATCCAGAAACTATTTTTCTATCTCCGATCTATACTCTCTATCTACTTCTGTATCTATTATCTATCCTTTATCTGTGTATCATCTATCATCTGTAATATATATATATATAATCTATTTCTCTATTATCTATCCATCCATTATCTATGCATCATCTACAGTATATCTATTATCTAACTTGGACAGCATGGTGGCTCAGTGGTTAGCACTGTATATGGTGGATCAGTGGTTAGCACTGTATATGGTGGCTCAGTGGTTAGCACTGTATATGGTGGATCAGTGGTTAGCACTGTATATGGTGGGTCAGTGGTTAGCACTGTATATGGTGGCTCAGTGGTTAGCACTGTATATGGTGGCTCAGTGGTTAGCACTGTATATGGTGGCTCAGTGGTTAGCACTGTATATGGTGGCTCAGTTGTTAGCACTGTATATGGTGGCTCAGTGGTTAGCACTGTATACGGTGGCTCAGTGGTTAGCACTGTATATAGTGGCTCAGTGGTTAGCACTGTATATGGTGGCTCAGTTGTTAGCACTGTATATGGTGGCTCAGTGTTAGCACTGTATATGGTGGCTCAGTGGTTAGCACTGTATATGGTGGCTCAGTGGTTAGCACTGTATACGGTGGCTCAGTGGTTTAGCACTGTATGATGGCTCAGTGGTTAGCACTGTATATAGGTGGCTCAGTTGTTAGCACTGTATATGGTGGCTCAGTGGTTAGCACTGTATACGGTGGCTCAGTGGTTAGCACTGTATATGGTGGCTCAGTGGTTAGCACTGTATATGGTGGCTCAGTTGTTAGCACTGTATATGGTGGCTCAGTGGTTAGCACTGTATATCGGTGGCTCAGTGGTTAGCACTGTATATGGTGGATCAGTGGTTAGCACTGTATATGGTGGCTCAGTGGTTAGCACTGTATATGGTGGATCAGTGGTTAGCACTGTATATGGTGGCTCAGTGGTTAGCACTGTATATGGTGGCTCAGTGGTTAGCACTGTATGGTGGCTCAGTGGTTAGCACTGTATACGGTGGCTCAGTGGTTAGCACTGTATGGTGGCTCAGTGGTTAGCACTGTATATGGTGGCTCAGTGGTTAGCACTGTATATGGTGGCTCAGTGGTTAGCACTGTATATGGTGGATCAGTTGGTTAGCACTGTATATGGTGGCTCAGTGGTTAGCACTGTATATGGTGGCTCAGTGGTTAGCACTGTATGGTGGCTCAGTGGTTAGCACTGTATATGGTGGATCAGTGGTTAGCACTGTATATGGTGGCTCAGTGGTTAGCACTGTATATGGTGCCTCAGTGGTTAGCACTGTATATGGTGGCTCAGTGGTTAGCACTGTATGGTGGCTCAGTGGTTAGCACTGTATATGGTGGCTCAGTGGTTAGCACTGTATGGTGGCTCAGTGGTTAGCACTGTATATGGTGGCTCAGTGGTTAGCACTGTATGGTGGCTCAGTGGTTAGCACTGTATGGTGGCTCAGTGGTTAGCACTGTTATGGTGGCTCAGTGGTTAGCACTGTATGGTGGCTCCAGTGGTTAGCACTGTATGGTGGCTCAGTGGTTAGCACTGTATGGTGGCTCAGTGGTTAGCACTGTATATGGTGGCTCATGTTAGACTGTTAGGTGGCTCATGGTTAGCATGTATGGTGGCTCAGTGGTTAGCACTGTATGGTGGCTCAGTGGTTAGCACTGTATGGTGGCTCAGTGGTTAGCACTGTATTGGTGGCTCAGTGGTTAGCACTGTATATGGTGGCTCAGTGGTTAGCACTGTATGGTGGCTCAGTGGTTAGCACTGTATATGGTGGCTCAGTGGTTAGCACTGTATATGGTGGCTCAGTGGTTAGCACTGTATGGTGGCTCAGTGGTTTTATGCACTGTTATTAGGTGGCTCAGTGGTTAGCACTGTATATGGTGGGGGGGCTCAGTGGTTAGCACTGTATAGTTCATGTACATGTGTGGCTCAGTGGTTAGCACTGTATGGTGGCTCAGTGGTTAGCACTGTAAATAGGTGGTCAGTGGTTGCACTGATGGTGTCGGTTAGCACTAGTATATGGTGGCTCAGTGGTTAGCCTGTATATGGTGGCTCAGTGGTTAGCACTGTATATGGTGGCTCAGTGGTTAGCCTGTATATGGTGGCTCAGTGGTTAGCACTGTATATGGTGGCTCAGTGGTTAGCACTGTATATGGTGGCTCAGTGGTTAGCACTGTATGGTGGCTCAGTGGTTAGCACTGTGTATGGTGGCTCAGTGGTTAGCACTGTATGGTGGCTCAGTGGTTAGCACTGTATACGGTGGCTCAGTGGTTAGCACTGTATGGTGGCTCAGTGGTTAGCACTGTATATGGTGGCTCAGTGGTTAGCACTGTATGGGGCTCAGTGGTTAGCACTGTATATGGTGGCTCAGTGGTTAGCACTGTATGTGTATGAGACTGTTGTGCTCAGTGGTTAGCATGTGTATGGTGGCTCAGTGGTTAGCACTGATATGGTGGCTCAGTGGTTAGCACTGTATATGGTGGCTCAGTGGTTAGCACTGTATATGGTGGCTCAGTGGTTAGCACTGTATATGTGGCTCAGTGGTTAGCACTGTATATGGTGGCTCAGTGGTTAGCACTGTATATGGTGGCTCAGTGGTTAGCACTGTATATGGTGGCTCAGTGGTTAGCACTGTATATGGTGGCTCAGTGGTTAGCACTGTATATGGTGGCTCAGTGGTTAGCACTGTATATGGTGGCTCAGTGGTTAGCACTGTATATGGTGGCTCAGTGGTTAGCACTTAAGTGCTCATGTTAGCACTGTATATGGTGGCTCAGTGGTTAGCACTGTATGGTGGCGCAGTGGTTAGCATTGTATGGTGTCTCAGTGGTTAGCACTGTATATGATGGCTCAGTGGTTAGCACAGTATATGGTGGGTCAGCGGTTAGCACTGTATGGTGGCTCAGTGGTTAGCACTGTATGGTGGCTCACTGATTAGCACTGAATACGGTGGCTCAGTGGTTAGCACTGTATATGGTGGCTCAGTGGTTAGCACTGTATATGGTGGCTCAGTGGTTAGCACTGTATATGGTGGCTCATTGGTTAGCACTGTATAGGGTGGCTCAGTGGTTAGCACTGTATAGGGTGGCTCAGTGGTTAGCACTGTATATGGTGGCTCAGTGGTTAGCACTGTATATGGTGGCTCAGTGGTTAGCACTGTATATGGTGGCTCAGTGGTTAGCACTGTATATGGTGGCTCAGTGGTTAGCACTGTATATGGTGGCTCAGTGGTTAGCACTGTATATGGTGGCTCAGTGGTTAGCACTGTATATGGTGGCTCAGTGGTTAGCACTGTATATGGTGGCTCAGTGGTTAGCACTGTATATGGTGGCTCAGTGGTTAGCACTGTATATGGTGGCTCAGTGGTTAGCACTGTATATGGTGGCTCAGGGTTAGCACTGTATGGTGGCTCAGTGGTTAGCACTGTATATGGTGGCTCAGTGGTTAGCACTGTATATGGTGGCTCAGTGGTTAGCACTGTATGGTGGCTCAGTGGTTAGCACTGTATATGGTGGCTCAGTGGTTAGCTCTGTATATGGTGGCTCAGTGGTTAGCACTGTATGGTGGCTCAGTGGTTAGCACTGTATGATGGCTCAGTGGTTAGCACTGTATGGTGGCTCAGTGGTTAGCACTGTATGGTGGCTCAGTAGTTAGCACTGTATATGGTGGCTCAGTGGTTAGCACTGTATATGGTGGCTCAGTGGTTAGCTCTGTATATGGTGGCTCAGTGGTTAGCGCTGTATATGGTGGCTCAGTGGTTAGCACTGTATATGGTGGCTCAGTGGTTAGCACTGTATACGGTGGCTCAGTGGTTAGCACTGTATATGGTGGCTCAGTGGTTAGCACTGTATATGGTGGCTCAGTGGTTAGCACTGTATATGGAGGCTCAGTGGTTAGCACTGTATATGGTGGCTCAGTGGTTAGCACTGTATATGGTGGCTCAGTGGTTAGCACTGTATACGGTGGCTCAGTGGTTAGCACTGTATATGGTGGCTCAGTTGTTAGCACTGCATGGTGGCTCAGTGGTTAGCACTGTATACGGTGGCTCAGTGGTTAGCACTGTATATGGTGGCTCAGTGGTCAGCACTGTATATGGTGGCTCAGTGGTCAGCACTGTATATGGTGGCTCAGTGGTTAGCAATGTATATGGTGGCTCAGTGGTTAGCAATGTATATGGTGGCACAGTGGTTAGCACTGTATATGGTGGCTCAGTGGTTAGCACTGTATATGGTGGCTCAGTGGTTAGCACTGTATACGGTGGCTCAGTGGTTAGCACTGTATACGGTGGCTCAGTGGTTAGCACTGTATATGGTGGCTCAGTGGTTAGCACTGTATATGGTGGCTCAGTGGTCAGCACTGTATATGGTGGCTCAGTGGTTAGCACTGTATATGGTAGGTCAGTGGTTAGCACTGTATATGGAGGCTCAGTGGTTAGCACTGTATACGGTGGCTCAGTGGTTAGCACTGTATATGGTGGCTCAGTGGTTAGCACTGTATGGTGGCTCAGTGGTTAGCACTGTATGGTGGCTCAGTGGTTAGCACTGTATGGTGGATCAGTGGTTAGCACTGTATGGTGGCTCAGTGGTTAGCACTGTATATGGTGGCTCAGTGGATAGCACTGTATGGTGGCTCAGTGGTTAGCACTGTATGGTGGCTCAGTGGTTAGCACTGTATGGTGGCTCAGTGGTTAGCACTGTATGGTGGCTCAGTGGTTAGCACTGTATGGTGGCTCAGTGGTTAGCACTGTATGGTGGCTCAGTGGTTAGCACTGTATATGGTGGCTCAGTGGTTAGCACTGTATATGGTGGCTCAGTGGTTAGCACTGTATGGTGGCTCAGTGGTTAGCACTGTATATGGTGGCTCAGTGGTTAGCACTGTATATGGTGGCTCAGTGGTTATCACTGTATATGGTGGCTCAGTGGTTAGCACTGTATATGGTGGCTCAGTGGTTAGCACTGTATATGGTGGCTCAGTGGTTAGCACTGTATATGGTGGCTCAGTGGTTAGCACTGTATATGGTGGCTCAGTGGTTAGCACTGTATATGGTGGCTCAGTGGTTAGCACTGTATACGGTGGCTCAGTGGTTAGCACTGTATATGGTGGCTCAGTGGTTAGCACTGTATACGGTGGCTCAGTGGTTAGCACTGTATATGGTGGCTCAGTGGTTAGCACTGTATGGTGGCTCAGTGGTTAGCTCTGCAGTCTTGCAGTGCTGAGGTCCTGGATTTATTTCCCGCCAAGGGTAAGATCTGTAAGGAGTTTGTATGTTCTCCACATGTTTGTGTGGGTTTCCTCCAACACTTGATAGACATACAGATAGGATGTTTAGATTGTGAGCTCCAATGGGGACAGTGATGCAAATGTATGTAAAGCGCTGTGAAATTAATAGCACTATATGGATAAATATTATTATTAAATATTATATATTATCTATCTATATATAATCTATTACCTATGTATCATCTATGTATTATCTATCTGTATATCATCTATCTTTCCATTTATTTCTCTATTACCTATGTATAATGTATGATCTATCTACAGTATATCTATGCATCGTCTATTTTTTATCTATATATAGTCTATTATCTTTCTGCATATCTTTATTTATCTATCATCTATCAATTATCTGTATATCTCGCTATAGGCCCAGTTACACACAGATAATTGTGCAGAGATTGTTGGCAGATCTCTGGTTGCAGTGAAATCATGGACACATTGTTTCATATTGTGGCTGTGTACAAATGTAACAATGTGTCCATGATTTCACTGCAACCAGAGATCTGCCAACAATCTCTGCACAATTATCTGTGTGTGACGTGGCCCTATCTAATATCTATCTATCTATCTATATCTATCTAAAGAGTATATCTATTCTATCTATCTATCTATCTATGTGTCTATCTATCTATTCATTATCTATCTATCTAATATCTATGTGTCTATCTATCTATTCATTATCTATCTATCTATCTATGTGTCTATCTATCTATTCATTATCTATCTAATATCTATCTATCTATCTATCTATCTGTAATACTGGGGGATGTGTACTATCTATCTATCTATCTATCTATCTATCTATGTGTCTATCTATCTATTCATTATCTATCTATCTAATATCTATCTATCTAATATCTATCTATCTATCTAATTATCTATCTATCTATCTATCTAATATCTATCTATCTATCTATCTAATATCTATCTATCTATCTATCTAATATCTATTGATCTTGTATCTCCTATGGAGGAGGTTTATCATTGTGAACGTCACTTTTCCTTTTAGCCGTTGACTTTTTCTGTTCCATACTCCTCTCGGCGCCTCACGATGTTTGATAAATTGACCCATCTTTCCATATAACATTTCTACTTTCTCCCCATCACTTACTAGGACAGATTCATCGTCTTTTGCAACTTTTTTTTAAAATCACAATTGATACATTTGGCCTCCAGTTAAGTTACATAGATCACCCCCCACACACACTCCCCCACTCCACCCCCACACACACACCCACACACCCCTGCACACACATGCAACCCCTCCCCCCACACACACCACCCCACTTACACACACATGCACACCCCATACACACACAAGCGCACACATAAGTAACCCCTCCCCCCACACATGTACACCCCACACACACACACCATACACATACATGCGCACACACACACCCCATACACACACTATACACACACACCCCATACACACACTATACACACACACACACACACACACCATACACACACCACACACACACCCCATACACACACCACACACACACCCCATACACACCACACACACACGCACCCCCATACACATACACACCCCATACACACACATGCACACACACACCCCATACACACAGACCATACACACACATGCACACACACACCCCATACACACACACCATACACACACATGCACACACATGCACGCACACCCCACACACACACACAATAATATCCATTTTTCCATAGTGGAATCCAAGTAATAGTGCTCCTACGATCCGTGGCATCAAGACCCCTTGGATTTCTGTACACACAAGTGCGGACCCAGCAGCAGCTGTAAGGACGCAGACACTAGTTGTGGGTTGTGAAGGGTTTTATGTTTCCCCATCAGACCCGCTGCGCTCAGTTTGTCTCTCACTTGCAGATATTTGCACTTTTCCATAGCGGCAAAGCAATGAGAAAATGTCAAAAAGTCACAATTTGTTTGCAAAAAATTCAATGTTTGACAATTGACAATTTGATGGCCCCTAAGTGTCACTAAGGGTATCGTTACACGTCACAACATTGCAGGCAATGTCACAGGCAATTTGCTGGTTGCAGTGAAATCATGGACACATTGTTACATTTGTACACGGCAACAAGATAGAACAATGTGTCCATGATGTCACTGCAACCAGCAAATTACCAGTGAAATTGCCTGCAATATTGCCACGTGTGACCGTACCCTATAAGTCAGAGGAGGTGAATACAATGTATCATCCGGACTCTGGAATATTTGTAAACATTTTTTTTTCCAATAAAGTGACAATAAATATAAATTTCATTCACACAAAATATTAAATTGATGAGAAATGTGGGCAGGTTCCCCGTCTCCTGGGATCGGCGCTCCGCTCATACACCGGGGTGCACCGGGCTCCTCTCCGCCACGTGGACACAAAGGAGTTAAGATCGGAGGGTAGAAAGGTGAAAAACAAAGCGAGGATGCAGCAGCAGCAGCCGCCTACAGGCAAAGGCAGAATTTATTTACTGCACGGCCTAAATAGCGGCAGGATAAAAGCAGGTGATTGCCGGATGACATTTGGCTTTGTTTACAGCAGCACAACCCATCAGCTCACTCAAAAGGGATCAATACGGAGAGATTCGGATTGTGCGGATCAAACAGAATACCTTTGTTCATCCACTTGGGCTTCGGCTCTGAGCAAACAGCAACACAGCGCAACAATCCCAGTTTAGTAACAAGAAGAGAAAAATCTGGAAAAAAAAAATATATTACTTACTTTTCTTTTCTTTTTATGTTTTCCAGAAATTAATAAAAACTTTTTGTTACTTCAGTAAAGACGGAAAGTGGCGCGGAGGGCGAGGTCAGATATCACACCCCCCGGCGATGCCAGGCAATGCCTAGGGGGTGGAGGGCAAGGTCAGATATCACACCCCCCGGCGATGCCAGGCAATGCCTAGGGGGTGGAGGGCGAGGTCAGATATCACACCCCCCGGCGATGCCAGGCAATGCCTAGGGGGTGGAGGGCAAGGTCAGATATCACACCCCCCGGCGATGCCAGGCAATGCCTAGGGGGTGGAGGGCGAGGTCAGATATCACACCCCCCGGCGATGCCAGGCAATGCCTAGGGGGTGGAGGGCAAGGTCAGATATCACACCCCCCGGCGATGCCAGGCAATGCCTAGGGGGTGGAGGGCGAGGTCAGATATTACACCCCCCGGCGATGCAAGGCAATGCCTAGGGGGTGGAGGGCGAGGTCAGATATCACACCCCCCGGCGATGCCAGGCAATGCCTAGGGGGTGGAGGGCAAGGTCAGATATCACACCCCCCGGCGATGCCAGGCAATGCCTAGGGGGTGGAGGGCGAGGTCAGATATTACACCCCCCGGCGATGCCAGGCAATGCCTAGGGGGTGGAGGGCGAGGTCAGATATCACACCCCCCGGCGATGCCAGGCAATGCCTAGGGGGTGGAGGGCAAGGTCAGATATCACACCCCCCGGCGATGCCAGGCAATGCCTAGGGGGTGGAGGGCGAGGTCAGATATTACACCCCCCGGCGATGCCAGGCAATGCCTAGGGGGTGGAGGGCGAGGTCAGATATCACACCCCCCGGCGATGCCAGGCCATGCCTAGGGGGTGGAGGGCGAGGTCAGATATCACACCCCCCCGGCGATGCCAGGCCATGCCTAGGGGGTGGAGGGCGAGGTCAGATATCACACCCCCCGGCGATGCCAGGCAATGCCTAGGGGATGGAGGGCGAGGTCAGATATCACACCCCCCGGCGATGCCAGGCAATGCCTAGGGGGTGGAGGGCGAGGTCAGATATCACACCCCCCAGCGATGCCAGGCAATGCCTAGGGGGTGGAGGGCGAGGTCAGATATCACACCCCCCAGCGATGCCAGGCAATGCCTAGGGGGTGGAGGGCGAGGTCAGATATCACACCCCCCAGCGATGCCAGGCAATGCCTAGGGGGTGGAGGGCGAGGTCAGATATCACACCCCCCGGCGATGCCAGGCAATGCCTAGGGGTGGAGGGCGAGGTCAGATATCACACCCCCCGGCGATGCCAGCAATGCCTAGGGGTGGAGGGCGAGGTCAGATATCACACCCCCCAGCGATGCCAGGCAATGCCTAGGGGTGGAGGGCGAGGTCAGATATCACACCCCCCAGCGATGCCAGGCAATGCCTAGGGGGTGGAGGGCGAGGTCAGATATCACACCCCCCGGCGATGCCAGGCAATGCCTAGGGGTGGAGGGCGAGGTCAGATATCACACCCCCCGGCGATGCCAGCCAATGCCTAGGGGGTGGAGGGCAAGGTCAGATATCACACCCCCCGGCGATGCCAGGCAATGCCTAGGGGGTGGAGGGCGAGGTCAGATATCACACCCCCCGCGATGCCAGGCCAATGCCTAGGGGGTGGAGGGCGAGGTCAGATATCACACCCCCCGCGATGCCAGGCAATGCCTAGGGGGTGGAGGGCGAGGTCAGATATCACACCCCCCGGCGATGCCAGCAATGCCTAGGGGGTGGAGGGCAAGGTCAGATATCACACCCCCCGGCGATGCCAGCCAATGCCTAGGGGGTGGAGGGCAAGGTCAGATATCACACCCCCCGGCGATGCCAGGCAATGCCTAGGGGGGGAGGGCGAGGTCAGATATCACACCCACCGGCGATGCCAGGCAATGCCTAGGGGTGGAGGGCGAGGTCAGATATCACACCCACCGGCGATGCCAGGAATGAGACCATGGGAGGAGCGAGGCCCAGAGTATAACAGGGATGCACCAAGTACATACTGCCAGGATGAGGGAGGATGGAGAGGAATGATACCAGACATAAGGAGGTATGAATGGATGGAGACGGACGATGGAGGATGGATGGATGGATGGATGATGGACGGATGGAGGATGGATGGAGGGATGGACGGAGGGATGGATGGATGGAGGAGGACGGATGGAGGATGGATGGAGGGATGGATGGATGGATGGAGGGAGGGACGGATGGAGGGATGGATGGAGGGATGGATGGAGGATGGAGGGAGGAGGAGGATGGATGGAGGGATGGATGGAGGGATGGATGGAGGGATGGATGGAGGGATGGAGGAGGGATGGATGGATGGAGGGATGGATGGAGGGATGGATGGAGGGATGGAGGGAGGGATGGAGGGAGGAGGGGGGAGATGGAGGGAGGGATGGACGGAGGGAGGGAATGGATGGATGGAGGGAGGGAGGGAGGGAGGGAGGGAGGGATGGATGGAGGGATGGATGGATGGATGGAGGGATGGATGGATGGATGGATGGAGGGATGGAGGGATGGATGGAGGGAGGGAGAGATGGAAGGAGGGATGGATGGAGGGATGGATGGAGGGATGGATGGATAACCAAAAAAACAGAGGCACTCCAAAAAATTCAAAAATAAAGGATGTATTCAGCCCCTCTTTCCTGTAGCCTCCAACCTGGATCGGGCCCCATCCATCGTTCCTCTAGCTCTCACCCTGGTTCTGACCTATCCATTGCTCTTATAGCCTCCACCCTGGATCTTCCCCATATATTGTTCCTATAGTTCCCACCTTGGATCTGCCCCTACAATTTCTATAGCCCTCATCTTATATGTGCCCCCATGCATCATGTGTATAGATACCACCCTGGATCTGCCCCCATCCATCGTTCTTTTAGCCCCAACCTTGGATCTGCCCCCATCCTTCGCTTCTATAGTTGCCACCTTGGATCTGCCCCCATCCTTCGCTTCTATAGTTGCCACCTTGGATCTGCCCCCATCCTTCGCTTCTATAGTTGCCACCTTGGATCTGCCCCCATCCTTCGCTTCTATAGTTGCCACCTTGGGTCTGCCACCATACATCGTTCCTATAGCCCCCACAATTCCTCTATCCCCCACCTTAGAGGTGCCCCCATCGATCCTTTCTCTAGCCCCCACTTTGGATCTTCCCCCATCCATCGTTCCTCTAGCCCCCACCTTGAAGGTGCCCTTATCTATTGTTCCTCTAGACCCGACCTGGGATCTGCCCCAATCCACGGTTCCTCCAGCTCACCAGGCAATTCTAATGTGTATATGATCGTCTCAATCTGAATTTGATAGATGGAGAGAACGTCAGCTGTGACATCTTACAGGGAGAAGACGCCAATTTATCAGCATCGGAACAAAGTTCTCACTTAATGCAAGAACAGGTAGAAAAAAAGACTCTGACCACAGATGGAAAAATCAACATATCAGGAGCCAAGACTGAGCTACAGCTCATTACCAGCAGAGACACAGCAATGACGGCACAGTCAACACCAGCGGCAAAACCTCCTGAACGTAAGTGGACATATAGGACTTCATATACATAATGGCGGCTCCAAGGGAGACTCTAGGAAGGTGAACACTAAACTCCCATGTAGGAGGAGTGCAGCACATTGTGCCATTACAGATGTCACATGGGAAATGTCAACGCTTTCATAGTCACCACAAAAATGCAACCATCAGACCACAGCCAACTTCTCCTGTACTTGAAATCTACAGAGAAACTACATACAACATCAGAGATACAGCCAATACAGCCAACCAGAGATCTCATCAGCCAGAGACGCGGCCCGCCAGAGACGCGGCCCCCCAGAGACGCGGCCCTCCAGAGACGCGGCCCCCCAGAGACGAGGCCCCCCAGAGACGAGGCCCCCCAGAGACGCGGCCCGCCAGAGACGCGGCCCCCCAGAGACGCGGCCCTCCAGAGACGCGGCCCCCCAGAGACGAGGCCCCCCAGAGACGAGGCCCGCCAGAGACACGGCCCGCCAGAAAAGTGGCCCGCCAGAGACGCGGCCCCCCAGAGACGCTGCCCGCCAGAGACGAGGCCCGCCAGAGACGCGGCCCGCCAGAGACGCGGCCCGCCAGAGACGCGGCCCGCCAGAGACGCGCCCCGCCAGAGACGCGCCCCGCCAGAGACACGGCCCGCCAGAGACGCACCCCGCCAGAGACGCGCCCCGCCAGAGACGCGCCCCGCCAGAGACGCGCCCCGCCAGAGACACGGCCCGCCAGAGACGCACCCCGCCAGAGACGCACCCCGCCAGAGACACAGAATGCAATAATTAAACTGTTCAATATTGTGCTGAGGGCCGGCTACTTCCCCCGTACCTGGACCAAGGCCTCATCACACCCATCCACAAGAACGGTGACAGGTATGACCCAGCCAACTACAGAGGCATATGTGTCAGCAGCAAGTGGGAAAACTGTTCAACAGTATCCTGAACAAGAGGATCCTCACCTTCCTCACCGAGCACAACGTCCTCCGCAAGAGCCAAGCAGGGTTCATGCCGAACCACCGCACCACTGACCACATCTACACCCTGCACCGCACCACTGACCACATCTACACCCTGCACCGCACCACTGACCACATCTACACCCTGCACCGCACCACTGACCACATCTATACCCTGCACCGCACCACTGACCACATCTATACTCTGCACCGCACCACTGACCACATCTATACTCTGCACCGCACCACTGACCACATCTATACCCTGCACCGCACCACTGACCACATCTATACTCTGCACCGCACCACTGACCACATCTATACTCTGCACCGCACCACTGACCACATCTATACCCTGCACCGCACCACTGACCACATCTATACCCTGCACCGCACCACTGACCACATCTACACCCTGCACCGCACCACTGACCACATCTATACCCTGCACCGCTGACCACATCTATACCCTGCACCACACCACTGACCACATCTATACCCTGCACCGCACCACTGACCACATCTACATCCTGCACCGCACCACTGACCACATCTACACTCTGCACCGCACCACCGACCACATCTATACCCTGCACCGCACCACTGACCACATCTATACCCTGCACCACACCACTGACCACATCTATACCCTGCACTGTACCACTGACCACATCTAGACCCTGCACCGCACCACCGACACACATCTACACCCTGCACCGCACCACCGACCACCTCTACACCCTGCACCGCACCACTGACCACCTCTACACCCTGCACCGCACCACTGACCACATCTATACCCTGCACCGTACCACTGACCACATCTATACCCTGCACCGCACCACTGACCACATCTATACCCTGCACCACACCACTGACCACATCTACTACCCTGCACCGCACCACTGACCACATCTACACCCTGCACCGCACCACCGACCACATCTACACCCTGCACCGCACCACCGACCACATCTACACCCTGCACCGCACCACCGACCACATCTACACCCTGCACCGCACCACCGACCACATCTAGACCCTGCACCGCACCACCGACCACATCTACACCCTGCACCGCACCACCGACCACATCTACACCCTGCACCGCACCACTGACCACATCTACACTCTGCACAGCACCACTGACCACATCTACACTCTGCACAGCACCACTGACCACATCTATACCCTGCACCGTACCACTGACCACATCTACACTCTGCACCGCACCACTGACCACATCTATACTCTGCACCGCACCACTGACCACATCTATACCCTGCACTGCACCACTGACCACACCTATACTCTGCACCGCACCACTGACCACATCTACACCCTGCACCACACCACTGACCACATCTATACCCTGCACCGTACCACTGACCACATCTATACTCTGCACCGCACCACTGACCACATCTACACCCTGCACCGCACCACTGACCACATCTACACCCTGCACCGCACCACTGACCACATCTATACCCTGCACCGCACCACTGACCACACCTATACCCTGCACCGTACCACTGACCACATCTATACCCTGCACCGCACCACTGACCACATCTATACCCTGCACCGTACCACTGACCACATCTATACTCTGCACCGCACCACTTACACATCTATACTCTGCACCGCACCACTGACCACATCTATACTCTGCACCGCACCACTGACCACATCTATACTCTGCACCGTACCACTGACCACATCTATACCCTGCACCGTACCACTGACCACATCTACACCCTGCACCGTATCACTGACCACATCTATACCTAGCACCGATACATCTACACCCTGCACCACACACTGACCACATCTACACCCTGCACCGCACCATGACCACATCTACACACCTGCACCACACCACTGACCACATCTTACCCTGCACCGCACCACTGACCACATCTATACCCTGCACCGCACCATGACCACACTTACCTGACGCACCATGACACACTATACCCTGCACTGCACCACATGACCACATCTACACCCTGCACCGCACCATTGACCACATCTATACCCTGCACTGCACCACTGACCACACCTATACCCTGCACCACACCACTGACCACATCTATACCCTGCATAACCTCTTTCAGAGACACGTCCACAATACAAAAAATGGGAAGATATACGCTTGTTTCGTGGACTTCAATAAGTTCTACAACTCAGTGTGGTCCCGACCCATTTGTAAAACTGGTGGAGAGCGGAATAGGAGGAAAGACCTTCGAAGTCATCAAGAGCCGCTACATCGGGAGCGTTTGCAGCAGGAGTGTGAAGAGCAGCTTATGTCCAGCAGAGCCGCGGAGTCAGACAAGGCTGCAGCTTAAGGCGAACGCTCTTCAACATTTACATCAACGAGCGGCCACCGATCTGGAGTCCTCGAGGCACCAGGTCTCACCCGCCATGATGCCCAGGTCTAGTGTATGGAAATGACCTACTACTGCCGTCACCAACCGAGAAAGGCCTAGAAGACAACCTGCTAATCTATAGAGAAACTCAAGTCTACATGAGCATTACCAATCAACTCAAAGAAAACGAACATCATGGTGTTCAGAGGAGAAAGACATAGATAGATAGATAGATAGATAGATAGATAGATAGATAGATAGATAGATAGATAGATAGATAGATAGATAAGATAGATAGATAGATAGATAGATAGAGTTGGATTTTAGTATTCCGGCACCCTCTCGTAGACGAGGGTCTTTCACTGGATGTGTGGATCCTTCTATGATTTGGTGAGGGGGCGGTAGACGTTGCCCCCTTCTCTCGTCTTCAATGACTCCGAGCCCTCACCAGCAGGACAAAAGCCGATCTTGCCGCTTGCACAGCTGAGCTTTTAGTAACTTGGAGACACAGCAGAGCCCTCGCCTCTCCGCAGAGCGCTCCGCCGGCTTCTACAATGCACAGAAAGCTCTTGTTCTGCTGCACAATCAGACAAAAGAGCAGTGGGTCAGAGCGCGGCCGTGCTCAAGGCTCGGATCTGAGCGTCTCCTGGTCGTACCGCTGTGAACCGCTGTCATGTAAGGTAAAGCAGCGGCTGGCAGCAAAACCAGGAGCTGGCAACACAGCAGGGGTATCAGAAGGTACTGAGCCAAGAAAAAGTACCCGGGCCCCGATTATAGGGCCCAGACAGAGATTTACTGCACCTCGGGCAAAGATTCCAAGGGTTTATGTCTAAAAACTCTGCCCATGGCTTGATGGTGCCCGCTTACTGCCAGGACCCGTGACACATGCCCTGCACCAGAGACGTGTTGGCACACCCCTGGCTCCCACGTGTGGTTCAGTGCTGTAGACTCTACATGTGGTTTGGTTCTGCTGGAGACGATCAGTCTGTAACTGACAATAAGCCCAACAGACGTCTCCTGACATCCTCTGTGCTGCTGGGATCTGCTCCTTCCTCTATGTATCTCTGTGACCTCCTATAAGATCAGTGACCTCCTATCCTGAAATCCTCTGTGCTGCTGGGATCTGCTCCTTACTCTATGTATCTCTGTGACCTCCTATAAGATCAGTGACCTCCTATCCTGAAATCCTCTGTGCTGCTGGGACCTGCTCCTTCAGCTATGTACCTCAGTCTGTGACCTTCCGTAAGATCAGCACATTACTCTCCTGAAATACTCTGCGCTCTATGGTATGTACTTTGTAACTTGCAGGGACCTCTCAGGAGATCTGCACAATCGGCTCCTCAAATACTCTGTGCTGCTGAAAACGCCCCCTTACAACACGTTCTACAGCGATTGGGGATGATTGTGCCTAACACACATTACATTAGAACGGCGCTTACTTGGCTGATGGTCCCAGACTGGCAGAGAGGCTGAGAATCCACATGAACCCATTGTCGACCTCCCTGTATCCCCTGATCCGATACTGCAGTGTCCCTCAATGCATCTGCTGCGCCCGGGCGGAGGGTCCCAGGAATTCTGCCGTCACTTACAGGGGAAACAGCTGCGGCCCCGGGGCTCAAAAATAAACCCGACAGGACAAGTGAGAGATGGAAGGACGGACAGACGGACAAAGATGATAGATAAATAGATACAAAGACGATAGATAGATAGATAGATAGATAGATAGATAGATAGATAGATAGATAGATAGATACGGTAGATACGGTAGATACGGTAGATAGATAGATAGATAGATAGATAGATAGATAGATAGATAGATAGATACGGTAGATACCGTAGATAGATAGATAGATAGATAGATAGATAGATAGATAGATAGATAGATAAATGATAGATATATAGATTATAGTTAATAAATAGATATCATAGATGATTGATAGATAATAGATAGATATATGACAGACATATCATAGATAATTAGATATAATAGATAAATGATAGCTTGATGGATAGATAATTGATATATAATAGGGCCGCTTTACACACACCAACTTCTGTGACCAACTTCTGAACAGATCTCTGGTTGCAGTGAAATCATGGACACATTGTTCTATTTTGTTGCCGTGTACAAATGTAACAATGTGTCCATGATTTCACTGCAACCAGAGATCTGTTCAGAAGTTGGTCACAGATATCTGTGTGTGTAAAGCGGCCCATAGATAGATAATGGATGGACAGATACAGTGAAGGAAATAAGTATTTGACCCCCTGCTGATTTTGCAGTTTCCCACTGACACAGACATGAACAGTCTCTAATGTTAAAGGTGGGGTCACACGTGGCGATCTGGCCTGCGATGTCGGAAGCGATGTGCAGGTGCACGCTCGCTTCCGACATCGCAGGCCAGCTGTCACACGGCACGACGTTGCCGGTGACGCGGCGGCGATGTGGGCGGAGCCATCGCTCGCTGGGCTGGGCTCAGCCCAGCAAGCTATGGCTCAGGAACGCTGCGATATAGGCTGGATCGCACCGCCAACAGTGTCAGACGGCGCGATCCAGCCTAATCGCTGGTCACAGGTTGACAGGATTATGAACATGTTCATAAACCTGTCAACCTGCGACCAGCGATAATTTGCAGTTGCGTCGCGCTGTCACACAGCGCGACGCACTTGCAATATCGCCCGCGACATCGCTGTGACGTCACTTTTCGGCGATGTCGCGGGCGAAATCGCCACGTGTGTACCTCACCTTAATGTTAAGAGTCGGTTAATTGTAACAGTGAGAGATAGAAGATCAACAATAAAACCCAGAAAATCACATTGTGTAAATGATGGAAATGTATTTACATTTTGCAGAGAGAAATAAGTATTTGATCCCCTCCCACCATTAGTAGTTGTGGCCCCTACAGAGCAGTTATCGGCTCCTCATCACCTGGTTCCTGCATTACACACAGCTGTGTTACATTGTCTCCTGTATAAAGACTCCTGTCCACACAATGAATCAGTCACCTCTAACCTCTACAACATGGGAAGAGCACAGAGCTGTGTAAGGATGTCAGGGAAAAGATCCCAGACCTGCACAAGGCTGGAATGTGCTACAAGACCATAAGGAAGACAAAGCTGGGGAGAAGAGACAACTGTGGGGGCAATAGGAAGAGAATGGAGGAAATACACAATGAGGTCAATCCACATCGGTCTAGGGCTCATGTATAATCTCACCTCGTGGGGGAATCCAGGATCATAAGGAAGGGGAGGGTCAGCCTAATCTACACAGGGGGATCCAGGATCATGAGGAGGGGAGAGATCAGCCTAAATCTACACGGGGGAACTTGTTACTGATCTCAAGACAGCTGGGACCACTGTCACCAAGAAAACCATTGGTAACACATTACACCGTAATGGAATAAATCCTGCAGTGCCGCAAAGTCCCTCTGCTCCAGAAGGCACATTGCCCCCGTCTGAAGTTTCCAATGACACCTTAGTGATTGTGAGATGATTGGGAGAAGGTGCTGTGCTCAGAGGAGACAAACATTCAGCTCTTTGGCATTAACTCAACTCGTCGTGTTTGGAGGAAGAGAAATGCAGCTTATGACCCACAGAACACCATCCTCACAGTCAGGCATGGTGGTGGAAACATTATGGTTTGGGCTTTTTCTCTGCTAAGGGCACAAGACTACTTCACAGCCTCAATGGGACAATGGATGGAGCCATGTAAAGTAAAATCCTGAGTGACAACCTCCTTCCCTCCGCCAGGACATGAAAAATGGGTCGTGGCTGGGTCTTCCAGCACCACAATGACCCAAAACATACAGCAAAGGCAACAAAGGAGCGGTTCAAGAAAAAGCACATTAAGGTGATGGAGTGGCCTAGCCAGTGTTCAGACTTTAATCCCATAAAAAACTTATGGAGGAGCTGAAGCTCCGAGTTACCAAGTGACAGCCGCAAAATCCAAGGCGTAACTACAAGAAGTGAAGGGGCTGCAATCGAACCCGGGCCCCGGTGCCGGGGGGGGCCCTAAATGTCCCTTTGACCTATAGAAAAAGACTAATGCTATTAAAGATTTGCAATGATTGGGGGCCCCGTTGGAGCTTTCACATTGGGGCCCATGAGCTTCAAGTTACACCACTACTCAAAATCTTAATGATTTACAGATGATCTGCACAGAGGAGTGGAGCAAAATTCCTCCTGACATCAAACCTCATCATCAACTACAAGACACGTCTGACTGCTGTGCTGCCATCAAGAGTTCACCACCAAGTATCAAGCCTTGTTTGCCAGAGGGATCAAATACTTATTTCCTTCACTGTAGATAGACAGATAATAGATTATAGATAAAAGATGACAGATAATGAGCTGGATAAATACAGAGATGATAGATAGATAGATAGATAGATAGATAGATAGATAGATAGATAGATAGATAGATAGATGTGAGATAACAGATGGATACAATGTAGCGATATCTGTGTTCTATGATCAGAATCCTCCGCACTTCGCTCACATAATATCTCTATTTCTTCTCTTCTTTCAGACTCGTGGACCTTCCCGCGCTCTTTCCTTCCTTCCGTCATTACCTCTGTTGTGTTTGTGGCTCTGGACGTCGCTCAGAATATAATAATCTCCGCTCAGAAGGGGAGAAGTTTCCGTGCCGTGAACGTTCTGACAAGTCCCAGTGACATTGTGACACCGGCGGAAGTGTCCGTGCCGCAGAGAAGCTCCTCGGGGTGTGAGATTCCGCACATAGCAGAGGCGGCAGCAGATTATTCCATACATCTCAGCCTCACATCGAGGGATTACACCCGCTCTAATCCTGCGCTGTCCCTTTAAACCGTCCCCGGGAGTCATCCATCATCCGCAGCCCTGGACTGAAGGGGTTAACACGTGACAATCATATGGCGGCCATGTAGACTTGTGGTTTGCACGACCACAGCGTCTCTGAATAACTGCAAGAAGAGACGCCTCTGGATTAGATTACAGCCTTGGCGCTCAGCGCAGGAATAAGTATTTTTATTTGTTGCCATGGATAGAAGGTGAAGACTGCGCCAAGAGCAGAAGAAGGAGATCGGCGGCAGGACGGGCACCGGAGGAAGGAGCCGAGAGCGCACGTCCCATAATCCAATCCACTATAATGTACTGACATGTCAGATTATCAGGGATTATATCAAATGAGCGTCTCAGTGGTCGTCTCATCTGGGGGATATAAAATCTGTGTGTGCCCACCACAGACATAAACCTGCACAGTGTGGGATTATCACTGCCTGTATGCTGCAGGTGTGAGGAGACTGGTGTGGGATTATCACTGTATGGTGCAGGTGTGAGGAGACTGGTGTGAGATTATCACTGCCTGTATGGTGCAGGTGTGAGGAGACTGGTGTGGGATTATCACTGTCTGTATGGTGCAGGTGTGAGGAGACTGGTGTGAGATTATCACTGCCTGTATGGTGCAGGTGTGCAGAGACTGGTGTGGGATTATCACTGCCTGTATGGTGCAGATGTGAGGAGACTGGTGTGGGATTATCACTGCCTGTATGGTACATGTGTGAGGAGACTGGTGTGGGATTATCACTGCCTGTATGGTGCATGTGTGAGGAGACTGGTGTGGGATTATCACTGCCTGTATGGTGCAGGTGTGAGGAGACTGGTGCGGGATTATCACTGCCTGTATGGTACAGTGTGAGGAGACTGGTGTGGATTATCACTGCCTGTATGGTGCAGGTGTGAGGAGATTGGTGTGGGATTATCACTGCCTGTATGCTGCAGGTGTGAGGAGACTGGTGGGGATTATCACTGTATGGTACAGGTGTGAGGAGACTGGTGTGGAATTATCACTGCCTGTATGGTGCAGGTGTGAGGAGACTGGTGTGGATTATCACTGTCTGTATGGTGCAGTTGTGAGGAGACTGGTGTGGATTATCACTGTCTGTATGGTGCAGGTGTGAGGAGACTGGTGTGGGATTATCACTGCCTGTATGGTACATATGTGAGGAGACTGGTGTGGGATTATCACTGCCTGTATGGTGCAGGTGTGAGGAGACTGGTGTGGGATTATCACTGTCTGTATGGTGCAGGTGTGAGGAGACTGGTGTGGGATTATCACTGTATGGTACATATGTGAGGAGACTGGTGTGGGATTATCACTGCCTGTATGGTGCAGGTGTGAGGAGACTGGTGTGGGATTTTCACTGCCTGTATGGTGCAGGTGTGAGGAGACGGGTGTGGGATTATCACTGCCTGTATGGTGCAGGTGTGAGGAGACTGGTGTGGGATTATCACTGCCTGTATGGTGCAGGTGTGAGGAGACTGGTGTGGATTATCACTGCCTGTATGGTGCAGGTGTGAGGAGACTGGTGTGGGATTATCACTGCCTGTATGGTACATATGTGAGGAGACTGATGTGGGATTATCACTGCCTGTATGGTGCAGGTGTGAGGAGACTAGTGTGGGATTATCACTGTATATATGGTGCAGGTGTGAGAAGACTGGTGTGGGATTATCACTGTCTGTATGGTGCAGGTGTGAGGAGACTGGTGTGGGATTATCACTGTATATATGGTGCAGGTGTGAGAAGACTGGTGTGGGATTATCACTGCCTGTATGGTGCAGGTGTGAGGAGACTGGTGTGGGATTATCACTGCCTGTATGGTGCAGGTGTGAGGAGACTGGTGTGGGATTATCACTGCCTGTATGGTGCAGGTGTGAGGAGACTGGTGTGGGATTATCACTGCATGTATGGTGCAGGTGTGGGGAGACTGGTGTGGGATTATCACTGCCTGTATGGTGCAGGTGTGAGGAGACTGGTGTGGGATTATCACTGCCTGTATGGTGCAGGTGTGAGGAGACTGGTGTGGCATTATCACTGCTTGTATGGTGCAGGTGTGCGGAGACTGGTGTGGGATTATCACTGTCTGTATGGTGCAGGTGTGAGGAGACTGGTGTGGGATTATCACTGTATGGTGCAGGTGTGAGGAGACTGGTGTGGGATTATCACTGTCTGTATGGTGCAGGTGTGAGGAGACTGGTGTGGGATTATCACTGTATATATGGTGCAGGTGTGAGAAGACTGGTGTGGGATTATCACTGCCTGTATGGTGTAGGTGTGAGGAGACTGGTGTGGGATTATCACTGCCTGTATGGTGCAGGTGTGAGGAGACTGGTGTGGGATTATCACTGCCTGTATGGTGCAGGTGTGAGGAGACTGGTGTGGGATTATCACTGCCTGTATGGTGCAGGTGTGGGGAGACTGGTGTGGGATTATCACTGCCTGTATGGTGCAGGTGTGAGGAGACTGGTGTGGCATTATCACTGCTTGTATGGTGCAGGTGTGCGGAGACTGGTGTGGGATTATCACTGTCTGTATGGTGCAGGTGTGAGGAGACTGGTGTGGGATTATCACTGTATGGTGCAGGTGTGAGGAGACTGGTGTGGGATTATCACTGTCTGTATGGTGCAGGTGTGAGGAGACTGGTGTGGGATTATCACTGTATATATGGTGCAGGTGTGAGGAGACTGGTGTGGGATTATCACTGCCTGTATGGTGCAGGTGTGAGGAGACTGGTGTGGGATTATCACTGCCTGTATGGTGCAGGTGTGAGGAGACTGGTGTGGGATTATCACTGTCTGTATGGTGCAGGTGTGAGGAGATTGGTGTGGGATTATCACTGCCTGTATGGTGCAGGTGTGAGGAGACTGGTGTGGGATTATCACTGTCTGTATGGTAGATGTGTGAGGAGACTGGTGTGGGATTATCACTGCCAGTATGGTGCAGGTGTGAGGAGACTGGTGTGGGATTATCACTGCCTGTATGGTGCAGGTGTGAGGAGACTGGTGTGGGATTATCACTGCCAGTATGGTGCAGGTCTGCGGAGACTGGTGTGGGATTATCACTGCCTGTATGGTGCAGGTGTGAGGAGACTGGTGTGGGATTATCACTGTCTGTATGGTGCAGGTGTGAGGAGACTGGTGTGGGATTATCACTGCCTGTATGGTGCAGGTGTGAGGAGACTGGTGTGAGATTATCACTGTCTGTATGGTGCAGGTGTGAGGAGACTGGTGTGGGATTATCACTGCCTGGATGGTGCAGTGTGATGGAGACTGGTGTGGGATTATCACTGCCTGTATGGTGCAGGTGTGAGGAGACTGGTGTGGGATTATCACTGTCTGTATGGTAGATGTGTGAGGAGACTGGTGTGGGATTATCACTGTCTGTATGGTGCATGTGTGAGGAGACTGGTGTGGGATTATCACTGCCTGTACGGTGCAGGTGTGAGGAGATTGATGTGGGATTATCACTGTATGGTGCAGGTGTGAGGAGACTGGTGTGGGATTATCACTGCCTGTATGGTGCAGGTGTGAGGAGACTGGTGTGGGATTATCACTGCCTGTATGGTGCAGGTGTGAGGAGACTGATGTGGGATTATCACTGTCTGTATGGTGCAGATGTGAGGAGACTGGTGTGGGATTATCACTGCCTGTATGGTGCAGATGTGAGGAGACTGGTGTGGGATTATCACTGCCTGTATGGTGCAGGTGTGAGGAGACTGGTGTGGGATTATCACTGTCTGTATGGTGCAGGTGTGAGGAGACTGGTGTGGGATTATCACTGCCTGTATGGTGCAGATGTGAGGAGACTGGTGTGGGATTATCACTGCCTGTATGGTGCAGATGTGAGGAGACTGGTGTGGGATTATCACTGCCTGTATGGTGCAGATGTGAGGAGACTGGTGTGGGATTATCACTGTATATATGGTGCAGGTGTGAGGAGACTGGTGTGGGATTATCACTGCCTGGATGGTGCAGGTGTGAGGAGACTGGTGAGGGATTATCACTGCCTGTATGGTGCCGGTGACCTCCTCCGGTCGGAGTACGTGGACACACTGCCATATCCCGGGAGGGGCGATAATCAGGACAATTCTGATTTATAGCAGCAATTCGATGTTTATGGAGTTTGATAGTCCACCTGGCAGCAAAGACTGAGGGTGAAGGTTGGTAAGAAGGTTCCCGATCACATGAATCAGTGACAACTGGTGATGGCCGCCATAACAGCACCGACAGGACTGGGACCGACTGACCTGAGCCTGTGAGACGAGCTCTGGGGGCCACAGGGGCCACGTAACATCCCACCTGAGTCAGGGACCACGCTGAGGTCACACATCTCTGCACCTTCAGGGGTTAATTGTAAAACTTAACATCAAGTTCCGTGAAGAACACAAAAAACACAAAAACAAACCACAAACCTGGAGACAAAGTGTTACACATCCATCAGAGGAAGAGAACAAGCAACAGAGACACAAAGTAACAAACGAGCGCGAGGTGCGATCACCGGAACGTTATGTGTCAATAGAAAGTGATGAGGACAAAGAGAAGGGACAGAGGACGGCGGCTTCAGCAGGTTCATACATCAGACGAGGCTCATCCCCTGCTTCGAGGATGAAAATTATATATTTATCATCAAATCCAGAGAGTAATGCTTTAAATCCTAGCTCTACAGGTCTTGATAACATGCACCTGGCTAGCTTTAATTGAGGATCAGCTCACGTGATCACCTAGGTCTCTCACTCTGCAGAGCGCAGTGTAGAAACTGTTCAGTGCCCGGGCGGTTCAGTATACAGTATATATTTATTAACAACTAAATGAAAGCACAAGATGCGATCACATCGGGTGGGTGGTGACATGATGATGGGAGGCGGGCTCTATGGCGCTGGGGGTGGCAGGTGTCTCTCTGGATCCTCCCCTTGCGTGCTCTATGGATCCCCACCTGTGGTTGCTCTCTAGTCCCCCCTTTGTTGTCTCTCTACTCTTCTCCTGTGATCAATGTGCCTCCCCCCAGCTCTCATGCTGCGAGCTAGACAGGGGCAGAACAGAAGCAGAGTGCGGCAAAGCAGAATGTTGCCAAATGGGGGAGAGCAGAATGGGGGAGGGCAGAGCAGGGAAGAACAGGGGCAGAGCAAAATGGGCCAAATGGGGCAGAGCAGAGCAGGGAAGAACAGGGGCAGAGCAAAATTGGGCCAAATGGGGAAGAGCAGAGTGGGGCAGAGCAGAATGGGGCAGAGCAGAGTGAAGAAGAGCAGGGGCAGAGCAGAGTGGGGAAGAGCAGAATGGGGCAGAGCAGAGTGGGGAAGAGCAGAGTGGGGCAGAGCAGAGTGGGGAAGAGCAGAGTGGGGAAGAGCAGAATGGGGAAGAGCAGAGTGGGAGAAGAGCAGAGTGGGGAAGAGCAGAGTGGGGCAGAGCAGAGTGGGGAAGAGCAGAGTGGGGAAGAGCAGAGTGGGGAAGAGCAGAGTGGGGCAGAGCAGAGTGAAGAAGAGCAGGGGCAGAGCAGAGTGGCGGAGAGCAGAATGGGGCAGAGCAGAGTGAAGAAGAGCAGGGGCAGAGCAGAGTGGCGGAGAGCAGAGTGGGGCAGAGCAGAGTGGGGCAGAGCAGAGTGGGGAAGAGCAGAGTGGGGAAGAGCAGAGTGGGGAAGAGCAGAGTGGGGAAGAGCAGAGTGGGGAAGAGCAGAGTGGGGAAGAGCAGAGTGGGGAAGAGCAGAGTGGGGCAGAGCAGAGTGGGGCAGAGCAGAGTGGGGAAGAGCAGAGTGGGGAAGAGCAGAGTGGGGAAGAGCAGAGTGGGGAAGAGCAGAGTGGGGAAGAGCAGAGGCAGCGCAGAGTGGGGAAGCGCAGGGGAAGAACAGAATAGGGAAGAGCAAGGGCAGAGCAGAGTGGGGGAGAGCAGTGCAGTGGAAGAGCAGAGTGGGGAGAGCAGGGAAAAGAAGGAGCAGAGTGGAGAGGAGCAGAGTGGGGGAGAGCAGGGAAAAGAAGGAGCAGAGTGGTAAAGAGCTGGGCAAAGCAGGGGCAGAGCGGGGAAGAACAGAGTGGAGCAGGGGAAGAGCAGGTGGAAAGCAGGGCCAGAGTGGAATGTGTGTGTGTGTGTGAGACAGAGTGTGAGTGTGTGGCAGTGTGTAGAATGTAGTGTGTGTGTGGCAGAGTGGGAGTGTGTATGTGGCAGTGTGTAATGTGTAGTGTCAGAGGGTGTGAGTGTGGGTGGCAGTGTCTAGTGTGTGGCAGTGTCTAGTGTGTGCCAGTGTCTAGTGTGTGCCAGTGTCTAGTGTGTGCCAGTGTCTAGTGTGTGCCAGTGTCTAGTGTGTGCCAGTGTCTAGTGTGTGCCAGTGTCTAGTGTGTGGCAGTGTCTAGTGTGTGGCAGTGTCTAGTGTGTGGCAGTGTCTAGTGTGTGACTGTGTATAATGTGTGGCAGTGTATAGTGTGTGGCAATGTGTAGTGTGTGGCAGTGTGTAGTGTGTGGCAGAGTGTGGCAGTGTGTAGAGTGTGTGGCAGTGTGTACTGTGTGGCAGTGTGTGGCAGTGTGTAGTGCATGGCAGGGTGTAGTGCGTGGCAGGGTGTAGTGTGTGGCAGTGTATAGTGTGGCAGTGTGTAGAAGAGTGGTGTGTGGCAGTGTGTAGTGTGTGGCAGTGTGTAGTGTGTGGCAGTGTGTAGAGTGTGGCAGTGTGTAGAGTGTGGCAGTGTGTAGAGTGTGGCAGTGTGTAGTGTGTGTGGCAGTGTGTAGTGCATGGCAGTGTGTAGTGTGGCAGTGTGTAGAAGAGTGGAGTGTGGCAGTGTATAGTGTGTGGCAGTGTGTAAAGTGTATAGTGTGTAGAGTGTGGCAGTGTGTAGAGTGTGGCAGTGTGTAGTGTGTGGCAGTGTGTAGAGTGTGGCAGTGTGTAGTGTGTGTCAGTGTGTAGTGTGTGGCAGTGTGTAGTGTGTGGCAGTGTGTAGAGTGTGGCAGTGTGTAATGTGTGGCAGTGTGTAGAGTGTGGCAGTGTGTAGAGTGTGGCAGTGTGTAGAGTGTGGCAGTGTGTAGTGTGTGGCAGAGTGTAGAAGAGTGGTGTGTGGCAGTGTATAGTGTGTGGCAGTGTGTAGGGTGTATAGTGTGTAGAGTGTGGCAGTGTGTAGTGTGTGGCAGTGTGTAGTGTGTGGCAGTGTGTAGTGTGTGGCAGTGTGTAGTAGTGTGTGCAGTGTGTAGTGTGTGGCAGTGTGTAGTGGTGGCAGTGTGTTGTGTGGCAGTGTGTAGTGTGTGGCAGTGTGTAGTGTATGGCAAGGTGTAGTGTAGACAGTGTGTAGTGTGTGGCAGTGTGTAGTAGTGTGGCAGTGTGTAGATGTGGCAGTGTGTAGTGTGTGGCAGTGTGTAGTGTATGGCAGTGTGTAGTGTGTGGCTAGCAAGATCGCTGCTACATCACAGGTTTTGTGACACAACATCGATCTCGCTATGTTTGACATGTACCAGTGACCGGGGCCCCGCTGTGACATCACCCATCGTGTTGGAATGACATAGTGTGTGTGACTCCTTAACAACGACCTCGTTGGTGACTCAGCGCTCAGCTTCGCAGGTCTGATCGTCAGATTTGCTGCTGTGTGACAGGGTCACAACCACCGCAGGTCGTTACACAGGGCGCCGTATTGTTGATAGGTCCTTGAGTAGATCTGATCTTTGACATCTCACCAGCGACAACGGCAGCGACGTTCCAGCGATACCTACCAAAGTCGTATCATTGTCGGGATTGCTGGAACGTCGCCAAAGTGTGACAGTAACCTTACTGTAGATGTTTCAGGAGACACCAAGTGATCTCTGATGTCACCAGACAAAGCTCTATTAGTGTGACAGCTCTAAGTGTGACCGCTCTTACAGTACAGAGCTCTATAGTGTGACCGCTCTTACAGTACAGCTCTACAGTGTGACAGCTCTTACAGTACAGCTCTATAGTGTGACCGCTCTTACAGTACAGCTCTATAGTGTGACCGCTCTTACAGTACAAGCTCTACAGTGTGACCAGCTCTTACAGTACAGCTCTATAGTGTGACCGCTCTTACAGTACAGCTCTATAGTGTGACCGCTCTTACAGTACAGCTCTATAGTGTGACCGCTCTTACAGTACAGCTCTATAGTGTGACCGCTCTTACAGTCACAGCTCTAAGTGTGACCGCTCTTACAGTACAGAGCTCTAATGTGACCGCTCTTACAGTACAGCTCTACAGTGTGACCAGCTCTTACAGTACAGCTCTATAGTGTGACAGCTCTTACAGTACAGCTCTATAGTGTGACAGCTCTTACAGTACACAGCTCTATAGTGTGACCGCTCTTACAGTACAGCTCTATAGTGTGACCGCTCTTACAGTACACAGCTCTACAGTGTGACCGCTCTTACAGTACACAGCTCTACAGTGTGACCGCTCTTACAGTACAGCTCTATAGTGTGACCGCTCTTACAGTACAGCTCTATAGTGTGACCGCTCTTACAGTACACAGCTCTATAGTGTGACCGCTCTTACAGTACAGCTCTACAGTGTGACCGCTCTTACAGTACACAGCTCTATAGTAGTGTGACCGCTCTTACAGTACAGCTCTATAGTGTGACCGCTCTTACAGTACAGCTCTATAGTGTGACCGCTCTTACAGTACAGCTCTATAGTGTGACCGCTCTTACAGTACAGCTCTATAGGTGTGACCGCTCTTACAGTACAGCAGCTCTATAGTGTGACCGCTCTTACAGTACAGCTCTATAGTGTGACCGCTCTTACAGTACAGCTCTATAGTGTGACCGCTCTTACAGTACAGCTCTATAGTGTGACCGCTCTTACAGTACAGCTCTATAGTGTGACCGCTCTTACAGTACAGCTCTATAGTGTGACCGCTCTTACAGTACAGCTCTATAGTGTGACCGCTCTTACAGTACAGCTCTATAGTGTGACCGCTCTTACAGTACAGAGCTCTATAGTGTGACCGCTCTTTACAGTACAGCTACTATAGTGTGACCGCTCTTACAGTACAGCTCTATAGTGTGACCGCTCTTACAGTCAGCTCTATAGTGTGACCGCTCTTACAGTCAAGCTCTATAGTGTGACCGCTCTTTACAGTACAGCTCTATAGTGTGACCGCGCTCTTACAGTACAGCTCTATAGTGTGACCGCTCTTACAGTACAGCTCTATAGTGTGACCGCTCTTACAGTACAGCTCTATAGTGTGACCGCTCTTACAGTACAGCTCTATAGTGTGACCGCTCTTACAGTACAAGCTCTATAGTGTGACCGCTCTTACAGTACAGCTCTATAGTGTGACCGCTCTTACAGTACAGCTCTATAGTGTGACCGCTCTTACAGTACAAGCTCTATAGTGTGACCGCCTCTCAGTACAGCTCTATAGTGTGACCGCTCTTACAGTACAGCTCTATAGTGTGACCGCTCTTACAGTACAGCTCTATAGTGTGACCGCTCTTACAGTACAGCTCTATAGTGTGACCGCTCTTACAGTACAAGCTCTATAGTGTGACCGCTCTTACAGTACAGCTCTATAGTGTGACCGCTCTTACAGTACAAGCTCTATAGTGTGACCGCTCTTACAGTACAGCTCTATAGTGTGACCGCTCTTACAGTACAGCTCTATAGTGTGACCGCTCTTACAGTACAGCTCTATAGTGTGACCGCTCTTACAGTACAGCTCTACTAGTGTGACGCTCTTACAGTACAGCTCTATAGTGTGACCGCTCTTACAGTACAGCTCTATAGTGTGACCGCTCTTACAGTACAGCTCTATAGTGTGACCGCTCTTACAGTACAGCTCTATAGTGTGACCGCTCTTACAGTACAGCTCTATAGTGTGACCGCTCTTTAACAGTAACACAGCTCTAAGTGTGACCGCTCTTACAGTACAGCTCTATAGTGTGACCGCTCTTACAGTACAGCTCTATAGTGTGACCGCTCTTACAGTACAGCTCTATAGTGTGACCGCTCTTACAGTACAGCTCTATAGTGTGACCGCTCTTACAGTACAAGCTCTATAGTGTGACCGCTCTTACAGTACAGCTCTATAGTGTGACCGCTCTTACAGTACAGCTCTATAGTGTGACCGCTCTTACAGTACAGCTCTATAGTGTGACCGCTCTTACAGTACAGACTCTATAGTGTGACCGCTCTTACAGTAATCACAGCTCTATAGTGTGACCCGCTCTTACAGTACAGCTCTATAGTGTGACCGCTCTTACAGTACAGCTCTATAGTGTGACCGCTCTTACAGTACAGCTCTATAGTGTGACCGCTCTTACAGTACAGCTCTATAGTGTGACCGCTCTTACAGTACAGCTCTATAGTGTGACCGCTCTTACAGTACAAGCTCTATAGTGTGACCGCTCTTACAGTACAGCTCTATAGTGTGACCGCTCTTACAGTACAGCTCTATAGTGTGACCGCTCTTACAGTACAGCTCTATAGTGTGACCGCTCTTACAGTACAGCTCTATATGTGTGACCGCTCTTACAGTACAGCTCTATAGTGTGACCGCTCTTACAGTACAGCTCTATAGTGTGACCGCTCTCGCTTACAGTACAGCTCTATAGTGGTGACCGCTCTTACAGTACAGCTCTATAGTGTGACCGCTCTTACAGTACAAGCTCTATAGTGTGACCGCTCTTACAGTAGCTCAAGTACCGCTCTTACAGTGTGAGCCTAGTGTGACCGTCTTACAGTACAGCTCTA
Source organism: Allobates femoralis (assembly GCA_033576535.1). NCBI lineage: Eukaryota > Metazoa > Chordata > Amphibia > Anura > Aromobatidae > Allobates > Allobates femoralis. Next base: position 8,903,071 of record JARQOC010000006.1, on the reverse strand, counting down.
TAGTGTGACCGCTCTTACAGTACAGTGCTCTATAGTGTGACCGCTCTTACAGTACAAGCTCTATAGTGTGACCGCTCTTACAGTACAGCTCTATAGTGTGACCGCTCTTTACAGTACAGCTCTATAGTGTGACCGCTCTTACAGTACAGCTCTCTATAGTGTGACCGCTCTTACAGTACAGCTCTATAGTGTGACCGCTCTTACAGTACAGCTCTATAGTGTGACCGCTCTTACAGTACAAGCTCTATAAGTTGTTGACCGCTCTTACAGTACCAGCTCTATAGTGTGACCGCTCTTACAGTACAGCTCTAAGTGTGACCCGCTCTTTACAGTACAGCTCTATAGTGTGACAGCTCTTACAGTACAGCTCTATAGTGTGACCGCTCTTACAGTACAGCTCTATAGTGTGACCGCTCTTACAGTACAGCTCTATAGTGTGACCGCTCTTACAGTACAGCTCTATAGTGTGACCGCTCTTACAGTACACAGCTCTATAGTGTGACCGCTCTTACAGTACAGCTCTATAGTGTGACCGCTCTTACAGTACAGCTCTATAGTGTGACCGCTCTTACAGTACAGCTCTATAGTGTGACCGCTCTTACAGTATAGCTCTATAGTGTGACAGCTCTTACAGTACAGCTCTATAGTGTGACCGCTCTTACAGTACAGCTCTATAGTGTGACAGCTCTTACAGTACAGCTCTATAGTGTGACCGCTCTTACAGTACACAGCTCTATAGTGTGACCGCTCTTACAGTACACAGCTCTATAGTGTGACCGCTCTTACAGTACACAGCTCTATAGTGTGACTGCTCTTACAGTATAGCTCTACAGTGTGACCGCTCTTACAGTACAGCTCTATAGTGTGACCGCTCTTACAGTACAGAGCTCTATAGTGTGACCGCTCTTACAGTACAGCTCTATAGTGTGACCGCTCTTACAGTACAGCTCTATAGTGTGACCGCTCTTACAGTACACAGCTCTATAGTGTGACTGCTCTTACAGTACAGCTCTATAGTGTGACCGCTCTTACAGTACACAGCTCTATAGTGTGACCGCTCTTACAGTACCAGCTGTGGATTAAGGGTAGCCAGAGCCCGGGGCTGTTCAGACTCTGTGGGCCGCCCGGTCATGTGATGGGGGTCATGTGACGGGGTTACGCGGGTCATGTGATGGGGTCATGTGACAGGGTCACGGGGGTCATGTGATGGGGGTCATCATATACCTGAAATAATTATTCCAGAAAAATAGTTGCTGAGTGAAACTGTAACCTGTCAAACATCCATTGATCGTCAATTTACCCTTCAGTTAGGAAGAAAAAAACACCTTTAAGCCATGGTATTGCACAGTCCATTAGAAGGCGGCCATTACGCCCTGACTGCCCCTGTACTCAGAATAAATAACGTATATCCATCTCGCACGCTGTGCCCCCTGTATGATAATCTCCTGTTACCGGTCTGATGGATTTGCTGCAGATCGGTCCTTCCCACCTCCTCACGGTCCGTCTTCTTCTGAATGATGTAGATAGCGCCTCCTGCCACCTGCGTTATCCACATGACCACGTCCAATGTTCCCATTGCCTACACTACGCCCATACCTCTCCGGCTTGTGCAGGTGCTCTGTGCTCCTTCATGGGTTATCCTACAAGTTTAAACTCTCAGTGACGTCACCATACATTACACGCAGCAAACTGGGAGCCTGGAGCCATGTTCACAGACCCTGAGTCATGTGATGTGTAGAGGAGTTTACATTGTAGCTGCAGCAGGGCAGAGCACGGTGCTCCAAGCCGGAGAGGCGTCTGCACAGACGTGAGATGGGAAAGTGGGACGTGGATAACGCAGGAGGCGTCTCCATATCATTCAGAAGAAGAAGCTGTCAGACGGCCAGGAGAGGCTGTGTCTGCAAGCAAGAATTTAGGACCGGTAACAGGTTAGAATACAGGGTGCTAGATTTCTATAAGTTATTTATTCTGTGTACAGGGGCATTCAGGGCATAATAGCCGCCTTCTTATAATGCAGCATCAGCGTGTGCACGAGGCCTTACAGATACTGAGGTAAAACCTCACCAAATACTCAGCGTGTGCACGAGACCTTACATATACTGAGGTTAAAAATCACCAAATACTCAGCGTGTGCACGAGGCCTTACATATACTGAGGTAAAAACTCACCAAATACTCAGCGTCTGCACGAGGCCTTACATATACTGAGGAAAAACCTCACCAAATACTCAGCGTCTGCACGAGGCCTTACAGATACTGAGGTAAAAACTCACCAAATACTCAGCGTGTGCACGAGGCCTTACAGATACTGAGGTAAAAACTCACCAAATACTCAGCGTCTGCACGAGGCCTTACAGATACTGAGGTAAAACCTCACCAAATACTCAGCGTGTGCACGAGGCCTTACAGATACTGAGGTAAAAACCTCACCAAATACTCAGCGTGTGCACGAGGCCTTACAGATAACTGAGGTAAAAACCTCACCAAATACTTAGCGTGTGCATGAGGCCTTACAGATACTGAGGAAAAAACACCAAATACTCAGCGTGTGCACGAGGCCTTACAAATACTGAGGGAAAAACCTCACCAAATACTCAGCGTGTGCACGAGGCCTTACAAATACTGAGGGAAAAACACCAAATACTCAGCGTGTGCACGAGGCCTTACAAATACTGAGATAAAAAACTGCAGTTCCCGCTGTCAGCGGCTGCAGCTGCGTGCACTACACACCGGACCGGAGGGCATACTAGCCCCCCAGTCCTGTATGCTGATCCGGTCCGTGGCTGTCTGGGTCATCCCGGACAGCCCCGGACCGTCACGCTGCAGTGTGAAGCGGCCCTTACAGATACTGAGGAAAAACCTCACCAAATACTCAGCGCGTGCACAAGGCCTTACAAATACTGAGGTAAAAACTCACCAAATACTCAGCGTGTGCACGAGGCCTTACAAATACTGAGATAAAAACACCAAATACTCAGCGTGTGTACAAGGCCTTACATGTACTGAGGTAAAAACTCACCAAATACTCAGCGTGTGAACGAGGCCTTACAAATACTGAGGTAAAAACTCACCAAATACTCAGCGTGTGCACGAGGCCTTACAGATACTGAGGTAAAAACCTCACCAAATACTCAGCGTGTGCATGAGGTCTTACAGATACTGAGGTAAAAACACCAAATACTCAGCGTGTGCACGAGGCCTTACAAATACTGAGATAAAAACTGCAGTTCCCGCTGTCAGCGGCTGCAGCTGCGTGCACTACACACCGGACCGGAGGGCATATTAGCCCCCCAGTCCTGTATGCTGATCCAGTCCGTGGCTGTCTGTGTCATCCCGGACAGCCCCGGACCGGATCACGCTGCAGTGTGAAGCGGCCCTTACAGATACCAAGGAAAAACCTCACCAAATACTCAGCGTGTGCACGAGGCCTTGCAGATACTAAGGTAAAAACACCAAATACTCAGCGTGTGCACAAGGCCTTACAGATACTGAGGTAAAAACCTCACCAAATACTCAGCGTGTGCACGAGGCCTTAAGGGGGTTTACACGTTATCGTTATCGCGATATCGGCGTCCAATTTCAATGAAAAGTCATGTGGTTCGATCTTTGGAGCCGATATCGTTCCTGCGTTGTATGGTGTGAACGTCCAATACGATGCAGGAACGATGTCAATGCGATATCGGGGATTGAATGAGCGTGCTATACAATGCTCCGATATTGAATGGAGATTGGAGCCGGATCGTGCTGTGTGACAGCCCAACTCCGATGTGAAGTTCTACGTCACCCATTCACTCCATGTTAAATGGTCGTTCCTGGGTTGGGGGGCGTAGACATCGCACGGACGATGTATTCAGAAATCGCAACATGTAAACCTCCGATGCGGGAGAAACGTGCACTAAATGCGCGCTCCCGCGCCATTGAATTGCGATGTCGCTACGATATTGAAACGTGTAAACCCACCCTCACAGATACTGAGGTAGCAACTCACCAAATACTCAGCGTGTGCACGAGGCCTTACAGATACTGAGGAAAAAAATCCCCAAATACTCAGCGTGTGCACGAGGCCTTACAGATACTGAGGTAAAAATTCACCAAATACTCAGCGTGTGCACGAGGCCTTACAGATACTGAGGTAAAAACCTCACCAAATACTCAGCGTGTGCACGAGGCCTTACAGATACTGAGGTAAAACCTCACCAAATACTCAGCGTGTGCACGAGGCCTTACAGATACTGAGGAAAAAACACCAAATACTCAGCGTGTGCACGAGGCCTTACAGATACTGAGGTAAAACCTCACCAAATACTCAGCCTGTGCACGAGGCCTTACAGATACTGAGGTAAAAACCTCACCAAATACTCAGCGTGTGCACGAGGCCTTACAGATACTGAGGTAAAACCTCACCAAATACTCAGCGTGTGCACGAGGCCTTACAGATACTGAGGAAAAAAACACCAAATACTCAGCGTGTGCACGAGGCCTTACAGATACTGAGGTAAACCTCACCAAATACTCAGCCTGTGCACGAGGCCTTACAGATACTGAGGTAAAAACTCACCAAATACTCAGTGTGTGCACGAGGCCTTACAGATACTGAGGAAAAAAATCACCAAATACTCAGCGTGTGCACGAGGCCTTACAAATATTGAGGTAAAAACTCACCAAATACTCAGCGCGTGCACGAGGCCTTACAGATACTGAGGAAAAAACACCAAATACTCAGCGTGTGCACGAGGCCTTACATATACTGAGGAAAAAACACCAAATACTCAGCGTGTGCACGAGGCCTTACATATACTGAGGTAAAACTCACCAAATACTCAGCGTGTATGCGAGGCCTTACAAATACTGAGGTAAAAATCACCAAATACTCAGCGTGTGCACGAGGCCTTACAGATACTGAGGTAACAACCCAAATACTCAGCGTGTGCACGAGGCCTTACAGATACTGAGGTAAAAATTCACCAAATACTCAGCGTGTGCACGAGGCCTTACAGATACTGAGGTAAAAACCTCACCAAATACTCAGCGTGTGCACGAGGCCTTACAGATACGGAGGTAAAACCTCACCAAATACTCAGCGTGTGCACGAGGCCTTACAGATACTGAGGAAAAAAACACCAAATACTCAGCGTGTGCACGAGGCCTTACAACTACTGAGGTAAAAACTCACCAAATACTCAGCGTGTGCACGAGGCCTTACAGATACTGAGGTAAAACCTCACCAAATACTCAGCCTGTGCACGAGGCCTTACAGATACTGAGGTAAAAACTCACCAAATACTCAGCGTGTGCACGAGGCCTTACAGATACTGAGGTAAAACCTCACCAAATACTCAGCCTGTGCACGAGGCCTTACAGATACTGAGGTAAAAACTCACCAAATACTCAGTGTGTGCACGAGGCCTTACAGATACTGAGGAAAAAAATCACCAAATACTCAGCGTGTGCACGAGGCCTTACAGATACTGAGGAAAAAAATCACCAAATACTCAGCGTGTGCACGAGGCCTTACAGATACTGAAGTAACAACTGCAGTTCCCACTGTCAGCGGCTGTAGCTGCGTGCACTGCACACCGGACCGAAGGGCATATTAGCCCCCCAGTCCTGTGTGCTGATCCGGTCTGTGGCTGTCTGGGTCATCCCAGCTGTCTGGTATAGCGGTCAGTCTCCCGCAGATAGGGGGCAGTGTTCATGGGGGCAGTATTTATAAGATCAGTGTTTATGGGGGGCAGCTGTCTGGTATAGCGGTCAGCCTCCCGCAGATAGGGGGCAGTGTTTATGGGGGCAGCTGTCTGGTATAGCGGTCAGTCTCCTGCAGATAGGGGGCAGTGTTTATGGGGGGCAGCTGTCTGGTATAGCGGTCAGTCTCCCGCAGATAGGGGGCAGTATAGAACAAGGCCTCCATTATACTGTGCAGTAATGACACGGTTACTAATCAGCACATAATACGCGGCTGCGGTATGACGCCCCGGGGTCCCGGCTGCCATGACGGGTTGCAGTGATTTTTCTTAGACGTCTGCGAGCTCCTTGTGTTTTGTTCCAGTGTCTTCCACAAAGAGTCAAAGTTCATCTGAAAGTTCCCCGAGCTTCCTCCGCTCAGTATTCCCAGGAAAGGCGAAGCGCGAGCGTCCCATGTCGTCAATTATAATGTGAATGGTCACCTGTTGTGTCCCCTGTCTCTAGACAAACACATTCAATGCAACAATAAAAAAATGTCATGCATAATTACAGCTGCATTTCATGGCCGGGTCTGGAGAATAGTCCCCCATTGTGAGCGGGAAATGCTGAGCGGATAATGACCTCTACATGCGCCACCAACAAGGATGCGAAAGATGCCGGGACCCCCAGAAACTGGTGTGCAGCCATATCATGGGGGGCCCCACACTTGTGGGGGCTCAGACACAGATCGAGACACAAAGGATTAAAAAGGGTCAGCATCTATGCCAGTAGTGAGCACAGACAGCAGTGGGCCCCTGTATGGTGAGCACAGACAGCAGTGGGTCCCTGTATGGTGAGCACAGACAGCAGTGGGTCCCTGTATGGTGGGCACAGACAGCAGTGGGCCCCTGTATGGTGGGCACAGACAGCAGTGGGTCCCTGTATGGTGAGCACAGACAGCAGTGGGTCCCTGTATGGTGAGCACAGACAGCAGTGGGTCCCTGTATGGTGGGCACAGACAGCTATGGGTCTCTGTATGGGGGGCACAGACAGCTATGGGTCCCTGTATGGTGAGCACAGACAGCAGTGGGTCCCTGCATGGTGAGCACAGACAGCAGTGGGCCCCTGTATGGTGAGCACAGACAGCAGTGGGTCTCTGTATGGTGAGCACAGACAGCAGTGGGTCCCTGTATGGTGAGCACAGACAGCAGTGGGTCCCTGTATGGTGAGCACAGACAGCAGTGGGCCCCTGTATGGTGAGCACAGACAGCAGTGGGTCTCTGTATGGTGGGCACAGACAGCAGTGGGCCCTGTATGGTGGGCACAGACAGCAGTGGGTCCCTGTATGGTGGGCACAGACAGCAGTGGGTCCCTGTATGGTGGGCACAGACAGCAGTGGGCCCCTGTATGGTGAGCACAGACAGCAGTGGGTCTCTGTATGGTGAGCACAGACAGCAGTGGGTCCCTGTATGGTGAGCACAGACAGCAGTGGGTCCCTGTATGGTGTGCACAGACAGCAGTGGGTCCCTGTATGGTGGGCACAGACAGCTGTGGGTCCCTGTATGGTGGGCACAGACAGCAGTGGGCCCCTGTATGGTGGGCACAGACAGCAGTGGGCCCCTGTATGGTGGGCACAGACAGCAGTGGGTCCCTGTATGGTGAGCACAGACAGCAGTGTGTCCCTGCATGGTGAGCACAGACAGCAGTGGGTCCCTGTATGGTGGGCACAGACAGCAGTGGGTCCCTGTATGGTGGGCACAGACAGCAGTGGGTCCCTGTATGGTGGGCACAGACAGCAGTGGGTCCCTGTATGGTGGGCACAGACAGCAGTGGGTCCCTGTATGGTGGGCACAGACAGCAGTGGGTCTCTGTATGGTGAGCACAGACAGCAGTGGGCCCCTGTATGGTGGGCACAGACAGCAGTGGGTCTCTGTATGGTGAGCACAGACAGCAGTGGGTCTCTGTATGGTGAGCACAGACAGCAGTGGGTCTCTGTATGGTGAGCACAGACAGCTGTGGGTCTCTGTATGGTGGGCACAGACAGCAGTGTGTCCCTGTATGGTGAGCACAGACAGCAGTGTGTCCCTGCATGGTGAGCACAGACAGCAGTGGGTCTCTGTATGGTGAGCACAGACAGCAGTGGGTCTCTGTATGGTGAGCACAGACAGCTGTGGGTCTCTGTATGGTGGGCACAGACAGCAGTGTGTCTCTGTATGGTGGGCACAGACAGCAGTGTGTCCCTGTATGGTGAGCACAGACAGCAGTGTGTCCCTGCATGGTGAGCACAGACAGCAGTGTGTCTCTGTATGGTGGGCACAGACAGCAGTGGGCCCCTGTATGGTGGGCACAGACAGCAGTGGGCCCCTGTATGGTGAGCACAGACAGCAGTGGGTCCCTGTATGGTGAGCACAGACAGCAGTGGGTCCCTGTATGGTGAGCACAGACAGCAGTGTGTCCCTGCATGGTGAGCACAGACAGCAGTGGGTCTCTGTATGGTGAGCACAGACAGCAGTGGGTCTCTGTATGGTGAGCACAGACAGCTATGGGTCTCTGTATGGTGGGCACAGACAGCAGTGTGTCCCTGTATGGTGAGCACAGACAGCAGTTTGTCCCTGCATGGTGAGCACAGACAGCAGTGTGTCTCTGTATGGTGGGCACAGACAGCAGTGGGCCCCTGTATGGTGGGCACAGACAGCAGTGGGCCCCTGTATGGTGAGCACAGACAGCAGTGGGTCCCTGTATGGTGGGCACAGACGGCAGTGGGTCCCTGTATGGTGAGCACAGACAGCAGTGGGTCACTGTATGGTGGGCACAGACAGCAGTGGGTCCCTGTATGGTGGGCACAGACAGCAGTGGGCCCCTGTATGGTGAGCACAGACAGCAGTGGGTCCCAGTATGGTGAGCACAGACAGCAGTGGGCCCCTGTATGGTGAGCACAGACAGCAGTGGGCCCCTGTATGGATGGCACAGACAGCAGTGGGTCACTGTATGGTGGGCACAGACAGCAGTGGGCCCCTGTATGGTGAGCACAGACAGCAGTGGGCCCCTGTATGGTGAGCACAGACAGCAGTGGGTCCCTGAATGGTGAGCACAGACAGCAGTGGGCCCCTGTATGGTGGGCACAGACAGCAGTGGGTCCCTGTATGGTGGGCACAGACAGCAGTGGGCCCTGTATGGTGGGCACAGACAGCAGTGGGCCCCTGTATGGTGGGCACAGACAGCAGTGGGTCCCTGTATGGTGAGCACAGACAGCAGTGGGTCCCTGTATGGTGAGCACAGACAGCAGTGGGCCCCTGTATGGTGGGCACAGACAGCAGTGGGTCCCTGTATGGTGGGCACAGACAGCAGTGGGTCCCTGTATGGTGAGCACAGACAGCAGTGGGTCCCTGTATGGTGAGCACAGACAGCAGTGGGTCCCTGTATGGTGGGCACAGACAGCTATGGGTCCCTGTATGGTGGGCACAAACAGCAGTGGGCCCCTGTATGGTGGGCACAGACAGCAGTGGGCCCCTGTATGGTGGGCACAGACAGCTATGGGTCTCTGTATGGTGAGCACAGACAGCAGTGGGTCCCTGTATGGTGGGCACAGACAGCTATGGGTCCCTGTATGGTGGGCACAGACAGCAGTGGGCCCCTGTATGGTGGGCACAGACAGCAGTGGGCCCCTGTATGGTGAGCACAGACAGCAGTGGGTCCCTGTATGGTGGGCACAGACAGCAGTGGGTCCCTGTATGGTGGGCACAGACAGCAGTGGGCCCCTGTATGGTGAGCACAGACAGCAGTGGGTCCCTGTATGGTGGGCACAGACAGCTATGGGTCCCTGTATGGTGGGCACAGACAGCAGTGGGTCCCTGTATGGTGGGCACAGACAGCTATGGGTCCCTGTATGGTGGGCACAGACAGCAGTGGGTCCCTGTATGGTGGGCACAGACAGCTATGGGTCCCTGTATGGTGGGCACAGACAGCAGTGGGTCCCTGTATGGTGAGCACAGACAGCAGTGGGTCCCTTTATGGTGGGCACAGACAGCAGTGGGTTTCCTGTATGGTGGGCACAGACAGCAGTGGGTCCCTGTATGGTGGGCACAGACAGCAGTGGGCCCCTGTATGGTGGGCACAGACAGCAGTGGGTCCCTGTATGGTGGGCACAGACAGCAGTGGGTCTCTGTATGGTGGGCACAGACAGCTATGGGTCTCTGTATGGTGAGCACAGACAGCAGTGGGCCCCTGTATGGTGGGCACAGACAGCAGTGGGTCCCTGTATGGTGGGCACAGACAGCAGTGGGTCCCTGTATGGTGGGCACAGACAGCAGTGGGTCCCTGTATGGTGGGCACAGACAGCTATGGGTCTCTGTATGGTGAGCACAGACAGCAGTGGGCCCCTGTATGGTGGGCACAGACAGCAGTGGGTCCCTGTATGGTGGGCACAGACAGCAGTGGGTCCGTGTATGGTGGGCACAGACAGCAGTGGGTCTCTGTATGGTGAGCACAGACAGCAGTGGGTCCCTGTATGGTGAGCACAGACAGCAGTGGGTCCCTGTATGGTGGGCACAGACAGCAGTGGGTCCCTGTATGGTGAGCACAGACAGCAGTGGGTCCCTGTATGGTGAGCACAGACAGCAGTGGGTCCCTGTATGGTGAGCACAGACAGCAGTGGGTCCCTGTATGGTGGGCACAGACAGCAGTGGGTCCCTGTATGGTGGGCACAGACAGCAGTGGGTCCCTGTATGGTGAGCACAGACAGCAGCAGGCCCCTTTTTTCACTTTCTTTTATATATTTGTCTGTCTTATATTTACTGCTACCTTTCTTTTTCCTTTAATCAATTACTATTTCCTTTATATATTACGGTAATTACTTTTTTCATTTACTCTTTCTCTCCTGCTCTACTGCCTTCCTTCTTTGCTTTCTTACTTCCTTCCTCCTTTCTCCTCCCTTTCCTTCCTTTCCTCCCTTCCCTCCTTCCTCTCCTCTTTCTTTCCTTTCTTCCTCCCTTTCCTCCCCCTTCCTTCCCTCCTTCCTTCATTTCTTCCCTTCCTTTCTTTTCTCCCTTCCCTCCATCCTCTCTTCCTTCCTTTCCTCCATTTCTTTCTTTCATTTCCTCCCTTCTGTCCTTTCTTCCCTCCCTTCCTCCCTTCCCTCCTTCCTTCCCTTCCCTCCTTTCTTCCTTCACTCCCTTCCCTCCTTCCTTCCTTCACTCCCTTCCCTCCTTCCTTACTTCCCACCATTCCTTTTTAATCCTTTCCCTCCTTCCCTCCCTCTTCCCTCCCTTTCCTCCTTCCCATCCTCCCTTCTCTCCCCTCTTTCCTCTCTTCCTTCCTCCCTTCCCTCCCTTTTTAATCCCTTCCCTCCTTCCTTCTCTACTTCCTTCTCTCTTTCCTCTCTTTCTTCCTTCCATACCTTTCCTCCCTCTCCTCCTTCCTATCTTCCCTTCCCTTCCGGCCCTCCTTTCCTCCTTCTTTCCCTCATTCCTTATACTCTTCCCTTCTTCTTTCCTTGTATTTCATAGGACGAGCTTTACATAAACCAGCAATGACAATCAGACCAGACAGTTACAATGTAACAAACCCTCCGATCTCCACAATAAACTCCCAAACTGAGCGCCGTCCTGGATGATGATTTCCGGTCGATGATCGATCACCAGATTAATAAATAGAAAGAAATGAGTAAATTGGACATAATTTTATAATCCAGTCCGGGGGTCCGGGGGGTCTCAATATCACGGCTTCAGTCCATTCTATTGGTCATCTAGGAGCATGACCACTCGTTCATGGTTCTCGGCAGCACATTGTGTGTACCCTGCACTTGTGCTGCCGAGGACCGATCGTCCTGTGAACGTGGCTTATCCATCTGTATAATCTCCCTGATGAGAGGTCGATAACTTCTGCTCATCAATATATGACATTAAAAGCCATAAAAATACGGGAAAATCTGAGTATGTAAATGAGTGGGAGGAGCCTGATGAACTCGATACATTGTAACCACAGATTCACTTTCGAGCTCACAATGATTTACACAAGACTCGACTTCAGGATTCAGCGGTAGATGAACGTCGTTATATTGATCAGTCAGTGATAATAGTATTAAAAAGCCATCAGCTCTTCATATCCTGATTTACTGCTAATCCAATCTGAACAAGCAAAGCTGCAGTGTAAAGCATGGTGGAGGGATGACAGCTCCAATAGACAATGCACATAGTAAGCCCCCATGTGTAGACCTCATCCTGTGTGCGGAGTCAGTGCAGACCACGGGGTGAGCGGAGTTAGGTATGTAGGGGTTGTGGGTATTTTTTTTCTGTGTGTGTATAAGGGGCTATGTGGGGGCTCACACTATATATAGGGGTTATTTGGGGCCCATACTGTAAACAGGGGAGCAATGTGAGAGCTCATACTGTATGTAGGGTTCCATGTGTAGGCTTATACTGTATACAGGCGGTCTATGGGGGGGTTAATACTGTATATAGAGGGCCTAAACTGTATATAGGAGGTTAAGTGTGGACCCATACTGCATATAGGGGGCTATGTTGTGGCTTATACAGTAAATAAAAGGTTATATTGGGACTGATAGTGTATAAGAGGTTATGTATGGGCTCATAATGTATATAGACAGCAATGTGGGGGCTGATACCATATAAAGTGGTTATGTGGGGGCTCATATCATATATAGGGTTTATGTGGGAACTCACACTGTATATAGACAGCAATGTGGGGCCTATACTGTATATAGGGGGCTATGTTGTGTCTCCTACAGTATATAGAAGGCTATGTAGGGGCTGATACTGTATATAAGAGGTTATGTGTGGGCTCATACTGTATAGAGGGTCATGTGGGGGCACATACTATGTTTAGGGGTTGTTTGGGGGCTCCTACTACATATAGGGGTTATTTGCGGGCTAATATTGAAGGGGGTATGTTGAGGCTCTATTTATATAAGGGACTATGTAGGGGTTAAAATACTGTATATAGGAGTCTCTGTAAGGGCTCATACTCTATATAGGGGTTATGTTGGGCTCACACTGTATGTATGGGGTCTATGTGTAGGCTCATATTGTATACAGGGGGCTATTATGGGACTCATACTGTATACAGAGGGCTATAGGTCTTAAATACTGTATATAGGGGGCTATATGGGGACTCATACTATATATAGGGAGCAATGTGTAGGCTCACACTGTATATAGGGGGCTTTGTAGGGTCTAAAACAGTATATAGAGGGGTGGTTATTTGGGATCTCATTTTGTATATAGGGGATATGTAGGGGCTCATATCGTATATAGGGGATGTCAGCATACTTAATTCTACTCAATATTTAATGATACTATTAATCTAAAATAATATAATTATTATAAAAATATTAAGCAGAATTCATTTCAGCCTATAGGTTCAGCTTTCGCACCCCTCAACATCTCTCATGTGGCCCCTGTGGCAATGCCCACCCCGACCCTGGAAGGAAAGACACTTTGTGGCATCTCTCCGCTCAGTCTACTGGGAGAGTATACAGATAGATCCATGATATGGAGAGTATACAGATAGATCCATGATATGGAGAGTATATAGATAGATCCATGATATGGAGAGTATACAGATAGATCCATGATATGGAGAGTATACAGATAGATCCATGATATGGAGAGTATACAGATAGATCCATGATATGGAGAGTATACAGATAGATCCATGATATGGAGAGTATACAGATAGATCCATGATATGGAGAGTATACAGGTAGATCCATGATATGGAGAGTATACAGATAGATCCATGATATGGAGAGTATACAGATAGATCCATGATATGGAGAGTATACAGGTAGATCCATGATATGGAGAGTATACAGATAGATCCATGATATGGAGAGTATACAGATAGATCCATGATATGGAGAGTATACAGGTAGATCCATGATATGGAGAGTATACAGATAGATCCATGATATGGAGAGTATACAGATAGATCCATGATATGGAGAGTATACAGGTAGATCCATGATATGGAGAGTATACAGATAGATCCATGATATGGAGAGTATACAGATAGATCCATGATATGGAGAGTATACAGATACATCCATGATATGGAGAGTATACAGATAGATCCATGATATGGAGAGTATACAGATAGATCCATGATATGGAGAGTATACAGATAGATCCATGATATGGAGAGTATACAGGTAGATCCATGATATGGAGAGTATACAGATACATCCATGATATGGAGAGTATACAGCTAGATCCATGATATGGAGAGTATACAGATAGATCCATGATATGGAGAGTATACAGATACATCCATGATATGGAGAGTATACAGATAAGTCCATGATATGGAGAGTATACAGATAGATCCATGGTATATAGGAGATTCTTCAGGGTGGACATCCCCTTTAAGTCTTGATGCTGAACCAATCGGCCTGGTTTTGCCTGGCACATTTCAGCCGCCCGCGTGGGGTAACGTGGCAGCAGCATTTTCCCATGGTGGAGACAAGAAGTTACAATATGGCCTTTTGTTTCTACATTAGCAAAATATTATACTTGTGGTTTCCTCCGTGTATTTCTCCATTCTTCAATATAAGTAAAGTTCCTCATTACATGTGGAGTAGGAAGTGGTTGAGTGTTGGGTAAGTTATATTTTTTATTAACCTTCTACAACAGAATCGCCGCGGTCACATGATCAGCAGTGAAACTGAGGTCAGGATCCCATTCACTTGTACCAGAGCCGGAACCCACAGAGCTTACAATCTAATATCCAGGGGCTGGCCCGGGGGGCAGGGGTGCAGATGCCCCCCAGGCCAGTGGTCAAGCAGCAGACTGCCCCGAAGCTTTCTGTCTTGATGCAGTGACAGCTGGCCGCAGCTTGGATGCCCACTGCTCATGGGCCACTGCTGTGTCCTTGCCCCCCGCCTTCCCAGGCCGAAATTTGCCATCCAGCCCCTGCTAATATCCAACACTTCACAATCAGAACGCCCAAACAACAGCTCTGGAGCGATTCCACTCCCTGCGGTTAAACTTCTCTCGAAATGAAATTAATTTCAGGATCGCCTCCCTCGTCTGAGGACAATTATGTCACCACCAAAATAAACTCACAGATTGTTTCAATTTCAAACCCAACTCAAAGTTCTAAAGTCGCCAGTCGTGAACTTGTTACATTAAAATGAGGAAGGGGGAGAAATATATAAATAAACTGAACACAATGTACAAACTTACTACACCCAATAGATTCCAGCACACAGTCACATATTCCTGAATTAAAGAGAACGATCGCCCATAATACCGCCTGGAGTGTACAAGAGGCAACATAACAGTGTCAAGGGTGTATAAGGGGCCACTCGCCGGAGGGGCATCTGGCCAAACAGCCAAAATCCTGAACTGTTGTCTTGTCCCTTTACAGAGGTATTTCTCTGCTTGGTGATAGCTGGAGGTCCCTAGGACCCAGCCGTATCCTACCTGCCGACCTTTCAGCTGTCTCTATTTATACCCTTTGGCTCCTATGACTCATTGCTGGTGATAGCGTGTTTGGAGTTGGTGTTGCTTCCTGGCTCAGCAGTGTGTAGTGGATTTTTGGTGTAGTCTGGCTCTTTGTCCAGCTAAGTGTTCCTACTTCTCCCCCTTGTTTATCCCCTTAGTGTTCTCTTTTAGTTGTTAGCTGGGTTGACCAGTGTTCACCCTGTCTGATCCCTACGTAAACTTTGTTAAGGGACAGACAGGGACAAGGTATCCTGCTCGACAATAGTTGCTGAGACTCTATAGGGTTGTTAGTGAAGCCAGGTGTCAGCGACAGTGTTTCTAGGGGGTCAACATCTCCCCTTTGCCCTTAGCATCAGGAACTCCTTTTCTCCCCTAGTCCTGCGCTGGGTGTCTCCCGACACCAAGCGTGACAAACAGGTAATGTAAACCATAAATATTAATCAGATGTTTCAGGCACCAGGAATTCATTATGTCCTGAACATCTGACCTCTCGGATTTCTTTAACCATGTCTGTCGCGAGGGTCTCCCGTCCTTCATAGACTTGTGACAGGTTTGGGATTTGAGTCTCAGGTGATGCTGGTATATGACCACTCCCGTTAGTCACATGTTCCATCACCTGATGCCGGTTATAGATTTCTTTCTGAACTGACCACCGTTGAGGAATCTGTCATAGGTGGTAGTAACTGACCAAGAGGAAAGGTAGCAGAATGGCAATGACAGTCAAAAAGCGATCAGGGTAACTAGTCTGACCCTTAAACTGGGGGTCCCTACATGACCCTGTTCCCAGAAGTACCTCCAAAAAAAACACTTACCCTGCTCCTGACCAGCCCTAGGCTAATACCCCCTCACCTCCTCCAAGGGACCAGGATGCGCTGTGTGCAGTTAGTCGTCTTTCCCAGCATCCTTTTACAATCCCCATTCTCCCCTTAGTGTAGCGCCGTTTGCTGGGAGTCGTATTTCCTGCCATGACACCTACCCAATTCCATCCACCATTGTACCCATCATGTTGCACCGCGCGCTTGAAGTCTTATTTCCCAATGTGACATCTACCCTTTTCCATCCCCCATTGTACCCAATGCGTAGCGCCGTACACCAAGAGCCATATTTCCCATTGTGACTTGTACCGTTTTCCGTTCCTGTTGTACCCTTTGTGTTGTGCCGTGTAAGGGGAGTTGTATCTCCCAGTGTGACCCCTACCCTTTTCCATCCCCCATTGTACCCAACGTGTTGTGCCGTGCACTGAGCGCCGTATTTCCCAATGTGAAACCTACCCTTTTCCATCCCCAATTCTCCCCTTCATGTAGCACCGTTTGCTGGGAGTCGTATTTCCCGGTGTGATACCTACGCTTTTCCATCCAGTATTGTACCCAACATGTTGGGCCACACACTTGAACTCTTATTTCCCAACGTGACATCTACCCTTTCCCATCCTCTGTTGTACCCTTCATGTAGCGCCGTTTGCTGGGAGTCATATTTCCCGGTGTGACACCTACCCATTTCCATCCCCCGTTGTACCCAACATGTTGTGCCGCTCGCTCTGAGTCTTATTTCCCAGGGTAACCCCTACCCTCCTCCTTAACCCCGTTGTACCCTTGTGCCGCTTGTTGTGAGTCGTATTTCCCAGGGTAACCCCTACCCTCCTCCATCCCCCCGTTGTACCCTTGCACCGCTCTGAGTCTTATTTCCCAGGGTAACCCCTACCCTCCTCCATCCCCCCATTGTACCCTTGCACCGCTCGCTCTGAGTCATATTTCCCGAGGTAACCCCTACCCTCCTCCATCCTCCCGTTGTACCCTTGTACCGCTCGCTCTGAGTCGTATTTTCCAGGGTAACCCCTACCCTCCTCCATCCTCCCGTTGTACCCTTGTACCGCTCGCTCTGAGTTGTATTTCCCAGAGTAACCCCTACCCTCCTCCGTCCCCCCGTTGTACCCTTGCGCCACTCGCTCTGAGCCATATTTCCCAGGGTAACCCCTACCCTCCTCCATCCCCCCATTGTACCCTTGCACCGCTCGCTCTGAGCCATATTTCCCAGGGTAACCCCTACCCTCCTCCATCCCCCCGTTGTACCCTTGCACCGCTCTGAGTCTTATTTCCCAGGGTAACCCCTACCCTCCTCCTTAACCCCGTTGTACCCTTGTGCCGCTTGTTGTGAGTCGTATTTCCCAGGGTAACCCCTACCCTCCTCCATCCTCCCGTTGTAACCTTGCGCCGCTTGCTCTGAGTCGTATTTGCCAGGGTAACCCCTACTCTCCTCCATCCCCCCATTGTACCCTTGCACCGCTCGCTCGGAGTCATATTTCCCGAGGTAACCCCTACCCTCCTCCATCCTCCCATTGTACCCTTGTGCCGCTCGCTCTGAGTCGTATTTGCCAGGGTAACCCCTACCCTCCTCCATCCCCCCGTTGTACCCTTGCACCGCTCTGAGTCTTATTTCCCAGGGTAACCCCTACCCTCCTCCATCCCCCCACTGTACCCTTGCACCGCTCGCTCGGAGTCATATTTCCCGAGGTAACCCCTACCATCCTCCATCCCCCGTTGTACCCTTGCACCGCTCTGAGTCTTATTTCCCAGGGTAACCCCTACCCTCCTCCATCCCCCCATTGTACCCTTGCACCGCTCGCTCTGAGTCATATTTCCCGAGGTAACCCCTACCCTCCTCCATCCTCCCGTTGTACCCTTGTACCGCTCGCTCTGAGTCGTATTTTCCAGGGTAACCCCTACCCTCCTCCATCCTCCCGTTGTACCCTTGTACCGCTCGCTCTGAGTTGTATTTCCCAGAGTAACCCCTACCCTCCTCCGTCCCCCCGTTGTACCCTTGCACCGCTCGCTCTGAGTCATATTTCCCAGGGTAACCCCTACCCTCCTCCATCCCCCGTTGTACCCTTGCACCGCTCGCTCGGAGTCATATTTCCCAGGGTAACCCCTACCCTCCTCCATCCCCCCGTTGTACCCTTGCACCGTTCGCTCTGAGTCATATTTCCCAGGGTAACCCTACCCTCCTCCATCCCCCTGTTGTACCCTTGCACAGCTCTGAGTCGTATTTCCCAGGGTAACCCCTACCCTCCTCCATCCCCCCGTTGTACCCTTGCACCGCTCGCTCTGAGTCATACTTCCCAGGGTAACCCCTACCTTCCTCCATCCCCCTGTTGTACCTTTGCACTGCTTGCGCCCTACCATCCTCCATCCCCCGTTGTACCCTTGCGCCGCTCGCTCTGAGTCGTATTTCCCAGGGTAACCCTACACTCCTCCATCCCCCGTTGTACCCTTGCGCCGCTCGCTCTGAGTCGTGACTCTTTCAGAACTTGTCTGGACATTTATTACTATTAATTGCAAGTGATCAACTTGGACGTTTATGAAGCCAAGAGTTCCATTACGGACAAAGTAAACAATAAAATCTGGGGATAAATTTGCAATCTTACATGACAGCTACTAGGATTAAAAAAAGAAAGATCTCAAGAGATTTGGGAATATTTACAGAACAAAATGCACAAATCTGGCTCAAACGTTGCCTAAAAGTTGCTTTACATCTAGATTTGAATGAGTTTTTGACAACTTTAAAGCGTCCTGCAGAAGAATTGCAAAAGGAACCAGAATTATTCAACATTATATCGTCCTGAAAACAAAGTAAAGTAACGAAGAGTTAATTGTCAGTGGATTTGGATCAGTTTTTTTTCCCTTTTAATGTTCTTTTTTTGCATTGGATCCAACACCCAGGTGTCATCTGGTGAATGCAGATCTGGGAATTTGCTCAGTAATCGGCTCGTCTTGCTCATAATTCTTCTCTATACACCGGACACCAGCAGAACACAGCGCTGGCTGTTATTTTTGACTTGTTAGTGACAATGTGCATGAAAATTGAAGCTTTTAGGCCAAAAAGTACAATCTGTCGAGCCCTCGGCCTCACGTTCCAGATGTTCCACCGAGAGCCCCGTCCAAATAATGAAATGTGCAAAACAACTTAAGGAAAGACGAAGCACAGAGATGAGGAACGATCTGTCAAAACTCAATTATTAGCCGTCCACATAATCTGTGTTGTCACATCCAGCAGCAGCTGTGGGGGCCGAGCAGGGGACGAGCGGGGACAGGAGTTGGACAAACGGAGACGAGAGGAGGACGAGCGGGGGGACGAGCGGGGATGAGCAGAGGACAAGTGGGGGACGCGCGGGAGCTGAGCGAGGACTGAGCTGGGACGAGTAGGGATAAGAGGGGGATGAGTGGGGACAAGTGAGGGCTGAGTGGAGTCAGAGCGGGGACAAGCAGGGGCCGAGCGGGGGACCAAGCTGGGAAGAGTGGGGGCTGATCAGGGGCCGAGCGGGGACACTGAATGGGGGCGAGCGGGGGACAAGTGGTGGCTGAGTGGGGATCGAGCTGGGTTAAGCGGGGACCAAGCTGGGTTGAGCAGGGACGGGAGGAAGATGAGTGGGGGCTGAACAGGAACCGAGCTGGGACAAGCGGGGACGAGCGGGGAACAAGCAAGGGCTGAGCGGGGATGAACGGGAGATGAGAGAGGGGAACGAGTGGGGGACGAGGAGGGATGAGGGGGGGCTGAGGGGGGGCTGAGCGGGGACCGAGCTGGGACAAGCGGGGATGAGAGGAGGACAAGCGGGGGCCAAGTGAAATGAGCAAGGGGCGAGCGGGGATGAGCGGGGGCCGAGCTTGGATTGAGCTGGGATGATCGGGGGCCGAGCTTGGGCCGAGCTGGGACGAGCAGGGGAACAACATCACATATACAAGGAACAGATAAAGTATTTATATACTGTCCTATACGGCAGCTGGTCCGACCGTCCACCCAACAGTTGTAATCAGGACACGCAGACATTATGGAGACAGAATAAGTAATGGAATAAATCTGCAACAAATCAGATACAATAGCAAAAAAAATATATACGAAATTAGACCAATGAAAGAACTGAACCGATATTAGATAAATCTTTTCTATTTTGTATATTAAGTATAGTATAATTTGTATCATTGTGAGACAAGTGCCTCATCCTATGGAGGGAACGGCCATGGGGGTAGACTCAACCCCTAGACTGTGCCGAAAAGAAAATAGTGGGGCAGACTGTTGTCACCAGAAATCTGCAGCTACTGAACAGAAACACAGGCGAAAAATGTCACTGCCGACGTTGCGTTTTTGGCAATGAGCGTTTTTCAGATTGCTAGTACTTTTTTCTTTCCCCAGAATGATAGATTCATTTTGGGATGGAAAGATGGAGACGGAGAGAAAAAGAGAAAACAAAGAGATAAAAAAAAGAGAGAACGAGAGATAGAAAGAAAAGAAGAAGAGACAGAAAGAAGTAAGGAGAGAAAGAAAATAAATAGAGAGAAAGAAAAAGAGAAAGAAAGAAAAAAAAGAAAGACAGACAGAGCAAGAAAGAAAGAGGCAGAGAGAGAAAGAGAACGAAAAAAGACAGAAAGAATGAGAGGTAAAGGAAGAACGAAAGAGAGAGAAAGACAAGAATGAGAGGCAGAGAGAGATAAAGAAAGAATGGAAAAGAAAGAGTAAGAGAGAGACACAGAGAAAGACAGAAAGAAAAACAAAGAGAGAGAGAGAGAGAAAGAGACAGAAAGGGAGATGAAATGATACATTATGTATAGAGAAATGCTGCATTTTGGTGTATAAATCCGCTGCAGATTTTCCCACACTGAAAAACGTTGCATTTCCGTCACGGGAAAAAACTCCGCATTGGCTGTGATATTGTGATTTTACATAACCTGTACTGGCCCTACACCGTGCTGCAGATCCTCAGCCGATACACATCAAAACCGCGGCACAATATGCGATACATCCGCATCGTCAGCACAAAGCCTAAAGCCTCTAATCACCAATATAAGCAGGGCCGTCACATGTGAGGAAATTAACAAATCGGCATCGAATGAATGAGCTGGAATAAACGATCGGCCAGTATAAATAGGTTCATTTTATTAGAAGCTCCTTGAAAATAAAGTGCCACCAAACAACATACACTGCAGTGCAAAACCCAACGCGCTTCAGCATTAAAGTGCCTCAGTATCAGCTCAGTAACATCTCACACATCAATGTATTTTGGATGTTTTTTTACCGTCTATTAATAACCCTTTGTCCAATCAATATCTGATAGTATGTCGGCCCACCTTTCAGTAATATGTAAGGGGGCTTTAAAAATACAAGATGTCTTTATCTAATGGTTACAATGGTGAGTTACACCAAGCGACAAGTCAAGGAGACTATAGGGGGGACCGCCATGGGATTAGACATCACTCCTAAAACCTCCAATCACTAATTATTATATAGAGGTGTCACATGCTAGTAAATGAATAAATCAGCATCACATGATAGAGCCATAATAAAAGTATAAACCAGAAAACAATCACTAAACAATGAGAGAACCGATGGTTACAACTGTGAGATTCACTAGAAGGCTATAAAGGGGACGGCTATGGGGACAGACGCAACCCCTAAACCCCCAATCACCAACTTTTTTATTATACAGAGCTGTCACATGCAGCAAATGAACAAGCTAAAATAAGAGATTAATTCAGAAAACAAACACTAAATGAAAGAATTAATGGTTACAACTGTGAGATTCTCCATAAGGCTATAGAGGGGACGGCCATGGGGACAGGCGCAACCTCTAAACCACTGATTACACCTACTCTCTGTTTAATATGTAGCGTTTACACATGTAAATGGTTGCAAAGATATATGACAACATCATATCAATGACATCATAAAAGAGGAAACCAAGAAATAAATACTAAAACCTAAAATACGAATGAAAGACTGAATATGATGACTGTAATAGTAGGTGAAAAAGGGAGGCTGTAGGGCGAGACTCAACCCTGGAGACCCCCCATCACTAGAGCGATGTCACATGTGATCAATACTTCACCTTAGCTGCACTTTGCTTTTCTTAAGCACTTTGGATATAAAGAAGGAAAGACAATGGTTACAATAGTGAGATAAACCAAGACACAAGTCAAGAGTCAAGAAGACTATAGAGGGGACACCATGGGGTTAGACTTCACCCCTAAACCTCCAATCACCACCTACTCTCTCTTTAATATGTAGAGTTGTCACATGTAAATGTGTAAATACATTAAGATGCAAAGAAATATGACAATATCATATCAATGACATCACAAGAGAGGAAATAAAAGAAATGAATACTAATAACCTAACATGTGCAAGAAGGAAAGGCTTTATATGATGGTTGTAAGAGAGAGATTCTCCAGGAGGTGGAAGGTTATAAGGCGAGACTCAATCCTCGACACATTAAAACTAGAGCGCTGTGTCACGTTATTGATCAATACTTCACAATATGTCAGCATCATATCAATGACATACAATAAGAAAGGTAACGAAGAAATAAACAATAACAACCTAAAATGAACAAGAAGACAAGACTGAATATAACGGGTGAAAGAGTGAGATTCTCCAGGAGGTGAAAGGTTGTAGGGCGAGACACAACTCTTGAGACTCTTGAAATCCCACATCACTAGAACGATGTAACATGAACAATGTCACAAGTTATTGATCAATACTTCACCTAAATTGCACTTTGCTTTTCTTAAGCATCTGATGTATGAAGATGTAAAGTCTTTTTCTAATGGTTACAATAGTAAGATGCACCAAGACACAAGTGAAGGTGTCTATAGAGGGGACGGCCAAGGGGTTAGACTTCACCCCTAAACCCCCAATCACCACCTACTCTCTCTTTAATATGTAGAGTTGTCACATGTAAATTTATAAATGCATTACGACGCAAAGACACATGACAGCGTCATATCAATGGCATCATAATAGAGGTAAAACAAGAAATAAACACTAACTCAAGGACGGACTGTATAGGATGGTTGTAAGAGTAGGTGATAAAGGGGAGGCCGAAGGGTAAGACTCAACCCTGAAGACCCCATCACTAGAGCAATGTCACGTTAGTGATCAATACTTCACCTTAGGCTGGGTTCACATTGGCGTTCCCCTCCGCAGCGTTCTGCGGAGGGGTACCGCCATGTGAGCGCAAGCACCGCAAGCCCCTATGTTTATAATGGGGACGCATGGTGCTGCGCTTGGCTGCGCATGACCACGCGCTCCCATTCATCTCCATGAGTGATTTGTACGCAGGCGGATGCCTGCGCACAAATCACACACTCTCGTCCGCACCAGGAATGCAACATGTCCCGTTCCTGGTGCGAACGAGAGTGTGTGATTTGTGCGCAGGCATCCGCCTGCGTACAAATCACTCACGGAAATGAATGGGAGTGCGTGGTCATGCGCAGCCATGCGCAGCCCTGTGCGTCCCCATTATAAACATACGGGCTTGCGGTGCCTGCGCTCACATGGCGGTTCCCCTCCGCAGAACGCTGCGGAGGGGAAAGCCAGTGTGAAGGCACTAAGGCACCTTAGCTGCACTTTGCTTTTCTTAAGCACTTGGTGTATAAAGAAGGAAAAACTTTATCTAATGGCTACAATACCGAGATGCACCAAGACTCAAGTGAAGGCGCCTATAGAGGGGACGGCCATGGGGTTAGACTTCACCCTAATCGCCAACTTCTTTATTAATATAGAGCTGTCACGTGCGAGTAGATAAATGTCCGCATCAAATAAATGAGCTAAAATATGAGATTAACCCAGAAAACAAACACTAAACAATGAAAGAACTAATGGTGACAACTGTGAGCTTCACCATAAGGCTATAGAGGGGACAGCCATGGGGACAGACGCAACCCCTAAGCCTCTGATCACCACCTACTATATAAATACATTAAGATGTTAAGAAATATGACAAGATTATATCAAAGAACAGAAGTAACCTAGAAATAAACACTAGTAACCTAAAATGAGCAAGAAGGACAGACTGTACGACGGCTGTAGGAGGAGGTGATAAAGGGGAGGCTGTAGGGCGAGACTCAACCCTCAAACCTCCATCACTGGAACCATGTGTCACGTTATTGATCAATACTTCACCTTAGCTGCACTTTGCTTCTGTTAATCACTTGGGGTATAAAGAAGGAAAGTCTTTATCTAATGGTTACAATAGTAAGAGGCACCAAGACACAAGTCAAGAAGACTATAGAGGGGACGGCCATGGGGTTAGACTTCACCCCTAAACCACTAATCACTTGGGGTATAAAGTTTCTATTTTTCAAGCTACAGTTTTGCAGCAATTCTCCCTATTCCCTGCACCATGAAGCCGAGGTTTAGTTGTTACCCTGAGGGTTTTAGCATAGGATGTTGTGCAGCTTTTGTGGCCTCTTTCTCTTGTATTCTCTGGAGCTGCTGGAATGCACAGCAGCCATTAAAGATTTCCAGGATTGCAGGATTTTTCATGACAATGGCAGCAAGTCCATTACCAAACAATGACTGATCTGCAAACCCACAAAATAAACAATAATCCTCAGGAGGACAGTACAGGCCGCACACCCGGCTCCATGGTGCAATGTGTCGCCGCTCACACGCTGCAGCATTGCTCTTCCGCGTGGTTAATCATTACACACAGGTCTATTCTGGGCGACTTGTATTACAAGGAGGAACAGGTAGAAGAAGTCGGAGACTCTGCACGGAGGTGAGCGACAGGTGGCAAATCTCACCCCGCAGAGGCCGCGCAGGGTCACAGCTGTAAAATAAAGCCTCAATCTCATATATGAGGAAATAAAATGTTTCCATGTAGTAACAGGAGGCCGTAAATTTACCAACAGCTGGAGGAAGAGTGGACGGAGGCGGCACACAGGAACAAGCCCAAGTTACGCTTTATTTGCCCAAAAAATAGATATTTGCTCATTTTAATTTGTAAGGGGGCAATAAATGACTGGATGGGGCAACGAATGGTTGGAGGGGGCAATGACTGGCTGAAAGGGGGCAATGACTGGCTGGAGGGGGGCATTGACTGGCTGGAGGGGGGCAATGACTGGCTAAAAGGGGGCAATGACTGGCTGAAAGGGGGCAATGACTGGCTGAAAGGGGGCAATGAACATGCTGCTGAAAGGGGGCAATGACTGGCTGGAGGGGGCAATGACTGGCTGGAGGGGGCAATGACTGGCTGGAAGGGGGCAATGACTGGCTGGAGGGGGCAATGACTGGCTGGAGGGGGACAATGACTGGCTGGAGGGGGCAATGACTGGCTGGAAGGGGGCAATGATCGGAACTGTGAGGGGGCATGATGGCATGGAGGGGGTGCAATGATGGATGGAGTATTATAGCTAAAACTGGGAGAAATAGTAATATACAGATTTTTTTGTGTACAAGTAAAGAAGGAAGATCTGATGAAAGCAGGAACTATGGAGGAGGGAGACCTCAGATTGTGGCTGGAGGATCCCACCCAAGAGGGACCGACAGGTGCTTTATCCTGGAGGTGCGGGGGCCACATCAATCCTTCCTTGTGCCCCCCCATTTCACCTCTACACAGTGGATGGGGCGCCGGCGTCCCCCCGTTATACATCGTTCCATCCCGCCGCTCGCAGCATCTGCAGCTCATTGACATTACAGTACATTACAATTGGCCACATGTGGAGATGGGAGAGGCCGAGCCTGAATCACTGCACAAATATGTCCGCGATTCACTGTCTGCAAACCCCAGACTCCATCACTGCAGAGGAGAACTGCGCTGCACATGTTATGGGGGCGCTGAGGATGACACTACTTTATACACTGTATCAGGGTCTCGCCTTCCCCCCCAAATAATCACAGCTTTAATTTTCCCAACATTGTGACACCAGATAACAAATATTCCACTTATTATCCGTCAGACACGTGACAACGGCAGTAAATCAGGGCGGATCTGACTGCAGGAAACATTGCAACACGTTTGTTTGTGAACAATTAATCAGGTGAAAACTTCTTATAGTTCACAGCAAAGATACAAAGAGAAGGGGTCCCGCAAGAACCCAGAGAAGGGGCCGCAAGAACCCGAGAGAAGGGGCCGCAAGAACCCGAGAGAATGGGGCCGCAAGAACCCAAAGAGAAGGAAGGCCGCAAGAACCCAAGAGAAGGGCCGCAAGAACCCGAGAGAAGGGCGCAAGAACCCGAGAGAAGGGCCGCAAGAACCCGAGAGAAGGGGCCGCAAGAACCCGAGAGAAGGGGCCGCAAGAACCCGAGAGAAGGGGCCGCAAGAACCCGAGAGAAGGGGCCGCAAGAACCCGAGAGAAGGGGCCGCAAGAAGCCCGAGAGAAGGGGCCGCAAGAACCAAGAGAAGGGCCTGCAAGAAGCCAAGAGAAGAGGGGCGCCGAGAGAAGCCAAAAGAGAGAGGGGCGCAAGACCAAGAGATGGGCCGCAAGAACCCGAGAGAGGGGCCGCAAGAACCGAGAGAGGGCCGCAAGAACCCGAGAGAAGGGGCCGCAAGAACCCGAGAGAAGGGGCCGCAACAACCCAAGAGAAGGGGCCGCAAGAACCCAAGAGAAGGGGCCGCAAGAACCCACAGAAGGGGCGCAAGAACCCAAGAGAAGGGGCCGCAAGAACCCAAGAGAAGCGGGCCGTCAAGAACCCAAGAGAAGGGGCCGCAACAACCCAAGAGAAGGGGCCGCAACAACCCAAGAGAAGGGGCCGCAAGAACCCAAGAGAAGGGGCCGCAACAACCCAAGAGAAGCGGCTGCAAGAACCCAAGAGAAGGGGCCGCAAGAACCCAAGTTATAATAACAACTGTTGGGTACAATAAAGTTTTTTCACTTTTGCGCTTTAGTTTATAACGTTTTCTGCGCTGCAATAAAATAAAATGACAAATCATCTAGTTGCGGCCGGGCGGATATTTCGCAGGCTCCACCTTTATTTCCTGAATATAAATCGGATCCTGATGATTTTAGTTTTTTTCTATTCAAAATACTCAAGAAAAACATGAAATCACACAAAATAAATAAATAAATAAATCAATCTTCAGATAATGTGATTTCTTCTGCGATTGTTAAACACAATGAAGAGAAACAAAGAAATGTTCAATGATGGAATCATACAGAAGCAAAACCGCGACTTATATAAGGAAGAAGCAAGAAGTGGATCCAAGAAAGGCCGCAGGACCTTGGAGGAAGGAGCCGCCATTGTTCCAGGTGATGACAGGACAATGGCGGAGATAGGAGAGAAAATTATAGAAAGATATAGAATCCACATACAGGAAGGTTCAGAACCTCCGCGGTGTAAACACACAATACACAAGAGAAAGAATGTAACAATGTAACTAAAGAGGACGGGATTGTGTCAAGATCCTCCATAGTGGGCACCATGCTGGGGTTTATGTGCATTTAATACAACACTGATCCATCGGCTCAGAGTCCGAGCAGGTCTGAACTAGTAAAAAAACATAAAAGGCTAAGTGCACACATTGAGTGCACCAAATCAGCTCTCTTGGCAGGAAAAACACAAACGTTTTTGTCGCTTTTGTGTGTTTTTGGTCCTTTTTAATTAATTTTTAATACAATTTTGGTGCATTTTTTTGTTTTTAATCATTTTTAATGCATTTTTGGCATTTTTGCATGACTTTCTGAATGATTTGAATGCATTTTTTGGTGAATTTTTGCATGTCTTTTTTAATCATTTTTAATCATTTTTGAATGATTATTAATGCATTTTTGATTCATTTTCGTATGTATTTTTTAATTTTTTATGCATTTTTTCAATAATTTTTATGCATTTTTGGTGCATTTTTGCATTAATTTGTGAATGATTTTTAATACATATTTTGTGAAGTTTTGCATGTCTTTTTTAATCATTTTTAATGCATTTTTTAATGATTATTAATGAATTTTGCTTCATTTTTGTATGTTTTAACATTTTATGCATTTTTTGAATGATATATTAATGCATTTTTGGTGCATTTTTGCATTCATTTGATTATTTTTAATGCATTTTTGATGAATTTTTGCATGTGTTTTTCAATTAATTTTAGGGATTTTGGTGCATTTTTGCATGATTTTTTAAATAATTTTTAATGCTTTTTCCGTGCTATTTTGAGGTGTTTTTTTAATCATATTTAATACATTTTGGTGCATTTTGAATGATTTTTTAATGCATTTTTGGTGAATGTTTGCATGTGTTTTTCAATTAATTTAATGCATTTCTGGTGATTTTTGCATGATTTTTAAAGTAATTTTTAATGCTTTTTCCATGCATTTTTGCGTGTGTTTGTAATAATTTTAATGAAATTTTCGGTAGGATTTTTGAATGATTTTTTAGTGTTTTAGCATTTTTCCATTTGTTTTGTAATCATTTTTAATGAGTTTTTGCCTGTGTTCTTCATTCATTCTGGGGTGCAAAGAATTGACATTTAATTCTGCAAACCCAAATCTGCTAGGGAAAAATAAGCAAAAACGTCAGGATTCTCATTGACTTTGCGGTATTAGGATATGCTTGGAATTGCACATAACAATGCAGCGTGTGAACACAGCCTTACACATAACAATGCAGCGTGTGAACACAGCCTTACACATAACAATGCAGCGTGTGAACACAGCCTTACACATAACAATGCAGCGTGTGAACACAGCCTTACACACAACAATGCAGCGTGTGAACACAGCCTTACACATAACAATGCAGCGTGTGAACACAGCCTTACACATAACAATGCAGCGTGTGAACACAGCCTTACACATAACAATGCAGCGTGTGAACACAGCCTTACACATAACAATGCAGCGTGTGAACACAGCCTTACACACAACAATGCAGCGTGTGAACACATCCCTACACATAACAATGCAGCGTGTGAACACAGCCTTACACATAACAATGCAGCGTGTGAACACCGCCTTACACATAACAATGCAGCGTGTGAACACAGCCTTACACATAACAATGCAGCGTAGTGAACACCGCCTTACACATAACAATGCCGCGGGGTGAACACAGCCTTACACATAACAATGCAGCGTGTGAACACAGCCTTACACATAACAATGCAGCGTGAACACAGCCTTACACATAACGATGCAGCGTGAACACAGCCTTACACATAACGATGCAGCGTGTGAACACATCCCTACACATAACAATGCAGCGTGTGAACACCGCCTTACACATAACGATGCAGCGTGTGAACACAGCCTTACACATAACAATGCAGCGTGTGAACACATCCCTACACATAACAATGCAGCGTGTGAACACAGCCTTACACATAACAATGCAGCGTGAACACAGCCTTACACATAACAATGCAGCGTGAACACAGCCTTACACATAACGATGCAGCGTGTGAACACCGCCTTACACATAACGATGCAGCGTGTGAACACAGCCTTACACATAACAATGCAGCGTGTGAACACAGCCTTACACATAACAATGCAGCGTGTGAACACAGCCTTACACATAACGATGCAGCGTGTGAACACAGCCTTACACATAACGATGCAGCGTGTGAACACAGCCTTACACATAACGATGCAGCGTGTGAACACAGCCTTACACATAAACTATGCAGCGTGTGAACACCGCCTTACACATAACAATGCAGCGTGTGAACACAGCCTTACACATAACAATGCAGCGTGTGAAACAAGCCTTACACATAACAATGCAGCGTGTGAACACAGCCTTACACATAACAATGCAGCGTGTGAACACAGCCTTACAGATAACAATGCAGCGTGTGAACACAGCCTTACACATAACAATGCAGCGTGTGAACACAGCCTTACACATAACAATGCAGCGTGTGAACACCGCCTTACACATAACAATGCAGCGTGTGAACACAGCCTTACACATAACAATGCAGCGTGGTGAACACCGCCTTACACATAACAATGCCGCGTGTGTGAACACAGCCTTACACATAACAATGCAGCGTGTGAACACAGCCTTACACATAACAATGCAGCGTGTGAACACAGCCTTACAGATAACAATGCAGCGTGTGAACACAGCCTTACACATAACAATGCAGCGTGTGAACACAGCCTTACACATAACAATGCAGCGTGTGAACACCGCCTTACACATAACAATGCAGCGTGTGAACACAGCCTTACACATAACAATGCAGCGTGTGAACACAGCCTTATACAATGTCACATAAAGCTGCACTGGTGAAGCAGGCGTGTATGGAAGGTTATGTCAGGTTTATTCTGCAGCCAAAACTGCTCTCTTGGCAGTAAAAAAAAAAGCTGCTTCCAAAAAACTGCTTTTTGTTGGGATTTTTGGCTGCATTTTTGGAGTCATTTGTGTATAGTTAAAAGGAAAAAGGGTTTGGATCGTGTTAGACAGTGGAAAAAAGATTGATTGCTCTCAGTGGGAGGAACAAAATAATAATCTTGTAGTTGTGATACCTTATATTTAACAAATATACAATAGATGATGTTACAAAGCGAGCTCTCGAGACTACTTACGTCTCTTCATCAGGCATAGTATAACAAAGTATGTGAAGAAACCAAGATATACACAGAACAGAGGTGTGGAAAGAAATAAAATAATCTTGTATTTGTGATACATTTTAGCGACTAACAAAAATATAATAAATGATGTTACAACGGAAGCTTTCGAGACACCTTACGTCTCTTCATCAGGCATAGTATAACATAGTATGTAAAGAAACCAATATTTACACAGAGCAGAGGCATGGAAAGAAATAATATAATAATCTTGTAATTGTGATACCTTAAAAGCAACAAAATAAATGAAATTGACAAAGAGAGCTCTCGAGACTCCTTACGTCTCTTCATCAGGCATAGTATAACAAAGTATCTTAAGAAACCAATATATACACAGAGCAGAGGCATGGAAAGAAATAAAATAACAATCTTGTAGTTGTGATACCTTTTAAAAGCAACAAAAATAAATTAAATTGACAAAGCGAGCTCTCGAGACTCCTTAGGTCTCTTCATCGGGCAAGGTATAACAGAATATTTGAAGAAACACAAATATACACAAACGATGTCTCTGCTCTGTGTATGTGTATATTTTTGTGTTTAATTAAATATCCTGCTATACCATCCCTGATGAAGAGATGTAAGGAGTCTTGAGAGCTCGCATTGTAACATCATTTATTTTAGTTTTGTTGCCAGTAAAATGCATTGCGACTACAAGATTATTATTTCAGTTTTTTCCATACCTCTGCCCTGTGTATATATTTGTTTCTTCAGGTGCTTTATTTTATCATGCCTGATGAAGAGACGTAAGGAGTCTCCAGAGCTCGCTTTGTTATTTAATTTATTTTTGTTGCCATTAAAAGATATCACAACTACAAGATTATTATATTACTTCTTTCCATGCCTCTGCTCTGTGTCTATATTGGCTTCTTCTAATACTCTGTTATACCATGCCTGATGAATAGATGTAAGGAGTCTCGAGAGCTCGCTGATTTGTAACATCACTTATTGTATTTTTATTAGCCATAAAAAGGTATCGAAACCACAAGATTATTATTTTATTTCTATCCAATGCCTCTGCTCTGTGTATATATTGCCTTCTTCAGATACTTTATTACATCATGCCTGATGTAATAAAGTAAGGAGTCTCGAGAGCTCGCTGATTTGTAACATCATTTATTGTATTTTTATTAGCCATTAAAAGGTATCGAAACCACAAGATTATTATTTTATTTCTATCCAATGCCTCTGCTCTGTGTATATATTGCCTTCTTCAGATACGTCTCTTCATCAGGCATGATGTAATAAGTAAGGAGTCTCGAGAG
This sequence comes from Allobates femoralis, assembly GCA_033576535.1. NCBI lineage: Eukaryota > Metazoa > Chordata > Amphibia > Anura > Aromobatidae > Allobates > Allobates femoralis. The sequence goes on along the minus strand of JARQOC010000006.1, from coordinate 8,871,350 downwards.
CTCGCTGATTTGTAACATCATTTATTGTATTTTTATTAGCCATTAAAAGGTATCGAAACCACAAGATTATTATTTTATTTCTTTCCAATGCCTCTGCTCTGTGTATATATTGCCTTCTTCAGATACTTTATTACATCATGCCTGATGAAGAGACGTAAGGAGTCTCGAGAGCTCGCTGCTTTGTAACATCATTTATTGTATATCCGTTGCCATTGAAAGGTATCACAACTACGAGATTATTATTTTGTTTCTCCCACTGAGGACAATGAATCTTTTGTCTCCAGTAAATGTTTAAATAAAGTTGGTTTCATTCATCCCAAAAGCGGCAAAAACCCAGTGGTTGCCTTTTTGCATTTGCTCATTGATTTCAATGGAGAAAAAAAATGCTATAAATATGCTAATCGACCTGATGCTGCTTCTTTCCCAAATGCAGCAGTTTCCATTTCAGTCCGGAAATAACAATCCCTCGTGTGCAGGAGATTTCTGGAATCTCAGAGGTTTTTTCTGGAGCTTTTAATGTGCAGAAAACGCATGAAAAACGCTGCAAAAAAGCAACAGCCTCTGATGATGGCATGATCTAACCCTGGACCCTGGAGGTTGGTCACAGTGTTCAGGGCTTATTCGGGTTTGTGCAGACGCTGCTTTTTGGGTACAGGAATCCCTGTGCCAGAAAACGCTGCTAAACTGCTCCCTGAGCCAGAAAATGCTGCTAAACTGCTCCCTGAGCCAGAAAACGCTGCTAAACTGCTCCCTGAGCCAGAAAACGCTGCTAAACTGCTCCTGAGCCAGAAAACGCTGCAGAAAATGCCTACAGTTTTGGTGCTTTATTTTGTGTGTTTTCAGTGCATTTTAGCAGCGTTTTTGGTGCAGATTGCAGTGCTGCATTTTTCTACTATAGTCAATAGCTGGGAGGCTACAAAACACAGCAAATAATTGATGCTCATTATTTTGTCTTGACCACAATCTGCACCTAAACTGCAAGAAAAAATAAGAATAGTGAGCACAAGACTTCAGAATTGTCATAGACTATGGCTGGAAATGAATGTTTGTGACACAAATATGGTGCAAAAAAAACAGCGTTGGCACAAGGCCTTAAGGCTGTGTGCACACATGGAGTATTTGGTGTAGAAATTTCTGCGCCAAATTTGCATCTTCTGGTAGAAAAATGCAACATTTTTGGTGCATTCATATTTCCAATGCATTCTGGGGTGCAAAAACCCACCAAGAATTGACAATATGCAGCAGGTATATTTCTGTACCAAATCTGCAAGGAGGAAAAAAGCAACATGTGCATGAACCTTTGCAGGCAGCAGGACTGGCATGGAGTTTCGTGACTAATCTGCACCCAAAAATGCATTAAAAAAACTCATCAAAAATGCAACATGTGCACACGGCCTAAATTGGCTCAGCCCATCGTCAGGTTTTTAATTCTGTCTCCATGTCGCCCTCACCCTGGGTGTTAAAGGGAATCTGTCAGGTCAAAAATCCATATGTAACTGAGATCATTTTCTTATTCCCCTCTCGAATCTCTCTCTATTCATGTATTTCTATTATTTATATTTCCCTCCTATCCTATGTAACCTTAAAAATAAAAGACTCATTCCATCTGTCAATCACAGTGAGTTCTCTGCTGTCCACTCCCCAAGGAATGAATATTCATGCATCACTACACTGTCCTGCCCACCTCTCTGATCTGTTATGCTCTGTGACTCATTCACTGCAGACAGCAAAAAGGAGTGGGAGGAGGTGTGTGCTCTTAGCTGCAGCTCTCCATGTCATTGTGTGCATGAGGCATGTGTGTAGTATGTGCAGTCGGAGATGTGATAAAAGGCTTGTTAAAGAGTCAATTATGACTTTTAGGATTTCTACCTTTATCAGGTGGCATTGGAGTTTGTCTACTTCCTCACTGAAGTGACAATTTGCATAAGAACATTTATGTATTCAGAAAAACCAATGTTCATACAAATCGTACAGATAGCACACAGTGCAGGACAAAACACAGCACAGAGGAGAGGGACAGAACACCAGCTTGGGTGGGTGTGGATATTTAAATAACACTTATACAGCAGCCGGACTAATCCTATGTGAATATAATGGAGAGGACTAAGGCAGCAGCTCCCTGCAGGGTGTGAAAATGCTTATAGCGAGGAAACTACAAATGGTGCAATAATGATTTTACATGTTTTAAAAAGGTCTGCCCAGACACTATTCAAGGGTAATATTAGTATCATACTGAAAAACGACCTGACAGAGGCCCTTTCACTACTCAATAACTGTCGCCAATTTACCCAAAAAGGAACTTGCAGGTTTCCATTCACCGACATGAAATCTGAAAAATTCTACATAACAAATGCAACAAGATGCAACAAACACAAGAGAAGCTGCCGGCGTCACGCTGGAATAATGGGGGAAATAATGATGAGATCCTGCGCGGCCGGAGCTAACGAGCCTCAATAGACGGCTCATACCATGGGATAATTGAGTCGGTTTAAAGCCGCGGTTATTACGTTACCAAACACGGTGGATTAATGTGATTTATTCAATTATTATCTGTTCTTTTGAGCTGGACTTAGAATGATTGCACTGAAGAGAAATGCTTAGAAATTATATCATTTATCCATCAAAAATCAAATAAAATAATGCAAAATGCTAATGTGAAATGTCAGAGATGTGCAACCAGCGGACAGGTCACAGTGAAGAGGATGGATACAATGTGTCTGTTACATAAACAGCTCAGAATTACTGAAGGAAACCTGAGACACTCTCCAAAACAAGACGAGGAGCCTCCAGACACCCCCGGAAGGATCATTGTTTCTTTATATATATTAGTAAATCTACTAAGGCACAAGCTGTAAAATTAACCATCTGATCCACAAATGAGCTGAAATTACAGGGCTCCACAGTCAGTCTGGAATTCACAATGATAAATCCTTCACTATTAAGTTTTATAACATGACGGATACAACGTGCGGAGCTGCACTGACCCGAAGAGCTTACAAGATGCAACCAATAATGAGAGCGACTGGACAAACAGTCCACAAGTGACCAATAAAGAGAATCAGAGGCGACCATCAGAAATCACTTTTATCTATTGGGATAACACCGTGACAACAGAAGTGTGAAAACAGTGAGTGATGCTACAATGTGGTCTATAAAAATAAGACTGATACTAGAGATTGTTCATATACAATGAGTGATGCTACAGCCGCAGTCTATAGTAATACAATGAGTGATGCTACAGCCGCAGTCTATAGTAATACAATGAGTGATACTACAGCCGCAGTCTATAGTAATACAATGAGTGATACTACAGCCGCAGTCCATAGTAATACAATGGGTGATGCTACAGCCGCAGTCCATAGTAATACAATGGGTGATGCTACAGCCGCAGTCCATAGTAATACAATGAGTGATGCTACAGCCGCAGTCTATAGTAATACAATGAGTGTATTACTATGGACTGCGGCTGTATCACTCATTGTATTTCTATGGACTGCGGCTGTAGCATCACTCATTGTGTTTCTATGGACTGTGGCTGTAGTATCACTCATTGTATTACTATGGACTATGGCTGTAGTATCACTCATTATATTCCTATAGGCTGCGGCTGTAGTATCACTCATTGTATTCCTATAGGCTGTGGCTGTAGTATCACTCATTGTATTTCTATGGACTACGGCTGTAGTATCACTCATTGTATTACTATAGACTGCGGCTGTAGCATCAATGAGTGATACTACAGCCGTAGTCCATAGAAATACAATGAGTGATACTACAGCCGCAGCCTATAGGAATATAATGAGTGATACTACAGCCATAGTAATACAATGACTGATACTACAGCCGTAGTCCATAGTAATACAATGAGTGATGCTACAGCCACAGTCCATAGAAATACAATGAGTGATACTACAGCCGCAGTCCATAGTAATACAATGAGTGATACTACAGCCGTTAGTCCATAATAATACAATGATGTGATACTACAGCCACAGTCCATAGAAAACAATAAGTGATGCTACAGCCGCAGTCCATAGAAATACAATGAGTGATACTAAAGCCACAGTCCATAGTAATACAATGAGTGATACTAAAGCCACAGTCCATAGAAATACAATGAGTGATGCTACAACCGAAGTCTATAGAAATACAATGATGATACTACAGCCACAGTCCATAGGAATACAATGAGTGATACTACAGCCACAGTCCATAGTAATACAATGAGTGATACTACAGCCACAGTCCATAGAAATACAATGAGTGATACTACAGCCACAGTCCATAGGAATACAATGAGTGATCCTACAGCCACAGTCCATAGTAATACAATGAGTGATGCTACAACCGAAGTCCATAGGAATACAATGAGTGATGCTACAGTCGCATGTACATAGAAATACAATGAGTGATACTACAGCCGCAAGTCTATAGGAATACAATGAGTGATACTACAGCCGCAGTCCATTAGAATACAATGAGTGATGCTACAGCCCAGTCCATAGAAATACAATGAGTGATACTACAGCCGCAGTCCATAGGAATACAATGAGTGATCCTACAGCCGCAGTCCATAGTACTACAATAAGTGATGCTACAGCCGCAGTCCATAGAAATACAATGCATGAATACAATGAGTGATACTACAGCCACAGTCCATAGAAATACAATGCGTGAAATACAATGAGTGATACTACAGCCACAGTCCATAGAAATACGAGTGATACTACAGCCGCAGTCCATAGAAATACAATGAGTGATACTACAGCCGCAGTCCATAGAAATACAATGAGTGATACTACAGCCGCAGTCCATAGTAATACAATGAGTGATGCTACAGCCACAGTCCATAGTAATACAATGAGTGATGCTACAGCCGCAGTCCATAGAATACAATGCGTGAAATACAATGAGTGATACTACAGCCACAGTCCATAGAAACACGAGTGATGCTACAGCCGCAGTCCATAGGAATACAATGAGTGATACTACAGCCACAGTCCATAGTAATACAATGAGTGATGCTACAGCCGCAGTCCATAGGAATACAATGATTGATACTACAGCCACAGTCCATAGTAATACAATGAGTGATCTACAGCCGCAGTCCATAGAAAAACAATGAGTGATACTAAAGCCACAGTCCATAGAAATACAATGAGTGATACTACAGCCACAGTCCATAGATACAATGAGTGATACTACAGCCGCAGTCCATAGAAATACAATGAGTGATACTATAGCCACAGTCCATAGAAATACAATGAGTGATACTACAGCCACAGTCCATAGAAATACAATGCGTGAAATACAATGAGTGATACTACAGCCACAGTCCATAGGAATACAATGTGTAATGCTACAGCCGCAGTCCATAGGAATACAATGAGTGATACTACAGCCGCAGTCCATAGTAATACAATGAGTGATACTACAGCCGCAGTCCATAGTAATACAATGAGTGATGCTACAGCCGCAGTCCATAGTAATACAATGAGTGATACTACAGCCGCAGTCCATTAGAATACAATGAGTGATACTACAGCTGCAGTCCATAGTACTACAATGAGTGATACTAGAGCCATACTCCATAGAAATACAATGAGTGATGCTACAGCCGCAGTCCATAGGAATACAATGAGTAATGCTACAGCCACAGTCCATAGTAATACAATGAGTGATACTACAGCCGCAGCCCATAGTAATACAATGAGTGATGCTACAGCCGCAGTCTATAGGAATACAAAGAGTGATACTACAGCCGCAGTCCATTAGAATACAATGAGTGATACTACAGCTGCAGTCCATAGTACTACAATGAGTGATACTAGAGCCATACTCCATAGAAATACAATGAGTGATACTACAGCCGCAGTCCAAAGGAATACAATGAGTAATGCTACAGCCGCAGTCCATAGTAATACAATGAGTGATGCTACAACCGAAGTCCATAGGAATATAATGAGTGATGCTACAGCGACAGGCTATAGTAATACAATGAGTGATGCTACAGCCACAGTCCGTAGAAATACAATGAGTGATACTACAGCCGCAGTCCACAGGAATACAATGAGTGATACTACAGCCACAGTCCATAGTAATACAATGAGTGATACTACAGCCACAGTCCATAGGAACACAATGAGTGATACTACAGCCGCAGTCCATAGTAATACAATGAATAATGATGCTACAGTGTCTGTCCTTAGGAATATGCAATGAGCTAAAGTAACAGCCTCTAGGAATATACAGGGTCGAGTGTAGCCACGTGGGAATACACTGAAGCTCTCAATAGTTGGGCGTCTTCTTGGTTTTTGGTCATTATCATCATCTTCAGTCAACTGAGAATTTTTGCATATGGGACAAAGGGAACATTTGATGAAGCTGATTGTGGGATTAGAATATGGTGTATAATATGTGTACAACGTCTCGGTGTCTATGGACACTTTGGCCTTTATTACACTTTGCTGGTTCAGTATTTTCCAGCTGAGCCACAAGTAGAAAAATTCTATTTCAAAGCCACAATTTAATAAGATCATTTGGTGTAATTCCCTCTAAAGTTCATTCCCCGAATCACCACAACAATGAAGAAGTGAATTCAGCAATCAGCCTGTGAAAGGAGAACACGACATTCCCATTCCCCAATAATCATTCACATACGATATTCAGGTCTATGGGACTGGATTCAATTTAGATCTTACTTATATGTTGCTGTTGAATTGCATTGTTTGTGTGTATTTATGTTGCACTTTGTGTGTCTTTGACTTGCTCGGCCTCGTACATGACATTTCTGCATTGTTTTATGTGTTTTTGAGCTGCTTTCCTTCATTCATGTCATTTCTCCATTGTTTTGTGAGGATTTGTGTTGCACTTGATGTGTTTTTGAGGTTTTTTTTGCTTTATATATGTCGTTTATACATTGTTTTCTTTGTATATTTGTGTGCGTTTTGGGGGTTTCATGCATTGCCCATAACTATATGTAGTGGTTTTGTATATTTGTGTTTTCCTATTATTATGATTATCTGCTACATTGTTTTGTGTGTTGATTTCTTTGCAATTTTGGGTTTCAGGGTTTAGAATGTCTATACAATGTATCACTTTGTACATATATGTTGTATACATTTTGTGTCGCATTGTTATCTTAGTGTATATGTTGATTTACACATTGTATATTTTCTACATATATGTTGTATACATCTAATTTGCACGTTTTCTTAGTGTATCTGTGTTGATTTACACATTGTATCATTCTGAACATATATGTTCTATACAACTTGTGTTACATTACTTTGTTAGATTACTTGTGTTGATTTCTTTGCAATTTTGGGTTTTAGAATGTCTAAACATTGTATCACTTTGTACATATATGTTCTACACAACCTGTGTCGCATTGTTTTATTAGTGTATCAGGTGTTGATTTCTATGCAATGTTGGGTTTGAATGTTCCTTGTGATATTTACTGCACTATTCTATGTTGTGTTGTGTATAAATATGTGTCTTCAGATTTTGTGTCACCACCAGCCTGATGAAGAGACCTAGAGTCTCCACAGCGGCTATTTATTACCATTAAAAATGTATCAAGCACTAATATTACTGGCTAAAATAGTACAAACATACGGCATTTCACCTTATCTTTACATTGTATCATTTTGTACCTGCATGTTGTATACATCTTGTTTCGCACTGCTTACTTATTGAATAGAAATCAACACAGATGCACTGTTTGCTTTGAATGTGTCTATATGTTGTATCATTCTGCACATATATGCTCTACACAACCTGTGTCACATTGTTTTCTTAGTGTATTTGTGTTCATTTACACATTGTACCATTCTGCACATATATGTTCTATACATCTTGTGTCACATTGTTTAGTTAGTGTACTTGTGTTGATTTCTATGCAATTATGGGTTTTGGCGTTTAGAATGTCTATACATTGTATCATTTTGTACATACTGTATATGTTGTATCTTGTGTCGCACTGCTTTCTAAGTTATCGGCGTTCATTTACACATTGTATCATTCTGTACATATATGTTCTATACAACTTGTGTCATGTTTTCTTAGTGTATATGTGCTCATGTACACATTGTATCATTTTTTACATATATGTAGTATACAACTCGTGTCACATTGTTTTGTTAGTGTACTTGTGTTGATTTACACATCTCATTCTGTACATATATGTTCTATACAACCAGTGTCGTATTTTTTTCTTAAGTGTATCTGTGTTGATTTCTTGGCAAGTTAGGGTTTAGATGTGTCTATACATTGACATGTTGTATCATTTTGTACATATATATTGTATCTTGTGTCGCACTGTTTTCTTAGTGTATTTACACATTGTATCATTCTGTTCTGTACATATAGGTTCTATACAACTCGTGTCACATTGTGTAATTAGTCTACTTGTGTTGATTTCTATTCAATTTTGGGCTTCAGTGTTTAGAATGTCTGTATGTATCTACATATGTACAATTTGTACATATATGTTCTATACAACCTATGTCGCATTGTGTAGTTAGTCTACTTGTGTTGATTTCTATTCAGTTTTGGATTTAAGTGTTTAGAATGTCCATACATTGTATCTATCTATCTAATCTAAGTGTGTGTGTGTACATTCTGTATATATAGGTTCTATAGAACTCGTGTCGCATTGTGTAGTTAGTCTACTGGTGTTGATTTCTATTCAGTTTTGGGTTTCAGTGTAGACTGTCCATACATTATATGTATCTATCTATATATAGCACATTTTGTACATATATGTTCTATACAGCCTGCGTCGCATTGTTTTGTTAGTGTACTTGTGTTACTTAGTTTTGTATCCTTTGCTGCTTTGCTTTTCATGGGTTTTAAGTTGCTTTTTTCATGTTTTATTATATTTTTCCCATTTCCATGTTGCAAGTAAACTATCCCCAGATCCACCCGGCGTGACCTCGCCTGTCGGTGCTTTCCATTCCTGGATACTTTTAGGATTTTATATGTACAAGGCCCGGCCATTGACCCATTGTGCATTTTTGGGGGCTGATTTAGCAGAATGTTACATGCGATGACATAAGAGGAGGGAAGGATCTGCTGCAGGATTGCGTCCTTCATGTTCTGTCTCTGTCTTTCCTCTGGATCTTTTCCTACAAGACGACGTTTGATAAATCCAGGATGTCTCGTCCTGAACGACCATTAATGTAACTTCCACATAACTCATAGGCAGCTGGGAAAAAAAAAAAAACACCACCCCTGTGAATGTGAGCTATGGGGCGAGAGCTGCGGGGCCAGATAAAGACTCACAGCTGTCATTTCCTTGTGTTGGCTTTTCCTAATCTGTTGGTAAAGGCAGATCCTGAAACCGGCTGACAAATTGCAATCTAATATTTTCACAGTCTACATAGCTCTTTTGTTTCGGAAGAATGGGGGGGGGGCAACTTGGCTCAATTATTACCCCTCGAAAACTTAGTGATCCCTCCCCCATCCATTCACACCGCAAACACTTTCTGTCCTATTGATTGATTATACTTTCCTGCAAAATTCCACAATAAATCATAAAAAGGTGAACAATTTGCATAAACCTTTCTACATAGAGAAAGAAAACTCGTATACAGAGGAACCCGGCCACGAATACAACAACTCAAGGTACGCCAGCACTGAGAAAAAGTTCTACTTTGAGGCGTCACAATGTCTTTGGGTTTGTTCTGATCGGAAAATATGTTGCAATCAATCAGAACGGAGTTATTTTTTTTTTTATATAAAATGTTCAAATTTGAAGAAAAAAAAAATTGACATTTCCAGGAAAAATCCTGGAATATAATATGATGGGACAAGATAGGATGGGTGACTTGATGTGAGCAAATCTGTCAGAGTAACAGATGATGTAACACCCGAGAGAGAGAAATTCACCGCGACTGATTATAGTAAAGTCGTATGATGAATGTGATACATCTGCTAAAAGGAGCACGATACAAGATATACAGACACACGAGGTATCCGAGGACCCCCAGGCCTATGAATGTATACCTGACATGATAGAAAGGGAGATAGATAGATAGATAGATAGATAGATAGATAGATAGATAGATAGATAGATAGATAAACGATGATGAATGGATAGATTAATAGATAGACAGATCTCGTGCGATACATTTCTTAGCACATCATATTTGCAGGATTTACAAGACTTTTCACTTGAGAGTTAGGATGTTTGATTCGTACTCACAGACAGTGTCAGACTGGGGCGGCAGGGGCCCACCAATAACATTGACTCTTGGGCCACTGAACAACTACATGCAAATATTACATTCACACATTTATCTATTCTTCTACATAATAATATACTGGGGAGTTTGATGAGACGATTCTTTTATCTCTACATAGTGAAACAAGTGTATTGTGCCAACTACTGATCATGTTTGGGGGTTAAGTGACTCATGAGGGGGCCCACCTGAGGATTGCCCGGCCCTCCGGTTGGCCAGTCCGAGCCGGCTCATAGAACATAAACCGGAGGGAGAACAGTGGACACATAGAATAAATGATGGGGATTTTATTCTTCATTTTGCTCCAGGGCACAGGCCCTATATACGGAGGCCTGTATGTCCGCCCAGCACTATCCTGGAATCTGTGGGGGGGGGGGGGGGGGAGGGGAAGGGGGTCAGACATCTTCTCGGGGTTTGGGCTCTTTTTTTTTTTTTTTTTGCCCTGAGATGTAGGAAGATGCCCATAGATGCCCGGCTGCCACAGGGCACCTGCTCTATTGCTGCTGTTAAATGTTGGATTGCCGGCCATTTAAAATGTAATGATCTGTGTAATTACAGCAATGTCACGTTACATTAGGAAATAGGGGGTTAGTCACAGACATTTAAAAGTGTTTAAGAAACACTTTAGAGCAAGAGAAGCCCCGAGGCTAATGGGTTAAATTGTTCCCTTCCCATGGAGGTCTGAGAACCAAACCGCAAGTGGCTTAACCCCTTCAGGGCTGAGCTGTCACAAGGGTCCAACCACAAGCCGACCGCAAACTTTCTGCTATTTTCATTGTTTGCAACTAAACAAAAAAAAAAAAAAAGAAAAGAAGAAAACATTTTAGAAAAAAAAAAAAGTAACATAATCGGAGCCCAAATTTTGGAGCTTTTGGTCCACTAACATTCACCCCCTCACCCGTACAAAGCAACAAATATCCAGCAATCATACAGAAGAAACATTGATCAATAATCATGAGAGAAACGTACAACACGATCCCCCGAAACCAACCCCCCCCATAGAGGAGACGATAATGCCCGGACAGCGAATTCCACCTCTGAGGCTTTATTAGGCTCCAGTGCTCTTATATCATGTATTATTAATATTAACACAAGGTGTCAGGAGGAAAGTCAATCATTTCCCAATTTGTTTCCAAAATAAAACACCAGAAGAAATGATAATTTGTGCTAAATTAAGGTTCTGAAAATGCAACAAAGATACATCTGTAGAGAACCGATACAATGTATCCATGAACAATGGAATGTTCTGAAGCTATGAACTTAAAATCACGATGATAGACTATTTATAAACAACAACAAACATGTGACATCTGTAGAGTATTGACACAATGTATCCATGCACAATGGTATAGAATGTTCTGAAGATCTAAACTAAAAATCCCAATGAGAGTATTTATAAACAACAATAAAGACGTGAAGATAAAAGAAAAATGACTGCAGGGAAGGTCTGAGCATCAAGAGCATCCACGGCATAGGAGATTATACATATATATATATAATATATATATATATGAGCCGATTCCCCTAAAACCATCCACGGTGTTCTGTATTTGTTGCATCTGAAGCCCAAAAGCTCTAAGGTTCCGGCCAGTTCCTAACTGCAGGTCAAAGTAGTGACCCACAACCATTATTTAGGATGACCCCACACCTGACTACGGGCAAAGGAATCAATGTAAAATACAGGGGTCAAATAATAACTCAACAGTAGTCAATATATGATTAGATATATCGACGATTACACCATAATTAGATATGTGAATAAATCAAAATAAGAACAAAACATAGATGGATTGGCAAATGGAAGAAAAGATGTATCTGCCATTTATTACCATTTATTAGATATTTTGAAATATATATATATATTTCTAGTGTATATAAGAGCAGACAGAGCTCGTACGAGGCTCACAGACATAGACATAATAGTCACCGGGTCCTATATGCCGCCCACAGCTCACACATTCACACTCACAGACCCTCGGACGTGTCGTCTTATTTACTTTGAACCAGAGTATGAGTCTTTTTTGGAATTGGGGGCAGCTTTTCCCCCCAGAGCCTCTAAATAAAACGTTCCGACATTGCAACCATCAGAGCTAGCACTTGTTTTCCCTTTCTCAGAGGCCTTTAACTGAACTGAAAGTGCACTGACATAGAGAAAGCAAAAGTTGTCACTCGGACCAGCGAGGCGTAAAGCAGAACAAAAAGTAAACAGACCAATGGCAGCTCCAGAAGAAGAAGAGAAACACACAAAACCATCACAGACCAGACAAGGGGCATCATATAGGACAAATGGGGCACCGCAGACTATAGGGGGCATCATACAGGCATCACAGACTATAGGGGGCATCATACAGGGCACCGCAAACTATAGGGGGCATCATACAGGGCACCGCAAACTATAGGGGGCATCATACAGGGCAAACGTGGAACCACAGACTATACAGGGCATCATACAGGGCAACACAGACTACAGGGGCATCATTCAGTGCACACAGGGCACCAGAGACTATAGGAAGCATAATAAGGCACTACACACTATAATGGCAAATGGGACACTGCAGACTATAGGGGGCATCATAAAGTCCATACGGGGCAGCACAGACTATAGGGGGCATCATACAGGGCAAACGGGGCACCGCAGACTATAGGGGGCATCATACAGGGCACCGCAAACTATAGGGGGCATAATACAGGGCATCACAGACTATAGGGGGCATCATACAGGGCAACACAGACTACAGGGGCATCATTCAGTGCACACGGGGCACCAGAGACTATAGGAAGCATAATAAGGCACTGCACACTATAATGGCAAATGGGACACCACAGACTATAGGGGGCATCATACAGGGCAAACGGGGCACCGCAGACTATACGGAGCATCACAGAGTCCTCTATGATGAGCATTACAGAATCTAGAATTGGCATCAAAGGATAAAAGAAGTACAAAATTCACAAGAGGTATCATAGAGTAAAGAAGGGGCATCAGAACATAGAAAGGGGCAGCACAGAGGGTATAAGAGGCCTCCCAGGAGATACAACGGGGGCATCATAGAGGAGGGATCAATCTAATGTATAAAAGGGGCATCATAGGAGTGTAAGGGGCATCATAGATTAGAAAAGGGACATGTTAGAAGAGAAGGAGCGTCATAGATTATACAAGGTGTTATAGAGAATATAAGGGTCATCAATATATAGAAGGGTCATCACAGAGTTTAAGAGGCATCATAGAAAAAGAGTCATCAAAGCAAACAGCGCAGACAACATGGAAAAACCGAGCATCAAAGACAGGGAAAAGGCATGTAAAGGGTCAACAAAAAGGTATAGAATATAGAAGGGGCATATTATCAAATATAACATTTAATATGAATAAATACAAGAATATATGGATCATAACAGAGAATATAAGGGGCTAAAGATCATAACAGAAAACATAGTATATGATTAGAAGAGGTTCATTGTATCAGAGTTATAATATAAAAGTTCACTTTTTATAGATAAGTTCCATCATTTAATACAAGGGTCAAACTGACAATAAACTCCACATGTTATATATAGGGGTCATCAGTGAGAATAGGAGAGAACTCCTGTAATACAGAGGTCACCATAGGAGAGGCAGCTCCCTGCAGACACCACACAGATACACTGTGTCTGCAGGACGGAACCTTCACTGGACACAATGTAACAATCTCTGGGCGCCGCAGGGGAGGGGGCAACACATTGACATCGGCCACTTACCGTGCGGGCGGTGGGGGACAGGGAGCCGTTGGGCAGGTAGGGGCTGCTCAGGTCGGGGATCATGATGAAGGGGTACCCAGGGTACGCCGGGCTCTTGAATAGGCCTCCTCCTCCCCCGTCCTGCCTCTTCCCGGCTACAACAATAGGGAAAAAGTTTTAGTAACTTCGGAGAGAAGAGAGCGCCCCCACCCCCAGTCATGAAGGGGTTAACAAGTGGGACAGGGTCCCCAGCCTGCTGCTTTGTGGACCCACCTTCCTCCAGGCTGTCCCGGCTCTTGTCCCGGAAGCTCTCAGGTCTGGGTGCAGGCCGCCGTTCCACCTGACACGGGGGGAAGAGAGAAGGACATGGATTATAATCATCATCATCAAGAGGTCAAAGCATCCACAAACACAGAATATATCATTATCATCAACAAAGAGCCTAGAGCACAATCACCTGTATACAGAATAATGCTACAGGTCATCAATGCACATCTATAGGGTGTACTTTATAATATATACATACAGAATACCCAAAAAACACAGGTACACAATACAAATACACATCTATAGGATGCACAACACAGGACGTAGGTATATAGTATATACAGAATAGACAGGTCAGGTATATAATATACACATATAGAATGTACACAACACACATGTATACACTATATATATATAATAGAATGGACAGAACACACAAGTATATAATATATACCTGTAGAGTGTACACAACACACTGGTATATAATATATATAGAATGTACAGAACACACAGGTATATAGTATATACATACAGAATAGACAGAACATACTGTACATTATATAATATATATATATATATATATATATATAAAATGGACAGAACACAGGCTTATAATATATATCTGTAAAGTGTACACAACACACAGGTATATAATATATATACATACACAGAAACATATACAACAAACACAGAACACAGGTATATAATATATACATACAGAATACACAGGTATATAGTATAAATACACATAAATACTCAGCATTTGAAATCGTCTACAAAATACTCACATATACTATATATAATATACAAAACAGCCGTGTGTAAAATTATAGAATGGGAAAAGTGCACAATCATACACATACATATTCTGATACACAGAATGATAGGACATAGAACACAGCTTGAACATGTGGACATTATAAAATAAAATACAATTATAAAATATAATATGCAAAATCTACACACTCCAGTGTTGTTATATATATATATATATTTATATATATATACAACATACACACAATATGATACCTAATATGTTACTAGAAATAACACCTGAATACAGGTGGAGATATTAGATGATATAGTGGTGCCATATACTGTGAAATGATGCAATTGTATCTGTTGAGATCAGAACTGTGAAATACTATAATATCAAATTCTATTCTGAGTTATAACCGATAAAATTGTACAATTTATAATTATATAGATGTTGTACACTGATGTTATAGACTGTATTATAACTTGATACAGATGGTGATATCACCCAGCATGATATCATAGACATTATACTGTAATATGATATCATAGGGACTATGACGCTGTACACTAATGTTGTATCCTGTGCTGTTATATTATATGGCATAATGTGAGGATTTACAGTGTAATAATGAAAGCCAGTGTGATAATGAATACTATTAGACAGTGTATATATTATGTGTATTATATATATATTATGAATATGTATATATATTATATATACACACATATACATACACACTCCCAGGCCTCTGGTAGGGGACCTGAGCATGAGGAAGGACAAATAACCAACCCACAGAGGTCAGAAGGATTTAAAATTATATATATATATATATATATATATATATCAGGTGTATAAATGACACATCCACACCTGGACCACAGCTGAAAACAGGCCAGGGAATAATATAATTAATATTATAATACCATTACAATATAGTGGTTGTTATATTTATTATTGTTATTATTGTTATTTTATTGTCATTTTACAGAACTGTGCAGAGTTTATAAACTTTCTATTAATTATGGAGCTCATGAATCTGGATATTAGATGAAAAGCAAAGAAAATCCCAGAAGTGGAATAATGATTCTAATGTAGACATTATATACACAGACTATAGAGACTGGGATATGAACTTCTGCAGTGATCTCATGGATGGGAAGAATGCAGCTATTCAATTATTGTTGTTATTATTGTTGTTATTATGTAAACACTTTTCTTTGAAAATTCCAAAGGGTTCTACAAACTGTATTAATATCATGCAATGGTCTGTATCTATTATTATATCATGTAAACACTTTTCTCTGACATTTCCAGGGGTCTTATAAACTGCATTAATATCATGTATGGACTGTCTGTATCTATTGTTGTTGTTATATTATTATATTGTTATTTTGTAAACACTGTTCTCTGACACTTCCAGGGGTCTTATAAACTCTGCATGTGTGAATGTAATCTATTAATGTTATATAGTTATTATGTAAACATTGTTCTCTGACATTTCCAGGGGTCTTTCTTTATTTGTCTATATATAATTGTTCCCCCTTTAAAATTTGTGCTGTGATCCTCCTGACAACATAAGGACAAGTGTAGTTTGCTGCCCCCCATCTCCTCCACCCCCTATCCCCCCTAATCTGGGATTTTAACCCCCTATTACAGTAAATATATCTCATCTGTAAGAGACCCCAGAACAATCATGTCCCTCCTACAAGTGGTCCCAGCAGCCCCCCAGACCCGAGTCCAGTTGCACCCACAGTTGGTCTTGCCCACGGTGGTTGCCCCCTTTATCGGTCGGTTGCCCCCATAGTCAGTGGGTTGGTTGCCCCCATAGTTGTCAGTCGGGCGGTCGACCCCTTAGTTGGTCGGTTGCCCTAATAGTCAGTTGGATGGGTTGCCCCCATAGTCAGTCAGTTGGTGGTCTCCCCCATAGATTGTTTGGTCGCCCCCATAGTCTGTCAGTCGGGTTGCCCCTATAGATCGTTGGTGGTTGGTCGGTCTACCCCCATAGTCGATCAGTCGGCTGGTCGCCCCTATAGTCGGTCAGTCGATTGCCCCATAGTCGGTTGGTTGGTGGTGGTTGCCCCCATAGTCGATCAGTCGGTCGGTTGCCCCTATAGTCGGTCAGTCGGTTGCCCCATAGTCAGTTGGTTGGTGGTTGCCCCCATAGTCGATCAGTCGGTGGGTTCGCCCCATAGTCGGTCAGTCGATGCCCCCATATTAGTCGGGTTGTGTGCCCCCATAGTCGGTTGGTGGTGGGTCTGCCCCCATAGTCGGTCACTCACCTCGGAGTCGGACGAGCTGTTCTGATGGGTCTCGGTCTCGTTGACCAGCGATGACTTGACGTCGGCCAGATCCCTCTCGGCCGATGAGTTGTCGGAGATCTTCTCCTCCTGTTCCCCTTCGTCTTTGAAGGAGATCATCTCGTCGTTGGCCCCCAGATCGTCCCCTCCTCCGCCGTTCAGCTGCGGCATGATTACCGCTCTGAGGGCAGCGACACCGAGGAGAAGAAGAGGAGGAAGAAGAAGGAGGAGAGGAAGGATCTGCGCCCCCAGAAAACTTTCTGCTGCTGCCTGTGTCCTCCCTGCTCCGGCCACACAGCCCGCTCTGAGGGGAGGCGGGGGCCCCGGAGTGCTGCAGGGGGGCCCCTGGTGCTGCGGAGCCTGTGCTGGAGGTGGGGGGCCCCTGGAGCTGCGGAGCCTGTGCTGGAGGTGGGGGGCCCCTGGAGCTGCGGAGCCTGTGCTGGAGGTGGGGGGCCCCTGGAGCTGCGGAGCCTGTGCTGGAGGTGGGGGGCCCCTGGAGCTGCGGAGCCTGTGCTGGGTCCCGGCTTTGTGGAGCTGGGGGTGGGGGAGTCTGTGCTCCGGATCCTCTGCCCCCCTCCCCCAACTCTCCACAAATCAAACAATCGGCAAAGAAGCAGAAGAGGAGTCTCCGGAGTCCGGGCTGAGCCCCCCAAACCGGCGGGGAGACCCCCGAGCCCGCAGCGAGGTGACGGAGGAGCCGGGACACAGCAGCGCTGCCCGGAATCTGAGTCAGTGGAAGTTACGACTGGAAGGAATCCAGTTCAAAGGCGGCTGTGATTGACAGCTGGAGAGGAGAGAGGGAGGAGGGAGAGGGGGGAGCTGCAGAAAGGGGGGGACGGATCAGGAGAGGAGGGGACCCTGCACAGGAGGGGGCACAGGAGGGGAGGGGGCACTGCACAGGAGGGGGCACAGGAGGGGAGGGGGGCACAGGAGGGGAGGGGGCACTGCACAGGAGGGGGCACAGGAGGGAGGGGGCACTGCACAGGAGGGGGCACAGGAGGGGAGGGGGGCACAGGAGGGGAGGGGGCACTGCACAGGAGGGGGCACAGGAGGGGAGGGGGGCACAGGAGGGGAGGGGGCACTGCACAGGAGGGGGTACAGGAGGGGGCACAGGAGGGGAGGGGGGCACAGGAGGGGAGGGGGCACTGCACAGGAGGGGGGTACAGGAGGGGGCACAGGAGGGGAGGGGGGCACAGGAGGGGAGGGGGCACTGCACAGGAGGGGGTACAGGAGGGGGCACAGGAGGGAAGGGGGCACAGGAGGGGAGGGGGCACTGCACAGGAGGGGGCAACAGGAGGGGAGGGGACCCTGCACAGTGGGGGGCACAGGAGTGGAGGGGGCACTGCACAGGAGGGGAGGGGGCTCAGGTGGGGGGCACAGGAGGGGAGGGGGCCCTGCACAGGAGGGGCACAGGAGGGGAGGGGGCCCTGCACAGTAGGGGGCACAGGAGGGGAGGGGGGCACTGCACAGGAGGGGAGGAGGCCCTGCACAGGAGGGGAGGGGGCCCTGCACAGGAGGAGGCACAAGAGGGGAGGGGGCTCAGGTGGGGCACAGGAGAGGAGGGGGCCCTGTATAGGTGGTGGGCACAAGAGGGGAGGGGGGGCTCTGCACAGGAGGGGGCACAGGAGTGGAGGGGGCTCTGCACAGGAGGGGGCACAGGCGTGGAGGGGGCTCTGCACAGGAGGGGGCTGCAGGGATTAACCACACTCTGGGGGGGACTCCAAACTTTCATTACATGGGGGGCGGTGACGTCTCTTCATAAATGTCACCAACAAGTGAGAGAAGTGCAGAACTGTGAGCAACAGCAGCAGCAGCAGCAGGGTGAGGGGGCACAGGGGGAGAGGGGGCACAGGACCGGGGGTTCTCCGCTAATACAAAGTGCACAAAGAAGACAAGATTCACTTTACTAAACTGCTGAAGTCGGAAGAGGAGGAAAAGGAGGAGGAGGAGGAGGAGGAGGGAAGCAGGAAGACTGACAGCAACTGGCAGCCACAGGCAGAGCTGACAGAGGGACACACAGGGGAAACACACACAGGGACAGACACACAATTACACTCACATACACAGAGACACACTCACATAGAGACACACATACCCAGGGACACACTCATATACACAGGGACACACTCATATACCCAGGGACACACTCACATACCCAGGGACACACTCACATACACAGGGACACACTCACATACACAGAGACACACTCACATAGAGACACACATACACAGGGACACACTCACATACATAGACACACTCACATACACAGGGACACACTCACATACATAGACACACTCACATACCCAGGGACACACTCATATACATAGACACACTCACATACACAGGGACACACTCACATACATAGACACACTCACATACCCAGGGACACACTCACATACACAGGGACACACTCACATACACAGAGACACATTCACATAGAGACACACATACACAGAGACACACTCACATACCCAGGGACACACTCATATACACAGGGACACACATACCCAGGGACACACTCATATACATAGACACACTCACATACCCAGGGACACACTCATATACATAGACACACTCACATACCCAGGGACACACTCATATACACAGGGACACACATACCCAGGGACACACTCATATACATAGACACACTCACATACCCAGGGACACACTCATATACATAGACACACTCACATACCCAGGGACACACTCATATACACAGGGACACACTCACATAGAGACACACATGCACAGGGACACACTCACATAGAGACACACATGCACAGGGACACACTCACATGGAGACACACATACACAGGGACACACTCATATACACAGGGACACACATACCCAGGGACACACTCATATACATAGACACACTCACATACCCAGGGACACACTCAAATACACAGGGACACACTCACATACACAGGCACACACTCGCATACACTGGCACACACTCACCCAGGGACACACTCACATACACAGGGACACACTCATATACACAGGGACACACTCACACACACAGGGACACACTCACATACACAGGGACACACTCATATACACAGGGACACACTCATATACACAGGGACACACATACACAGGGACACACTCATATACATAGACACACTCACATACACAGGGGCACACTCATATACATAGATACACTCACATACCCAGGGACACACTCACATACACAGGGACACACTCACATAAACACACACAACAGGGACACACCACACAGGAACAGACACACAAACACTCACATACAGGGACACACTCACATACAGAGACACACATACCAGGACATACACAGGGACACACTCAATAGACACACTCACATACACAGGACACACATACACAGGGACACACTCATATACATAGACACACACCATACACAGGACACACTCACATACAAGGGACACACACCATACACAGAGGACAACTCACATACACAGGGACACACTCACATACACAGAACACTCACATACCCAGGGACACACTCATAACTACACAGGGACACACTCACATAGAGACACACAACAAGACACAATGGGACTCACACAGGGACAACACACAATACACTCACATACAGGGAGACACACATCACATACACAGGACACACATACCAGGACACTACACAGGGACACACTCATACACAGAAACACATACCAGACACACTCAACACAGACACCACAACACAGGACACACCAATAAGACACCCAAACACAGGACACACACTACACAGCACCTCATACCAGACACACTCACAGACACACTCATACACAGGCACTCACACAACCAGGGACACACTCAAACACAGGGACACACTCACATAAGACACACAACACGGGACCCACAGGCAGACACACAATTACCCCACATACAGGACACACTCATCATAGAACACACATACCCAGGGACAACACAGGACACACTCAATAAACACACACACACTCAGACAACACATACCACACAGGGACCATCACAGACACACTCAACATACCAAACATATACATAGACACACTCACATACACAGGGACACACATACACAGGAACACACTCAATACAAGACAATCACATACACAGGAACACTCACATAACAGGGACACCACTCACAACAAGGACACACTCACATACACAGGGACACACTCATATACAGAACACACATACAGGGACACACTCAAACACAGGACACACTCACACAAGGGACACACCACAACACAGGACACTACAACACAGGACACACACATCACCACATAACAGGGACACAACTCGACAAGGACACACTCCATACACAGGGACACAGCATACACAGGGACAACTATACTGAACACTCATACCAGGACACACTCTTACAATACACAGGACACACATACACAGGAGACACACTCATAACATAGACCATAGACACACATACACATGGAACACTCACATGACATGACACACACACACATACACAGGGACACAACACTCACATACTACAAGGGACACACACACGGACACACTCACATACACAGGGACACACTCACACCACACTCACATACACAGGGACACACTCACACACAAGACATACCACATACACAGGGACACACTACATACACATAGGACACTACATACACAGGGACATACCGACATACACAGGACACACACATACACAGGGACACATCATACACAGGGACACACCTCGCATACACAGGGACACACTCGCATACACAGGGACACACTCGCATACACAGGACACACTCGCATACACAGGGACACACTCGCATACACAGGGACACACTCGCATACACAGGGACACACTCACATACACACACATGGAACACAACATCACCATACACAGGGACACACACTCACATACACAGGGACACACTCCATACACAGGGACACACTCGCATACACAGGGACACACTCGCATACACAGGGACACACTCGCATACACAGGGACACACTCGCATACACAGGGACATACTCCATACACAGGGACACACTCATATACACAGGGACACACTCACAGGGACACACAAACACTGGGACTTTCACAGGGGCAGACACTCACATACACAGGGACACACTCGCATACACAGGGACACACTCATATACATAGACACACTCAACATACCCAGGGACATACTCATATACATAGACACACTCACATACACAGGGACACACTCACATACACAGGGACACACTCATATACATAATATACATAGACACACTGAGATATACAGGGACATACATAGAGACACACATACACTGGGATACACTCTATATACAAAGGAAAACACATACACTTGGACACGCTCACATACCCAGGGACATAGTCACACATGGACACACAGGGACACACACACTCGCATACAAAGGGACACTCACATACAAAGCAACACACTCACATACACAGGGTCAGACACACTCGCATACAATGGAAAACACATACACTGGGACACATTTAAATACACTGGGACACACATACACAGGGACATTCTCACACATGGACACACACATACACATGGACACACGTACACAAATACATACCTCCTCCCTTTTCTCTGCTCCTTTTCCTCCCAGTTCCTGCTCTCCTCCCTCTGGCTCCTGCTCTCCTTTTCTCCCAGCTCCTGCTCTCCTCCCTCTGGCTCCTGCTCTCTCCTTTTCTCCCAGCTCCTGCTCTCCTCCCTCTGGCTCCTGCTCTCCTTTCTCCCAGCTCCTGCTCTCCTCCCTCTGGCTCCTGCTCTCTTTTTCCTCTCAGCTCCTGCTCTCCTCCCTCTGGCTCCTGCTCTCCTTTTCTCCCAGCTCCTGCTCTCCTCCCTCTGGCTCCTGCTCTCTTTTTCCTCTCAGCTCCTGCTCTCCTCCCTCTGGCTCCTGCTCTCCTTTTCTCCCAGCTCCTGCTCTCCTCCCTCTGGCTCCTGCTCTCTTTTTCCTCTCAGCTCCTGCTCTCCTCCCTCTGGCTCCTGCTCTCTTTTTCCTCTCAGCTCCTGCTCTCCTCCCACTGGCTCCTGCTCTCCTTCCCAGCTCCTGCTCTCCTCCCTCTGGCTCCTGCTCTCTTTTTCCTCTCAGCTCCTGCTCTCCTCCCTCTGGCTCCTGCTCTCTTTTTCCTCTCAGCTCCTGCTCTCCTCCCACTGGCTCCTGCTCTCCTTTTCCTCCCAGCTCCTGCTCTCCTCCCTCTGGCTCCTGCTTTCCTCATCCTGTAAAAATAGAGACTCCCCCTTCTGGCTCCTGCTCTCCTCATCCCGACTCCTGCTTTCTTCATCCCGGCTCCTGTTCTCTGATCCTCTTAGTTCTGGATCTCCTCTCGGCTGCTGCTCTCCTCCCAGTTTCTCTCTTTTCCTCCCAGCAGCTGATGTCCTCCCCTGGCTTCAGCTCTACTCAGCCTGTAATTATAGAGCTTTGCCCTCCCACCAGCTCATGCTCTCCTTTTCATCCCAGATCCTCCTGTCCATCTCCTGTGCTCCTGTTCTCGCTCCAGGCTGTCGCTCTCCTCCCCCCAGCTCTTGCTCTCCTTCTCCTGGCTCCTGCTCTCCTCCTCCTGGCTCCTGCTCTCCTCCTCCTGGCTCTTGCTCTCCTCCTCCTGGCTCCTGCTCTTCTCCTCCTGGCTCCTGCTCTCCTCCTCCTGTGCTCCTGCTCTCCTCCTCCTGTGCTCCTGCTCTCCTCCTCCTGTGCTCCTGCTCTCCTCCTCCTGCTCCTGCTCTCCTCCTCCTGTGCTCCTGCTCTCCTCCTCCTGTGCTCCTGCTCTCCTCCTCCTGTGCTCCTGCTCTCCTCCTCCTGTGCTCCTGCTCTCCTCCTCCTGTGCTCCTGCTCTCCTCCTCCTGTGCTCCTGCTCTCCTCCTCCTGGCTCCTGCTCTCCTCCTCCTGTGCTCCTGCTCTCCGTCCCCAGCTTCTCTCCTCAGCCTGTAACCATTGAGCCTCCCCCTCATGGCTATTGGTCTCTTCTTACCAATCAACTCCTGTTCTCTTCCTATTCCCAACTCATGCTCCTTCTCCCACCGCCCCCTGCTGTCTTCCCACCAGGTTCAGCTTTCCTCGCAGATCCTGCTTTTCCTTCCCAGAGCTCCTGCTCTCTTCCTCCCAGCTCCTGATCTCCTTACAGGTCCTGCTCTTTTCCTCTAGGCTCCAGCTCTTCCCCCCGGCTACTACTCTCCTCATGTGCTCCTGCTCTTCTCTTCTGTGCTACTGCCCTTCTTCTCCTCCCCCAGCTCTTGCTCTCCTTTTCCTCCCAGTTCCTGCTCTCCTCCTCTTGACTCCTGCCTTCCTCCCCATGCCTGTCAGCATAAAGCCTCCCTCTCCCTGCTTCTTGTCTCCTTATCCTCCCAGCTCCTGCTCTCCTCCTTCCAGCTCCTACTATTCTCCTTTGGGCTCCTGGTCTCCCCTGGCTCCTTCTCTCCTTTTCCTCCCGTGCTCCTCTTCTACCCTGGCTTCTTTCCCCAGCTCCACCTCTCCTCCTGGTTGCTGCTCTCCTTCAGCTCCACCTCTCCTCCCAGCTCCTATTCTACTCTTCCTGGCTGCTGCTCTCCTTCTACCAGCTCCTGCTCTCCTCCCAGCTCCAGCTCTCCTCCCAGCTCTTTCACTTCTCCCGCATCCTGCTCTTCTCCCAGCTCCAGCTCTCCTCCCAGCTCCTACTCTACTCCTCCTCTCAGCTCCTGCTCTCCTCCCAGCTCCAGCTCTCAGCTCCTGCTCTCCTCCCAGCTCCAGCTCTGCTCCCAGCTCATACTCTACTCCTCCTCTCAGCTCCTGCTCTCCTTCCAGCTCCCCTCCCAGCTCCTTCGCTTCTCCCGTCTCCTGCTCTTCTCCCAGCTGCTGCTCTCCTCTCCCCAGTTCCTGCTCTCCTATCCTGACACTTGCTGTCTTCCTCCCAGTTCCTGCTCTCCTCCTTCCAACTCCTGCTGTCCTCACTGTGGCTCCTGCTCCCCTTTCCCAGCTGCTGCTCTCCTCAACTCCTGCTCACCTTTTTCCTCCCAGCTTCTGCTCACCTTTTCTCTCTCAGCTCATTGCCCTCCTTTTTCTCCCAGCTCCTGCCCTCCTTTTCCTACCAGCTTCTGCTGTCCTCCTCTATTCTCATGTTCTCCTGCCATTACTGCTGTCATCCTCCTGTTCTTCCCCGGGGTCCTGCTGTCCTTTTCCTCCCAGCTCTTGCCCTCCTAATGGCTGCTGCTCCCCTCCTCTTTTCTACTCACAGTTCCTGCTCTCCTCACAGCTCCTGCTCTCTTCCTTCCAGCTCCTGCTCTCTTCCTCCCAGCTCCTGCTCTCTCCCCAGTTGCTGCTCTCCTCCTGGCTGCTGATCTCCTACTATCTGTACGCTGCTCTCCACCCAGCTCCTGCTGTGCTCCTATTCTTCCCCAGGCTCCTGCTCTCCTTTTCCTCTTAACTCCTGCTCTCCTCCTCATGGCTTCTTCTCTTCTCCCAGCTCCTGCTCTCTTCCTTCCAGCTCCTGATCTATTCCCGGCTGCTGCTCTCCTGCCCCTAGCTCGGCTCTCCTACTCCCAACTCCTTTTCTCCTCAAGTGCTCCTGCTCTCCTCCCAGCTCATGATCTCCTTGACTTAGCCCCTGCTCCCCTTTTCCTCTCAGCTCCTGCTCTCTTCCCACCGGCACCTGCTCTCCTCCCACCACCTGCTCTTCTCCCGACACCTGCTCTCCTCCTCCCAGCTTCTGCTCTCCTCCTCCCAGCACCTGCTCTCCTTCTCCCAGCTTCTGCTCTCCTTCTCCCAGCTTCTGCTCTCCTTCTCCCAGCTTCTGCTCTCCTTCTCCCAGCTTCTGCTCTCCTTCTCCCAGCTTCTGCTCTCCTCTTCCCAGCTCCTGCTCTCCTCTTCCCAGCTCCTGCTCTCCTCTTCCCAGCTCCTGCTCTCCTCCTCTGTGCTCCTGCTCTCCTCCTGGCTACTGCTGCTCTCCTCCTGGCTTCTCCTCTCCTCCCAGCTCCTGATCTCTTCCTGGCTGCAGTTCTCCTTCCAGATCTTCCCTTCCCTTCACCTGGTCTCCTCCTGGCCCTCCTGCCCCTGGCTGCTGCTCTCCTTGCTCCTGCTTTCCTCGTGTGCACCTGCTCTCCTCTTCCCAGCTCCTGCTCTCCTTGACCCAGCTCCTGCTCTCCTTGACCCAGCTCCTGCTCTCCTTTTCCTCACAGCTTCTGCTCTCTTCGACCCAGCTCCTCCTCTCCTTTTTCCTCCCAGCTCCTGCTCTCCTTTTCCTCCCAGCTCCTGCTCTCCTTTTTCTCCCAGCTCCTGCTCTCCCAGCTCCTGCCCTTATTTTCCTCCCAGCTCCTGCTGTCCTCCTCTATTTTCCTGTTCTCCTGCCATTTCTGCTGTCATCCTCCTGTTCTTCCCCGGGGTCCTGCTGTCCTTTTCCTCCCAGCTCCTGCCCTCCTAATGGCTGCTGCTCCCCTCCTCTACTCTACTCACAGCTCCTGCTCTCCTCACGGCTCCCTCTCTCCTTCCAGCTCCTGATCTCTTCCCAGTTGATGCTCTCCTCCCAGCTGCTGATCTCCTTCTCTCTGCTCCTGCTCTCTGCCCAGTTCCTTCTGTCCTCCTCCTGTGCTCCTATTCTTCCCCAGGTTCCTGCTCTTCTTTTTCCTCTCAGCTCCTGCTCTCCTCCTCATAGCTCCCTCTCTTCTCCCAGCTCTTGCCCTCTTCCTTCCAGCTCCTGATTTATTCCCGGCTCTCCTCCTGGCTCCTTCTCTCCTGCCCCTGGCTCGGCTCTCTTACTCCCAACTCCTGCTCTCCTCCCAGCTCCTGCTCTCTTTCACTTAGCCCCTGCTCTCCTCCCACCAGCTCCTGCTATCCTCCTCCCGACACCTGATCTCCTCCTCCTGGCTGCTGTTCTCCTCCCAGCTCCTGCTCTCCACCTCACGACTCCTTCTCTCATCCCAGCTCCTGCTCTCTTTCTCCCAGCTCCTGATCTCTTCCTGGCTGCTGTTCTCCTCCTTCCGGCTCCTGATCTCCTCTCCCTGGCACCTGCTCTCCTCCTGCCCCTGGCTCCTGCTCTCCTCCTTCCAGCTCCTGCTCTCCTCATGTGTTCCTGCTCTCCTCGACCCAGCTCCTGCTCCCTTTTCTTTCCAGCTCCTGCTCTCCTTTTCCTCCTGTGCTCCTGTTCTGCCCTGGCTTCTTTCCCCAGCTCCACCTCTCCTCCTGGTTGCTGCTCTCCTTCACCTGGTTGCTCTCCTCCCCCCAGCTCCTACTCTACTCCTCCTAGCTCCTGCTCTCCTCCCAGCTCCAGCTCTCCTCCCAGCTCCATCGCTTCTCCCAGCTCCTGCTCTTCTCCCAGCTGCTGCTCTCCTCCTTCCAGCTCCTGCTGTCCTCACAGTGGCTCCTGCTCTCCTTTCCTAGCTGCTGCTCTCCTCAACCTGTAGCCATAGAGCCTCTCCCTCCTGGCTTTTGCTCTTCTCTTCCCCACTCTTGTTCTCCTATTCCCAGCTCCTGCCTCCTACTCTCCTCACTTCCGGCTCCTACTCTTCTCCAAGCTCCTGATCTCCTCCTCTCTGCTTCTGCTCTCCTCCTCCCAGCTCCTGCTGTGCTCCTGCTCACCTCTCCCCCATATCCTACTCTCATGTGCTCGCGCTCTCCTCCAAGCTCCTGCAGTGCTCCTGATCTCCTTTTCCTCTGAGCTCCTTCTCTCCTCTTCCCAGCTCTTGCTCCTCTCTTCCCAGCTTCTGCTCTCCTACTCATGGCTTCTTCTCTTCTCCCAGCTCCTGCTCTTCTCCTCCCATCCTGGTCTTCTTCTAGCTCCTGCTCTCCTTTCCCTGGCATCTGCTTTCCTCCCCCGAACCCTGCTCTCCTCCTCCCAGCTCCTGCTGTCCTCCTGTGCTCTTGCTCTCCTCACTCTGGCTCCTGATCTCCTCTCCAGTTTCTGCTCTCCTCAGCTAGTAGCGATAGAGCCTCCCCCTCCTAGCTCTTGCAATCCTCTTCCCGACTTCTGTTCTCCTAGTATTTCCAGCTCATGCTCTTCCTCCTCCTGCTCTCTCCCTGCTCTCCTCCTGGCTGCTGCTGCTGCTTTCCTCCTGGCTCCTGATCTCCTCCTTATGACTCCTCTCATCCCAGCTCCTGCTCTCTTTCTCCCCAGCTCCTGATCTCTTCCTGGCTGCTGTTCTCCTCCTTCCGGCTCCTGATCTCCTCTCACCTGGCACCTACTCACCTCTCTCTCTCCCTGCTCCTGCTCTCTCTCTCTTCCAGCTCTGCTCGCTCTCTTTTCCTCTCAGCTTCTGCTCTCCTTTCCTCTCAGCTCTGCTCTCCTTTTCTTCCCAGCTCCTGCTCTCCTTTTCCTCTCCAGCTCTGCTCTCCTTTTCCTCCCAGCTTCTGCTCTCCTTTCCCCCATTGTCTCCTTTCTACTTCTGCTCTCCTTCCCAGCTCTTGCTCTCTTTTCTTCAGCCCTGCTCTCCTTCCTCCTCAGGCACATCCTCGCCCCTTTTCTCTCCTCGCTCCTGCTCTCCTCCCATGGCTCCTTCTTTTCTCCAACTCTTGCTCTCTTGACTAGCCCTGTCTCTCCTGGCATGCTCTCCTCCTCCTGGCTGCTGTCTGCTTCCTCCTGTGTCCTTCTCCACTCCTGCTCTCCTCCTCATGACTCCTTCTCTGATCCCAGCTCCTGCTCTTTTCTCCCAGCTCTGATCTCTCCTGGCACCTGCTCCTCCTGCTCCCTGACTCCTGCTCTCCTTTCCCTCCCCTAGTGCTCCTTATCCTCCATGCATCTCTGTTCTCAGCCTTGTTCTTCTCCTTTCCAGCTCCTGCTTCTCCTTTCTCCTCCCAGCTCCTGCTCTGTTCCTTTTCCTCCCAGCTCCTGCCTCCTTTTCCTCCCAGCTCCTGCTCTCCTTTTCCTCCCAGCTCCTGCCCTCCTTTTCCTCCCAGCTCCTGCCCTCCTTTTCCTCCCAGTCCTGCCTCATTCCTCCGCTCCTGCCCTCCTTTTTCCCCAGCTCTGTAACCATGGAGCCTCCTGTTCTCAGCCTTTGTTCTCCTCCCAGCTCATGTTCTCCTCCCCTGTGCTCCTGTTCTCCCCTGGCTCTGCTCTTCTCTCAGCACCTGTTTTCCTCCTCTGTCTCCTGCTATCCTCCAGCCTTGCTCTCCTCCCCTAGCTCCTGTTCTCCTCAGCCTGTAACCATAGAGCCTCCCATTCCTGGCCTTGCCTCTCCCCCCGACTCCTGCTCTCCTTTTCTTCCCAACTCCTACTTTTCTCCTCCTCCTGTGCTCTGCTCCCCTTCCTGGCTCCTGCTCTCCTTTTCTTCACAGCTCTGCTTTCCTCCTCCTGGCTCCTTCTCTTCTCCAGCTCCTGCTCTCCTCCTCCCAACTCCTGCTCTCCTCCTCCCAGCTCCTGCTCTCCTCCTCCCAGCTCCTGCTCTCCTCCTCCCAGCTCCTGCTCCCAGCTCCTGCTCTCCTCCTCCCAGCTCCTGCTCTCCTCCTCCCAGCTCCTGCTCCCAGTCCTGATCTCCTCTCCCAGCTCCTGCTCTCCTGCCCAGCTCCTGCTCTCCTGCTCCCAGCTCCTGCTCTCCTCCTCCCAGCTCCTGCTCTCCTTTTCCTCCCAGCTCCTGCCCTCCTTTTCCTCCCAGCTCCTGCCCTCCTTTTCCTCCCAGCTCCTGCCCTCCTTTTCCTCCCAGCTCCTGCCCTCCTTTTTCCCCAGCTCCTGTAACCATGGAGCCTCCTGTTCTCAGCCTTTGTTCTCCTCCCAGCTCATGTTCTCCTCCCCCTGTGCTCCTGTTCTCCCCCTGCCTCCTGCTCTTCTCTCAGCACCTGTTTTCCTCCTCCTGTCTCCTGCTATCCTCCCAGCTCTTGCTCTCCTCCCCCTAGCTCCTGTTCTCCTCAGCCTCCTGTAACCATGGGGCCTCCTGTTCTCAGCCTTTGTTCTCCTCCCAGCTCATGTTCTCCTCCCCCTGTGCTCCTGTTCTCCCCCTGCCTCCTGCTCTTCTCTCAGCACCTGTTTCCTCCTCCTGTCTCCTGCTATCCTCCAGCTCTTGCTCCTCCTCCCTAGCTCCTGTTCTCCTCAGCCTGTAACCATAGAGCCTCCCATTCCTGGCCTCTGCCCTCTCCCCCCGACTCCTGCTCTCCTTTTCTTCCCAACTCCTACTTTTCTTCCTCCTGCTCTCTCCCTCGCTGCTCCTGCTCCCCTTCCCTGCTCTCCTCCGCTCTCCTATTCTTCACGCTCCTGCTCTCCTCCTCCTCAGCTACTCCTACTCCCGCTCGCTTCTCCTGCCTGCTCGCTCTCCTACTCCACTCCTTTCTCCTTCATGCTCCTGCTCTCCTCCTCTCAGCTCCTGTCTCTCCTGCTCTCCCCTGCTCTCCTTTCCTCTCCAGCTCCTGCTCTCTCCTCCCAGCACCTGCTCTCCTCCTCCAGCACCTGCTCTCCTCCCGACACCTGCTCTCCTCCTCCAGCTCCTGCTCTCCTCCTCCCATGCTCTCCTCCTCCAGCTCCTGCTCTCCTCCTCCCCTGCTCTCCCTAGCTCTCCTCCTCCAGCCCTGCTCTCCCCTCCTCTCCTCTCCAGCTCCTGCTCCAGCTCCTGCCTCCTCCTCCAGCTCCTGCTCTCCTGCTCCAGCTCCTGCCTCCTCTCCAGCTCCTCCTCTCTCCAGCTCCTGCTCTCCTCTCCAGCACCTGCTCCCTCCTCCAGCTCCTGCTCCCAGCTCCTGCTCTCCTCCTCCCAGCTCCTGCTCTCCTGCTCCCAGCTCCTGCTCTCCTGCTCCCAGCTCCTGCTCTCCCCTCCAGCTCCTGCTCTCCTCCTCCCAGCTCCTGCTCTCCTCCTCCCAGCTCCTGCTCCCAGCTCCTGCTCTCCTGCTCCCAGCTCCTGCTCTCCTCCTCCCAGCTCCTGCTCTCCTCCCAGTTCCTGCACTCTTCAGCCTGTAACCATAGGGCCTCCGTGTCCCAGCTCCTGCTCTTCTCCCACCAGCATCTGTTCTCCTTCCCTAACTCCTGCTGTCCTCATCCTGTATAAATAGAACCTCTTCCTCTTGGCTCTTGCTCGTCTCCTCTCAGCTCCTGCTCTTCCTGCTTTCTTCCTGGCTCCTGATCTCTTCTCAGCTGCTGTTCTTTTCCTCCCAGCTCCTGCTCTCCTCACCCCAACTCCTCTCCTGCCAGCTCCTACTCCTCTCCCAGCTCATGCTCTCCTCCTCCCAGCTCTGGATTTCACCCAGCTCCTGCTTTCCTCTTCCTCCTACCGTAGATCCTGCTGTCCTTCTCCTGGCTCCAGATCTCCTCTCCTTAGCGCCTACTCTCCTTTTCATCCCAGCTGCTGCTCTCCTACCCCCTGACTCTTCACAGCTCCTGCTATCCTCCTTCTGTACTCCTGCTCTGCTCCCTCTGGCTCCTAATCTCCCTTTCTTCCCAGCTCCTGCTATCCCACTCCCGGCTCCTACTCTTCTCCCCCAGCTCTTGCTCTGCTCCCAGCTCCTGCTTTCCTCAGCCTGTAACCATAGGGCCTCCCCTCCCAGCTCCTGCTCTCCTTCTCCCAGCTCCTGCTTTCCTCCTTCTGTACTTGTGCTCTTCTCTCCCTGGCTCCTGCTCTCCTCTTCCTCACAGCTCCTGCTTTCATCCTCCTGGCTCCTGCTATTCTCCCCCCAGCTCTTACACTCCTCCTTCAAGCTCCTGCTTTCTTCCCCAGATCCTGTTTTTACTCCTCCTGGCTACTACTCCTCCTCCTCCCCTGCCTCCTGCTTCCTGCTGCTCCTCCTCGGCTCCTTCTCTCATCCTCCTGGCTCCAAATCTTTTTCCTCTCAGCTTCTGCTCTCCTCCTCTTGACTGCTGCTCTCCTCCCCGCGACTTCTGCTGACCTCTTCCTGGCCCCTGCTCTTCACTTCCCAGCTCCTGCTCTTTTCCCCCCGACTCCTGCTCTTCTCCTCCCAGCTCCTGTTGTCCTCCTCCTGTGCTTCTGTTCTCTTTCCTCTGGCTCCTGCTCTCCTTTTCCTCCCAGCTTCTGCTCTTATCCCACAGCTCTTGCACTACTCCCCCAGCTCCTGTTGTACTCAGCCTGTAGCCACAGAGCCTCTCCCTCATGCTGTACCCTAGCTCCTGCTCTCCTTCTTTAGATTCCTACCCTCCTCTTTTCAGCTTCTGCTTCCCCCAGCTCCTTCCCTTGTGTCCTGCTCTCCTCCTTCTGGCTCCTCCTCCCAGCTCCTACTTTCCTCCACAAGGCTCCTGCTCTCCTATTTCTGGCTCCTCCTCCCAGCTCCTACTTTCCTCCACCAGGCTCCTGCTCTCCTCCTTCTGGCTCCTCCTCCCAGCTCCTACTTTCCTCCACCAGGCTCCTGCTCTCCTCCTTCTGGCTCCTCCTCCCAGCTCCTACTTTCCTCCACCAGGCTCCTGCTCTCTTCCTTCTGGCTCCTCCTCCCAGCTCCTACTTTCCTCCACCAGGCTCCTGCTCTCCTTCTGGCTCCTCCACCCAGCTCCTACTTTCCTCCACAAGGCTCCTGCTCTCCTCCTTCTGGCTCCTCCACCCAGCTCCTACTTTCCTCCACCAGGCTCCTGCTCTCTTCCTTCTGGCTCCTCCTCCCAGCTCCTACTTTCCTCCACCAGGCTCCTGCTCTCCTCCTTCTGGCTCCTCCACCCAGCTCCTACTTTCCTCCACCAGGCTCCTGCTCTCCTCCTTCTGGCTCTTCCTCCCAGCTCCTACTTTCCTCCACAAGGCTCCTGCTCTCCTCCTTCTGGCTCCTCCACCCAGCTCCTACTTTCCTCCACCAGGCTCCTGCTCTCCTCTTTCTAGCTCCTCCACCCAGCTCCTACTTTCCTCCACCAGGCTCCTGCTCTCCTCCTTCTGGCTCTTCCTCCCAGCTCCTACTTTCCTCCACAAGGCTCCTGCTCTCCTCCTTCTGGCTCCTCCACCCAGCTCCTACTTTCCTCCACAAGGCTCCTGCTCTCTTCCTTCTGGCTCCTCCTCCCAGCTCCTACTTTCCTCCACCAGGCTCCTGCTCTCCTCCTTCTGGCTCTTCCTCCCAGCTCCTACTTTCCTCCACAAGGCTCCTGCTCTCCTCCTTCTGGCTCCTCCACCCAGCTCCTACTTTCCTCCACCAGGCTCCTGCTCTCTTCCTTCTAGCTCCTCCACCCAGCTCCTACTTTCCTCCACCAGGCTCCTGCTCTCCTCCTTCTGGCTCCTCCACCCAGCTCCTACTTTCCTCCACCAGGCTCCTGCTCTCCTCCTTCTGGCTCCTCCACCCAGCTCCTACTTTCCTCCACCAGGCTCCTGCTCTCCTCCTTCTGGCTCCTCCTCTCAGCTCCTACTTTCCTCCACCAGGCTCCTGCTCTCCTCCTTCTGGCTCCTCCACCCAGCTCCTACTTTCCTCCACCAGGCTCCTGCTCTCCTACTTCTAGCTCCTCCACCCAGCTCCTACTTTCCTCCACCAGGCTCCTGCTCTCCTCCTTCTGGCTCTTCCTCCCAGCTCCTACTTTCCTCCACAAGGCTCCTGCTCTCCTTCTGGCTCCTCCTCTCAGCTCCTACTTTCCTCCACCAGGCTCCTGCTCTCCTCCTTCTGGCTCCTCCTCTCAGCTCCTACTTTCCTCCACACAGGCTCCTGCTCTCCTCCTTCTAGCTCCTCCACCCAGCTCCTACTTTCCTCCACCAGGCTCCTGCTCTCCTCCTTCTAGCTCCTCCACCCAGTTCCTACTTTCCTCCACCAGGCTCCTGCTCTCCTCCTTCTAGCTCTTCCTCCCAGCTCCTACTTTCCTCCACCAGGCTCCTGCTCTCCTCCTTCTGGCTCCTCCACCCAGCTCCTACTCCACTGATAATCACCCCTGTACATACAGGTGTATATGCGATCACACTCGCCACATGTACACACAGGTGTATATCCGATCACACTCACACTCGCCCTGTACACACAGGTGTATATCTGATCACACCTCGCCCTGTACACACAGGTGTATATCGATCACACTCGCCATGTACACACAGGTGTATATCGATCACACTCGCCATGACACACAGGTGTATATCCGATCACACTCCCATGTACACACAGGTGTATATCCCATCACACTCGCCCCTGTACACACAGGTTTATATCCGATCACACCGCCCCTGTACACACAGGTTTATATCCGATCACACTCACACTCTTTGTACACACAGGTGTATATCCGATCACACTCACACTCGCCCTGTACACAAGGTGTATATCCGATCACTCACACTCCCCCTGTACACACAGGTGTATATCCGATCACACTCGCCTCTGTACACACAGGTGTATATCCCATCACACACATCCCCCTGTACACACAGGTTTATATCCGATCACACTCATCCCTGTACACACAGGTGTTATCCATCACACTCGCCCTGTACACACAGGTGTATATCCGATCACACACCCCTGTACACACAGGTGTATATCCGATCACACTCACCCCTGTACACACAGTGTATATCCGATCACACTCACCCTGTACACACAGGTGTATATCCGATCACACACTCGCCCCTGTACACACAGTGTATATCTGATCACACTCACCCTGTACATACAGGTGTATATCCATCACACTCCCCCTGTACACACGGGTGTATATCCCATCACACTCCCCCTGTCCCACAGGTGTATATCCGATCACACTCACCCCTGTACACACGGTGTATATCCGATCACACTCACCCCTGTACACACAGGTGTATATCCGATCACACTCGCCCCTGTACACACAGGTGTATATCCGATCACACTCGCCCAGTACACACAGGTGTATATCCCGATCACATCACCCCCTTGTACACACAGGTGTATATCCGATCACACTCGCCCCGTACACACAGGTGTATATACTCTGATCACACTCGCCCCATGTACACACACAGGTGTATATCGATCACACTCCCCCTGTACACACAGGTGTATATCCGATCACACTCCCCCAGTACACACAGGTGTATATCCGATCACACTCGCCCCAGTACACACAGGTGTATATCCCATCACACTCGCCCCAGTACACACAGGTGTATATCCATCACACTCGCCCTGTAGACACAGGTGTATATCCATCACACTCCCCCGTACACACAGGTGTAGATCAATCAATTCACCCCTGTACACACAGGTGTATATCCGATCACACTCGCCCAGTACACACAGGTGTATATCCCTCACACTCACTTTTGTACACACAGGTGTATGTCGATCACACTCACGTCGCCCTGTACACACAGGTGTATATCCGATCACTCCACTCACCCCTGTACACACAGGTGTATATCGATCACACTCGCCCCTGTACACACAGGTGTATGTCGATCACTCTCACATCGCCCCTGTACACACAGGTGTATATCCGATCACACTCGCCCCTGTACACACAGGTGTATATCCCATCACACTCGCCCTGTGTACCACAGGTGTATATCCGATCACACTGCCCCTGTACACAAGGTGTATACCATCACACTCACCCCTGTACACACAGGTGTATATCCGATCACACTCGCCCCAGTACACACAGGTGTATATCCCCTCACACTCACTTTTGTACACACAGGTGTATGTCCGATCCACTCAACTCCCCCTGTACACACAGGGGTATATCCGATCACTACATCACCCCTGTACA
Source organism: Allobates femoralis (assembly GCA_033576535.1). Lineage (NCBI taxonomy): Eukaryota > Metazoa > Chordata > Amphibia > Anura > Aromobatidae > Allobates > Allobates femoralis. The sequence goes on along the minus strand of JARQOC010000006.1, from coordinate 8,835,578 downwards.
CACAGGTGTATATCGATCACACTCGCCCCTGTACACACAGGTGTATGTCCGATCACTCACATCCCTGTACAACAGGTTATATCCTCACACTCCCTGTACACAAGGTGTATATCATCACACTCGCCTGTACACAGGTGTATATCCGATCACACTCCCCTGTACACAGGTGTATATCCATCACACTCCCCCTGTACACACAGGTGTAATCCGATCACATCACCCTGTACACACAGGTGTATATCCGATCCACTCACACTCCTTTTGTACACACAGGTGTATTCCGATCACACTACACGCCCTGTACACACAGGTGTTTATCCGATACACTCGCCCAGTACACACAGGTTATATCCGATCACACTCGCCCAGTACACACAGGTGTATATCCGATCACACTCGCCCAGTACACCAGGTGTATATCATCACACTCGCCCGTACAAAGGTGTATATCCCATTCCACACACGGCCCCAGTTACACACAGGTGTATATCCATCACACTGCCCTGTAACACAGGTTATATCCATCACACTCCCCGTACAAAGGTGTAATCATCACATCGCCCGTAACACAGGTGTATATCATCACACTCGCCCAGTACACACAGGTGTATATCCCTCACACTCCCTGTACACAGGTGTATATCCGATCACACTCCCCTGTACCACAGGTGTATATCCCATCACACTCCCCTGTAACACAGGTGTAACCGATCACTCACCTGTACACAAGGTGTATATCCGATCACACTCCCCAGTACACACAGGTGTATATCATCACACTCACCCCTTACACACAGGTGTATCCGATCACACTACCCTGTACAAAGGTGTATATCATCACACTCACCCGTACACACAGGTGTATATCGATCACACTCCCCTGTACACACAGGTGTATTCATCACACTCACACTCCCCCGTACACACAGGTGTATATCCCATCACACTCGCCCCGTACACACAGGTTATATCCCATCACACTGCCCTGTAACAGTGTATATCCATCACACTCCCCTGTACACAAGGTGTAATCCATCACATCACCCCTGTACACACAGGTGTATATCATCACACTCGCCCCGTACAACAGGTGTAATCTCACATCACTGTACACACAGGTGTATTCCGATCACATCACCTCTGTACACAAGGTGTATATCGATCACCCACCCGTACACACAGGTGTATATCCATCACACTCGCCCTGTACACACAGGTGTATCCGATCACTTCACCCCTGTACACACAGGTGTATATCCGATCACATCCCGTACACACAGGTGTATATCATCACACTCGCCCTGTACACAGGTGTATATCCGATCACTCGCCCCGTACACACAGGGTATTCCCATCAACTCACCCCTGTAACACAGGTGTATATCCGATCACACTCGCCCGTACACACAGGTGTATATCTCACACTCCGTACACACAGGTGTATGATCACATCACACTCGCCCTGTACACACAGGGTATACCGATCACACCCCTGTACACACAGGTGTATATCATCACTGCCTGTAACACAGGTGTATTCGATTACACTCGCCCTGTACACACAGGTGTATATCGATCACACCACCTGTACACACAGGTGTATCCATCACACTCGCCCTGTACACAGGTGTATATCCGATCCCTACACTCCCCTGTACACACAGGTGTAATCGATCACATCACCCTACACACAGGTGTATATCCTCACACCCCTGTACACACAGGTGTATATCCGACCCTCACACCCCCTGTACACACAGGTGTATATCCGATCACACTCGCCCCGTACACACAGGTTATATCCGATCACACTCGCCCCAGTACACACAGGTGTATATCCGTCACACTCGCCCCAGTACACACAGGTGTATATCGATCACACTCGCCCCGTACAACAGGTGTATATCCATCACACTCGCCCCAGTACAACAGGTGTATATCCATCACACTCGCCCCGTAACACAGGTGTATATCCCATCACACCCCCGTACACACAGGTGTATATCCAATCACATTCCCCTGTACACACAGGTGTATATCCGATCACACTCGCCCCAGTACACACAGGTGTATATCCCATCACACTCACTTGTACACACAGGTGTATATCGATCACTCACACTACCCGTACACACAGGTGTATATCGATCACCTCGCCTGTACACACAGTGTATATCCGATCCACTCACCCTGTACACACAGGTGTATATCGATCACACTCACCCGTACACACAGGTGTATATCGATCACACTCACCCTGTACACACAGGTGTATATCGATCACACTACCCCTGTACACACAGGTGTATATCGATCTCACACTACCTGTACACAGGTGTATATCGATCACACTCGCCCGTACACACGGTGTATTCCGTTACACACACGCCCCTGTACACACAGGTGTATATCCGATCACACTCCCCTGTACACACAGGTGTATATCCCATCACACTCGCCCCGTGTACAAGGTGTATATCCGACACACTCCCCGTACACACAGGTGTATATCCATCACCACTCACCCTGACACACAGGTGTATATCCTATCACACCGCCCCTGTACACACAGGTGTAGATCATCCATTCACCCTGTACACACGGTGTATATCCGATCACATTCACCTCTGTACACACAGGTGTATATCGATCACACTCGCCCAGTACACACAGGTGTATATCCCATCACACTCGCCCCTGTACACACAGGTGTAGATCCATCACATTCACCCCTGTACACACAGGTGTATATCCGATCAATTCACCCCTCTGTACACACAGGTGTATATCCCATCACACTCGCCCCTGTACACACAGGTGTATATCCGATCACACTCGCCCAGTACACACAGTGTATATCCCATCACACTCACATCACTTTTGTACACACAGGTGTATTCCGATCACACTCACCTCGCCCTGTACACCACAGTGTAATCCGACCCACACCTCGCCCCAGTACACACAGGTGTATATCGATCACACTCACACTCGCCCATGTACACACAGTGTATACCTGATCACACTCGCCCCTGTACACACAGGTGTATACTGATTACACTCGCCCGTACACACAGGTGTATACTGATACACTCGCCCCAGTACACACAGGTGTATATCCGATCACACTCGCCCCTGTACACACAGGTGTATATCCGATCACACTCGCCCCTGTACACACAGGTGTATATCTGATCACACTCGCCCCTGTACACACAGGTGTATAGCTGATCACACTCACCCCTGTACACACAGGTGTATATTCAGTCACGCTCTGTATGCAGAGACGCACAATGTGACAAATCCTGCAGTTGTCGCTTGCACGCTGGACACCTCGTCTCTCACTCGCAGGTTGTGTATTATGTCTCGGAGTCCTTGTGCAGAACAATGCTGCCCCGGCGCCTGCAGAGCGTTCAACGTGTGGATGAGGGTGTGATGTTCTGCAGGGGCGCAGACTCTTGTCCCTGGGCTGATGTGGGATCCGGAGCGTTGACGCATAGAAACTTTTTCTCGCTTTGTATTTGCAACATAAAAAGGAAGAACCTTGGGATTATAAAGTGCGGCTAAAACAATGGTCCCCGCGGCGGCTGAAGATGCACTTGAACCTGCGCTGCTTCTCCCCGGCAGAAAAGCACCTGATTTACACCATAGTCTCACAATTACCTGTCACACTCAAAGCGAGGAAGGCAAATGTATAGTGCACTGAAGAGCGTGATGTATTCATATGTATATTTCATAGGCTCAGCCTTGTACTCTACGTACAGAATATCTATTAGCTCCGCTCCACCAAAGGCGCTTTCTATAGGGGTCTCACCTTGATCTAGACAAAGCAGTGCTGCCGTCTTCAAAAACAAGGGTGGTCACCTCCCTGTATACATCTTACAGGAGGGAATATTAAGGATAAACACGATGGAAGCTAATAGGAAACATTGTATCAAGTGTTAAGACTTCTCCGTCACTCCCTATACCCAGCGGCGTAACTTAAAGCTCAGGGGCCCCGATGCAAAAGCTCCAACCGGGTCCCCAATGATTGCAAATCTCTACTAGTATTAGTCTTTTTCTATAGACTAAAGGGAATTTTGGGGCCCCCTCAGCTCCAGGGCCCGGGTGTTTTTCTTTTACTTACTAGTGCATCTCAATGAATTAGAAGATCATCAAAAAGTTTCTTTATTTCAGTAATTCGATACATAAAGTGAAACGCATATATTATATAGAGTCATTACACACAAAGGGATCTGTTTAGTTCTGTTAATGTTGATGATTATGGCTTATAGCCAGATTCCCCCCCTGGATGAGTCTGGATGACAAGGGAAGGGGATTTGGCTTACAGCAGACGGCCATAACCATAGGGGAAGGATAAAAAATAGCCCCAAATAGTCATGCTGCACCCATCAATTACCTGCTGCATTGATTTACAGGTGGTTACATCCTGGTGGTTGCTACCCTTTAAGTATCCCTTCTGTGTCCATGCTGCAGTCAGACTTGACCCCGGCATCTAAAGAGTTAAACGGAGTTATCTCCGGTGTGATATTCATCTCCAGCCCCCCACGCTCCATGCCTGCACTGTAATAGTACAACAGCGCATGGGAAGTGCATGATTCCTGCAACATACCATTATAATGTCAATGGTCTGTGTAAAGTATTCCTCCAGAGTATTCTCACAATTCCCCATGTTTTGTTATACACAGGATTATTTCTTTGCATTGTGTGTCTGTGTGTGCCGCACTAAGCATGGAGGACAGAAAGAGGAGAAGAGACCTGTCTGAGGGTACAAGAACCAAAATTGTGGAAAATATCAACAATCTCCAGGTTACAAGTCCCTCTCCAGAGATCTGGATGTTCCTTTGTCCACGGTGCACTGCATAATCAAGAAGTTTACAATCCATGGCACTGTAGCTAATCTCCCCGGACATGAACCAAAGAGAATAATTGATGACAGGTTGTAATACAGGATACTTCAGATGGAGGATAAGCTTCTACCAAGAGCCAAATAAATCCCAGCCGCCCTGCAGGCTCAGGGGGTATCAGTGGCAGCACGAACTATCCATCCACATGTCAATGACATGAAACGCTATGGAGGAAACCCAGGAAGTACCACTGCTGACACAGACAGAAAAATGCCAAAATGTACGTGAGGAAACAAAATTCTTCTGGGAAAGCGTCTTGTGGACAAATGAGACAAGATAGAGCTTTATGGTAAAGAGAATCATTCTACAATTTACCAAAAATGGAATGAAGCTGACAAAGAAAAGAGCACAAGACCTACAGTCACATATGGGGGAGGTCAGAGAAAACAGCACAGGATCTACAGTCACATATGGGGGAGGTCCGAGAAAAGAGCACAGGACCTACAGTCACATATGGAGGAGGTCAGAGAAAAGAGCACAGGACCTACAGTCACATATGGGGGAGGTAAGAGAAAAGAGCACAGGATCTACAGTCACATATGGGAGAGGATCAGAGAAAAGAGCACAGGACCTACAGTCACATATGGGGGAGGTCAGAGAAAACAGCACAGGATCTACAGTCATATATGGAGGAGGTCAGAGAAAAGAGCACATGACCTACAGTAACATATGGGGGAGGTCAGAGAAAAGAGCACAGGACCTACAGCCACATATGTGGGGAGGTCAGAGAAAATAGCACAGGACCTACAGTCACACATGGGGGTAGTCAGAGAAAAGAGCACAAGACCTACAGTCACACATGGGGGAGGTCAGAGAAAAGAGCACAGGACCTACAGTCACATATGGGGGTGGTCAGAGAAAAGAGCACAGGACCTACAGCCACATATGGGGGAGGTCAGAGAAAAGAGCACAGGACCTACAGTCACATATGGGGGAGGCTAGAGAAAAGAGCACAGGACCTACAGTCACATATGGGGGAGGTCAGAGAAAAGAGCACAGTACCTACAGTCACATATGGGGGAGGTCAGAGAAAAGAGAACAGGACCTACAGTTACATATGGGGGAGGACAGAGAAAAGAGCACAGGACCTACAGTCACATATAGGGGAGGTCAGAGAAAAGAGCACAGGACCTACAGTCACATATGGGGGAGGACAGAGAAAAGAGCACGGGACCTACAGTCACATATGGAGAAGGGCAGAGAGAAGAGCACAGGACCTACAGCCACATATGGGGGAGGTCAGAGAAAAGAGCACAGGACCTACAGTCACATATGGGGGAGGTCAGAGAAAAGAGCACAGGACCTACAGTCACATATAGGGGAGAGCAGAGAAAAGAGCACAGGACCTACAGTCATATAAGGGGGACGTCAGAGAAAAGAGTACAGGACCTAAAGTCAAATATAGGGGAAGTCAGAGAAAAGAGCACAGGATCTACAGTCGCATATGGGAGAGGTCAGAGAAAAGAGCACAGGATCTACAGTCATATATGGAGGAGGTCAGAGAAAAGAGCACATGACCTACAGTAACATATGGGGGAGGCTAGAGAAAAGAGCACAGGACCTACAGTCACATATGGGGGAGGTCAGAGAAAAGAGCACAGGACTTACAGTCACATATGGGGGAGGTCAGAGAAAAGAGCACATGACCTACAGTAACATATGGGGGAGGTCAGAGAAAAGAGCACAGGACCTACAGCCACATATGGGGAGGTCAGAGAAAAGAGCACAGGACCTACAGTCACATATGGGGGAGGTCAGAGAAAATAGCACAGGACCTACAGTCACACATGGGGGTAGTCAGAGAAAAGAGCACAGGACCTACAGTCACACATGGGGGAGGTCAGAGAAAAGAGCACAGGACCTACAGTCACATATGGGGGTGGTCAGAGAAAAGAGCACAGGACCTACAGCCACATATGGGGGAGGTCAGAGAAAAGAGCACAGGACCTACAGTCACATATGGGGGAGGTCAGAGAAAAGAGCACAGGACCTACAGTCACATATGGGGGAGGTCAGAGAAAAGAGCACAGGACCTACAGTCACATATGGGGGAGGCTAGAGAAAAGAGCACAGGACCTACAGTCACATATGGGGGAGGTCAGAGAAAAGAGCACAGTACCTACAGTCACATATGGGGGAGGTCAGAGAAAAGAGAACAGGACCTACAGTTACATATGGGGGAGGACAGAGAAAAGAGCACAGGACCTACAGTCACATATAGGGGAGGTCAGAGAAAAGAGCACAGGACCTACAGTCACATATAGGGGAGGACAGAGAAAAGAGCACGGGACCTACAGTCACATATGGAGAAGGGCAGAGAGAAGAGCACAGGACCTACAGCCACATATGGGGGAGGTCAGAGAAAAGAGCACAGGACCTACAGTCACATATGGGGGAGGTCAGAGAAAAGAGCACAGGACCTACAGTCACATATAGGGGAGAGCAGAGAAAAGAGCACAGGACCTACAGTCATATAAGGGGGACGTCAGAGAAAAGAGTACAGGACCTAAAGTCAAATATAGGGGAAGTCAGAGAAAAGAGCACAGGATCTACAGTCGCATATGGGAGAGGTCAGAGAAAAGGGCACAGGACCTACAGTCACATATGGAGGAGGGCAGAGAAAAGAGCACAGGACCTACACTCACATATGGGGAGCTCAGAGAAAAGAGCACAGGACCTATAGTCACATATGGGGGAGAGCAGAGAGGTTTTGGGTTGTTTTGCTGTCTCTGGCACTGGGGGGGTCTTGACTGTGTACAAGACATAATGAAATCTGAAGATACCAGAGGATTTTTGGTGACAATGTAGCACCCGGTGTCAGACAGCTGGGGGGCGTCCTAGGTCACATGGGTCTCCAGCAGGACAATCACCCCAAACATTGAGATGCTGCAGAAATGAAGGAAACAAAGCGCTGGGGAGTCCTGAAGAGGCACAGGGGTGTCATTAGGCCATGACTATTCTACCCGGGCTGTCCAGGTAGATGTTTAATGCTTCTCATTAACCTGGTGACTGGTTCCCAATCACCTCCAGGCACCGCTCCCTCACCTCTTCTACAGGCCCCCTTCCCTTTCAATCACCGCCGTGGCTTGCAGCCACTGAACCAGAGGGGGCCCAGCTAGCCAAGACTGACATCTTCAGTGACATCAGGCTCTGCCAGGTTTGCATTGTGCATGCACCCAATAGCCTTTCATGCGCAGTACAAACCACTGCACAACGTTGGAGCTGCTGGTGAGTATGATGTCTGTCTTTGTCTTTCTGTCTCTACACAGCACTATACTGTATATACAGGTTCACACTACATCCTGTATTACAGTGTGCATCTGTGTGTGCAATAAAATGCTATGTATACAAGATATAAAACCAACAGTCTATGGTGCATACGGCCAGCAGACTCTAATGTGCATATAGTCAGAAGTCTCTAATATGCACATAGCCATCCGTCTCTATTGTGCATACGGCCAGCAGTCTCTATTGTGCATACGGCCAGCAGTCTCTATTGTGCATACGGCCAGCAGTCTTTATTGTGCATACGGCCAGCAGTCTCTATTGTGCATACGGCCAGCAGTCTCTATTGTGCATACGACCAGCAGTCTCTATTGTGCATACGGCCAGCAGTCTCTATTGAGCATATAGCCAGCAGTCTCTATTGAGCATATAGCCAGCAGTCTCTATTGTGCATACAGCCAGCAGTCTTTAATGTGCATACGTCCAGAAGTCTCTATTGTGCATACAGCCAGCAGTCTATGGTGCCTATGGCCAGTAATCTCTAATTTCCATATGACCAGGAGCCTCTATTGTGCATTCATTTAAAAGTCTCTAATGTGCTTATGGCCAGCAGTCTCTACTGTACATACGGCCGACAGCCTCTATTAAGCATATGTCCAGCAGCCTCTATTGTGCGTATGTCCAGCAGTTTCTATTGTGCATACGGCCTGCAGCTTCTAATGTGCATTTGCTCTGGCTCAGTTTTTTCTATGCATTTAATTCAAGCTCTTGTTTTATTACAAGATAGGGAGTGCCCCACCCCATCTCTTACTGAGCCGAGCACTTATATCGCCTCCCATTGCTGAGTGTCCATTTTGGGACCTGGACCACTCTAGATCCTGATTTCACTGAGGTCAATCAACACATGAGCAGGTTTTAAATCAGAGTATGTACCGTCCTGGATTGGGTACACCTTGGCATCGTGGTCGGCTTTGTACCTTTTTTGCAAAAACGTATGTACTAAGTACCCTGTTTTTAATGGCACTAGCTTTTTTATTTATTTATTTATTACAGGGTATTTTTACACATTTGTATATACTTTTTCCTTAAGGATTAGTTTGGTGGTCAGTGTGAACATGCTCCTACAAGCATGTTCAATTATGTTTGCTCTGGCTCAGTTTTTTGTATGCACTATACTGTTTACACAGGTCCACACTATATCCTGTATTACAGTGTGCCTGTATATGCTGTATATGTCTACAGTGTGGATCTTTGTGTACAATATAGTTTTGTGTATACAATACATAGAGCCCACAGTCTATTGTGGATATGGCTAGCAGTCTCTATTGGGCATACGGCCAGCAGTCTCTATTGGGCATACGGCCAGCAGTCTCTATTGGGCATACGGCCAGCAGTCTCTATTGGGCATACGGCCAGCAGTCTCTATTGGGCATACGGCCAGCAGTCTCTATTGGGCATACGGCCAGCAGTCTCTATTGTGTATACGGCCAGCAGTCTCTATTGTGTATACGGCCAGCAGTCTCTATTGTGTATACGGCCAGCAGTCTCTATTGTGTATACGGCCAGCAGTCTCTATTGTGTATACGGCCAGCAGTCTCTATTGTGTATACGGCCAGCAGTCTCTATTGTGTATACGGCTAGCAATGTAAATTGTGCATACAGCTGGCAGTTTCTAATGTACATATAGTCAGCAGTTTTTATTGTGCAGTCTCTACTGTTCATACGTCAATCTAGAATCCAGTTTCCGGCCCCACCACTACACCAAAACTGCCCTAACCAAAATTACCAATGACTTATTCACAGCCAAAGCTAACGGACAATTCTCCATCCTCCTCCTTCTAGACCTGTCCTCTGACTTTGACACAGTCGACCACTCCCTCCTACTACAGATCCTCTCTTCCATTGGTATCACTGACCTTGCCCTGTCCTGGGTCGCCTCATACCTTTCCAACCGCACATTTAGCGTCTCCCACTCCCAACACCTCCTCACCCGCCCCTCTCTGTTGAAGTCCCACAAGGCTCTGTCCTGGGGCCCCTCCATTTCTCCATCTATACCCTTGGCCTAGGACACCTCATACAGTCCCATGGCTTCCAGTATCACCTGTACGCTGATGACCACTCAGATCTACCTCTCTGGCCCAGACGTCACCTCTCTGCTGTCCAAATCCCGGAGTGTCTATCAGCCATATCCTCCTCCTTCTCCTGCTCCCATTACGCTACAACCTCATCATGCTGTCAGAATCCCGGAGTCTATCACATACCTGAACTCCATTCATCCTCTTCCCTTCCAAACTCAATGTAGACAAACTGAACTCATCATCTTCCTCCATCCATCTCATCTTCACCACCTGATCTATCTATTATGGTAAATGGCATCATGCTCTCTCCCACACCTCAAATCTGCTGCCTTGGAGTAACTCTTAACTCTGCCCTGTCCTTCAAACCACACATCCAAGCTCTCGCCACCTCCTGTCGCCTCCAGCTCAAGAATATTTCCAGAATCCGTCCCTTCCTCAACCCTCAATCTACTAAAATTCTTGTACATGCCCTCATCATCTCCCACCTCGACTACTGCAATCTCCTCCTCTGTAGCCTCCCTGCTAACACTCTTGCACCTCTCCAGTCTGTCCTCAACTCTGCTGCCTGACTAATCCACCTCTCTCCTCGCTATTCCTCCACTTCTCCCCTCTGCAAATCCCTCCACTGGCTCCCAATTCACCAATGAATCCAGTTCAAGCTACTAACACTGACCTACAAAGCCGTCCACAATCTGTCCCCACATATATCTCTGAACTAATCTCCCACTATCTTCCCTCACGTAATCTTCGATCCTCCCCAGACCTCCTCCTCTCCTCCACACTTAACTGTTCCTCACACAACCACCTCCAAGATTTCTCACGAATATCCCCCATCCTCTGGATCTCTGCGCCCCAACACCTCAGATTATCCACCACACTCTGAACCTTCAGACGGAACCTGAAAACCCATCTCTACAGGAAAGCTACAGCCTGCAGTGACCGAGCTGCTGCCCCACCGCTATCGGAGCTGCTGCCCCACCGTCACCGGAGCTGCTGCCTCACCGTCACTGGAGCTACCACCTCTCCACCACCAGATCTGCTGCAACCCGGACCTACTGTCTCCTCCCCATTATCCTGAAGAATGTAATCCCGCAAATGCAGGGTCCTCTCCCCTCTGTACCAGTCTGCCATTAATAATTTGTTTACTGTAAACTATATCTATAGTTTTGTATGTAACTCCATGTCATGTATAGCACCATGGAATTAATGGAGCTATATAAATAATAATAATAATAATGCGGCATCAGTCTCTTATGTGCATAAGGCCAGTAGTCTCTATTGTGCATAAAGTCAACAGTCGTCTATTTGCATACAGTTAGCAGCAGTCTATTGTGCATCCATGAGCAGAAGTCTCCATTGTGTATACAGCCCACAACAGTCTCCATTGTGTATACAGCCAGCAGTAGTCTCTATTGTGTATACAGCAGAAGCAGGCTCTGTTGTGAATTCTCTATTTTGTGTACAGCCAGCAGCAGTCTCTATGGTGTAGACAGTCTGCAGCAGTCTCTATTGTATATCCTCTATTGTGTATACAAAAAGCAGTCTCTGTTGTGTGTTCTCTATTGTGTATACAACCAACAGCAGTCTCTATTGTGTATTCTCTATTGTGTATACAGCTAACAGTAGTCTCTATTGTGTATACAGCCAGCAGCAGTCTCTACTGTGTATTCTCTACTTTGTATACAGACAGTAGCAGCCTCTATTGTGTATACAGCCAGCAACAGTCTTTGCGTATGCTCCACTGTGTATACAGCTATTGTGTATTCAGCTCAAAGCAGTCTCTATTGTGTGGTGTTTTTATATATATATATATATATATAAATAAATAAAACATGGAGAACTGAGAGAATATTCTGGAGAATACTTCATGATTGTATATATACATAAATGACTCCAAAGACATACTGATTAGCTTGTGAGCCCCAATGGGGACAGTGATACAAATGTGTGTGAGGCGCTATGGAATAAATAGCTCTATATACATGAATAAGTGTTATTATTATTCCAATATATATCAATCTCTCAGCATTTTCACTTGCCTTCAGTGAGCACATTGTAACCATCATGTCTCTTGATTTTCATACATCGTAACCATCTATTTCAGCAAATATCAAGGTTACAACTTGTTATTCTCTTTTTTTTGTTCCTTTGTGAATTGGAACATCAGTGTAATGTGTCGGTCCAGGGTCCATTACTGGGGGCTTTACACCTCTCCAGCCACCTCTTGGCATTGAGCGCACAATGATCACCGATTCTGCATTATCAGATTTTCTGAATGATTAGATGGGTCCACGTATTACGAAGCCTCTTACTGTATGAAATACAAAACAGGAACATCTGTAAAGATAAATAATAAAACTGTGAAAACCATCAAACAGAATTTACAATTATTATTCAGCCTTATTGACAGCTCTCAGTGACCCTCCTCCCTGCTGCTGAGTCTCCTCCTATTTAGCCTTATTCACTCCCTCAGTGACCCTCCTCCCTGCTGCTCAGTCTCCTCCTATTTAGCATTATTGACAGCTCCCAGGGTCCCTCCTCCCTGCTGCTGAGTCTCCTCCATTTGTCTTATTCACTCCCTCAGTGACCCTCCTCCCTGCTGCTCAGTCTCCTCTATTTAGCATTATTGACAGCTCTGTGACCCTCCTCCCTGCTGCTGAGTCTCCTCCTATTTTGCCTTATTGACAGCTCTCAGTGACCTCCTCCCTGCTGCTGAGTCTCCTCCTATTTTGCCTTATTGACAGCGCTCAGTGACCCTCCTCTCTGCTGCTACATCCTGACTTGTTCAGGTTTTTCTTCACTGAAGCTCCTCCTCCCTGTTAAGACTCCTCCTCTCACTATTTGTAATTATCTACACTGTGTGCAGAATTATTAGCAAATGAGTATTGTGATCCCATGATCCTTTTTATCCATGTTGGCTCTCAGCCTATACAGCTTGGAGGAGGACAACTACCAATGAAGTAAATCAGGTGATGGCATCTCTGTAATGAGGAGGGGTGTGGTGTAATGACATCATCACCCTATATAAGGTGTGCTTAATTATTAGGCAAATGCCTTTCTTAGGCAAAATGGGTCAGAAGAGAGATGTGACGGCTCTGAAGAGTCCACAATTGTGAGATGTCTTGCAGAGGGACGCCGCAGTCTGGAAATTGCCAAACGTTTGAAGCGATCACCGAACAATCAAGAGTTTCATGGCAAATAGCCAACAGGGTCGCAAGAAGCGTGCTGGGCAAAAAAGGCACAAAATAACCGCCCATGAATTGAGGAAAATCAAGTGTGAAGCTGCCAAGATGCCATTTGCCACCAGTTTTGCCATATTTCAGAGCTGCAACGTTACTGGAGTATCAAAAAGCACAAGATGTGCCATACTCAGGGACATGGCCAAGGTAAGGAAGGCTGAAAAACCACCACCTCTGAACAAGAAACATAAGATAAAACCACCACCTCTGAACAAGAAACATAAGATAAAACCACCACCTCTGAACAAGGAACATAAGATAAAACCACCACCTCTGAACAAGAAACAGAAGATAAAACCACCACCTCTGAACAAGAAACATAAGATAAAACCACCACCTCTGAACAAGAAACATAAGATAAAACCACCACCTCTGAACAAGAAACATAAGATAAAACCACCACCTCTGAACAAGAAACAAGATAAAACCACCAACCTCTGAACAAGAAACATAAGGTAAAACGTCAAGACTGGGCCAAGAAATATCTGAAGACTGATTCTCCAAGGTTTTATGGACTGATGAGATGAGAGTGACTCTTGATGGCCAGATGGATGGGCCAGAGGCTGGATCAGTAAGGGACAGAGAGCTCCACTCCGACTCAGACACCAGCAAGGTGGAGGTGGGCTACTTGTATGGGCTGGTATCATCAAGGATGAACTTGTGGGACCTTTTCGGGTTGAGGATGGAGTGAAGCTCAACTCCCGGACCTACTGCTAGTTTCTGGAAGACAACTTCTTCAAGCAGTGGTACAGGAAGAAGTTGGGATCGTTCAAGAAAAACATGATTTTCATGCAGGACAATGCTCCATCACATGCATCCAACTACTCCACAGCGTGGCTGACCAGTAAAGGACTAAAAGAAGAAAGAATAATGGACATGGCCGCCTTGTTCACCTGATCTGAACCCCATAGAGAACCTGTGGTCCCTCCTAAAATGTGAGATCTACAGGGAGGGAAAACAGCACACACCTCTGGGGAACAGTGTCTGGAGGGAAAACAGTACACCTTGGGGACAGTGTCTGGGAGGGAAATAGTACACCTCTGGGGACAGTGTCTGGAGGCTGGTGCTGCTGCACACAATGTGGATCGTAAACAGATCAAGCAACTGACACAATCTATGGATGGAGGCTCTGAGTGTCATAAAAGAAAGGCAGCGATATTGGCACTCTATTTTTTTGGTTTGTTTCATGTCAGAAGTATTCTACATTTCTGCAGTATATTGGTTTACCTGGTGAAAATAAACAAGTGAGATGGGAAATATTTGGTTTTATTAAGTGCCTAATAATTCTGCACAGTAATGTTACCTGCTGCACACAGATATCCTCCGAAACAAACAAACCTCCAACTCCAAACATATAGCTTTGGTATTTAGGAGTCTTTGGTGTATTGAGAAACAGAGTTGTTTGATCAATAATAAAAATAATCCATCTACAATACAACTTGCCTAATATTATTCAGACCCCTTTTCTTCACTCTTTGTTTCACTGCATCAACTTCCAACCTCAAATCTCTGTTACCCCTACCTCTCCCCACATCCCTCCAGTTCACTCTCCACATTTGACCCAGTTACAGAAATAGAAGTCTCCAGGCTCCTCTCTTCCTCTCGTCCACCACATGCACTGCTGACCCCATCCCCTCACACCTGCTCCAGTCCCTCTCTCCAGTCATCACCACTCACGTAACCAAAATCTTCAACCTCTCCCTCTCTTCTGGCATCTTCCCCTCCTCCTTCAAACACTCGATCATTACTCCATTATTAAAGAAAGCTTCTCTTGACCCATCCTGCACAAATAACTACAGACCTGTCTCCATTCTCCCCTTCATCTCTAAACTCCTGGAGCGCCTGGTCTACTCCCGCCTCACCCGTTACCTCTCCGCTCACTCTCTTCTAGATCCATTACAGTCTGGTCTATTCCCGCCTCACCCGTTACCTCTCCGCTCACTCTCTTCTAGATCCATTGCAGTCTGGCTTCCGCCCCTTACACTCCACAGAAACTGCCCTTATCAAAATGACCAATGACCTTCTGACAGCAAAACGTAATGGTGACCACTCTCTGCTTATTCTCCTTGATCTCTCTGCGGCTTTTGACACTGTTGACCACCATCTCCTACTCTCTATGTTGCACTCCATTGGCATAAAGGACACTGCTCTCTCCTGGTTCTCCTCCTATCTCTCTGACCGCTCTTTCAGTGTATCATTCTCTAGCTCCACTTCCCCCCTCTTCCTCTCACTATTGGGGTCCCTCAGGGTTCAGTCCTTGGACCTCTTCTCTCTCTACACGGCCCCGATTGAACAGACCAATGACTGTCTAACCGCAGTGTCCGCTATTATGTCCGCTCTCTACCTGAAACTCAACCTCTCCAAAATTGAACTTCTTGTCCCGCCCTCCAATAACCTCCCTAAATCTGACATCTCCCTCAGTGTGCGGTACCATGATAACGCCTAGTCAGCAGGCTCGCTGTCTGAGTGACTCTGATCTTTCCTTTGCCCCATATATACAATCTCTCGCCCGCTCTTGTCGCTTGCACCTGAAGAACAACTATAGAATTTGCCCCTTTCTCACCTTGGAAACTACAAAATCCCTCACTGTGGCCCTGATTCATTCCCGCCTTGACTATTGTAGTTCTCTTTTAATTGGCCTCCCCCACACTAGACTCTCGCCTCTCCAGTCCATCATTAATGCAGCAGCCAGGATCACCTATCTGGCTAATCGTTACTCGGACGCTTCTGCTCTGTGCCAGTCATTGCACTGGCTGCCCATACACTATAGGATCCGCTCTGTGCCAGTCATAACACTGGCTGCCCATACACTATAGGATCCTCTCTGTGCCAGTCATTGCACTGGCTGCCCGTACACTATAAGATCTGCTCTGTGCCAGTCATTGCACTGGCTGCCCATACATTATAGGATCTGCTCTGTGCCAGTCATTACACTGGCTGCCCATACACTATAGGATCCTCTCTGTGCCAGTCATTGCACTGGCTGCCCATACACTATAGGATCAGCTCTGTGCCAGTCATTGCACTGGCTACCTATACACTATAGGATTCTCTCTGTGCCAGTCATTGCACTGGCTGCCTATACACTATAGGATCCGCTCTGTGCCAGTCATTGCACTGGCTGCCCATACATTATAGGATCTGCTCTGTGCCAGTCATTACACTGGCTGCCCATACACTATAGGATCCTCTCTGTGCCAATCATTGCACTGGCAGCCCATACACTATAGGATCAGCTCTGTGCCAGTCATTGCACTGGCTACCTATACACTATAGGATCCTCTCTGTGCCAGTCATTGCACTGGCTGCCCATACACTATAGGATCCGCTCTGTGCCAGTCATTGCACTGGCTGCCCATACACTATAGGATCCGCTCTGTGCCAGTCATTGCACTGGCTGCCTATACAATATAGGATCCAATTCAAACTGCTTGTTCTCACCCACAAAGCTCTTCACAGTGCAGCGCCCCCTACATCTCCTCCCTCATCTCTGTCTATCACCCCACCCGCTCTCTTCGCTCTGGAAGTGACTTTAGACTCACATCCAGATTAATCCGAATCTCCCACTCCCGGCTCCAAGACTTCTCCCGAGCCGCACCAATTCTCTGGAATGCTCTACCCCAAGAAATTAAGTGTATCCACAACTTTCATAGTTTCAGGCGATCCCTGAAAACACATCTTTTTAGAGTGGCCTATCATGATCCCTAGTCAGTTACAGTTGTGACCAAAAGTATTGACACCCCTGCAATTCTGTCAGATAATCCTCAGTGTCTTCCTGTAATGATTGCAATCACAAATTCTTTGCTATTATTATCTTCATTTAATTTCAATGAAAAAACACAAAACGAATTGTCCTAAAGCCAAATTGGATCTAATTCCACCAAACATAAAAAAGGGGGTGGACAAAAGTATTGGCACTGTTAGAAAAATCATGTGATGCTTCTGTAATTTGTGTAATTAACAGCACCTGTAACTTACCTGTGGCACCTCACAGGTGTTGGCAATAACTAAATCACACTTGCAGCCAGTTGACATGGATTAAAGTTGACTCAACCTCTGTCCTGTGTTCTTGTGTGTACCACATTGAGCATGGAGAAAAGAAAGAAGATCAAAGAACTGTCTGAGGACTTGAGAAACCAAATTGTGAGGAAGCATGAGCAATCTCAAGGCTACAAGTCCATCTCCAAAGATCTGAATGTTCCTGTGTCTACCGTGCGCAGTGTCATCAAGAAGTGTAAAGCCCATGGCACTGTGGCTAACCTCCCTAGATGTGGACGGAAAAGAAAAATTGACCAGAGATTTCAACACAAGATTGTGCGGATGGTGGATACAGAACCTCGACTAACATCCAATCAAGTTCAAGCTGCCCTGCAGTCCGAGGGTGCAACAGTGTCACCCCGTACTATCCGTCAGCGTCTGACTGAAAAGGGACTGTATGGTAGGAGACCCAGGAAGACCCCACTTCTTACCCCGAGACATAAAAAAGCCAGGCTGGAGTTTGCCAAAACTTACCTGAGAAAGCCTAAAACGTTTTGGAAGAATGTTCTCTGGTCAGATGAGACAAAAGTAGACATTTATGGGCAAAGGCATCAACATAGAGTTTACAGGAGAAAAAAGAGGCATTCAAAGAAAAGAACACGCTCCCTACAGTCAGACATGGCGGAGGTTCCCTGATGGTTTGGGGTTGCTTTGCTGCCTCTGGCACTGGACTGCTTGACCGTGTGCATGGCATTATGAAGTCTGAAGACTACCAACACATTGTGCAGCATAATGTAGGGCCCAGTGTGAGAAAGCTGGGTCTCCCTCAGAGGTCATGGGTCTTCCAGCAGGACAATGACCCAAAACACACTTCAAAAAGCACTAGAAAATGGTTTGAGAGAAAGCACTGGAGACTTCTAAGGTGGCAGCAATGAGTCCAGACCTGAATCCCATAGATCACCTGTGGAGAGATCTAACAATGGCAGTTTGGAGAAGGCGCCCTTCAAATATCAGGGACCTGGAGCAGTTTGCCAAAGAAGAATGGTGTAAAATTCCAGCAGAGCATTGTAAGAAACTCATTGATGGTTACCAGAAGCTCTTCCAGATCTCTGGACCTCAGACTGGGCTGAAGCTTCACCTTCCAACAAGACAATGACCCTAAGCCACAGCTACAATAACAAAGGAGCGGCTTCACCACAACTCTGTGCCCATTCCTGACCGGAGCCACAGCCCGGACCCAAACCCAATGGAGCATCTCTGGAGACCGGACAATGGCTCCACCAACGTCACCATCCAACCTGACGGCACCGGAGAGGATCTGCAAGAAAGAACGAGAGGATCCCCAGATCCAGGGGGAAACTGCATCATCCCCAAGAAGACTCATGGCTGTACAAGCTCCAAAGGTGCAAATACTCAACACTGAGCAAAGGGGCTGAATACTTATCACCAATACTGAGCAAAGGACTGAATACTTATCATCAATACTGAGCAAAGGGGCTGAATACTTACCATCAATACTGAGCAAAGGGGCTGAATACTTATCACCAATACTGAGCAAAGGGGCTGAATACTTATCACCAATACTGAGCAAAGGGGCTGAATACTTATCACCAACACTGAGCAAAGGGGCTGAATACTTATCAATACTGAGCAAAGGGGCTGAATACTTATCATCAATACTGAGCAAAGGGGCTGAATACTTATCACCAATACTGAGCAAAGGGGCTGAATACTTATCACCAACACTGAGCAAAGGGGCTGAATACTTATCAATACTGAGCAAAGGACTGAATACTTATCATCAATACTGAGCAAAGGGGCTGAATACTTATCACCAATACTGAGCAAAGGGACTGAATACTTATCATCAATACTGAGCAAAGGTGCTGAATACTTACCATCAATACTGAGCAAAGGGGCTGAATACTTATCATCAATACTGAGCAAAGGGGCTGAATACTTATCATCAATACTGAGCAAAGGTGCTGAATACCTATCATCAATACTGAGCAAAGGGGCTGAATACTTATCATCAATACTGAGCAAAGGGGCTGAATACTTATCACCAATACTGAGCAAAGGACTGAATACTTATCATCAATACTGAGCAAAGGGGCTGAATACTTATCACCAATACTGAGCAAAGGGACTGAATACTTATCATCAATACTGAGCAAAGGTGCTGAATACTTACCATCAATACTGAGCAAAGGTGCTGAATACTTATCATCAATACTGAGCAAAGGGGCTGAATACTTATCATCAATACTGAGCAAAGGGGCTGAATACTTATCACCAATACTGAGCAAAGGGGCTGAACACTTATCATCAATACTGAGCAAAGGGGCTGAACACTTATCATCAATACTGATCAAAGGGGCTGAATACTTATCATCAATACTGAGCAAAGGGGCTGAATACTTATCATCAATACTGAGCAAAGGGGCTGAATACTTATCATCAATACTGAGCAAAGGGGCTGAATACTTATCATCAATACTGAGCAAAGGGGCTGAATACTTATCATCAACACTGAGCAAAGGTGCTGAATACCTATCATCAATACTAAGCAAAGGGGCTGAATACTTATCATCAATACTAAGCAAAGGGGCTGAATAATTATCATCAATACTGAGCAAAGGTGCTGAATACCTATCATCAATACTAAGCAAAGGGGCTGAATACTTATCATCAACACTGAGCAAAGGTGCTGAATACCTATCATCAATACTAAGCAAAGGGGCTGAATACTTATCATCAATACTAAGCAAAGGGGCTGAATAATTATCATCAATACTGAGCAAAGGTGCTGAATACCTATCATCAATACTAAGCAAAGGGGCTGAATACTTATCATCAACACTGAGCAAAGGTGCTGAATACCTATCATCAATACTAAGCAAAGGGGCTGAATACTTATCATCAATACTGAGCAAAGGGGCTGAATACTTATCATCAATACTGAGCAAAGGGGCTGAATACTTATCATCAACACTGAGCAAAGGTGCTGAATACCTATCATCAATACTAAGCAAAGGGGCTGAATACCTATCATCAATACTAAGCAAAGGGGCTGAATACTTATCATCAATACTGAGCAAAGGTGCTGAATACCTATCATCAATACTAAGCAAAGGGGCTGAATACCTATCATCAATACTAAGCAAAGGGGCTGAATAATTATCATCAACACTGAGCAAAGGGGATGAATACTTATTATCAACACTGAGCAAAGGGGCTGAATACTTATCATCAATACTGAGCAAAGGGGCTGAATACTTATCACCAATACTGAGCAAAGGGGCTGAATACTTATCACCAATACTGAGCAAAGGGGCTGAATACTTATCATCAATACTGAGCAAAGGGGCTGAATACTTATCATCAATACTGAGCAAAGGGGCTGAATACTTATCATCAATACTGAGCAAAGGGGCTGAATACTTATCATCAATACTGAGCAAAGGGGCTGAATACTTATCATCAATACTGAGCAAAGGGGCTGAATACTTATCACCAATACTGAGCAAAGGGGCTGAATACTTATCATCAATACTGAGCAAAGGGGCTGAATACTTATCACCAATACTGAGCAAAGGGCTGAATACTTATCATCAATACTGAGCAAAGGGACTGAATACTTATCAATACTGAGCAAAGGGGCTGAATACTTATCACCAATACTGAGGAAAGGGGCTGAATACTTATCAGCAATACTGAGCAAAGCAGCTGATTACTTATCAATACTGAGCAAAGGGGCTGAATACTTATCATCAATACTGAGCAAAGGGGCTGAATACTTATCATCAATACTGAGCAAAGGGGCTGAATACTTATCATCAATACTGAGCAAAGGGGCTGAATACTTATCATCAATACTGAGCAAAGGGGCTGAATACTTATCATCAATACTGAGCAAAGGGGCTGAATACTTATCATCAATACTGAGCAAAGGGGCTGAATACTTATCACCAATACTGAGCAAAGGGGCTGAATACTTATCATCAATACTGAGCAAAGGGGCTGAATACTTATCATCAATACTGAGCAAAGGGGCTGAATACTTATCACCATGAGAGATTTCGGGTTTTCTTTTTTAATAAATCCCGCACATTTCTCCATTTCTGTATCCTCAGTGTAGATGGGGCAGAGCGACATCAATGAGAAAAAAATGAACTTTATTAAATTTACCAAATGGCTGCAATGAAACAAAGTGTGACAAATGTAAGGGGTGTGAATACTTTCTGTTCCCGCTGTAAGCAATTGTTAAGGTTACAACCAGTTTTTCTCATTTCTTTGGGAGTTAGGACATTATTGATCCATTATTGGGGGCTTTACACCCCTCCTCTTGGCATTGAGCGCACAATGATTGCCGATGCTGAATTATCAGACTTTTCCGAATGATCGGATCAGTCCACATATTATGAAGCCTCTTCTTTACTGTAATTATTATTATTATTATTAAGTATTATAGCGCCATTTGTTCCACCATTTATGTCATTATAGCGCCATTTACTGTGATACAATGTATCAAATACTAAACAGTCAATTGTTAAGGAACATCTGTAAAAATAAATAATAAAAACTGTGCAAAAACAAATCAAACAGAATGAACAATTAGCATTCATGGTACAATAACGCGGAGTGAATAGATGCTGCACGTTCCGGAGACGTCCTGATATTCGCCCTCGCTAATTAACATACTATTTATCTGTTTCCAAGCAGATAGATCAATGATTAGCATCGACAAAGTGCCCTTGAACAGAGAGGGCCCCCGGGGGCCCCCCGGCCTGCATCACACCTCCGGCGTAAGGCGGAAATAAAGGGTTAATGTCCATCATAAAGAAATAGAACACGACAATACATGGATGACGTGAATCTGTTAAAATATTGACGTTGCGCAGAATCACGTCGAGGTTCCGGGGACGACAGCGGGGGGTGAAACCTCTCCTCTCGCCTCGTGCGAAAGTTATCACGCCCTATTTGCATACGAAAGGCGAAGACGGGAGACAAATATAAATTTAAAACAAAATCACCGTAAATGAAAACGTACAGCTTCAATATTAATCAGCGGAGCAGAAATCGTGTGAAAGGGAGCATGAAAAGCCGTAAAATAGATGTGTGCGTTTAATCAGACAGCGCTGCGCCGGCCACAAAGAAGCCGCCTAATTAATCTCAGCAGGTAGGCGCTAACCTTCAGACTTCATAAATAAATAAGACTTGGAACAATGTCTAGAAGGACGGAGGCAGAAGGGGGGATTATTCCTCAAACTACTGTATGGGGACACCCAGAAAGAGAAGAAAAAGAAACATTTGCATGAGGGAATGTAATTAGCAGAAACATTGTTTCCTTGGTTTAATAAATATTTAGAAAGAATCATAGAGACGGACACCTGCCCTCGGGGGATGATTTGTGGGGGCTATTTATCAACCAATCTCCAAATTTATGGGGGGAAATTAAGTAATAATAATTAATTTATAGAGCGCTATTAATTGCAGCAACACTGTCCCCATTGGAGCTCACAATCTAAATATCCTATTAGTCTTTGGAGTGTGAGAGGAAACTGGAGGAAACCCACACAAAACACTGGGAGGATAAACAAACTGCTTATGTTGTTCTGGGTGGGATTTGAACCACGGACTCCAATGACTGCAAGGCTCAGTGCTAACCACTGAGCCACCATACAGTGCTAACCACTGAGCCACCATATACAGTGCTAACCACTGAGCCACCATATACAGTGCTAACCACTGAGCCACCATACAGTGCTAACCACTGAGCCACCATACAGTGCTAACCACTGAGCCACCATATACAGTGCTAACCACTGAGCCACCATATACAGTGCTAACCACTGAGCCACCATATACAGTGCTAACCACTGAGCCACCATATACAGTGCTAACCACTGAGCCACCATATACAGTGCTAACCACTGAGCCACCATATACAGTGCTAACCACTGAGCCACCATATACAGTGCTAACCACTGAGCCACCATACAGTGCTAACCACTGAGCCACCATATACAGTGCTAACCACTGAGCCACCATATACAGTGCTAACCACTGAGCCACCATATACAGTGCTAACCACTGAGCCACCATATACAGTGCTAACCACTGAGCCACCTATACAGTGCTAACCACTGAGCCACCATATACAGTGCTAACCACTGAGCCACCATATACAGTGCTAACCACTGAGCCACCATATACAGTGCTAACCACTGAGCCACCTATACAGTGCTAACCACTGAGCCACCATATCAGTGCTAACCACTGAGCCACCATATACAGTGCTAACCACTGAGCCACCATATACAGTGCTAACCACTGAGCCACCATATACAGTGCTAACCACTGAGCCACCATATACAGTGCTAACCACTGAGCCACCATATACAGTGCTAACCACTGAGCCACCATATACAGTGCTAACCACTGAGCCACCTATACAGTGCTAACCACTGAGCCACCATACAGTGCTAACCACTGAGCCACCATATACAGTGCTAACCACTGAGCCACCATATACAGTGCTAACCACTGAGCCACCATATACAGTGCTAACCACTGAGCCACCATATACAGTGCTAACCACTGAGCCACCATATACAGTGCTAACCACTGAGCCACCATATACAGTGCTAACCACTGAGCCACCATATACAGTGCTAACCACTGAGCCACCATATACAGTGCTAACCACTGAGCCACCATATACAGTGCTAACCACTGAGCCACCATATACAGTGCTAACCACTGAGCCACCATATACAGTGCTAACCACTGAGCCACCATATACAGTGCTAACCACTGAGCCACCATATACAGTGCTAACCACTGAGCCACCATATACAGTGCTAACCACTGAGCCACCATATACAGTGCTAACCCACTGATCCACCATACCATGCTAACCACTGAGCCACCAATACAGTGCTAACCACTGAGCCACCATATACAGTGCTAACCACTGAGCCACCATATACAGTGCTAACCACTGAGCCACCAATACAGTGCTAACACCCACAGGCACCACCCATATACAGTGCTAACCACTGAGCCACCATATACAGTGCTAACCACTGAGCCACCATATACAGTGCTAACCACTGAGCCACCATATACAGTGCTAACCACTGAGCCACCATACAGTGCTAACCAATCTGACACACCATATACAGTGCTAACCACTGAGCCACCATACAGTGCTAACCACTGAGCCACCTATACAGTGCACATACACTGAAGGCCACCATATACAAGTGCTAACCACTGAGCCACCATATACAGTGCTAACCACTGAGCCACCATATACAGTGCTAACCACTGAGCCACCTATACAGTGCTAACCACTGAGCCACCATATACAGTGCTAACCACTGAGCCACCATATACAGTGCTAACCACTGAGCCCACCTATACAGTGCTAACCACTGAGCCACCTATACAGTGCTAACCACTGAGCCACCATATACAGTGCTAACCACTGAGCCACCATATACAGTGCTAACCACTGAGCCACCATATACAGTGCTAACCACTGAGCCACCATATACAGTGCTAACCACATGAGCCACCATATACAGTGCTAACCACTGAGCCACCATATACAGTGCTAACCACTGAGCCACCATATACAGTGCTAACCACTGAGCCACCATATACAGTGCTAACCACTGAGCCACCATATACAGTGCTAACCACTGAGCCACCATATACAGTGCTAACCACTGAGCCACCATATACAGTGCTAACCACTGAGCCACCATATACAGTGCTAACCACTGAGCCACCATATACAGTGCTAACCACTGAGCCACCATAACAGTGCTAACCACTGAGCCACCATATACAGTGCTAATAGCACTACAGTGTAACCACTGAGCCACCATATACAGTGCTAACCACTGAGCCACCATATACAGTGCTAACCACTGAGCCACCATATACAGTGCTAACCACTGAGCCACCATATACAGTGCTAACCACTGAGCCACCATATACAGTGCTAACCACTGAGCCACCATATACAGTGCTAACCACTGAGCACCATACAGTCTAACATACACCATATACGTGCTAACCACTGATCCACCATATACAGTGCTAACCACTGAGCCACTCATACAGTGCTAACCACTGACCACCATATACAGTGCTAACCACTGAGCCACCATATACAGTGCTAACCACTGAGCCACCATATACAGTGCTAACCACTGAGCCACCATACAGTGCTAACCACTGAGCCACATACAGTGCTAACCACTGAGCCACCGTACAGCCCTTTTATATGAATTAAATACTGTTACTTTGTTGCTAATTTTCTTACCATTCATAGACGTTATTATCCTCTGTTCGGAGCCCTCCTCTTCATCCTTGTGTCGTCTCCACTTGTGGCTTCTCTATTGATTCGGATCTGTTTCCTGTTTTCTGTCTGATTCCCCTGATACTAAAGTTGCAAATTGTTCCTTTAACCAATTGGGCGTATAGCATAGAACTGGGCGTCTCCTTCTGATGGCAGACAATCAACCCCCATGCACAGAGTTGTGTGGTACACGCCCACTTGGCTGAAGGGATCATGTCTTCCTTATTATCAGTGGAAGTGACAATACTCCTCCACAATCAATGGAGATGATCAATTAAATGTAAAAAGTACAGTGGAAAGTGGCTGTCACCAGATGTCACATGACAAGCTGCTCTGCCATCCACGTGACACAGAAAAAATAGGGCCGCCATATTGGTACACCCCATTGATGTGCAGTACACCGGACACATACAGATACTCACCCCCGGGTTCAGGTTCGCTCCTCAGTCCACCGCCGCCACCTCTGCCTCCACCACTGCTGGGAACCCTGAGCCACCTACACAAGAGCTGAAGGACCTGTGATGATGTCACTGTCATGTGACCAGTACAGGAGGGGGCGGAGCTCATCAATTCTATTACTGAGAGTGAAGGACCTGTGGAGGACCTATGTCATGTGACACAAAAGGCGGAGCTAAGACTTCAAGGGGACAAAGCACAGGAAGCATGTACAGGAGGGCCACAGAGAATGTACAGGAGGAGCCACAGAGAATGTACAGGAGGAGCCACAGAGAATGTACAGGAGGAGCCACAGAGAATGTACAGGAGGAGCCACAGAGAATGTACAGGAGGAGCCACAGAGAATGTACAGGAGGAGCCACAGAGAATGTACAGGAGGAGCCACAGAGAATGTACAGGAGGAGCCACAGAGAATGTACAGGAGGAGCCACAGAGAATGTACAGGAGGAGCCACAGAGAATGTACAGGAGGAGCCACAGAGAATGTACAGGAGGAGACCACAGAGAATGTACAGGAGGACCACAGAGAATGTACAGGAGGAGCCACAGAGAATGTACAGGAGGAGCCACAGAGAATGTACAGGGGAGCCACAGAGAATGTACAGGAGGAGCCACAGAGAATGTACAGGGGGAGCCACAGAGAATGTACAGGAGGAGCACAGAGAATGTACAGGAGGAGCCACAGAGAATGTACAGGAGGAGCCACAGAGAATGTACAGGAGGAGCCACAGAGAATGTACAGGAGGAGCCACAGAGAATGTACAGGAGGAGCCACAGAAATGTACAGGAGGAGCACAGAGAATGTACAGGAGCCACAGAGAATGTACAGGAGGAGCCACAGAGAATGTACAGGAGGAGCCACAGAGAATGTACAGGAGGAGCCACAGAGAATGTACAGGGGGAGCCACAGAGAATGTACAGGAGGAGCCACAGAGAATGTACAGGAGGAGCCACAGAGAAGTACAGGAGGAGCCACAGAGAATGTACAGGAGGAGCCACAGAGAATGTACAGGAGGAGCCACAGAGAATGTACAGGAGGAGTCACAGAGAATGTACAGGAGGAGCCACAGAGAATGTACAGGAGGAGCCACAGAGAATGTACAGGAGGAGCCACAGAGAATGTACAGGAGGAGCCACAGAGAATGTACAGGAGGAGCCACAGAGAATGTACAGGAGGAGCCACAGAGAATGTACAGGAGGGAGCCACAGAGAATGTACAGGAGGAGCCACAGAGAATGTACAGGAGGACCACAGAGAATGTACAGGAGGAGCCACAGAGAATGTACAGGAGGAGCCACAGAGAATGTACAGGCAAGAGATGAAGGGAGGCCACAGAGAATGTACAGGAGGAGCCACAGAGAATGTACAGGAGGAGCCACAGAGAATGTACAGGAGGAGCCAAGAGAATGTACCAGAGGGCCACAGAGAATGTACAGGAGGAGCCACAGAGAATGTACCAGAGGGTCACAGAGAATGTACAGGAGGAGCCACAGAGAATCGTACAGGAGGAGCCACAGAGAAGTAACAGGAGGCCACAGGAATGTACAGAGGAGCCACAGAGAATGTACAGGAGGGCCACAGAGAATGTACAGGAGGAGCCACAGAGAATGTACAGGAGGAGCCACAGAGAATGTACAGGAGGAGCCACAGAGAATGTACAGGGGAAGCCACAGAGAATGTACAGGAGGAGCCACAGAGAATGTACAGGAGGAGCCACAGAGAATGTACAGGAGGAGCCACAGAGAATGTACAGGAGGAGCCACAGAGAATGTACAGGGGAGCCACAGAGAATGTACAGGAGGAGCCACAGAGAATGTACAGGAGGAGCCACAGAGAATGTACAGGAGGAGCCACAGAGAATGTACAGGAGGGAGCCACAGAGAATGTACAGGAGGAGCCACAGAGAATGTACAGGAGGAGCCACAGAGAATGTACAGAGGAGCCACAGAGAATGTACAGGAGGAGCCACAGAGAATGTACAGGAGGAGCCACAGAGAATGTACAGGAGGAGCCACAGAGAATGTACAGGAGGAGCCACAGAGAATGTACAGGGGAGCCACAGAGAATGTACAGGAGGAGCCACAGAGAATGTACAGGAGGAGCCACAGAGAATGTACAGGAGGAGCCACAGAGAATGTACAGAGGAGCCACAGAGAATTACAGGGAGCACAGAAATGTACAGGGGAGCCACAGAGAATGTACAGGAGGAGCCACAGAGAGTACAGAGGAGCCACAGAGAATGTACAGGAGGACCACAGAGAAGTACAGGAGGAGCCACAGAAGTACAGGAGGACCACAGAGAAGTACAGGGGAGCCACAAGAATGTACAGGGGACCACAGAGAATGTACAGGAGGAGCACAGAGAATGTACAGGAGGAGCCACAGAATGTACAGGAGGAGCCACAGAGAATGTACAGGGAGCCACAGAGAATGTACAGAGAGCCACAGAGAAGTACAGGAGGAGCCACAGGAAGTCAGGAACCACAGAGAATGTAAGAGAGCCACAAGAATGTACAGAGGAGCCACAGAGAATGTACAGGAGGAGCCACAGAGAATGTACAGAGGCCACGGGAAACAGGGTACGGGGAGCACAGAGAATGTACAGAGGACCACAGAGAAGTACAGGAGCCACAGAATGTACAGAGGACCACAGAGAACGTACAGGGGGCACAGAGAATGTACAGGAGGAGCCACAGAGAAGTACAGGAGGCCACAGAAGTCAGAGGAGCCACAGAGAATGTACAAGGAGCACAGAGAATGTACAGAGGAGCCACAGAGAAGTACAGGAGGAGCACAGAAAGTACAGGGGACCACAGAGTGTACAGGAGAGCCACAGAGAATGTACAGAGGAGCCACAGAGAATGTACAGGAGGGCCACAGGAATGTACAGGGACCACAGAGATGTAAGGAGGAGCCACAGAGAATGTACAGAGGAGCCACAGAGAATGTACAGGAGGAGCCACAGAGAATGTACAGGAGGAGCCACAGAGAATGTACAGGAGGAGCCACAGAGAATGTACAGGAGGAGCCACAGAGAATGTACAGAGGAGCCACAGAGATGTACAGGAGGAGCCACAGAGAATGTACAGGAGGAGCCACAGAGAATGTACAGGAGAGCACAGAGAATGTACAGGGAGCCACAGAAATTACAGGAGGAGCACAGAGAATGTACAGGAGGAGCCACAGAGAAGTACAGAGAGCCACAGAGAATGTACAGGAGGAGCCACAGAGAGTACAGGAGGAGCCCAGAGAATGTACAGGAGGAGCCACAGAGAATGTACAGGAGGAGCCACAGAGAATGTACAGGAGGAGCCACAGAGAATGTACAGGAGGAGCCACAGAGAATGTACAGGAGGAGCCACAGAGAATGTACAGGAGGAGCCACAGAGAATGTACAGGAGGAGCCACAGAGAAGTAGGGGACAGGAAGTAAGAGCCACAGAGAATGTACAGGAGGAGCACAGAGAATGTACAGGAGGAGCCACAGAGAATGTACAGGAGGAGCCACAGAGAAGTACAGGAGGAGCCACAGAGAATGTACAGGAGGAGCACAGAGGAATGTACAGGAGGAGCCACAGAGAATGTACAGGAGGAGCCACAGAGAAGTACAGGAGGAGCCACAGAGAAGTACAGGAGGAGCCACAGAGAATGTACGGAGGAGCCACAGAGAATGTACAGGGGAGCCACAGAGAATGTACAGGGGAGCCACAGAGAATTACAGGAGAGCCACAGAGAAGTACAGGAGGAGCCACAGAGAATGTACAGGGGAGCCACAGAGAAGTACAGGAGGAGCCACAGAGAATGTACAGGAGGAGCCACAGAGAATGTACAGGGGAGCCACAGAGAATGTACAGGAGGAGCCACAGAGAATGTACAGGAGGAGCCACAGAGAAGTACAGGGGAGCACAGAGATGTACAGGAGGAGCACAGGAATGTACAGGAGCACAGAGAAGTACAGGAGGGCAAGAGAAGTACAGGAGAGCACAGAGAAGTACAGGAGAGCCACAGAGAATGTACAGGGGAGCCACAGAGAATGTAAGGAGGAGCCACAGAGAATGTAAGGAGGAGCCAAGAGAATGTACAGGAGGAGCCACAGAAAGTACAGGAGGGCCACAGAGAAGTACAGGAGGAGCCAAGAAATGTACAGGGGAGCCACAGAGAATGTACAGGGGAGCCACAGAGAATGTAACGGAGGGGCCACAGGAATGTACAGGAGGAGCCACAGGAAGTACAGGAGGAGCCACAGAGAAAGTACAGGGAGGCCACAGAGAATGTACGAGAGCCACAGAGAATGTACAGGAGGAGCCACAGAGAATGTACAGAGGAGCACAGAGAATGTACAGGAGGAGCCACAGAGAAGTACAGGAGACACAGAGAATGTACAGGAGGAGCCACAGAGAAATGTACAGGGCCACAGAGAGTACAGGAGGAGCCACAGAGAATGTACAGGAGACCACAGAGAAGTACAGGAGGAGCCCAGAGATGTACAGGAGGAGCCACAGAGAATGTACAGGAGGAGCACAGAGATGTACAGGAGGAGCCACAGAGAATGTACAGGGAGCCACAGAGAATGTACAGGAGGAGCCACAGAGAATGTACAGAGGAGCCACAAGAATGTACAGGAGGAGCCACAGAGAAGTACAGGAGAGCACAGAAATGTACAGGGGAGCCACAGAGAATGTACGACGAGGTAGGAGCACAGAGATGTACAGGAGGGCCACAGAGAATGTACAGGAGGAGCCACAGAGAATGTACAGGAGGAGCCACAGAGAATGTACAGGAGGAGCCACCCACAGAGAATGTACAGGAGGAGCCACAGAGAATGTACAGGAGGGCACAGAGAATGTACAGGGGAGCCACGAGAATGTACAGGAGGACCACAGAGAAGTACAGGAGGAGCCACAGAGAATGTACAGGGGAGCCACAGAGAATGTACAGGAGGAGCCACAGAGAATGTACGAGGAGCCACAGAGAATGTACAGGAGGAGCCACAGAGAAGTACAGGAGGAGCCACAGAGAATGTACAGGGAGCCACAGAGAATGTACAGGAGGAGCCACAGAGATGTACAGGAGAGCCACAGAGAAGTACAGGAGGAGCCACAGAGAATGTACAGGAGGAGACACAGAAGAAGTACAGAGGAGCCACAGAAAAGTACAGGAGGAGCCACAGAGAATGTACAGGAGGAGCCACAGAGAATGTACAGGAGGAGCCACAGAGAAGTACAGGAGGGCCACAGAGAATGTACAGGAGGCCACAGAGAATGTACAGAGGAGCCACAGAGAAGTACAGGAGGAGCCACAGGAATGTACAGGAGGAGCCACAGAGAATGTACAGGAGGAGCCACAGAGAATGTACAGGAGGAGCACAGAGAATGTACAGGGGAGCCACAGAGAAGTACGAGGAGCACAGAGAATGTACAGGAGGAGCCACAGAGAATGTACAGGAGGAGCCACAGAGAATTACAGGAGGAGCCACAGAGAATGTACAGGGAGCCACAGAGAATGTACAGGAGGAGCCACAGAGAATGTACAGGGGAGCCACAGAGAAGTACAGGAGGAGCCACAGAGAAGTACAGGGGAGCCACAGAGAAGTACAGAGGAGCACAGAGAATGTACAGGAGGAGCCACAGAGAATGTACAGGAGGAGCCACAGAGAAGTACAGGAGAGAAGCACAGAATTACAGAGCCACAGAGAAGACAGGAGAGCCACAGAGAATGTACAGGAGGAGCACAGAGAATGTACAGGGGAGCCACAGAGAATGTACAGGAGGAGCCACAGAGAAGTACAGGAGGGCCACAGAGAATGTACAGGAGGAGCCACAGAGAATGTACAGGAGGAGCCACAGAGAGTGTACAGGAGGAGCCACAGAGAACGTACAGGAGGAGCCACAGAGAACGTACAGGAGGAGCCACAGAGAACGTACAGGAGGAGCCACAGAGAACGTACAGGAGGAGCCACAGAGAACGTACAGGAGGAGCCACAGAGAATGTACAGGAGGAGCCACAGAGAATGTACAGGAGGAGCCACAGAGAATGTACAGGAGGAGCCACAGAGAATGTACAGGAGGAGCCACAGAGAACGTACAGGAGGAGCCACAGAGAATGTACAGGAGGAGCCACAGAGAACGTACAGGAGGAGCCACAGAGAATGTACAGTGGGGCCACAGAGGGAGGTACAGAGTGCCACAGGGTGGCCACAGAGAACACATTGGGGGGGCCACAAAGAGCATGGGGTGCCATGGAGACCACATAGATGGACCAAACAGAGCACACATAGGGGTCTACAGAGAGCATAGGGGGGCCACAGGAAGCTACAGAGAGCACATAGGGGGCCACAGAGAGCCACAGGAGGGGCCACAAAGTGCACACAGTGCAGCCACAGTGAGCCACATGGGGGCCTCAGAGAGTGCACAGGGGTGCACAGAGGGGCCAGAGTGACCGCACAGGGGGGCCACAGAGAATGTACAGGGGGGCCACCAAGAGCAGAAAGGAGGTGCATAGACACTGCACAAGTGAGAACAAAGACTTTAACTCCCGATACAATAGCATCAGGCCCACATCTAGTATATGGTAATATAAAACTTTGATTTCGTCACACAATGCTCCTTTCCAGCAATTCCACATCACATGGCGTTGCAAAATGGAGTGATCGCTTTCCTTATTCAAAATCCCTTTTACCTTGTACAAATCTCCCACTTTACCAGCACCAAAGCAACCCCAGACCATCACATGACCTCCACCATGCTTGACAGATGGCGTCAGGCCTCCACCATGCTTGACAGATGGCGTCAGGCCTCCACCATGCTTGACAGATGGCGTCAGGCCTCCACCATGCTTGACAGATGGCGTCGGGCCTCCACCATGCTTGACAGATGGCGTCCGGCCTCCACCATGCTTGACAGATGGAGTCAGGCTTCCACCATGCTTGACAGATGGCGTCAGGCCTCCACCATGCTTGACAGATGGCGTCCGGCCTCTTCCAGCATCTTTTCAGTTGTTCTGCGTCACACAAATGTTCTTCTGTGTGATCCAAACACCTCAAGCTTTGATTCGTCCATAACACTTTGTTCCAATCTTCCTCTGTCTGATGTCTGTGTTCTTTTGCCCATATTAATCTTTTCCTTTTATTAGCCAGTCTCAGATATGGCTTTTTCTTTGCCGCTCTGCCCTGTAGTCCAGCACCCCGGAGTCGCCTCTTCACTGTAGACGTTGACACTGGCGTTTTGTGAGCACTATGCAATGAAGCTCCAGATGAGGAGCTGTGAGGCATCAATTTCTCACACTAGAGACTCTAATGTCCTTGTCTTGTTGCTCAGTTGTGCAGCAGGGCTTCCACTTCTCTTTCTACTCTGGTTAGAGCCTGTTTGTGCTCTCCTCTGAAGGAAGTAGGACACACCGTTGTAGGAAGTCTTCAGTTTCTTCATATGGAATAGCCTTTATTTCTTAGAACAAGAATAGACTGTCGAGTTTTACATGAAAGTTCTCTTTTTCTGGCCATTTTGAGAGTTTCATAGAACAAAGAAATGTAATGCTCCAGATTCTCAACTAGCTCAAAGGAAGGTCAGTTTTATAGCTTCTCTAATGAGTCAAGCCGTTTTCAGCTGTGCTAACATACTTGTGCAAGGGTTTTCTAGGGCTTCCTACACATCCATTAGCCTTCTTACACAGTTAGCAAACACAATGTACACTAAAAACACTGAAGTGGTGGTTGTTGGAAATGGGCCTCTATACACCTATGTAGATATTGCATTAAATACCAGTCATTTGTACCTAGAATAGTCATTTACCACATTAACAATGTATAGAGCATTTCTGATTCATTTTAGCTTCTGTGAGGTGCACCCGGGGAACCCGCTTGCATAACGACAAAAACACGTGTTTATAATTTAGCCAATGTCTACCCGTTTATTTTTCACATATAATAATATAACCCGGGTAGCATGTTTGACACATTGCACATCTACTATATAATTGCCTAGAATTCTACTTCCTGTGAAAAGCCAACTTCCGTGGCAATGTCCGGAGATAAATGTCCGGAGATAAATAAGTGGCGGTCCACAACCACGTTTAAAGGAGAGGACCAACCACTTTTAAAGGGGCTGTCCCAACCACTTTTTAAAGGGCAGCCCAACCACATTTTAAAGGGGCGGTCCCCAACCACGTCTTAAAGGGCAGTCCCAACACATCTTAAAGGGCGTCCCACCATGTCTTAAAAGGCCGGTCCCCAACCACGTCTTAAAGGGGCGGTCCCCAACCACGTCTTAAAGGGGCCATCCACAACCACGTCTTAAAGGGCCATCCCAACATTCTTAAAGGGGCGGACCCCAACCAGTTCTTAAAGGGGCGGACCCCAACCACATCTTAAAGGGGCCGTCCCCAACAACTTTTTAAAGGGCCAGTCGCAACCATGTCTCCCCAACCACGTGTTAAAAGGCCGGTCCCCAACCACATCTTAAAGTGGCGGCACCCAATCATGTCTTAAGGCAGCGGACTGCAAGTATGTCTTAAAGGGGTAGTCCCCGACCACTTCTTAAAGGGGTGGTCCCCAACCTTTAAAGGGACAGTCCCCAATAACTTCTTAAATGGGCTGTCCATAACCACGTCCTAAAGGGGCCATCCCCAAACATGTCTTACAGGAGTGGACCCCAACCACTTCTTAAAGGGGCTGTCCTCAACCTCTTAAAGGGGCAGTCCCCAAACACATCTTAATGAAACAGTCCCAACCACATCTTAAAGGGGCGGTCCCCAGCCACGTCTTAAAGGGGCAGTCCCCAACCATGTCTTAAAGGGGCGGTCCACAACCACGTCTTAAAGGGGCCATCCCCAACCAGTTCTTAAAGGAGCGGACCCCAACCACTTCTTAAAGGGGCTGTCCCCAACCACTTTTTAAAGGGGCAGTCCCCAACCACATCTTAAAGGGGCGGTCCCTAACCATGTCTTAAAGGGGCAGTCCCCAACCAGTTCTTAAAGGGGCTGTCCCCAACCTCTTAAAGGACAGTCCCCAATAACTTCTTAAAGGGGCTGTCCATAACCACGTCTTAAAGGGGCAGTCCCCAACCACATCTTAAAGGGCGGTCCCCAACCATGTCTTAAAGGGGCAGTCCCCAACCACTTCTTAAAGGGGCTGTCCTCAACCTCTTAAAGGAGCAGTCCCCAAACATATCTTAAAGAAACAGTCCCAACCACATCTTAATAGGTTGGTCGCCAACCACATCTTAAAGGAGCAGTCCTCAACCACATCTTAAAGGGCAGTCCCCAACCACATCTCAAATGGGCGGAAGCAAACAATCAGCGATATTGGCGTGGGATTTAAACCGTCTTCACTGACTGGTCATGGCCGGCTGCGACCAATCAGTGATATTGCCGCAGGATTTAAATGATAATGTATATATTTTATCTCGAAAAACCTGTGTATTCATTGCATTATTCTTAAATCTTCATAAATAAACTACATACATATTCTAGAATACCCGATGTGTTAGAATCCGGCCACCATCTATTAGTAAATAAAACTATATATGGATTCTAGACTACCCGATTCTTTAGAATCGGGCCGCCATCTAGTTGATTATAAACACCTTTACATAAATACACCATTTACATATAACATTACATAACACATATATTGCACATTACCATGAACATGTCTTTTAGTAACCCGGGACCTTAACCACCTCTCTGTCCCCATTGGAGCTCTAATCAACAGCTCCCGTAGTGGCTACGGCCTCCGGCCTATCTACACGTTCTATATACAATTAACCGTACATAGGTACTATATATATATATATCTCAATGGGTCCTGTGGTCCCAATGGCGGTACCAGCCGCCTGGCTTTATTTCCCCAGCTCCACACTACCCTGGAATACAAGCTTCAGCCTGACCGGGTTCTTGCACACCGCAGGTGATCCATCATATAAACATCCATGGATCACACGCATCCTTCCACATGCTCACAGCCCATCATCCATGGACTGTGGCTCTTCTGGGTCCATCACAGGGATTGGCAAACCTTAGTACCCAGGAAACTCATCCATTACCTACTATAGGAGCCCTATTAACCCCTGTCTCTGGCCACAGGCTCACACACACTATTAGAGGTCGTGGTTGAAGGACAGGTACCCGCTGCAAAGCCAAGCCGCCAAGCCTCCCATCTTGGTCCCACAGGGACGGAATGCTCAAACACCATCCACGTCCACAGGGGCTTCCCACGACACCGTACATAGCCTTTCACACTAAGCCATAACATATATATACAGTTATACAGGTCCCTATCTAGTCAGGTGACCTCAGGGCGCTCCTTGCCGCCTGGACATTTCCCCCAGCACCAGTGCACAGTTCACACAAGCATACGGGAACTGCTTTCTTACCCGGGCAATGTACCGGGTCTCGCTACCTGAGTCACGTTGGCCAGCTCCCCCTCGGGCTCCTTCCTGGACGTTGGTTTCACCCCACGTCCAGTCCAGCGTCCACCAGGTCAGGCCACAGCTTCCCCCACTCCATGTGCTGAATACCCTAGGTCCTGCTACCGGTATGGAGCTAGCTCGCATCCCTTCACCATCTCTCAACGTGGCGTATGGACTCTCACTCATGTCCCTCACACAGACTGGATCTGTCTCTCTCTCTGGACTCAGGCTGATTGATCTGAGACATCTGTGCACCCTCAATCACTCAGCTGGCAGGCTCTTATCGTGCCTGCCACTCCCACACTGACTCATCCAGCTGGGCTGCTATTCCTCAGGACACACCCACCTGACACACCCACCTGGGCTGTCAGCAATCAGCACCCATTCCTTTCCTCAGGGCCTCATCGATCTCAGGAGCCATTCACAGCCGCTCATTAGGCTCATGAATGTATCAGATCTACAGCAGTCACTCTCACATTTAACACCTTGTGTTCCGGGTAGGTTCACACAGCATCATCACAGGAAAACCGGCCAGTGTGAACAGGATCATACCCAGATCCTGCATGTGATGCGCCCCGGCCATGGGGACCATGCCGGCGGTGCCTCACACTTCATTGAAAAAAAATGTGCTTTTCTTTCAAAAATAAGGAAATTTCTAAATGACACCAAACTTTTGAACAGTAATGTACCCTCAGATTGGCAGTTCTCTGTGACGCTCCTCCTTGATGCTGCATCACTTTTTATTTAGCCTTATTGACAGTACACATTGACCCTCCACCCTGCCGCTGCAGCACCTCTTTTAAGCCTTATTGACAGTTCACAATGACCCTCCTTCCTGCTGCATCACCTCTTATGTAGCCTCATTGACAGTTCTCATTGACCCTCCTCCCTGCTGCTGCATCACCTCTTTTTTAGCCCTATTGACAGTTTTAATTGCGCTCTCTGGAATCCACGGTCTGTATGCAACAAGCTTCCTTCATTCACAACTACTTTCTCACTAACTCTCTTAACCTCCTGGCCCTCACAGAAACCTGGATCCAGGACTCAGACACAGTTTCTCTTGTTGCTATTTCTCCTGGCGGCCTACATTTCTCTCATTCCCTGAGACTTGGGAACAGACATGGTGGTGGAGCGGGCTTACTCCTGTCTCCACAATGGACTTTCCAGGTCATCCCTCCAGCCCCATCACTCTCATTCCCTTTTTTTGAGGTCCATACCATTAGGCTCTTCCGTCCCCTCTCCCTCAGAGTAGCGGTGGTATACCGCCCCCCAAGGTCACGCACTCAGTTCCTCGACCATTTTTCTGCGTGGCTGCCGCCATTCATGTCCTCAGAATTACCAACCCTCATTCTGGCAGACTTTAACAGCCCCACAAACAGCCCCATTTCCTATCTGCATCCCAGCTCCTATCTGTAACCACCTCTCTTGGCCTCTCTCAGCTCTCAACCTCTGAGACACACAAGGATGGTAACACCCATGACCTGATCTTTGTCTGGCTCTGCTCAACCTCCTCCTTAGATAACTCACCTCTTCCTCTGTCTGATTACAACATTCTCTCCTTCACGCTCACAAACCCTCACCCATTACAGACCTGCCCGACCTATCACATATCCAGAAATCTACAGGCCATTAACCCTCATGCACTCACAGACTCTCTACACTCATCACTGTCCCCAATATCCTCACTCTCCTATCCTGATCTGACTGTGAATCACTAAAATGACTCTCTCAGAAGCTCCCTGGACCAAGGAGCACCTCTCACCCTCAAAACCTCCAAACACAGAGTTAAACAACCCTGGCTCACACCACAAACTCGATTCCTCCAGCGATGCTCTAGGAGTGCTGAACGTCTATGGAGGAAAACTCGCTCACCAGGAGACTTTATCCACTATAAATTCATGCTCAAAACCTACAACTCTGCCCTTCACCTCGCCAAACAGACCTACTTCACCACCCTTATTTCCTCATTATCCAACAACCCAAAAAGACTCTTTAACACCTTTCACTCTCTCCTCAGTCCTAAAGTGCAAGCCCCCTACGTTTCCTCCAGCTCACTCTCCATTTTTAACCCATTCACAGAAGAAGAAGTCTCCAGGCTCCTCTCTTCCTCTTGTCCCACTACATGCACCTCTGACCCCATTCCCTCACACCTGCTCCAGTCCCTCTCTCCGGTCGTCACCACTCACCTAACCAAAATCTTCAATCTCTCCCTCTCTTCTGGCATCTTTGCCTCCTCCTTCAAACACTCGATCATTACTCCATCCTGCATTAATAACTACAGACCAGTCTCCAATCTCCCCTTCATCTCTAAACTCCTGGAGCGCCTGGTCTACTCCCGCCTCACCCGTTACCTCGCCACTCACTCTCTTCTAGATCCATTGCAGTCTGGCTTCCGCCCCTTCACTCTACAGAAACTGCCCTCATCAAAATGACCAATGACCTTCTGACAGCAAAACATAATGGTGACCGCTCTCTGCTTATCCTTCTTGATCTCTCTGCAGCCTTTGACACTGTTGACCACCATCTCCTACTCTCTATGCTGCACTCCATTGGTATAAAGGACACCGCTCTCTCCTGGCTCTCTTCCTATCTTTCTGACCGCTCTTTCAGTGTATCATTCTCTGGCTCCACTTCCTCCCCTCTTCCTCTCACTATTGGGGTCCCTCAGGGTTCAGTCCTTGGCCCTCTTCTCTTCTCTCTCTACACAGCCCTGATCGGACAGACCATCAGCAGATTTGGCTTTCAGTACCATCTTTATGCTGATGACACACAACTATACACTTCTTCCCCTGACCTTACCCCTGCGGTATTAAAGAACACCAATGACTGTCTAGCTGCAGTCTCCAATATCATGTCCGCTCTCTATTTGAAAATAAACCTTTCCAAAACTGAACTTCTTTTGCTCCCGCCCTCCACTAACCTCCCTAAATCTGACATCTCTCTCAGTATGCGGCACCATGATAACTCCTAGGCAGCAGGCTTGCTGTCTGGGTGTTATGTGACTCTGATCTCTCCTTCACCTCCTATATACAATGTCTCGTCTGCTCTTGTCACTTGCACCTGAAGAACATCTCCAGAATTCGCCCCTTTCTCACTATGGAAACAAAAAAAATCCTCACCGTGGCCCTAATCCATTCCCGCCTTGATTACTGCAATTCTCTATTAATCAGCCTCCCCCTCTCTAAACCTACCCCTCTCCAGTCCATCTTTAATGCAGCAGCCAGGATCACCTACCTGCAGGGCCGGCGTCAGCACCTGGTATACCCGGACAAGTGCCTGGGCCCTGAACTTCTGGGGGGACCCACAGGCCATCAGGAACAGGCAGCCCTGACAGCCAGGGGCACATTAGGGACAGACAGCCCTGTCAATCAATGATGGGCCCATCCGGGACACTCAGCAAGTAGCTGAGTGCTTCCACAGCGCTGTCAGTGCACATGGCTAATTTGCATGCAATGCTGGCTGTATATGGAGGCTGTGCTGGGGTATATGGATGCTGTACTGCGGTATATAGAGGCTGTGCTGGGGTATATGGAGGCTATGCTGGCTGTATATGGAGGCTATACTAGCTGTATATTGAGGCTGTGCTGGGGTATATGGAGGCTGTACTGGGGTATATAAAGGCTGTGCTGGGGTATATGAAGGTTGTGTTGGCTGTATATGGATGCTGTGCTGGCTGTATTTGGATGCTGTGCTATGGTATATGGAGGCTGTACTGGGGTATATGGAGGCTGTGCTGGGTGTATATGGAGCCTGTGCTGAGTGTATTTGAAGGATGTGCTGGGGTATATGGAGACTGTGCTGGGGTATATGGAGGCTGCTGCTGGGGTATATGGGGCTGTTGCTGGGGTATATATATCTGGAGGCTGTGCTGGGCTATAGGTTGCTGCTGTGCTGTATATAAAATGGAGGCTGTGCTGGGCTGTATATATAATATGGAGGCTGTGCTTTGCTGTATATATAATATGGAGACTGTGCTGGGCTATATATATTATTTGGAGGCTGTGCTGTATATATAATATGGAGGCTGTGCTGGGCTGTATATGTTATTTGGAGGCTGTGCTGGGCTGTATATATTATTTGGAGGCTGCTGCTGGGCTGCCACAACCTCCAAATAATATATACCGCCCGCAACCTCTATATTATATATACAGCCCGGCAGTCTCCATATTGTATATATAGTCATCCAGCAGTCTCCATATTATATATACAGCCCTAAAAGCCTCTATATTATATATACAGCTCACCCAGTAGCCTCTATCTTATACACAGCCCGCAACTTCTATATTATATTCATAAATCATGGTCTGTGTTAAAGGGTCCCACTGAGACTGTTTCGCCCGGGTCCCACACAGACCTGGCCCTGCCTTCCTGGCCAATTGTTACTCAGATGCCTCCGCTCTGTGCCAGTCATTGCACTGGCTGCCCGTACACTACAGGATCAAATTCAAATTGCTTGTTCTCACCCACAAAGCTCTTCACAATGCAGCGCCCCCCTATATCTCCTCCCTCATCTCTGTCTATCACCCCACCCGTCCTCTTCACAGTGCAGCACCCCCCTGCATCTCCTCCCTCATCTCTGTCTATCACCCCACCCGTTCTCGACGTTCTACAAATGACCGATAACATCTGCACTAGTCCGATCCTCCCACTCCCGACTCCAAGACTTCTCCCAAGCTGCACCAATTCTCTGGAATGCTCTACCCCAAGAAATCAGGACTATCCACAACTTGCATGGCTTCAGACTCTCAATAATAACACATCTCTTCAAGGCGGCCTATCATATTCCCTAACAAAACTCCTTTGTACTGTATATAGCCCATTTACTATCGCTCTAGACATTACTCTTCTTCAAATTCCACCAAACCCAAGAGCTCTACACAGATTGTCTGGTGACCGTTCATGTCACTTTATTTCTATCCCCCATTTCCTCGAGATGCCTGGACCATCAGTGTGATAAGCCCCTGTACCTTGTATAACCCCCATCTCGTTGTAGATTGTAAGCTCTTTTCAGCAGGGTCACCTTCATTTTTGCTTTTATTGTATTGGGTATTTTTTACGTTGATTCCCGGCTTAGTGTGTTGCATTTTTTTTAAATATAATTATCTACTTTAACTACTGTACTTACTGTATTGTATATTTTAAGCTATAATAAGCTACCTTAGCTTATTGACAGCTCTCAGTGACCCTCCTCCCTGCTGCTGAGTCTTCTCCTATTTAGCCTTATTGACAGCTCTCAGGGTCCCTCCTCCCTGCTGCTGAGTCTCCTCCCATTTCACATTATTGACAGCTCTCAGGATCCCTCCTCCCTGCTGCTGAGTCTCCTCCTATTTAGCCTTATTGACAGCTCTCAGGGTCCCTCCTCCATACTGCTGAGACTCCTCCTATTTAGCCTTATTGACAGCTGTCAGGGTCCCTCCTCCTGCTGCTGAGTCTCCTCCTATTTAGCCTTATTGACAGATCTCAAAGACCCTCCTC
Source organism: Allobates femoralis (assembly GCA_033576535.1). Classification (NCBI taxonomy): domain Eukaryota; kingdom Metazoa; phylum Chordata; class Amphibia; order Anura; family Aromobatidae; genus Allobates; species Allobates femoralis. The sequence continues at coordinate 8,793,442 of JARQOC010000006.1, read as the reverse complement.
CCTGCTGCTGAGTCTCCTCCTATTTAGCCATAGTGACAGCTCTCATGGTCCCTCCTCCCTGCTGCTGAGTCTTCTCCTATTTAGCCTTAGTGACAGCTCTCAGTGACCCTCCTCCCTGCTGCTGAGTCTCCTCCTATTTAGCCTTAGTGACAGCTCTCAGTGACCCTCCTCCTTGCTGCTGAGTCTCCTCCTATTTAGCCTTATTGACAGCTCTCAAAGACCCTCCCCCTGCTGCTGAGTCTCCTCCTATTTAGCCTTAGTGACAGCACTCCTCCCTGCTGCTGAGTCTTCTCCGATTTCGCATTAGCGACAGCTCTCAGTGACCCTCCTCCTTGCTGCTGAGTCTCCTCCTATTTAGCATTATTGACAGCTCTCAGGGTCCCTCCTCCTTGCTGCTGAGTCTCCTCCTATTTAGCCTTATTGACAGCTCTCAGTGACCCTCCTCCCTGCTGCTGAGTCTCCTCCTATTTAGCCTTATTGACAGCTCTCAGTGACCCTCCTCCCTGCTGCTGCCGACTAGTTCAGGCTTCTTTTCACTGAAGCTCCTCCTCCTTATTTAGGCTCCTCCCCTCAATCATTGTGTAGCAGGTCCCTGATCCTCTTTTTCTCTATGGTCATTGAGATTTTTGTATAATTGCAATTATTCTGCCTTTGCTGTAATAGGAATGTTTTCTTATCTAAGAGCAACATAATGTAAAGACAGAAACCCTGATTCCAGTGATTTGTCCCTTACTGGGCTGCTTACTGTAGTTTTGATAAAAATCAGTTTTATCAGCAAGAGATTATCACCAGAAGACTGCAACCAGGTCCTCCTCCATATTCATAACCCCGCCCACACCACTGATTGGCAGCCTCCTGTCTATAACCCCATCCACACAACTGATTGGCAGCTTCCTGTCTATAACCCCACCCACCCACTGATTGGCAGCTTCCTGTCTATAACCCCACCCACACCACTGATTGACTGCTTCCTGTCTATAACCCCGCCCACACCACTGATTGGCATCTTCCTGTCTATAACCCCACCCACACCACTGGCAGCTTCCTGTCTATAACCCCACCCACACCACTGATTGGCTGCTTCCTGTCTATAACCCCGCCCACACCACTGATTGGCAGCTTCCTGTCTATAACCCCACCCACACCACTGATTGGCAGCTTCCTGTCTATAACCCCGCCCACACAACTGATTGGCAGCTCCCTGTCTATAACCCCGCCCACACCACTGATTGGCAGCTTCCTGTCTATAACCCCGCCCACACCACTGATTCCAGCTTTCTCTGTATAACCCCGCCCACACCACTGATTGGCAGCGTCCTCTGTATAACCCCGCCCACACCACTGATTGGCAGCTTCTTGTATATAACCCCGCCCCCACCACTGATTGCAGCTTTCTCTGTATAACCCCGCCCACACCACTGATTGGCAGCTTCGTGTCTATAACCCCACCCACACCACTGGCAGCTTCCTGTCTATAACCCCGCCCACACCACTGATTGGCAGCTTCCTGTCTATAACCCGCCCACACCACTGATTGGCAGCTTCCTGTCTATAACCCCGCCCACACCACTGATTCCAGCTTTCTCTGTATAACCCCGCCCACACCACTGATTGGCAGCGTCCTCTGTATAACCCCGCCCACACCACTGATTGGCAGCTTCTTGTATATAACCCCGCCCCCACCACTGATTGCAGCTTTCTCTGTATAACCCCGCCCACACCACTGATTGGCAGCGTCCTCTGTATAACCCCGCCCACACCACTGATTGGCAGCTTCTTGTATATAACCCCGCCCCCACCACTGATTGCAGCTTTCTATTTTTAACCCCGCCCACACCACTGATTGGAGGTTTCAACAAGGACAGAAAGCTGTCAATCAGTGGTGTGGGCGAGGCTATACACTGGAAGCTGCCAATCAGTGGTGTGGGCGGGGTTATAGACAGGAAGCTGCCAATCAGTGGTGGGTGTGGGCAGGGCTATACACTGGAAGCTGCCAATCAGTGGTGTGGGCGGGGTTATAGACAGGAAGCTGCCAATCAGTGGTGTGGGCGGGGTTATACACAGCTCAGCATTTAAACTGCAACAAGCAGCTCAGTAAGTGACACATCACTGGAATCAGGGTCTCTGTCCCTGCATCATGCTGCTCTCAGATGGGGAATAATGTGATTCCCCCTATAGGTGGCTTATTCTTGGGATCATCGATATCTGATCACCGTTCACACCTGCAGGTCTGACTGCACTTTGGTGTCTGGTGGTTTGTCGGGCGCTCGGCCTGGTGTCGTCCCCCCTGACTTCTGCCTGCACTGTGATCCGGGCCGTCCTGCTCACAGCTGAGGAGTTGTTACACTGTATCCAGTCTGGACATTTCTTCTCAGCAGCTCCATACAAAATTCTCTTACAATGTATCAGTGCAGCCTGAGCTCAGCACAAAGGTTTCACTTCTGGAGAAGAATCTGTGGGAAACGCCCACAATCCCATCCTGATCTATAGGAGATTTATCAGTCGTCGTGTCCCCATGACAGCTCTGCCTGCACATCCCATGACAGAACCAGAATCTGATATCTGATGGATAATGAAGTATAATGGAGGTCTGGAGCCCGGAGACCTCACTGCGGGGAGCAGGAAGAGTTGTCATAGGGCCGACCCCCTGCCGGATCCGGGGATTACTGCACCGCTGTTGTTTTCTGGAATCATCTTTTCAGTCTTGCAGGAGTTAATGCGACTTTCATGAATAAATCTCTTTCAAGGGCCCAGACTTGATCCGGCTCTCCTGCGACAGGACCGACATTTCCCAGAATCCTCCGCTGCTGAAAAGAATCTAATAAGGAAACACAGGGTCACAGGGGGGGAAGCCCCCAAGGGATGAGGAAGAGTGGGGGAATAATGCAAGAAATGTGCAGCCTCCCCCCGACACCACACAGGTACAGAAAAAGCTGCAAAAATCACCGTCACTGCAGCACAGAGGATTTCAGGAGAGGAGTCACAGAGATACATAGAGGAAGGAGCAGGTCCCAGCAGCACAGAGGATATCAGGAGAGGAGTGCGCTGATCTTATCGGAGGTCACAGAGATACATAGAAGATGGAGCAGGCCCCAGCAGCACAGAGGATTCAGGAGAGGAATCACAGAGATACATAGAAGATGGAGCAGGTCCCAGCAGCACAGAGGATATCAGGAGAGGAGTGCACTGATCTTATAGGAGGTCACAGAGATACATAGAGGAAGGAGCAGGTCCCAGCAGCACAGAGGATTTCAGGAGAGGAGTCACAGAGATACATAGAGGATGGAGCAGGTCCCAGCAGCACAGAGGATATTAGGAGAGGAGAGCACTGATCTTATAGGAGGTCACAGAGATACATAGAGGAAGGAGCAGGTCCCAGCAGCACAGAGGATTTCAGGAGAAGAGTGCACTGATCTTATAGGAGGTCACAGCAATATATAGAGGAAGGAGCAGGTCCCAGCAGCACAGAGGATATCAGGAGAGGATCACAGAGATACATAGAGGAAGGAGCAGGTCCAGCAGCACAGAGGATATCAGGAGAGGAGTCACAGAGATACATAGAGGAAGGAGCAGGTCCAGCAGCACAGAGGATATCAGGAGAGGAGTACGCTGATCTTATAGGAGGTCACAGAGACACATAGAGGAAGGAGCAGGTCCCAGCAGCACAGAGGATTTCAGGAGAGGAGTCACAGAGATACATAGAGGAAGGAGCAGGTCCCAGCAGCACAGAGGATATCAGGAGAGGAGTACGCTGATCTTATAGGAGGTCACAGAGACACATAGAGGAAGGAGCAGGTCCCAGCAGCACAGAGGATTTCAGGAGAAGAGTGCACTGATCTTATAGGAGGTCACAGCAATATATAGAGGAAGGAGCAGGTCCCAGCAGCACAGAGGATATCAGGAGAGGAGTCACAGAGATACATAGAGGAAGGAGCAGGTCCCAGCAGCACAGAGGATATCAGGAGAGGAGTGCACTGATCTTATAGGAGGTCACAAGATACATAGAGGAAGGAGCAGGTCCCAGCAGCACAGAGGATTTCAGGAGAAGAGTGCACTGATCTTATAGGAGGTCACAGCAATATATAGAGGAAGGAGCAGGTCCCAGCAGCACAGAGGATATCAGGAGAGGAGTCACAGAGATACTAGAGGAAGGAGCAGATCCCAGCAGCACAGAGGATATCAGGAGAGGGTGCACTGATCTTATCGGAGGTCACAGAGATACATAGAGGAAGGAGCAGGTCCCAGCAGCACAGAGGATATCAGGAGAGGAGTGCACTGATCTTATAGGGGTCACAGAGATACATAGAGGAAGGAGCAGGTGCCAGCAGCACAGAGGATTTCAGTAAAGGATTGGTATTTTTGCTCAGTCATGGTGTAAGGCTCCGGAAAAGTTTGGGTTGCCCATATCAGGCCACAATGAAATATTAGCCAAGTATACACTCCGGCTGTGCCCACGAGGAGCCTTTGTGAGTTCCTGACGCAGCGTCTTCCATTTCCAGCACAGTCAATGATGTCTTGGACCCTCCTGTCCTCGGAGCCTCTTTTTGCTCAGTGTCATTGTGCGGATCAGATCTTCAGCAGGGCAATGTGTCGATACAGGTCAATACTCTACATTTCCGGTGCAGATTTTCCCATATTCTTAGATGCAGAAAATCTACAAGTCTGAAATTCCGGTGAGTTTTTCTTGTGTTACCGCAATGGAAATGTATCAAAAACACATGTAATCCGCACAAGTCTATCAATAAAGTTTAGTGAAAGTCAAACACCAGGAAATATCAAAAACAAAGCAGCTTTGTTTAAACAATGACAAAGAGACAAAAACCGCAGCGTCAAACCCACCATAAAACCCATGTAACAACGTGCAAGAAACCTAAGGCTGCGTTCACACAATGCATTTCTTGATGCGTCTTTTCTGCACTGTCCACAAGGAAGTGAAAAAGGATCCCTGATGTCATTTCCTGTTCTCATTCCATGGGATCTCCAGGGGAGCCCGATTTAATTTTTTTATTGTATTATTTTATTTTTTATTTATTCACTATAATTTTTATTTATTGTTATTATTATTTAATTTTTTTATTATTTTATCATTATTATTTTTTTTATTTTTTTTTGACTCAGGTGACACATCAGCTGATTCAGGTCCTTGCAACGATTGGACGCTTTCCCGGGACCGTCTGCTTTGGGCAAAAGTGCAGCCGAAAAAAGTGTGGGAATTACGTAGTGTGTGAACTCAGCCTAAGATACAGGATAGGTGCAGTGAGGCCAAAAAGAGGTCAGAACGAGACCAGGATGAGACCAGAAGGAGACTAGAATGAGGCCAGGACAAGCAAGGATGAGGCCAGGATGAGTCAAGAACGAGGCTAGAATGAGGCCAGGACAAGCAAGGATGAGACTAAAATGAGGCCAGAACAAGGCCAGCAGGAGTACAGCATGAGGCCAGAGCTGCACTCACTATTCTGCTGGTGCAGTCACTGTGTACATACATTACATTACTGATCCTGAGTTACCTCCTGTATTATCCTCCAGAGCTGCACTCACTATTCTGCTGGTGCAGTCACTGTGTACATACATTACATTACTGATCCTGAGTTACCTCCTGTATTATCCTCCAGAGCTGCACTCACTATTCTGCTGGTGCAGTCACTGTGTACATACATTACATTACTGATCCTGAGTTACCTCCTGTATTATACTCCAGAGCTGCACTCACTATTCTGCTGGTGCAGTCACTGTGTACATACATTACATTACTGATCCTGAGTTACCTCCTGTATTATACTCCAGAGCTGCACTCACTATTCTGCTGGTGCAGTCACTGTGTACATACATTACATTACTGATCCTGAGTTACCTCCTGTATTATACTCCAGAGCTGCACTCACTATTCTGCTGGTGCAGTCACTGTGTACATACATTACATTACTGATCCTGAGTTACCTCCTGTATTATACTCCAGAGCTGCACTCACTATTCTGCTGGTGCAGTCACTGTGTACATACATTACATTACTGATCCTGAGTTACCTCCTGTATTATTCTCCAGAGCTGCACTCACTATTCTGCTGGTGGAGTCACTGTGTACATACATTACATTACTGATCCTGAGTTACCTCCTGTGTTATACTCCAGAGCTGCACTCACTATTCTGCTGGTGCAGTCACTGTGTACATACATTACATTACTGATCCTGAGTTACCTCCTGTATTATACTCCAGAGCTGCACTCACTATTCTGCTGGTGCAGTCACTGTGTACATACATTACATTACTGATCCTGAGTTACCTCCTGTATTATACTCCAGAGCTGCACTCACTATTCTGCTGGTGCAGTCACTGTGTACATACATTACATTACTGATCCTGAGTTACCTCCTGTATTATACTCCAGAGCTGCACTCACTATTCTGCTGGTGCAGTCACTGTGTACACACATTACATTACTGATCCTGAGTTACCTCCTGTATTATACCCCAGAGCTGCACTCACTATTCTGCTGGTGCAGTCACTGTGTACATACATTACATTACTGATCCTGAGTTACCTCCTGTATTACACTCCAGAGCTGCACTCACTATTCTGCTGGTGCAGTCACTGTGTACACACATTACATTACTGATCCTGAGTTATCTCCTGTATTATACTCCAGAGCTGCACTCACTATTCTGCTGGTGCAGTCACTGTGTACATACATCACATTACTGATCCTGAGTTACCTCCTGTATTATACTCCAGAGCTGCACTTACTATTCTGCTGGTGCAGTCACTGTGTACATACATTACATTACTGATCCTGAGTTACCTTCTGTATTATACTCCAGAGCTGCACTCACTATTCTGCTGGTGCAGTCACTGTGTACATACATTACATTACTGATCCTGAGTTACCTCTTGTATTATACTCCAGAGCTGCACTCACTATTCTGCTGGTGCAGTCACTGTGTACATACATTACATTACTGATCCTGAGTTACCTCCTGTATTATACTCCAGAGCTGCACTCACTATTCTGCTGGTGCAGTCACTGTGTACATACATTACATTACTGATCCTGAGTTACCTCCTGTATTATACTCCAGAGCTGCACTCACTATTCTGCTGGTGCAGTCACTGTATACATTACATTACTGATCCTCAGTTACCTCCTGTATTATACTCCAGAGCTGCACTCACTATTCTGCTGGTGCAGTCACTGTGTACATACATTACATTACTGATCCGGAGTTACCTCCTGTATTATACTCCAGAGCTGCACTCACTATTCTGCTGGTGCAGTCACTGTGTACATACATTACATTACTGATCCTGAGTTACCTTCTGTATTATACTCCAGAGCTGCACTCACTATTCTGCTGGTGCAGTCACTGTGTACATACATTACATTACTGATCCTGAGTTACCTCCTGTATTATACTCCAGAGCTGCACTCACTATTCTGCTGGTGCAGTCACTGTGTACATACATTACATTACTGATCCTGAGTTACCTCCTGTATTATACTTCAGAGCTGCACTCACTATTCTGCTGGTGCAGTCACTGTGTACATACATTACATTACTGATCCTGAGTTACCTCCTGTATTATCCTCCAGAGCTGCACTCACTATTCTGCTGGTGCAGTCACTGTGTACATACATTACATTACTGATCCTGAGTTACCTCCTGTATTACACTCCAGAGCTGCACTCACTATTCTGCTGGTGCAGTCACTGTGTACATACATTACATTACTGATCCTGAGTTACCTCCTGTATTATACTCCAGAGCTGCACTCACTATTCTGCTGGTGCAGTCACTGTGTACATACATTACATTACTGATCCTGAGTTACCTCCTGCATTATACTCCAGAGCTGCACTCTCTATTCTGCTGGTGCAGTCACTGTGTACATACATTACATTACTGATCCTGAGTTACCTCCTGTATTATACTCCAGAGCTGCACTCACTATTCTGCTGGTGCAGTCACTGTGTACATACATTACATTACTGATCCTGAGTTACCTCCTGTATTATACTCCAGAGCTGCACTCACTATTCTGCTGGTGCAGTCACTGTGTACATACATTACATTACTGATCCTGACTTACCTTCTGTATTATACTCCAGAGCTGCACTCACTATTCTGCTGGTGCAGTCACTGTGTACATACATTACTGATCCTGAGTTCCCTCCTGTATTATACTCCAGAGCTGCACTCACTATTCTGCTGGTGCAGTCACTGTGTACATACATTACATTACTGATCCTGAGTTACCTCCTGTATTATACTCCAGAGCTGCACTCACTATTCTGCTGGTGCAGTCACTGTGTACATACAAAGCTGCTGAGCTGGATTCACTGTTTATAGCTGTATCTAATGTACAGTAGTAAAATGATGGTGAAGAGATACAATGTTACAGAGGATATTCGATCTCCGCAGCCTCCAGAGGACAATGTGACGTATGTGGAGTCGGTGACCGCAGCTGATGGAGCCGTGCAGTGAGATGTGAGTGCTGGGGTCAGGGAGCTGCTGAAAGCCGCCTCATTTTTATCATTTACTCTCAGACTTGTAGAGGTTTTTATGATTTATTGATTATTTCTCAGATTTATAACGTCAGATGATCTCAGATGGGGTGCACATACTTTACCTTGTGCTCGGGCAGTGGCTCCTTATCAGCAGGATATGATTCATGTTCCTCTGTATCTCAGGTCGTTTATTTATTTGTTTGTGCTTCTACCTCCCACGTTCCGCTAAGATACGTGACGATGCACCGCGCTCCCTGTATCCGAGACCGTGGCTACAAATGGACTCCTGTGTCCTAATGATCCCACGTGGCACCGCGCCCCGTCCTCTGACCGCCATCAGCCTCAGCGCCCGCTATCACTTCCTTATAACAATAATTGTTTGGCCAGACATCGTGACGCTCATCTCCATAAACTGATACATAATATTCCTATATATCCTGCTACATGGCCATGAGTTACAAAGTGACACAATGCAACAAAGGCATCTGGTGGGGACAGAGGAGTCTGAAGGGGGACAAGAGGCTGGAGAGGACAGTGGAGTCTGGAGGGGACAAGAGTCTGGAGAGGACAGAGGAGTCTGGAGAAGACAGAGGAATCTGGAGAGGGACAGAGGAGTCTGGAGAAGGACAGAGCAGTCTGGAGAGGTAAAGAGGAGTCTGGAGAGGGACAGAGCAGTCTGGAGGGGGACATAGGAGTCTAGAGGGGGACAGAGGAGTCTGGAGAAGACAGAGGAGTCTGGAGAGGGACAGAGGAGTCTGGAAGAGACAGAGGAGTCTTGAGAGGGACAGAGGAGTCTGGAGAGGGACAGAGGAGTCTGGAGGAGGACAGAGGAGTCTGGAGAGGGACAGAGGAGTCTGGAGAGGGACATAGGAGTCTGGAGGGGGACAGAGGAGTCTGGAGAGGGACATAGGAGTCTGGAGGGGGACAGAGGAGTCTGGAGGGGGACAAGAGTCTGGAGGGGGACAAGAGTCTGGAGAGGACAGAGGCGTCTGGAGAGGGACATAAGAGTCTGGAGAGGGACAGAGGAGTCTGGAGAGGGACAGAGGAGTATGGAGAGGACAGAGCAGTCTGGAGAGGGCAGAGGAGTCTGGAGAAGACAGAGGAAGCTGGAGGAGACAGAGGAGTGTGGAGGAGACAGAGGAGTCTGGAGAGGACAGAGGAGTCTGGAGAGGAACAGAGGAGTCTGGAGGGGACAAGAGTCTGGAGAGGACAGAGGAGTCTGGAGAGGACAGAGGAGTCTGGAGAGGACAGAGGAGTCTGGAGAGGGACATAGGAGTCTGGAGGGGGACAGAGGAGTCTGGAGAGGGCCAGAGGAGTCTGGAGGGGATAAGAGTCTGGAGAGGACAGAGGCGTCTGGAGAGGGACATAGGAGTCTGGAGGAGACAGAGGAGTCTGGAGGGGACAGAGGAGTCTGGAGAGGGACAGAGGAGTCTGGAGAGGGCAGAGGAGTCTGGAGAAGACAGAGGAGGCTGGAGGAGACAGAGGAGTGTGGAGGAGACAGAGGAGTCTGGAGAGGACAGAGGAGTCTGGAGAGGAACAGAGGAGTCTGGAGGGGGACAAGAGTCTGGAGAGGACAGAGGAGTCTGGAGAGGACAGAGGAGTCTGGAGGAGACAGAGGAGTCTGGAGAGGGACAGAGGAGTCTGGAGAGGACAGAGCAGTCTGGAGAGGGCAGAGGAGTCTGGAGAAGAAAGAGGAGGCTGGAGGAGACAGAGGAGTGTGGAGGAGACAGAGGAGTCTGGAGAGGGACAGAGGAGTCTGGAGAGGACAGAGGAGTCTGGAAAGGAACAGAGGAGTCTGGAGGGGGACAAGAGTCTGGAGAGGACAGAGGAGTCTGGAGAGGACAGAGGAGTCTGGAGGAGACAGAGGAGTCTGGAGAGGGACAGAGGAGTCTGGAGAAGACAGAGGAGTCTGGAGGAGTCTGCAGAGGACAGAGGAGTCTGGAGAGGGACATAGGAGTCTGGAGGGGGACAGAGGAGTCTGGAGAGGGACAGAGGAGTCTGGAGGGGGACAAGAGTCTGGAGAGGACAGAGGAGTCTGGAGAGGACAGAGGAGGCTGGAGAGACAGAGGAGTGTGGAGGAGACAGAGGAGTCTGGAGAGGGACAGAGGAGTCTGGAGAGGACAGAGGAGTCTGGAGGAGACAGAGGAGTCTGGAGAGGGACAGAGGAGTCTGGAGAAGACAGAGGAGTCTGGAGGGGACAGAGGAGTCTGGAGAGGACAGAGGAGTCTGGAGAGAGACATAGGAGTCTGGAGGGGGACAGAGGAGTCTGGAGAGGGACAGAGGAGTCTGGAGGGGGACAAGAGTCTGGAGAGGACAGAGGCGTCTGGAGAGGGACATAGGAGTCTGGAGGAGACAGAGGAGTCTGGAGGGGGACAGAGGAGTCTGGAGAGGGACAGAGGAGTATGGAGAGGACAGATCAGTCTGGAGAGGGCAGAGGAGTCTGGAGAAGACAGAGGAGGCTGGAGGAGACAGAGGAGTCTGCAGAGGGACAGAGGAGTCTGGAGAGGACAGAGGAGTCTGGAGAGGAACAGAGGAGTCTGGAGAGACAGAGGAGTCTGGAGAGGACAGAGTAGTCTGAAGAGGAACAGACGTGTCTGGAGGAGACAGAGGATCTGGAGAGGGACAGGAGTCTGGAGAGGACAGAGGATTCTGGAGAGGGACAGAGGAGTCTGGAGAGGACAGAGGAGTCTGGAGAGGAACAGAGGAGTCTTGAGCAGACAGAGGAGTCTGGAGAGGGACAGAAGAGTCTGGAGGAGACAGAGGAGTCTGGAGAGGACAGAGGAGTCTGAAGAGGGACAGAGGAGTCTGGAGAGGACAGAGGAGTCTAGGGAGGACAGAGGAGTTTGGAGAAGGAAAGAGGAGTCTGGAGAGGGACAGAGGAGTCTCGAGGAGACAGAAGAGTCTGGAGGCGACAGAGGAATCTGGAGAGGGACAGAGGAGTCTGGAGAGGGACAGAGGAGTGTTGAGGAGACAGAGAAGTCTGGAGAGGGACAGAGGAGTCTGGATGAGACAGAGGAGTTTGAAGGAGACAGAGCAGTCTGGAGGGATACAGAGGAGTCTGGAGGGGACAGAGGAGTCTGGAGGGGGACAGAGGAGTCTGGAGGGGGACAGAGAAGTCTGGAGGGGGACAGAGGAGTCGAGAGGGACAAGAGTCTGGAGAAGACAGAGGAGTCTGGAGAGGACAGAGGAGTCTGGAGAGGAACAGAGGAGTCTGGAGGAGACAGAGGAGTCTGGAGAGGACAGAGGAGTCTGGTGAGGAACAGAGGAGTCTGGAGGAGACAGAGAAGTCTGGAGAGGAACAGAGGAGTCTGGAGGAGACAGAGGAGTCTGGTGAGGAACAGAGGAGTCTGGAGGAGACAGAGAAGTCTGGAGAGGACAGAGGAGTATGGAGGAGACAGAGAAGTCTGGAGAGGGACAGAGGAGTCTGGAGAGGGACAGAAGAGTCTGGAGGAACAGAGGAGTCTGGAGAGGACAGAGGAATCTGGAGAGGAGCAGAAGAGTCTGGAGAAGACAGAGAGTCTGGAGAGGGAAAGAGGAGTCTGGAGAGGGACAGAGGAGTCTGAAGAGGACAGAAGAGTCTGGAGGAGACAGAGGAGTCTGGAGAGGACAGAGGAGTCTGGAGAGACAGAGGAGCCTGGAGAGGACAGAGGAGTCTGGAGACGGACAGAGAAGTCTGGAGAGGACAGAGGAGTCTGGAGAGGGACAAAGGAGTTTTGAGAGGGACAGAGGAGTTTGGAGAGGAAAAAGGAGTCTGGAGAGGCACAGAGAAGTCTGGAGGAGACAGAGGAGTCTGGAGAGGGACATAGGAGTCTGGAGAGGGATAGAAGAGTCAGGAGAGGGAAAGAGGAGTCTGGAGATGGACAGAGGAGTCTGGAGAGGGACATAGTAGTCTGGAGGACACAGAGGAGTCTGGAGAGGACAGAGAAGTCTGGAGAGGGACAAAGAAGTCTGGAGGAGAAAAAGAAGAGTGGAGGGGACAGAGGAGTCTGGAGGAGGATAGTGGGTCTGTGAATCCAGAAAATGTGACATCTATATGTGACCATTGACCACCAGAGTGGTATTTATGTATACCATAAAATGAATCTGTACTCATGTTGCCCCTGATGAGCCCCCACTATAAGACAGACATCGGGTATATAATATCACTTACATGGTTGTAAAAATGTTTCATTTGTGTTTGTTCTGTACCATATGTGAACTTCATGACTATGGACCAATAGATTGACATAAAAAACGTTGAATCTTAATACATGTGACACGCCCACTCCAGGGCCGGAGAAGACTCGGGAATCGAGCGGTTACTCGTTGTTCTCTTCATCTCTTTCGGTTCTTTTCATGGGGACAGACGGGGGCCAAGACCGTTACCCTGGCGGTGCCAATTTAATAAATGGGGGAAAATGACAGAATGGGCCTATGTTCTCTCTGCCAGCGCTATAAGGAGTAGTTCTCTTCTGGGGCATGCGCGACACTACTCTGCCCCAGGCACTCAGCGCCTCCGCAGCACAGAGCTCAAGTACTGACAGCCACGGGTGCTGTTGTGTCCCCTCCCGGGCACTGCTCCCTAGTTCAGCCACCTTCCCCAAGTTGTGTTGGGTGTTCGGCCACAGCTCCCGATAGAAGTCTGGGGCCTCCGGATTTATGGCTCGGGCATGAAGTATCTGCACCGTGTTCAGGGCCGGGTCCCTGTCCACTAGCCCCTCCGCTTCGTCAGATTCGGGCATACGGGGATCGATGTCTCATCCGCACCCCAAGGGCTCTCGTCTTCTCCCACCTGTCGGTTTCTCCCTCCCACACATGGTCATGCTCCAGCCCACAGGAGTCGGCACGGCACCATCATTACACTCCCGACTTCCACTTCACTCCCTTCCTGATGGTCTATACTCTCCAACTCCTACTACTACTTTGTCCCCCTTTTTGAACCTGGGTCCTCCCTCAGGGTCCACCCACCGTTCTCCTGGGGCCTACAGTTGTGTGTGCATGTGTTTGTGTTTTTGGGCTCTACTGCACCATCCCAACAACTGGAGAGCAGAGGCACTACTCCCCTTAACCGCAGGAGTGCAGTACCTCTGGTGGCGGCCTACCCAGGGGGGGGGCGCCACAAATTCCCCCTTGGTTAATGTTAGCTCGTCCCCGAGCAACCCGGTTCTCAGACACTCGCAAAAAGTTTTTTTCATTTTTATGCATGCATTTTAACAATAACTATAACATCAATCAGCATTTTTCTTCCCTATCGCGAGGCTCCGGTACTTATACATTGCAATAACAAAATAGTTCAGTCCTTCAGGGTTGTCATAAGGAAAAATCAAAAGTACAAAATGTCCATAAAAAAGTGCTCATTAAAACCAAAACCTAAGTCCACGGTCTCGTAAGCAGCATCCCTACCGGGGCTCGAAAACTGTTCCTGGTCCAAGTCATCCGCCCAAGTGCACAATTATCAAGGCGGGTTAGCTATATACACAGTTTACATTTTTACAGCTTCCCGCTACCTAACTAACCATTCTACAAACATTATGTACGCCGTTTAACACCCTAGCTACTATATACATGGGCTTTCTACCTCTTACTTCAGGGGTTGGGGTCGCTAGCCTGCAAATCGTCCTCCCCTCTGGAAAGTCCATCCGGTGCTGCGCATGGGGCTTGAGGCTGCAGGGCTTTGTACACCCTCAACGCGTACCAGCCCTGCCATCCCATGCACCGGGTGTAGCAAATCTCCTCCCCGGGGCGGAATTCTCGACCGGGGTGTCATTTCGGGAGATACGACTCTACGTCCCTTCTGCTTACGAACACCTCCTGCTCCAGTCAGTACTCCTTTATGAACCCCCAGCCGTCTCAAAGGTGAAAGTCCACGACCACACCGCGGCACCGCTCCACCGGGTTTGGGACTAAGGTTCTCCTCATACACGCCTTTTCAGGTTCGCCTCCTCTTGCAGCTGCCAATGGTCTCTACACCGTCGTCTCTCCTTCTCAGTCGCTTGCCTCAGCTTCCAGTTACTATCGTCATGCAAGTCCGTGACTCTATTCTCCGACTGGGCCGCCACTGGGCTTCCCGCCATCAGGCTTTCATGGGATGCCCAATGCGCCCGTCTGTTCTTGACTTCCGGGATCTCTGCCAAGCTCTCGCTGCTCTCAGATTCTGTGGCATCACCCTCTAACTTCAAGGGCGATTCTAGCGGGACAGGTGTGACACCCGGTGGCTCCTCGCTCAGTTCAGGTGTTACCGACCGGCTCTGGGTCAGAGACTCCTCCGCTGGTGCTGCTGCTGCTAAAGGTGGTTCTTCTACTGGTGCCCCTGTTACGAGTGGCTTGGGAGGGTCGGACACTTCCATGCGTTCACGGCCGATAAATGCGCAACATTCAGTAGGTGGCTCAACTCTTGCATAGCCTCATTAAAGTCCTCGGGTCCGGTAAACCATACCCAGTCTCTAGGCTCCCCATCCGCATTGGGAGCTCTCTCACGTTCTTGTCCGCCTGCCGGAGTGCCAGAACCGCTGCTTGCCTTGATGCCTCCTTGCACCACTGGGTTCTCCTTCGTTCTGCCTCCTTTTTGGCCTCACCCTTCCGGCCTTCTCCCACCCCTCTAGGTTGGATCAGTAACTCCCTAGAGCAGGCCCCCTTGGCTTTTCTCTAGTATTCGGGGCGGGCCTGCTACTTCGCGCCTTTTCCAAGGTCCTTCCCATGATGAGGGCCTAGACACGCCCCAGACCTGCATGTGGCGCTTGCTCTTCTCTTGCCGCCATTTTTGCGAGCCAGTTCTTACATAGTCTCTTAACAGTTCTTTCAGGCGCACGAGACCTGGTGTTACAGGGCCACTCGCATCCTATTCGTGATGCAAGGTTGACACTCCCACTCCAGGGCCGGGTAAGACTCGGTACTCGTTGTACTCTTTACCTCTTTCGGTTCTTTTCACGTAGACAGACGGGGGCCGAGATCCGGTCCTGTGACCCTGGCGGTGCCAATTTAATAAATGGGACAGTTGATAGGGAAAGTCTGAGGGGATTAGGGGTATTTGTGACACCACCTGCAGTATACGGCCAGGGCGGCCACCGCTGCTTCAGAACATCTGTGGACGGTGACCAGCGGCTTAGATGGTTCCACTCCCTGCAGGTGGAGCGCGGTCCCCAGGGCAGCGGGATGGAGGAGTCAGTTTGTACCTTGGCGAATGTTCACTGGGACGTCAGTACCCCGATGTCTAATGCGGCCCCTGCGGCCGGTGGTCATCGCTAATAAAAGTCTCACACACCACAGCTGGAGTTCTGTTACTTTTACTCAGTTCTTTCAGCATAGCCGCCAGGTATGTCCCTTGCCAACCTTCGGTTCAGCATTGTCTCCAGAACCGGGTTAGTGCAGTCAATTCACGATCAATGCCCTGTCTTCCCTCTCCAGGTGTTCCTGTCTCTGGTGGTCTTTCTCTCTCTCTCCCAGTGCTATAAGGAGTAGTTCTCTTCTGGGGCGAGCGCGACACTACTCTGTCCCCCAGGATCTCAGCGCCTCTGCAGTACAGAGGTCAAGTACTGGCGGGTGCTGTTGTGTCCCCTCCCGGGCACTGCTCCCTAGTTCAGCCACCTTCCCCAAACTGTGTTCGGCCACAGCTCCCGTTAGCAGCCTCCGCACCTTGTTCAGGGCCGGGTCCCTGTCCACCAGCCCCTATGTTTCATCAGATTCAGGCAGACGGGGATCAATGTCTCATCCGCACCCCAAGGGCTCTTGTCTTCTCCCACCTGTTGGTCTTTCCCTCCCGTGGACGAGCGTGGTCGTGCTCCAGCCCTCGGGAGTCAGCACCGCACCAACGCTAACTCCCGACTTCCACTCCACTCCTCTCCCGATGGTCTCTACTATCCAACTCCTACTACTACTTTGTTTCCCTTTTTGAACCTGGGTCCTCCCTCAGGGCCCACCTACCGTCCCAGGAGCCTACAGTCGTGTGTGCGTGTGTTTGTGTTTGTGGGCTCAATTGCACCATCCCAGCAACTGGAGAGCAGAGGCACTACTCCCCTTGACCGCAGGATTGCAGTACCTCTGGTGGCGGCCTACCCGGGGGGGGGGCGCCACACATATAATCATCTATGAAGGTACAGAGCTCTCTATGAAATCCTAAGTGATTTCTGTAGTGTCAATGTATTACAGTGTCCTGTGTTACAGTTTGGGGATTAGGTGTGTTCGTTTTTGCACTGTTGTTTGCACTGATTTTATCAAAAAATTATTTAAAAATGGTCAAAATAAATTTAATAGGTTTTAAGAGATTTTCATTTAGTTTTCTACACATAATCTAGATAACTCCCTTATCTCTTAGAATTGGAGAACTGGGGTCTGTGGGGGACAGAGGAGGATGGAGAGGGACAGAGGAGGATGGAGAGGGACAGAGGAGGATGGAGAGAGAGGGACAGAGGAGGATGGAGAGGGACAGAAAAGGATGGAGAGGGACAGAGAAGGATGGAGAGGGACAGAGCAGGATAGAGAGGGACAGAGGAGGATGGAGAGGGACAGAGGAGGTTGGAGAGGGACAGAGGAGGATGGAGAGGGACAGTGGAGGATGGAGAGGGACAGAGGAGGATAAAGAGGGACAGAGGAGGATGGAGAGGGACAGAAAAGGATGGAGAGGGACAGATAAGGATAGAGAGGCACAGATAAGGATAGAGAGGGACAGAGGAGGATAGAGAGGGACAGAAAAGGATGGAGAGGGACAGAGGAGGATGGAGAGGGACAGAGGAGGATGGAGAGGGACAGAGGAGGATGGAGAGGGACAGAGGAGGATGGAGAGAGACAGAGGAGGATGGAGAGGGACAGAGGAGGATGGAGAGGGACAGAAAAGGATGGAGAGGGACAGAGGAGGATGGAGAGGAACAGAAAAGGATGGATAGGGACAGAGGAGGATGGATAGGGACAGAGGAGGATGGATAGGGACAGAGGAGGATGGAGAGGGACAGAAAAGGATGGAGAGGGACAGAGGAGGATGGAGAGGGTCAGAGGAAGATGGAGAGGGTCAGAGGAGGATGGAGAGGGACAGAGGAGGATGGAGAGGGACAGAGGAGGATGGAGAGGGACAGAAAAGGATGGAGAGGGACAGAGGAGGATGGAGAGGGTCAGAGGAGGATGGAGAGGGTCAGAGGAGGATGGGGAGGGACAGGGGAGAATGGAGAGGGACAGAAAAGGATGGAGATGGACAGAGGAGAATGGAGAGGGACAGAGGAGGATGGAGAGGGACAGAAAAGGATGGAGAGAGACAGAGGAGGATGGAGAGGGACAGAAAAGGATGGAGAGGGACAGAGGAGAATGGAGAGGGACAGAGGTGGATGGAGAGGGACAGAGGAGGATGGGGAGGGACAGAGGAGAATGGAGAGGGACAGAGGAGGATGGAGAGGGACAGAGGAGGATGGGGAGGGACAGAGGAGAATGGAGAGGGACAGAGGAGGATGGAGAGGGACAGAGGAGGATGGAGAGGGACAGAAAAGGATGGAGAGGGACAGAGGAGGATGGAAAGGGACAGAGGAGGATGGAAAGGGACAGAGGAGGATGGAGAGGGACAGAGGAGGATGGAGAGGGACAGAGGAAGATGGAGGAGGGCAAAGGAGTCTGAAGGGGGGCAGATGAGTCTGAAGAGAATTGAGGAGTCTGGAGAGGGACAGAGGAGGATGAGGGGGTACAGAGGAATCTGGAGGAGGACAGAGGAGTCTGTGGGGGACAGTGAGAGGAGTCTGGAGGGGAATAGAGTATGAAGGACGGAGACAGAGGAGTCTGGAGAGGGACAGAGAGAGGAGTCTGGAGAGGGACAGAGGAGTCTGGAGAGGAACAGAGGAGTCTGTACGGCTACAGAGGAGTCAGGATTGGGAGGGCAGAGGAGTCTGCAGGAAACAGAGTAGTCTAGAGACAGACAGAGGAGTCTGGAGGAGACAGAGGAGTTTGGAGGAGGATTGTGGGGTCTGTAGGGGACAGAGAAATCTGGAGGGAACAGAGGAGTCTGGAGGGAGGCTAAAGGAGAACAAAGGTGTGTGAGAGAGGACAAAGGGATCATACGTAGACAGGACAGTCCAGTAATGCTATATCATAATTTTAATTATCAGGTGATAAGGCCTTTAGTTTAAGTAAACAATAGCAGGCACACTGACAAGGGAGGCACTGTTTATATATATTTTTAACCCTTACATCATGCTGTCCTCAGCTTACATAGCAAAGCCCTGCTGACAGATTCCCTTTCAATGATCCACCTCCTTCTATCCTGTGTACGGCTGATTGGCCGCGCGCCTCGTTAGTAAGTGACGTCCTCTGTTTCCGAATGAAGATTTTACAATGTTGCTAAAAAAAATAAATAAAAACTTCTCAAGTGGCAAAGTGAAGTGTGCGTGTGTCAGGAGCTTGAGAGGAGTCTTCTCATGGAGGGAGGCTCAGTAAATGAAACATTTATGTTTGCGGCTTCCTCTGCCGGGCGTCTCGCATCTCACTGCTGTCTCTCCACAAGATGATTTTAGTCTAATTTGCTCCCTAGGAAGTTGAGTTACTGGCGCTCTGCATCTGTGACGTCTCATCGCCTGGAGCCAAGTGAAGCTTCTCTGTAGCCAAATCGCAAGGATCTCTGCGGCCGTCAGAGACTTCACTGATTCTCCGCTGTCACCGGTCACAACGGACACCGCAGAGCCGCCAGGAAACAATATCTGACCGGACAGCGGATCCTGCAGCGCTTCATATCTCACCGGACAGTGGCCCTGCAGCGCCTCATCTGTGACCGGACAGCAGATCCTGCAGAGCCTCATCTGTGACCGGACAGCGGATCCTGCAGAGCCTCATCTCTGACCAGACAGCATATCCTGCAGCGCCTCATCTGTGACTGGACAGCGGATACTGCAGAGTCTAATCTCTGACCGGACAGCAGATCCTGCAGCGCCTCATCTGTGACCGGACAGCGGATCCTGCAGAGCCTCATCTGTGACCGGACAGCGGATCCTGCAGAGCCTCATCTGTGACCGGACAGCGGATCCTGCAGAGTCTAATCTCTGACCGGACAGCGGATCCTGCAGAGTCTAATCTCTGACCGGACAGCGGATCCTGCAGAGCCTCATCTGTGACCGGACAGCGGATCCTGCAGAGTCTAATCGCTGACCGGACAGCGGATCCTGCAGTGCCTCATCTGTGACCGGAAAGCGGATCCTGCAGAGTCTAATCTCTGACCGGACAGCGGATCCTGCAGAGTCTAATCTCTGACCGGACAGCGGATCCTGCAGAGCCTCATCTGTGACCGGACAGCGGATCCTGCAGAGTCTAATCGCTGACCGGACAGCGGATCCTGCAGTGCCTCATCTGTGACCGGACAGCGGATCCTGCAGAGTCTAATCTCTGACCGGACAGCGGATCCTGCAGAGCCTCATCTCTGACCGGACAGCGGATCCTGCAGAGTCTAATCTCTGACCGGACAGCGGATCCTGCAGAGCCTCATCTGTGACTGGACAGCGGATCCTGCAGAGTCTAATCTCTGACCGGACAGCGGATCCTGCAGAGCCTCATCTGTGACTGGACAGCGGATCCTGCAGAGTCTAATCTCTGACCGGACAGCGGATCCTGCAGAGCTTCATCTGTGACTGGACAGCGGATCCTGCAGCGCCTGATCTCTGACCGGACAGCGGATCCTGCAGCGCCTCATCTGTGACTGGACAGCGGATCCTGCAGCGCTTCATCTCTGACCGGACAGTGGATCCTGCAGTGCCTCATCTCTGACCGGACAGCGGATCCTGCAGCTCCTCATCTCTGACTGGACAGCGGATCCTGCAGCGCCTCATCTCTGACCGGACAGCGGATCCTGCAGCGCCTCATCTCTGACCGGACAGTAGATCCTGCAGAGCTTCATCTGTGACTGGACAGCGGATCCTGCAGAGCCTCATCTCTGACCGGACAGCGGATCCTGCAGAGTCTAATCTCTGACCGGACAGCGGATCCTGCAGAGTCTCATCTCTGACCGGACAGCGGATCCTGCAGCGCCTCATCTCTGACCGGACAGCGGATCCTCCAGCGCCTCATCTGTGACCGGACAGCGGATCCTGCAGCGCCTCATCTCTGACCGGACAGCGGATCCTGCAGAGTCTAATCTTTGACCGGACAGCGGATCCTGCAGAGTCTAATCTCTGACCAGACAGTGGATCCTGCAGCGCCTCATCTGTGACTGGACAGCGGATCCTGCAGAGCCTCATCTCTGACCAGACAGTGGATCCTGCAGCGCCTCATCTCTGACCAGACAGTGGATCCTGCAGCGCCTCATCTGTGACTGGACAGCGGATCCTGCAGAGCCTCATCTGTGACCGAACAGCGGAACCTGCAGCGCCTCATCTCTGACCAGACAGTGGATCCTGCAGCGCCTCATCTGTGACTGGACAGCGGATCCTGCAGAGCCTCATCTGTGACCGAACAGCGGAGCCTGCAGCGCCTCATCTCTGACCAGACAGTGGATCCCGCAGCGCCTCATCTGTGACTGGACAGCGGATCCTGCAGAGCCTCATCTCTGACCGGACAGCAGATCCTGCAGCGCTTCATCTCTGACCGGACAGCGGATCCTGCAGCGCCTCATCTTTGACCGACAGCAGATCCTGCAGCGCCTCATCTCTGACCGGACAGCGGATCCTTCAGAGTCTAATCTCTGACCGGACAGCAGATCCTACAGCGCCTCATCTCTGACCGGACAGCGGATCCTGCAGCGCCTCATCTCTGACCGGACAGCGGATCCTGCAGCGCCTCATCTGTGACCGGACAGCAGATCCTGCAGCGCCTCATATCTGACTGGACAGCGGATCCTGCAGCACCTCATCTCTGACCGGGCAGCGGATCCTGCAGCGCCTCATCTTTGACCGACAGCAGATCCTGCAGCCTCATATCTGACCGGACAGCAGATCCTGCAGAGTCTAATCTCAGACCGGACAGCAGATCCTGCAGCGCCTCATCTCTGACCGGACAGCAGATCCTGCAGCGTCTCATCTCTGACCGGACAGCGGATCCTGCAGCGTCTCATCTCTGACCGGACAGCGGAACCTGCAGCGCCTCATCTCTGAACGGACAGCGGATCCTGCAGCGTCTCATCTCTGACTGGACAGCGGATCCTGCAGAGTCTAATCTCTGACCGGACAGCGGATCCTGCAGAGCCTCATCTGTGACCGGACAGCGGATCCTGCAGCGCCTCATCTCTAAATGGACAGCGGATCCTGTAGCGCCTCATCTCTGACCAGACAGCGGATCCTGCAGCGCCTCATCTCTGACCGGACAGCGGATCCTGCAGCGCCTCATCTCTGACCGGACAGCGGATCCTGCAGCGCCTCATCTCTGAACGGACAGCGGATCCTGCAGCGTCTCATCTCTGACTGGACAGCGGATCCTGCAGAGTCTAATCTCTGACCGGACAGCGGATCCTGCAGAGCCTCATCTCTGACCGGACAGCGGAACCTGCAGCGCCTCATCTCTAAATGGACAGCGGATCCTGCAGCGCCTCATCTCTGACCAGACAGCGGATCCTGCAGAGCCTCATCTCTGACCGGACAGCGGATCCTGCAGAGCCTCATCTCTGACCGGACAGCAGATCCTGCAGCGCCTCATCTCTGACCGGACAGCGGATCCTGCAGAGCCTCATCTCTGACCGGACAGCAGATCCTGCAGTGCCTCATCTCCGACCGGACAGCGGATCCTGCAGCGCCTCATCTTTGACCGACAGCAGATCCTGCAGCGCCTCATCTCTGACCGGACAGCGGATCCTGCAGAGTCTAATCTCTGACCGGACAGCAGATCCTACAGCGCCTCATCTCTGACCGGACAGCGGATCCTGCAGCGCCTCATCTCTGACCGGACAGCGGATCCTGCAGCGCCTCATCTGTGACCGGACAGCAGATCCTGCAGCGCCTCATATCTGACTGGACAGCGGATCCTGCAGCACCTCATCTCTGACCGGACAGCGGATCCTGCAGCCTCATATCTGACCGGACAGCAGATCCTGCAGAGTCTAATCTCAGACCGGACAGCAGATCCTGCAGCGCCTCATCTCTGACCGGACAGCAGATCCTGCAGCACCTCATCTCTGACCGGATAGCGGAACCTGCAGCGCCTCATCTCTGAACGGACAGCGGATCCTGCAGCGTCTCATCTCTGACTGGACAGCGGATCCTGCAGAACCTCATCTGTGACCGGACAGCGGATCCTGCAGCGCCTCATCTCTAAATGGACAGCGGATCCTGCAGCGCCTCATCTCTGACCAGACAGCGGATCCTGCAGCGCCTCATCTCTGACCGGACAGCGGATCCTGCAGCGCCTCATCTCTGACCGGACAGCGGATCCTGCAGCGCCTCATCTCTGAACGGACAGCGGATCCTGCAGCGTCTCATCTCTGACTGGACAGCGGAACCTGCATCGCCTCATCTCTGACCGGACAGCGGATCCTGCAGCGCCTCATCTCTGAACGGACAGCGGATCCTGCAGCGCCTCATCTCTGAACGGACAGCGGATCCTGCAGCGTCTCATCTCTGACTGGACAGCGGATCCTGCAGAGTCTAATCTCTGACCGGACAGCGGATCCTGCAGAGCCTCATCTCTGACCGGACAGCGGATCCTGCAGCGCCTCATCTCTGACTGGACAGCGGATCCTGCAGAGCCTCATCTCTGACTGGACAGCGGATCCTGCAGAGTCTAATCTCTGACCGGACAGCGGATCCTGCAGCGCCTCATCTCTGACCGGACAGCGGATCCTGCAGCGCCTCATCTCTAAATGGACAGCGGATCCTGCAGCGCCTCATCTCTGACCAGACAGCGGATCCTGCAGCGCCTCATCTCTGACCGGACAGCAGATCCTGCAGCGCCTCATCTCTGACCGGACAGCGGATCCTGCAGCGCCTCATCTGTGACCAGACAGCGGATCCTGCAGCGCCTCATCTGTGACCAGACAGCAGATCCTGCAGCGCCTCATCTCTGACCGGACAGCGGATCCTGCAGCGCCTCATCTGTGACCGGACAGCGGATCCTGCAGCGCCTCATCTCTGACCGGACAGCAGATCCTGCAGCGCCTCATCTGTGACCGGACAGCGGATCCTGCAGCGCCTCATCTCTGACCGGACAGCAGATCCTGCAGCGCCTCATCTGTGACCGGACAGCGGATCCTGCAGCGCCTCATCTCTGACCGGACAGCGGCTCCTGCAGCGCCTCATCTCTGACCGGACAGCGGCTCCTGCAGCGCCTCATCTCTGACCGGACAGCGGATCCTGCAGTCTCATTAGTTTGTATTCTTGTATCTAATAAATAAAAATTACAATTTACAGCAAAAAGATTATTATTTTTTAAATTTTTGAAAATATCAATTTGTGTAAAAACAAAAATGTATCAATCGCCGGTGGAGGCTCCGAATGGAGGAAAAAGGTTAATGAGGCAAAATCCTTAACTGTCCTGATACTTAATAATTCTTCTAAAATTATTAATGGTTCATTCTGACCAGTGATGTCATCACCAGGGGTGGAGCCGAGTGATGTCATCACCAGGGGTGGAGCCGAGTGATGTCATCACCAGGGGGCGGGGCTGAGTGATGTCATCACCAGGGGATGGAGCCGAGTGATGTCATCACCAGGGGGCGGGGCTGAGTGATGTCATCACCAGGGGGTGGAGCCGAGTGATGTCATCACCGGGGGCGGGGCTGACACCTCTCACACATGTATGGTGTCAGCAGTAATAGATGAGGAGCTGGTGCCTCAGGGGTGTGGCCTCATGTGTGATGTCATCACCGGGGGTGTGGCTTAATGACATTTTTTGGCTCTTTCTGCTTTATATTCCTCAGTCTCTGTAGTTATCTCTGGATCTGGAGCGATTGCTCTGTACGATCTGACTGTCTATATACATATTGTACTTGTCCTCGTCTATCCCTGCCTTATGTAAAGCATCATGGAATGTAATGGCGCTATATAAACATATAATAATAATAATAATGACATCACTCGTGAGACTTTCCTCCGCGTCTGATGACGTCAGTGATAATGAGGGAATGTTCTGGATATTTTCACACCTGATTTGGGACGTTCCGGGGCCTCGTTCTCCCAGTGACTCTCAGTGATGGGAGACAGCCGGCTGATGGCTGCGGGATACGTCTCACGTCTTCTCATGGCCCCGGGCTACGGGGAGAGACGCGCACTGAAGACCAGGGTGATTGTCTTGAAGGCTGTGAGTCGGTGCAATCACAATGCAGTTTGGCTGTAAATCAAGACTCCTCGCCCGCTCGTCCCCCGCACTGACAGCAACCAGAAAACTGCAAGACACAAAAAAAGCAAAAATTTTAATTCCGTTTCTTCCCTCGGCGCTCGTGATCCCGGCGCGGTGTGTCCTGTGGCAGAAAAGATGTTCTACAACCAGAAGGAAAACCTGCAGAAGAAGGAGCGCGGCTCATTATAAGGAAGCAGAAAATCACAAGAACAATGGAGAACAAAGCGCCAAAATCTGCCGCTAAGTACAGCATTGATCGCACCAGACTACTGGACTACAACTCCCAGCAAGCCCAGACAGCCACCGACAGAGGACAACCACCGCTCAGCGGAGCTCATCGTGTATCTGGTCTGAAACAGATCACCGGCACGTGTGCGCATAAAATACAGACGTGCGGCACGTGCCAGAATGGATCAAGAAATGAATTTATATGTTATAGATGTGCAAAGATATAGATACAAATAGATAGATAGATAGACAGACAGACAGACAGACAGACAGATAGATAGATATTAGATAGATAGATAGATAGATAGATAGATAGATAATAGATAGATAGATAGATAGATAGATAGAAATAGATAGATAATGAATAGATAGATAGATAGATAGATAGATAGATAGATAGAAATAGATAGATAATGAATAGATAGATAGATAGATAGATAGATAGATAATGAATAGATAGATAGATAATGAATAGATAGATAGACAATGGATTAAATAGATGATAGATTATACATTGATAAATAATAGATACTAGATACAAATAGATGGATAGATAGATTGATAGATAGATAGATTGATGGACAGATAGATAATTAATGGTTAGATAGATAATAAGGCCCAGTTACACACACAGATAATTGTGCAGACATTGTTGGCAGATCTCTGGTTGCAGTAAAATCATGGACACATTGTTACATTTTGTGGCTGTGTACAAATGTAACAATGTGTCCATGATTTCACTGCAACCAGATATCTGCAAACAATATCTGCACAATTATCTGTGTGTGTAACTGGACCTATAGAGCAATAATAGATATATAGATAGATAGATAATGGATAGATGCTTAGATAATAGATTAGATAGATGATAGGCGGCCGTCACACGCATAGATATCTCATGCGATATTGTAAGCGATCACGTGCACGCGCAATCGCTTACAATATGGCTCACATCGCTGGTGAGATGTCACACAGACAGACTCACCAGCGATGCGGAGTCGCGATCTCGCTCGTTACTATGGTACACATCGGGTAACTAGGCGCCGCGCGTTGCTTAGTTACCCGACGTGTACCATAGTTACCATCTCCCAGCATAGGCGCGGTCGCTGGGAGATGGATCATCGTGGTGTCATACACCACGATGATGCAGATCGTTGCATCGTTCATCGCTAGATCTGAGAACCGAACCTCAGATCAGCGATGTCACGATCAAGCGATTTAACATCGTAAATCGCTTGATTACATGCAACGATATCTTGCCCGATATCGCTTAAGCGATCAAAAAGGAGATCGCTTAAACGATATCGGGCAAGAAATCGTTCCGTGTGACGGCCCCCATAGATAGATAATACATCGATAAATAATAGATATTAAATAGAAAGATGGATAATAGATGGATAATAGATGGATGATAGGTAATAGATACATGGATAATAGATATATACAGTATATAGACATGATAAACATTGTTGATGAAATAGTGGTAAATAATAGATAATTGACGGATATGTAGATAATAGATACTAGAGCATCTCAGTGAATTAGAAGATCATCAAAAAGTGACTTTATTTCAGTAATTCAGTACAAAAAGTGACCACATCTATTATATAGAGTCATTACACACAGAGGGATCTATTTCATGGGTTTATTCCTGTTAATGTTGATGATTAATGAAAACCCAAAGGTCATTATCTCAGAAAAATTAAAGTAGGGAGGGTGAAGGGTTAAATACCACGCTGCTGTATTCCACCAGACATCAAAGGGTGAATATAATATTGATTAGTTAACACGTTTCAGCGCTCCCAGAAACATGCAAATATCACATTGATTTTTAATGATATTGTAATTAATTGAGATTGACTAGTAGATGATAGATAGAAGTTAGGTAATAGGCACACTGATGGATAATAAATAAATTGATAGATAATAGATCACTCAATAAATAATAGATACTGTATATAGATTGATGATAGATATATAGATAATGGGCAGAATGATAGATGATAGTTAATAGACTATTGATATATACCGTACATAGATAGAAAGATAGAATATAGATGATAGATAATAGATGATAAATAAATACATAACAGATGAATGATATATAGACGATAGGTAGATAGAAAGATAGGTAGATATGAGCTAGACAAATAGATATTTACATAGATTAATAGATGTGTTCAGCTTTCTAATAACCCAAAAAATTAAATAATTACATTTAAAAAATGTTGTGGGTCCCCTCCCTATTTATGATAACCAGCCGAGGTAAAGCAGACAGCTGCCGGCTGATATTATCAGGCTGGGAATGTCCATGGTGGTTGGGTTTTTCTTAGAATTGGAGCATCACATCAGTAGCGCCAATTCCAGCCCTTCGCCCCGGCTCTTCCCGATGGCCTGGTGCAGTGACAATCAGGGTAATGGTATTTGGGGTTGATGTCAGCTGTGTAGTGTCAGCTGACATCAAGTTCAGTTGTTAGTAATGGAGAGGGGTCTATCAGACACCCCCATTACCAACCCACTAATAAAAAAAGACACATTCTAAAAAAATACTTTATTGAAATAATCTCTCCCCAAAACTTTCCCTCATTTATCAATTTATTACAAAAAAAAATGCCATCATAATCCAGGGAATCAGTCATTGTTCACATAAGGCAACCTAGAAAAAAAACATAAAAACACAGAGGAATAAAGCAAGATATTTTTTCTTCTTTACCACTTTATTAAAAGAAAAATAGTTTTTAAAATATCCCAAGCAGGTACCGCACAGCCTAGTGATTCTGACTATCAAAGTCTATGGAACCTCACTCTGACACTCCATAGACTTTGCCAGCAGACACTTCCGGGTGACATTACTGCTCATTAGGCCATTGTTCTTCAGGTTTTGCATTGGGCCCCTTGACCCTTGGCTGACAAAGGCTTAGATACATTGTCTCAGCCCCTTATACAGCCCCCCAAAACTGTATCCCAGTGTAGCTAAGATCTCCAGTCTGTGACATGTGGAGGATAATGGTGTGATGATAACTCTCCTGGTGCCGCAAATTATTCTAAAGATCTCAGGAGCCAAGAAAATCTGAATATTAATAAATGTTTTGGCAATGGACAATAGAAATAGAAAGATAGATAAGAGATACATCTGTTATAGATACAGTAGATTTATCTATTATATAAAAGCCGAAGGCCACTTCCGGAAAAGCCGAAGGCCACTTCCGTGATGGTCTACGGCCAGGGCTGGTGACGTCAGCCAGTGCAGAGTAGCCGGGCGCAGCCCGGCTACAAGCACCGGCACAGGAACGTTCCGACCTCGGAAGTTCCATGTGCCTTACAGCCTCTCCCCTCCACCCTCTGCCCTCCAGCCACTAGCCTACATACCGGGGGGGCAGGGGGGGGCCCATTGCCCGCCACCTCGGGGGGCCACACAACCTCTTGGGGTACCCGTGCTCCCAAACGCCCGCTGCGCGCCTGGAGAGGAGGGAGGGCGGGACTTCCTGTCCTGCAGCTCTGCCCGCCCCTCCTCTCCTCCTACACCTGACGCGCGGCCCGCGGTGAGTCTGCAGCCCCACACGGTCCTCTGCCCCCTCCAGCCTGTGCCCCCTCAGTCCCCTCTGCCCCATTCCAGCCTGTGCCCCCTCAGTCCCCTGTGCCCCCTCCAGCCTGTGCCCCCTCAGTCCCCTCTGCCCCCTCCAGCCTGTTCCCCCTCAGTCCCCTCTGCCCCATTCCAGCCTGTGCCCCCTCAGTCCCCTCTGCCCCTCCAGCATGTGCCCCCTCAGTCCCCTCTGCCCCATTCCAGCCTGTGCCCCCTCAGTCCCCTGTGCCCCCTCCAGCCTGCGCCCCCTCAGTCCCCTCTGCCCCCTCCAGCCTGTGCCCCCTCAGTCCCCTCTGCCCCCTCCAGCCTGTGCCCCCTCAGTCTCCTCTGCCCCATTCCAGCCTGTGCCCCCTCAGTCCCCTCTGCCCCCTCCAACCTGTGCCCCCTCCAGCCTGTGCCCCCTCCAGCCTGTGCCCCCTCAGTCCCCTCTGCCCCTCCAGCCTGTGGCCCCTCAGTCCCCTCTGCCCCCTCCAGCCTGTGCCCCCTCAGTCCCCTCTGCCTCCTCCAGCCTATGCCCCCTCAGTCCCCTGTGCCCCCTTCAGCCTGTGCCCCCTCAGTCCCCTCTGCCCCCTCCAGCCTGTGCCCCCTCAGTCCCCTCTGCCCCCTCCAGCCTGTGCCCCCTCAGTCCCCTCTGCCCCCTTCAGCCTGTGCCCCCTCAGTCCCCTCTGCCCCCTCCAGCCTGTGCCCCCTCAGGCCCCACTGCCCCCTCCAGCTGTGCCCCCTCAGGCCCCTCTGCCCCCTCCAGCCTGTGCGCCCTCAGTTCCCTCTGCCCCCTCCAGCCTGTGCCCCCTCATTCCCCTCTGCCCCCTCCAGCCTGTGCCCCCTCCAGCCGTCCTCTGACCCCTCCAGCCGTCCTCTGACCCCTCCAGCCGTCCTCTGACCCCTCCAGCCGTCCTCTGACCCCTCCAGCCTCCAGCCGTCCTCTGCCCCCTCCAGCCTACAGCCCTCCTCTGCCCCCTCCAGCTGTCCTCTCCAGCCTCCAGCCGTCCTCTGCCCTCTCCAACCGTCCTCTGCCCTCTCCAGCCTGCAGCCGTCCTCTGCCCTCTCCAGCCTGCAGCCGTCCTCTGCCCTCTCCAGCCTCCAGCCGTCTTCTGCCCTCTCCAGCCTGCAGCCGTCCTCTGCCCTCTCCAGCCTGCAGCCGTCCTCTGCCCTCTCCAGCCGTCCTCTGCCGACTCCAGCCGTCCTCTGCCGACTCCAGCCGTCCTCTGCCCCCTCCAGCTGTCCTCTGCCCCCTACAGCCGTCCTCTGCCCCCTCCAGCCTACAGCCGTCCTCTGCCCCCTCCAGCCTACAGCCCTCCTCTGCCCACTCCAGCCGTCCTCTGCCCCCTCCAGCCTCCAGCCGTCCTCTGCCCTCTCCAGCCTGCAGCCATCCTCTGCCCTCTCCAGCCTGCAGCCGTCCTCTGCCCTCTCCAGCCTGCAGCCGTCCTCTGCCCTCTCCAGCCTGCAGCCGTCCTCTGCCCTCTCCAGCCGTCCTCTGCCCTCTCCAGCCATCCTCTGCCGACTCCAGCCGTCCTCTGACCCCTCCAGCCGTCCTCTGACCCCTCCAGCCGTCCTCCGCCCCCTCCAGCCGTCCTCTGCCCCCTCCAGCCGTCCTCTGCCCCCTCCAGCCGTCCTCTGCCCCCTCCAGACGTCCTCTGTCGACTCCAGCCGTCCTCTGCCGACTCCAGCCGTCCTCTGCCCTCTCCAGCCGTCCTCTGCCCCCTCCAGCCGTCCTCTGACCCCTCCAGCCGTCCTCTGACCCCTCCAGCCGTCCTCCAGCCTCCAGCCGTCCTCTGCCCTCTCCAGCCTCCAGCCGTCCTCTGCCCTCTCCAGCCTCCAGCCGTCCTCTGCCCTCTCCAGCCTCCAGCCGTCCTCTGCCCCCTCCAGCCGTCCTCTCCAGCCTCCAGCCGTCCTCTGCCCTCTCCAGCCTCCAGCCGTCCTCTGCCTTCTCCAGCCTCCAGCCGTCCTCTGCCCTCTCCAGCCTCCAGCCGTCCTCTGCCCTCTCCAGCCTGCAGCCGTCCTCTGCCCTCTCCAGCCTGCAGCCGTCCTCTGCCCTCTCCAGCCTGCAGCCGTCCTCTGCCCTCTCCAGCCTCCAGCCATCCTCTGCCCTCTCCAGCCGTCCTCTGCCCCCTCCAGCCGTCCTCTGCCCCCTCCAGACGTCCTCTGCCGACTCCAGCCGTCCTCTGCCGACTCCAGCCGTCCTCTGCCCTCTCCAGCCGTCCTCTGCCCCCTCCAGCCGTCCTCTGACCCCTCCAGCCGTCCTCTGACCCCTCCAGCCGTCCTCAGACCCCTCCAGCCATCCTCTGCCCCCTCCAGCCTCCAGCCGTCCTCTGCCCTCTCCAGCCTCCAGCCGTCCTCTGCCCTCTCCAGCCTCCAGCCGTCCTCTGCCCCCTCCAGCCGTCCTCTTCAGCCTCCAGCCGTCCTCTGCCCTCTCCAGCCTCCAGCCGTCCTCTGCCCTCTCCAGCCTCCAGCCGTCCTCTGCCTTCTCCAGCCTCCAGCCGTCCTCTGCCCTCTCCAGCCTCCAGCCGTCCTCTGCCCTCTCCAGCCTGCAGCCGTCCTCTGCCCTCTCCAGCCTCCAGCCGTCCTCTGCCCTCTCCAGCCTGCAGCCGTCCTCTGCCCTCTCCAGCCTCCAGCCGTCCTCTGCCCTCTCCAGCCTCCAGCCGTCCTCTGCCCTCTCCAGCCTCCAGCCGTCCTCTGCCCTCTCCAGCCTGCAGCCGTCCTCTGCCCTCTCCAGCCTCCAGCCGTCCTCTGCCCTCTCCAGCCTCCAGCCGTCCTCTTCCCTCTCCAGCCTGCAGCCGTCCTCTGCCCTCTCCAGCCTCCAGCCGTCCTCTGCCCTCTCCAGCCTCCAGCCGTCCTCTGCCCTCTCCAGCCTCCAGCCGTCCTCTGCCCTCTCCAGCCTCCAGCCGACCTCTGCCCTCTCCAGCCTCCAGCCGTCCTCTGCCCTCTCCAGCCTCCAGCTGTCCTCTGCCCTCTCCAGCCTCCAGCCGTCCTCTGCACCCTCCAGCCTCCAGCCGTCCCCTGCCCCCTCCAGCCGTCCCCTGCCCCCTCCAGCCGTCCCCTGCCCTCTCCAGCCGTCCCCTGCCCCCTCCAGCCGTCCTCTGCCCTCTCCAGTCGTCCGGGGGTGGCCACATGTTGACTCAGGATCCAGGCGCCGGAGAAGACGCAGGGTCGGTGGTAAGTATAGCGGAGTGTGTGTGTGTATGTGTGTATATGTGCTGACCACTCTGCCCACGCCGCTGCGCTGACCACTCTGCCCATGCCGCTGCGCTGACCACTCTGCCCACGCCGCTGCGCTGACCACTCTGCCCACGCCGCTGCGCTGACCACTCTGCCCACACCGCTGCGCTGACCACTCTGCCCACGCCGCTGCCCTGACCACTCTGCCCACACCGCTGCGCTGACCACTCTGCCCACGCCCCTGCGCTGACCACTCTGCCCACGCCGCTGCGCTGACTAATCTCACCGCGCAGTGCTAACCACTGAGCCACCATATACTCTGCTACCCACAGAGCTGCCTGTATACACACAATTCATTTCACCGCACTCCCCTAACTATTAGTAAATAAACTATACATGGATTCTAGACTACCCGATTCTTTAGAATCGGGCTGCCATCTAGTATATATATATATTTATATATTAGATATTTCAGGAAGGCTGGACTTGCCAAAAGAGAAGGAATCAAAATTGGTGGAAGAATCATCAACAATCTAAGATCCGCAGATGATACAACACAGATAGCAACAAGTGTAGATGGAGGAAGGACTTAATAAGAAGAGTCAAGATGGATCTCCAACATAGGATGGCTACTGCACATAGAGAAGACAAAGATACTGACTACTGCCAGGAACGACCAGGACACATGTGACTACTGCCAGGTACAACCGGGACACATGTGACTACTGCCAGGTACAACCGGGACACATGTGACTACTGCCAGGTACGACCAGGACACATGTGACTACTGCCAGGTACAACCGGGACACATGTGACTACTGCCAGGTACGACCAGGACACATGTGACTACTGCCAGGTACAACCGGGACACGTGACTTCTGCCAGGTATGACTGGGACATATGTGACTACTGCCAGGTACGACCAGGACACATGTGACTACTGCCAGGTACAACCGGGACACGTGACTACTGCCAGGTACGACCGGGACACATATGACTACTATCAGGTATGACAGGGACACATGTGACTACTGTCAGGTATGACCGGGACATGTGTGACTACTGTCCCGTACGACAGGGACACATGTGACTACTGTCAGGTACGACCGGGACACATGTGACTACTGCCAGGTACGACCGGGACACATGTGACTACTGCCAGGTACGACTGGGACACATGTGACTACTGCCAGGTACGACCGGGACACATGTGACTACTGCCAGGTACGACTGGGACACATGTGACTACTGCCAGGTACAACCGGGACACATGTGACTACTGCCAGGTATGACAGGGGCACTTGTGACTACTGCCAGGTACAACCGGGACACATGTGACTACTGCCAGGTACGACCAGGACACATGTGACTACTGCCAGGTACGACCAGGACACATGTGACTACTGCCAGGTACAACCGGGACACATGACTACTGCCAGGTACGACCGGGACACATATGACTACTACCAGGTACGACTGGGACACATGTGACTACTGTCAGGTATGACAGGGACACATGTGACTACTGTCAGGTATGACCGGGACATGTGTGACTACTGTCCGGTACGACAGGGACACATGTGACTACTGTCAGGTACGACTGGGACACATGTGACTACTGCCAGGTACGACCGGGACACATGTGACTACTACCAGGTACGACTGGGACACATGTGACTACTGCCAGGTACAACCGGGACACATGTGACTACTGCCAGGTACGACCAGGACACATGTGACTACTGCCAGGTACAACCGGGACACGTGACTTCTGCCAGGTATGACTGGGACATATGTGACTACTGCCAGGTACGACCAGGACACATGTGACTACTGCCAGGTACAACCGGGACACGTGACTACTGCCAGGTACGACCGGGACACATATGACTACTGTCAGGTACGACCGGGACACATGTGACTACTGCCAGGTACGACTGGGACACATGTGACTACTGCCAGGTACAACCGGGACACATGTGACTACTGCCAGGTATGACCGAGACACATGTGACTACTGCCAGGTACAACCGGGACACATGTGACTACTGCCAGGTATGACCGAGACACATGTGACTACTGCCAGGTACAACCGGGACACATGTGACTACTGCCAGGTATGACAGGGGCACTTGTGACTACTGCCAGGTACAACCGGGACACATGTGACTACTGCCAGGTACGACCAGGACACATGTGACTACTGCCAGGTACAACCGGGACACGTGACTTCTGCCAGGTATGACTGGGACATATGTGACTACTGCCAGGTACGACCAGGACACATGTGACTACTGCCAGGTACAACCGGGACACGTGACTACTGCCAGGTACAACCGGGACACATATGACTAGTGTCAGGTATGACAGGGACACATGTGACTACTGTCAGGTATGACCGGGACATGTGTGACTACTGTCCGGTACGACAGGGACACATGTGACTACTGTCAGGTACGACCGGGACACATGTGACTACTGCCAGGTACGACCGGGACACATGTGACTACTGCCAGGTACGACCGGGACACATGTGACTACTGCCAGGTACGACTGGGACACATGTGACTACTGCCAGGTACGACCGGGACACATGTGACTACTGCCAGGTACGACTGGGACACATGTGACTACTGCCAGGTACAACCGGGACACATGTGACTACTGCCAGGTATGACAGGGACACATGTGACTACTGCCAGGTACGACCTGGACTCATGTGAGATGGACAGTGACAAACTAGAAGTAGTAAAGACTTGACCCTTCTCAGATCAATGATCACTCAAGATGCAGCGACGACACCGGAAGTCAATAGGAGAAAATCTATGGACAAATTATCAATGAAGTCATTGGACGAGGTCTTCACATCAAGGAACATTTCACTGGTGATGAAGACACGGCTCATACATAGTCTGGTCTATTCTGTAGTAACATTTCACTGGTGATGAAGACACGGCTCATACATAGTCTGGTCTATTCTGTAGTAACATTTCACTGGTGATGAAGACATGGCTCGTACATAGTCTGGTCTATTCTGTAGTAACATTTCACTGGTGATGGAGACACGGCTCGTACATAGTCTGGTCTATTCTGTAGTAACATATGGAAGAGACACTTGGACGATAAAGGAACAAGACAGAAGAAGGATCAACACTTTCATAATGTGGAGCTGGAGAAGGAGGTTATCAATACCCTGGATGGCAAGAAGAAGAACCAACCAGACATGTCACTGGAAGGAAGGATCACCAAACTACGACTGTCTACATATCATACCAAGAGAGCAGTCACTAGAGAAGGACATCATGGTGGGAAGAATAGAAGGAACAAGGAGAAGAGGAAGATCAGCAACAAAATGGCTTTATACTGTCAAGATAGTGATGGAGAAGATCCTGGTGGACCTATCTAGGCTTGGAGAAGACCTGAATACCCTGTTGGAGCTTTCTAGGCTTTGAGAAGACCTGAAGACCATTTTGGAGCTATCTAGGCTTTGAGAAAACCTGAAGGTTCTGGAGGAGCGATCTAGGCTTTGAGAAGACCCTGGTGGACCTATCTAAGCTGGGAGAAGATACTAATTGACCTATCGAGGGTTGGAGAAGACCCTGGTGGACCTATCTAGACTTTAAGAAGACCTGAAGACCCTGGTGGACCTATCTAGGCTTGGAGAAGACTCTGGTGGAGCTATGTAGACCTGGAGAAGAGCATGGTTGAGCTATCTAGGCTTTGAGAAAACCTGAAGGTTCTGGTGGAGTGATCTAGGCTTTGAGAAGACCCTGGAGGACCTATCTAGGCTGCACAAGATTGCGATGGCTCGAGATGGAGCTGAAGGTCGGTAAATACTATTATAGGTGGATGATGGGTAATGGATAGCTCGTCTGTGTTTATACCGGAACATTGTATAGGGCACAATGATACTCTTGTATGTGGGATCTCCGGTGATTTCCCGTGTGCCGCCACATTGTTCACATTCGGCTCCTCGGTGTAGAATATTCCTTTCCCGGTTATTCTCGACAGTAGGACTTCATGTTGCAGAGATTGGTAAATGCCCGGAGTCCAGAGCGTCTCCAGGCGGCTGATAATCACCTGCGCGGGCCGGATCCTCGCTCACAAATAATGCTGAATCTCCCTTTTCTTTATCAACAGCTTCTTCAGGAACGAGACAATTCTTGTTCCAAACTGTTGTGGAGCAGCCGGATGACATTTGATGATGGGGTGGAATTAGACAGGGTGACACATAGCAGATCGCTGCACTGACAAGGCCTGGGGGGCAATGCATAAGCAATAGCGAGAGACAGGAGGAAGAAAAAAATCATCATTCTCTGCGCACGTTGTTTTTTTTCCTCGTCTTGTTGTAGGATTGGATTTGATGACTATATATCTCTCATTGGACCAAACTTGCAATTTATAACGTGCGCTATCCGAGCTAAGTGTGAGAGAACGCTGTACAAAGTGCGGGGGATGGCGGCATCACCCAGCGGTAACTATTAATGCCGCGTTCTGAATACCGGGTATATCGCGCAGGTTGTGTTCTGTGAAAAGATGATACTTTTTGCTTCTATCAATCATTTTCTTTGTATCCTCGATGCTTTTTGCCCCTCTGTACAGCAGACTGCCTTTGGGACTTTCTGGCATGTTCAGTCTAGGACCCCTGATCTTTGCCCCCGGGGTCTCCTGTTGTACAGCGCCCTCCTCAGGTCACCACAGATTTCCTCTATCCTCAGGTCCGGGCTCGGCTCCTCCTCTGTCAGATTTCGGAGGTCTCCTGTGTACAGCGCCCTCCTCAGGTCACCACAGATTTCCTCTATCCTCAGGTCCGGGCTCGGCTCCTCCTCTGTCAGATTTCGGGGGTCTCCTGTGTACAGCGCCCTCCTCAGGTCACCACAGATTTCCTCTATCCTCAGGTCCGGGCTCCTCCTCTGACTGATTTCGGGGTTCTCCTGTGTACAGCGCCCTCCTCAGGTCACCACAGATTTCCTCTATCCTCAGGTCTGGGCTCGGCTCCTCTGTCAGATTTCGGGGGTCTCCTGTGTACAGCGCCCTCCTCAGGTCACCACAGATTTCCTCTATCCTCAGGTCCAGGCTCGGCTCCTCTGTCAGATTTCGGGGGTCTCCTGTGTACAGCGCCCTCCTCAGGTCACCAAAGATTTCCTCTATCCTCAGGTCCAGGCTCGGCTCCTCCTCTGTCAGATTTCGGGGTCTCCTGTGTACAGCGCCCTCCTCAGCTCACCACAGATTTCCTCTATCCTCAGGTCCGGGCTCGGCTCCTCTGTCAGATTTCGGGGGTCTCCTGTGTACAGCGCCCTCCTCAGGTCACCACAGATTTCCTCTATCCTCAGGTCTGGGCTCCTCCTCTGTCAGATTTCGGGGTTATCCTGTGTACAGCGCCCTCCTCAGGTCACCACAGATTTCCTCTATCCTCAGGTCCGGGCTCGGCTCCTCTTCTGTCAGATTTCGGGGTCTCCTGTGTACAGCACCCTCCTCAGCTCACCACAGATTTCCTCTATCCTCAGGTCCAGGATCGGCTCCTCTGTCAGATTTCGGGGGTCTCCTGTGTACAGCGCCCTCCTCAGGTCACCACAGATTTCCTCCATTCTCAGGTCCGGGCTCGGCTCCTCCTCTGTCAGATTTCGGGGGTCTCCTGTGTACAGCGCCCTCCTCAGGTCACCACAGATTTCCTCTATCCTCAGGTCCGGGCTCGGCTCCTCTGTCAGATTTCGGGGGTCTCCTGTGTACAGCGCCCTCCTCAGGTCACCACAGATTTCCTCTATCCTCAGGTCTGGGCTCGGCTCCTCCTCTGTCAGATTTCGGGGGTCTCCTGTGTACAGCGCCCTCCTCAGGTCACCACAGATTTCCTCTATCCTCAGGTCCAGGCTCGGACTCCTCCTCTGTCAGATTTCGGGGTCTCCTGTGTACAGCGCCCATCCTCAGGTCACCACAGATTTCCTCTATCCTCAGGTCCAGGCTCGCTCCTCCTCTGTCAGATTTCGGGGGTCTCCTGTGTACAGCGCCCTCCTCAGGTCACCACAGATTTCCTCTATCCTCAGGTCGGGCTCGCTCCTCCTCTGTCAGATTTCGGGGGTCTCCTGTGTACAGCGCCCTCCTCAGTCACCACAGATTTCCCTCTATCCTCAGGTCTGGGCTCGGCTCCTCCTCTGTCAGATTTCGGGGGTCTCCTGTGTACAGCGCCCTCCTCAGGTCACCACAGATTTCCTCTATCCTCAGGTCCGGGCTCGGCTCCTCCTGTCAGATTTCGGGGGTCTCCTGTGTACAGCGCCACCTCAGGTCACCACAGATTTCCTCTATCCTCAGGTCCAGGTTCTGCTCCTCCTCTGTCAGATTTCGGGGGTCTCCTGTGTACAGCGCCCTCCTCAGGTCACCACAGATTTCCTCTATCCTCAGGTCCGGGCTCCGCTCCTCCTCTGTCAGATTTCGGGGTCTCCTGTGTACAGCGACAGCGCCCTCCTCAGGTCACCACAGATTTCTCTATCCTCAGGTCCGGGCTCGCTCCTCCTCTGTCAGATTTCGGGGTCTCCTGTGTACAGCGCCCTCCTCAGGTCACCACAGATTTCTCTATCCTCAGGTCCGGGCTCGGCTCCTCCTCTGTCAGATTTCGGGGTCTCCTGTGTACAGCGCCCTCCTCAGTCACCACAGATTTCCTCTATCCTCAGGTCCGGGCTCGGCTCCTCCTCTGTCAGATTTCGGGGGTCTCCTGTGTACAGCGCCCTCCTCAGGTCACCACAGATTTCCTCTATCCTCAGGTCCGGGCTCGCTCCTCCTCTGTCAGATTTCGGGGGTCTCCTGTGTACAGCGCCCTCCTCAGGTCACCACAGATTTCCTCTATCCTCAGGTCCGGGCTCGCTCCTCCTCTGTCAGATTTCGGGGTCTCCTGTGTACAGCGCCCTCCTCAGGTCACCACAGATTTCTCTATCCTCAGGTCCGGGCTCGGCTCCTCCTCTGTCAGATTTCGGGGGTCTCCTGTGTACAGCGCCCTCCTCAGGTCACCACAGATTTCCTCTATCCTCAGGTCCGGCTCGGCTCCTCCTCTGTCAGATTTCGGGGGTCTCCTGTGTACAGCGCCCTCCTCAGGTCACCACAGATTTCCTCTATCCTCAGGTCCGGGCTCGGCTCTCCTCTGTCAGATTTCGGGGGTCTCCTGTGTACAGCGCCCTCCTCAGGTCACCACAGATTTCCTCTATCCTCAGGTCCAGGCTCGGCTCCTCCTCTGTCAGATTTCGGGGGTCTCCTGTGTACAGCGCCCTCCTCAGGTCACCACAGATTTCCTCTATCCTCAGGTCCAGGCTCGGCTCCTCCTCTGTCAGATTTCGGGGGTCTCCTGTGTACAGCGCCCTCCTCAGGTCACCACAGATTTCCTCTATCCTCAGGTCCAGTCGGCTCCTCCTCTGTCAGATTTCGGGGGTCTCCTGTGTACAGCGCCCTCCTCAGGTCACCACAGATTTCCTCTATCCTCAGGTCCAGTGCTCCTCCTCTGTCAGATTTCGGGGGTCTCCTGTGTACAGCGCCCTCCTCAGGTCACCACAGATTTCCTCTATCCTCAGGTCCAGGCTCCTCCTCTGTCAGATTTCGGGGGTCTCCTGTGTACAGCGCCCTCCTCAGGTCACCACAGATTTCCTCTATCCTCAGGTCCAGGTCCTCCTCTGTCAGATTTCGGGGGTCTCCTGTGTACAGCGCCCTCCTCAGGTCACCACAGATTTCCTCTATCCTCAGGTCCGGCTGGCTCCTCCTCTGTCAGATTTCGGGTCTCCTGTGTACAGCGCCCTCCTCAGGTCACCACAGATTTCCTCTATCGTCAGGTCAGGGCTCGGCTCCTCCTCTGTCAGATTTCGGGGGTCTCCTGTGTACAGCGCCCTCCTCAGGTCACCACAGATTTCCTCTATCCTCAGGTCCAGGCTCGGCTCCTCCTCTGTCAGATTTCGGGGGTCTCCTGTGTACAGCGCCCTCCTCAGGTCACCACAGATTTCCTCTATCGTCAGGTCAGGGCTCGGCTCCTCCTCTGTCAGATTTCGGGGGTCTCCTGTGTACAGCGCCCTCCTCAGGTCACCACAGATTTCCTCTATCCTCAGGTCCGAGGCTCCTCCTCTGTCAGATTTCGGGGGTCTCCTGTGTACAGCGCCCTCCTCAGGTCACCACAGATTTCCTCTATCGTCAGGTCAGGGCTCGGCTCTTCCTCTGTCAGATTTCGGGGGGTCTCCTGTGTACAGCGCCCTCCTCAGGTCACCACAGATTTCCTCTATCCTCAGGTCCAGGCTCGGCTCCTCTGTCAGATTTCGGGGGTCTCCTGTGTACAGCGCCCTCCTCAGGTCACCACAGATTTCCTCTATCCTCAGGTCCGGCTCGGCTCCCCTGTCAGATTTCGGGGGTCTCCTGTGTACAGCGCCCTCCTCAGGTCACCACAGATTTCCTCTATCCTCAGGTCCGGGCTCGGCTCCTCCTCTGTCAGATTTCGGGGGTCTCCTGGAACTGACTTCCATCTTCTTCTTTGGGGGTTATTCAGGGTCGTTGTGCTGAAAGGTGAAATTCATCGTCATTGTCATCTTCATCTTTTTAGAAGAGGCCGAAGGTTTAATCACAAAATTGACTGATATTAGGACTGTTCATAATTCCCTTCCCCTTGACTAAATCCCCATGTCCAGACCCGGAGGACAATGTTGCCTCCACCAGGCCGCACTGTGGGGAGGGGGATCTTCAGTGTTGGTTTTCCACCTTTTGGAATTATGACCATATCCTTCATCCTCGGAATGTTCTCATGCTTTTGTCAGCTTTGACGGCGGTTTTGGCAGAGCACAGTTGGGCCTGGGTGACTAGTGATGGGCGAGTGTAATCATTACTATTCGTTACTCAATAGTCCAGTATTCGCGATACTGGTTACTCAGCGGGGATCGCTGGTGCTCGTCAGTGATGTGTCCATCGTTATCAATCTGACACATATTGACAGCTGAATGACAGTGAGAGCAGATTGAATGGGGTCTCTGGGGGGCACAACAAGGGGTTTTATGCAGTGAAAATTGAAAAAAGCCCCCTCTCCCCCCCTGTCCCAGAAATACTTGTTTTATAGCCGGATGTGTGTGGGCGGAGCCTTTCACTAATTGACTAACACTGGACTCACTATTCAGACGAGGATTGAAAACTATGTGTTAGGAATATAGCAATTACGAATATTTTGCTACTCGCTCACCCCTACTTGTCACATGACCCCACCAGTCGGACATGTGAATAACACAGGGAAACTGTTGTCACATACAGGATACAACCAGGACTAGCTAGATGCTCCTTTAATGTTGTTGCGATCCTACAGATCCTTTAATGTTGCAGTCAGCCTGCAGCTCCTTTTAATGTTGCTGTGAACCTGCAGCTCCTTCAGTGTTGCTGTCATCCTGCAGCTCCTTTAGTTTGACTGGAAGCCTGCAGCTCCTTTAATGTTGCTGTGAACTTGCAGCTCCTTTAATGTTGCTGTCAGCCTGCGGCTCCTTTAATGTTGCTGTGAACCTGCAGCTTCTTTAATGTTGCTGTCAACTTGCAGCTTTTTTAATGTTGCTCTCAGCCTGCAGCTCCTTTAATGTTGCTCTCAGCCTGCAGCTCCTTTACTTTTGCTGTGATCCTGCAGCTCCTTTAATGTTGCTGTGAACTTGCATCTCCTTTAATGTTGTTCTCAGCCTGCAGCTCCTTTAATGTTGCTCTCAGCCTGCAGCTCCTTCACTTTTGCAGTGAGCCTGCAGCTCCTTTAATGTTGCTGCCAGCCTGCAGGTCCTTTAATATTGCTGTGAACCTGCAGCTCTTTTAATATTTCTGTCAGCCTGCAGTTAATTTAATGTTGATGTCGGCCTCTTGCAGCCTTTAGGACCAATTTTTTTTTCTTTGCATCATGTATGCAAATATGTATTTGAAAGGTGAACTGTACTACACTACTCGAAAGGCAAAGGACACCACTACACTACATGAAAGCAAATGGACACAACTACACAACACGAAAGTGAATGGACACCAAACAGCTAAGGGATGACCGCTACTACACTACACGAACGGCATTGGACACCACTACACTACACAGAAGGGAATGGACACCAAGCGGAAAGGTTGAACTCTACAACACTTCACACCAGACCTTATAAGAACTTACGCCAGCCAAGAGTTCGTTGTCACAGATTTTGGGGCAGCTGAAACACTGCTGTGAACCACCTCCATTTTCCTCCCTCCACAGAATTTAAGCTGCTAAAGTTTCGGTTTCTGTAAGTTTCTCCTTTTTATTTTATAACTGTTCTTGCATATTGTATGTCATTTTTTATGCCTATTTTTATATCTTTATTCTAAGCACTGTACCTTTTTATATTAAAGTTTTATATTTTTGTATTCAAGTTTTAATCTTTAACAAGTTTGAACCTCGTATGGTCTAAAGAACCCATAACCCTAGAGAAGGTGTGATCTTGCTGATTGTCTGATAGTCTTAGTATTAGGGGACTCATCCCCCTTTATGTCGGTGAGTGGTGGCAGCGTGTGTTAAGCGGGGTGCGCGGTGTTAGTCGGGGGTGATTGATGCTCCCTTTCAGCATAGGAAAGAGGTCGAGTGCTGGATTGAGAGAGAAGATAGATTAACCCTTGCAGGCGCAACCCCAAGTCACGTGCTGAGAAGGGGGTACGTGACACTTTTACTTTATTGCTTCAGTATATAAAAAACAGATGGATAATGCCCTTAATCAAGTAAAGTATGATTATGGGCGTTATCTGCCAGAAACCCGTTAGTTTTTAACATCTTCGATATCTTTGTTCATCTGGTTTGGGAGTATAATATGATTAACCCCTTCATCACCCAGCGATTTTTCATTTTCCGGTTTTGTTTTTCCCTCCCCTTCTTCAAGAGCCAGAACTTTTCTTATTTTTCAATCACCATAGACATATCAGGGCTTGTTTTCTTGCTTTTTGCGGGATGAATTCTATTTTTAGATAAAATAATTTATTTCACCAGATAGAGTACAGGGAAATGGAAAAAAATGGGTAAAATTTGGATCTCACTTATATTCGTCTGTATTTTGTATGGGGGGGGCGGTGGATGAATAATTCTTTGCAGGTCTTACTCCCTATTAATGTCTCAGGTAAATGTGGATTATAAATCAGTGATCCTCCGTCCTCTGTCCTCCATACACCATCTCGTTCCATCCTCGTTCTCCATCCTCCATACTCGTCCTCCATCTCGTTCTCGTCTCACCTCGTTCTCCATTCTCCTCTCTCTGCGTCCTCCATTCTTTGTCCTCCATCCTCCGTTTCCATCTCCGTCTCCATCTCTCCTCATGTTCTCCATCCTGCTCTCCATCCGTCCTCCATCTCCTTCTCCATCCTCCTTCTCCATCCTCCGTCCTCCATACACCGTCCTCCATCCTGCATTCTCCATCCTCCTCCTCCATACACTGTCCTCCATCCGTCCTCCTCCTGCATTCTCCATCCTCCGTCCTCCATCACATCCATCCATCCGTCCTCCATCCTGTTCTCCATCCTCCGTCCTCCATACACCATCCTCCTCCTCCTCCGTCCTCCATCCTCGTCTCATCTCGTCCTCCATCCCGTCCTCCTTCCTGTTCTCCACCCTCT
Organism: Allobates femoralis; assembly: GCA_033576535.1. Taxonomy (NCBI): domain Eukaryota; kingdom Metazoa; phylum Chordata; class Amphibia; order Anura; family Aromobatidae; genus Allobates; species Allobates femoralis. The sequence goes on along the minus strand of JARQOC010000006.1, from coordinate 8,750,182 downwards.
CCCCATACACCGTCCTCCATCCTGCGTTCTTCCATCCTCCGTCCTCCATCCTGCATTCTCCGTCCTCCGTTCTCCATCCTCCATCCTCCGTCCTCCATACACCGTCCTCCGTCCTCCATCCTCTGTTCTCCATTCTCCGTCCTCCATCCTGCGTCCTCCATTCTTTGTCCTCCATCCTCCGTTCTCCATCTGCCGTTCTCCATCCTCCGTCCTCTGTTCTCTGTCCTCCATACACCGTCCTGCATCCTGCTTTCTCCATCCTCCGTCCTACATACACCGTCCTCCATCCTCCATCCTGCATTCTCCATCCTCCATCCTATGTCCTCCATACACCGTCCTCCATCCTGCATTCTCCATCCTCCATCCTCCGTCCTCCATCCTGTGTTCTCCGTCCTCCATCCTCCGTCCTCCATACACCATCCTCCATCCTCCGTTCTCCATCCTCCATCCTTCGTCCTCCGTCCTCTATCCTCCATACACCGTCCTCCATCCTCCGTCCTCCATCTTCCGTCCTCCATCCTCCATTCTCCATCCTCCGTCCTCCATCCTCCGTCCTCCATCCTCCGTCCTCCATCCTTTGTCCTTCATTTCCATCCTCCGTCCTCCATACACCGTCCTCCTTCCTGCATTCTCCATCCTCCATACACCGTCCTCCATCCTCCTTTCTCCGTCCTCCATCCTCCATTCTCCATCCTCCGTCCTCCATCCTCCGTCCTCCATCCTTTGTCCTTCATTCTCCATCCTCCGTCCTCCATACACCGTCCTCCTTCCTGCATTCTCCATCCTCCATACACCGTCCTCCATCCTCCTTTCTCCGTCCTCCATCCTCCATTCTCCATCCTCCGTCCTCCATCCTCCGTCCTCCATCCTTTGTCCTTCATTCTCCATCCTCCGTCCTCCATACACCGTCCTCCTTCCTGCATTCTCCATCCTCCATACACCGTCCTCCATCCTCCTTTCTCCGTCCTCCATCCTCTGTTCTCCATTCTCCGTCCTCCATCCTGCGTCCTCCATTCTCCGCCCGCCAATCACGTACACCTCGCTCGGCTCCTCATCAGGACCTGGAGTTTATTTGTGATAATGAGACACAATTAGCATTAATGACTTTTCTAATTGGTGACATTTCCCTGGATGAGGTTTGGTCTTTTGGTCCTGGACGTTCTGTCTCAGGTTCTCGTCATTAAGAGCAAAAAAAAAACCCAGAAATTCCTGACCCTGATTGTAAGTGACAGCGGGGAATATCCCAGGATTATTCGTTATCTGGTAATTTTATAACAATTGTAACTGCAACAAATCTCAGGGATATTCCCCAAACCATAAGCAGCCAAAACCCTGATAATATCCCCCCTCTGGAGGTGACAGAAAACACACGATGTAACAGCAGAAAGTGAGTGCAGCTCTGGAGGTGACTGGAGGATAAGACACGATGTAACAGCAGAATAGTGACTGCAGCTCTGGAGGTGACTGGAGGATAAGACACGATGTAACAGCATAAAGTGACTGCAGCTCTGGAGGTGACTGGAGGATAAGACACGATGTAACAGCAGAAAGTGACTGCAGCTCTGGAGGGGACAGGAAACACACGATGTAACAGCAGAAAGTGACTGCAGCTCTGGAGGTGACTGGGAGGATAAGACACGATGTAACAGCAAAAAGTGACTGCAGCTCTGGAGGTGACTGGAGGGTAAGACACGATGTAACAGCAGAAAGTGACTGCAGCTCTGGAGGTGACTGGAGGATAAGACAAGATGTAACAGCAGAATAGTGAGTGCAGCTCTGGAGGTGACTGGAGGATAAGACATGATGTAACAGCAGAATATGAGTGCAGCTCTGGAGGTGACTGGAGATAAGACATGATGTAACAGCAAATAGTGAGTGCAGCTCTGGAGGTGACTGGAGGATAAGACACGATGTAACAGCAGAATAGTGACTGCAGCTCTGGAGGTGACTGGAGGATAAGACACGATGTAACAGCAGAAAGTGACTGCAGCTCTGGAGTGACTGGAGGATAAGACACGATGTAACAGCAGAAAGTGACTGCAGCTCTGGAGGTGACTGGAGGATAACACACGATGTAACAGCAGAAAGTGACTGCAGCTCTGGAGGTGACTGAGGATAAGACACGATGTAACAGCAGAAAGTGACTGCAGCTCTGGAGGTGACTGGAGGTAAGACACGATGTAACAGCAAAAGTGACTGCAGCTCTGGAGGTGACTGGAGGATAAGACACGATGTAAAAGAGAATAGTGAGTGCAGCTCTGGAGGTGACTGGAGGATAAGACACGATGTAACAGCAGAATAGTGATGCAGCTCTGGAGGTGACTGGAGGATAAGACACGATGTAACAGCAGAATAGTGACTGCAGCTCTGGAGGTGACTGGAGGATAAGACACGATGTAACAGAGAATAGTGAGTGCAGCTCTGGAGGTGACTGGAGGATAAGAACTGATGTACAGAAGAATAGTGAGTGCAGCTCTGGAGGTGACTGGAGGATAAGACACAATGTAACAGCAGAATAGTGACTGCAGCTCTGGAGGTGACTGGAGGATAAGACACATGTAACAGCAGAATAGTGATGCAGCTCTGGAGGTGACTGGAGGATAGGCATGATGTATACAGCAGAATAGTGATGCACACTCTGTGAATCATCTTGTCTTTGTGTATAGTCCTGTATTGTCTGGTATCATCTGTGATCATCTGTGTATCATCTGTGTTATTTTGTCTTTGTGCATCATCTGTGTACGACTGTGTATCTCTGTGTATCATTCGTGTATCTTTGTGTATCGTCTGTGTATCATTTGTGTATCATTTGTGTACTGTCTTGTGTATCGTTGTGTATCTTTGTGTATCATTTGTGTATCAGTTTATGTATCGTTTGTGTATCGTCTGTGTATCATCTGTGTATCATTTGTGTATCATTTGTGTATCATCTGTGTATCATCTGTGTATCATCTATGTATCATTTGTGTATCGTCTGTCTATCGTCTGTGTATCATTTGTGTATCATTTGTGTATCATCTGTGTAGCGACTGTGCATCGTCTGTGTATCATTTGTGTATCGTTTATGTATCGTCTGTGTATCATCTGTGTATCATTTGTGTATCGTTTATGTATCGTTTGTGTATCGTCTGTGTATCATTTGTGTATCATTTGTGTATCGTTTGTGTATCGTCTGTGTATCATTTGTGTATCGTCTGTGTATCATCTGTGTATCATCTGTGTATCATCTGTGTATCATTGTGTATCATGTGTGTATCGTCTGTCTATCGTCTGTGTATCATTTGTGAATCGTTTGTGCATCATCTGTGTAGCGACTGTGTATCATCTGTGTATCATCTGTGTATCGTCTGTGTATCATTTGTGTATCATTTGTGTATCGTTTGTGTATCGTCTGTGTATCATTTGTGTATCATTTGTGTATCGTCTGTGTATCGTCTGTGTATCATTTGTGTATCATTTGTGTATTGTCTGTGTATCATCTGTGTATCATCTGTGTATCATTTGTGTATCATTTGTGTATTGTCTGTATATCATCTGTGTATCGTCTGTGTATCATTTGTGTATCGTCTGTGTATCTTGTGTGTATCATTTGTGTATCGTCTGTGTATCGTCTGTGTATCATTTGTGTATCATCTGTGTATCATTTGTGTATCGTCTGTGTATCGTCTGTGTATCATTTGTGTATCATTTGTGTATCATCTATGTATCGTCTGCGTATCATTTGTGTATCATTTGTGTATTGTCTGTGTATCATCTGTGTATCGTCTGTGTATTATTTGTGTATCATTTGTGTATCGTCTGTGTATCATTTGTGTATCGTCTGTGTATCATCTGTGTATCATTTGTGTATCATTTGTGTATTGTCTGTGTATCATCTGTGTATCGTCTGTGTATTATTTGTGTATCATTTGTGTATCGTCTGTGTATCATTTGTGTATCATCTGTGTATCGTCTGTGTATCATTTGTGTATCATTTGTGTATTGTCTGTGTATCACCTGTGTATCGTCTGTGTATCATTGTGTATCGTCTGTGTATCTTGTGTGTATCATTTGTGTATCGTCTGTGTATCATTTGTGTATCGTCTGTGTATCATTTGTGTATCATTTGTGTATCATCTGTGTATCATTTGTGTATCATCTGTGTATCATCTGTGTACTGTCTGTGTATCATTTGTGTATCATTTGTGTATCGTCTGTGTATCATTTGTGTATCGTCTGTGTATCATCTGTGTATCATTTGTGTATCATCTGTGTATCATCTGTGTACTGTCTGTGTATTGTGGGACAGCTGACCACAGCTGATCTGGTCCTTCATTCTTTTGCCCCATGGGTGGTCCTTCGCCCCTTGTGTAGCGCCCCCGCCCCTTCAGCCTGTTGAACGCCTCCATTGTTCTCCAGTATCCAACACTCAAACCTCCGGATGATTGACAGGAGGATATTGACTACAGACCGGGGATTGTGTGGGACACAGGATCTGAACATTTCGGGGTCCATTCACCCGTCTAGTAAATATTTGCATGACTATGAGTGACGGCTTTTTACGTCAGTGCCGTGTAACTATGGAAAGTGGGTGAAGCTTTGCTAGAAGGGGCGTGGCCATTTTAACACATGCATTATAATTAATGCAACAAAAGTGCATATATTACTACATAAATGACTGCAGTAATGAGGTGTGCGATATTCATTAATGCTCGTCTGTAATTGGCTGAGGAGCATCGTCATCGCTTCCTTCCTCACGGCTGGAGAACAAGTCTCATCCATCAGGGCCTCTTAATCTAATCCAGCAGCACCCCCATCTGGTGGGCACCCACTGCGAAAGGAATAGTGACAAGCTTAGAAAGCTGACTGAGCACAGCAAAGATTGTAGCCAGGTGACTGATTGGGCCAACCTGGGGATCTTTCATTAATAGTCTCCGATATTCCACCCGAATCCTAGTATCCTAGGCTGAACTTCTGCAGAAAATAATCCAGTTTTGGTGCTCCTCCAATTGGACCTGAAGCTCCTGGACTAAGGCCATGCAGAGTATGAAACATAATGTTATCCTGGCAGCTAGAACAGAAGTTCCTAGGCTAGGTTGTGGTCTTCCAATCTGGGACTGGAGCCCCTAGACTTAAGCCATGCGGCATATATGAACTCCTGCTGAGTGAAGCAAGTCCTTTTTATATAGCTTGAGCACTCATCTCAGGATTGGTGAATAGGATTGGTGGAATAAGGCCGTTCTCATAATGGCTGGATTTCAAGCCGCATACATAATTTCCCTTTGAGTAATGTAGACTGAGGGAGTAAGGTGATTTACATTAAATTAGCAATACACAAACTCAGGACACAGGAAGGCTCCGAATAATCTGGCACGAAACAATGTTTTAGCAACCATGAAATAACAAACAAAAGAGCAATAGTCTGGACAAATTAAGAACCTTAATCCCCCCGACATGCACTGAGAAAAGCTGTGTGGTCACACTCAGTACTCGAGTCGCGCCCATCCAGGCATCCAACTGCTTGTTGCAAGAAGTGAGCACACGAGCATGGAAGTGCCCGCTCATCACTACTTACTATCTTTTTGCCCCAAGCATGTACACTCCCCTGATCACCCCTCATTGGGAGGAATATATCTTTTTGGGGGACACTTAGTCTGGCCCTACCCATGGATTCTGCCCACAACACGGGATACGAGAGCGATGGATGAGGAATGAAAAGTATCCCCAGTCAGTGGCAGATTATAATGAGGTCAATATGGGCAGTAGCCCCGGGCCCAGTGCTGTGGGGGGGCCTACCAGCCCAGGGTAAATGGCCCCATTATAATCCGCCACTGTCCCCAGTACAGGATAATGGACGAGGCTCTTCATATGTGTCTCTTTGGGATCATCCCAGTTTTTGTTTTTGACTTATTAAAGGTTCTATTATAAATAGGAATCTAAGGAATGGTCTACAGGTGAGAAGAGCGGCCGCCATATTGTGCACGCGCCGCGGCTTTCGTGTGATGTGAAGAAATGAACCACGGCTGATGTCATCCAGGCAACATAACAAAATACATGCCCTGGAGGATCCAGTCATCAAAGGAGGAATGCAAAACATTAGAGAAATGGTGTCAGAGGCAAAAGAAGCAGATGGGCTGTTGTAGTGAATCCTGTGGCTGCGTCACGCCTGGTGGTCTCATGCCTGGCGGTTTCACGCCCAGTGGTCTCATGTTCGGTGGTCCCATGCCTGCTGTTCTCATGCCTGGTGGTCTCATGCCTGGTGGTCTAAGGCTTGGTGGTCTCATGTTCGGTGGTCCCATGCCTGCTGTTCTCATGCCTGGTGGTCTCATTACCAGTGGTCTCACGCCCACTGGTCTCTTGCTCAGTGGTCTCATACTTGGTGGTCTCACGCCTGGTGGTCTCATGTTCGATGGTCTATTGCCTGGTGGTCTCTCGCCTGGTGGTCTGAGGCCAGTGGTCTGTCTGGTGGTTACATTCGTGGTGGTCTCATGTCAGGTGATCTCATGCATGGTGGTCTCACACCCAGTGGTCTCATGCCCGGTGGTCTCATGCCCGGTGGTCTCACACCTGATGATCACTTGCCTGGTGATCTAAGGCTGGGTGGTCTCATGGCCGGTGGTCTCAAGCCTGCTGTTCTCATGCCTGGTGGTCTCATTACCAGTGGTCTCACGCCCGCTGGTCTCTTGCTCAGTGGTCTCATGCTTGGTGGTCCCACGCCGGTGGTCTCATGCCTGGTGGTCTCATACCCAGTGGTTTCATACCAGGTGGTCTCATGCATGGTGGTCTCATGCCCAGTGGTTTCAAACTTGGTGGTCTCATGATCGGTGGTCTCATGCCTGGTGGTCTCATACCCAGTGGTTTCATACCTGGTGGTCTCATGCATGGTGGTCTCACACTCAGTGGTCTCATACCTTGTGGTCTCAGGCCCAGTGGTCTCATGCCTGGTGGTCTAAGGCCTGGTAGTCTAATCCCTGGTGGTCTCATGATCAGTGGTCTCAGACCCGCTGTGCTCATGCCCAGTGGTCTCACGCCTGATGATCTCTTGCCTGGTAGTCTAAGGCCTGGTGGTTTTGCTTGATGGTCTCACATCCGGTGGTCTGATGCCTGGTGGTTTCAAACTTGGTGGTCTCATGATCAGTGGTCTCATGCCTGCTGTTCTCATTCCTTGTGGTCTCATCACCAGTGGTCTCATGCCCAGTGGTTTCTTGCTCTGCTCAGTGGTCTCTTGCACAGTGGTCTCATGCTTGGTGGTTTTATGAAGAGTAGTCTCATGCCAGGTGGTCAGGCAAAATAAGCAGATGGGTTGTTGTAGTGAATCCTGTGTCTGCGTCACACCTGGTGGTCTCATGTTCGGTGGTCTCATGCCTGATGATCTCTTGCCTGGTGGTCTAAGGCCTGGTGGTCTCATCACCAGTGGTCTCACGTACTGCGGTCTCTTGCTCAGTCGTCTCATGACCAATGGTCTCACGCCTGGTGGTCCCATGCCTGGTGGTCTCAAGCCCAGTGGTCTCATGCATGGTGGTCTCATGCTCAGTGGTCTCATACCTTGTGTCACGTCTAGTGGTCTCATGCCTGGTGGTCTCATTACCAGTGGTCTCATGCCCGGTGGTCTCTTGCTCAGTGGTCTCATGCTTGGTGGTCTCACGCCCTTTGGTCTCATACCTGGTGGTCTAATACCCAATGGTTTCGTGCCCAGTGGTCTAATGCCTGGTGGTCTCATGCCCTGTGGCCTCATGCCTATTAGTCCCATGGCTGGTGGTCTCATGCCCTGTGGTTTCAAACTTGATGGTCTTATGATTGGTGGTCTCATGCCTGGTGGTCTCATACCCAGTGGTTTAATACTCGGTGGTCTCATGCATGGTGGTCTCATGCTCAGTGGTCTCATACCCAGTGGTTTAATACTCGGTGGTCTCATGCATGGTGGTCTCATGCTCAGTGGTCTCATACCTTGTGGTCTCAGGCCCGGTGGTCTAATGCCTGGTGGTCTCATACCTGGTGGTCTCACGCCTGATGATCTCTTGCCTGGTGGTTTAAGGCCTGTTGGTTTAAGGCCTGGTGGTTTAAGGCCTGGTGGTTTTAAACTTGGTGGTCTCATAATCAGTGGTCTCATGCCTGCTGTTCTCATTCCTGGTGGTCTCATCACCTGTGGTCTCATGCCCAGTGGTCTCTTGCTCAGTGGTCTCATGCTTGGTGGTTTCATGACCAGTAGTCTCATGCCAGGTGGTCAGGCAAAATAAGCAGATGGGTTGCTGTAGTGAATCCTGTGGCTGCGTCACACCTGGTGGTCTCATGTTCGGTGGTCTCATGCGTGATGATGTCTTGCCTGGTGGTCTAAGGCCTGGTGGTCTCATGATGGGTGTTCTCATGCCTGGTGGTCTCATCACCAGTGGTCTCATCCACTGCGGTCTCTTGCTCAGTCGTCTCATGACCAGTGGTCTCACGCCCGGTGGTCTAATGCCTGGTGGTCTCATGTCTGGTGGTCTCATGTCCGGTGGTCTCACGCCTGATGATCTCTTGCCTGGTGGTCTAAGGCCTGGTTGTCTAATGTCTGATGGACTCATGATAAGTGGTCTCAGACAGCTGTTCTCATGCCCGGTGATCTCACGCCTGATGATCTCTTTGCCTTATGGTCTAAGGCCTGGTGGTTTCATGCCTGGTGGTCTCACGTCTGATGGTCTCATGCCTGCTGTTCTCATTCTTGGTGGTCTCATCACCAGCGGTCTCATGCCCGGTGGTCTCTTGCTTGGTGGTTTCATGACCAGTAGTCTCATGCCTGGTGGTCAGGCAAAAGAAGCAGATGGGTTGCTGTAGTGGATCCTGTGGCTGCGTCACACCTGGTGGTCTCATGTTCGGTGGTCTCATGCCTGATGATGTCTTGCCTGGTGGTGTAAGGCCTGGTGGTCTCATGATGGGTGTTCTCATGCCTGGTGGTCTCATCACCAGTGGTCTCACGTACTGCGGTCTCTTGCTCAGTCGTCTCATGACCAGTGGTCTCACGCCTGGTGGTCTAATGCCTAGTGGTCTCATGCCTGGTAGTCTAATGCCTGATGATTTCTTACCTGGTGGTTTAAAGCCTGCTGTTCTCATGCCTGGTGATCTCATCACCAGTGGTCTCACGCCCAGCGGTCTCTTGCTCAGTTGTCTCATGCCCAGTGGTCTCATGCCTCTTGGTCTCACACCCGGTGGTCTCACGTCCAGTGGTCTCATGCCCAGTGGTCTCATACCCAGTGGTTTCATGACCAGTGGTCTCTTGCCTGGTGGTCAGGCAAAAGAAGAATATGGGTTGTTGTAGTGAATCCTGTGGCTGCATCACACCTGGTGGTCTCATGTTCAGTGGTCTAATCCCTGGTGTTCTCTCACCTGGTGGTCTCAGGCCGGTGGTCTAATGTCTGGTTGTTCCATGCCTGGTAGTCTCACGCTCAGTGGTCTTATACCTTGTGGTCTCACACCCTGGTGGCCTAATTCCTGGTGGTCCCATGCCTGGTGGTCTCACGCCCAGTGGTCTCATGCCTGGTGGTCTCATGATTGGTAGTCTCATGCCTGCTGTTCTCATGCCTGGTGGTCTCACGCCAGGTGGTCTCTTGCTCAGTGGTCTTATGCATGGTGGTTTCAAGACCAGTGGTCTCATGCCCGGTGGTCCCATGCCTGGTGGTCTCATGCCCAGTGGTTTCACGCCCGGTGGTCTCATGCCTGATGGTCTCGTGCCCAGTGGTTTCATGCCCGGTGGTCTCATCTTCAGTTATGCCGGGTCAGTTCTTCTATCTGCTCTGCAGTTATCTACCCTGCTGGTTTCACCCGGATACCTTCTGTCCTCTCTGCTGCTTGTAAATTCTGCTCCTACAATTACATTTGTTTGTCTGTAATTTGCAGGGGCGGTGCTCTGGACTGTTTTCAGGACTTTAGTGTTAGCTGCACTGCACTGTGCCAAAGTTCGGGAATGTGTTCTGCTCAGAGACAATTACGTTACCGACCTCGCCTGTGAACTGTTCTGAACTATGAATGCTGCTGACCTTGCCCGGAATTTGAACTATTCCCAGAGACGTTATTTTCCCTCTTATCTTGCTCCCTTCTTGACTTGAGCTGTATTTTGCCTCTGTGTTGTTTTGCCGCCGCCATCAGATGCCTGAGAATATCCATAGTGTTGTTACAATCTGCTATTTTCCTACTTACAGTCATGTGACAACTTTTCTTTCTGCATCTCTAAGTTTTTCACTAAACATTGGGAAAATTAGGTAGAGAAACTTGTCAGCACCGGACTGTATGCAAATTGCATATGAATGGTCACATGACAACTACTGAGACCACTGGGAAGGGGGGGCGCCAAACTGAATTCTTGCCCCGGGTGCTGGAAAACCTAAATACACCTCAGCTATATGGGTCATAAGGTATAGGGGTGTAACTATAGTTGGAGCAGGGGCATAAGCGGATTATAATGAGGACAATCTGGGCTACTGCCCAGGGCCCTGACACGTCTTAATCTGCCTGTGAGCAGGGGTGTCAGTACCATTCGAGATAATGGAGTCAATACGTTTCCAAAAGGACCAATACTTCTAATGTTGTCTGTAAATTCTGCATTAGGGCCCACAAGTTTCAGGATATGGCACTAAGGGCCCATGTATACCCCAATAACTGCCCACTGAGGACACAACAGACTGTTGTTAGATACCTCCTCATTCAATAAGAAGTAGAATAGTCCCTCTGGAGCTGGCTAGATGTCAGCTACGGTATAGGAGGATGTATAGAATGACACATTGTGAGACATGTATGTCAGGAGAGCAGACGGTCGGTCATTATATGTCTCACACTGGTAACTCCCCCCTGTCATATACAATGATCCCTGGAGGCCGAGTCTCCTAGAGATCTATGTCCGGCTCAGAGATCTGAACAGCTCATTTACATTTCTCATGCTATATACTCACCGCTGATAATCCTGTACAGTGTATACTATATACTCACCACTGATAATCCTGTACACGGTGTATACTATATACTCACCGCTGATAATCCTATACACGGTGTATACTATATACTCACCGCTGATAATCCTGTACAGTGTATACTATATACTCACCACTGATAATCCTGTACACGGTGTATACTATATACTCACCGCTGATAATCCTGTACACAGTTTATACTATATACTCACAGCTGATAATCCTGTACACGGTGTATACTATATACTCACCGCTGATAATCCTGTACACTGTGTATACTATATACTCACCGCTGATAATCCTGTACACGGTGTATACTATATACTCACTGCTGATAATCCTGTACAGTGTATACTATATACTCACCGCTGATAATCCTGTACACTGTGTATATACTCACCGCTGATAATCCTGTACACAGTGTATACTATATACTCACCGCTGATAATCCTGTACACGGTGTATACTATATACTCACCGCTGATAATCCTGTACACTGTGTATACTATATACTCACCGCTGATAATCCTGTACACAGTGTATACTATATACTCACCGCTGATAATCCTGTACACAGTGTATACTATATACTCACCGCTGATAATCCTGTGCACGGTGTATACTATATACTCACCGCTGATAATCCTGTACACAGTGTATACTATATACTCACTGCTGATAATCCTGTACACAGTGTATACCATATACTCACCGCTGATAATCCTGTACACAGTGAATACTATATACTCACCGCTGATAATCCTGTACAGTGTATACTATATACTCACCGCTGATAATCCTGTACACAGTGTATACTATATACTCACCGCTGATAATCCTGTACACGGTGTATACTATATACTCACCGCTGATAATCCTGTACAGTGTATACTATATACTCACCACTGATAATCCTGTACACAGTGTATACTATATACTCACCGCTGATAATCCTGTACACAGTGTATACTATATACTCACCGCTGATAATCCTGTACACAGTGTATACTATATACTCACCGCTGATAATCCTGTACACGGTGTATACTATATACTCACTGCTGATAATCCTGTACACAGTGTATACTATATACTCACCGCTGATAATCCTGTACACAGTGTATACTATATACTCACCGCTGATAATCCTGTACACGGTGTATACTATATACTCACCGCTGATTATCCTGTACACGGTGTATACTATATACTCACCGCTGATAATCCGGTACACGGTGTATACTGTATACTCACCGCTGATAATCCTGTACACAGTGTATACTATATACTCACCGCTGATAATCCTGTACACAGTGTATACTATATACTCACCGCTGATAATCCTGTACACTGTGTATACTATATACTCACCGCTGATAATCCTGTACACAGTGTATACTATATACTCACCGCTGATAATCCTGTACACAGTGCATACTATATACTCACCGCTGATAATCCTGTACAGTGTATACTATATACTCACCGCTGATAATCATGTACAGTGTATACTATATACTCACCGCTGATAATCCTGTACACAGTGTATACTATATACTCACCGCTGATAATCCTGTACACAGTGTATACTATATACTCACCGCTGATAATCCTGTACACAGTGTATACTATATACTCACCGCTGATAATCCTGCACATGGTGTATACTATATACTCACCCCTGTACAGTGTATACTATATACTCACCGCTGATAATCCTGTACACAGTGCATACTATATACTCACCGCTGATAATCCTGTACACAGTGTATACTATATACTCACCGCTGATAATCCTGTACACGGTGTATACTATATACTCACCGCTGATAATCCTGTACACGGTGTATACTATATACTCACCGCTGATAATCCTGTACACGGTGTATACTATATACTCACCGCTGATAATCCTGTACACGGTGTATAATATATACTCACCGCTGATAATCCTGTACACGGTGTATACTATATACTCACCGCTGATAATCCTGTACACAGTGTATACTCTATACTCACCGTTGATAATCCTGTACACAGTGTATACTATATACAGATAGCAGCTCCACCATTGTTAAGTATAGAGGCCTCGGCAGCGCACATATTACCATTCATCCCGCTCCGCTGCCGTTCACATTTCACCCTTGCATTCCTGCGAGGATTCTGTGATCTTGACCCGTCTTTTCATTATTTTGCTGTGTTTTGCTGTATACGTCTGATGGTTAATGCGCCACGATAATGGAGGCTAAAACAAACCCCTTTAAATCCAAATTATGTCTTAAAAATACATGCACGCAGCCGCGCCGCGCAACGCCGAGACCACTTACTGCAGCAGTGGGGAGAGGGGTCAGAGGTCACCAGTCGACAGGTTAAACACACTCATTTATACTGCGTACATCTCTCCAAAACTGCCAGCGATCGCGGAAGAGAATCCGACCGCAGCAAATAAACAGGTTTATATGCCCATATTATCCGGCTGTACATATATAATTATATACAGGAGATGCTCAGGTTATACCGGCTGTACATATATAATTATATACAGGAGATGCCCAGGTTATACCGGCTGTACATATATAATTATATACAGGAGATGTCCAGGTTATACCGGCTGTACATATATAATTATATACAGGAGATGTCCAGGTTATACCGGCTGTACATATATAATTATATACAGGAGATTCCCAGGTTATACCAGCTGTACATATATAATTATATATAGGAGATGTCCAGGTTATACCGGCTGTACATATATAATTATATACAGGAGATGTCCAGGTTATACGGCTGTACATATATAATTATATACAGGAGATGTCCAGGTTATACCGGCTGTACATATATAATTACATACAGGAGATGTCCAGGTTATACCGGCTGTACATATATAATTATATACAGGAGATGCCCAGGTTATACCGGCTGTACATATATAATTATATACAGGAGATGTCCAGGTTATACCGGCTGTACATATATAATTATATACAGGAGATGCCCAGGTTATACCGGCTGTACATATATAATTATATACAGGAGATGCCCAGGTTATACCGGCTGTACATATATAATTATATACAGGAGATGTCCAGGTTATACCGGCTGTACATATATAATTATATACAGGAGATGCCCAGGTTATACCGGCTGTACATATATAATTATATACAGGAGATGCCAGGTTATACCGGCTGTACATATATAATTATATACAGGAGATGTCCAGGTTATACCGGCTGTACATATATAATTATATACAGGAGATGCCCATATTATACCGGCTGTACATATATAATTATATACAGGAGATGTCCAGGTTATACCGGCTGTACATATATAATTATATACAGGAGATGTCCAGGTTATACCGGCTGTACATATATAATTATATATAGGAGATGCCCAGGTTATACCGGCTGTACATATATAATTATATACAGGAGATGTCCAGGTTATACCGGCTGTACATATATAATTATATACAGGAGATGCCCAGGTTATACCGGCTGTACATATATAATTATATACAGGAGATGTTCAGGTTATACCGCTGCACATATATAATCATATACAGGAGATGCCCAGGTTATACCGGCTGTACATATATAATTATATACAGGAGATGTCCAGGTTATACCGGCTGTACATATATAATTATATACAGGTGATGTCCAGGTTATACCAGCTGTACATATATAATTATATACAGGAGTTGTCCAGGTTATACCGGCTGTACATATATAATTATATACAGGAGATGTCAGGTTATACCGGCTGTACATATATAATTATATACAGGAGATGTCCAGGTTATACCAGCTGTACATATATAATTATATACAGGAGATGTCCAGGTTATACAGGCTGTACATATATAATTATATACAGGAGATGCCAGGTTATACCGGCTGTACATATATAATTATATACAGGAGATGTCCAGGTTATACCGGCTGTACATATATAATTATATACAGGTGATGTCCAGGTTATACCAGCTGTACATATATAATTATATACAGGAGTTGTCCAGGTTATACCGGCTGTACATATATAATTATATACAGGAGATGTCAGGTTATACCGGCTGTACATATATAATTATATACAGGAGATGTCCAGGTTATACCAGCTGTACATATATAATTATATACAGGAGATGTCCAGGTTATACAGGCTGTACATATATAATTATATACAGGAGATGCCCAGGTTATACCGGCTGTACATATATAGTTATATACAGGAGATGCCAGGTTATACCGGCTGTACATATATAATTATATACAGGAGATGTCCAGGTTATACCGGCTGTACATATATAGTTATATACAGGAGATGCCCAGGTTATACCGGCTGTACATATATAATTATATACAGGAGATGTCCAGGTTATACCGCTGTACATATATAATTATATACAGGAGATGCCCAGGTTATACCGGCTGTACATATATAATTATATACAGGAGATGTCCCAGGTTATACCGGCTGTACATATATAATTATATACAGGAGATGTCCAGGTTATACCGGCTGTACATATATAATTATATACAGGAGATGCCCAGGTTATACCGGCTGTACATATATAATTATATACAGGAGATGTCCAGGTTATACCGGCTGTACATATATAATTATATACAGGAGATGCCCAGGTTATACCGGCTGTACATATATAATTATATACAGGAGATGTCCAGGTTATACCGGCTGTACATATATAATTATATACAGGAGATGCCCAGGTTATACCGGCTGTACATATATAATGATGTTAGGAGGGTCCGGTTAACCGTGTACCATATTGTTATATCGGATCCTTCGGCAGGGATCTCCTCCTGTTTACTGGAGTTTGGAGTGGTTTTTATGGTGTTCGTGACATAAAGTGATTGTAATTGAATCCATCTTTACAGCGGTCCTCGGAGCGGAGTGATCGGTAACGTAACTCCTGCGTTGCGGCCATTCATCATCGTCCCAGTTAACCGGTTCTCCAGAGCTTTGTGTGCGGCGCGCTAACTCCCTGGCTTATGTTATATGGCGGCATTGTTCAGGGTGATGTCATTGGGCCACAATTGCTGTTGCTGTTGGCATTCAGGGATTCTTCGCTTGTGCCCTGGGAACATTAAGGAATGACTGGTATCCTGATCCGAAGCCAAAACATGTAACGCCAGAAATACAACCGCCTCATAATGGAGAGATAGACCGGCGCTCAAACAATCGGGGCAATTTATATTAGAAAAGCCAAAATAAATACAATTATGATAAACAAAAAATCAGAATATTTACATAAAGATCCGGACCTGCGGGGAAAAGGTGAACAAGAAACCGTCACCATCCTATGTCATCTGACTGTCAGGTTCCTCCATAACGTTACATGACTCCTCTATATTCCAGTGATGTTACCCTGGGTTGTCCTGTCCACCACCCGTGCCCATGTCAGTCTCTACCTGAGGATCAACAGATAAGGGTCCTTTGCGGGTGGTCCTCTATGTCCCTGTCACACTCGGCCTCAACTTTCCTCAGCTCGTTCTCATAGTCCTCATCATTAGAGTCAGACAATACCCCATACTTGTTGGACACGACCATCATCCTGCAGAACCCTGGACCTTCTTCTAGCACTCTGACCAGTTCATCTGCCTCAGGTTTACGGGAGGACGAGTTTTCTTTTTCCTCTTATTCTGCTTAATGCTCCAGTCATCAGATACAGAGTGTGACGCTGAAGGGGGCGCCACCTGAGCTGCAGAACCTGAGGAAAGACCTCTATGTTGCCCTCCGCCCCTCTGTACCCTGCTGCTCTGGGGTTACAAGGTGGACTCCTGGTGGGATCTACTGGTCAGTATCTCTCCTTGATCCTCCTCCACTGCGCCCCTGCCATCACATCATCCCTCCTCCACCTGCCATATCCCTCCTGACCCCCTGCCACACATCTTGTATATAGGAGCGTATTATAGTAGTTATATTCTTGTATATAGGAGCAGTATTATAGTAGTTATATTCTTGTATATAGGAGCAGTATTATAGTAGTTATATTCTTGTATATAAGGGCAGTATTATAGTAGTTATATTCTTGTATATAGGGGCAGTATTATAGTAGTTATATTCTTGTAATAGGAACAGTATTATAGTAGTTATATTCTTGTATGTAGGAGCAGTATTATAGTAGTTATATTCTTGTATATAGGAGCGGTATTATAGTAGTTATATTCTTGTATATAGGAGCGGATATTATAGTAGTTATATTCTTGTATATAGGAGCAGTATTATATATGTTATATTCTTGTATATATGGAGCAGTATTATAGTAGTTATATTCTTGTACATAGGAGCAGTATTATAGTAGTTATATTCTTGTACATAGGGCAGTATTATAGTAGTTATATTCTTTATAGGCAGTATAAAGTTATATTCTTGTATATAGGGGCAGTATTATAGTAGTTATATTCTTGTATATAGGGGCAGTATTATAGTAGTTATATTCTTGTATATAGGGGCAGTATTATAGTAGTTATATTCTTGTATATAGGGCGAGTATTATAGTAGTTATATTCTTGTATATAGGAGCAAGTTATTATAGGTAGTTATTATTCTTGTATATAGGAGCAGTATTATAGTAGTTTATGTAATAGGAATATTATGTTATATTGTTGATATGGCATAGTATTATATTGTAGTTATATTATGTATTATAGCGATAGGCAGTATTATAGTAGTTATATTCTTGTATATAGGAGCAGTATTATAGTAGTTATATTCTTGTATATAGGGCAGTATTATAGTAGTTATATTCTTGTATATAGGAGCAGTATTATAGTAGTTATATTCTTGTAATAGGGGCAGTATTATAGTAGTTATATTCTTGTATATAGGAGCAGTATTATAGTAGTTATATTCTTGTATATAGGGGCAGTATTATAGTAGTTATATTCTTGTATATAGGAGCAGTATTATAGTAGTATTCATTATTACTATAGTATTTTCGTATAGGGCAGTATTATAGTAGTTATATTCTTGTATATAGGGCAGTATTATAGTAGTTATATTCTTGTATATAGGGCAGTATTATAGTAGTTATATTCTTGTACATAGGGAGCAGTATTATAGTAGTTATATTCTTGTATATAGGGCAGTATTATAGTAGTTATATTCTTGTATATAGGGCAGTATTATAGTAGTTATATTCTTGTATATAGGGAGCAGTATTATAGTAGTTATATTCTTGTATATAGGGGCAGTATTATAGTAGTTATATTCTTGTATATAGGGGCAGTATTATAGTAGTTATATTCTTGTATATAGGAGCAGTATTATAGTAGTTATATTCTTGTACATAGGAGCAGTATTATAGTAGTTATATTCTTGTATATAGGGCAGTATTATAGTAGTTATATTCTTGTATATAGGGCAGTATTATAGTAGTTATATTCTTGTATATAGGAGCAGTATTATAGTAGTTATATTCTTGTACATAGGAGCAGTATTATAGTAGTTATATTCTTGTATATAGGAGCAGTATTATAGTTAGTTATATTCTTGTATATAGGAGCAGTATTATAGTAGTTATATTCTTGTATATAGGGCAGTATTATAGTAGTTATATTCTTGTATATAGGAGGCAGTATTATAGTAGTTATATTCTTGTATATAGGGGGCAGTATTATAGTAGTTATATTCTTGTATATAGGAGCAGTATTATAGAGTTATATTCTTGTATATAGGGGCAGTATTATAGTAGTTATATTCTTGTATATAGGGCAGTATTATAGTAGTTATATTCTTGTATATAGGGGCAGTATTATAGTAGTTATATTCTTGTATATAGGGCAGTATTATAGTAGTTATATATTCTTGTATATAGGAGGCAGTATTATAGTAGTTATATTCTTGTATATAGGGCAGTATTATAGTATTATATTCTTGTACATAGGGGCAGTATTATAGTAGTTATATTCTTGTATATAGGAGCAGTATTATAGTAGTTATATTCTTGTAATAGGGGCAGTATTATAGTAGTTATATTCTTGTATATAGGGGCAGTATTATAGTAGTTATATTCTTGTAATAGGAGCAGTATTATAGTAGTTATATTCTTGTATATAGGGCAGTATTATAGTAGTTATATTCTTGTAATAGGGGCAGTATTATAGTAGTTATATTCTTGTATATAGGGGCAGTATTATAGTAGTTATATTCTTGTATATAGTATTATAGTAGTTATATTCTTGTATATAGGGGCAGTATTATAGTAGTTATATTCTTGTATATAGGAGCAGTATTATAGTAGTTATATTCTTGTATATAGGGGCAGTATTATAGTAGTTATATCTTGTATATAGGAGCAGTATTATAGTAGTTATATTCTTGTACATAGGGCAGTATTATAGTAGTTATATTCTTGTATATAGAGCAGTATTATAGTAGTTATATTCTTGTATATAGGGCAGTATTATAGCAGATTTTTTCGTATACAGGTTTCCATATCTCGGACCGGTCACCTTTTTCAGCTCTGTGGCTGGTTCACATGATGCAGGGTTTGGACTTTTCCTGCACACACTATATAGCGCTGGAGGCCCCAATGGCACTACAAGCACAAGCCGCGCTCCAGCCTCCCGTGTAGCCATACCTAATAAATGTATAATTTATAAGCCACACACCGTTTGCTGTCAAATAGGCGATTGATCTGACTTGGATCTGGTTAATTATCCTCCACATACATTATGCGTGAACAGATCTTCAGTATGCTGTATTATATCAATATTAATAAGATTATAAAACACTATTGATAATTAGGAAGAGGCAGCGGCTTTGATTCTGTCTGGTACTGACGCCCCGGCATCTCTAGATTAAAAAGAGAACACTTTTCGTTTAATAATTTCAGATCAGTACACCCTCCGTGTAAAGAGCTTTATTAAGGAAAAGCTAAGATTTGCCGCGTCGGCTTGAAACGTGTCGTGGGGAGAATCAGAACCGGGACGATCTCTGTAGATTTATGGTGGGAAGAACAGAAATGGGAGAAATCTTTGATCACTTCATTTAGGGCTTTTGTACAATCAGAGGTTTCATTGATAATTAGTTTCTACAAATTAACTTGGGCGAAAAACCTCCCGTCTCTCCGGATCTCAGATCCTCGCTGTCCGTGTGACTAATCTACAGCTGGGGCACCGTGCACCAAAACATAGGAGAACTCCAGCTAGTCGGGGTTTCCCCTCTGTAGGACGGGCTTCCTGCTGGTATAGGCAATCACTCTCTATTTGCCTCTCCCCACGTTCCCTCGCGTCTGTGTAGAGTAAAACGGCTGACCATAGTCAGGGAAGGCCAGGATATCATCCCCCACAGGGCCCACTTCAACTGGTTAAAGGAGTCTTCTACTCTGTTGTCCCATTCCAATGGGGACTCGGGCCCTTAGCCTTCTTGGAAAGGCTCTGCTATCTTGGTGAAGCCCTTGATAAATCCTGGTAGTAGCCTACCAGCCCCAGGAACTGTCGGACCTCTTTGATGGTGGTAGGCCTCGGCCAGTACTTGATTGCAGTGACTTTATCAGGGTCTGGTGCCACACCTTCAGCGCTGACTACGTGTCCTAGGTACTGTACCTTGGGCTTTAGTAAGTGGCACTTGGACGGCTTCACTTTCATGCCAAACGTGGACAATGCTCAATACTTCAGCCAGGTGCTTCAAGGGGTCCTCATGCGTCTTTGAGTAGACTATGACGTCATCTAGGTACAGCAGCACGGTTTCAAAGTTTCTGTGCCCCAACACTCCATCAACCTCTGGAAGTTCCCGGCGCATTACAGAGTCCAAATGGCATGCAGTTGAACTCACAGAGGCCCATCGGTGTGGTGAATACGGTCTTATCTCTGTCATCCTCTGCTATGGGAAGCTGCCAATACCCACTGGTGAGATCTAAGGTGGAAAAATAGTTAGCAGTTCTCAATGCAGCTAATGACTCTTCAATTCTGAGTAATGGGTAAGCATCTTTATGTGTAATGCGATTAACCTGCCTGTAGTCAACACACATTCTCATTGTACCATCTTTCTTCTTTACCAGGACTGGTGGAGCTGCCCAGGGGCTACAACTATCTCTGATCACCCCGGCCTGCTTCATTTCCCATAACATCTCTTTGGTACATTGGTAGTGAGCTGGTGGTACAGGCCGATATCTCTCTTTAATGGGTGGATGGTCACCTGTGGGGATGTGATGTTGTACCCTTTTACCTGCCCAAAGTCTAAAGGATGTTTACTAAAGACCCGCTCATATTCTTGAACTACCCGGTAAACTCCAGCTTTTGGTGTGAAGGGGTGGAGTCAGTGCCTACATGTAACGTCTAGCACCAGTCCTCCAGCTGCCCTTCAGAGCTGTTGCCCTCCGCCTGGTCACATGGGTTCAAGGGTTTCACTGCCATGATGGCATTGTTATTGATCACCTCACCACAGGCTGCGGCACCCGCCATCCCACCCGCCCCCATGAGGAAGGAGACATGGGCTGCCCCAATGCTGCAAGCCAGGCTCCGGGCCCAGGGCATTAGCCACGGCCTCTACCGTGAGCTCCCGGAGCTCAACAAGCCTCTCTCCCCCCCCACCGAAACCAGTGGTGCGGCCCGTCAATGTCTGCTGCTCCCACCTTCCACAGCCGGCACTGGAGGAGGGCATCTGAGCGATAATCCTCTCCTGTGTGCTTGTGTGATACTGTCTGCTGAGCTGTGTATCTAATCTATCCTGTGTGATACTGTCTGCTGAGCTGTGTATCTAATCCTCTCCTGTTTGATACTGTCTGCTGAG
This sequence comes from Allobates femoralis, assembly GCA_033576535.1. Lineage (NCBI taxonomy): Eukaryota > Metazoa > Chordata > Amphibia > Anura > Aromobatidae > Allobates > Allobates femoralis. The sequence goes on along the minus strand of JARQOC010000006.1, from coordinate 8,728,484 downwards.
CTGTGTATCTAATCCTCTCCTGTGTGATACTGTCTGCTGAGCTGTGTATCTAATCCTATCCTGTGTGATACTGTCTGCTGAGCTGTGTATCTAATCCTATCCTGTGTGATACTGTCTGCTGAGCTGTGTATCTAATCCTCTCCTGTGTGATACTGTCTGCTGAGCTGTGTATCTAATCCTATCCTGTGTGATACTGTCTGCTGAGCTGTGTATCTAATCCTCTCCTGTGTGATACTGTCTGCTGAGCTGTGTATCTAATCTATCCTGTGTGATACTGTCTGCTGAGCTGTGTATCTAATCCTCTCCTGTGTGATACTGTCTGCTGAGCTGTGTATCTAATCCTCTCCTGTGTGATACTGTCTGCTGAGCTGTGTATCTAATCCTATACTGTGTGATACTGTCTGCTAAGCTGTGTATCTAATCCTCTCCTGTGTGATACTGTCTGCTGAGCTGTGTATCTAATCCTCTCCTGTTTGATACTGTCTGCTGAGCTGTGTATCTAATCCTCTCCTGTGTGATACTGTCTGCTGAGCTGTGTATCTAATCCTATCCTGTGTGATACTGTCTGCTGAGCTGTGTATCTAATCCTATCCTGTGTGATACTGTCTGCTGAGCTGTGTATCTAATCCTCTCCTGTGTGATACTGTCTGCTGAGCTGTGTATCTAATCCTATCCTGTGTGATACTGTCTGCTGAGCTGTGTATCTAATCCTATCCTGTGTGATACTGTCTGCTGAGCTGTGTATCTAATCCTCTCCTGTGTGATACTGTCTGCTGAGCTGTGTATCTAATCCTATCCTGTGTGATACTGTCTGCTGAGCTGTGTATCTAATCCTCTCCTGTGTGATACTGTCTGCTGAGCTGTGTATCTAATCTATCCTGTGTGATACTGTCTGCTGAGCTGTGTATCTAATCCTCTCCTGTGTGATACTGTCTGCTGAGCTGTGTATCTAATCCTCTCCTGTGTGATACTGTCTGCTGAGCTGTGTATCTAATCCTATACTGTGTGATACTGTCTGCTAAGCTGTGTATCTAATCCTCTCCTGTGTGATACTGTCTGCTGAGCTGTGTATCTAATCCTCTCCTGTTTGATACTGTCTGCTGAGCTGTGTATCTAATCCTCTCCTGTGTGATACTGTCTGCTGAGCTGTGTATCTAATCCTATCCTGTGTGATACTGTCTGCTGAGCTGTGTATCTAATCCTATCCTGTGTGATACTGTCTGCTGAGCTGTGTATCTAATCCTCTCCTGTGTGATACTGTCTGCTGAGCTGTGTATCTAATCCTATCCTGTGTGATACTGTCTGCTGAGCTGTGTATCTAATCCTATCCTGTGTGATACTGTCTGCTGAGCTGTGTATCTAATCCTATCCTGTGTGATACTGTCTGCTGAGCTGTGTATCTAATCCTCTCCTGTGTGATACTGTCTGCTGAGCTGTGTATCTAATCCTCTCCTGTGTGATACTGTCTGCTGAGCTGTGTATCTAATCCTCTCCTGTGTGATACTGTCTGCTGAGCTGTGTATCTAATCCTCTCCTGTGTGATACTGTCTGCTGAGCTGTATCTAATCCTATCCTGTGTGATACTGTATGCTGAGCTGTGTATCTAATCCTATCCTGTGTGATACTGTCTGCTGAGCTGTGTATCTATTCCTCTCCTGTGTGATACAGTCTGCTGAGCTGTGTATCTAATCCTCTCCTGTGTGATACAGTCTGCTGAGCTGTGTATCTAATCCTCTCCTGTGTGATACTGTCTGCTGAGCAGTGTATCTAATCCTATCCTGTGTGATACTGTCTGTTGAGCTGTGTATCTAATCCTCTCCTGTGTGATACTGTCTGCTGAGCCATGTATCTAATCCTATCCTGTGTGATACTGTCTGCTGAGCTGTGTGTCTAATCCTCTCCTGTGTGATACTGTCTGTTGAGCCGTGTATCTAATCCTCTCCTGTGTGATACTGTCTGTTGAGCCGTGTATCTAATCCTCTCCTGTGTGATACAGTCTGCTGAGCTGTGTATCTAATCCTATCCTGTGTGATACTGTCTGCTGAGCTGTGTATCTATTCCTCTCCTGTGTGATACAGTCTGCTGAGCTGTGTATCTAATCCTCTCCTGTGTGATACAGTCTGCTGAGCTGTGTATCTAATCCTCTCCTGTGTGATACTGTCTGCTGAGCAGTGTATCTAATCCTATCCTGTGTGATACTGTCTGTTGAGCTGTGTATCTAATCCTCTCCTGTGTGATACTGTCTGCTGAGCCATGTATCTAATCCTATCCTGTGTGATACTGTCTGCTGAGCTGTGTGTCTAATCCTCTCCTGTGTGATACTGTCTGTTGAGCCGTGTATCTAATCCTCTCCTGTGTGATACTGTCTGCTGAGCCGTGTATCTAATCCTCTCCTGTGTGATACTGTCTGTTGAGCTGTGTATCTAATCCTTTCTAGTGACTGAGTATATTTGTATATTTTGTATCTTTTAGTCTTTGAACTCATGATATAATATTACTCTATTATTATGAATGGTGGGTGGTGATTGGTCGGCACATGGGGTCGCGGTTCCGCACACTTTGGCGCACTCTCTGGACGTTGCCGCTGTTTCCACCTGTCGGTGCGCGGAGGCTTCTGGTTACTTTGCTGTCGCCATCATTTACTGTAACGGCTGATTCCGCCTCCGCACCTGCGAGCGCTGCCTGCCATTATCCTCAGGCGATAAAAGGAACGGGACTTAGAAGATTCTTCTAGTAGAGAACGTTCTGTCAGTGCGGCCCCAGAAATAACCCACGATCCATCCGGCAGAGGGGAGCCGAGCAATCACCCCCATCATCCTACACCGGCAACACAAACAACAACCAGGAACAGGAGCAATATATGAGTGATACAATGTAACGTTATCCCATTAACTGTCATATAGACGGGTTTAAACAAGAGAAAAACTGTGGCACTCCCCAGCATGTAATGTGTACAGGAGCAGAACATGATACATTGTAACAAAAAAGAGACATCTACGCAAAAATGAACATACAGGAACGTGAACTGGCATTATAGCTAAGGAAATATACAGGAGCATCTCAATGTATTAGAAGATCATCAGAAAATGACTTTATTTCAGTAATTCAATACATAAAGTGACCACATCTATTATATAGAGTCATTATACACAGAGGCATCTATGTCATGTGTTTATTTCTGTTAATGTTGATGATTAATGAAACCCCAAAGGTCATTATCTCAGAAAATTAAAGTAGGGAGGATGAAGGGTTAAACACCGCACTGTCGTATTCCACCAGACATCAAAGGGTGAATATATTATTGATTTATTAGTCAACGTGTTCAGCTCTCACAGAAACATGACAATATGACATTGATTTGTCCTGAGGAATAGGCTGGGGAGCCCCGAAATGCGTTGACTAATAAATCAATATTCTATTCACCCTCTGTTGTCTCGTGGAATATGGCAGCGCTGTGCTTAACCCTTCATCCTCCCTACTCTATAGGCACCACGCTGGGGACTGCAGCAGCCGTGATCTGCTGTTATAGTGGTTGTGACTCTCACAACCACACAAGGTGAAGGCTCCGATACCTATTTAGGTCATACGTTATCTCTCAGACCCTTCATCCTCCCTACTTTAATTTTCTGAGATAATGACCTTTGGTTTCATTAATCATCAACATTAACATAAATAAACACATGACATAGATCCCTCTGTGTGTAATGACTCTATATAATAGATGTGTGTATCGAATTACTGAAATAAAGGAACTTTTGATGATCCTCTAATACACTGAGATGCAGCTGTATATAAAAATTGAGACACTTAGCATAAAAATATGACCACTATGGGAGAAAGAAACAAGATACAAAAACAAGGGCACAGTCTGATTGGGGAGGATCAGAATGAACGATTCGACATGTTACATTTTGGAAAGTGTTAATTTTATTTCACAGGTCCTTGGCTTTTAATGTGATAATTTGCATTAATTCTAGATTATGATGAGTTGTAAAATATTACAATGTTATTTCTTTCCTTCAAATTAACTTAATCCTGGAACCTGTTGATCACATTTAGTTACATACACCTGAAGACAGTGTGGGGTTTCCACACCCCAATAACACGTTCTACAGTTAATTAGAGAACCCCATTTCTACTGAATTTCAGCTCTGCCACAATATGACCTGCTTCCATCATTTCAGGATCGTCTAGTCCAGGGACCTCAAACTCCAGGCCCCGCGGGCCACCAACAGTGCAGGTTTTCAGGATTTTCTCCCATTTCTCTCCATCGATTCACTTTTTACTTATCTTCTTCAATTTCTATTATTGAGGTTTTTACATCTTCACTGCTGTTTTCACAATCCTTCCATCTCTTCTGAGTGTAAGAAACTTTGTATAATATGGCCTCTTTCTCCACTTATGAGCCTCTTCTTCCTTTTCCTCTTTCTTTCTAAATTCATCATTTGATCTGAAAAACTGCTAAAACCCAAACAGCTCAGAACTAAGATGACAGCAGCTCACTGAGGGTCAGATTACAGCTGATAATTCAATGTATAAAATATGTGTAGATTACCCTTTGTGCCTCCTCTGCCTTTTCCAAAATGGCATCTGCCACGTTGTTCCTGTCCATGTGTTACTGCTTTCCTGCCTGTATAAACTCCAGTCCATCCTTCAGTCCTACTTGAGTATTTTGCTTGAACCTCTGGCTCCTCTGTGCATCTCATGTTTGTGCTCCATCACCAGCTATTCCGGCTTGGCTTTTCCCAGTGTCTCTGCAGTCTGAAGTCCACCTAATCTCCACCTGCTTCCAGTTGGCCTCGCTGCGTCAAGTTGCTCTGTCTGGAGTTTGTTCCTGCTTCAGGTTCTGCCAGCCTCCCCTGCTTCATGTAAGCCTATTTGTTCTAAAAGTTTTGCTGCGGCCATTCAGTTAAGTTTATATCAGTGCAGTTGCAGAACTCTGGACTGTTCGGTACTTGCATGTTGCTGCTCTGTACTGCATCCAGTTCTGGACTGTGTTCCCAAAGACTGTACCATTTCCAAGCCTTCCTGGGTATGAACTGTTAATTATAGATTATTCTATTGTTGGCCACTACCAGTATGAACTAAAGAGTTTACGGTTATTGGCCACTACCAATGTGAACTATTGTCTATAGACTCTTCCATTATCGACCACTACCTATTGATCTATTGTCTATAGACTCTTCCATTATCTACCAGTGTGAACGTTAATCTAGAGACTTTCCTGCCTGGCTTCACTGTGTTTGAACTTTCATTGTACTGCTTAATCACTCTACTCCTGTTTGCTGTACGTGTACTCAAATACAGACTTACACTTTATACCTTGTCTCAATCGTGTCTTTGCTCCCCACGCCAATAGATTCCTGAGTTATCTGCATTAGTTATTACAATGTGGAGGCTCAATGTGAAAAAACGGGCAGAGACATCCCTACCATTGTAAAAGATAGCAACCAGTCACACCAGTGGATGTCCCCACAGTCCCGTCCCACCCCATAGTCTGATGTCCCCATCTCTCCACCCCCGCACCCAGTATGATGCCTCCACACAAGAATCACACTTTCCTGTCTCCTGATTCTCTGCAGCTGAGCTTGGTCTGTCCTGCCTGACAATGTCATGTGATCTGAAGGTCCTTAGGTCTCTACTAGTCTGGAAGGTGGAGCAGAGATCTGTCCTGCTCCACCGATATATTAATTTGTATCTATGCTATAAGAGTTGGGACTGACCCCTGACCCCTACCTAGTACAGCAGATTCAGGACTTTCCGGCTGGATCAAGGACAGTTAGGAAATATAGGCAAAGAGATACAGTTTGTGCTGAAGCTTTGTAGTAAGTGTTTCATCTCACCCCAGAGCTGTATTCACAGCAACATTACTTAGTACAGAGGGAAACTGCTGAAGCCTACAGGACACAAGTCCAATAATTGCCAGATATAGTTTTCATCCTCAAGACAAATTATACTAAAATGTTTCATGAAATCACAGAAATCTATCACTGTCTCCTGAGAAGTCTCGTCCTTCACAGCTTTCATCATTTCTCCATCCATAGTTGTCTAATTCTATTTTATTAGAAGATTTTCATTGTTACATTTCCAGTCTACAAAATGACTAAGAAACACCTAAGAGCATGAAAACAACTCCATTATCAGTACTCAGAGATATCACTGTGTCCGCTTTGGTGTTACATAGGACTGCAGGTGACATCTACTACATTATCTGTACTCAGAGATATCACTGTGTTAACTGTGGTGTTACATAGGACTGCTGGTGACATCTACTACATTATCTGTACTCAGAGATATCACTGTGTTAACTGTGGTGTTACATAGGACTGCAGGTGACATCTACTACATTATCTGTACTCAGAGATATCACTGTGTTATCTGTGGTGTTACATAGGACTGCAGGTCACATCTACTACATTATCTGTACTCAGAGCTATCACTGTGTTATCTGTGGTGTTACATAGGACTGCAGGTGACATCTACTACATTATCTGTACTCAGAGATATCACTGTGTTATCTGTGGTGTTACATAGGACTGCAGGTGACATCTACTACATTATCTGTACTCAGAGATATCACTGTGTTATCTGTGGTGTTACATAGGACTGCAGGTGACATCTACTACATTATCTGTACTCAGATATATCACTGTGTTATCTGTGGTGTTACATAGGACTGCAGGTGACATCTACTACATTATCTGTACTCAGAGTATCACTGTGTTATCTGTGGTGTTACATAGGACTGCAGGTGACATCTACTACATTATCTGTACTCAAGATATCACTGTGTTATCTGTGGTGTTACATAGGACTGCAGGTGACATTTACTACATTATCTGTACTCAGAGTATTCACTGTGTTATCTGTGGTGTTACATAGGACTGCAGGGTGACATCTACTACATTATCTGTACTCAGAGATATCACTGTGTTATCTGTGGTGTTACATAGGACTGCAGGTGACATCTACTACATTATCTGTACTCAGAGATATCACTGTGTTATCTGTGGTGTTACATGGACTGCAGGTGACATCTACTACATTATCTGTACTCAGAGCTATCACTGTGTTATCTGTGGTGTTACATAGGACTGCAGGTGACATCTACTACATTATCTGTACTCAGAGCTATCACTGTGTTATCTGTGGTGTTACATAGGACTGCAGGTGACATCTACTACATTATCTGTACTCAGAGCTATCACTGTGTTATCTGTGGTGTTACATAGGACTGCAGGTGACATCTACATTATCTGTACTCAGAGATATCACTGTGTTATCTGTGGTGTTACATAGGACTGCAGGTGACATCTACTACATTATCTGTACTCAGAGATATCACTGTGTTATCTGTGGTGTTACATGGACTGCAGGTGACATCTACTACATTATCTGTACTCAGAGTATCACTGTGTTATCTGTGGTGTTACATAGGACTGCAGGTGACATCTACTACATTATCTGTACTCAGAGCTATCACTGTGTTATCTGTGGTGTTACATAGGACTGCAGGTGACATCTACTACATTATCTGTACTCAGATATCACTGTGTTATCTGTGGTGTTACATAGGACTGCAGGTGACATCTACTACATTATCTGTACTCAGGATATCACTGTGTTATCTGTGGTGTTACATAGGACTGCAGGTGACATCTACTACATTATCTGTACTCAGAGATATCACTGTGTTATCTGTGGTGTTACATAGGACTGCAGGTGACATCTACTACATTATCTGTACTCAGGATATCACTGTGTTATCTGTGGTGTTACATGGACTGCAGGTGACATCTACTACATTATCTGTACTCAGAGATATCACTGTGTTATCTGTGGTGTTACATAGGACTGCAGGTGACATCTACTACATTATCTGTACTCAGAGATATCACTGTGTTATCTGTGGTGTTACATAGGACTGCAGGTGACATCTACTACATTATCTGTACTCAGAAAATCACTGTGTATCTATGGTGTTACATTGACTGCAGTGGAATTTACTAATTATCTGTACTCAAGATCTGCGTAATAGAAAAATAATATGCAACGTGCACAAAACGTCAGAATATTCATTGACGTAAGGATAGGCAAGCAGACACAACTGCACCGAAAAAACTGCATAAACGCATGTGTGTGCACAGGACCCTAACTATGGCAACATTTCCATCATTGTAACAACCAGCACTATGTAATAATCTCATTATTTGTGTTGATCTTTAAATGACAGAATGGTTTATTTTCTGCATTTATTATTGAATATAACTTACAATAAGGCTTCATTCACAAGTTGCATTTTTCTGCAGTGTTTTTTCATGAGTTTCATGTAAATTAAAAGCTGCTTTTTACAGTATAACTCCCTAGAGACCGCCATTATCAACACAAGGTCAGATTGCAAAAGCACCAGCATTTCTGTGAACCGTTTTGTAGGGACTCATAAGTGTCAGGACCCTTGACGTCGGGTTATTAGCTTGTGTATTTTGGCCAAAATATCTACCAATACCTCACATTATTATTACTGTAACTAGTTGTAGTCCCCATAATTGCCCCAAATAGTAACTAACTGTTTTTAGCCACAACGAAATAGAATGGGTTAACAAAGTCTTGCTTCTCCCTGCTGAGATACACAGGCTGCAAGTGTAATACAGGGGCTATGTGTGGGCCCACACTCAGGGGCGGACCTACCGTGGTGCAGCTGGTTCAGCTGCACCAGGGCCCCGACTGGCTAGGGGGCCCCTCAAGCCTGCAGGGGGGCCCCCAGCCGACCCCCATGACCCTGTGTCAGAAGAGAGGGGATTAACTGAGGGAAGCTTCTTGCTTTCCTTGGCTGATCCCGCCCCTCCTCTCCTCTGCCGCCCCGGCTGACTGCGCTGCCAGGCCGACAACCACTAGCACCCCCCCTGCTCCTTGCCAACAACTGCTAGCACCCAACTCCTCGCCGACAACCGCTAGCACCCCCCCAACCCCCTTCCCCCGCTGTTCACCATCAGCTGCTGCACCAGGGCCCTCTTGGTACAAGGTCCGCCACTGCACGCACTGTAATACAGGGGCTATGTGTGAGAGCCTGGTGTCATACAGGGGTTATATGTGGGGGCCCCTGGTGTAATACAGGGGGCTATGTGTGGTCTTCTGGTGTTATGCAGGGGCCATGTGTGGGCTACAAGTGTAATACAGGGGCTACCTGTGGGTTTTTAGTGTCATACAGGGGGGGGCTATGTGTGGGCCTCCTGGTGTAATGCAGGGGTTATATGTGGGGGCCCTGGTGTAATACAGGGGGCTATGTGTGGTCTTCTGGTGTTATGCAGGGGCAGTGTGGGCTCCTGGTGTAATACAGGGGCTATGTGTGTGCCCTGGTGTAATACAGGGGGCTATGTGTGGGCTCCTCTTATAATACAGGGGCTATGTGTGGGGACAGGCTGTAATACAGGGCTTATGTGTTGGTTCCTGGTGTAATACAGGGGGACTATGTGTGGGCACAGGCTGTAATGCAGGGCTTATGATGTGGCTCTGGTGTAATGCAGGGGCTTGTGTGGGCTCTGGTGTAATGCAGGGCTGTGTGTGGGCTCTGGTGTAATGCAGGGGCTGTGTGTGGGCTCTGGTGTAATTGGGCAGTGTGGGCCGGTGTAATTAGGTGTGGGCTCGGTGTAATTCAGGGGCCATGGTGTGGGCTCAGGTGTAATTCAGGGGCATGTGTGGGCTCAGGTGTAATTCAGGGGCATGTGTGTGGGACAGGGCTCAATTTACCATGAGGGACACAGAGTATTATTATCATATATGTGCGATTCGGGGACATCTGGGCACAGGAGCGATGACAGAAACACAAGGCAATTATATGTAGAGATAAAGGAGACAATTTAGCTAAAGAAAACATCAACTAGATCAGAGAAGATTGTTATTGAGAATTCTGGTGTAAAAGATGATCAGCAGGAAAATCACAACATGTTTCATGTGAACACGGCCTGTGACATAGGAAAAGTAATATAGTAAGAAAAATATAATACATAATAAAAAATTAACATTGTGACCTGGTGATAAAATAATATGGACAAAGAGAATGATGTAAACTGATGTAATACGTTACTTTCCTGCTGCATTACAAGATCTCATTGTCAATGTAACAATAACATAATAAAGTGATATAACAACAATATAATCACAGAGCGATAGAGTAACAAGGATGAAATAACAGTGCTGTACTATATGGCCACATAGTAACCTGGTAATACAATACCATTGTGATATCATAACATAGTATCATACACATGTAATAAGAGTCATATAACATATAATATCAGTGATATATTAAAGCCAAGTTCACATCTACGTGGACACCAGACGTCAGACGAGGCCTCAATAGAGGCGGAAGAGACGCTCTGGACTCTCTGTGGCCTCTGTCCCTGCACATCCATTGAGTTATATAGAAACCACAGTTTTGTTATATTACCTTTGTATTTGCTTCAAATAAATAGAAAATGTTGATACAGAGTAACAGATGAACTAGTACTAATACAATAAGATAGTGATATTGTTACAGTAATATCTACTCATAACAGTAACATGGTGCAATAATAATACAGAAATCCTGTCGTTATAGCAAGTGGCGCTCAGCTGAAGAGAGAAAAATCATTTCAAAAACAGGGGGGTCCTCATGCAAAATTAAATAATTTTATAGATATTGGGATACACACCTCAATACTGAAGCCGAAAGAATCTATGGACTTATCTGCTATGTTTGCAGCATCTCCAGACTTGTCTCCCGTGGCTTCAGCATCTCCAGACTTGTCTCCCATGGCTTCAGTATCTCCAGACTTGTCTCCCATGGCTTCAGTATCTCCAGACTTGTCTTCCCTGGCTGCAGCATCTCCGGGCTTGTCTTCCCTGGCTACAGCATCTCGGGCTTGTCTCCCTGGCTGCAGCATCTCCAGACTTGTCTTTCCCCTGGCTGCAGCGTCTCCGGGCTTGTCTTCCCTGGCTGCAGCATCTCTGGACTTGTCTCCCCTGGCTGCAGCGTCTCCGGGCGTGTCTTCCCTGGCTGCAGCATCTCTGGACTTGTCTCCCTGGCTGCAGCATCTCCGGGCTTGTCTTCCCTGGCTGCAGCATCTCGCGGCTTGTCTTCCCTGGCTGCAGCACTCCAGACTTGTCTCCCTGGCTGCAGTGTCTCTGGGCTTGTCTTCCCTGGCTGCAGCATCTCCGGCTTGTCTTCCTGGCTGCAACACTCCAGACTTGTCTCCCCTGGCTGCAGCGTCTCCGGGCTTGTCTTCCCTGGCTGCAGCATCTCCGGGCTTGTCTTCCCTGGCTGCAGCATCTACAGACTTGTCTTCACTGGCTGCAGCATCTCCGGGCTTGTCTTCTCTGGCTGCAGCGTCTCCGGCTCGTCTCCCATGACTGCAGCATCTCCTGACTTGTCTTCCCTGGCTGCAGCATCTCCAGAGGACTTGTCTCCCATGGCTGCAGCATCTCCGGGCTTGTCTTCCTTGGCTGCAGCACCTCCAGACTTGTCTCCCCTGGCTGCAGCGTCTCTGGGCTTGTCTTCTCTGGCTGCAGCATCTCCGGGCTTGTCTTCCTGGCTGCAGCATCTACAGACTTGTCTTCACTGGCTGAAGCATCTCCGGGCTTGTCTTCCCTGGCTGCAGGCATCTCCGGACTTGTCTTCCCCTGGCTGCAGCATCTCTGGACTTGTCTCCCTGGCTGCAGCATCTCCGGACTTGTCTTCCCTGGCTGCATCATCAGCAGACTTGTCTCCCCTGGCTGCAGCATCTCCGGGCTTGTCTCCTATGGCTGCAGCATCTCCGGACTTGTCTTCCTGGCTGCAGCATCTCTGGACTTGTCTCCCCTGGCTGCAGCATCTCCAGGACTGGTCTCCCATGGCTGCAGCATCTTCGGACTTGTCTCCCTGGCTGCTAGCATCTCAGACTTGTTCCTGTGGCTGCATCATCTCTGGACTTGTCTTCCCTGGCTGCAGCATCTCCGGACTTGTCTCCTTGGCTGCAGCATCTCCGGGCTTGTTTTCCCTGGCTGCAGCATCTCCGGACTTGTCTCCCTGACTGCAGCATCTCCAGACTTGTGTCCTGTGGCTGCATCATCTCTGGACTTGTCTTCCCTGGCTGCAGCATCTCCGGACTTGTCTCCCTTGGCTGCAGCATCTCCGGACTTGTCTTCCCTGGCTGCAGCATCTCCGGACTTGTGTCTTCCCTGGGTGCAGCATCTCCGGACTTGTCTCCTGTGGCTGCAGCATCTCCGGACTTGTCTCCCATGGCTGCAGCGTCTTCGGACTTGTCTCCCCTGGCTGCAGCATCTCCAGACTTTTGTCCTATGGCTGCATCATCTCTGGACTTGTCTTCCCTGGCTGCAGCATCTCCGGACTTGTCTCCCTTGGCTGCAGCATCTCCGGACTTGTCTTCCCATGACTGCAGCATCTCCAGACTTGTCTTCCCTGGGTGCAGCATCTCCGGACTTGTCTCCCATGACTGCAGCATTCCGGATTTGACTCCTGTGGCTCTAGCGTCTCTGGACTTGTCTTCAATGGCTGCAGTGTCTTTGGACTTGTCTCCATGGAGCACATTGTGGAAACAGTTGGTCGGTGATAATGTGATGCCCCTGTGGACTGGTTGCCACAGTGATTCTGCACCTACTCCATAGGTGAGGTGTCGCCGTTCCCAGATGAGAGGGTCTCAAACCCGAGACACACAGTATTGCATACAACATCATCCCAATTCCAGGCTAGTGGATTCGGGCGGATGCTATTGAGAGGGAGGGCCCCATCTTCTGGTCAGAGGATAGGTTAGTAGTTAGTTGGAGAGAGAGAAAATCGAGGAAGGCGTCCAGAGCAGACGCAGGACTGAGAGAGTCCTAGTAGACACGGGAGACGGGGGATCCGTGTGTCTCGAATCCGGGTCCTGACCTGGGTCGGGTGGAGGGACTGGTTGCCGAGGGGACCAGCCCCGATCTGGTTTGGGTGCTCCAGGCCCCGACCAGGAAAACCGGAGGCCACTGGCTTTGCAGGAGCAGTGGCCACAAAGTGTGGATGGTGGCTAGAACTAGGGCCAAAGGATAAGATGCTACAGCCACCCGACAAGACCCGCAGCCATCAGGGTGGGACCCTGTTCACGAAGGTGCGGGGACAGGCGAGGCGAGAATCCAGCGCAGGGAGCGCAACCTGGGAAGGCCTATGAATGGTGTCTTAGCAGAGCGATCCTTTAATTCCTGGGGACTAACCTGGCTGCACTTTGGAGGAGCCCAGCACCCGGCTAGGTAAACTTGACAGATCAGCAAGTAAAAGTAAACAACGTCACAAACTTGAAGGCCCTCCTCATCACCAACATCCTGACTATTCCATCGGCACTGGGGCTCCGCTCCACCTGTGGGGAGTGAATACCATCCTGGCTGCACCACCATCTTCCCCAGTGGTCTGAAACTGCAGCGTCGGCATCCCTGGCTAAATACCACAGGTGGCGTCACAAACTTTCCCCTGTTAATTACCTCCCTTTACTGCACGCCCAGTGTAACGGAGCCGGATCACTGCCACCGTGATCTCCCCAAAGAACTGACCGGCCCGGGCTTGAGTACCCCACAGCCCTGGTGGGCGTCACAATTATATAGGAGCTGCCAGCATCGGTTCTTGATGACTTTGCACAAGTGCAAGTGAACCTTCCTCAGATAAGCATAAATATCCTAAGGCTAGGGTTCACATCACGTTTTTCAATGAGTTTGAACGCAATGCGTTTTGCAGCTGCATTAATGCAATGAAACGCGTTTGATTGTGTTAACGCTGCCATATACTTCTATTGATAAATGCAATCAAACATAATGCAAAATGTGATTGTGTTTGAACGCATTAGTTTTTCCCCAACTCACAGGGAAGCGTACATCACGTGTTGCGCTTGGAAATAGCGCGAGGTTTCAAACTCCGGAACTTAGATGCCGGCATTTGACCTGCGCTAGGGGTTCCATCACCCATAGGAATGTATTGGCAGGGTTAACACAGCCTTACCTTTACGGTAACACTGCTTAATGCTGCCAGATTCTATCTTTTTAATGGAACCCCCTGAACGGAAACCTACCGCTAGTGTGACTCTAGCCTTACAGTACACAGCTCTATAGACTGTCACTCTCTACCAGTCCTCCATGTGTAGTGTGGGGTCTGTCACTCTCTACCAGTTCTCCATTGTAGTGTGGGGTCTGTCACTCTCTACCAGTCCTCCATGTGTAGTGTGGGGTCTGTGACTCTCTACCTGTCCTCCATGTGTAGTGTGGGGTCTGCGACTCTCTACCTGTCCTCCATGTGTAGTGTGGGGTCTGCGACTCTCTACCTGTCCTCCATGTGTAGTTTGGGGTCTGCGATTCTCTACCTGTCCTCCATGTGTAGTGTGGGGTCTGCAACTCTCTACCTGTCCTCCATGTGTAGTTTGGGGTCTGCGATTCTCTACCTGTCCTCCATGTGTAGTTTGGGGTCTGCGACTTCTCTACCTGTCCTCCATGTGTAGTTGGGGTCTGCGACTCTCTACCAGTTCTCCATGTGTAGTGTGGGGTCTGTCACTCTCTACCAGTCCTCCATGTGTAGTGTGGGGTCTGCGACTCTTACCTGTCCTCCATGTGTAGTATGGGGTCTACGACTCTCTACCTGTCCTCCATGTGTAGTGTGGGGTCTGCAACTCTCTACCTGTCCTCCATGTGTAGTATGGGGTCTACGACTCTCTACCTGTCCTCCATGTGTAGTGTGGGGTCTGCGACTATCTACCTGGCCTCCATGTGTAGTGTGGGATCTGTCACTCTCTACCTGTCCTCCATGTGTAGTGTGGGGTCTGCAATTCTCTACCTGTCCTCCATGTGTAGTTTGGGGTCTGCGATTCTCTACCTGTCCTCCATGTGTAGTGTGGGGTCTGCGACTCTCTACCTGTCCTCCATGTGTAGTGTGGGGTCTGCGACTCTCTACCAGTTCTCCATGTGTAGTGTGGGGTCTGTCACTCTCTACCAGTCCTCCATGTGTAGTGTGGGGTCTGCGACTCTCTACCTGTCCTCCATGTGTAGTATGGGGTCTACGACTCTCTACCTGTCCTCCATGTGTAGTGTGGGGTCTGCAACTCTCTACCTGTCCTCCATGTGTAGTATGGGGTCTACGACTCTCTACCTGTCCTCCATGTGTAGTGTGGGGTCTGCGACTATCTACCTGGCCTCCATGTGTAGTGTGGGATCTGTCACTCTCTACCTGTCCTCCATGTGTAGTGTGGAGGTCTATGACTCTCTACCTGTCCTCCATGTATAGTGTGGAGGTCTATGACTCTCTATCTGTCCTCCATGTGTAGTGTGGGGTCTACGACTCTCTAGCTGTCCTCCATGTGTAGTGTGGGGTCTACGACTCTCTAGCTGTCTTCTTTTTGGGTTCTATAAGTACAGATTTCCATATTGATCCTTAGCTCAGGGCACCTGGGTGATGGGATCACGTAGTGACTATGGTCTGGGGATGGTACCAGACTGACGCAGTGCTGGTTCTGGTTCCAGGAGAGACATATCGGGTTGAACCCCAGCCTGTTTACTCTTCTTTTCCCCTCATTCAGGTCTTGAGTGAAGACATTTTTATTCCTCATCTCGGAGCCGTCCGTCCGCTGATCGCGCAGTAATTACAGCAAATTAGCGAGAGCTTCTTTTATTGGCGGCTCATTGTCCTCGGCTCCTGTGATCTCATCCAGGTTAGATCCGGATCCTGCGTCTCCAGTGCTGGGGACGATGGGGGTTGTGTTCTCCCCGCTTCCATTGTTTTTAATCAGCGCGACACATGTAAGGGCGGCGAGGTGAGGCGCAATTAGGCATTCCTGGCAGCGCGGCGTACGGATGGCGGGTTTGCAGTTCATGTACATTTATATATTCCCCCGGTCGGAACCCTCTCGAGTCTCCGTCTATCGCTTTGATCTTCCGGCTACCGGCTCCGAGTGAAAAATGGCATTTCCTCTTTCGGCTTCGAGAGGGTAAAAATAAGAATAAATACGGTAAGTGACCCCCCATAAATGTTATTGTTGAGCCGGAGATAATAAAAATCAAAAGCCGGGGGTTTCTGCTGCGGTTAATAAATATTTCAGCGCCGCTCGCTGTGTTTATTAAATCCGCCGTCTTTTAATTCATCGTATTCATTTTAATAGGTCAGGACTTGGCTGTGATTTAAATAGACCGCAGAGGAAAGCGCCACGCGCAAACCGTGTAACAATCCGGATTATTATATTTAATTGGCCCGGCTATGACTTGTTTGGTCCGTGCGCTGCCTCTTTCTAGCTCCAGCTTCGCTTGGCCCTTAAACCACCAAGGTTATGACCCCGGCAGCCAAGTAGAATGGCGCGCCTGAGAAGGAGGCCTACAATCCCAGGAACTAGGGGGGGGGGGAAGGAAGCGGCGGCCGGGAGCGAGCTGCAGGCAGTGCAGGGGGCAATAGGGGGGATTTAAATAGCAAGACGAAGCAATCATCAGCCCAAAGCCCCGGACCCCCGAACCGGCACTCCACCGAGATAAAGAGCCGGAGATCCCTCGCCCTCGTAGATAATGATGTTCACAACACATTTAATAATGCAGTTAGTTTGTATCAGATCGCTTCCTTCTTCCGTCACATCAAGGACGGTAATGTCTGTTTGTGTTTAATTCAGTCTTTAGGGACCCGGGAGATTTGTGGCAGTAATTAGGCTAACCTGCTAATCTGTAGGGACCGGATAAAAAAGGTGATTTATGTCTGCGAGAAAAATCGGTAGAAAGAAGAAAACCCACAAAAAAAACTTGAAGGTGAGACTTCGGGAAAGTTTTTGACGTTGACCCTTTCGTTGCCGCCGTTCGGGGTCGTTAATAGGAAGGAGATGAATATGAAGATGGCATTGTGATGGGGGGATAATTGGCCGGCGGAGATGGAAGCGCCGTGATATCCGGTAATGAGAGCTTGTAGGACTTGTGTGTCCAGGAGAAAGATGTTCTGCCCTCATTCACAGGCTCCACTCCGGCGCATAAGAGGCGGCTGTAATGAGCGCCGAGCGAGGTTACCCGGCAGCTTTCCTCTAAAATAAGGCATTCACAGATAATAGGAATCCTGCCGTCGTCCCGGATAGATCGACTTCTTAGGAATTCTATTAAACCATGGATGACAACCAATATGGCTGCCGGAACAAGAAATGGTTAAAGTGACATTTATGGCCGATCCGGTGATCCGGCAGATGTGGATCTCGCCATTGATTTGTGTGAAGGTTCAGGGAATGTGCTGAGCTCATCCCCATACAAGTGAATGGAGAGGGTGACTCACCGTGGCCGGGACTCCGGTTTAGACAGGCAGTAGCTTTCTTCCTCCTTGTCACGGATGGACCGCGCCTGCCGGTAGTGGGGCCCGGTTGAGTGCAGATCAAAAAGAGTTGAAGACGTCTTGCGGGAACAGATTAATGGGTTTTTCGTGACGCCACTTATGAGTATTTCGGTAACTTTACCGACGCTGCGAGGCCTCCGGGGGATGGATAGCAGCAAGATGTTACGCTCCCCACAGGCTGATCAGTGATCCCCGGAGCCAGGAGCTGCTTAAGATGTTGTGCGGCAGCTGCGGTTACCTTGTGTGCAGACGGACGTAGTCATAAGGAAGCACGGACACTGTAAGTCTCTGTAACGGGTCTTTACTGTAACCAGCAGGCAGTACATGGTATACAGTTACGGGTAGTGGACCGGGTGGACTCAGCAGTGATGGTGTCCCTTAGAGATCTGCGGTGTTTCTCCATTCTAGCTAAGTAATTTGCCGTTGTCGCCCAGGAATACCAAGGGAGGCTGCTTCAATGCCCTATCCAAAGTATACGTGATGGATGTTTTGGGGAGCCTTGGGTCCCTTGGTGGGTACACCGTTGGTTAGACGACTGGATTTGGCGGTGGTGGGGTGCTCCTGTAAAGCTGCTCTTCCACGCTTCTGGTTCGCATAGCAGAGCTGAACTGCTGCTAGCTTCGGTACCAGCAAACTGGCTGTATAAGGGCGCGGGGTAGTTTTGGACCCGCATGTTGATGCCCAAGTTCGGTTGGTAATGCACCGGGAGTAGTGGTGCTCAACCGTGGTGAGAGTGAGGAGATGGCCGGTAGAAGGTGGCCAGGGGGCTGCACCGACTGTGCAACCCCCTCTCCTAGGTTGCAGAGCTGGGAGTCTGCAGAGGTCTTCTAAGTTGCTGTTGCTTCTCCAGACCCAAGACTAGAACTCTCTAAGCCTGGACTAAACTTCCACTACACGCTACTCTTGCACTCCGCCCACCAGGACCTTGATTGGCCCTCTATGCTAAGTGAGGCATGCAGAGTATGGCTCTCTAAGTTAACCAGATGACTGCTGGGTCAGAGAATATTGCTGCTGCATTTATGGCTGCAATACCCCTCTGTGACGCACTCATTGCGGGGCGCCACACTCCCCCTTGGTGAAATACGCTTGTCCCCAAGTGTTGCACTACCCAACATTACAGAGGATTTTTGTATTTTATAATAGGTAATAAACATTTTTATTAATAACAGGTAAGTATTTGCTGAGGCGTTGCAAAATAAACAGACACTTTTGCGGACCCGGCGGGCGGTTGGCTGTCCTTAATAAGAGTTCAGGCTGTAGCCGCCAGGTCGCACAGTCAGTGATTAAACAGAGAACAGAGTTATTGAGTGAGTCCAAGCAAAGCAAGTCACTGGCGCGGAGAACGATGGCGCACCAGTATGGCGAACAAACCCATCCAGACAAGCATACCGCTCGTAGGTGATTATATCGCCCCGGTATAGGCCGCGATCGGGATGTCCTCTGGGCAAGTGTGACTCGACTTCCCGGCGCCCCACAAACACCTCTTCATTCAAACCCACCTCCCAAGCGAACTCCCACCCGTTAGACAGATTAAAGGTGGAAATTCTACCTTCACGGCGAAGTTCATCAGGCAGCGGCGGTTGGCGGCGGGCTGCGGCACGGGCCTGCATGTTGGCGCGTTCACGGGCTTGCCACTACTCTCGGCGAAGCTGACGTACAGTTTCGTCGGTACGGCTCAGAGTGTGAATATGACTGGTGGTTTGGTAGGAAGCCTGGGCTTGGCGGACAGTCTGGATCGGCACCCGGTGGAACGGCACGGGGGAAGGTGTCGCTGTTGCACCCGACCAGTGTACCCGAGCTGGCTGCTCGGACGGAGGATCCTCGCTGTCTCCCCAAGCAAAACCGGTGTCAAGATCCTCAGGAATGCTGCGGGTCTCGTCGTCGTCATCTTCCTCTTCTTCCTCGACGACCACATCGGGCTGCTCGATGGTTGGAGATGCTGGAACAGGTTCCTCTGTACAACAGGGCGGTGGTGCTGCAGATCCTTCCTCGGGGACGTCCTGCAGGGCTTCCAGGCTGCCTGCCTCTTCTTCTGTTTCTGCTGGTAGCGGTGTCTGCATCCCGTTGAACGGGTAGACCTCCGGTTCAGGGAAAACACTGGCAAACAGTCTTTAAAGAGGTATTACGACTGTCGATGGGTTCCTCGGCGGGAACCTGGTAGATGTCGGCTTCTTCTAAGGAGCAGGTTACAAGCTCCGGCTCTGGGATCGGTCCGGCTGCAGTTTCAGGCAGTGGACTGGGGTGAGCTGCGGTCTCTACCGGGATGAAACAGTCAATAGGCTCTGGTGAGGATGCAGGGCAAGCGGTAGGCGTTGGAGAGGTCGTAGTGAAACTGGAGATGTCATCCGGGCCTGGATTGGGTGTACCCGGTCGTCTCTGCTGCATCGCGCGATGTAGTCTACGGCCTATGTTCGCGCTCCAGCTACGAATTGTCCACTCGACAGTTTCCATGAGCCTCACCCGGAGGTCTTGCAGAGCTTCTTGCCAAAAGTCGGGGCTGCCATCGATGTTGAGGACAGGACCCGGACCGGGGTGGCCTATGGTTGCTCTGCCCTCAGCTTCCACTTGTTGCATCAAGTCTCGGAGTCTCAAACTGGCCATCGTTGTAGGAAAACCAAACCCGTCCAACCGGTAACCGTTCTGGTAGAGAGCTGGTGAAGAATTGTCTGACACTCCCACTTCCTTCATCACAAAGTATTCACTGATCTCAGAGAGACCAGTCCAAGAAAACACTGCGGGCAGCTGGCTAAAGCGCTCAACACAGTGAATTCCTAGGCGCATTGAATCCTGGGAATTATGAATATGCAAATAAGTCTGTGGAGCCTCGGTTAGGAGTCTCAAACACAGGACTAGCCAGATATCCTTCCAGGGAAGGACCCAGTCAAGGGGTGGCTCCTTGCGGAGACCACCATAACCACCATGTTAAGTGGCCCTTTTAGTCAATATCCAGCTCTTTTACAAGCTTAGAGATATGACAATATGACAATAAAATATGTGTAAGTGGGTTAACAACTGGCTTAGTGATAGGAAACAAAGGGTGGTTATTAATGGAACACACTCAGAATGGGTCACAGTTAACAGTGGGGTACCACAGGGGTCAGTATTGGGCCATACAGATAACAGTGGGGTACCACAGGGGTCAGTGTTGGGCCCGCTTCTATTTAATATATTTATTAATGACCTTGTAGGGGGCATACAGAGTAGAATCTCAATATTTGCAGATGACACTAAACTCTGCAGGGTAATCAATACAGAGGAGGACAATTTTATATTACAGGAGGATTTATGTAAACTAGAAGCTTGGGCTGCTAAATGGCAAATGCGCTTTAATGGGGATAAATGTAAAGTCATGCACTTGGGCAGAGGAAACAAAAGGTATAATTATGTGCTTAATTGTAAAACACTGGGCAAAACTGTCACTGAAAAAGACCTGGGTGTATGGGTAGATGACAAACTCACATTTAGTGGCCAGTGTCAGGCAGCTGCTGCAAAGGCAAATAAAATAATGGGATGCATTAAAAGAGGCATAGATGCTCATGAGGAGAACATAATTCTACCTCTATACAAGTCACTAGTGCGACCACACTTAGAATACTGTGTACAATTCTGGTCTCCGGTGTATAAGAAAGACATAGCTGAACTAGAGCGGGTCCAGAGAAGAGCGACAAAAGTTATTAGAGGACTAAGGGGTCTGCAATACCAAGACAGGTTATTAGAGGACTGAGGGGTCTGCAATACCAAGACAGGTTATTAGAGGACTGAGGGGTCTACAATACCAAGACAGGTTATTAGAGGACTGAGGGGTCTGCAATACCAAGACAGGTTATTAGAGGACTGAGGGGTCTGCAATACCAAGACAGGTTATTAGAGGACTAAGGGGTCTGCAATACCAAGACAGGTTATTAGAGGACTGAGGGGTCTGCAATACCAAGACAGGTTATTAGAGGACTGAGGGGTCTGCAATACCAAGACAGGTTATTAGAGGACTGGGGGGTCTACAATACCAAGACAGGTTATTAGAGGACTGAGGGGTCTGCAATACCAAGACAGGTTATTAGAGGACTGAGGGGTCTGTAATACCAAGACAGGTTATTAGAGGACTGAAGGGTCTGCAATACCAAGACAGGTTATTAGAGGACTGAGGGGTCTGTAATACCAAGACAGGTTATTAAACTTGGGGTTATTTAGCTTGGAAAAACGAAGGCTTAGGGGTGATCTTATAATAATGTATAAATATATGAGGGGACAGTACAGAGACCTTTTTAATGATCTCTTTACTCTTAGGCCTGAGACTGGGACAAGGGGGCGTCCTCTACAGAGACTGGGGCAAGGGGGCGTCCTCTACAGAGACTGGGGCAAGGGGGCGTCCTCTACAGAGACGGGGACAAGGGGGCGTCCTCTACATAGACGGGGACAAGGGGGCGTCCTCTACATAGACGGGGACAAGGGGGCGTCCTCTACATAGACGGGGACAAGGGGGCGTCCTCTACAGAGACGGGGACAAGGGGGCATCCTCTACGTCTGGAGGAAAGAAGGTTTAATCATAATCACAGACGTGGATTCTTTACTGTAAGAGCAGTGAGACTATGGAACTCTCTGCCACATGATGGTGTAATGAGGGAGTCACTACTAACATTTAAGAAGGGCCTGGATGCCTTTCTTGAAAACTATAATATTACCAGTTATATATACTAGATTCTTTGATAGGGCGTTGATCCAGGGATCTAGTCTGATTGCCGTATCTGGAGTCAGGAAGGAATTTTTTCCCCAATGTGGAGCTTAGTGTTGCCACATGGGTTTTTTTTGCCTTCCTCTGGATCAACATGTTAGGCTATGGGGTGCACTAGATGGTCTTAAAGTCTTCCTTCACCCTTAAAAACTATGTTACTATGTTACTATGTTACTATGACAAGGGAATACCAAGACCAGGTATCCATCCACAGACAGCTGTTTCGGGGTGTTGCCCCTCATCAGTGTGGAGTAGGATTCTGGCTAGGTGGAAGCAAGGCCTAGTAGACCAACATCACAAAGTATTCACTGATCTCAGGGAGACCAGTCCAAGAAAACACTGCGGGCAGCTGGCTAAAGTGCTCAACACAGTGAATTCCTAGGCACATTGCCCCCTGGGAATTATGAATATGCAAATCGAGTCTGTGGAGCCTCGGTTAGGAGTCTCAAACACAGGACTAGCCAGATATCCCTCCAGGGAAGGACCCAGTCAAGGGGTGGCTCCTTGCGGAGAGCACCATAACCACCATGTTAAGTGGCCCTTTTAGTCAATATCCAGCTCTTTTACAAGTTAGAGATATGACTGGCTAGTCCTGTGTTTGAGACTCCTAACCGAGGCTCCACAGACTTATTTGCATATTCATAATTCCCAGGGGGCAATGGGCCTAGGAATTCACTGTGTTGAGTGCTTTAGCCGGCTGCCCGCAGTGTTTTCTTGGACTGGTCTCTCCTTTGTGATGTTGGTCTACTAGGCCTTGCTCCCACCTAGCCAGAATCCTACTCCACACTGATGAGGGGCAACACCCCGAAACAGCTGTCTGTGGATGGATACATGGTCTTGGTATTCCCTTGTCATATCTCTAAGCTTGTAAAAGAGCTGAATATTGACTAAAAGGGCCACTTAAAATGGTGGTTATGGTGTTCTCCGCAAGGAGCCACCCCTTGACTGGGTCCTTCCCTGGAGGGATATCTGGCTAGTCCTGTGTTTGAGACTCCTAACCGAGGCTCCACAGACTCTATTTGCATATTCATAATTCCCACTTCCTTGGGGGTTTTTGTAGTCCAAGTGTGGGAAAAAGTCTTTGGGGTCCGCCCCCATGGTTGATTCGAGCAATCAGGGCGGACAAAGAGTTTGGCGCCTTTGTCTTTAGCCCTCCCACGAAGAGGGGCGGTGGCTCACCCCTGGGCTTGCACGTGGCGGATCCTCATGGCGGGAACACCATCTTGGGCGCCATCTTGGCCCAACGGTGAAAAGGTGGGAAAGTTCTTTTAGGGACGAACAAATTGTAGACATTAAAGTCGTTTTAAAGCACATGATACCCGTTGGGTAACGGGCCTGCTCGTATCCTGTTCGAAACGCCATTTTCTGACTCACCGTGGCCGGGACTCCGGTTTAGACAGGCTGTAGCTTTCTTCCTCCTTGTCACGGATGGACCGCGCCTGCCGGTAGTGGGGCTCGGTTGAGTGCAGATCAAAAAGAGTTGAAGACGTCTTGCGGTAACAGATTAAGGGGTTAATTGTTTCGTGACGCCACCTATGAGTAGTTTGGTAACTTTACTGACGCTGCGGAACCTCCGGGGGATGGATAGGAGCAAGATGGAACGCTCCCCACAGGCTGAGCGGTGATCCCCGGAGCCAGGAGCTGCTTAAGATGTTGTGCGGCAGCTGCGGTTACCTTGTGTGCAGATGGACGTAGTCATAAGGAAGCACGGACACAGAAAGTCTCTGTAACGGGTAATTTACTGTAACCAGCAAGCAGTACATGGTATACAGTTAACGGTTAGTGGACTCAGCAGTGATGGTGTTCCTCAGAGATCCGCAGTGTTCCTCCATTCTAGCTAAGTAATTTGCCGTTGTCGCCCAGGAATACCAGGTCGGGTACAGGGAGGCTGCTTCAATGCCCTATCCAAAGTATACGTGATGGATGTTTTGGGGAGCCTTGGGTCCCTTGGTGGGTACACCGCTGGTTAGACGACTGGATTTGGCGGTGGTGGGGTGCTCCTGTAAAGCTGCTCCTCCACGCTTCTGGTTCGCGTAGCAGAGCTGAACTGCTGCTAGCTTCGGTACCAGCAAACCGGCTGTATAAGGGCGCGGGGTAGTTTTGGACCCGCATGTTGATGCCCAAGTTCGGTTGGTAATGCACCGGGAGTAGTGGTGCTCAACCGTGGTGAGAGTGAGGAGATGGCCGGTAGAAGGTGGCCAGGGAGCTGCACCGACTGTGCAACCCCCTCTCCTACGTTGCAGAGCTGGGAGTCTGCAGAGGTCTTCTAAGTTGCTGTTGCTTCTCCAGACCCGAGACTAGAACTCTCTAAGCCTGGACTAAACTTCCACTACACGCTACTCTTGCACTCCGCCCACCAGGACCTTGATTGGCCCTCTATGCTAAGTGAGGCATGCAGAGTATGGATCTCTAAGTTAACCAGATGACTGCTGGGTCAGAGAATATTGCTGCTGCATTTATGGCTGCAATACCCCCCTGTGACGCACTAGTTGCGGGGCGCCACAAGGGCACATTCATGGAGATCTGGACATCGCATTGGTTCCCAATAGGTTGGTGGACAATTTCTGCCTCCAACTGTGTATTTTCTTGAGCTGCAAAGGGCCCTTCTACTGTTCTTGCACAGGGGCCCATTCAGTGGCTCTGATGCGAAGGCTTCAACGGGGAGCAATTATTGCAAATCTTTAATAGCATGACTTTTGGGGCCCCCTAGGCTCCAGGGCCCAGGTACAACTATTGTAGTCTTGCACTTGGGCCCTTTGATGTCTATGGTTGCCAGTGCCTGTAGCCAATCAATGATCTCGATGATCGCGTCCCTGGTGGTTCATCATGTGACTGTTAGCAACCCGGCAGAGATGGACCAACAGTTCTGGAGTATCAAGGTGTGACTATGACTTTCATATATTGTTTACCCCACTGTGAGATGTAACTATTGAGAGTGGAAGCCTTTATAATAAATGATGAGTTAAGAACCTAAGAGTTAGTAGATGGAGTAATCATCTTCTTGTTGGCGCAGGAATGCAACTTCAGAGTCCAAACGCAACTTCATATATTTTGAAACCGGCCCCTGAGGAGCAGTCTCCACCCAATTTGAAAGCAGGGGTGTGGTCACTTGTGAAGTGGGTGTGGTCTGTCTTCAAGAGTTGGGTAAGAGCAAAATGTTGGTGTTAGAGTAAGAAGCTAAAAGATGATGGGAAGGAAAGTAAGATTTAAGGGGGGAACAAGAGGAATAGAGTCAGTGTACGGCTAAGCTACTGCATACTGGATAGGGAGCCTATTTTTGTGTTACCCAACTGTGGCATATTTTATGTTAAAACCTAAGAATTGCTCCTTTTGTGCTTCAAGAGATCAGCCATGTCCCCATTCCTCTTCACTGTCTGGTTGTGTGGCGCCCCACCGGGTAAGCCGCCTCCAGAAGTTCTCCAGGTGCTGGGATGGTGCAGTTGAGTCCAAAGAGCACACACCCAGTACACGACCCTTAGGCCCAGGGACGGTAGATGGACCCTAAGTGAGGACCCATGTTCATATAGGGGGACATGAACTATCAGGGTAGAGGAGAGTCAGTAGAAGGAGACCGGAGGAGTAACAACAGCTGATGAGGAGTGGTAGTGAGGAGTGTAGAGGCGGTGTGGTGCCGACTCCCGTAGGCTGGAGCCTCACCACCTCGCTCGTCCACGGGAGGGAGAGACTGACCGGCGGGGAAAGAGAAGAGCCCTTGGGGTGCAGAAGAGACAGCGATCCCCCATACGCCCGAATCTGACGAGACAGAGGGGTTGGTGGACGACACAGGGACCCGATCCTGAACACGGTGCGGATACTTTGTACCTCAGCCGTAAACCCAGAGGCCCCTGACTTCTAATGGAAGCTGTGGCCAAACACCCGACACATCTTGGGGAAGGTGGCCAAACTAGGGAGTAGTGCCCGGGAGAGGAACCTATTGGCGACCATGACACAAATAAACACCCGTGGCCACCGGTACTTGAGCTCCATGCTGCGGAGAGCATTGAGACCCTGGGGAGCAGAGCAACGATACGCTCGCCTCAGAAGAGAACTACCCCTTATAGTGCCGAGAAAGAGGATAACCATCAGAGACTGAGACACCTAGAGTGGACAGAAAGGGCACCAACCGTGGCTTAACTGCACTAACCCGACCCTGGAGAAAGAGCATACCGGAGACTGGCAGGAGTGTACCCAGCGGCCATGTGTTACACCTGAGTAAAAGTAACGGAACTGCAGCTGTGGTGTGTGAGACTTTTATTAGAAGCGACAATCAGCCACAGAGGCCGCCTGAAACACCGAAGGTACTGTTGACCGAGTGACCAACTGCCAAGGTACGAGCCGGGGGAAACCACTCCATTGCCCTGGGGACCGCACTCCACCTGTGGGGAGCAGAACCATCCCTGAGGCTGTGTAACAGCGGCGGCCGCCCACCACAGGTGGCGTCACATACACCCCTTTATCCCTCAGATTTTCTCTGCCATCATCCCCCGTTTATTAAAATGACACCGCGAGGGGAACGGTACCGGGCCTCGGCCCCCGTCTGTCCCCGTGAAAAGAACCGAAGAGGTGAAGAAGAACAACGAGTAACTGCCCGGTTCCCGAGTCTTTCCCGGACCTGCAGTGGGCGTGTCAACCTGGCGTCACGAACAGGATGCGAGCGGCCCAGAGAGAACGGGTCTTGTGCACCTTAAAGAACTGTGAAAGAACTAGCTCGCTAAAATGACGGTGGGAGAAGAGCAAGCGCCAAGTGCAGGTTAGGGGTGTGTCTAGGCTCTCATCGGGGGAAGGACCTTAGAGAAGGCGCAAAATAGCAGGCCCGCCCCAAATACTAAAGAAAAGCCAAGGGGGCCTGCTATTGAGAGTAGCTGACCCTGCCTAGAGGAGGAGGCAAGGCCCGAAGGGTGAGGCCTTAAGAGCAGAAGGAAAAAGAACCATATGGTGCGAGGAGGAAAGAGGCATCATGACGGACAGCGGTTACGGCACCCGGCGGTCGGACAAAAGAGTGCGAGAGCTCCCACTGTGGATGGCGAGGCTAGAGACTGGGTACAGTTTACCGGACCCGAGAACTTTAATGAGGCTATGAAAGAACTGAGCCAGTTGTTGAGCGCTGCACAGTTGTGGGCCGTGAAGGTATTAAAGCAGTCACAATTGCAGAGAGCAGCACTACGAGTCCTGGTGCTAGAGCCTCCGGTACCACCGATAGCTGCACCAGTGGAAGAGCCTACAGCAGCAGTGCCAGAGCAAGACCCGGCAGCAGCACTAGTGCCGGAGCCACCAAGCTAGAGTCGGGCGGCAACACCAGAGTCGCCAGAACAGTCACCAGCTGCAACACCGGAACCGCCAGACCAAGCACTGCAGACCAAGTACGATGCAGATGGATCGAAGAGCAGTTAGGGCTCAGCAGAGGTCCTAGGAGATGAAGGTGGTGGGGCGCATTGGGCCTCCAGTGAGAGCTTGACGAGGGGAAGCCCAGTTGCAGCCCAGGCGGATAAGCAAGTTCGAGACAGGCAAGACAACAGCTACTGGGCACGGAGGCAGGCCGAGGAAGAAGAGGAGGGACGGCAGTGCCGAGACAGTTGGCAGCTGCAGGAGGAAGCCAACTTGGAGGAGAAAAGGTGCATGAGGCAGACCTTGGTTCCGAACCCGGCGGTGCGGCGCCGTGGGGTAGTGGAGGACTTTCACCTCCGTACTGGCTGGGGGTTTATTAAGGAGTATGGACTGGAGCAGGAGGTGTTCGTCAGTCGACGAGACGTGGAGTCCTATCTCCCAAAGGGACACCCCGGTTGGGACCTCCGCCCTGGCGGGGAGTTTGGCTACATCTGGTGCAAGGGACAGAGGGGCTGGTACGCTTTGCGTGTATACAAGATCCTGCAGCCCCAGGCCCTGTAAGCAGAGCCGGACAAACTTTCCAGGGGAAAGGACGATTTGCAAGCAAGTGGCTCGTACCCCTAAGTGAGAACGGGAAAGTACTGTAAATACTAGTTAGCGTGTTGCAGTGTAAATAATGTGAATAAAGAGTTAGTTAGGTACCGGAGAATGTATAAATGTAAATTATAGCGTGTAAATAGTTAACCCGCCATAAACACTGTGTGCCTAGGCGGAGGACACTGACTAAAAACTGTTTTGAGCCACAGTAGGGGTAATGCTGCTCACAGGACTGTGGACTTTATTTGATGAGCACTTTTTATTTTTGTGATTACTTTGACGGACATTTTATTTTTTGGACTTTGTTATTGTAACGTTTAAGATTCCGTGCCTCCTGAGAGGGAAGAAAAACGGTGATTGTTGCTCTTTGTTATTGTTATTATTCTTAAAAATGAAAAAAACTTTTTTGCTTGTCTGAGGCACCGGGTCGCTCGGGGACGAGCTTATTCTGCCAAGGAGGAATGTGGCGCCCCACCGGGTAAGCCACCACCAGATGTACTGCATTCCCGCTGTTAGGGAGTGTGGTGCCCCTGTTCTCCAGGTTCTGGGATGGTGCAGTTGAGCTCAAAGAGCACACACATAGTACACGACCCTTAGGCCCAGGAATGGTGGGTGGACCCTAAGGGAGGACCTAGGTTCATATAGGGGGACAGGGAAGTGGCAGGGTAGAGGAGAGTCAGTAGAAGGAGACCGGAGGAGTAACACCAGCTGACGAGGAGTGGTAGTCAGGAGTGTAGAGGCGGTATGGTGTCGACTCCCGTGGGCTGGAGCCTCACCACCCCGCTTGCCCACGGGAGGGAGAGACTGACCGGCAGGGAAAGAGAAGAGCCCTTGGAGTCACCCTCCCCAGAGGTTCTGAAGCAGTGGCGGGCGCCCTGGCCGCATACTACAAGTGGCATCACAAATACCCCCTTTATCCACTCAGACTTTCCCTGTCATCATAACCTGTTTATTAAAATGAGACTGCCAGGGTAATGGGACCGGGTCTTAGCCCCGCCTGTCCTCGGGAAAAGAACCGAAAAGAGGTGAAGAAGAACAACAAGTAACCACCCGGTTCCCGAGTCTTCCCCGGCCCTGGAGTGGGTTTGTCAACTGCAGCAGGATCCTCCCCCCACTGCTCTGTCTGTACTAAGAAACAAATATGGTAACCTGTTAAAAAATGTAAAATCTAAAAAAAATGTGCAAATAACAGCAGTATATGCACAGTAATATTCCAAGCTCAGGTACATCACAATATAACCCGAATCACGGACTCTAGAGATTTCAAGCTGTGCAGTCAAGAAGCAGAAGATATCGAGAATCAACGTCACCGGATTTGATTTAAAGTGATGACAGGTGACTGTAGGGGGCAAGAAGAGGACCCCCAAACAGCGGATAAACCAGAGGAGGCCACACACAAGCATGAGGACCCCAAACAGGAGGTGTGCTAGCGGAAGCCACACACAAGCAAGAGGACCCCCAAACTAGGGATGTGCCATAGGAGCCCACACACAAGCAAGAGAACCCCCAAACTAGGGATGTACCAGAGGAGGCCACACGCAAGCAAGAGAACCCCAAACTAGGTATGTACTGGAGGAGGCCACACGCAAGCAAGAGAACCCCCAAACTAGGTATGTACTGGAGGAGGTCACACACAAGCAAGAGAACCCCCAAACTAGGGATGTACCAGAGGAGGCCACACGCAAGCAAGAGGACCCCAAACAGTGGATATGTGGGAGGAGGCCACACACAAGCATGAGGACCCCCAAACAAGGTATATGCCGGAGGAGGCCACACACAAGCAAGAGAACCCCAAACTAGGGATGTACCAGAGGAGGCCACACGCAAGCAAGAGGACCCCAAACAGTGGATATGTGGGAGGAGGCCACACACAAGCATGAGGACCCCCAAACAAGGTATATGCCGGAGGAGGCCACACACAAGCAAGAGAACCCACAAACTAGGTATGTACCAGAGGAGGCCACACACAAGCAAGAGGACCCACAAACTAGGGATGTACCAGAGGAGGCCACACACAAGCAAGAGGACCCCCAAACTAGGTATGTTCAATAGGAGGCCACACACAAGCAAGAGGACCCCCAAACTAGGATGTACCAGAGGAGGCCACACACAAGCATGAGGACCCAAACAGAGGATATGCCCGAGGAGGCCACACACAAGCAAGAGAACCCCCAAACTAGGGATGTGCCGGAGGAGGTCACACACACGGAAGAGGACCCCCAAACTAGGGATGTGCCGGAGGAGGTCACACACACGGAAGAGGACCCCCAAACTAGGGATGTGCCGGAGGAGGTCACACACAAGGAAGAGGACCCCCAAACTAGGTATGTGCCGGAGGAGGTCACACACAAGGAAGAGGACCCCAAACTAGGGATGTGCTGGAGGAGGCCACATACAAGAAAGAGGACCCCAACAGGGATATGACGGAGGAGGTCACACACAAGCATCAGGACCCCTAACAGGGATATGCCAGAGGAGGCCACATACAAGCAAGATAACCCCCAAACTAGGGATGTGCTGTAGGAGGCCACACACAAGCAAGAGGATCCACAAACTAGGGATGTGCTGGAGGAGGCCACACACAAGCAAGAGGACCCCCAAACAGGGGCTGTGCTGGAGGAGGCCACACACAATGCTCTCTACTCCTTCCTGACTGATTGTTCTATAGATTTGGGCTTTGCTTGAGGACTCGAGCCATGACACGACTAGAAGTAGATACAAAAACTGTCAGGAACACCGCTAGAAACCGGTGTCTGGCTATGAATTACGTTTGCAGCAGGTTACAACAGCCAGATGGTCTGTATTAAGAAGAGTCTGACAGATGATACATGATTTGTCAGGAAAATATGAATTATTCTTATTGTTATAGTGTGGCGCCCCTATGGCAAGGTGCCACAGGGAGGTACTGCCCCTCAATTAAAGGTATGATGCCTCTGTAACTGTGGACGTGGGGAAATCTTCAGAGTCTGCACCCCAACACCCATACACAGGCCACTTCAATACAGGGGACTGATATTCAGTAGGTCCCAGGGGGTGGAGCCTAGAGAGCGGGATACGGGGAGTGACAGCACAGTCAGTCAGTTGGTGTGAGGAGAGCGAGGAAGAAGGACGCAGGGGACCCTGCGGCTACACTGGAGGGCGCCTCTTAGGAGAGGGGCGACCCTGAATAAAAAGGGGGTTACTCCAGGACTGGTTGGAGCCAGCTGGGGACCCAGGTGGACACCCGCATACCGGAGCCGAGGTAGATAGACACAAGGTTCAACCCTAACTACAGACCAGCGAGCTGAGAGCCCGACACACACAGGGAGCCGAAGCACCCCTAAAGAAGCCCAACATCAGTCCTCAGCTGGATTCACGACGCCGACAAGTCCGAGACTTTAGGCAACAGACCCCGAGGACTAGAGACTAGACTCAAGAGGGGCAATAGACACAGAGCAAGAGAGTAACAAGATCACGAGCGCCATATTGATGGCATCACTGTCAGACTCTGGAGGAACCTTCCCGATCTGCGGTTACAATACCCGTTAACCCAGAATGTACCCCTGTATCCATCTGGTGCAAGTAAAGAACCGTTTGAGCTGAAGTGGTGTCTGTCCTCTTTTCATTCGGCACCCGGAGGGCTACAGCATCACCGGAGGTGAGGACTACTACCCCCATCATCCACCCCGCTGTCCTGAGGTAAAGCTCCCCTGTGGGGAGCTGTACTACCAAACCTGCATTCCCATCACCTCAGGGCCGGCCGCAGCGCTGGTATCCCTATTACCAGGTACCACAGGTGGCGTCACAGATACCATTTCCCCATCATCTTCAACCCCCCCGCCGCCACTGAGGGTCCAGGGCACGGAACGGGAACTGACCAACCGTGATCCCCCACCGAAGTAACCACCTGTCCCGGTATCCGAGTACGCCCTCCCTGTCGACCGACTCAAACAAGACACAGCAGAGCTAACACACGTCTCCAGCTCCTTTTTGGTCTCTAGAAGCACAATGTCTTTTTTTGCTCCCGCTCTACCTCCCCCTCCCCTATCAGGAATTTATGACCCTGGCCAAGTCATAAAACCTACAGAGCAAATGCTTCTGTTATTTTTTCCTCCAAAATCCACAAATCCACGTGGTAATCTTTTATCTTCAGCTACAAACCATCAATGTCAAATTTAATAATTCACATAAAAGCCACAAATACATAAATCATATTGTTGGGATACTTACGTTTTTTGAAACACACTACCCCCTCTCACATGTCTGGGAATCTATCAGAAATCTGGGAAATGAATTCTGCCCACCAGCACATCACAGACATATCATATTAGATCTCAATAAGAACCTAAAATCACAAGGGAAAACATGATGGAGTTTTGATAACTGTGGAGATGGGCGTCTCTCCAAGATAACAGCCCACCTGTGAGGTCAGCAAAGAGGGAGCTGCTGGTTTTATGGCCTAAATCATAAAACCAAAGTGTCCATTGTGTGCTTCATTCCAGCCCTGTCGAAGGACACAGCACAACTACAGCTGTGAGGCGGAAATCATAACCCGTTTTCAGGGGTGCCTTCCCCCCCTCTAGATCTGCGAGGGTTCAACACTGCCATCTCTTTGGAGTAAAATTGTAAATGAGCTAGTTTCTGTTCTTCTTGGCCTATGAGCGAGCTGACACCTACCTCCCGCAAATTCACGTTACCAAACAGGTTACCTCTGAGATCGGTGGTGGCAGCATAATTTTTGTATTTATGTGATATTGTGGGCCTGAGGGTGGCTGCATCGAGGTAATAACATTCCTGGCAGGAACTGGTGGTATATATACATCCCGTCACATCACGTGCCACAGAAGACGACATAAGTTAGAGCAGCTGCGCTCCTTTGTTTATCCTCTGTCAATACCGTGTTTGGCCAGCAGAATAAGAGGGCGCCAGAGAGCTGCAAGTCCTGACTAAGTTTGTGACATGCTTGCTATCCATGATGGCGCACAGAGACCTAGACAGAAAGGTCCATCCTTGGTGGCATCTCCGCGCCCACCGCCCCTGAGTGACAGGTGTCTCCCGATGCGGCACCATCCAGCATACCTGGGTGATCACACAGCCCGTGTCTGATTTGTGCTATCCACAGGTCGTCGTCAGGGATGATTATCCTGTAAGTGTCAGTAAAAAGTGTCAGTAAAAAGTGTCGTCAAGTCAGAAAAGTGTCAGTTTTGCTGAATTTGGAGAACTCACTTGATACTAATTGTGATCAGATATTTGTAAGAAAACAAGAACATTGTAAACAACAGAAAGTTTGCAAATTTTACTGATAAACGGATTTACATTGGGGATCAATTGTGAAGTATCTGGATAGAAGTGTCATAGGGCGTCCGGACTGTCCAGATTTATAGTCTTCGGTTACCTGTGGAGCGGAGATTCAGATACAGATGAGATACGTCCACCTGATACGGGGAGGGGAGGTTATACATTATTTTGGAGGATTCGGAAGCTTTTAGGGTAATGAGCGGAAAACTTAGAAAGGCCGAGGAAACATTGCAGGCACAGGCTCATTATGGAGAATATTTAGTATCTAAGAAGGCATAAAATGCGCGGGGAGCGAGGCGTCTGCATCGTATGGACGCGGGATATGGTAATGGGGGCATCGGGCATGCAGAAATATGGTGGTGGGGAGAAGTTGTGAATCGTAAGCCGTGTCTGACAGATTATCAGTCACATAACCCTCATCCTCCGCTGTTGCTGTCAGACCCTCTTATCCATCATTTATTTCAAGAGATAAGAAATGAGTAACTGTAGACAAGGCTCCAAATCCTTTTTTTTTAGTCAGTTTTACCCAGTCCAAGACGCTCTCATGTGGTCCACCATATTTAGAGATGTAGATGACAACATTGGGTTTTCTCTGTTCATGTTGGGTTTTCTCTAGTTCACATTGGGTTTGCCTAGATCATGTTGCGTCTTTCCTGATTCACGTTGGGTCTTTCCTAATCACGTTGGGTCTTTCCTAGATCACGATTGGTCTTTCCTAGATCAGTTGGGTTTTCCTTAACTCACGTTGGGTCTTCCTAGATCACATTGAGTCTTTCCTAGATCACTTTGGGTCTTTCCTAGATCACGATGGGTCTTCTCTATATCACTTGGCTTTTCCTTAATCACGTTGGGTTTTCCCTAGTTCACATTGAGTCTTGCCTGGATACTTTGGGTCTTTCCTAGATCACGTTGGGTCTTTCCTAGATCATGTTGGGTCTTTCCTAGATCACGTTGGGTCTTTACTAGAACACGTTGTGTCTTCTCCATATCACGTTGGGTTTTCCTTACTTCACGTTGGGTCTTCCCTAGTTCACATTGAGTCTTGCCTGGATCACTTTGGGTCTTTCCTAGATCACGTTGGGCCTTTCCTCAAACACGATGAGTCTTTCCTAGAACACTTGGGTCTTTCCTCAAACACGTTGGGTCTTTCCTAAATCACTTGGTTTTCTTACTTCACGTTGGGTCTTCCCTACTTCATATTGAGTCTTGCTTGGATCACTTTGGGTCTTTCCTAGATCACGTTGGGTCTTTCTCAAACACGTTGGGTCTTTCCTCAAACACGTTGGGTCTTTCCTAGATCACGATGGGTCTTCCCTATATCACATTGGGTTTTCCTCGACACGTTGGTCTTCCTAGTTCACATTGAGTCTTTCCTGGATACTTTGGGTCTTTCCTAGATCATGTTGGGTCTTTTCTTAGATCACGTTGGGTCTTTCCTAGATCACTGGTCTTTCTAGTCATGTGGTCTTTACTAGAACACGTTGAGTCTTTCCTAGATCACGTTGGGTCTTTCCTAATCACGTTGGATCTTTCCTAGTAACACGTTGTGTTTTCCCATATTCACGTTGGTTTCCTTACTCACGTTGGGTCTTCCCTAGTTCACATTGAGTCTTTTCTAGATCAGTTGGGTCTTTCCTAGATCACTTTGGGTCTTTCTAGATCACGTTGGGCCTTACTAATCACGTTGGGTCTTTCCTAGATCACATTGGGTTTTTCCCTAGTTCACGTTGGGTTTTGCCTAGATCACGTGGGTCTTTTCTAGATCACGATGGGTCTTTTCCTATATCACATTGGGTTTTCTCGAACACGTTGGGTCTTCCTAGTCACTTGGTCTTTCCTGGATAACTTTGGGTCTTTCCTAGATCATGTTGGGTCTTTCTTAGATCACGTTGGGTCTTTCCTAGATCACGTTGGTCTTTCCTTAATTCATGTTGGGTCTTTACTAGACAGTTGAGTCTTTCCTGATCACGTTGGGTCTTTCCTAGATCACGTTGGATCTTTCCTAGAACACGTTGGTCTTCTCCAAAATCACGTTGGGTTTTCCTTACTTCACGTTGGTCTTCTAGTTCACATTGAGTCTTCTAGACACGTTGGGTCTTTCCTAGATCACTTGGGTCTTTCCTAGATCACGTTGGGCCTTTCCTAAATCACGTTGGGTCTTTCCTAGATCACATTGGGTTTTCCCTAGTTCACGTTGGGTTTTGCCTAGATCACGATGGGTCTTTCCTAGATCACGATGGGTTGACTATGGCAAGAAGAAGCACAAGATGGCTTTCCTCCAGGTCCTAGTGAAAGAATGACTCCATACTGGTTGCAGTGAGTTTCAGTAAGGCAGGTATACCCTTAGTTGCAGCTCATGTGAAACCACCCAGAGACCACCAGATGATAAAGCCACCATTTTTCCTTACTTTTTACATGGAGTTGGGGCTCTTCATTCTAATACACCAACAGGCCAATAATGGTTCTCTCCCCTGACCTCAGGGGTGCTGTAAAGACTTGTTTCTTAGTGGGTGGGTGTGCAAACTCATTGGGGTGCAAATGCTGAAAATGGAGTCGTAAACCGATCTCTGCTGTGACTTTAAAAATATTAGGGGCCCAAGTTAAGCTTTAGTTAATATCTTGTTTTCCTTTTTGCCACTTAAAATTCTACATAATACAGTATACAGGACCCTGGCCGGCAGTAGAGGGGTCACTGTGGTGTTTGGGATGATTGAGCACCATGGACACGTGGGGGCAGACACTTCTGAGGCTTCTGTCTCCCTGATGCCCGCTAGCAGACCACCCTTCACTGAAATATCCCGCCGGTTGATACGCCACATTGACATTAGCAGAATGGACCACAGAGGATTAAAGGAGCAACATAGACATATCAGGGGTGGTGTCCATCAACAGGTCATGTTTTCAGGATTTCCTTAGCATTGCACAGGTGATAGTGATAATTGAATCACTTGCACTGGTAATGATTCCAAACCCTTACAATGCTAAGGAAATCTTGAAAACATGACTTGTAGGAGACCTTGAAGGTCTGGAGTTCCCCACCCCTGACTTATATGATGGGGGGCTACTCCCCTGTTTATGGGGATGGGACAGGTACTACTATTTTTATTCCTGCTCTTCTACATTCATGAGATATGGCCCAATCTTCCTTAAGTATGAAACTAGTTTTGTTAGCCAAATGGGCGTGGTCCTCAAGAAGACGCCCACTGAGCAAAGATGAGGATCACACCCACTTGGATAACAAGACCAGATTTCTATATGAAGAGGTCACATCTCCGGAACGGAGAGGAACAAGACAACAACATTCAGGAGAGCGGCGGCTTTTACACCAGGTAAGAAGATGACAAATATTTGGCCCCTCATTCAAGGAGAGTTGGGGCCCCAATACCGCACAGGTAAAGTGCAACCATCAGGGGGTCAGATCATTTGTCGGGGGGGGGGGGGGGACTCTGGACTTGACATTTACATAATATTTTTGGGCATGCTCTCGTAACCTTTCCCGGTGCGCCATCTCTGAAGCCGCGCGGTAGGTGCCAGGTGGCGTCTGCCCCAGATTGACGATTCTCGAGCCTCTAATTAGAGCCAGGACAGATGGTGCGGAGCAAACCTTAATTGGGGGGAGGCCACGGTGCGGCGTCATTGTGCGCACCCACAAGATGCCTCTACACTGACTAAAACTTCATGTCCCCTCGCTGCCAACTCCAAAAAAACTCCTCATTAGATGCCAAAAATATTTTTTCTTTTTTTAATTTGTGCAAAAACTGGCGAGGTGACCGGTCTCCAGAGGAGAAGCTGCAAAACATTCCAAGACTGGGGGCGCAGGAATGAGGCAAAGACCCAGCGGATCCCTGGAAATCTGCACCACATCATATAGACATGTGCAAATTGTGATAAACCATCCAGCGTGATCAATACAGGGGGAGGGAGGCAAAAAACAAGGTAAAGCTCTAACACAGGGACCCCTATTATCTGAACATGATAAATCTGCTCCGTCTCACAACTCCCACTATGAGGACATATACTGTGTGTGGGGGGAATGTACTGTGAGGACATTAACTGTGTGTGGGGGAATGTACTGTGAGGACATAATACTGTGTGCGGGGGGAATGTACTGTGAGGACATATACTGTGTGTGGGGGAATGTACTGTGAGGACAT
This sequence comes from Allobates femoralis, assembly GCA_033576535.1. Lineage (NCBI taxonomy): Eukaryota > Metazoa > Chordata > Amphibia > Anura > Aromobatidae > Allobates > Allobates femoralis. Next base: position 8,691,073 of record JARQOC010000006.1, on the reverse strand, counting down.
CATACTGTGTGTGTGGGGGGAATGTACTGTGAGGACATCATACTGTGTGTGGGGGGAATGTACTGTGAGGACATTATACTGTGTGTGGGGGAATGTACTGTGAGGACATCATACTGTGTGGGGGAATGTACTGTGAGGACATCATACTGTGTGTGGGGGGAATGTACTGTGAGGACATTATACTGTGTGTGGGGGAATGTACTGTGAGGACATCATACTGTGTGTGGGGGGAATGTACTGTGAGGACATCATACTGTGTGTGGGGGGGAATGTACTGTGAGGACATCATACTGTGTGTGGGGGGAATGTACTGTGAGGACATTATACTGTGTGTGGGGGAATGTACTGTGAGTACATCATACTGTGTGTGGGGGGAATGTACTGTGAGGACATCATACTGTGTGGGGGAATGTACTGTGAGGACATCATACTGTGTGTGGGGGAATGTACTGTGAGGACATCATACTGGTGTGGGGGGAATGTACTGTGAGGACATCATACTGTGTGTGGGGGAATGTACTGTGAGGACATCATACTGTGTGTGGGGGAATGTACTGTGAGGACATTATACTGTGTGTGGGGGAATGTACTGTGAGGACATCATACTGTGTGTGGGGGAATGTACTGTGAGGACATCATACTGTGTGTGGGGGAATGTACTGTGAGGACATCATACGTGTGTGGGAATGTACTGTGAGGACATTATACTGTGTGTGGGGGAATGTACTGTGAGGACATCATACTGTGTGTGGGGGGAATGTACTGTGAGGACATAATACTGTGTGTGGGGGAATGTACTGTGAGGACATTATACTGTGTGTGGGGGAATGTACTGTGAGGACATCATACTGTGTGGGGGGAATGTACTGTGAGGACATCATACTGTGTGTGGGGGAATGTACTGTGAGGACATCATACTGTGTGGGGGGAATGTACTGTGAGGACATTATACTGTGTGTGGGGGGAATGTACTGTGAGGACATCATACTGTGTGTGGGGGAATGTACTGTGAGGACATCATACTGTGTGTGGGGGAATGTACTGTGAGGACATCATACTGTGTGTGGGGGAATGTACTCGTGGGGGACATCATACTGTGTGTGGGGGAATGTACTGTGAGGACATTATACTGTGTGTGGGGGGAATGTACTGTGAGGACATCATACTGTGTGTGGGGGGAATGTACTGTGAGGACATCATACTGTGTGTGGGGGAATGTACTGTGAGGACATCATACTGTGTGTGGGGGAATGTACTGTGAGGACATCATACTGTGTGTGGGGGAATGTACTGTGAGGACATCATACTGTGTGTGGGGGAATGTACTGTGAGGACATCATACTGTGTGTGGGGGAATGTATGTGAGGACATCATACTGTGTTTTGGGGGAATGTACTGTGAGGACATCATACTGTGTGTGGGGGAATGTACTGTGAGGACATCATACTGTGTGTGGGGAATGTACTGTGAGGACATCATACTGTGTGTGGGGGAATGTATTGTGAGGACATCATACTGTGTGTTGGGGAATGTACTGTGAGGACATCATACTGTGTGTGGGGGAATTACTGTGAGGACATCATACTGTGTGTGGGGGAATGTACTGTGAGGACATCATACTGTGTGTGGGGGGAATGTATGTGAGGACATCATACTGTGTGTGGGGGAATGTACTGTGAGGACATCATACTGTGTGTGGGGGGAATGTACTGTGAGGACATCATACTGTGTGTGGGGGAATGTACTGTGAGGACATTATACTGTGTGGGGGAATGTACTGTGAGGACATCATACTGTGTGTGGGGGAATGTACTGTGAGGACATTATACTGTGTGTGGGGGAATGTACTGTGAGGACATCATACTGTGTGTGGGGAATGTACTGTGAGGACATCATACTGTGTGTGGGGGAATGTACTGTGAGGACATCATACTGTGTGTGGGGGGAATGTACTGTGAGGACATCATACTGTGTGTGGGGGAATGTACTGTGAGGACATCATACTGTGTGTGTGGGGAATGTACTGTGAGGACATTATACTGTGTGTGGGGGAATGTACTGTGAGGACATCATACTTTGTGTGGGGGAATGTACTGTGAGGACATCATACTGTGTGTGGGGGGAATGTACTGTGAGGACATTATACTGTGTGTGGGGGAATGTACTGTGAGGACATCATACTGTGTGTGGGGGAATGTACTGTGAGGACATCATACTGTGTGTGGGGGAATGTACTGTGAGGACATCATACTGTGTGTGGGTACACTAATTGATTTTACGAGAATATTTGTGTGGTCACATTATAGGATTAGATACAGCAGCTCTGATTACGCAAGATGTATTACAAACACCTAAAATGGAATTATGGTATATACACAGCTCAGCAGACAGTATCACACAGGATAGGATTAGATACACAGCTCAGCAGACAGTATCACACAGAAGAGGATTAGATACACAGCTCAGCAGACAGTATCACACAGGATAGGATTAGATACACAGCACAGCAGACAGTATCACACAGAAGAGGATTAGATACACAGCTCAGCAGACAGTATCACACAGGATAGGATTAGATACACAGCACAAGCAGACAGTATCACACAGAAGAGGATTAGATACACAGCTCAGCAGACAGTATCACACAGGATAGGATTAGATACACAGCTCAGCAGACAGTATCACACAGGACAGGATTAGATACACAGCTCAGCAGACAGTATCACACAGGATAGGATTAGATACACAGCTCAGCAGACAGTATCACACAGGATAAGATTAGATACACAGGACGGGGCTGCAGTATCCGGGGGGGGTCGATGTTGGAGGACGGGGCTACACCATCTGGGGGGGTCGATGTGGAGGACGGGGCCGCATCATCGGGGGGGGGGGTCGATGTCAGAGGACGGGGACGCACCATCCGGGGGGGTCTATGTCAGAGGACGGGGCCACACCATTCCTGGAGGTTGATATTGGAGGACGGGGCCGCACCATTCGGGGGGGTCGATGTCAGAGGACGGGGCTGCATCATCCGGGGGGTTGATTTCGGAGGACGGGGCCGCACCATCTGGGGGGGGGGGGCGATGTCGGAGGACAGGGCCGCACCATCTGGGGGGGGCGATGTCGGAGGACGGGGCCGCACCATCCGGGGGGGTCGATGTCGGAGGACTGGGCCGCACCATCCGGGGGGGTCGATGTCGGAGGACGGGGCCGCATCATCCGGGGGGTCGATGTCAGAGGATGGGGCCGCACCATCCGGGGGGGTCGATGTCGGAGGACGGGGCCGCACCATCCGAGGGGGTCGATATTGGAGGACGGGGCCGCACCATTCGGGGTAGTCAATGTCAGAGGACGGGGCCACACCATTCCGGGGGATCGATATTGGAGGACGGGGCCGCACCATTCGGGGTAGTCAATGTCAGAGGACGGGGCCACACCATTCCGGGGGATCGATGTCGGAGGACGGGGCCGCACCATCTGGGGGGGGGTCGATGTCAGAGGACGGGGCCGCACCATCCGGGGGGGTCGATGTCGGAGGACTGGGCCGCACCATCCGGGGGGGTCGATGTCGGAGGACGGGGCCGCATCATCCGGGGGGTCGATGTCAGAGGATGGGGCCGCACCATCCGGGGGGGTCGATATCAGAGGACGGGGCCACACCATTCCGGGGGATCGATATTGGAGGACGGGGCCGCACCATCTGGGGGGGGTCGATGTCAGAGGACGGGGCCGCACCATCTGGGGGGGTCGATGTCAGAGGACGGGGCCGCACCATCCGGGGGTTGATATTGGAGGACGGTGCCGCACCATTCGGGGTTGTCGATGTCAGACAACGGGGCCGCACCATTCCGGGGGGATCGATATTGGAGGACGGGGCCGCACCATCAGGGGTGTCGATGTCGGAGGACGGGGCCGCACCATCCGGGGGGGTTGATGTCAGAGGACGGGGCCGCACCATCCGGGGGGGTTGATGTCAGAGGACGGGGCCGCACCATCCGGGGGGGATCAATCTCCTGCGCTTGTTCTCACAATGCTTTTAAACCTTGAGGAAGCTCCAATTTTCCGGCAGATCAAAGCTCGGCCCCGGCGCAGCGGCAATCATCTGCAATTTGAAAATTATTGAAACCTTTTAGGAAGTTGTATGTGGATTTGATGTGTGTTTTTTTATTTGATGTGCCGTCTCTCATCTCCGTGTAGTGCCAGGACCGTTTACATCCATCTCCTCCGGTCTGTGGCTACCGCGCGGCGGTGATGGGCCTCACCGCACAATGGAGACGCCGCGCTTTGTTTGGCGAGCAATTAGCGGGGTCCTCCACTTGTATGGATAAAGCTCCTGACGAGAGTCTAGTGGGGGCCGCTCTTCACAAACACAAAGGTTAAAGAAGAGTTAGGTACAAGGAACACACAAGGTGCGGCGTACAGGGGACGAGACATGGCGAGGACTGAGGGGGGGACGCTCATTCATTTGGGTTTGTGGAAGAGAGAGGTACAAATACCTCCGGAACGGGGCCCAAATCACCAGTGAGAACGGGAGGATGTGTGCAAAATCTCTGACACCCAGTGACTGTACTGCCAATATACACATGGATACTTTATAGCCTTCACGTTGTAACATATCGTTCATTTGCTTTGATACAATGCGGTCATTTTAGCTCAGGGGTTGTGTATTGCTAATATAAAATGTGGTTATTTAGATCCACACACTATATTTGACACTGGGACACTGGTACGCTCATTTACACCACAGAGCCTTGTGTTATCTGTTTACAGGTAGACAATATTTATTGTATTTTGTTTATTTCTATCCTGATTTGTGACCACCGTGATATTTGCTTTGAATATACAAAAACTGCCAATGCGGATATTGTAACAAACCTTGTTTACAAATAACGTGTTGAAATCATCGACGAGAAATACACACATCATTGTCTGAATATATATGATTACCAATAACTGGCCACTTCTGGATCACTGATGAGTCACATTTGTAAACATTGACCTGTCTTATGCTTCTATTGTATAAGCCCTATATAAATTGATACTAGAAACATGACAAAGACAGAAGTGATCCGGTGCAGACCTCTCAGGAGTTCTCTGTCAATTATTATCAGACAGATGATGTTAACTCCTTGATGAAGAAGTAACTTTGTAGACCTGGACGGTGTTCATCTCCCTGGGAACTCGGTCGATCGTTGTGGCTTCTCCAATGTTGAAAACAGATGATGTATTCATAACTCCGTGGTGTGTGATGTAGGTAAATACAACACCTTTGTATACTGTTTCTTTAATTTTGTGTTCTATATTAACTTTTTTTAATAAAATTACTTGATTCATATGTGAGCCTGGCCTCCTTAGACAGACTTATCTGTGTCCTCCTACAGACTCCTCCGTCCTCCTTCTTTTTCTGAATATCCCTATCATTGGACCCTAGTAGAAGGGCCCATGGCGGGGTGAGTCTTGTCTATCTTAGGGTGTTCTGTCTCTTTAGCAGCCTCAGCTCTGCAGTCTCCTCGCAGCTTTCCTGGGTGTTTGGGGGCGGATCCTCCTCTTTGAGTGACAGTTCTGGTGAGCAGCTTCATTCTGCTACATATGTATCGTATAGTCTGACTGTGTTGGTTTCTGCCAGAAATATATGGGAAGCAAGGTGTGCCACAGTCCGCATCTGCTGTGTCTACAAAATCACCTGGGATGCAAGATGTAGTAAGCAGTATGCTTCTTTATTCCTTCCTACACGTTTCGGCGCCCTTCCTGGCACCTTCCCAGGGATATCTGTGTTGGTTCTGAGTCTTCTCTGCTCTCAATGTATTTACATATAGAGATAATTGGGCATTAGATCAATCACAAGGCTCCTGGCAGCAAGTGGCAAGGAAGGAAACTGCAGATGCTGGAGAAATGTGATTCTACAGGACCATCAATAGCTCGTCAGCTGGGAGGGAAGGGACGTGAGCACATAAATGCTGTATAGAAATCAATGTACTGGAAAGAGCAAGCTGGACTATTAGGAGTTACCTTCCCTTCAGGAATATAACAACTGCAAACACTCGACTCGGGGTCGAGCGTACACTATATAAGATAAAAGCTCTCACAGTGGGAGAATGTGTACACTATGTAAGATAAAAGCTCTCACAGTGGGAGAATGTGTACACTATGTAAGATAAAAGCTCTCACAGTGGGAGAATGTGTACACTATGTAAGATAAAAGCTCTCACAGTGGGAGAATGTGTACACTATGTTAGATAAAAGCTCTCACAGTGGGAGATTGTGTACACTATGTAAGATAAAAGCTCTCACAGTGGGAGAATGTGTACACTATGTAAGATAAAAGCTCTCACAGTGGGAGAATGTGTACACTATGTAAGATAAAAGCTCTCACAGTGGAAGAATGTGTATACTATGTAAGATAAAAAAGCTCCCACAGTGGGAGAATGTGTACACTATGTAAGATAAAAGCTCTCACAGTGGGAGAATGTGTACACTATGTAAGATAAAAGCTCTCACAGTGGGAGAATGTGTACACTATATAAGATAAAAGCTCTCACAGTGGGAGAATGTGTACACTAAATAAGATAAAAGCTCTCACAGTGGAAGAATGTGTATACTATGTAAGATAAAAAAGCTCCCACAGTGGGAGAATGTGTACACTATGTAAGATAAAAAAGCTCCCACAGTGGGAGAATGTGTACACTATGTAAGATAAAAGCTTCACAGTGGGAGAATGTGTACACTATGTAAGATAAAAGCTCTCACAGTGGGAGAATGTGTACACTATGTAAGATAAAAGCTCTCACAGTGGGAGAATGTGTACACTATGTAAGATAAAAGCTCTCACAGTGGGAGATTGTGTACACTATGTAAGATAAAAGCTCTCACAGCGGTAGAATGTGTACACTATGTAAGATAAAAGCTCTCACAGCGGGAGAATGTGTACACTATGTAAGATAAAAGCTCTCACAGTGGGAGAATGTGTACACTATGTAAGATAAAAGCTCTCACAATGGGATAATGTGTACACTATGTAAGATAAATGTTCTCACAGTGGGAGATTGTGTATACTATGTAAGATAAAAGCTCTCACAGTGGGATAATGTGTACACTATGTAAGATAAAGGCTCTCACAGTGGTAGATTGTGTACACTATGTAAGATAAAAGCTCTCACAGTGGGATAATGTGTACACTATGTAAGATAAAAAGCTCTCACAGTGGGAGAATGTGTACAATATGTAAGATAAATGTTCTCACAGTGGGATAATGTGTACACTATGTAAGATAAAGGCTCTCACAGTGGTAGATTGTGTACACTATGTAAGATAAAAGCTCTCACAGTGGGATAATGTGTACACTATGTAAGATAAAAAGCTCTCACAGTGGGAGAATGTGTACACTTTGTAAGATAAAAGCTCTCACAGTGGGATAATGTGTACACTATGTAAGATAAAGGCTCTCACAGTGGGATAATGTGTACACTATGTAAGATAAAGGCTCTCACAGTGGGAGAATGTGTACACTATGTAAGATAAAGGCTCTCACAGTGGTAGATTGTGTACACTATGTAAGATAAAAGCTGTCACAGTGGGATAATGTGTACAATATGTAAGATAAAAGCTCTCACAGTGGGAGAATGTGTACACTATGTAAGATAAAAGCTCTCACAGTGGGAGAATGTGTACACTATGTAAGATAAAAAAGCTCCCACAGAGGGAGAATGTGTACACTATGTAAGATGAAAGCTCTCACAGCGGGAGAATGTGTACACTATGTAAGATAAAAAGCTCTCACAGTGGGAGAATGTGTACACTATGTAAGATAAAAGCTCTCACAGCGGGAGAATGTGTACACTATGTAAGATTAAAGCTCTCACAGTGGGAGAATGTGTACACTATGTAAGATAAAAGCTCTCACAGCGGGAGAATGTGTACACTATGTAAGATAAAAAAGCTCCCACAGAGGGAGAATGTGTACACTATGTAAGATGAAAGCTCTCAAAGCGGGAGAATGTGTACACTATGTAAGATAAAAGCTCTCACAGTGGGAGAATGTGTACACTATGTGAGATAAAAGCTCTCACAGTGGGAGAATGTGTACACTATGCAAGATAAAAGCTCTCACAGCGGGAGAATGTGTACACTATGTAAGATAAAAGCTCTCACAGTGGGATAATGTGTACACTATGTAAGATAAAAAGCTCTCACAGTGGGAGAATGTGTACAATATGTAAGATAAATGTTCTCACAGTGGGATAATGTGTACACTATGTAAGATAAAGGCTCTCACAGTGGTAGATTGTGTACACTATGTAAGATAAAAGCTCTCACAGTGGGATAATGTGTACACTATGTAAGATAAAAAGCTCTCACAGTGGGAGAATGTGTACACTTTGTAAGATAAAAGCTCTCACAGTGGGATAATGTGTACACTATGTAAGATAAAGGCTCTCACAGTGGGAGAATGTGTACACTATGTAAGATAAAGGCTCTCACAGTGGTAGATTGTGTACACTATGTAAAATAAAAGCTGTCACAGTGGGATAATGTGTACAATATGTAAGATAAAAGCTCTCACAGTGGGAGAATGTGTACACTATGTAAGATAAAAGCTCTCACAGTGGGAGAATGTGTACACTATGTAAGATAAAAAAGCTCCCACAGAGGGAGAATGTGTACACTATGTAAGATGAAAGCTCTCACAGCGGGAGAATGTGTACACTATGTAAGATAAAAAGCTCTCACAGTGGGAGAATGTGTACACTATGTAAGATAAAAGCTCTCACAGCGGGAGAATGTGTACACTATGTAAGATTAAAGCTCTCACAGTGGGAGAATGTGTACACTATGTAAGATAAAAGCTCTCACAGCGGGAGAATGTGTACACTATGTAAGATAAAAAGCTCCCACAGAGGGAGAATGTGTACACTATGTAAGATAAAGCTCTCAAAGCGGGAGAATGTGTACACTATGTAAGATAAAAGCTCTCACAGTGGAGAATGTGTACACTATTGAGATAAAAGCTCTCACAGTGGGAGAATGTGTACACTATGCAAGATAAAAGCTCTCACAGGGGAGAATGTGTACACTATGTAAGATAAAAGCTCACAGTGGGAAATGTGTACACTATGAAGATAAAAGCTCCACAGTGGAGAATGTGTACACTATGTAGATAAAGGCTCTCACAGGGAGAATGTGTACACTATGTAAAAAAGCTCTCACAGTGGGAGAATGTGTACACTATGTAAGAAAAAGCTCTCACAGTGGAGAATGTGTACACTATGTAAGATAAAGCTCTCACAGCGGGAGAATGTGTACACTATGTAAGATAAAAGCTCTCACAGGGGAGAATGGTACACTATGTAAATAAAAGCTCTCACAGTGGGAGAATGTGTACACTATGTAAGATAAAAGCTCTCACAGCGGGAGAATGTGTACACTATGTAAGATAAAAGCTCTCACAGTGGGGAATGTGTACACTATGTAAGATAAAAGCTCCACAGTGGGAGAATGTCACACTATGTAAGATAAAAGCTCTCACAGTGGGAGAATGTGTACACTATGTAAGATAAAAGCTCTCACAGTGGAGAATGTGTACACTATGTAAGATAAAAGCTCTCACAGTGGAGAATGTGTACACTATGAAGATAAAAGCTCTCACAGTGGAGAATGTGTACACTATGTAAGATAAAAGCTCTCACAGTGGAGAATGTGTACACTATGTAAGATAAAAGCTCTCAAGTGGAGAATGTGTACACTATGTAAGATAAAAGCTCTACAGTGGGAGAATGTGTACACTATGTAAGATAAAAGCTCTCACAGGGGAGAATGTGTACACTATGTAAGATAAAAGTCTACACTGGGAAATGTGTACACTATGTAAGATAAAAGCTCTCACAGTGGAGAATGTGTACACTATGAAGATAAAAGCTCTCACAGCGGGAGAATGTGTACACTATGAAGATAAAGCTCTCACAGTGGGAGAATGTGTACACTATGTAGATAAAGCTCTCACAGCGGGAGAATTGTACACTATGTAGTAAAAGCTCTCACAGTGGGAGAATGTGTACACTATGAAGATAAAGCTCTCACAGGGGAGAATGTTACCTATGTAGATAAAGCTCACAGGAGAATGTGTACACTATGTAATAAAGCTCTCACAGTGGTAGAATGTGTACACTATGTAAGATAAAAGCTCCACAGTGGGAGAATGTGTACACTATGTAAGATAAAAGCTCCACAGGGAGAATGTGTCACTATGTAAGATAAAAGCTCCACAGTGGGGAATGTGTACACTATGTAAGATAAAAGCTCTCACAGTGGAGAATGTGTACACTATGAAATAAAGCTCTCACAGTGGGAGAATGTGTACACTATGTAAGATAAAAGCTCTCACAGTGGGAGAATGTGTACACTATGTAAGATAAAAGTCTCACAGCGGAGAATGTGTACACTATGAAGATAAAAGCTCTCACAGTGGGAGAATGTGTACACTATGTAAGATAAAAGCTCTCACAGTGGAGATGTGTACACTATGTAAGATAAAAGCTCTCACATGGAGAATGTGTACACTATGAAGATAAAAGTCTCACAGTGGGAGAATGTGACACTATGTAAGATAAAGCTCTCACAGTGGAGAATGTGTACACTATGTAAGATAAAGCTCTCACAGGGAGAATGTGTACACTATGTAAGATAAAAGCTCTCACAGTGGGAATTGTTACACTATGTAAGATAAAAGCTCTCACAGTGGGAAAATGTGTACACTATGTAAGATAAAAGCTCTCACAGTGGAGAATGTGTACACTATGTAAGATAAAAGCTCTCACAGGGAGAATGTTACACTATTAGATAAAAGCTCTCACAGTGGAAATTGCACTATGTAAGATAAAAGCTCTCACAGGGGAGAATGTGTAACTATGTTAATAAGCTTCACAGTGGAGATGTTACACTATGTAATAAGCTCCACAGGGAGAATGTGTACACTATGTAAGATAAAGCTCACATGGGAGATGTGTACACATGTAAAAAAGCTCCACAGGGAGAATGTGTACACTATGTAAGATAAAGCTCTCACAGTGAAATGTGTAACTAGTAATAAAGGCTCTCACAGGGGAGAATGTGTAAACTAGTAAAATAAAGCTCTCACAGTGGGAGAATGTGTACACTATGTAAATAAGTCTCACAGCGGAATGTGTAACTATGTAAGATAAAAGCTTCACAGTGGGAGATGTGTACACTATGTAAGATAAAGCTCTCACAGGGAGAATGTGTACACTATGCAAGATAAAAGCTCTACATGGAGAATTGTACACTATGAGAAAAGCTCACAGTGGAGAATGTGTACACTATGTAAGATAAAGCTCTCACAGGGAGAATGTGTACACTATGAAGATAAAAGCTCTCACATGGAGAATGTGTACACTATGTAGATAAAAGCTCTCACAGTGGAGAATGTGTACACTATGTAAGATAAAAGCTCACAGTGGGAAATGTGTACACTATGTAAGATAAAAGCTCTCACAGTGGAGAATGTGTACACTATGAAGATAAAAGCTCTCACAGTGGAGAATGGTACACTATGAGATAAAAGCTCTCACAGGGAGAATGTGTACACTATGTAAGATAAAAGCTCTCACAGTGGGAGATTGTGTACACTATGTAAGATAAAAGCTCTCACAGTGGGAGAATGTGTACACTATGCAAGATAAAAGCTCTCACAGTGGGAGAATGTGTACACTATGCAAGATAAAAGCTCTCACAGTGGGAGAATGTGTACACTATGCAAGATAAAAGCTCTCACAGCAGGAGAATGTGTACACTATGTAAGATAAAAGCTCTCACAGTGGGAGAATGTGTACACTATGTAAGATAAAAGCTCTCACAGTAGGAGAATGATGGAAGATAGAAAAAGTAAGTCAATTGCAAACTTGCTTATTTTCAAACTAAGTAAAGCAATTTAATACCAAGATCATTTTCTTTAATGTTTGGAGGCGCGTTATTGCCCTCATGACCTTGTGACGGAGGCGCTATGACCTGGTTCGGGAGGTTAGTAGTGTGCTGGTGTCAGGCAGCTGTTGAAAGCAGCTTCATTTTTATCTTATTATATCACTGACAGATTTTGGCCTTGATGTGAATGAGCGCAGCCTTTACCATGGAGGCCGGAGCGCTCCGTCAATGGCGGATGGTGGAGGGCGCCGCTATTTTTGGGGATGTGAGTCGCCATCTCTGAAGACGAGTGATGTCTGGAGCGGATCCTCCACTCGGCTCATCTCCAATAGTTCTGCTTGTAGCAGGAATGACAGCAGATCAGCGCTGTCACCCGGCAGCTCCCGGCGCTCCTCTGTCCTCCCCGGAGGGAATTCTTGGCCCCGACGTGACGACGATGGGGAACACAATCCAGACAAGATCCAAACCATTAAAAGTATTTTGTACGACACGAATAAAGTTTGTGCTGATTGATTATGCATTAAGGGCTATAAATGTGGGTCATCGAGGAAAGTATGTAACACTGCGACTACAGAGGGCCCGGAACTGCTCCAATTACCGGCGGCACGCCGCTTAAAGGGGAAGCGTCACTATTACACGACTCACACAAATGTATCAGGCAGCAGATCGGATCCACAGTACCCCGTCACTGCGGGTGATGATCTGTTATGGGGGATCTGTGGGTGACGCTCTGTTATGGGGGATCTGTGGGTGACGCTCTGTTATGGGGGATCTGTGGATGACGCTCTGTTATGGGGGATCTGTGGATGACGCTCTGTTATGGGGGGTCTGTGGATGACGCTCTGTTATGGAGGACCTGTGGATGACGCTCTGTTATGGGGGATCTGTGGATGACGCTCTGTTATGGAGGATCTGTGGATGACGCCATGTTATGGGGGATCTGTGGGTGACGCTCTGTTATGGAGGATCTGTGGAGGACGCTCTGTTATGGGGGATCTGTGGATGACGCTCTGTTATGGGGGATCTGTGGGTGACGCTCTGTTATGGGGGATCTGTGGATGACGCTCTGTTATGGGGGATCTGTGGATGACGCTCTGTTATGGGGGATCTGTGGATGACGCTCTGTTATGGGGGATCTGTGGACGACGCTCTGTTATGGGGGATCTGTGGGTGACGCTCTGTTATGGGGGATCTGTGGGTGACGCTCTGTTATGGAGGATCTGTGGGTGACGCTCTGTTATGGGGGATCTGTGGGTGACGCTCTGTTATGGGGGATCTGTGGATGACGCTCTGTTATGGGGGATCTGTGGGTGACGCTCTGTTATGGGGGATCTGTGGGTGACGCTCTGTTATGGGGGATCTGTGGGTGACGCTCTGTTATGGGGATCTGTGGGTGACGCTCTGTTATGGGGGATCTGTGGATGATGCTCTGTTATGGAGGATCTGTGGGTGACGCTCTGTTATGGGGGATCTGTGGGTGACGCTCTGTTATGGGGGATCTGTGGAGGACGCTTTATTATGAGGGATCTGTGGGTGACGCTCTGTTATGGAGGATCTGTGGATGACGCTCTGTTATGGGGGATCTGTGGATGACGCTCTGTTATGGGGGATCTGTGGGTGACGCTCTGTTATGGGGGATCTGTGGGTGACGCTCTGTTATGGGGGATCTGTGGGTGACGCTCTGTTATGGGGGATCTGTGGGTGACGCTCTGTTATGGGGGATCTGTGGATGACGCTCTGTTATGGGGGATCTGTGGGTGACGCTCTGTTATGGGGGATCTGTGGGTGACGCTCTGTTATGGGGGATCTGTGGATGACGCTCTGTTATGGAGGATCTGTGGGTGACGCTCTGTTATGGGGGATCTGTGGGTGACGCTCTGTTATGGGGGATCTGTGGATGACGCTCTGTTATGGGGGATCTGTGGGTGACGCTCTGTTATGGGGGATCTGTGGATGACGCTCTGTTATGGGGGATCTGTGGGTGACGCTCTGTTATGGGGGATCTGTGGGTGACGCTCTGTTATGGGGGATCTGTGGGTGACGCTCTGTTATGGGGGATCTGTGGGTGACGCTCTGTTATGGGGGATCTGTGGGTGACGCTCTGTTATGGGGGATCTGTGGGTGACGCTCTGTTATGGAGGATCTGTGGGTGACGCTCTGTTATGGGGATCTGTGGATGACGCTCTGTTATGGGGGATCTGTGGGTGACGCTCTGTTATGGGGGATCTGTGGATGACGCTCTGTTATGGAGGATCTGTGGTGACGCTCTGTTATGGGGATCTGTGGGTGACGCTCTGTTATGGGGGATCTGTGGGTGACGCTCTGTTATGGGGGATCTGTGGGTGACGCTCTGTTATGGGGGATCTGTGGGTGACGCTCTGTTATGGGGGGATCTGTGGGATGACGCTCTGTTATGGGGGATCTGTGGATGACGCTCTGTTATGGAGGATCTGTGGATGACGCTCTGTTATGGAGGATCTGTGGATGACGCTCTGCTATGGGGGATCTGTGGGTGACGCTCTGTTATGGGGGATCTGTGGATGACACTCTGTTATGGGGGATCTGTGGAGGACGCTCTGTTATGGGGGATCTGTGGGTGACGCTCTGTTATGGGGGATCTGTGGGTGACGCTCTGTTATGGGGGATCTGCAGCAGGTAAATTGAGCATTGTGGTTATCATATAACTCCAGACCCGCTGCTCCTGTAGATTGTCAGCTCTTGTGCCCTTGGTTTGGGGGGATCTTCTGGGTGATATTCGCTGTGATCTAGTTCAGAATCGCAGTTTCCTGGGTCGGGGGTAGGAGACGTCTCCTGATCCAGAAGTTGGAAAACCTCATGAGTTGTCATTAAAAATAAATGTGAAAATAGGTTTATCCCGCAGTCATCGCTGGGAAATCAATAATCCGCGTCTCTTCACCGCCGATCCTTGAAATTTGAACAAAAGTCTGACGTTTAGCGAGCGGCGGTTCGGGGCTGAGAGCTCGGCGCTCCTCCGATGGAGGCTCATTGTTCCGCGCCGCCGACAGGAGGAACAACCTTGTGAAGCTTTGATGTGGAGCATTAAGAGCCGCGCGTGCGAGCGGGAAACGAGCGTCCGTCAATGGCCGCAGACAGTCGATACAAAGTGTCAGATTAGCAGACACAGCCGCCGTCATCACCGAGGCGTTAGTGATTCAGTGCTGTATTATAAGGGTGATCCGGAGCCAAAGAGACTTTAATATGGAGAAAAGTATGTGCCCCCCCCCCCCCCCCCCCCCCCCCCCCCACACATACACCTCCGGGGGCTTCTCTGCCCTCATCTACATCCATAGACATTAATATGAAGTATATGACGGCTCCACTCTGGGGTCTTTACATGGCTTTGGAGGAACCTGTGGGGATCTCACCCTCCATCCAGAGATCATTTATGAGGCGACGCTGATCTCGGAGGAGGCCGGGCTCAAAATCTCCATTATTAGATGTGGCTGAGGTCCGGGCTCTGTGGTGTTGGATGGGGCTGAGGTCCGGGCTCTGTGGTGTTGGATGGGGCTGAGGTTCAGGCTCTGTGGTGTTGGATGGGGCTGGGGTCAGGGCTCTGTGGTGTTGGATGAGGCTCAGGTCCAGGCTCTGTAGTGTTGGATGGGGCTGAGGTCCGGGCTCTGTGGTGTTGGATGGGGCTGAGGTCTGGGCTCTGTGGTGTTGGATGGGGCTGAGGTCCGGGCTCTGTGGTGTTGGATGGGGCTGAGGTCCGGGCTCTGTGGTGTTGGATGGGGCTGAGGTCCGGGCTCTGTGGTGTTGGATGGGGCTGAGGTCCGGGCTCTGTGGTGTTGGATGGGGCTGAGGTCCGGGCTCTGTGGTGTTGGATGGGGCTGAGGTCTGGGCTCTGTGGTGTTGGATGGGGCTGAGGTCCGGGCTCTGTGGTGTTGGATGGGGCTGAGGTCCGGGCTCTGTGGTGTTGGATGGGGCTGAGGTCCGGGCTCTGTGGTGTTGGATGGGGCTGAGGTCCGGGCTCTGTGGTGTTGGATGGGGCTGAGGTCCGGGCTCTGTAGTGTTGGATGGTGCTGAGGTCCGGGCTCTGTGGTGTTGGATGGGGCTGAGGTCCGGGCTCTGTGGTGTTGGATGGGGCTCAGGTCCGGGCTCTGTGGTGTTGGATGGGGCTGAGGTCGGGCTCTGTGGTGTTGGATGGGCTGAGGTGCGGGCTCTGTGGTGTTGGATGGGGCTGAGGTCGGGCTCTGTAGTGTTGGATGGTGCTGAGGTCCCGGGCTCTGTGGTGTTGGATGGGCTGAGGTCCGGGCTCTGTGGTGTTGGATGGGGCTGAGGTCCGGGCTCTGTAGTGTTGGATGGTGCTGAGGTCCGGGCTCTGTGGTGTTGGATGGGGCTGTGGTCCGGGCTCTGTGGTGTTGGATGGGGCTGAGGTCCGGGCTCTGTGGTGTTGGATGGGGCTGAGGTCCGGGCTCTGTGGTGTTGGATGGGGCTGAGGTCCGGGCTCTGTGGTGTTGGATGGGGCTGAGGTCCGGGCTCTGTAGTGTTGGATGGGGCTGGGGTCTGGGCTCTGTGATGTTGGATGGGGCTGAGGTCCGGGCTCTGTGGTGTTGGATGGGGCTGAGGTCGGGCTCTGTGTGTTGGATGGGGCTGAGGTCCGGGCTCTGTGGTGTTGGATGGGGCTGAGGTCCGGGCTCTGTGATGTTGGATGGGACTGAGGTCCGGGCTCTGTAGTGTTGGATGGGGCTGAGGTCCGGGCTCTGTGATGTTGGATGGGGCTGAGGTCCGGGCTCTGTGGTGTTGGATGGGGCTGGGTCCGGGCTCTGTGATGTTGGATGGGGCTGAGGTCCGGGCTCTGTGGTGTTGGATGGGGCTGAGGTCCGGGCTCTGTGGTGTTGGATGGGGCTGAGGTCCAGGCTCTGTAGTGTTGGATGGGGCTGAGGTCCGGGCTCTGTGGAGTTGGATGGGGCTGAGGTCCAGGCTCTGTGGTGTTGGATGAGGCTGAGGTCTGGGCTCTGTGATGTTGGATGGGGCTGAGGTCCGGGCTCTGTGGTGTTGGATGGGGCTGAGGTCCGGGCTCTGTAGTGTTGGATGGAGCTGAGGTCCGGGCTCTGTGGTGTTGGATGGAGCTGAGGTCCGGGCTCTGTGGTGTTGGATGGGGCAGAGGTCTGGGCTCTGTGGTGTTGGATGGGGCTGAGGTCTAGGCTCTGTGGTGTTGGATGAGGCTGAGGTCCGGGCTCTGTGGTGTTGGATGAGGCTGAGGTCCGAGCTCTGTGGTGTTGGATGGGGCTGGGGTCCGGGCTCTGTGGTGTTGGATGGGGCTGAGGTCCGGGCTCTGTGGTGTTGGATGGGGCTGAGGTCCGGGCTATGTGGTGTTGGATGGGCTGGGGTCCAGGCTCTGTGGTGTTGGATGGAGCTGAGGTTCGGGCTCTGTGGTGTTGGATGGGGTGGGGTCCGGGCTCTGTGATGTTAGATGAGGCTGAGGTCCGGACTCTTTGGTGTTGGATGGGTCTGAGGTCCGGGCTCTGACGTTTTGGATGGGACTGAGGTCTGGGCTCTGTGGTGTTGGATGGGGCTGAGGTCCGGGCTCTGTGGTGTTGGATGGGGCTGAGGTCCGGGCTCTGTGGTATTGGATGAGGCTGAGGTCTGGGCTCTTTGGTGTTGGATGGGTCTGAGGTCCGGGCTCTGTGGTTTTGGATGGGACTGAGGTCTGGGCTCTGTGGTGTTGGATGGGGCTGAGGTCTGGGCTCTGTGGTGTTGGATGGGGCTGAGGTCTGGGCTCTGTGGTGTTGGATAAGGCTGAGGTCCGGGCTCTGTGGTGTTGGATGGAGCTGAGGTCCGGGCTCTGTAGTGTTGGATGGGGCTGAGGTCCGGGCTCTGTGGTGTTGGATAAGGCTGAGGTCCGGGCTCTGTGGTGTTGGATGGAGCTGAGGTCCGGGCTCTGTGGTGTTGGATGGGGCTGAGGTCCGGGCTCTGTGGTATTGGATGAGGCTGAGGTGCTGGGCTCTTTGGTGTTGGATGAGGCTGAGGTCTGGGATCTGTGGTATTGGATGAGGCTGAGGTCTGGGCTCTTTGGTGTTGGATGGGTCTGAGGTCCGGGCTCTGACGTTTTGGATGGGACTGAGGTCTGGGCTCTGTGGTGTTGGATGGGGCTGAGGTCCGGGCTCTGTGGTGTTGGATGGGACTGGGGTTCGCGCTCTGTGGTGTTGGATGGAGCTGAGGTCCGGGCTCTGTGGTGTTGGATGGGGCTGAGGTCCGGGCTCTGTGGTGTTGGATGGGGCTGAGGTCCGGGCTCTGTGGTGTTGGATGGAGCTGAGGTCCGGGCTCTGTGGTGTTGGATGGAGCTGAGGTCCGGGCTCTGTGGTGTTGGATGGGGCTGAGGTCCGGGCTCTGTGGTGTTGGATGGGGCTGAGGTCCGGGCTCTGTGGTGTTGGATGGGGCTGAGGTCCGGGCTCTGTGGTGTTGGATGGGGCTGAGGTCCGGGCTCTGTGGTGTTGGATGGGGCTGAGGTCCGGGCTCTGTGGTGTTGGATGGGGCTGAGGTCCGGGCTCTGTGGTGTTGGATGGAGCTGAGGTCCGGGCTCTGTGGTGTTACACCCGGACCCTCTCTTTGCCCATTACACCCTACATAGACCGGTTACAATTGGACCTCTCCGTGCCCCTCACACCCTGCACAGTCCGGAAAGAAACTCAGTTGCTCTCTATGCCTCTCTCATCCTGTACCATCCGGTTACACTCAGACCCTCTTTGTGCCCCTCACACCCTCCATGTTCCAGTTATACTCAAACCCCTCTGTGTCCCTCACACACTGCACTGTCTGGTTACAGTTGGACCCTTTCTGTGCTCCTCAAACCCTGCTTGGTCCGGATACAGTCGGACCCTCTTTGTGCCCCTCGCACCTTGCATGGTCTAGTTACATTTGGACCCTCTTTGTGCCCCTCACACCCTGCATGGTCTAGTTACACTCGAACCCCTCTGTGCCCCTCACACCTTGCATGGTCTGGTTACACTCGGACCCGCTGTGTGCCCCTCACACCCTGCACGTTTTGGTTACACTTGGACCCTCTCTATTCTCCTTACACCCTGCACGGTCTGGTTACACTCGGACCCGCTGTGTGCCCCTCACTCCCTGCACAGTCTGGTTACACTCGGACCCGCTGTGTGCCCCTCACACCCTGCCCATGACACACCCCTCCAGGGCCTTAGGACACTCAGAACCGGGCTGTTTTGAGGCTTCATCACGGGGATCACAGGGACCGAGACCCGGCTCCGTGACCCTGGCGGTGTCATTAAAAGTTCTGTGTGGGTGGCTCTCTCCCTTAGGGAAGGTGATGTGGTGTGGAGGGTTCACTCTGGAAGGGATGACTGGACCTGAGGATACTTGTCAATTTTACGTGACACCACCCACAGGTTACAGCTATAGATGGGCGCCGCTGCATGACAGTTCTCCTAGGGGCCGATGGTTGGGAGGCAGCGATGTTCTTACGCCCTCTATGGGTAGGGCTGACCTCTAGGGCAGGTGAAGGTGCCTGAGTGAGTTGGTAGTCGTGTTTCTGGCGCTTTTGACGCATTAAGTAAGTTGACAGACACAGCGGACTGCAGTCTTCAGATCTTTTACTCACAGTCTTTGTGTCCCAGCCGCTGAGCACTGGGTTCTCTGAGGCGGGATGCAGCTACTCCTGGGTAGGAGGATGACACATAACCGGCACCCCTTCTCTGTCCTTTCTCAGCCTCTTTATACAGCGCTTGCCTCGCCCGTCCTGCCTTGCGGCTCGCCATACAAGGCTCTGAGCCAGTGACTCTGGGCTTTACCATTGGTTCTCCTGCAATGTCTCCCCTTAGCCCTATGGTTGTCACCTTTTCAGCAGATGCGCGCGGTTGTCGACCGTGTCACCGTGGAAGTGTCAGACAGTCTCCGGGTTGCTAGTTTGGTCTGGATTCTCCATTAGTCTTGGGGTTCCCGTGCCCCTGGTCCCTTCACTGCCTTGCGCTGGACCATGAATACGAGTCTCACGGGTGGAATGGTCACTGCACTGACTCTGGGAGCACCTCTCTTCCTCTGAACCACTTAGGTGTTGTTTCTGCTCCTCTGTCTAACCTCTGGACACTTCAGTTCCTTTCCTTCTGGGACAGGCTTTCTCTCTCTAGCTTCCCTCTAGCTACCCTCTAGCTTCTCTCTAGCTTCCCTCTAGCATTCCTCTAGCTCCTCTCTAGCCCCTCTCTAGCTTCTCTCTAGCTCCTCTCTAGCTTCCCTCTAGCTTCCCTCTAGCTCCTCTCTAGCTTCCCTCTAGCTTCCCTCTAGCTCCTCTCTAGCTTCCCTCTAGCTTCCCTCTAGCTTTCTAGCTCTCTTAGCTTCCTCTAGCTTCCTCTAGCTTCCCTCTAGCTTCCTCTAGCTTCCCTCTAGCTTCCTCTAGCTTCCTCTAGCTCCTCTCTAGCTCCTCTCTAGCTTCTCTCTAGCTTCCTCTAGCTCTCTCTAGCTCTCTCTTAGCTTCCTCTAGCTTCCTCTAGCTCCTCGTCTTAGCTCCTCTAGCTTCTCTCTAGTTTCCCCTCTAGCCTCTCTGCTTCCTCTAGCTTCCCTCTAGCTTCCTCTCTAGCTTCCCTCTAGCTTCCCTCTAGCTTCTCTAGCTTCCTCTACTTCAGCTTCCCTCTACTTTCCTCTAGCTTTCGCCTCTAGCTTCCCTCTAGCTTCTCTCTAGCTTCCTCTAGCTTCCTCTAGCTTCTCTCTAGCTTCCCTCTAGCTCCTCTCTAGCTTCCCTCTAGCTCTCCCTCTAGCATCCTCTAGCTTCTCTCTAGCTTCCTCTAGCTCCTCTCTAGCTTCCCTCTAGCTTCTCTCTAGCTTCCTCTAGCTTCCCTCTAGCTCCCTCTAGCTTCCTCTAGCTTCCCTCTAGCTTCCTCTAGCTTCTCTCTAGCTTCCTCTAGCTTCCCTCTAGCTTCTCTAGCTTCCTCTAGCTTCCCTCTAGCTCTCTCTAGCTTCCCTCTAGCTTTCCCTCTAGCTTCCCTCTAGCTTCCCTGCTCTCTCTTCTTCCTCTAGCTTCCTCTAGCTCCTCTCTAGCTCTCTAGCTTCTCCTCTAGCTTCCCTCTAGCTTCCTCTAGCTCCTCTCTAGCTTCCCTCTAGCTTCTCCTCTAGCTTCCCTCTAGCTTCCCTCTAGCTTCTCTCTAGCTTCCCTCTAGCTTCTCCTCTAGCTCCCTCTACTCTCTCTAGCTTCCCTCTAGCTTCCCTCTAGCTTCCTCTCTACTTCCCTCTAGCTTCCCTCTAGCTTCCTCTAGCTTCCTCCTAGCTTCTCTCTAGCTTCCCTCTAGTCCTCTATCCAGCTCCCTCTCTTCCTCTAGCTTCCTCTAGCTTCTCTAGCTTCCCTCTAGCTTCCTCTAGCTTCCCTCTAGCTTCTCTCTAGCTCCTCTAGCTTCCTCTAGCTTCCTCTAGCTTCTCTCTAGCTTCCCTCTAGTTCCTCTAGCTCCCTCTAGCCTCTTCTAGCTTCCTCTAGCTTCTCTAGCTCCTCTAGCTCCCTCTAGCTTCCTCTAGCTTCCCTCTAGCTTCCTCTAGCTTCCCTCTGCTTCCTCTAGCTTCCCTAGCTTCCTCTTCTTAGCTCCTCTCTAGCTTCCTCTAGCTCCCTCTAGCTTCCCTCTAGCTCCTTAGCTCCCTCTTAGCTTCCCTCTAGCTTCCTCTAGCTCCTCTCTAGCTTCTCCTCTAGCTTCCCTCTAGCTCCTCTCTAGCTTCCTCTAGCTTCCCTCTAGCTTCCTCTAGCTTCTCTCTAGCTTCCTCTAGCTCTCTCTGCTTCCCTCTAGCTTCTCTCTAGCTTCCCTCTAGCTCCCTCTAGCTTCCCTCTAGCTTCCTCTAGCTCCTCTAGCTTCCTCTAGCTTCCCTCTAGCTCCTCTAGCTTCCCTCTAGCTTCCCTCTAGCTTCCTCTAGCTTCCTCTAGCTTCCCTCTAGCTTCCCTCTAGCTTCCTCTCTTAGCTCTGCCTCTAGCTTCCTCTAGCTTCCCTCTAGCTTCTCTCTAGCTTCCTCTAGCTTCCCTCTAGCTCTCTCATTCCTCTAGCTTCCTCTAGCTCCTCTTAGCTCTCTCTAGCTTCCCTCTAGCTTCTCTCTAGCTTCTCTCTCTAGCTTCTCTTGCTCCCTCTAGCTTCTCTCTAGCTCCTCTAGCTCTCTTCTGCCCTCTAGCTTCCCTCTAGCTCCTCTCTAGCTTCCCTCTAGCTTCCCTTTAGCTCCTCTCTAGCTCTCTCTAGCTTCCCTCTAGCTTCCCTCTAGCTTCCTCTAGCTCCTCTCTTCTCTAGCTTCCTCTAGTCCTCTAGCTCCCTCTAGCTTCCTCTAGTCCTCTAGCTCCTAGTTCCCTCTAGCTTCCCTCTAGCTCCCTCTAGCTCCTCTAGCTTCCCTCTAGCTTCCTCTAGCTTCCTCTAGCTTCTCTCTAGCTTCCCTCTAGCTTCCTCTCCCTAGCTCCTCTCTACTTCCTCTAGCTTCCCTCTAGCTTCCCTCTAGCTTCCTCTCTCTAGCTTCCTCTAGTCTCTCTAGCTTCCTTAGTTCCTCTAGCTTCCCTCTAGCTCCTCTCTAGCTTCCCTCTAGCTTCCTCTAGCTTCCTCTCTAGCTTCCCTCTAGCTTCTCTAGCTTCCCTCTAGCTTCCCTCTAGCTCCTCTCTAGCTCTCTCTAGCTTCCCTCTAGCTTCCCTCTTAGCTTCCTCTAGCTTCCCTCTAGCTTACTTCCTCTAGCTTCCCTCTAGCTTCTCTCTAGCTTCCCTCTAGCTCTCTCTCTAGCTTCCTCTAGCTTCCCTCTAGCTTCTCTCTAGCTTCCTCTAGCTTCCTCTAGCTTCCCTCTAGCTTCCCTCTAGCTTCCCTCTAGCTTCCCTCTAGCTTCCCTCTAGCTCCTCTCTAGCTTCCTCTAGCTTCTCTCTAGCTTCCCTCTAGCTTCCTCTAGCTTCCTCTAGCTCCTCTAGCTTCCTCTAGCTCCTCTAGCTCTCTACCTCACTTCTTAGCTTCCCTCTAGCTTCCTCTAGCTCTCTCTAGCTCCTCTAGCTTCCCTCTAGCTTCTCTCTGCTTCCTCTAGCTTCCCTCTAGCTCCTCTAGTTCCTCTAGCTTCTCTAGCTCCTCTAGCTTCCTCTAGCTTCCTCTAGCTTCCTAGTCCTAGCTCCTCTAGCTCCTCTAGCTTCCCTCTACCTCTCTAGCTCCCTCTAGCTTCTCTAGCTTCCTCTAGCTCCCTCTAGCTCTCTCTAGCTCCTCTAGCTTCCTCTACTTCCTCTGCTCCCTCTAGCTTCCCTCTAGCTCCTCTAGCTTCCTCTGCTTCCTCTAGCTCCTCTAGCTTCTCTCTAGCTTCCCTTAGCTTCCTCTAGCTCCCTCTAGCTTCCTCTAGCTCCTCTAGCTTCCCTCTACCTTAGCTTCCCTCTAGCTTCTCTAGCTTCCTCTAGCTTCTCTCTAGCTTCCTCTAGCTCCCTCTAGTTCCCTCTAGCTCCTCTAGCTTCCTCTAGCTTCTCTAGCTCCTCTGCTTCCTCTAGCTCCCTCTAGCTCCCTCTAGCTCCTCTAGCTTCCTCTAGCTTCCTCTGCTTCCTCTAGTCCCTTAGCTTCCCTCTAGCTCCTCTAGCTCCCTCTAGCTTCTCTAGTCCCTTAGTCCTCTAGCTTTCTAGCTCCTCTAGTCCTCTAGCTCCTCTAGCTTCCTCTAGCTTCCCTCTAGCTCCCTCTAGCTTCCTCTAGCTTCCTCTAGCTTCCCTCTCTAGCTTCTCTCTAGCTTCCTCTAGCTTCCCTCTAGCTTCCTTAGCTTCCTCTAGTCCTTAGCTTCTCTCTAGCTTCCCTCTAGTCCTCTCTAGCTTCCCTCTAGCTTCCCTAGCTCCTCTAGCTTCCTCTAGTTCCTCTAGCTCCCTCTAGCTCTCTCTAGCTCCTCTAGCTTCCTCTAGCTTCCTCTCTCTCCTCAGCTCCTCTAGCTTCCCTCTAGCTCTCTCTACTTCCTCTAGCTCCTCTAGCTTCCCTCTAGCTCTCTCTAGCTCTCTAGCTTCTCTCTAGCTCCCTCTAGCTTCCTTAGCTCCTCTAGCTTCCCTCTAGCTCCCTCTAGCTCCTCTGCTCTCTAGCTTCCCTCTAGCTTCCTCTAGCTTCCTCTAGCTTCCTCTAGCTTCCCTCTAGCTCCTCTGTCCTCTAGCTCTTCTAGCTTCCCTTAGTTCCTCTAGCTTCCTCTCTTAGCTCCTCTAGCTCTCTCTAGCTTCCTCTAGCTTCCTCTAGCTTCCCTCTAGCTTCTCTCTAGCTTCCTCTAGCTTCCCTCTAGCTTCCTCTAGCTCTCTAGCTCTCCTCTAGCTCCTCTAGCTTCCTCTAGCTTCCTCTAGCTTCCTCTAGCTCCTCTAGTCCCTCTAGTTCTCTAGCTTCTCTAGCTTCCCTCTAGCTCCTCTAGCTCCTCTGCTTCTCTACTTCCCTTAGCTCTCTACCTCTACTCCTCTAGCTTCCCTCTAGCTTCCTCTAGCTTCCCTCTAGCTTCCTCTAGCTTCCTCTAGCTTCCCTCTAGCTTCTCTCTAGCTTCCTCTAGCTTCTCTCTAGCTTCCCTCTAGCTCCCTCGCTCTCTCTAGCTCCCTCTAGCTTCCCTCTAGCTTCCTCTAGCTTCCTCTAGCTCCTCTAGCTTCCTCTAGCTTCCTCTGCTCCCTCTACTTCCCTCTAGCTTCCCTCTAGCTCTCTAGCTTCCCTCTAGCTTCCCTCTAGCTTCCCTCTAGCTCCTCTAGCTTCCCTCTAGCTCCTCTCTAGCTTCCCTCTAGCTTCCTCTAGCTTCCTCTAGCTTCTCTCTAGCTTCCTCTAGCTTCCCTCTAGCTTCCTCTAGCTTCCTCTAGCTCCTCTCTAGCTCCTCTAGCTTCCTCTAGCTTCTCTCTAGTCTCTAGCTCCTCTAGCTTCCCTCTAGCTCTCTCTAGCTCCTCCTCCCTAGCTTCTCTCTAGCTTCCCTCTAGCTTCCCTCTAGCTTCTCTAGCTTCTCTAGCTCCCTCTAGCTTCCTCTAGCTTCTCTCTAGCTTCCTCTAGCTTCTCTCTAGCTTCCTCTAGCTTCCTCTAGCTTCTCTCTAGCTTCCCTCTAGCTCCTCTAGCTTCTCTCTAGCTTCTCCTAGCTTCCTCTAGCTTCCTCTAGCTTCCCTTAGCTCCTCTCTAGCTTCCCTCTAGCTCTCTCTAGCTTCCTCTAGCTTCCTCTAGCTTCCCTCTAGCTTCCTCTAGCTTCTCTCTAGCTTCCTCTAGCTCCTCTAGCTTCCCTCTAGCTTCCCTCTAGCTTCCCTCTAGCTTCCTCTAGCTTCCTCTAGCTTCCTCTAGCTTCCTCTAGCTTCTCTCTAGCTTCCTCTAGCTTCCTCTAGCTTCCTCTAGTCCTCTAGCCTAGCTTCCTCTAGCTTCTCTCTAGCTCCTCTAGCTTCTCTGCTCCCTCTAGCTTCTCTCTAGCTTCCTCTAGCTTCTCTCAGCTCCTTAGCTTCCTCTAGCTTCCCTCTAGCTCCTCTCTAGCTTCCCTCTAGCTCTCTCCTAGCTTCCTCTAGTTCCCTCTAGCTCCTCTTAGCTCCCTCTAGCTTCCTGCTTCCCTTAGCTTCCTCTAGCTCCCCTCTAGCTTCTCTCTAGCTTCCTTAGCTTCCTCTAGCTCCCTCTCTCCTTAGCTTCCCTCTAGCTTCCTCTAGCTTCCTCTAGCTTCCCTCTAGCTTCCTCTAGCTTCCTCTGCTTCCTCTAGCTTCCTTAGCTCCCTCTAGCTCCCTCTAGCTTCCTCTAGCTTCTCTCTAGCTTCCTCTAGCTTCTCTCTAGCTTCCCTCTAGCTCCCTCTAGCTTCCTCTAGCTTCCTCTAGCTTCCCTCTAGCTTCCTCTAGCTCCTCTCTAGCTTCCTCTAGCTCCTCTAGTTCCTCTAGCTTCCTCTAGCTCTCTCTAGCTTCCTCTAGCTTCCTCTAGCTTCCCTCTAGCTTCTCTCTAGCTCCTCTAGCTCCTCTAGCTTCCTCTAGCTTCCTCTAGCTCCTCCTTAGCTCTCTCTAGCTCCTCTAGCTTCCTCTAGCTTCTCCTTAGCTCCCTCTAGCTCTCTAGCTTCTCTAGCTTCCCTCTAGCTTCCTCTAGCTCCCTCTAGCTTCCCTTAGCTCCCTCTAGCTTCCTCTAGCTTCTCTCTAGCTTCCTCTAGCTTCCCTCTAGCTACCCTCTAGCTACCCTCTAGCTTCCCTCTAGCTTCTCTCTAGCTTCTCTCTAGCTTCCCTCTAGCTTCCCTCTAGCTTCTCTCTAGCTTCCCTCTAGCTTCCCTCTAGCTTCCCTCTAGCTTCCCTCTAGCTTCTGTCTAGCTTCCCTATAGCTTCTCTCTAGCTTCCCTCTAGCTCCTCTCTAGCTTCCCTCTAGCTCCTCTCTAGCTTCCCTCTAGCTTCCCTCTAGCTCCCCTCTAGCTTCTCTCTAGCTTCCCTCTAGCTTCCCTCTAGCTCCCCTCTAGCTTCTCTCTAGCTTCCCTCTAGCTCCTCTCTAGCCTCTCTCTAGCTTCCCTCTAGCTTCCCTCTAGCTTCCCTCTAGCTCCCCTCTAGCTTCTCTCTAGCTTCTCTCTAGCTCCTCTCTAGCTTCCCTCTAGCTTCCCTCTAGCTTCTCTCTAGCTTCCCTCTAGCTTCCCCACTCTCCTCTCTGCTGTTCAGCTGTTTCTCATTCTGCTGTATAACTATCTCTCCTTCGTTCTAGATCTTTCCAGCTCTTTTTATGCCCTTTGTCACATGTCCCACATCATCTACGTGTGTTCTTCCTGGCCTCACTCCTCCCAAGTGTGCCTTCTACTTCCTTCTCCACCCAACCCCACTACAAAGGTTCCTAGTGTGATCTGGGTGTCCCGACACCGGTCTGTGCCCCTCTTACCCGTGAGTGGGACACTAAATCCTAACAGGGGTGCAGCATCTGTGTGGCGACTGGATCTGCAGGGGCGCCACACACAGACCAGTTACACTCAGAGCCTCTCTGAACCCTTCACACCCTGCATGATCTAGTTACACTCAGACTCGCTCTATGCCCCTCACACCCTCACATTCTAGCTACACTCTGCACAGTCCAGTTACAATCTGACCCTCTCTGCGCTCCTCACTCCCTGCACAGTCAGGTTACATTCAGGCCCTCACTGTGCCCCTCACTCACACCCGGCATGTTCCGGTTACACTCGGACCCTCTCTGCCCCTCACACCCTGCACATTCCGGTTACACTCTGACCCTCTCTGCGCCCCTCACACCCTGCACATTCCGGTTACACTCTGACCCTCTCTGCGCCCCTCACACCCTCACGTTCCGGTTACACTCTGACCCTCTCTGTGCCCCTCACACCCCCATGTTCTGGTTACACTCGGACCCTCTCTACGCCCCTCACACCCTGCACATTCCGGTTACACTCTGACCCTCTCTGCGCCCCTCACACCCTCACGTTCCGGTTACACTCTGACCCGCTCTGCGCCCCTCACACCCTCACGTTCCGGTTACACTCTGACCCTCTCTGTGCCCCTCACACCCCCATGTTCTGGTTACACTCTGACCCTCTCTGTGCCTCTCACACCCTCATGTTCCGGTTACACTATGACCCTCTCTGTGTTCCTCACACCCTGCACGTTCTGGTTACACTCAGACCCTCTCTGCGCCCCTCACACCCTGCACGTTCTGGTTACACTCGGACCCTCTCTGTGCCCCTCACACCCTGCACGTTCTGGTTACACTCTGACCCTCTCTGCGCCCCTCACACCCTCATATTCCGGTTACACTCGGACGCTCTCTGTGCCCCTCACACCCTCATGTACCGGTTACACTCGGACCCTCTCTGCGCCCCTCACACCCTCATATTCCGGTTACACTCGGACCCTCTCTGTGCCCCTCACACCCTCACGTTCCGGTTACGCTCTGACCCTCTCTGCGCCCCTCACACCCTCATGTTCCGGTTACACTCGGACCCTCTCTGTGCCCCTCACACCCTCACGTTCCGGTTACGCTCTGACCCTCTCTGTGCCCCTCACACCCTCATGTTCCGGTTACTCTCTGACACTCTCTGCGCCCCTCACACCCGGCATGTTCCGGTTACACTCTGACCCTCTCTGTGCCCCTCACACCCTCACGTTCCGGTTACACTCTGACCCTCTCTGTGCCCCTCACACCCTCACGTTCCGGTTACACTCTGACCCTCTCTGTGCCCCTCACACCCTCATGTTCCGGTTACACTCTGATCCTCTCTGTGCCCCTCACACCCTCACGTTCCGGTTACACTCTGACCCTCTCTGTGCCCCTCACACCCTCACGTTCCGGTTACACTCTGACCCTCTCTGCACCCCTCACACCCTCACGTTCCGGTTACACTCTGACCCTCTCTGTACCCCTCACACCCTGCACGTTCCGGTTACACTCTGACCCTCTCTGCGCCCCTCACACCTCTCACGTTCCGGTTACACTCGGACCCTCTCTGTGCCCCTCACACCCCCATGTTCTGGTTACACTCTGACCCTCTCTGTGCCCCTCACACCCTCACGTTCCGGTTACACTCTGACCCTCTCTGCACCCCTCACACCCTCACGTTCCAGTTACACTCTGACCCTCTCTGCGCCCCTCACACCCTCACGTTCCGGTTACACTCTGACCCTCTCTGTGCCCCTCACACCCTCACGTTCCGGTTACACTCTGACCCTCTCTGTACCCCTCACACCCTGCACGTTCCAGTTACACTCTGACCCTCTCTGCGCCCCTCACACCTGCACGTTTCAGGTACACTCAGACCCTCTCTGTGCCCCTCACACCCTCACGTTCCGGTTACACTCTGACCCTCTCTGCGCCCCTCACACCCTGCACGTTTCAGGTACACTCGGACCCTCTCTGCGCCCCTCACACCCTCACGTTCCGGACGCCTTTCCTGTGGATTCTGATATTGATCATTTCGCCTCTATTTTATTTTTTTTTGGCTCAGATTCGTTATTATTTTATATATTATTTGGTTCTTTATTTTTTAATCGAGGAGTGAAATATTTCGGGAATTATGAGAGAGATTCTAATCGTGGAGATGAACATTAACGTGAAACAAAAGGTGGATCTGTTAATTAATCTCCGCGCCGCGTGTAGCGCCGAGATAAATCTCTGCCTTGTGAGAAGCGGAATGTCAAGATGATAACACTCGATAAGACGCGGCGTCGGGTCACACGGGCTGGAAATGAAGAGAAGCGGATTTGCGTAGCGTTGTTTGGTTTTTTTGGCCTTGTCCACACTGGCGGGAAAATCGTAAGTGTTGTTCATTGCATAAATACAGCGAAAAAGAGGAGCAAAGATTCCGAAATACAATGTGTCGGGTTTGAAAATTCCCCAAAATTTTATAAAGGCAAAGGCCCCCACCCCAACTCAAAATATCATGTGACTTGTCACTTGATCGTCTTTTGATAGATCATGTGATCGGCCATGTGATTAACATACAGGTGCAGAACTATAAAAGAGAAAATGAGTACACGTGGCACGTGTAGTGCACCTCAGTTTTTTTCTCACTTATATACAGCGCTACTCATAATGCTATACATAATAAAGCAGGGAAATTAATTTATCAAAGACATCAATGTACAGTAGGAGGCTGCACACAGCCCCCAGTTTACAGCAGGAGACGTACCCAGCCCCCAGTATACAGCAGGAGACCGCACACAACCCCCAATATACAGTAGGAGGCCGCACACAGCAGGAGGCGGCACACAGTCCCCAGTATTACAGCAGGAGGCCGCACACAGTCCCCAGTATTGCAGCAGGAGACCGCACATAGCCCCCAGTATTACAACTGGAGGCCGCACATAGCACCCTGTATTACAGTAGGAGGCAACACCTAGCCCCCAGTAGTACAGCATGAGGTCGCGCATAGCTCTCAATATACAGTAGGAGGCCGCACACAGCCCCCAGTATTACAGCAGGAGGCTGCACACAGCCTCTAGTATTACAGCAGGAGGCCGCACACAGCTCTCAGTATTACAGCAGGAGGCCACACACAGCTCTCAGTATTACAGCAGGAGACCGCACACAACCCACAGTATACAGTAGGAGGCCGCACACAACCCCAGTATACAGTAGGAGGCTGCACACGGCCCCCAGTATACAGCAGGAGGCCGCACACAGCCCCCAATATACAGTAGGAGGCCGCACACAGCAGGAGGCAGGACACAGTCCCCAGTATTACAGCAGGAGGCCGCACACAGTCCCCAGTATTACAGCAGGAGACCGCACATAGCCCCCAGTATTACAACTGGAGGCCGCACATAGCCCCTGTATTACAGTAGGAGGCAACACCTAGCCCCCAGTAGTACAGCATGAGGTCGCACATAGCCCTCAATATACAGTAGGAGGCCGCACACAGCCCCAGTATTACAGCAGGAGGCCGCACACAGCCTCTAGTATTACAGCAGGAGGCCACACACAGCTCTCAGTATTACAGCAGGAGGCCACACACAGCTCTCAGTATTACAGCAGGAGGCCGCACACAGCTCTCAGTATTACAGCAGGAGGCCACACACAGCTCTCAGTATTACAGCAGGAGGCCACACACAGCTCTCAGTATTACAGCAGGAGGCCACACACAGCTCTCAGTATTACAGCAGGAGGCCACACACAGCTCTCAGTATTACAGCAGGAGGCCACACACAGCTCTCAGTATTACACCAGGAGGCCACACACAGCTCTCAGTATTACACCAGGAGGCCACACACAGTCCCTAGTATTACAGCAGGAAGCCGCACACAGCCTCCAGTATTACAGCAGGAGGCCAAATGCAGTCCACAACACACAGCAGGAGGCCGCACATAGCCTTAAGCACGCAGCTGGAGGCTGCACTGGCTGAGGATGTCATTGCACTGAGAAGTCCCCTGAGCTGTGCTGCTGCTGTGAATTCCCGGCAGCGTAGTTCCATGGAAGCTCCTTCCCCGAGATGTACACCGGGGGAATGAGAGCGATGTGAGTATCTGTTGGTGCACAAAACATTATAATGAGGGCAACCTGGTCAAGGGTTCCCCTGGAGCTGTCGGCCCCAGGCAGAAGCCCAGATTACCCTCATTTTAATCTGTCTATGTCAGAGGTCACCTAGGAGGACGGTATCCAAACTACTCCAAGGTCTTTAATGGAAACATGTCAGCATATATGGCTATAGGGAAACGGATGCTAAATCCTGAGCTGTCACACACTTTCTAAAGTTTATTCAATGCCTTTATGAATTTCTCTCCTTACCGCTATGTGACGTCTTTTCCCTATCCAGATTCACTACACAATGGCTGCTGCATTCCTGACTTCGGCTTTTATTTTGGCTGCACAATACTATTTGAGATTGACTAACCCAGGATTGTATGGGGACTCGGGTGTCTAGGCCCTGCTGTGGTTAGGATGTCACTGGTGGCCTGCCCAGACCCATAGCTCTGGTGGTCAACTAGTAAAGGTGTTGCGGAATGGTAATAAACAGTTTAAAAGTTTGTTGTGACGCCACCTGCAGATTCTGGCTTCAGGCCTCCAAGGGAGATGATACTGCAGCTTGGAGGGAGCAGCTCCCTGCAGGTGGAGCTGAGTCCCCGGGACAGACCAGCATTGATAGTTGTGGTGCTGGTTGTTGTTTGGAGTGTAAGGATGACCTGCGGAGCAGTGCAGCAGTTGCGGTGAAAGGAAAACACCAAAGCTTTCTCGCTCTACACGGGTACTTTACTCTGTAAACCAGTTCAGATGGCAGTTCAGGTTACAGCACAAACAGTCTATAATCAGGTAGCTGGTCGGGTAGTCACAGAGGGTTGCAAGGTCATTCAGTGGATCCCGTAGTATACTCTCTCTTGTCAATCCCGTGTCCTGCTGCTAAAACCTGCCCGGCATAACCCGCTTGTATACCAGGCCCGTTGGGGTGCTGTGAGTTCCCTTATCTCTCTCTTTTGCTCCCTCTCTGAAGGGGGCTCGACCTTTGGAGGGCGATCCTGGCGTGGCTGCACTTTCAGACAGGGTGTCAGGGTTGATGAACTGACCCGTGACGACCGGTGTGGACGGCTCAGGGGCTGGACTTCCTGCACCATATACTCAGAGCCGGTACTCCGTTATATGGACCAGGGTTCCCCAGAGCAGAGGTCCCAAAACTCCAGGCCTCAAGGCACGCCAACAGTGCAGGTTTTCAGGATTTCCTTAGTATTGCACAGGTGCTAATGTGACCTCTTGCCACATGGTTGGATTCAATGCCCTGTGCCTAATCACTTCCGGAACTTACCCTTTGAAAACCTGCACTGTTGTGGCCTCTGCGCCCTTCACCTGCTTCAGCACCAGACCTATGTGCGCTCACGACCTCATTCACACTTGACCTCTTCCCTCCTCCGAGTACATGGACCCCTCTCTGGCCCCTCACCGCCGGGCGCCTTTCTCTAGGCGATCTGATATGATCATTCCCTCTTAGTACTTTTTTTCTCAGTTGCAATTTATAATATATCTGACTTCTCTCCCCATTTTAACTCGCCCAAATTGGGAAATGGGAGATTAACGGTACTAACTAAACAGGGGTTGTTAAGTTAATGTGGTCGCGGATGGTCCGAATAAATCTCTGCCTTGTGGAAGGAATTAAATGATAACACTCGATAGACGGTCGGCGTCGGTCACCCTGAATGTGGGCGTTTTGAGCGTTGTGGTTTTTGGCCATTGCCAC
Source organism: Allobates femoralis (assembly GCA_033576535.1). Lineage (NCBI taxonomy): Eukaryota > Metazoa > Chordata > Amphibia > Anura > Aromobatidae > Allobates > Allobates femoralis. The sequence continues at coordinate 8,658,610 of JARQOC010000006.1, read as the reverse complement.
ACTGGCTTGGGAAGTTTTCACTAACATCACGGAGGCAAAGATTGAATTCAATGTCAGTTTGAAAATTCCCCCAATTTTATAGGCAAAGTGTCCAAATCAAATGTCTGTACATTCTTGATCGTCTTTTGATAATCATTATTAGCACAGGTCAGAATATAATAAAAAATATGTGGCAGTTAACTAGTTTTTTCGACTTGATTCTTTCACATCTCATAATAAAGCAGGAAATTAACTTTTGCAAGCCATCAATGACAGGGGCTGCACACGGCTATTTAAAGTAGGTGGCCAATCCCCCATATATAACCCAAACACCCCAATATTAAGCAGAGTGCGCACACGCAGCCCATTATTAAGTCAGAGGACACACAGATCCGCTCACAACCCCAGATTACATAGATGGCCGCACCATGATGGAAAAATGCCCAGTCCTTGGCATATACCGCACATGCCCCATATCAACTGGAGGACCACATATCCGCTTTTCGAAACACCTAGACATATACAGCACGTGACCATCCCCAGCTATAACATTAGTGGGTGAACACCCAATATTTTAGCAGATAGACAATTATATTACAGCTTGACCCACCCTCTCTATTACGCAACCCACAGCTTCAAGATTCACAAGACCCATCCTCTCCAGTATTACATCCTGGACCACACAGCATCTCAGGTATTAATCAGATTGTCCCCTGTGACAGCATTAACTGGCAATGGTTTTTTGCAGACCCCTACCTTTGCCTGACCAGTCTGGTGCGCCACAATAGCAACATTATGGGAAGTCTTACCCTTGGATCTGCACTTTTCAACTCTATTTGAAGTGTATTTTGAACACTCTTGGATCGGTTATTATCAATGCATCACAATTATTAAATAAATTCTTCTGGAATGATTCTCTCACTCCATTATACAATTCGGCCCTCTCATTCCTTTGAAACACCTATCCCTTCTCAATTTAAAATGTGATTTTTATATTCTATGGCCATCAATTCCTCTACCACATTCATCTATGGCCCAGATACAGTTTGCCAATCCTATGTCCATCTCGTACCATCATGCTCCTTTGAACCCATTACTCATTATCTTTGCCCATGTATTACATTATTGTACCAATATTTGGATCATATTATCCTTTGACCACCCTCATCTATGCTACTATCATGCTCCAACCTTACCATTATATGGCAGTATTACTTGACCACCATTCATCTATGGCATTATTAATTCCTTTGACCACATTCACTAAGCATGGTACTTTCCCCCCTCATCTTCCCTCTGTACCTAAATAACCATCCTATGGCCAGAATTACCCTTGACCCCATTCATCTATGCCATATCATCCTTTGACCACACTCATCCTCTGCCTAACATCATGCTCTAATCATTACCATCCTATGGCCAGTATTACCCTTGACCACGAACCGTCTATGGCCAGTATTACGGTTGACCACCCTCATCCTCTGCCTACCATCATGCTCCAACCATTACCATCCTATGGCCAGTATTACCATTGACCACCATTCATCTATGGCCAGTATTACAGTTGACCACTTTCATCCTTTGCCTACCATCATGCTTCAACCATTACCATCCTATGGCCAGTATTACCATTGACCATCATTCATCTATGGCCAGTATTATAGTTGACCACCCTCATCCTCTGCCTACCATCATGCTCCAACCATTACCATCCTATGGCCAGTATTACCATTGACCACCATTCATCTATGGCCAGTATCATCCTTTGACCACACTCATCCTGTGCCTACCATCATGCTCTGACCATTACCATCCTATGGCCAGTATTACCCTTGACCACGAACCGTCTATGGCCAGTATTACGGTTGACCACCCTCATCCTCTGCCTACCATCATGCTCCAACCATTACCATCCTATGGCCAGTATTACCATTGACCACCATTCATCTATGGCCAGTATTACAGTTGACCACTTTCATCCTTTGCCTACCATCATGCTTCAACCATTACCATCCTATGGCCAGTATCACCTTTGACCACCATCAATCATCCTATGGCTAATATCATGCTTTGGCCACCATCACCTATGGACAGTGTTACACTTTGACCACCATTGTCATCAATGTTTCACCACTATCATGGCCGTGCTTTTTCAAGGTCAGCTGTATGTGGTAATGAGCTTTCCAGGACTCCCCCAGCAGGTGCTCAGCTTATTTCTTCAGTGTTCGGCCTTCTGGGTGGACGAGGATCAGGATTACCTAAGAGCTGTCAAGTAATGTTTTGTAAGTCGACCCAGGCAGGTTCTCGATGACGGGAGAACTTGAATATCCAGGTATGGGGTTACAGGAAGACTCAAATATTTTATTCTCTTGTGAATCCGAGACACAAAGAGCTTTTTGTCTATAAAACGTCTCTTTCAGTTAACCCTTAGGTAAACAATAAGACACCGGGACAATGAAGCACTGTGCCTCCTCCACTGCTCATTACCATTCAGTCTTACAATGACTCACGCATCATTTCCAGTTACTTAAAGGAAGGCTCCAGTCTTCTGGATCAGTCCTTGTTGAGTGAAGATGGCCATTGTCAATCGATGGCAACAAGTTGAATGTTTGGCCAACAGCACTTCTTTGCGTACCATTGACATAACGATTGGCATTCCTGATGGTCACTATGACTTGAGTTACGCTCGAACTTATGGCCAACCAACCCTCCTCTCCTACTCACATCTTGGAATGAAAACTCTATGTTGTGTTTGCCAACTCAAACCAAAAGTGTAGGGTCCTTCTGAGCTTCTTCAGTGAGAGAAGTAGGATTTGCAACCATCAAGTGACTCAATTATATTTCTATGAGAGATGCATGCAGAACATCACCAAGACTCCTCAAGGTGGTAACCTTAGGTCAAATGTAGCGCTTGTCTCATTGAGCGACTAAGAAACCAAGAGGATTTCATGGCTGTTGAGACCCATTTAGAAGGACAAAGACTAATATTATGTCTTCCAAGGTGCCATGACATTTTAATGGTATAAAGTGAGAGAAACAGCAAGCCACTTATCTACCAGGCTACAGAAGAACCTAATTCATCCTTTCCCATGGTGCCTCATGATAGAGGCCTCATCCAGGATTAAGCAATAAGATGTTGACTTCTGCTGGGGTGTTCAAGCCTGAACCATTCACCAAGGAAGTAATTATAATCCAGACTGCTGTGGTCACCATAAGGACTGGGGAGTGCAGGGACTATGTATGGACAATGGGTTGAGCGTCTTCCCTTTGGGAGTCTTCCCACATCTGGAAACTTTGCATAACAGGTTGCCCATGAAAATCTATTGCCACAATTGAGGTCCATATTGCACTTGTTCATTGAAACGTCATGGATAAGGAAGATTAGTGCTCCCACACGTTGGGCATCCAAATTTGACTAACATGTGGGATGTGGTTTTTTCATTCTTTATCATCTTGTGCTTGGCCAACAAGAGCCCAAAAAAAGAACCCACCAGGTAAATTGTTAACAAGCTGATGACAGTCTACAATATTCAAGTCAGCTGCAAAGTCCTGGCCATGTGGGATTGCTGGTTTTCCTTCATTTGTTCCTCTTCTCATCTCGTGCTTTCCTTTTTACCTCCAAACCTATTCTTTCTTTATGTAGCAGTAGAAGAAAAGGTCGAGGAACATTACAAAAACATAATAAATCAGTTCAACTGTTCCTCATGGGCGGGGCCTTGACAAGAAGCAAGTCCATTATTGGTCAAAGACAATTGAATTACAGATTCAGTATGAATGCATTGTTAAAGGGGATGTCTAGGACTTTTATATTACCCATCTTTAGATTGGGTGATCAATGGCAACTACCACGAAAAAAACACCTATGTTAAAAATGAACATCTGAATGAGGCCCCAGATGGAGGAGATGGTTTCTGGCCAATATATTGTGTGTTTTTGTGTTCAGAAATCTATTTTTATGCTTCAAATTTTGCATTAATGAAGAGGAGCTGTAGCCTAAAAACATTGTGGGTTTTTTGGGTCAGATTAATGGTGTTCATGTACACCAGACCTCAGGTGACACGCATTCAGCAACTTATACCAATTAGGCCGGTTTCACACTGGCGTTTGCATTCATTCCGTCACCCTGCGTCCAAGTGTGTGAGGCTAAAGGATTCATCCTGCATCCCTATGTTTAACATGGGGACGCATGGTGGATTCGTTTGCATCCGGGTGCACACATTTGCATTGAATGTGTCTTTTCGGGTGCCGTGAAAGACACAACTTGTTAAATTTTTTGTGCCTCCGAGGTGCTTGGTTTATCGGCACGTAACCTGAAGAGCACAGTTCTTACACTGAATCCAATGGAGCAACATCGGCATCTGGATGGCAGCGCAGTAATCTCTCTCTCTTTCTCTTTCGCCCACATTATAATAGAATCCTATGAGACTCAATGCCTTCTGAATTCTTCTCAGTACCCATCCACATATTAAACACAGCACTGGCATCAGTATGTGTGCTCTGCCTCACGTCGTGTCGCATGAGGCCCGAACGCTAATGTGAAACCAGCCTTAGGCCACCAGCGAGGGTTAAACAAATGTGACACAATGTTGCCAACTTGTAAATTGTTGTCATCTGATATATCCCCCATTGTATCCATGCAATAGTAGAGGTCCAATACCAGGGCTGTGGTGTTGGAGTCCATTTTGGGTGGAGTCGGATTCAGGGAAATTGAAGAGTTGGAGTGGAGTCGATGCTTGGCTTGCTGATTTCACAGCCTTGGTTATGGAGTCAGATTGGTGGAGTTGGAGTCAAAGAAGAGTTGGACTCGGATGTTTGGCTTACCGAGTCCACAGTCCTGTCCAATGCTCCACAATGAAGGGCTAAACACATTGTGCTGATTTCCATTACAAACAAAATTGCCCCGAATGTTTCTGTCATCAAGTTCCGGCTGCTAAAGAACAGGACATTATTTATCATCCATCTATTTATCTTATATAACGATGATTTCCAAAACAACAAATGTCGTTGTATTAGGTCCATGCAGAATATCGGATGTTTCTCCATTACCCTGAGATCAATGGATGGAAATACTGATGGAACAGATAACAAAGTTAGTAAAGTTACAAAAGTTAGTTAAAAGTTAACAAAATGTAAAAAGTTAATGATTACAAAGTTAGTAAAGTTACAAAATGTAGTAAAAGTTACAAAAGGGTTAATAAAGTTACAAAATTTAGGTAAATGATACAAAAGTTTAGTAAAGTTACAAAAGTTAGTAAAGTTACAAAAGTTAGTAAAGTTACAAGTTGGTAAAGATACAAATTGTTTAAGTTAGTAACTAAAGGTTAATATTAAAAATACAAATAGTTATAAAAACACAAGTTTTTGGATAATCAGAAGTCAAGAATGGAGGAAAGGGGACGAATGGTTACGATCAAGCTCATATCAGCAATATAAATCAGGTTATCAATTTAGAAAATCCCCTTTTAAACCCTATGAGGGCATCCTGGGTTTTCTGTAAAGGATTTGGCCAGATATGAGCGTCATTTCACGGAGCGCCTCTTGCTTTTTTGATGAATGTTCTGTCCTCTGTTACACAAAAAAAAACATTAATATAAATGTTCGTTGTGCACTGCCTTACCTCGCCTATAGGGGCGCTGCAGGAAAATTGGACACTTACTTTTAGATTCTAATGCATATTAAGGCTATTAAGGCACATTGAGAAATTTGTACACCAAATATATATATATATATAAATAAAAAATAATAAAAATGTTAAAAACTTTATAATAAAGTGTAATAAAAATAATATTTAAAAATCAAAAATAATGTGGAAAGATTAATAAATAAAAACATAAGTCATGTGACATTTGCTTCCTATCCCGTGCCTCTAAAGTAGATCATATTATTGCCAATAGCCAATCTAAATAGTAAGGATTGTCAAAAAGTAATAAAAAAAAATATACAAAAAATAATATTTTGAAAAATTTAAAAAATGAATATTGAAAAATTAATAATTAATAATTCAAAAAATGAGTCATGTGACATTTGCTTCCCATCTTGTGCCTCTAAAACGGATCAGGTTACTGCCAATAGACCAATCTAAAAAATAACTAAAAAATAATATTAAAAAATAAAAAAATCCAAAAAATCTAAAATGTATAATAATAAAAATATAATAAAAATAATATAAAAATCAAAAACCTTGAAAATGAATAAGGATTGTAAAAAATAAAATAAATAATCTAAAAAAAAATAAAATTTACTATTGAAAAATTAATAATTAAAAAAATGAGTCATGTGACATTTGCGTCCTATCTGTGCCTCTAAGTCGGATCACGTTATTGCCAATAGACCAATCCAAGAAATAAGGATTGTCAAAAAAATAATATAAAAATAAAAAAATATATAAAATATATAATAACATTAATATAAAAAATAAAAAACATTGAAAAATTAATAAGGATTAAAAAATAAAATAATCTAAAAAAAATCAAAAATGACTATTGAACAATTGATAATTAAAATAATGAGTCATGTGACATTTGCTTCCTATCCTGTGCCTGTAAAATTAATAAGGATTTTCAAAAAATAAATAAACAACTAAAACAACAAAAATTAACAGTGAAAAATTAATAATGATAAAAATTGAGTAATGTGACATTTGCTTCCTATCCTGTGCCCCTAAAATGGATCACATTATTGCCAATAGACCAATCTAAGAAGTAAGGATTGTCAAAATAAATAAATAAAATAAAAAATTCTTTATAATTTTTAAAAAATATAATAATAAATTATAATAAAAATAATATAAAAAAAAAGAAAAAAATATTAATTACAATAATGAGTCATGTGACATTTGCTTCCTATCCTGTGCCCCTAAACTTGATGACATTATTGCCAATTGACCAATCTAAGAAGTAAAGATTCTCAAAAATAAATAAATAAAAAATAATAAAGAAATATTAAAAAATATGATAATAAAATATGATAAAAATAACATAAAAAAAAGAAAAAAAATATTAATTACAATAATGAGTCATGTGACATTTGCTTCCTATCCTGTGTCCCTAAAGTTGATCACATTATTACCAATAGGCCAATCTAAGAAGTAGATTGTCAAAAATAAATAAATAAAATCAAAAATAATAAAAACATTTAAAAAATATAATAAGTTATAACAAAAACAATATAAAAAAATATTATTTACAATAATGAGTCATGTGACATTTGCTTCCTATCCTGTGCCTCTAAAGAGGATCACATTATTGCCAATAGACCAATCCAAGAAGTAAAGTTTGTCAAAAATGAATAAATAAAAAAATAATAATAAAAAAATATGAAAAAATATAATAATAAATTATAGTAAAAATAATATTTAAAAAAAATATATATATATTATTTACAATAATGAGTCAAGTGACATTTGCTTCCTATCCTGTGCCTCTAAAGAGGATCACATTATTGCCAATAGACCAATCCAAGAAGTAAAGATTGTCAAAAATAAATAAATTAAAAAATAATAATAAAAAAATATGAAAATATAATAATAAATTATAATAAAAATAATATAAAAAAAAAAAAAAAAAACATTATTTACAATAATGAGTCATGTGACATTTGCTTCCTGTCCTGTGCCTCTAAAGTAGATCACATTATTGTCAATAGACCAATCTAAGATGTAAAGATTGTCAAAAATAAATAAATAAAATGAAAAATAATAAAAATAAATATTAAAGAATATAATATTAATAATAAAATAATATATATAAATATATATAATATATATATATATATAAAAAAAAAACATACATTTAAATAATGAGTCATGTGACATTTGCTTCCTATCATGTGCCTGTAATAAGGATTGTCAAAAAATAACTAAAAAAAATTAACATTGAAAAATTAATTACAAAAATGAGTCATGTGACTTTCGCTCCCTATCCTGTGCCTCTAGAATACCCAGATGAACCCACATTTCTGTGCAAAAAAAAAAATCCCCTTAATTATGGCTTCCGATTGGCAACAAAAGAGTCAGAGCCCCGGCGCTCTCCGCATTCTGACGGATTCCAATTATTTTGCAGCATTATCTCCCGGATCTGGCTCAGCCATTTAAAGGGGGTTAACATCAGCCTTAATGAAATATTAAAGCGTCTCGGTACCACCCGCTATTGTTGCCCTTAGAATAAGATATAATCTATTTTTTGACAAGTTTTCATCTTTCTCTGCAGAAGACGCAACATGAAACCAAATCAGTGGCAAAGAGCCGGGTAATGAATAATCTATTTCATATTCCACATCCCGGAATGGAAGTTATTCGGCGGCTGCCGGGGTAGCACATGACGCAGCTAATGTTTAAATAATGCTGGAAGGGTACGGGAGGAAAAAAAAAAAAAAAACGAAAAAAAAAAAGACGATAAACAAATCATTAGTCCTTAACGGTTGTTTAATGCAATTTGTTAATGAACATAATGGTGCGGACTAATAATGAAAGGAAATAAAAGCGTCTAAACAGGCGCCAAGTTAGCCGTGATGCGCAATTACTTCCTTGTCAAGTTTTGTGTGTGATTTAATGAGCCCCTCTGGGACTGAAGCCTGTCAGTCAGTCCTGACTTCTTGACACTATTACAACTTCAAATAAAGCAGCAGGCAGGCTGTTTTCCTCGGATTGGAAATACTGAAATGATCTGACAGGTTTAAAGAAAAGAACCGCAGAAAAAAAAAAAAAAAAGAGAAAGACGGAGACAGACACACGGTGGTGCAGCGGCGGCGGCGGCGGTGCGCCCCCTCCCCCGTCCTCTTATTTTATGAACCTGGATACATTTTGGTGATGCTGTTTGGTAATGATGAGTTTCCCAATCATTCAGGTCGCTCTGTGATGAGGGACGGCCGTTCTCCGCTCCCGTGGATAGGTTTTTTTTTTTTTTTTTGGCCCCCACCCCCTTTTTTTCCAGCCGGGTTCTCTCTTTATTTCTTTACTTAACGATAACCCTCGACGGACGCGCCCCGTATGGGATAGTCGGAGCTGCACTATTTTGTTCGCCATTAATTTAAGCCTTTGATGCCCAACGCTCTGAAGCGGCGGCACAGGGAGCCCCCCCACCAAGCCGGGGCTACAAGAAGACAATCCTGACGCGCCTTAAACAGAATAGCAAATGGTTTCCCGTCCCGGAGATGAGAACGGACGTCAGACTCGCCGCTTTGTGCTCTGACGTCCCCTCAATCAATCCTCCATTTATAAGCGCTTTAAAAATTTACTTGCTGCAATTAAGCGGCGTTTGATTCCAGATTAGTAACCGTATTCGAGATTATTTCATCATCACACAAGGAATCCGACCGTAGTGAGGATACCGACGCCAGTGAGCGCTGCCGGGCGGCTACAGGGGTCGAACGCAACCCATCAGCCTCCCTGCAACTCGGGAGGGAGATACATGGAGGATGACGGCAGGAGAAGACGGAGGGAGGGGATAAGGGCAGGAACAGGGGGAACGTGGGAACCGGGGGAAGAGAAGAGCAGGGGGAGATAGGGGGCAGGAATAGGAGGAACGTAGGAACAGGGGGAGATAGGGGGCAGGAACAGGGGGAACGTGGGAACTGGCAGAAGAGAAGAGCAGGGGGAGATAGGGGGCAGAAACGGGGAACGTGGGAACCAGAGGAAGAGGAGACAAAGGGAGATAGGGGGCAGAAACTGGGGGAACGTGGGAACCGGTGGAAGAGAAGAACAGGGTGAGATAGGGGGCAGAAATAGGAGGCACGTAGGAACAGGGGGAGATAGGGGGCAGAAACAGGGGAAACATGGGAACCGGCAGAAGAGAAGAGCACAGGGAGATAGCGGGCAGAAACGGGGAACGTGGGAAGCGGCGGAAGAGAAGACAGAGGGAGATAGGGGGCAGAAACAGGGGAACGTGGGAACAGGCGGAATAGAAGAGCAGGGAGTGATAGGGGGCAAAAACAGAAGGAACGTGGGAACGGTGGAAGAGGAGACAAAGGGCGATAGGGGGCAGAAACAGGGGGAACGTGGGAACCGGTGGAAGAGGAGACAAAGGGAGATAGGGGGCAGAAACAGGGGGAACGTGGGAACCGGCAGAAGAGAAGAGCACGGGGAGATAGCGGGCAGAAACGGGGAACGTGGGAAGCGGCAGAAGAGAAGACAGAGGGAGATAGGGGACAGAAACTAGTGAAACGTGGGAACCAGTGGAAGAGGAGACAAAGGGCGATAGGGGGCAGAAACAGGGGGAACGTGGGAACCGGCGGAATAGAAGAGCAGGGAGTGATAGGGGGCAAAAACAGAAGGAACGTGGGAACCGGTGGAAGAGGAGACAAAGGGCGATAGGGGGCAGAAACAGGGGGAACGTGGGAACCGGCAGAATAGAAGAGCAGGAAGAGATAGGGGTAGAAATGGGGAATGTGGGAACTGGAGGAAGAGAAGAGCAGGGGAGATAGGTGGCAGAAACAGAAGGAACGTGGGAATCGGCGGAAGAAAGAGCAGGGGGAGATGGAGGGCAAAAACAGGGGGAGTGTGGGAAGCGGCGGAACAGAAGACAGAGGGAGATAGGTGGCAGAAAAAGGGGAACGTGGGAACTGGTGGAGGAGAAGACAAAGGGAGATAGAGGGCAGAAACAGGAGGAACATGGGAACCAGTGGAAGAGAGAGCAGGAGGACATAGGTGGCAGAAATAAGGGGAACGTGGGAACTGGTGGAAGAGAAGACAGAGGGAGATAGAGGGCAGAATCAGGGGGAATGTTGAAACCAGCAGAAGAGAAGAGCTGGGGGAGATAGCGGGCAGAAACAGTTTGAACGTGGGAACTGGTGGAGGAAAAAACAGGGGGAGATAGGGGGCAGAAACAGGGGGAACTGGTGGAAGAGAAGAGCAGGGGGAGATAGGGGGCAGAATCAGGGGGAATGTTGAAACCAGCAGAAGAGAAGAGCTGGGGGAGATAGGAGGCAGAAACAGTTTGAATGTGGGAACTGGTGGAGGAAAAAACAGGGGGAGATAGGGGGCAGAAACAGGGGGAACGTGGGAACTGGCAGAAGAGACAACAGAGGGAGATAGGGGGCAGAAACAGGGGGAACATGGGAACTGGCGGAAGAGAAAATGGAGGGAGATAGGGGGGCAGAAACGGGGAACGTGGGCACCAGTGGAAGAGAAGAGCAGGGGGAAATAGGGGGCCGAAACCGGAGGAATATGGGAACCGGCGCAAGAGAGAGCAGGGGAAGATGTGGCAGAAACAGGAGGAATATGGGAACCGACGGAAGAGAAGAGCAAGGGAGATAGTGGGCAGAAAGAGGGCGAACATGGGAAAAGGGGGAATGAGGGAACCTGCGGAAGAGAAAAGCAGGGGGAGATAGAGGGCAGAAACAGGAGGAATATGCGACCCGGCAGAAAAGAAAAACAGGGGGAGATAGGGGGCAGAAACAGGAGGAACGTGAGAACCGGTGGAAGAGAATAGCAGGGGGAGATAGGGGCGGAGGAGAAGTCTAGGGGGAGATAGGGGGCAGAAACTGAGGGAATGTGGGAACCAGCGGAAGAGAAGACATAGGGAGATAGGGGGCAGAAACAGGGGGAACTGATGGAAGAGAAGAGCAGGAGAGATAGGGGGCAGAAACAGGGGGAGCGTGGGAACCGGTGGAAGAGAAGAGAAGGGGAGATGGGCAGAAAATGGGGGAACGTGGGAAGTAGCAGAAGGCAAGACAGAAGCAAGGGAAAAGGGTCAGAAACAGGGAATGTGGGAACCAGAAGAGGAGAAAACAGAGAGAGGTGAAAAATGGGAGAAATAGGAAGAATGTGTGAAACGGCAGAAGAAAAGAGCAGGGAGGAGTGTGAGAAAATGAACAGTGCAAACAGCAAGAAAAATCCCCATGGCCTCAGCAATAATCATTGAGTATAGCATAACTAATATTCATTCTACAGGGAGAGGGGGTGAGCTGTGATATCATCTGTGAATGGTGGATCCTGTGTTATCTACTGTATATAGAGGTGTTATCAGTCATTATACAGGAGGAGGAGGTGATCTGTGATATCACCTATTGTGAATGGTGGATCCTGTGTTATCTACTGTATATAGAGGTGTTATCAATCATTGTACAGGAGGAGGTGAGCTGTGATATCACCTATTGTGAATGGTGGATCCTGTGTTATCTACTGTATATAGAGGTGTTATCAGTCATTGTACAGGAGGAGGTGAGCTGTGATATCACCTATTGTGAATGGTGGATCCTGTGTTATCTACTGTATATAGAGGTGTTATCAGTCATTGTACAGGAGGAGGAGGTGAGCTGTGATATCACCTATTGTGAATGATGGATCCTGTGTTATCTACTGTATATAGAGGTGTTATCAGTCATTGTACAGGAGGAGGTGAGCTGTGATATCACCTATTGTGAATGGTGGATCCTGTGTTATCTACTGTATATAGAGGTGTTATCAGTCATTGTACAGGAGGAGGTGAGCTGTGATATCACCTATTGTGAATGGTGGATCCTGTGTTATCTACTGTATATAGAGGTGTTATCAGTCATTGTACAGGAGGAGGAGGTGAGCTGTGATATCACCTATTGTGAATGGTGGATCCTGTGTTATCTACTGTATATAGAGGTGTTATCAGTCATTGTACAGGAGGAGGTGAGCTGTGATATCACCTATTGTGAATGGTGAATCCTGTGTTATCTACTGTATATAGAGGTGTTATCAGTCATTGTACAGGAGGAGGTGACCTGTGATATCACCTATTGTGAATGGTGGATCCTGTGTTATCTGCTGTATATGGAGGTGTTATCAGTCATTGTACAGGAGGAGGAGGTGAGCTGTGATATCACCTATTGTGAATGGTGGATCCTGTGTTATCTGCTGTATATAGAGGTGTTATCAGTCATTGTACAGGAGGAGGAGGTGAGCTGTGATATCATCTATTGTGAATGGTGGATCCTGTGTTATCTACTGTATATAGAGGTGTCATCAGTCATTGTACAGGAGGAGGAGGTGAGCTGTGATATCACCTATTGTGAATGGTGGATCCTGTTATCTACTGTATATAGAGGTGTTATCAGTCATTGTACAGAAGGGGAAGGTGAGCTGTGATATCACCTATTGTGAATGATGGATCCTGTGTTATCTACTGTATATAGAGGTGTTATCAGTCATTGTACAGGAGGAGGAGGTGAGCTGTGATATCATCTATTGTGAATGGTGGATCCTGTGTTATCTACTGTATATAGAGGTGTTATCAGTCATTGTACAGGAGGAGGTGAGCTGTGATATCACCTATTGTGAATGGTGAATCCTGTGTTATCTACTGTATATAGAGGTGTTATCAGTCATTGTACAGGAGAAGGAGGTGAGCTGTGATATCACCTATTGTGAATGGTGGATCCTGTGTTATCTACTGTATATAGAGGTGTTATCAGTCATTGTACAGGAGGAGGTGAGCTGTGATATCACCTATTGTGAATGGTGGATCCTGTGTTATCTACTGTATATAGAGGTGTTATCAGCCATTGTACAGGAGGAGGTGAGCTGTGATATCATCTATTGTGAATGGTGGATCCTGTGTTATCTACTGTATATAGAGGTGTTATCAGTCATTGTACAGGAGGAGGAGGTGAGCTGTGATATCCCCTATTGTGAATGGTGGATCCTGTGTTATCTACTGTATATAGAGGTGTTATCAGTCATTGTACAGGAGGAGGAGGTGAGCTGTGATATCCCCTATTGTGAATGGTGGATCCTGTGTTATCTACTGTATATAGAGGTGTTATCAGTCATTGTACAGGAGGAGGAGGTGAGCTGTGATATCATCTATTGTGAATGGTGGCTCCTGTGTTATCTACTGTATATAGAGGGGTTATCAGTCATTGTACAGGAGGAGGTGAGCTGTGATATCACCTATTGTGAATGGTGGATCCTGTGTTATCTACTGTATATAGAGGTGTTATCAGTCATTGTACAGGAGGAGGAGGTGAGATGTGATATCACCTATTGTGAATGGTGGATCCTGAGCGAGGTGGAGAACCTGGGTCAGCAACTGACCAAGGCCCAGGTGGAGGCGGTGGAGGTGTGGAAGCACAATCTTCTGAACAGGATGACCCGGAGTTGGATGCCGACGAGACCGCAGTCGCCAGCCCTGGAGGAAGGAGCAAAGATCAGCGCCGAGGAAGCTGCAGGTACCAACACCCGCCCAGCGGCTGACAACACCCTAGTAGGGCCCCTAGATGCACCGTTCCCCCTAGCACCAGGCCGGGATTATAAGAACTTGCAGTGGGACGAGTCTGTAGTCCAGCACAGATGAGTGGCCCCGCTAGAGCCCGAGCCGGCCATGGAGGAGGTGTATGTGGAGCGGGAGGCCATCCGAAGTCCAAAAATGTTCAGGGGTGTAGGAGGCTCAAAAAGCACCCAAAAAAAACGGATTGGTCATGGAAATCACTTCCAAAAACGGATTTCTAGGTGTGACCCCAGCCTAAATGGCTTGCTATGGAGGAGCAGAACCTGCAAGAAAAGCAGAGGGTCAGTCGATCCACAGCAGCGGAGCGGGGCCCGATCCATCAGGGTTCCATGGTCCAATTCAACCAGGACAAGAGATGGGAAATTGTCAAAGAGCGGAGGAGCGGCCGAGAACACCTTTCTGTTGAATCCCATCTGCCAGAGGGTCACCCTGGTTGCGACCTACAGCTTGGAGACAGAGTCACCTTTACCCACCACCTTGGAGAGCGGGGGTGGTACACCCAGGACGTTCACCTAGTAAAGTGTCGCGCCCGGGGGACGGGCTAATTGAAACCGGGCCCTTCCGTCGTCTAGGGCTGCGGGGTGTCACGGTGTCGTGACCCGGCTCCGTGGTCCCAAGGCGCGGCAATAAAAGGGGTAAAATAAAGAAAAAGGGGAAAATGGAGTTTGTATGAAATGTTCGTGATGCCACCCATGGTTTGTGGCCGATGTGGACCACCAAATATTAAAAGGAACCTGTCACCTCCTAAAAGCCACCTAACCTATTATATATATATATATTATGTCCCTGCACCGTCCTATTACCATTATAACCATCTCTGCTAAATGCTTGTTTTCAATGTTGTAATAAACGTTTTATACTTACTCATTAGGATGATAATGAAGTGGGGGCTATATGCAATAGTCCCCTGGGCGTGTTGGTTTGCAGCCTCCAGCATCCTTTATCACGCCCCGATGGGCCTGATATTGTAATAAGATTCATCTTTGGCCCTGCCTCTGTGCTGCTTCTGCTGTGATGGCTCTGCCCTCCTCCTCTCTGTCATTCACAGCATGCAAATCATATGTCCTGACATCAGCTCCAGAGTCCTGCCCTGACAATGCATAAACATCACAGCAGAAGCAACACAGAGAGGCAGTGGCGGAAGGAATGGCCACAGTCAATCAAGCTCACTCCAGCCACAGTTACTGCCTTCATGGCTTCTAACTGTAAGTCTTACAAAGGCTATATCTCAGGGTACACAGCACACAGACACATGGGGGATCCCATCCCTGAATGCAGCAGACAATTTCTTTCTTTCATTCCACAGGTGTCGTTCTTTTGGTGGAGCATCTGGACTAAGACGTGAGTACTCCTGAGTTATCCGCTCTTTAAAGGCCACGTCACACACACAGAGATATCTGTTCAGATATTGGCCACAGATCTCTGGTTGCAGTGAAATCATGGACACATTGTTACAAATGTACACAGCAACAAGATAGAACAATGTGTCCATGATTTCACTGCAACCAGAGATCTGTGTGTGTATGTGGTTTTTCTAGGCTGACAGCTGGGTCAGTGTCTTGAGTCTCCTTCTATCCATGGTGAGGCAACGGGTTGATTGTTATCTCCCTACATTTTCGAGAAGCCTGTTGACACTGACGCACTGTGACGGTGGAACGCGGGTACCTCTATCTCTTCCAACTCATCCACATCTTCTCCCACATCTGGTAGGTGAGGCATCCTAGATAAGGCATCAGCATTGGCGTTCTTATGGCCTGCCCGGTACTTAATGGTGAAGTTGTAATTTGAAAACCAGGACATCCAGCGTTGCACCATTGCACCTAACTTCGCGGTTTCAAGGTGTGTAAAGGTACGTTTACATGCGGCAACTTTTCTAGGAATTTCATTGTCAATTTGCTGGTTGCAGTGAAATCATGGACACATTGTTACATTTGTACACAGCAACAAGATAGAACCACGTGTCCATGATTTCACTGCAACCAGCAAATTGCCAATGAAACTCCTAGGAAAGTTGCCGCGTGTAAAGATACTCTAAGGGCCCTTTCACATCCAGATTGTGCTTGAACCGTTCTATAATAGCCCAGACCAAGGCCAGGAATTCCAGCTTGAACCAGCTGTAGTTCTCTGGGTTCCTTTCTCCTTGCCATTCTGTTTCTGGGACAAGACAGCTCCCAATCCCACATTGCTGGCATCAGTATACAGCAAGAACGGTTGGTTGCAATCAGGATGAACCTCTGGACTTGCCCTTCTTGCTCTGGCCAACCAGGAGATCTTGCAAGAGTGCTGCTATTTCTGTGTAGCCTTTGATGAACCTCCTGTAGTACCCTACCAGCCCCAAGAACAGACGTACCTCTTTGACGTTGGTCGGTTCAGGCCATTCCTTGATGACAGTGATCTTGTCAGGATCTGGTGCCACTCCTTCTGAGCTAACTACATGCCCGAGATACTGAACTTTCAGCTTCAACAGATGGCATTTTGACGGCTTCAGCTTCATCCCGAACTTAGACAATGCTTCGAATACCTCTGCCAGGTGTGTGAGGTGCTCTTCATAGGTCTTGGAATACACTATAACATCATCCAGGTAGAGTAGCACAGTTTCGAAGTTTCGGTGCCCAGGCAACACTCCATCAGTCTTTGGAATGTTCCAGGTGAATTACAGAGTCCGAATGGCATGCTGTTAAACTCACACAGGCCCATTGGTGTTGTGAACTTGGTCTTCTCATGGTCTTCTTGTGCAACAGAGACCTGCCAGTACCCACTAGTAAGATCTAGGTTGAAAAGTAATTAGCAGACTTTAATGCAGCAAGTGACTCTTTTATGTGGGTTAACAGGTAAGCATCTTTATGAGTTATGCGATTTACCTGTCTATAATCAACACACATCCTCATGCTGCCATCTTTCTTTTTGCCTAGGACTGATGGAGCTGTCCAGGGACTACAACTAATTATGACCCCTGCGTCCTTCATGTCCTGCAACATCTCTTTGTCACGCTGGTAGTGAGCTGGTGGGATAGGTTTATATCGCTCTTTGACGGGTGGATGGACTCCTGTGGGTATATGGTGATGTACCCCTTTTATACTCCCAAAATCAAGTGGATGCTTACTGAATACCCGCTCATACTCCTGAACTACCCAATAGACACCATACTTATGGTGGAAAGGAGTGTGATCAGTTCCTATATGGAGCTCTTGACATCAATCCTTTAACTGCCCCTTGGAACTGTTATCCTCCACCAAATCTGGTGGGGTCAAGGGTTCCACTGCATGTATTGCATTGTTATCTACAGTGCACAATTTAGCACCAGTGGCATATCTGGGTAATTTGACCTCGTCTTCTCCACAGTTTAATATGCATACATCAACCACCCCTCTGACTGTCAAGAGTGTAGGCCTGGTTTCTGAACTCATGGGTTCTACTATCCCCTGGTAGTCCTGCCCAACACCAAATTATCATTTCACTCAATGGTGGTACCACAATGCTGTGCAGTGCCGTGGGCAGAGTGGTGAGCGCAGCGCCGTGGGCAGAGTGGTGAGTGCAGCGCCGTGGGCAGAGTGGTGAGTGCAGCGCCGTGGGCAGAGTGGTGAGTGCAGTGCCGTGGGCAGAGTGGTCAGCGCACACACACACACACACATACACACACTCCGCTATACTTACCACCGGCCCTGCGTCTTCCCCGCCGCCTGGATCCTCAGTCGACATGTCGCCGCCCCGGACAACTGGATCCAATATGGCGTTCAGGAAGTCTCGCGAGACTTCCCGGACGCCATATTGGATCCAGTAGTTCGGGGGCGGTGACATGTCGACTGAGGATCCTGGCGGCGGACACAGGGTCGGTGGTAAGTATAGGTGTGTGTGTGTGTATAGGTGTGTGTGGGTACAAAGTGACGGAAGTGCGGACAAAGTTACGGAAGTGTGGACAAAGTGACGGAAGTGCCTTCGGCTTTTATATATTAGATAGATAGAGAGAAGAGGCCACTGCTCACATGATGTAGCGAATCCTAAGGGTAAAAGGCTTCAGCGTCGTCGTATTGTGAACTTAAAGTACTAAAGAACACAGGAGATCTCAGTGCATTCCTTACATAGTATAGTCACCAAATATCTACATTTAAATAACTTTATAGTACCATAAAAAATAATTTCACTTCTACTAACAGTTAGTTTGATTTTGTATTATCCTCCAGAGCTGCACTCACTATTCTGCTGGTGCAGTCACTGTGCATATACATTACATTACTGATCCTGAGTTACCTCCTGTATTATTCTCCAGAGCTGCACTCACTATTCTGCTGGTGCAGTCACTGTGTACATACATTACATTACTGATCCTGAGTTACCTCCTGTATTATACTCCAGAGCTGCACTCACTATTCTGCTGGTGCAGTCACTGTGTACATACATTACATTACTGATCCTGAGTTACCTCCTGTATTATACTCCAGAGCTGCGCTCACTATTCTGCTGGTGCAGTCACTGTGTACATACATTACATTACTGATCCTGAGTTACCTCCTGTATTATTCTCCAGAGCTGCACTCACTATTCTGCTGGTGCAGTCACTGTGTACATACATTACATTACTGATCCTGAGTTACCTCCTGTATTATACTCCAGAGCTGCACTCACTATTCTGCTGGTGCAGTCACTGTGTACATACATTACATTACTGATCCTGAGTTACCCCCTGTATTATACTCCAGAGCTGCACTCACTATTCTGCTGGTGCAGTCACTGTGTACATACATTACATTACTGATCCTGAGTTACCTCCTGTATTATACTCCAGAGCTGCACTCACTATTCTGCTGGTGCAGTCACTGTGTACATACATTACATTACTGATCCTGAGTTACCTCCTGTATTATTCTCCAGAGCTGCACTCACTATTCTGCTGGTGCAGTCACTGTGTACATACATTACATTACTGATCCTGAGTTACCTCCTGTATTATACTCCAGAGCTGCACTCACTATTCTGCTGGTGCAGTCACTGTGTACATACATTACATTACTGATCCTGAGTTACCTCCTGTATTATACTCCAGAGCTGCACTCACTATTCTGCTGGTGCAGTCACTGTGTACATACATTACATTACTGATCCTGAGTTACCTCCTGTATTATCCTCCAGAGCTGCACTCACTATTCTGCTGGTGCAGTCACTGTGTACATACATTACATTACTGATCCTGAGTTACCTCCTGTATTATACTCCTGAGCTGCACTCACTATTCTGCTGGTGCAGTCACTGTGTACATACATTACATTACTGATCCTGAGTTACCTCCTGTATTATACTCCAGAGCTGCACTCACTATTCTGCTGGTGCAGTCACTGTGTACATACATTACATTACTGATCCTGAGTTACCTCCTGTATTATACTCCAGAGCTGCACTCACTATTCTGCTGGTGCAGTCACTGTGTACATACATTACATTACTGATCCTGAGTTACCTCCTGTATTATACTCCAGAGCTGCACTCACTATTCTGCTGGTGCAGTCACTGTGTACATACATTACATTACTGATCCTGAGTTACCTCCTGTATTATCCTCCAGAGCTGCACTCACTATTCTGCTGGTGCAGTCACTGTGTACATACATTACATTACTGATCCTGAGTTACCTCCTGTATTATACTCCAGAGCTGCACTCACTATTCTGCTGGTGATCATTGTGTTGTTACACTCCTTGCCCTGTACTATATGGTATGGGATCGGAGCAGGTCGCTATAGTCGGTTGGCTCGTCAGGTCTGCTCCTCATTATTACAAGTTCTTTACTATGTGTGTAAGCTGCTGGGACGAGATTCAGCCTGTTACATTGACACGAACATTACAGCTGTGGTAAGAACCTCCACACGTTACTTCTCTCGTCTTTTATTAATATATTTTATTGCATTACACATATGTTTATACATAATTTATATTAAAAGAAAAAAAATATCCACAAATCTTTACACTACGACACAGAGAACAGGTTTCCAGGGGCCGATCCTGCGCCAGGAAATTACAGGGAGCAACGCGGAGTGTTAATGAGGTCAGAAAATGAGCAGCTCGGGTCACACAGGAGGGGAATGATCCAAAAAGTAAAGTCAAGCTCCAGTACTGGACGATCCACAGATAGAAAGATTGACGTCTGTAGTGGAGTGACGGGTTGGGGTCGGGTGGTGATGGTTCACCAACTCTACGGTGTCACTGCAGAAGCACAGACAACGCCAGACACTGAGGGCTCCAACCATTGACACCAAGGGCTCCAACCATTGACACCGAGGGCTCCGACCATTGACACCGAGGGCTCCAACCATTGACACTGAGGGCTCCAACCATTGACACCGAGGGCTCCGACCATTGACATCGAGGGCTCCCACCATAGACACCGAGGGCTCCAACCATTGACACCGAGGGCTACGACCATTGACACCGAGGGCTCCGACCATTGACACCGAGGGCTACGACCATTGACACCGAGGGCTCCGACCATTGACACGAGGACCTGATCCGGCAGCTTCCACCTCCAATGGTCGTACATCTCCGATCCGGTTGGAAATGATGTCCACATGTCCGGGCCACCATCTCTCTTACTTGTGGGCTGCCCTACATTACCTAGAAGGCTACTGTGGACGTAAAAGAGGAATGCACAATGAGCAGGATACTTCAAAAAGTTTTCTGTACGGTGTAACAACAATCCAAAATCATTTGAAAAACTCCTAACAAAGTCATAATAAGACCCAACTACCCCAATCTGCTTTTCATGCAAAACCTCATAAAATGTTACAAACACTTAATAAAGTGCAGCGCTAAAAATCATATCGCTAATAAGTGTAGATTCCTCTGCACTTTAAAGGGGTGAATGCTAAAGAACCTTCACTTCAACCTATTAGAAAAATCCCTTGTATTGACCCTGAATAGGGAATAAGAATAGAAGACAGAAGGGGAGTAACCCTGTGTGTTTCGCCACTAGGAAAGTGACTTCATCAGGGTAAAGTGCTGCTAGTAACCTGTTGGGGCATTATTTTGCAGGTTACCTGTATATCTAATCAAAATAAGACTGACAATAATACCATACTGGGGAGAGCAAGGAAAATTAGAAGGCAGAATAAGCGCGACCCCATGCGTATCGCCACTAGAAAGCGGCTTCATCACGGGTAAGTGTTGAGAGTAACCTGTTGGGGCATTATTTTTGCAAGTTACTAGCACAACCAATCAAAAACAGAATGAAAACAATACCATGCTGAGGAGACAAAGTAAGAATAGAGGGCAGATGGGGAGTAACCCTGTGTGTTTCGCCGCTAGGAATGTGGCTTCATCAGGGGCAAGTGCTGCTGATAACCTTCTGGTGCATTATTTTTTGCAGCCAATTACTTAAAAAATATGGGATTTCTTTATTTTTCATTCATATCTGTCTTGATAACCATGTTTATATAACACTTTAGGTCTGTGACATGTAAGCTCCTACCTTGATGCTTAGCGGAGCTTTATGTTTATTCCTTATTCAGGGTCAATACAAGGGATTTTTGTACTAGGTTATCTTGCATTCAGCCCTTTATTGAAAGCCTAATCCACCACTTATTAGTGATATGATTTATAGCGCTGCACTTTATTAAGTGTTTGTGACATATTTTCTGAGGTTTCGCAAGAAAAGCCGATGGGGGCAGTCGGGGCTTATTGTGACTTTGCCGTTGTTAGGGGTTTTTGAATCCTTCTTGAAGGTGATCCCGTTCCATGAGCTTCGCCTCTGCTTCTGCCACATTATATGGGTATTGCCCTCTAACACATATCAGTGATAAGCCGATGTTCACACACAGTTTTTGGAGGAAACTTTCTGCAGAATCCTCCACAACAAGCACTAAAAAAACTAATGTTAGAAGGAAAAACATTCCAGCTCCAGGAATCAGCATAAAATACAGAAGATTTATTGATCTATTTCTTAAAATGTAAAAAAAACACATTGGCCAATGACTTCGTGTTTTGGATGAGAGAGAAAATTGTCCTTTGGCCAAGCTGTTCTGCCGTGATTGTGGGATAACAGCTTGGATAAAGGACGACTGGATAAAGGACGACTGGATAAAGGATGATGGGATAAAGTACAACTAGATAAAGGACGACTGGATAAAGGACGACTGGATAAAGGATGATGGGATAAAGTACAACTAGATAAAGGACGACTGGATAAAGGACGACTGAATAAAGGATGATGGGATAAAGGATGATGGGATAAAGGACGACTGGATAAAGGATGATGGATAAAGGATGATGGGATAAAGGATGACTGGATAAAGGACGACTGGATAAAGGATGATGGGATAAAGGACAACTAGATAAGAACGACTGGATAAAAGAAACTGGATAAAAGACGACTGGATAAAGACGACTGGATAAAGGACGACTGGATAAAGGACAACTGGATAAAGGATGATGGGATAAAGTACAACTAGATAAAGGACGACTGGATAAAGGACGACTGAATAAATGATGATGGGATAAAGGATGATGGGATAAAGGGTGACTGGATAAAGGACGACTGGATAAAGGATGATGGGATAAAGGACGATGGATAAAGGACGACTGGATAAAAGACGACTGGATAAAAGGACGACTGGATAAAGGACGACTGAATAAAGGATGATGGGATAAAGGATGATGGGATAAAGGACGACTGGATAAAGGATGACTGGATAAAGGATGATGGGATAAAGGATGACTGGATAAAGGACGACTGGATAAAGGATGACTAGGATAAAAGACGACTGGATAAAGGACGACTGGATAAAGACGACTGAATAAAGGATGATGGGATAAAGGATGATGGATAAAGGATGACTGGATAAAGGACGACTGGATAAAGAGATGATGGGATAAAGGACAACTAGATAAAGGACGACTGGATAAAGACGACTCAATAAGAATGATGGGATAAAGGACGACTGGATAAAAGACGATTGGACAAAGGACGGACTGGATAAAGGACAATTGGATGAAGGATGACGGATAAAGGATGACTGGTAAAATTAAAAGAAGATTGGAATAAAGGACAACAGAGTTAAAGATATTGGAAGGAATACAGTTTTGAGAATCACTCTCAAAAGCACTAAAAAATCAAATGTTAGAAGGAAAAAACATTCCAGCTCCAGAGATCAGGATAAAATACAGAAGATTATTGATCTATTTTAAAATGATAAAAAAAAAACACATTGGCCCAAGGCTATGTGTTTGGGATGAGGACGAGGAAAATTGCACTTTGACAAAGCTGTTCTACCATGATTGTGGGATAAAGCTTGGATAAAGGACGACTGGATGAAGGAGACTGGTAAAGGACACTGGATAAAAGACTACTGGATAAAGGACGATTGGATAAAGGACACTGGATAAAGGACGACTGGATAAAGGACGACTGGATGAAGGACGACTGGATAAGGATGACTGGGTAAAGACAACTGGATAAAGGCGACTGGAAAAGCATGACTGGACAAAGGACATCTGGACAAAAGATGACTGGACAAAGAAGACTGGATGAAGGACAACTGGATAAAGGACGACTGGATAAAGGACGACTGGATAAAGGACACTGGATAAAGATGACTGGATAAAGGATGACTTTAAAAGAACGATGGATAAAGGACGACTGGATAAAGGACGACTGGATAAAGGAGACTGGATAAAGGACGACTGGATAAAGGACGACTGGATAAAGGAAGACTGGATAAAGGACGACTGGATAAAGGAAGACTGGATAAAGGACGACTGGATAAGGACGACTTTATAAAGGACGACTGGATAAAGGACGACTGGATAAGGACGACTTTATAAAGGACGACTGGATAAAGGACGACTGGATAAAGGACGACTGGATAAAGGACGACTGGATAAGGACGACTGGATAAAGGACGATTTTCCCTTTCATCCGTTATGTGCAGCCTTGAACCGATCTGTTTTTTTGCATTGTAAGGAATGTAATAATAAATAATAATAATAATAATAAATCCTTTGTATTTTCTGCTGATTCCTGGAGCGGGAGTTATTGATCCTTCTTACATTGGGATCTACTCACTGATAACAGCGATTCCTCTGCTCCATCCACGAGGGTCAGTATCTGGTGAGGAGACTTAAATAAACACCTTAAGAGCTTTACCTGCTCATTTCAATGGGAAATCCTTTGTGCTGTTCACATGAGGAGTTTTTTTAATATTTTCTTCACATCTAATGGGGGAAAAAAACACAAAAATCCTGAAGAAAATCTGATCCTGAGTTTACAAAAATCCATGAAAAAAAGATTCTGCTAAACCATCTTCAGTAACAGAAAACGTGATCCTGGCGGAGCCGACAGCGCGTCATGTGCAGGAAACTGCCCGAAAACCGGAAGAAAATGTTCATCACACTGACCCTGTCTGCATGATCCCGGCATCGCTCATCTTAATCACTTTTGGTTAGTAAAATGGTGACGTGATAACAGCAGCGGCCCCGGCTCTGGCCTTCTCCACCTGGAAGATGGTTTGTACTTTACAGAACAAATCAATGACAAAGCTCCGATGACGACCACATATGGGTTTTGAGCCTGTAGAAGATTTTACTTAAACAAACACAAGCTGCTTCTGATTATTCAATGGAGCCTAAAAACAAAACGCCCAGAAAAAAACAGTCAGAAAAACTCACAAAAAACATGAGAAAACCTTGCAAAAAAAACAACTGTTATTAGCCCAAACCTTCAGAAACAGGATCAGGTCATGACCTAAAAGACACAAAAACGTGAGTTTCCGGAGTGTCTTCTGCCTGAAAAACTCTTGGATCTTTCTATCCTTTTGTTTCTTCCACCTTTTCTCTCCTTTTCCTCCACTTCCCCCTCTTTCCCTCCTCTTCCTTCTCTACCCTTTTCCCTCCTCCTTTTTTCTCTCCTCTTCCTTCCTTTTTCTCTCCTCTTCCTCTTCCCCCTTTTCCCTCCTCTTCCTCCCTCCTCCCTTTTTCTCTCCTCTTTCTCTTTTTTCCCTCCTCTTCCTGCTCTACCCTTTTTCTCTCCTCTTCCTTCCTCCTCCCTTTCTCCCTCCTCTTCCTCCTCTACCCTTTTTCCCTCCTCCTTTTTTCTCTCCTCTTCCTACCTTTTTCTCTCCTCTTCCTCTTCCCCCTTTTCCCTCGTCTTTCTCCCTCGTCCCTTTTTCTCTCATTTTCCTCCCTCCTCCCCCTTTTCTCTACTTTTTCTCCCTCTTCCCTTTTTCCCTCCTTTTCCATTTTCGCTCCTCTTCCTCCTCTACCCTTTTTCTCTCCTCTTCCTTCCTCCTCCCGTTTTCCCTCCTCTTCCTCCTCTACCCTTTTTCCCTCCTCCTCCTTCCTCCTACCTTTTTCTCTCCTCTTCCTCCTCCCCCTTTTCCCTCGTCTTTCTCCCTCTTCCCTTTTTCCCTCCTTTTCCTCCTTTCCCATTTTCGCTCCTCTTCCTCCCTTTTTCTCTTCTCTTCCTCCTTTACTCTCCTCTTCTTCTGCCCCCTTTTTCTCTCTTCTTCCCCTCTTTTTCTATTTTTCTTTTATTTGGCACCTTTCCTTTCCTCTTATTCCCTTACTTTCTATATTGTATCATTTGCTCATGGCTTTTCCCCCTTATCCCCTGACAAATATCACCCATGTGGAACACTCCCCAGTGTCACCTTAGAACACAAGACGTCGTGTGCACAAAGCCAAAAAGGAGAATTTCATGAAGACGTTTCGGCTTGAAAAACTCATTTTTAAACGTATCAAAAAACTGTGTGTGAACATAGACGAAGGAGAGACGTAGAACGAGCCTGCCAACCTGATCCTAGGAGATGGCGGATCGAGTGTGTCACCATGATGAATGGCCAATATCGGGGGCCCCACAGACTGAAGACCAGGGACCCTTCCATATAATCACGGGTATAGGAGAGTGACCTTGAGGAGTCCAGATCAATGATCGCTCCACAACTTGGCAGTCGTTTGATCGCTGACTTAAAGGGATTGTCCGGGACTTCACCATTGATCACCAATTTGTAATCGTTGGGCGTGCGACGCCCCGGCACTCCTGCCGATCAGCTGTTCCTGAGGATAAACCATCAAAGTTAGAGTCCCAGACATCCCCTTTAAGGCTCTTCTCTATGGGGTGATGATCGATCCCTTGTGTCACCAGTAACCTCCAGCAATGGTGTAAAGTGTATAAGACAGAGGGGGCAAGGCTGATCTTTTGTATGAAGCCTCCTCCCTATCATTGATACATACAGATAACGAGCTTTGGGTCAAGTCTTATATCTGATCGATGGTTGGGGATGGACATGGCCCATGTAAATGGGTCTTTTTGGAGTTGACAATGGGTGCCAATATTTAATTGAATGACCCAAAGATCAAAGACAACCGACGACCTCAGAAGACTCTGCAAGATGATGATACTGGATCTTGTACCATAACCTACTAGATCTTCTGATGTTGCACCAAATCTGGGATCTTGCAGGAAACAGGTTTGTATCTTATGTTCTACGAAAGGCTGGAGATTGGAGGAACCCGCATAGACCAGGGTGGACAACCAATGGGATTTATCACCGGTCCTCAAAATAAGTGATGTCACAAGCCAAGGAGGCCACCGTCATGTGCTGAAAGGGATCTGCTCCTCCACCTGTCAGGTTATAGGATGTTCAGGATCTATAAGATCACGCTAATCGTATTCCTTGGGCTTTGATGTAGATCTTAAGACTCCATAAACCAGGAACAAAAAGGTTTGGTACCGTGTTCGCCAGCTGAAAGAAGATTGATTGCTCTCGGTGGGAGACACAAAATAATCTTGTAATTGTGATACTTTTTAATGGCGAACAATCATATACTGAATGATGTTACAATGCGAGCTTCCAAGACTCCTTACGTCTTATATCAGGCATGGTATAACAGAGTATTTGAAGAAACTAATATATACAGAGAGCAGAGGCGTGGAAAGAAATAATATAATAATCTTGTAATTGTGATACATTTTAATGGCTAACAAAAATGCAAGAAATTATAAATGTTACAAAGCGAGCTCTCGAGACTGCTTACTCTTTCATCAGGTACAGTATAACAGAATATTAGAAGAAACACAAATATATACATAAACCATGCCTATGCTCTGTGTATGTGAAGGCGCCACTGGGAGGTACTGCACCCCAAACAGAAAGTGTACTGCCTCCGTAGCCGTGGATATGGAGGACCCTACAGAGTCTGTACCCCAAAACCCATACAGTAGGCCTCCTTAGTACAGGGGACCGTATATTAAAGGTCCCAGGGGGTAGAGCCTAGAGAGCGGGAGACGAGGAGTGAGTTAGGACAGACTGTGTAAGACAGCAGAGAGTACGGACGCTGGGGATCCTGCGACCATGACAGGAGGGCACCTCTAAGGAGAGGGGTGAGCCAGACGGAGAAGGGGACCACTCCAGGACTGGTCGGAGCCAGCTGGAGACCCAGGTCATCACCTGTACACCGTAACCGAGGTGGTTAGTTAACGGTCTATCCCTAACCGCAGACCGGCAGGTTGTGGGCCTGACATAAGGGAGCCACAGCACCCATCAAGTAATCCAACATCGGTCCTGCAGCTGGGTTCACGACACCGAGAAGTAAGGAGACTTTAGGCAACAGACCCCAAGGACTCGAGACTAGACTCATGAGTGGGAGCACAGAAGGCCATCAGGGCAAAGAAGGGAAAAGGACCAGGAGAGCCATTTTAAGGACACCTCTGGACAGACTCTGGAAAAGCCTCCAAAATCCGCGGCTACAGCCCCCGTTAACCCAGACTGTACTGTGTACCGATGTCACCTGGTGCAAGTAAAGAACTGTCTGAGCTGATCTGGTGTCTGGTCTCCTTTCATCCGTCGCCTGGGGGACCTCTACAGCATCATAGAGGTGAGGACTACAACTCCTATCCTCCACCCCGCTGCCCTGAAGTAAAGCTCCACCTGTGGTGAGCCGTACTATCAAAGCTGCACCTCCATCACCTCAGCGCTGGTAACCCTATTACCAGGTACCACAGGTGGCGTCACAATACAATTCCCCCCATCATCATCACACCCCACCCGGCATTAAGGGTCCAAGGCACGGAACCGGGATTCGAGCAGCCGTGATCCCCACTGAAGTAACCCCCTCCCTGTCGACTGACTCATACATATTAGTGTTTCTTCAAATATTATGTTACACCATGCCTGATGAATAGATGTAAGGAGTCTCGAGAGCTTGCATTGTAACATCATTTATTATAATTTGGTTGCAGTTAATAGTTATCACAACTACAAGATTATTTTATTTCTTTGCATGCTTCTGTGTACACTTTGATTTCTTCAGATACAGTGTTATACCATGCCTGATAAAGAGATGTAAGGAGTCTCGAAAGCTCGCTTAGAAGCATCATTTCTTATATTTTGGTTGCAGTTAATCGGTATCACAACTACAAGATTATTATATTGTTTCTCACACTGAGAGCAATCAATCAATATGGAAGGGAGCACGTTTTTGTGATTGAGATACAGCAACATTTCACCACTTAGTAGAATGAATCCAATTTACTGGAAGAAAGTGCAACTAAAAGGACAAGTCATATTAATGCAAGTAATCCACCGGGGGCCGAAATCAGGGCAATCTTCCCTACTGATTCGGGTGAAAGGATGAGGAGGAATCAGGGTCAAACTGGAGGACAAGACTATCTTCAAGGACGCCGCCGGTGCTCCTAGAGCGTTACAATGATGAGGAATGGATGGAGTAATGTCCCAACATTCAGCCCTTCCGGGGCCCCTTTCCTCATTGTTCCCAGCCTGCTGGTGGATACATCACAATGAGGTGGAGCCGGACATCTACTCGATGATTAGAGGAGATCACTGCCATGAATATTACAAGTACGAATCGCTACAATGTGGAAAGCAAACAGTGACTGCAAGCGACACGTCCTCCCTCTGTGCAAGTGTGGAGACCCCAGAAACACTGAGAGCGAGGACGTTTCATTAGTGACCGGATCTCTCCTTTCATTGATCCTGCATTACAGTGATATTCCCATCTTCACAATCACATACTGCAACTATTCATCTTTGTAACTTACTGTTGCAGCGCTTACAAGCCTTGTAACTTACTGTTGCAGCGCTTACAAGCCTTGTAACTTACTGTTGCAGCGCTTACAAGCCTTGTAACTTACTGTTGCAGCGCTTACAAGCCTTGTAACTTACTGTTGCAGCGCTTACAAGCTTTGTAACTTACTGTTGCAGCGCTTACAAGCTTTGTAACTTACTGTTGCAGCGCTTACAAGCTTTGTAACTTACTGTTGCAGCGCTTACAAGCTTTGTAACTTACTGTTGCAGCGCTTACAAGCTTTGTAACTTACTGTTGCAGCGCTTACAAGCCTTGTAACTTACTGTTGCGGCGCTTACAAGCTTTGTAACTTACTGTTGCAGCGCTTACAAGCTTTCTAACTTACTGTTGCAGCGCTTACAAGCTTTGTAACTCACTGTTTGTCAAAATGTGCAGCCGTTCGTGAGATACTAACAACTTGTCTTCCGTTTACAGCCTAGGACACCGACCACCACTTGTAAGTGCTGTGTTCAAGTTGACTGCGTTAAGTCTGGCAAGCATCTAAAACAGCGCTTACAAGCCCAACATAAAGAGCTTGTAAGCGCTCCACGTCCTGCCATCTAGTGTTGCCATCTCAAGAACTGCTGAAAATGTTACAAACAAGTAAATTACAAAATCGGAGATGGGAATAACACTTTAATTACTGAACCTGAAGTTTTATTTTGTTTACCCCTTACTTGTGCTCAATACCCAAATTTAGACCAGTTTGGACAAATGATCAACTTTTGTCCATGACTTTAACCAGAGAGACCCAGAAGCTTGGTAGTAACGGAAGTCCACCTGACAAGAAACAAAGGAACAATCCGAAAATCACCCAAAAATATACAACTTGACACCCAGACAGTTGACTTTTCGTTGATACCGTGTCTTCGTCTTGAAAGGAAGGTTTGAAGTATTAGGAGGGTTCCCGTGAAGATGGCGGAAAGTCCATGGTGGAAAGTTTTGGAAGTTGACCTGCGGTTGTGGAGTCCCTTGTTCCGGTGCCGGAGGGCGACGCACAGGTACGTCCGGTGTTAATCACTCCACCACCCCGGGGTACAGAGGAGGGTGAAGGAGGATCAGTGCCCACGAAAAGAGAAATAAACGGCCAAGATGATGGTGAAGACGATGATGATCCCCAGGACGACGAGTAACACCCGATTCTGGATGATCCTAAAGAAACAAAGAAGAGAATCTCGTTAGTTTTAGGCTCAAATTCTCAAACAAAAAGAAAGAAAAACCCAACTGGCAGCGACTCAGATACAAAGTGACACGCTGACAATCTTCTCTCCTTCTACAAGAAGCTTCCACTCAATCGTCCCTTCTTCCACAATGCCCAATTAATTTAGCGATGTTAAGGATTCCTGTCGTGTATTTCTGCGGAGGAGAACGGGCGCCGAGCATTGAGGCACAAGACATAATTGACATGAAAAAAAAATATATTAAAGGCATTCGAGGCAAATCACAAGGGTGAGACCTGACGAGAAGTTGACTTCCGTGTGACAGACAGTGGGAAGTATGTTTGCTACATGGAAACTCGCGAGCTCGGATTCCGGCTGAACTACCGGCGCAGCGGCGAAATGTATCGACTGATCAGAGGAGGACACAGACACGAGCGGGGGAAGCGCAGGCGGATAAAAACACATAAAAGGCGGCTTCTCCTCCTCCAACGAGGCTGAGCGGTCAGTGTGCAGCCGCTGATGAAGAAAACAAGAGGCCCCATGTAAAGTAAGAAAAAAACACAACAACATGAAAAGAGGGAACGTAATAATTGGTGTCCGGGGGATCCGGCACTTTATGCTAAGTTATGGATCGTTCTCCTGTCCTCACCTTATCAGGATCCGGGGGCTGCTGCAAATCCGGACAATCCTCTAATAATACCGATATCACACACAGGGCAGCCCCCTACAGGTGTAAGAGCGACACAAGGTCACCGGAGGTCCCCCCTACCAATATCACACACAGGGCAGCCCCCTACAAGGGTAAGAGCAAGACAAGGTCACCGGGGGTCCCCCCTACCGATATCACACACAGGGCAGCCCCCTACAGGGGTAAGAGCGAGACAAGGTCACCGGGGGTCCCCCCTACTGATATCACACACAGGGCAGCCCCCTACAG
The DNA here is from genome assembly GCA_033576535.1 of Allobates femoralis. Classification (NCBI taxonomy): domain Eukaryota; kingdom Metazoa; phylum Chordata; class Amphibia; order Anura; family Aromobatidae; genus Allobates; species Allobates femoralis. The sequence continues at coordinate 8,627,275 of JARQOC010000006.1, read as the reverse complement.
GGGTAAGAGCGAGACCAGGTCACCGGAGGTCCCCCCTACCAATATCACACACAGGGCAGCCCCCTACAGGTGTAAGAGCGACACAAGGTCACCGGAGGTCCCCCCTACCAATATCACACACAGGGCAGCCCCCTACAGGTGTAAGAGCGAGACAAGGTCACCGGAGGTCCCCCCCTACCAATATCACACACAGGGCAGCCCCCTACAGGTGTAAGAGCGAGACAAGGTCACCGGAGGTCCCCCCTACCAATATCACACACAGGGCAGCCCCCTACAGGTGTAAGAGCGAGACAAGGTCACCGGAGGTCCCCCCCTACTGATATCACACATAGGGCAGCCCCTACAGGGTAAGAGCGAGACAAGGTCACCGGAGGTCCCCCCCTACTGATACCACACACAGGGCAGCCCCCTACAGGTGTAAGAGCGAGACAAGGTCACCGGAGGTCCCCCCCTACTGATATCACACACAGGGCAGCCCCCTACAGGGGTAAGAGCGAGACAAGGTCACCGGGGTCCCCCCCTACCAATATCACACACAGGGCAGCCCCCTACAGGGGTAAGAGTGAGACAAGGTCACCGGAGGTTCCCCCCTACTGATATCACACACAAGGCAGCCCCCTACAGGTGTAAGAGCGAGACAAGGTCACCGGAGGTCCCCCCTACTGATATCACACACAGGGCAGCCCCCTACAGGGTAAGAGCGAGACAAGGTCACCGGAGGTCCCCCCCTACCAATATCACACACAGGCAGCCCCTACAGGGTAAGAGCGAGACAAGGTCACCGGGGTCCCCCTACCAATATCACACACAGGGCAGCCCCCTACAGGTGTAAGAGCGAGACAAGGTCACCGGGGGTCCCCCCTACCAATATCACACACAGGGCAGCCCCCTACAGGTGTAAGAGCGAGACAAGGTCACCGAGGGTCCCCCCTACCAATATCACACACAGGGCAGCCCCCTACAGGTGTAAGAGCGAGACAAGGTCACCGGAGGTCCCCCCCTACTGATATCACACACAGGGCAGCCCCCTACAGGTGTAAGAGCGAGACAAGGTCACCGGAGGTCCCCCCCTACTGATATCACACACAGGGCAGCCCCCTACAGGGGTAAAAGCGAGACAAGGTCACCGGAGGTCCCCCCTACCAATATCACACACAGGGCAGCCCCCTACAGGTGTAAGAGCGAGACAAGGTCACCGGAGGTCCCCCCCTACTGATATCACACACAGGGCAGCCCCCTACAGGGGTAAGAGCGAGACAAGGTCACCGGAGGGTCCCCCCCTACTGATATCACACACAGGGCAGCCCCCTACAGGGGTAAGAGCGAGACAAGGTCACCGGAGGTCCCCCCCTACATATCACACACAGGGCAGCCCCTACAGGTGTAAGAGCGAGACAAGGTCACCGGAGGTCCCCCCTACCAATATCACACACAGGGCAGCCCCCTACAGGTGTAAGAGCGAGACAAGGTCACCGGAGGTCCCCCCTACTGATATCACACACAGGGCAGCCCCCTACAGGTGTAAGAGCGAGACAAGGTCACCGGAGGTCCCCCCCTACCTGAATATCACACACAGGGCAGCCCCCTACAGGTGTAAGAGCGAGACAAGGTCACCGGAGGTCCCCCCTACCAATATCACACACAGGGCAGCCCCCTACAGGTGTAAGAGCGAGACAAGGTCACCGGAGGTCCCCCCTACTGATATCACACACAGGGCAGCCCCCTACAGGTGTAAGAGCGAGACAAGGTCACCGGGGGTCCCCCCCTACGATATCACACACAGGGCAGCCCCCTACAAGGATGTCAAGAGCGCACAGGTCACCATAGATACGTCATGCCAAAGTCAACCCATAAACCGCTACATGCCAAAAGTCACCACCATAAATACCGCTACATGGCCAAAAGTCACCACCATAAATACCCTACATGGCCAAAAGTCACCACCATAAATACCGCTACATGGCCAAAAGTCACCACCATAAATACGCTACATGGCAAAAGTCACCACCATAAATACGCTACATGGCCAAAAGTCAACACCATAAATACCGCTACATGGCCAAAAGTCACCACCATAAATACCGCTACATGGCCAAAAGTCACCACCATAAATACCGCTACATGGCCAAAAGTCACCACCATAAATACCGCTACATGGCCAAAAGTCACCACCATAAATACCGCTACATGGCCAAAAGTCACCACCATAGATACCGCTACATGGCCAAAAGTCACACCATAAATACCGCTACATGGCCAAAGTCACCACCATAAATACCGCTACATGGCCAAAAGTCACCACCATAAATACCGCTACATGGCCAAAAGTCACCACCATAAATACCGCTACATGGCCAAAGTCACCACCATAAATACCGCTATGGCCAAAAGTCACCACCATAAATACTGCTACATGGCCAAAAGTCACACCATAAATACCGCTACATGGCCAAAAGTCACCACCATAAATACCGCTACATGGCCAAAAGTCACCACCATAAATACCGCTACATGGCCAAAAGTCACCACCATAAATACCGCTACATGGCCAAAAGTCACCACCATAAATACCGCTACATGGCCAAAAGTCACCACCATAATACCGCTACATGGCCAAAAGTCAACACCATAAATACCGCTACATGGCCAAAAGTCACCACCATAAATACCGCTACATGGCCAAAAGTCACCACCATAAATACCGCTACATGGCCAAAAGTCACACCATAAATACCGCTACATGGCCAAAAGTCACCACCAAATACGCTACATGGCCAAAAGTCAACACCATAAATACCGCTACATGGCCAAAAGTCACCACCATAAATACCGCTACATGGCCAAAAGTCACCACCATAAATACTGCTACATGGCCAAAAGTCAACACCATAAATACGCTACATGGCCAAAAGTCAACACCATAAATACCGCTACATGGCCAAAAGTCACCACCATAAATCCGCTACATGGCCAAAAGTCACCACCATAAATACCGCTACATGGCCAAAAGTCAACACCATAAATACCGCTGCATGGCCAAAAGTCACCACCATAAACACCGCTGCATTGCCAAAAGTCACCACCATAAATACTGCTACATGGCCAAAGGTCAACACCATAAATACCGCTACATGGCCAAAAGTCACCACCATAAATACGCTACATGGCCAAAAGTCACCACCATAAATACCGCTACATGGCCAAAAGTCAACACCATAAATACCGCTACATGGCCAAAAGTCACCACCATAAATACTGCTACATGGCCAAAAGTCACCACCATAAATACCGCTACATGGCCAAAAGTCACCACCATAAATACCGCTACATGGCCAAAAGTCACCACCATAAATACCGCTACATGGCCAAAAGTCACCACCATAAATACGCTGCATGGCCAAAAGTCACCACCATAAACACGCTACATGGCCAAAAGTCATCACAGCAAATCCGGACAATCCTCTGATGAGACCGATAATCACCGATATCACACACAGGGCAGCCCCCTACAGGTGTAAGAGCGAGACCAGATCACTGGGGTCCGCAGCCACCCAGACACTGCCGAAAAGTCATCACAATAAATACCGCTACATGGCCAAAAGTCATCAATACCTAGATCATTGCAAACCATGGAGTCATCACCGGTAAGAAAAGGTAAAATTGGCAAGAACACTACAAATCTGATGTCATAAAACCACCCCTCCATACACCCCTCCAATAAAGAGAGACTGCAGGTGACATCTACTACATTATCTGTACTCAGAGTATCACTGTGTTATCTGTAGTGTTACATAGGACTGCAGGTGACATCTACTACATTATCTGTACTCAGAGATATCACTGTGTTATCTGTGTGTTACATAGGACTGCAGGTGACATCTACTACATTATCTGTACTCAGAGATATCACTGTGTTATCTGTCGTGTTACATAGGACTGCAGGTGACATCTACTACATTATCTGTACTCAGAGTATCACTGTGTTATCTGTGTGTTACATAGGACTGCAGGTGACCTCTACTACATATCTGTACTCAGAGATGTCACTGTTTACTGTGGTTTACATAGGACTGCAGTGACATCTACTACATTACCTGTACTCAGAGATATCACTGTGTTATCTGTGTGTTACATAGGACTGCAGTCACATCTACTACATTACTGTACTCAGAGATATCACTGTGTTTCTGCGGTGTTACATAGGACTGCAGGTGACATCTACAATTATCTGTACTCAGAGATATCATTTGTTATCTAGTGGTGTTACATAGGACTGCAGGTGACATCTATACATTATCTGTACTCAGAGATATCACTGTGTTAATCACTGTCGGTGTTACATAGGACTGCAGGTGACATCTACTACATTATCTGTACTCAGAGATATCACTGTGTTATCTGTGGTGTTACATAGGACTGCAGGTGACATCTACTACATTATCTGTACTCAGAGATATCACTGTGTTATCTGTGGTGTTACATAGGACTGCAGGTGACATCTACTACATTATCTGTACTCAGAGATATCACTGTGTTATCTGTGGTGTTACATAGGACTGCAGGTGACATCTACTACATTATCTGTGCTCAGAGATATCACTGTGTTATCTGTGGTGTTACATAGGACTGCAGGTGACATCTACTACATTATCTGTACTCAGAGATATCACTGTGTTATCTGTGGTGTTACATAGGACTGCAGGTGACATCTACTACATTATCTGTACTCAGAGATATCACTGTGTTATCTGTGGTGTTACATAGGACTGCAGGTGACATCTACTACATTATCTGTACTCAGAGATATCACTGTGTTATCTGTGGTGTTACATGGACTGCAGGTGACATCTACTACATTATCTGTACTCAGAGATATCACTGTTTATCTGTGGTGTTACATAGGACTGCAGGTGACATCTACTACATTATCTGTACTCAGAGATATCACTGTGTTTATCTGTGGTGTTACATAGGACTGCAGGTGACATCTACACATTATCTGTACTCAGAGATATCACTGTGTTTCTGTGGTGTTACATAGGACTGCAGGTGACATCTACTACATTATCTGTACTCAGAGATATCACTGTGTTATCTGTGGTGTTACATAGGACTGCAGGTGACATCTACTACATTATCTGTACTCAGAGATATCACTGTGTTATCTGTGGTGTTACATAGGACTGCAGGTGACATCTACTACATTATCTGTACTCAGAGATATCACTGTGTTATCTGTGGTGTTACATAGGACTGCAGGTGACATCTACTACATTATCTGTACTCAGAGATATCACTGTGTTTATCTGTGGTGTTACATAGGACTGCAGGTGACATCTACTACATTATCTGTACTCAGAGATATCACTGTGTTATCTGTGGTGTTACATAGGACTGCAGGTGACATCTACTACACTTATTGTACTCAGAGATATCACTGTGTTATCTGTGGTGTTACATAGGACTGCAGGTGACATCTACTACATTATCTGTACTCAGAATATCACTGTGTTATCTGTGGTGTTACATAGGACTGCAGGTGACATCTACTACATTATCTGTACTCAGAGATATCACTGTGTTTTCTGTGGTGTTACATAGGACTGCAGGTGACATCTACTACATTATCTGTACTCAGAGATATCACTGTGTTATCTGTGGTGTTACATAGGACTGCAGGTGACATCTACTACATTATGTGTACTCAGAGATATCACTGTGTTATCTGTGGTGTTACATAGGACTGCAGGTGACATCTACTACATTATCTGTACTCAGAGATATCACTGTGTTATCTGTGGTATTACATGGGACTGCAGGTGACATCTACTACATTATCTGTGCTCAGAGCTATCACTGTGTTATCTGTGGTGTTACATGGGACTGCTGGTCAGTTTCTCTCTTCTCGCCTTTGCACAGCTGTCTGTGTGTCCACACTCCTGGCAGGAGATGAATGGCATACCCTCTCCTCATTTATCACTGACCATCCCTTTCAGATCCTTCTTCTCATCCTCTTCCTCAGGACAATCAGCAGCACAGAGCGCTTTCTGCAGTTGACAGCTGACAAATTGGCGCAGCATTGGGCTAATTACCATACAGGGGCCACATAACCCAACATCTCAGGGTCCCATCACTTAACCTGTGCACTGACGTATGGGGGGAGCAGCTGCACTGACACACTGCGACGCACGACATGCTGTGATGTACAACTACAGGTACATGTTTATTCCTGACTGCTATTTGCACTCCACACTGCATTTCTCACCATTTATCTTGGATGACAGCATTATTTTGTGCAATTAGCAGAGGTATCATTAGTTGTTGTATGACGGTATTACATGTGGCCCTGTATACAGCGCGGGAAGTATGGAACGCGTCACTAATTTTCTAAGTAAATATATTTCTAAAGATGCTATTGACATGAATTTCTTACCAGATGTCAGTAACAACCTATCCAATCAACACAGGCAGAGATATCAACCAGAGATGTCCATAAATTATGTGTAATAATGAGAAATGATGCAGAAAAAAGTATTGAACACATGAAGAAAGAGAAGAGCAAAAACGCCTGGAAAGTCCTGACACCGGCTGAGATCTATCAGTAATTAGAAGCAATCCGGCCACTGAGTGATTATAATATCAGCTGCTTCATCTGACGCCGATGTAAAGGCGTCTCATTACCAAGGAGCCACACAAGAAACATCTCATGATGGGGAAAACCAGTGAGCTGTCTCAAGACCTTCACAACCTTATTGGTGTAAAACACACTGATGACATTGGTGACAGGGACCACGCTCCTATGTGAACACTCCTGTATGTACGCTCCTATGTGAACACTCCTGTATGCACGCTCCTAATATGCACGCTCCTGTATGCACGCTCCTATGTGAACACTTCTGTATGCACGCTCCTATATGCACGCTCACCTCTCCAGGACTCCATTGTTGAACAAAGCAAGTTCAAGAGCATTTAAAGCTCATCTACATTTAGACAAGTCTGTGAAATACTGGAGAATTATAGTCTGGTCACATGAGACCAAACTGAACTCTTTGGAGGCCATAAAGCACCATGTTTGGAGGCCATAATGCACCATGTTTGGAGGCCATAATGCACCATGTTTGGAGGCCAAAAGGCAAATCACCCCCAAAACACGAACAACAGTGAAGTGCGGAGGTGAAACATCATGGTGAGCGGCTGATCTTCAGCATATGGCACTGACAAACTTCATATGATTGAAGGAAGGATGAATGGAGAAATGTACAAAACATTCCTGATGAATATATACTGCATCTACCAGGAGGATGAAGATAAAACGAGGGCGACATTTCACAACACAATGATCCCAAACACAACAGACAAGGAAGAGAATGAAATCTGCTAGAATGTCCGAGCGATCACCGGAGCTGAATCCAATAGAAAATGTCTGGAAGGATCTACGGGATCTGAAGGACGTGAACAGTGTTTGTGTGGAAGAACGGCCCAAAATCCTCCTGAGCAATGCAGGGACCGGTGTCTCCATACAATGCAGGGACCGGTTCCTCCATACAATGCAGGGACCAGTGTCTCCATACAATGCAGGACCAGTGTCTCCATACAATGCAGGGACCAGTGTCTCCATACAATGCAGGGACCAGTGTCTCCATACAATGCAGGGACCAGTGTCTCCATACAATGCAGGGACCAGTGTCTCCATACAATGCAGGGACCAGTGTCTCCATACAATGCAGGGACCAGTGTCTCCATACAATGCAGGGACCAGGTGTCTCCATACAATGCAGGGACCAGTGTCTCCATACAATGCAGGCGCCAGGGGACCAGTGTCTCCATACAATGCAGGGACCAGTGTCTCCATACAATGCAGGGACCAGTGTCTCCATACAATGCAGGGACCGGTGTCTCCATACAATGCAGGGACCGTGTCTCCATACAATGCAGGGACCAGTGTCTCCATACAATGCAGGGACCGTGTCTCCATACAATGCAGGGACCGTGTCTCCATACAATGCAGGGACCGTGTCTCCATACAATGCAGGGACCAGTGTCTCCATACAATGCAGGGACCAGTGTCTCCATACAATGCAGGGACCAGTGTCTCCATACAATGCAGGGACCGTGTCTCCATACAATGCAGGGACCAGTGTCTCCATACAATGCAGGGACCAGTGTCTCCATACAATGCAGGGACCAGTGTCTCCATACAATGCAGGGACCGGTGTCTCCATACAATGCAGGGACCAGTGTCTCCATACAATGCAGGGACCAGTGTCTCCATACAATGCAGGGACCAGTGTCTCCATACAATGCAGGGACCAGTGTCTCCATACAATGCAGGGACCAGTGTCTCCATACAATGCAGGGACCAGTGTCTCCATACAATGCAGGGACCAGTGTCTCCATACAATGCAGGGACCAGTGTCTCCATACAATGCAGGGACCAGTGTCTCCATACAATGCAGGGACCAGTGTCTCCATACAATGCAGGGACCAGTGTCTCCATACAATGCAGGGAGGACCAGTGTCTCCATACAATGCAGGGACCAGTGTCTCCATACAATGCAGGGACCGGTGCTCCATACAATGCAGGGACCAGTGTCTCCATACAATGCAGGGACCAGTGTCTCCATACAATGCAGGGACCAGTGTCTCCATACAATAGCAGGGACCAGTGTCTCCATACAATGCAGGGGACCGGTGGTCTCCATACAATGCAGGGACCGGTGTCTCCATAAATGCAGGGACCAGTGTCTCCATACAATGCAGGGACCGTGTCTCCATACAATGCAGGGACCGTGTCTCCATACAATGCAGGGACCGGTGTCTCCATACAATGCAGGGACCAGTGTCTCCATAACAATGCAGGGACCGGTGTCTCCATACAATGCAGGGACCAGTGTCTCCATACAATGCAGGGACCAGTGTCTCCATACAATGCAGGGACCAGTGTCTCCATACAATGCAGGGACCAGTGTCTCCATACAATGCAGGGACCAGTGTCTCCATACAATGCAGGGACCAGTGTCTCCATACAATGCAGGGACCGTGTCTCCATACAATGCAGGGACCAGTGTCTCCATACAATGCAGGGACCGTGTCTCCACACAATGCAGGGACCAGTGTCTCCATACAATGCAGGGACCAGTGTCTCCATACAATGCAGGGACCAGTGTCTCCATACAATGCAGGGACCAGTGTCTCCATACAATGCAGGGACCAGTGTCTCCATACAATGCAGGGACCAGTGTCTCCATACAATGCAGGGACCAGTGTCTCCATCACAATGCAGGGACCAGTGTCTCCATACAGAGCAGGGACCAGTGTCTCCATACAATGCAGGGACCAGTGTCTCCATACAATGCAGGGACCAGTGTCTCCATACAATGCAGGGACCAGTGTCTCCATACAATGCAGGGACCGGTGTCTCCATACAATGCAGGGATCAGTGTCTCCATACAATGCAGGGACCAGTGTCTCCATACAGGAGGCAAATGGAGGGACCAGTGTCTCCATACAATGCAGGGACCAGTGTCTCCATACAATGCAGGGACCAGTGTCTCCATACAAATGCAGGGACCAGTGTCTCCATACAATGCAGGGACCAGTGTCTCCATACAATGCAGGGACCAGTGTCTCCATACAATGCAGGGACCAGTGTCTCCATACAATGCAGGGACCGTGTCTCCATACATGCAGGACAGTTCTCCATACAATGCAGGGACCAGTGTCTCCATACAATGCAGGGACCGGTGTCTCCATACAATGCAGGGACCAGTGTCTCCATACAATGCAGGGACCAGTGTCTCCATACAATGCAGGGACCGGTGTCTCCATACAGGAGCAATGGAGGGACCAGTGTCTCCATACAATGCAGGGACCAGTGTCTCCATACAATGCAGGGACCAGTGTCTCCATACAATGCAGGGACCGGCGGTGTCTCCATACAATGCAGGGACCAGTGTCTCCATACAATGCAGGGACCAGTGTCTCCATACAATGCAGGGACCAGTGTCTCCATACAATGCAGGGACCAGTGTCTCCATACAATGCAGGGACCAGTGTCTCCATACAATGCAGGGACCGGTGTCTCCATACAATGCAGGGACCAGTGTCTCCATACAATGCAGGGACCAGTGTCTCCATACAATGCAGGGACCAGTGTCTCCATACAATGCAGGGACCAGTGTCTCCATACAATGCAGGGACCAGTGTCTCCATACAATGCAGGGACCAGTGTCTCCATACAATGCAGGGACCGGTGTCTCCATACAATGCAGGGACCAGTGTCTCCATACAATGCAGGGACCAGTGTCTCCATACAATGCAGGGACCAGTGTCTCCATACAATGCAGGGACCGGTGTCTCCATACAGGAGCAATGCAGGGACCGGTGTCTCCATACAATGCAGGGACCAGTGTCTCCATACAATGCAGGGACCGGTGTCTCCACACAGGAGCAATGCAGGGACCAGTGTCTCCATACAATGCAGGGACCGGTGTCTCCATACAGGAGCAATGCAGGGACCGGTGTCTCCATACAATGCAGGGACCAGTGTCTCCATACAATGCAGGAACCGGTGTCTCCACACAGGAGCAATGCAGGGACCAGTGTCTCCATACAATGCAGGGACCAGTGTCTCCATACAATGCAGGGACCGGTGTCTCCATACAGGAGCAATGCAGGGACCGGTGTCTCCATACAATGCAGGGACCAGTGTCTCCATACAATGCAGGGACCGATGTCTCCACACAGGAGCAATGCAGGGACCAGTGTCTCCATACAATGCAGGGACCAGTGTCTCCATACAATGCAGGGACCGGTGTCTCCATACAATGCAGGGACCAGTGTCTCCATACAATGCAGAGACCAGTGTCTCCATACAATGCAGGGACCAGTGTCTCCATACAATGCAGGGACCAGTGTCACCATACAATGCAGGGACCGGTGTCTCCATACAATGCAGGGACCAGTGTCTCCATACAATGCAGGGACCGGTGTCTCCATACAATGCAGGGACCAGTGTCTCCATACAATGCAGGGACTGGTGTCTCCATACAATGCAGGGACCAGTGTCTCCATACAATGCAGGGACCAGTGTCTCCATACAGGAGCAATGCAGGGACCAGTGTCTCCATACAATGCAGGGACCAGTGTCTCCATACAATGCAGGGACAAGTGTCTCCATACAGGAGCAATGCAGGGACCAGTGTCTCCATACAATGCAGGGACCGGTATCTCCATATTTGGGCACTGTATGTCAGTATGATCTTGATAGGTATTATTTAGGTGATGATGTATGACGATATTGCAGTGACACTGTACAGATTGGCACCTAATGGAGGTAGATGTAGTATCGTACGCTCTTAGTTATATGGGCATTTTATGGCACTATTATACTGGCATTGTATGATGGTATCATTTTATAGCACTGCATGACATAACTGTATATGCCCTATACAGAGGTTTTATGTGTGTCAGCCACATTTTGTGCAATGTATAGCAATATTGTATTATTTTGTACAGACCTCTGATTTTGGCGGTATTATTCATCATTTAGGCATTGCATAGCGGTATTGATTGAAATCTATGTCAGCATTATGTGGATACTATATGGCAGTACTGAGTATTCGGGGTGCGGCAGGACTATATCACCTGTACAGCTCCCCCATTCCTATAGACGCTCCCATGGTATCAGTGGGCGCCATATTCACAGTCACCTCACTGTATATAGAGGCTTCCTTTAGTTTCCGTGCAGCTTTGTTTGCTCATAATTTGTGACATTTCCCAAAATCTCAGGCAAATCGAAACTCTGCAGTGAAATATTAATAAGAGGACGAATCCCCAACTTCTGCCGCGTCTAATCCGGGCTCCTCCGGCTGCGGCACAGCGGGGCTGACGTGTAGGATGAGGCCCTCCAGGCAATTACAGCAAGACACAAAACATGGACAGAAAGCGCGGCTCCCTTCACTGATCACCTTCGTATTGTGGATCCTGAGAAGCAGAGGCGGAACTTCAGGCCCCGGGGCCCCGATGATAGAGCTCCAGCGGGGCCCCCAATTATTGCAAATCTTTAATAGCACTAGTCATTTTCTATAGGTCAAGATGACTTTTGGGCCCCCGAGTCTCCAGGGCCCGGGTGCTATCGCAACCCCTGCACCTATTAGCTACGCCTCTGCTGAGAAGCCGTCCGACTTCTCTGTCCTCCTCCTCCCTCCAGACTCCTCTGTCCTCCTCCCTCCAGACTCCTCTGTCCTCCTCCTCCAGACTCCTCTGTCCTCCTCCCTCCAGACTCCTCCTCCTCCTCCCTCCAGACTCCTCTGTCCTCCTCCCTCCAGACTCCTGTCGTCCTCCTCCCTCCAGACTCCTGTCCTCCCTCCTCCCTCCAGACTCCTCTGCCCTCCTCCTCCCTCCAGACTCCTCTGCCCTCCTCCTCCCTCCAGACTCCTCTGCCCTCCTCCTTCCTCCAGACTCCTCTGCCCTCCTCCTTCCTCCAGACTCCTCTGTCCTCCTCCTCCCTCCAGACTCCTCTGTCCTCCTCCTCCCTCCAGACTCCTCTGCCCTCCTCCTTCCTCCAGACTCCTCTGTCCTCTCTCCTCCCTCCAGACTCCTCTGTCCTCCTCCTCCTCCCTCCAGACTCCTCTGTCCTCCTCCTCCTCCCTCCAGACTCCTCTGTCCTCTCTCCTCCCTCCAGACTCCCCTGTCCTCCTCCTCCCTCCAGACTCCTCTGCCCTCCTCCTCCCTCCAGACTCCTCTGCCCTCCTCCTCCCTCCAGACTCCTCTGCCCTCCTCCTCCCCTCCAGACTCCTCTGCCCTCCTCCTCCCTCCAGACTCCTCTGTCCTCCTCCTTCCTCCAGACTCCTCTGCCCTCCTCCTTCCTCCAGACTCCTCTGTCCTCCTCCTTCCTCCAGACTCCTCTGTCCTCCTCCTCCCTCCAGACTCCTCTGTCCTCCTCCTCCCTCCAGACTCCTCTGTCCTCCTCCTCCCTCCAGACTCCTCTGCCCTCCTCCTTCCTCCAGACTCCTCTGTCCTCCTCCTCCCACCAAACTCCTCTGTCCTCCTCCTCCCTCCAGACTCCTCTGCCCTCCTCCTCCCTCCAGACTCCTCTGCCCTCCTCCTCCCTCCAGACTCCTCTGCCCTCCTCCTCCCTCCAGACTCCTCTGTCCTCTCTCCTCCCTCCAGACTCCTCTGCCCTCCTCCTCCCTCCAGACTCCTCTGCCCTCCTCATCCCTCCAGACTCCTTTGTCCTCCTCCTCCCTCCAGACTCCTCTGTCCTCCTCCTTCCTCCAGACTCCTCTGTCCTCCTCCTTCCTCCAGACATCTCTGTCCTCCTCCTCCCTCCAGACTCCTCTGTCCTCCATCCTCCCTCCAGACTCCTCTGTCCTCCTCCTCCTCCTCCCTCCAGACTCCTCTGCCCTCCTCCTCCCTCCAGACATCTCTGCCCTCCTCCTCCCTCCAGACTCCTCTGTCCTCCTCCTTCCTCCAAACTCCTCTGCCCTCCTCCTTCCTCCAGACTCCTCTGCCCTCCTCCTTCCTCCAGACTCCTCTGTCCTCTCTCCTCCTCCAGACTCCTCTGTCCTCTCTCCTCCCTCCAGACTCCTCTGGCCTCCTCCTCCCTCCAGACTCCTCTGTCCTCCCCATCTCTCCAGACTCTTCTGTCATCCTCCTCCCTCCAGACTCCTCTGTCATCCTCCTCCCTCCAGACTCCTCTGTCCTCCTCCTCCCTCCAGACTCCTCTGTCCTCCTCCTCCCTCCAGACTCCTCTGTCCTCCTCCTCCATACTCCTCTGCCCTCCAGATTTCTATGTCCTCCATTCTCCAGACTCCTTCTCACTCCAAACGTCTTATTCTCCTCCAGAGACCTCTGTCCCAAGGTTTGGGGCTGGTTTCACATTTGCGTATTTGAATGCAGCATACCGAGCGCAGCCAAACGCATGCGCCCTGCGTTCCTGTGTTTAACATGGGAACGCATAGTAGCTGCATTCGGTTGCATTGCATTTTTAGTTTGTTCACGGGCGCTTGTTTTATCAGCGAGCGACCGCGAGTGCACAAAAAATGTATGGATCTCAATGGGTCCGCAGGAGAACGCTGCAGATCACATTGTATTCTCTCCCGGGAGATCAGCAGGGACGGGCGCTAATTTGCAGCGCCAACACAAAAAAGGTGATGTCTGCGCGGGAGATTTAAAGAGCTGTCAGATCAGCTGCTTCTTCAAATCTCCCGCGCCGACACCATTGGGAGATCAGCAGAGGTCACCGGGAGGAGGAGATCTCCACCGCCGCCGCTCCTCCCGGCTGCCGAGACAGCTGATCATACCGTGTGGGTTATGTAGATTCATACATCCTAAGTTCTGCCTTATGATCTAGTGTGACTTCTGCTGACGATCAGATACATTATTGTCACAACATAACATAACATAGAAGACAACTTCTGTACAAATCCCAGTCCAGGACTCGGGGCTAACGGCCCCGACACCAGGGGTGTAACGACAACAGGTGCAGGGGTTGCAATAACACACAGGCCCTGGAGCCTAGGGGGCCCGATAAGTCATTTAGCCTATAGAAAAAGAATATTGCAATTAAAGATTTGCAATAATTGGGGGCCCCATTGGAGCTTTTGCACCAGGGCCCAAGAGCTTCAAGTTACACCATTGCCTGAAAGTGATACATTGTAACAACCTGAGATCCCCTGGTCCTGCTCACACAAGAGAGAATGTAACCAGGAATAATCGAATTCACTGACAGCAAGCAAGAAAAAGTCAGAGGACTGAAACATAAATCCTATAAGAAAGTTGCAGAACTGTTCTCTTACTGCGGGTACAGAGGTTTTAGATGGGTTTGGAGTAGTCGGGTACAGAGGCTTCGGATGGGTTTGGAGTAGTCGGGTACAGAGGCTTCGGATGGGTTTGGAGTAGTCAGGTACAGAGGCTTCGGATGGGTTTGGAGTAGTCGGGTACAGAGGCTTCGGATGGGTTTGGAGTAGTCGGGTACAGAGGCTTCGGATGGGTTTGGAGTAGTCGGGTACAGAGGCTTCGGATGGGTTTGGAGTAGTCGGGTACAGAAGTTTCGGATAGGTTTGGAGTAGTCGGGAACCCAGGCTTCGGATGGGTTTGGAGTAGTCGGGTACAGAGGTTTCGGATGGGTTTGGAGTAGTCGGGTACAGAGGCTTTGGATGGGTTTGGAGTAGTCGGGTACAGAGGTTTCGGATGGGTTTGGAGTGGTCGGGTACACAGGCTTTGGATGGGTTTGGAGTAGTCGGTACAGAGGCTTCGGATGGGTTTGGAGAAGTTTGGTACAGAGGCTTCAGATGGGTTTGGAGTAGTTGGGTACAGAGGCTTCAGAAGGGTTTGGAGTAGTCGGGTACAGAGGCTTCGGATGGGTTTGGAGTAGTTGGGTACAGAGGCTTCGGATAGGTTTGGAGTAGTCGGGTACAGACACTTCGAATGGGTTTGGAGTAGTCGTGTACAGGTGCTTTGGATGGGTTTGGAGTAGTCGTGTACAGGTGCTTTGGATGGGTTTGGAGTAGTCGGGTACAGACACTTCGGATGGGTTTGGAGTAGTCGGGTACAGACACTTCGGGTGGGTTTGGAGTAGTCGGGTACAGACACTTCGGATGGGTTTGGAATAGTCGGGTACAGACGCTTCGGATGGGTTTGGAATAGTCGGGTACAGACACTTCGGATGGGTTTGGAGTAGTCGTGTACAGGTACTTTGGATGGGTTTGGAGTAGTCGGGTACAGACACTTCGGATGGGTTTGGAGTAGTCGGGTACAGAGGCTTCAGATGGGTTTGGAGTAGTCGGGTACACAGGCTTCGGATGGGTTTGGAGTAGTCGGGTACACAGTCTTCGGATGGGTTTGGAGTAGTCGGGTACAGAGGCTTCAGATGGGTTTGGAGTATTCGGGTACAGAGACTTCAGATGGGTTTGGAGTAGTCGGGAACACAGGCTTCGGATGGGTTTGGAGTAGTCGGGTACAGAGGCTTTGGATGGGTTTGGAGTAGTCGGGTACAGACACTTTGGATGGGTTTGGAGTAGTCGGGTACAGAGGTTTTGGATGGGTTTGGAGTAGTCGGGTACAGAGGCTTTGGATGGGTTTGGAGTAGTTGGGTACAGAGGTTTTGGATGGGTTTGGAGTAGTCGGGTACAGAGGCTTTGGATGAGTTTGGAGTAGGCGGGTACAGAGGCTTCGGATGGGTTTGGAGTAGTCGGGTACAGAGGCTTTGGATGGGTTTGGAGTAGTCGAGTACAGAGGCTTTGGAGTAGTCGAGTACAGAGGCTTTGGATGGGTTTGGAGTAGTCGAGTACAGAGGCTTTGGATGGGTTTGGAGTAGTCGGGTACACAGGCTTTGGATGGGTTTGGAGTAGTCGGGTACAGAGGCTTTGGATGGGTTTGGAGTAGTCGGGTACAGAGGCTTTGGATGGGTTTGGAGTAGTCGGGTACTGAGGCTTTGGATGGGTTTGGAGTAGTCGGGTACAGAGGCTTTGGATGGGTTTGGAGTAGTCGAGTACAGAGGCTTTGGATGGGTTTGGAGTAGTCGAGTACAGAGGCTTTGGATGGGTTTGGAGTAGTCGGGTACACAGGCTTTGGATGGGTTTGGAGTAGTCGGGTACAGAGGCTTTGGATGGGTTTGGAGTAGTCGGGTACAGAGGCTTTGGATGGGTTTGGAGTAGTCGGGTACACAGGCTTTGGATGGGTTTGGAGTGGTCGGGTACACAGGCTTTGGATGGGTTTGGAGTAGTCGGGTACTGAGGCTTTGGATGGGTTTGGAGTAGTCGGGTACTGAGGCTTTGGATGGGTTTGGAGTAGTCGGGTACAGAGGCTTCGGATGGGTTTGGAGTAGTCGGGTACAGAGGCTTCGGATGGGTTTGGAGTAGTCGGGTACGGACACTTCGGATGGGTTTGGAGTAGTCGGGTACAGAGGCTTTGGATGGGTTTGGAGTAGTCGGCTACAGAGGCTTTGGATGGGTTTGGAGTAGTCGGGTACTGAGGCTTTGGATGGGTTTGAAGTAGTCGGCTACAGAGGCTTCGGATGGGTTTGGAGTAGTCGGATACAGAGGCTTCGGATGGGTTTGGAGTAGTTGGGTACAGAGGCTTCGGATGGGTTTGGAGTAGTCGGGTACAGAGGCTTCGGATGGGTTTGGAGTAGTCGGGTACACAGGCTTTGGATGGGTTTGGAGTAGTCGGAAAGTATCTGACAATTTGCCTCCTCCATCATCACTCAGGGATCGGACAGGACCGGCGCTCGTGGTTCCCGGGATGGAGATGGGCAGCAGACGGGGCATTAATAAACATGACTTGTATGATTTCTCCCTTTCTAGTGCGGACGCTGATAGACGCGCCCTCTGGGGCACAACAATAGTGGGCACCGACCGTACCCATCTGTACAGGTGCCAATGGCCCTGTCACCAGCAGACACCGCCACCTCGGAGCACCTCCGACTCTCCGCTCGCACAGATGCCTTCAGCATGCAGAACGTGTTGACGGGGTAAATAATTTAAGAAAGAATATACATTTGAAAGAAGACGCCCATCGGAACAGCCGGGATTACAACGCCTCGGGGCGCACACTCGTTCATTTGCATGCTGAATGCCATTAACTTCTATACGGAGGATGAAGGAACGTACGGTTCAATTACAGGAATCGCGGGCAGAGATGCGGCGTGCGGCGGCTTTGTCTCTGCCGTTAACCCTCGATGGTTGTTCTTGTTAGACCTGGGGGCAGATGATAGGGGGAGTAGAATAAACATAAGGGGTCATCATCGGTGATGTATACCCCCCACTCATGGGATCACTGGGAGCCCCCAACACCCGGCTAAGAAGATCCAGCAGAAGAATATGGGGGACAGAGAAAATAGTAATGAGCTAATGATAGTGGATCCCCCCTCAAAATGCAGTGTGCACCGCCAGGATCATTTGTATTGAAATAACTGATAACAGGGAGTAATAGATTGTAGTCACTTGTCCTACAGTCTCCTCCCCAGTAATGGCTGATAACAGGGAGCAATAGATTGTAGTCACCTGTCCTACAGTCTCCTCCTCCAGTAATGGCTGATAACAGGGAGTAATAGATTGTAGTCACCTGTCCTACAGTCTCATCCTCCTCCAGTAATGGCTGATAACAGGGAGTAATAGATTGTAGTCACCTGTCCTACAGTCTCCTCCTCCAGTAATGGCTGATAACAGGGAGCAATAGATTGTAGTCACCTGTCCTACAGTCTCCTCCTCCAGTAATGGCTGATAACAGGGAGTAATAGATTGTAGTCACCTGTCCTACAGTCTCCTCCCCAGTAATGGCTGATAACAGGGAGTAATAGATCATGCCAATATGCTTCTCATTAAATTCTAAATCCTAAAACCTGTTGCATCTGAAGCCCAATACCATCTATTGTTCTCAGTTGTCAGCTATTGTACTATAACCTTCATCGGAGGATGTGACTGCCGATCACATGGGCCCTCGCACATAGAGAGCTGAACTAGTCCCATATCCGCTGCTCGGTACAGATGCATCTCGAGAGGAAAGTGATGGACGAGGATGTCGGGACAGAGCATCGAAGGATCAAGTGTATCGGTGAAGGGGAATCACAGGACGGGCGCTATAATATCCTCCCGAATCTGACGGACTTCTGACTCTTGGTGAACAGTATGTAACTGTATATAAGTACAAACCCTGTGTGATCGGATCCTGCAGAGATATCTACTTCCGGCTGTATTAGGCTACTTTCACGACAGCGATTTGTTAGGCTACGGCCACACTAGCATTGTGGCCTCTGTCATGGGTACCCGAATTCAAGCAGCATTAACGCAGCGTTACCGTGATGTAACACTACCAATAGAGTCCTAAGGGTGACAGACTGCATAGCGCATGCAAACGCCGGCACATAAGTGGCGGACTGTGAAATCTAGCACTATTTCGTAGCGCACA
This sequence comes from Allobates femoralis, assembly GCA_033576535.1. NCBI lineage: Eukaryota > Metazoa > Chordata > Amphibia > Anura > Aromobatidae > Allobates > Allobates femoralis. The sequence continues at coordinate 8,608,363 of JARQOC010000006.1, read as the reverse complement.
GGAAAATGCTCCTATGTAACTGATATCATTTCCTAATTCCCCTCTCTAATCTCTCTATTCATGTATTTCTATTACCGTATTTATATTTCCCTCCTATCCTGTGTAAACTTTAAAATAAAAGATTAATTAAATCTGTCAATCACAGTGAGTTCTCTGCTGTCCCCTCCCCAAGGAATGAATATTCATGCATCACTACACTGCCCTGCCCTCCTCTCTGATCTGTTATGCTTTGTGATTCATTCACTGCAGACAGCAAAAAGGAGGAGGAGGTGTGTGCTCTTAGCTGCAGCTCTTCATGTCATTGTGTGTATGAGGCATGTGTGTAGTGTGTGCAGTCTGAGATGTTTCTATGTGTTTATAAGAACATTTGATCAGCAGATGCGCACATTACATGTATGCAGGAAAACCAATGTTCATATAAATAGAAATCGTATGGATAGCATACAGTGCAGGACAAAACACCTCCCAGCACAGAGGGGAGGGACAGAACACCAGCTTGGGTGAGTGTGGATATTTAAATAACACTTACAGCAGCCAGACTAATCCTCTGTGAATATAATGGAGAGGACTAATGCAGCAGCTCCCTGCAGGGTGTGAAGGTGCTTATAGCAAGGTAACTACAAAACATACAATAATGATTTGACATGTTTTTAAAGGTCTGCCCAGGCCTTATTCAAGGGTAGTATTAGTGTCATACTGAAAAATGACCTGACAGAGTCCTATAAGGGGCAAAAACCAGATCCTTTCTGGATCTGTGCCGGATTTCAAAAACTGCTGACAATGTCTGACACCAAGAAGCAGAGGAGAGACAGAAGGAGGTGTAACTGCAGGATCAGACCTCACGGGCCGAGCAGCCGCTGGACATGTCATCCCGGGGGCAATCATTTAATATCGCACTAGATGTCCTCCGTCCTCACCCGTGTACAGTCGTGCCCAAAAGTTTTGAGACTCACACAAGTTTTAGTTTTCACATTTTGCCTTTTCAGTGTTTTTCGCTCCTGTAGTCGTCTGTTGCTATGGTTACCAACAAACAATTATAAACATTCCATAAATTGTTACATTGTATTGACAAATCCATGAAGCTTCAATAAAGACTGAGGGTGCGTGGACACGATCCCGTACAGCAGCGTCTTACCGCTATGTCCAAAACGCTGCGTTGTACAGTACCAGGCACAGTGAATGATTTCTAGAAATCTCATGCTCACTATGCTTCTCCCTCCACAGTGTGCTTTCACCTTCCGCATCTCCGCAGCATGTTAATTTAAAGGGAACCTGTCACCAGGTTCTTGCCATCCCATCTGAGAGAAACATAATGTAGAAATAGAGACCCTGATTCCAGCGATGTGTCACTTACTGAACTGCTAGCTGCGATTTTTTTGGACCTGCCACAAGTGCCGGATCGCGGCAAAAACTGCATTGGCCGCGCCTGCCGCAAGTCCCATAGAGAATGAATGGGGCCTGCTGCAAGTGCAGCTGTTAGGCGGAAAATGCAGTATATCTGCCGGATCTGCAGCAAACCAGCAAAAATGCTGATGTGAAAGGGCCCTTAAAATCAGGATCTTGGGTCCTCGTTCAGATAAAATTGCAAAAACCTGGTGACAGGTTCCCTTTAAGGCTGCGGGGATGAAAGAGATAACCAACAAATGAATGCAGGGAAAAGCCGCCCTGCACCCAACGCAGATCATGGGCACAGGACGGCTTCGTTCTCCCTGTAGGTCCGAATGCATCCAGCACACACTGCCTCCAGATCGTGTGCACATACCCTGAATGTTCCCAGCGCTGACCCTGATTTCTCCATATTCTGCCCTTCCCCCAGCGGCTAGAGATCATCTTCTGGGCAGATCCTGACTGATGACCCGTTCTTGCCTCATCAGGGCTAAGAGGTTTCACACGTTCTGGGATTTTGTTGCCATATGGGGACTGCTGCCATTTTTGAGCAATCTCTTTACGAGACAGTCCTGACATTGGTTGAACCTTCTTGCAGGTGTGGCGCCCCTGTGGCCAGGCTGCCACAAATGGTACTGTTTGTAATATATGTTTGATATCATGCCTGGAGGTAAGTAAAGGACACATTGCTGAGACCCCGAAATACACCCAACATATATGAACTCCAGGCCGGGGAGAGCTGAGTGGAAGAGACCCACCTATAGGGCAGTCGCCACTTCTCGCTTGAGGGAGGATATAAGTAAGGGATGGGGGCAACTAGGAGATCTCGAGTCTGTCGAGTCGCTTGAAAGACAGCATGGGGCGTGGAGTGAAGTGCTAGGCCGAGGGCATGGTGAGACGAGTCTGCTGCCAGCTGTTGAAGCTGGGCAGAAGAGCTAGCTGCAGGAGGGGTACCAGCCCCTAACTTGATCAGGGATATTTCAGGACTGGTCGTAAAGCTGAAGGTCACTGGGCTTCAAGTACTGTGACTACCTTTGTCAACCTTCCCGACGCTCACGAGGCTATATAGGGTCAGAGGACCAAAGCGGTCACTCACAGGACCCACAGCTACCTGCCTGGCAGGGAATGGATTCCACTGACACTGAGGAGAGGAAAGTGGTAGCATAGTGACAGAACTGGGAAGTCAGCTGGAAGGCCTCATACCCTTTGTCTCAGAAAGGTGGACTCCAACTATCTCTGAGCTGGGCCTGCTGTGCTCCTGGTGAACATTGTACCCTGACTGGGTTGTAATCTTCAACTACGCCAAATAAAGGTTAAGAACCACAAAGACTGTTGTTGTCGTCTGATCCTTTCTGCGTACTTCTCCACCACTGCTCTCATCCTCCTCCTCTGCACCATTCACTATCCCATCCATCCTATACACCTTCCAAGGGATTTGTGCCCTGGCTGGAGAGGGCCTACCACCTGGCTGCCTTACCATCTCTCCTTGGAAGCCCCCACTGCAGCCCCTGGCCATCTATGGAAGCACTCCAGCTGACACACAAACTATTTTCCCCTGTAAATACCCTCCTTTAACATGTCCGGTCAGGGCCACGACCTCTGGGGACCATCACTGTGACTCCTAGACTGCTTGCACCCGGATAGTTGAGTACCCCGGCCCTTACACCTGCAACAGGGGCCCTGAAATATATATACACGATACACAAATAAAAAAATATGAATATTATACATAGGGCTGGGCGATTTTGGAAAAAATCAAAATCTCGATTTTATTTAAAGCTATGGACGATTTTCGATTTAAATCTCGATTTTTTTTTCTATTTTTTATTTGCTTTTCTTTGATGAATAAAGAGGGGGCCCCCGTGACCCTGTGACAGAGGAGAGGAGGGTAACTGGGGGAAGCGTCCTGCTTCCCTTGGGTGTTCCCGCCCCTCCTCTTGTCTGCAGCCCAGGCTCTTACCCTAACCCTAGCCCTAACCCTAACCCTAGCCCTAACCCTAGCCCTAACACTAGCCCTAACACTAGCCCTAGCCCTAACACTAGCCCTAACCCTAACACTAGCCCTAGCACTATAGCACTAGCCCTAGCACTAGCCCTATAGCACTAGCCCTATAGCACTAGCCCTAGCACTAACACTAGCCCTAACACTGGCACTAGCCCTAACCCTAACACTAGCCCTAGCCCTAGCACTATAGCACTAGTCCTAGCACTAGCCCTATAGCACTAGCCCTATAGCACTAGCCCTAACCCTAACACTAGCCCTAACACTAGCCCCATAGCACTAGCCCTAGCACTAGCCCTATAGCACTAGCCCTAACCCTAACACTAGCCCTAACACTAGCACTAGCCCTATAGCACTAGCCCTAGCACTAGCCCTATAGCACTAGCCCTATAGCACTAGCCCTATAGCACTAGCCCTAGCACTAGCCCTAGCCTTAGCACTAGCCCTAACACTAGCCCTAGGAGAAGGGGGCGGTGCCATATCCCTGTCAGGGCGCCGGCGGCAAGGTGCAGGTAAGACCTGCACCGGGCTCTGACAGCTATGCCCCCCTCCCCCCGCGACTGCAGCAGGGGCGGCGGGGCACTGATACCACCCCCCCCCCCAACTCTGCCGCGGCTGCTGTAGCAGGGGTGGCCGGGGCACTGATCGCTCCTACTCCCGGAGCTCTGCCGCGGCTGCTGTAGCAGGGGCGGGGGAGGGGCACTGATCGCTCCTACTCCCGGAACTCTGCCGCGGCTGCTGTAGCAGGGGTGGCCGGGGCACTGATCGCTCCTACTCCCGGAACATGGTCGCAGCTGCTGTAGCAGGGGCGGCCGCGGCTGCTACAGCTGTAGCAAGGGCGAGGGGGCACTGTCAGCACTTCTCTCCCCCTTCCCCCCCCCCAGGACATCTCCCGCCACTGTAGCAGGGACTGGGCTCTGACAGCACCCCCTACCCTCGGCCTCACAGTGAGCAGCGGGTATACACTGACACCGGAGCTGAAAACATGAACCTGCTGCCCTCCAACCCGCACGGGAACGGCCTCCTGTACGCCGGATTCAACCAGGACCATGGTGAGAGGAAACCGGAGGGGCGAGAGGGCCGATATGGGGAATACGGGGGAGGGAACATACCAAATCTCGCGAGATTCCTTGTCAGCCCCGCTCACTGCTGCGAACACGCTCGCATTAACCCTTAGCCGCCCGGATCTTCTAAGCAGCGCTCCGGCCGCCATTTTTAATCGAATTTCACGATTTGTGATAAAACCAAATCGTGGCCACAGCAGGGGGGCGAATTAATCGAATTAATTCGATTAATCGCCCAGCCCTAATTATACACATATACTTAGCAGGTACACACATCACATTACACACATAATCCATATATTAGACACATATATACTACCCATTCATTTATATCATACATATCTCGCACACCATATGAACACATTTACATGACACAGATATTTACACATTTATACACAGGGGTCTTAATCCCCTGCAGCCGCGCCCATGCGGGTGCTCATTTCAGATGGACATGTGCCCTCGGACGCATAAATAGTGGCACTGTCCTGCGGTGCAGTCACCGTCTCCCTGCACTGCAATACACAAGGCGCACTGGTTGATCTATACAGGCTGGCAGATGACGTAGGCGTCCATATGGTGAGTGGTGCATATCATCATTACCATGCACAGCAGCCCTGTCCCGCTGTCCTGTTCATGGAGGAGGAGGATGATGATCATCATGGGAGAAGAAACAGGCGAGAGGAATAATTTATTTTTTTAAATGTATTGGAAGAGAGTGCCGAGATGGGGGATATCAGTACACAATGGAGGCCATTATTGAAGAAAGGGGCAAGGATGGAGGATATTATTAAAGAGAGAAGCTTGGACAGGGCACATTATTAAAGAAAGAAGCCAAAATGGGGGCATTATTGAAGAAAGGAGCCAGGACAGGGAACATTATTGAAGAAAGTAGCCACGACGTGGACACTACTGAAAAAAGGAGCCAGGATGGGGGACATTATTAAAGATGAAAGCTGATATAGGGGACATTATTAAAGAAAAGCGCTAGGATGGGGGACATTATTAAAGATAAAAGCTGATATGGGGGACATTATTAAAGAAAAGCGCTAGGATGGGGGACATTATTAAAGAAAGGAGCAAAAACAGGGGACATTATTAAAGATAAAAGCGGATATGGGGGACATTATTAAAGAACAGGTTCCAAATTATTATGTAAATGTTCTTTTTCTCTGATTTTCCTAAATGGTCGGTGCAGATGACAGTCAGTGTAGTAAGTCATCACCCATTAGAGGATACATTGAATTTTATTGATGAAACCTCCCTATGATAACAGTATAATCTGCTCTTCATTGTTCCACATTATTCGGCACAGGAGAGTTTCTAAACATTTGATCTGTTTGAAAGAAGTGAAAATGCTGATTTGTTGAATTTGCAGCATTAGGAGGTCACATTCACTGAATTAAAAAGCTATTTACCTCCAAAACCTCCTAACAGGCCAAGTTACATGGTAACACAGGAACCCTTCTTTGATGTCACCTTCACAATTCTTGCATCCAGTAATATTGTGAGTTTCTGGAGAGTTTCTGCTTGTATTTCTTTGCATGATGTCAGAATCGCCTCCCAGAGCTGCTGTTTTGATGTAATCTGCCTCCCACCCTCATAGATCTATTGCTTGATTATACTCCTAAGGTTCTCTATAGGGTTGAGGTCAGGGGAAGATGGAGCCACACCATGAGTTTATCTCCTTTTATGCCCATAGCAGCCAATGGCACAGAGGTATTCTTTGTAGCATGAGATGGGGCATTGTCCTGCATGAGGATGATTTTGCTCCTGTTTTTGCTTTTTCTACCATGGAAGAAAGTTCTCAGTCAGAAACTCTATATACTTTGCAGAGGTCATTTTCACACCTTCAGGAACCTTAAAGGGGCCTACCAGCAGTTTCCCAATGATTCCGGCCCATAACATGACTCCTCCACCTCCTTGCTGACGTCGCAGCCTTGTTGGGACATGGTGGCCATCCACCAACCATCCACTACTCCATCCATCTGGACCATCCAGGGTTGCTCGGCTCTCATCAGTAAACAAGACTGTTTGATAATTAGTCTTCATGTATATCTGGACCCACTGCAGCTGTTTCTGCTTGTGAGCACTGTTTAGGGGTGGCCGAATAGTAGGTTTATGCACCACAGCAGCCTATGAAGGATCCTACACCTTGAGGTTGGAGGGACTCCAGAGGCTCCAGCAGCTTCACATATCTGTTTGCTGGTTTGTAAGGCCTTTTTAGCAGCTGCTCTCTTAATCCAATGAACTTGCCTGGCAGAAACCTTCCTCATTCTGCCTTTATCTGCACGAACACGTCTGTGCTCAGAATCAGCCACAAATCTCTTCAATGATCACACTTAGGTTTTTGTGCAATATCAAATGTTTTCATCCCTTGTCCAAGGCATTGCACTATTTGTGGCTTTTCGGCAGCAGAGAGATCCTTTTTCTTTCCCATGTTACTTGAAAACTGTGACCTGCGTAATAATGTGGAACACCCAGTTTTCCTTTTATTCGGGTCACCTGCCAAACTAATTATCACAGGTATCTGAGATTGATTTCAGTGATCCAAAGACCCTGAGACACAAGACCATCAATGGGGTTCATTGAAAAAAATAAAAATAAAACCCTATGAAACTTAAAACCAATTTGCATAATAATTTGGAACACAGAGTATTAAAAAAAGAATATGCAAATAGAGTCCGTGGAGCCTCGTTTAGGAGTTTTAAACACAGAACTAGCCAGATATCCCTCCAAGGAAGGACCTAGCCCTCATTAAAGAAAGGAGCCAGGACGGGGGACATAATTGAAGAAAGCAGCAAGGACAAGGGGCATTATTGAAAAATATGTCATAATGGAGGACATTATTACAGTATAGGACCAGGATCGAGGACATTAATGAAGAAGGTGACAGGGCGGAGGGATATTATTACACAAGCGTGAAACATTAGGGTAAAGATAGGGTGATGTTATTACACAATGGACACCTGCACACTGGCGCATCCGGACCTGCACACAGTCATGTAATGTGTCTCACACTTTCTAGCACAGCTGTGTAATTGGACGGCGCTCTCTACAGCACATCACATACGTGTACATGCAGGAGCCACGTGTGTAATGTTTCCTGCACACTTCTCACATGGGTCGTTACTTGTTTCTTCCTCCAGTCTGATGGACGATCTGAACGGAGGAGACAGACAGATCTCAGCGCTGCCTCCATATGACCACGTCGCCTCTAACAAATAAGAAAAGTTTGAGAATTCGCTCGGCAGCCGGTAAATTAAAGATGCCAAAAGTGTTTAAAGTCACGAGGGCGCAGCATTCATTAGTGAGCGGCAGAGCGACATCCACAGGTTCACATCCGCCCGTCTCTCCATTGACCAGAGATGAATCATTTCTCATTGTTACATTGTGAAGCCGCAGAAACAAGTGTCCTAGAAATCTGCATTCAAGTCTCAGCAGCTCCACATTACATAATAATAGTCCGAAATATCCCCGACACCAAGGAGGGACCAGGACACATCATCAGTTATTGGGGAACAAGTGATCCCGGTCTAATAACTCTGTCCTCCATCTACATCCCAAGATACCGTAATATGGAGTCGCCCTCTGCAGATAGAACGGATCCACCTCTACTGGGATTTCTACCACATTTTGGAGGAGTCTGTGGGAATTTTAGCCCCTTCATCCAGAGGAGCATTTGTGAGATGAAGATGTTGGGGGAGGCCAGTGCTAACAATCTCTGTTATTGGATAGGGCTGGGGTCCAGTCTCTGTGGTGTTGGATGGGGCTGGGGTCTGGGCTCTGTGGTGTTGGATGGGGCTGAGGTCCGGGCTCTGTGGTGTTGGATGGGGCTGAGGTCCAGGCTCTGTGGTGTTGGATGGGGCTGGGGTCCAGGCTCTGTGGTGTTGGATGGGGCTGGGGTCCAGTCTCTGTGGTGTTGGATGGGGCTGGGGTCTGGGCTCTGTGGTGTTGGATGGGGCTGAGGTCCGGGCTCTGTGGTGTTGGATGGGGCTGAGGTCCGGGCTCTGTGGTGTTGGATGGGGTTGAGGTCCAGGCTCTGTGGTGTTGGATGGGGCTGAGGTCCAGGCTCTGTGGAGTTGGATGGGGCTGGGGTCCGGGCTCTGTGGTGTTGGATGGGGCTGAGGTCTGGGCTCTGTGGTGTTGGATGGGGCTGAGGTCCGGGCTCTGTGGTGTTGGATGGGGCTGAGGTCCGGCTCTGTAGTGTTGGATGGCTGAGGTTCGGGCTCTGTGTGTTGGATGGGGCTGAGGTTCCGGGCTCTGTGGTGTTGGATGGGGCTGGAGTCCGGGCTCTGTGTGTTGGATGGGGCTGGAGGTCCGGGCTCTGTGTGTTGGATGGGGCTGAGGTCCGGGCTCTGTGGTGTTGGATGGGGCTGAGGTCCGGGCTCTGTGGTGTTGGATGGGGCGATGGCCAGGGCTCTGTGATGTTGGATGGCTGAGGTCCGGGTCTGTGGTGTTGGATGGTGCTGAGGTCCGGGCTCTGTGGTGTTGGATGGGGCTGAGGTCCGGGCTCTGTGTGTTGGATGGGGCTGAGGTCCGGGCTCTGTGGTGTTGGATGGAGCTAAGGTCCGGGCTCTGTGATGTTGGATGGGGCTGAGGTCCAGGCTCTGTGGTGTTGGATGGGGCTGAGGTCCAGGCTCTGTAGTGTTGGATGGGGTGCTGAGGTCCGGGCTCTGTGGTGTTGGATGGGGTGAGGTCCGGGCTCTATGGTGTTTGATGGGGCTGAGGTCCGGGCTCTGTGGTGTTGGATGGGGCTGAGGTCAGAGCTCTGTGGTGTTGGATGGGGCTGGGGTCCGGGCTCTGTGGTGTTGGATGGGGCTGAGGTCCGGGCTCTGTGGTGTTGGATGGGGCTGAGGTCCGGGCTCTGTGGTGTTGGATGGGGCTGAGGTCCAGGCTCTGTGGTGTTGGATGGGGCTGAGGTTCAGGCTCTGTGGTGTTGGATGGGGCTGAGGTTCGGGCTCTGTGGTGTTGGATGGGGCTGGGGTCCGAGCTCTGTGGTGTTGGATGGGGCTGAGGTCCGGGCTCTGTGATGTTGGATGGGACTGAGGTCCGGGCTTTGTGGTGTTGGATGGGGCTAAGGTCTCGGCTCTGTGGTGTTGGATGGAGCCGGAGTCCGGGCTCTGTGGTGTTGGATGAGGCTGGGGTCCGGGCTCTGTGGTGTTGGGTGGAGATGTTGTCTGAGCTCTGTGGAGTTGGATGAGGCTGAAGTCCGGGCTCTGTGGTGTTGGATGGGGCTGGGGTCCGGGCTCTGTGATGTTGGATGGGACTGAGGTCCGGGCTTTGTGGTGTTGGATGGGGCTGAGGTCCGGGCTCTATGGTGTTGGATGAGGCTGAGGTCTAGGCTCTGTGGTGTTGGATGGGGCTAAGGTCTCGACTCTGTGGTGTTGGATGGAGCCGGAGTCCGGGCTCTGTGGTGTTGGATGAGGCTGGGGTCCAGTCTCTATGGTATTAGATGGGGCTGTTTTCTGGGCTCTGTCGTGTTGGATGAGGCTGAGGTCCGTGCTCTGTGGTGTTGGATGGGGCTGAGGTCCGGGCTCTGTCGTGTTGGATGAGGCTGAGGTCCGTGCTCTGTGTTGTTGGATGAGGCTGGGGGCCAGGTTCTGTGGTGTTGGAAGGGGCTGAGGCCATGCTCTGTAGTGTTGAATGGGACTGAGGTCCAAGCCCTGTGATGTAGGATGGGGCTTTGGTCCAGTCTCTATGGTATTGGATGGGGCTGGGGTCCGGATGTTATTGTTATGCACACAAGTATTCCAACAAGAGTAAAAAAGAAAATAAAACCTAATCCCCTAACAATTGCACTTGGCGCAACTGGTTCCTGTCCAGAGTAGTATCTTTAGCTGCACGGTTCCTAGTGGCTCCTGCACAGGCTCAATATTCCTAGCTGAAAATATACCAATAGCAAAACTACAACTTGGACCTGACTACCTGAAGGGCTGTCGAGTTGTTCCTTCGTACCTCCTTAGAGGGAAGATAGCTGTACCTCCCAGAGAGAAGATAGGTGTACACTATAAGCCAGGGAACAGAAAATTTGCAGATGTAGACAAGGTCACAAGTTGTGGAAACATAAATCACATGCACAAATAGAATAAAATGAAGTAGCTACTGCAAGATAGTATAGCATTCTAGAACCTAACTACGAATAGGAGAAAGGAATAGGTAAGATAAGTGAGATAGCAAAGAGCAAATACCAAGCTGATGTCTGTCTGACAGGCAAAAATCCTTCAAAGTGGGGCTGGAACGTCTTAGCAGGATCCACATAGGAAAATAGCCAGCAAAGAAGGCCAACACGAGGAAGGTATAAATAGCCACAATGAAATGTGATAGGACAGAGTAAATTAAAACACCTGCTAACTAAAAACAAAAAGGATAAAAGACAATGCACTTGGAAAAGGATTACCAGGCTGGGGCACAGCGGAGAAAGAACCTGACCGCAAAGCACAAGGTCAGCAGATTGAATCCTGGGGCATGACAGAGCCTGACCACACAGCACAGGGTCAGCGGAATGAATCCTGGGGCATGACAGAGCCCAACCACACAGCACAGGGTCAGCGGAATGAATCACGAGGAATGACCGAGCCCAACCACACAGCACAAGGTCAGTGGATCGAATCACGAGGCATGACAGAGCCCAACCACACAGCACAAGGTCAGCGGATCGAATCGCGAGGCATGACAGAGCCTTACCACACAGCACAGGGTCAGCGGAATGAATCCCGAGGTGTGACAAAGCCCAACCACACAGCACAAGGTCAGCGGAATGAATCCCGAGGCGTGACAGAGCCTGACCACACAGCACAGGATCAGCGGAATGAATCCCAAGGCATGACAGAGCCTGACCACACAGCATAAGGTTACCAAATCTAATCCCGAGGCGTGACAGAGGCCAACCACACAGCACAGGGTCAGCGGAATGAATCCCGAGGCGTGACAGAGCCTAACCACACAGCACAGGGTCAGCGGAATGAATCCCGAGGCGTGACAGAGCCTGACCACACAGCATAAGGTTACCAAATCTAATCCCGAGGCGTGACAGAGCCTGACCACCCAGCACAAGGTCAGCGGAATGAATCCCAAGGCATGACAGAGCCTGACCACACAGCACAAGGTCAGCGGAATGAATCTCGAGGAATGACAGAGCCTGACCACACAGCATAAGGTTACCAAATCTAATCCCGAGGCGTGACAGAGGCCAACCACACAGCACAAGGTCAGCGGAATGAATCCCAAGGCATGACAGAGCCTGACCACACAGCACAAGGTCAGCGGAATGAATCCCAAGGCATGACAGAGCCTGACCACACAGCACAAGGTCAGCGGAATGAATCCCGAGGAATGACAGAGCCTGACCACACAGCACAGGGTCAGCAGAATGAATCCTGAGGCATGACAGAGCCTGACCACACAGCACAGGGTCAGCAGAATGAATCCCGAGGCATGACAGAGCCTGACCACACAGCATAGGGTCAACGGAATGAATCTCGAGGTGTGACAGAGCCTGACCACACAGCACAGGGTCAGCGGAATGAATCTTGAGGTGTGACAGAGCCTGACCACACAGCACAGGGTCAGCGGAATGAATCTCGAGGTGTGACAGAGCCTGACCACACAGCACAGGGTCAGCGGAATGAATCTCGAGGTGTGACAGAGCCTGACCACACAGCACAGGGTTACCAAATCGAATCCCAAGGCGTGACAGTTACACACCAGGGCCAGATGTTATATATCAGGTGCAGTGGTCCAGATTGGCCACACCAGGGATAAGGGGGCTGGAGGGTGACGGATCTCGTGGTCAATGGCCGTTGCAGCCACTTGTGAACTGATGTAATAACTGGAATAACTCGGACTTTCATCACTCGGAATTAACATTTTTGGCAAAGTTGATGTCAATGAAAATAAATAGCAAAACAGCGCGGACAGTCGATACGTTTTGTTTCACAGGGGACGTGGCGCCCACACAAGCCATCACGCCAGCGCTCAGCTGCACACGGCAAACAATCCGAGCGGTGAAGGCCATTTGCGACAAGCCACTAAAAAAGCAGGCTGTGAGACAGATAAAAATAATGAGAGTCTTTCTGTCAAGAAGGATTTAGGAAATATCAGTAGCATTATTAAAATTTAATTTTTTCACCGCGCATTTCGACTCCCCTTTTCCCAGTGATAATGAGCGAGCGCGAACACCTTCACATTACCCCGCTCCTTGTTTCATACAATAAATTCAACCTTCCAGTCTGGAGACATTTCAGCACAGAAGCTTTGACTGCTAAGGGCTAATTTTCCTTTTTCTTTTCATTCTTGGTATTTTTTTTTTTTTTGTGCTTTTTCTTTGAGTTGTTGTTTTTTATAAAAAAATAAATAAAACAATAAATAAATAAAATAATAATAAAGAAGCAGAACAGTTTGTTGCTCTGCTTTTTCCGCCCGGCCGATGGAACAAGTAAAAAATCAATCTTCGCCCCAAACGGACTGTAGAAGTCGGGGGAATATCCAAGTCGGGAAGGTGAACAGTGAAAGAACGGCGGTTTTGATGCCTTCAAAAGCAGTTTATGTGATCGAGAAGCAGCAAATTAGTGGACAAGGCCGCCTTCTCATCGCCCGCGTGATGTACTCAGGGAGCGGACGAGCTTCTCCTCGGCTGTAGAGTTTACATGGCGGCGAGCGGTGGAAGCATCGTGTAGAATGGAGCGGCCTTAGGCCAAGCAGAGGTTTCCAAGAGGTCCAAGCTTCTTCCAGATAACCGGCCACTTAGACGCCCCTCTTCTCCTCCACAGCCGAGCGGCAGAATGGCCCTGGGTCATCAGTTAACAAAGCAAAGTGGGACCAGGTGTATGTATTTTATCCAGACACCCTGGGCTACGACCGTCAGTTGTTTAGAACCAAAAAACAACCAGGGCTTCATGAATGTTTTAGCGATTTTGAAGTCTCGGTTATACTACACACTTTCCATGGCCTCTGGTGCCGATGTAACAGGCAGGGACTGTTCTTATGGATGAATGAGAGAAATCTGCACATTTCAGAATACAAGCTTACTAGAGAATCTCCGGGCTCAAAGTGAACTTTGACTTGATGGCAGGTGAGGGGTTGGGATGTCCAAAGAAACAAAAAAAAACAGGATAACCCCCGAAAAAGATGAGCAGCGCTCGAATAAAGAGAGAGAGAACATAGAGAGTTCACAACTAAGAGATGCTAATCCTCCATTATCTCATGTGATCTGTGTGCACACTGTCCTAAGAACAGAGCTGTCAATCACACTGCAGACCCTCCGCTAAAGAGCTAGCGAGTCACCCTAAGAGCAGAGCTGCCAATCACACTGCAGACCCTCCCCCGCAGAGCCATGCAGCTGCCCAAAGAGCAGAGCTGTCAATCACACTGCAGACCCTCCCCGCAGAGCCATGCAGCTGCCCAAAGAGCAGAGCTGCCAATCACACTGCAGACCCTCCCCCTGCAAAGCCATGCAGCTGCTCAAAGAGTAGAGCTGTCAATCACACTGTAGACCCTCTGCTAAAGACCTAGAGAGTCACCCTAAGAGCAGAGCTGCCAATCACACTGCAGACCCTCCCCCCGCAGAGCTATGCAGCTGCCCAAAGAGCAGAGCTGCCAATCACACTGCAGACCCTCCCCCCGCAAAGCCATGCAGCTGCTCAAAGAGTAGAGCTGTCAATCACACTGTAGACCCTCCCCCGCAGAGCCATGCAGCTGCCCAAAGAGTAGAGCTGTCAATCACACTGTAGACCCTCCCCCACAGAGCCATGCAGCTGCCCAAAGAGCAGAGCTGCCAATCACACTGCAGACCCTCCCCCCGCAGAGCCATGCAGCTGCTAAAAGAGTAGAGCTGTCAATCACACTGTAGACCCTCCCCCGCAGAGCCATGCAGCTGCTAAAAGAGCAGAACTGCCAATCACACTGCAGACCCTCCCCCCGCAAAGCCATGCAGCTGCTCAAAGAGTAGAGCTGTCAATCACACTGTAGACCCTCCCCCGCAGAGCCATGCAGCTTGCCTAAGAGCAGCGCTGTCAATTACACTACAGACCCTCCACTACAGAGCCAAAGAGCAACCCTAAGAGCAAAGCTGTCAATCACACTGCAGACCCTCCGCTACAGAGCCAAAAAACCACCCTAAGAGCAAAGCTGTCAATTAAACTGGAGACCCTCCGCCGCAGAGCCATGCGGCTGCCCTAAAAGCTGCGCTGTCAATCACATTGCAGATCCTTCCCCTCAGAGGCAAACAGATGCCCTAAGAGAAGAGCTGTGAATCACACTGCAGATCCTCCCTCTTAAAGCCATTTAGATACCCTAAAAAGAAGGTTGTCAATCACATTGCAAACCCTCCCCAGTAGAGCATGCAGTCCCCTAAAAGCAGAGCTGTCAATCACATTGCAGACCTTCCCCTGCAGAGCCATACAGCACAACTGCACTGTAATACAACTATGGGTACACACACTAATCTGCGGGAGAGCCAGACTAACAGTGACATGGAAGACGCCTGCAATGTTAGCAAGCCGACATCAGAAATCAAATGTAAGTAAAATTAGAATCACAGCACACGCATCGAGTGTGGTGTGTGTCTGAGTGTGTGTTTTGGTGGGTTGCATAGAGATGATGTGGACTGCAAGGGGATGATAATGGGGGACACAGTATTGGATGCTGCATGGGGATTATGATGGGAGATACAGCATTGAGACCTGCATGGGAATGATGGGGACTGCAAGAGGTTGATGGGAACTGCAAGAGGATGATGGAGGCTGCAAGAGGATGATGGAGGCTGCAAAAGGATGATGGCGGCTGCATGGGGATGATGATGGGTGATACAGTATTGGGAGCTGCATGGGGATGATGGGGGCTGCAAAAGGATGTAACTCTGGGATCAAGACCACTAGTTGACTGAAACGTCAAACATCTGCTAAGTGGCTTTTTCCCCTACTGACTGTATCACAATAAAACTTTTTCACTTTGAAGTAAAGCAAACCCTATAGGTGTGCAGTGATTCTATTTTTACTTGTATATAGGATCCAAGGATCCGTTCACCGAGCATCGTATCCGCAGAGTTGAGTGCTAGCCATCCAACTTTTGCAATCCCACAAATAAAATATCTCCAAACACTGAGCTCAAGTGTCCTGCTCCAATATTCACCATCTCAGATCTTGTCAAAAGCCACAAAGGCAAATTCTGTGCGCAATACAGAAATACCTGAACAGCAGAACCGACAGTAACTGAGCCAATAGCCAAACCTTAGATGAAGGCGTATAATGCACAAGATGAATATAGGTTCTGTCACACAAAGAACTGGAGGCCAAGGCAAGAATTGGGGTTCAATGAAAGTCATATATACGTTCTGTTCTATTACCTGCCACTCAGGGTACAGGATAATGACACTGGGGTACAGGATAATGACACTGGGGGTTCCGGATAATGACACTGGGGGTACAGGATAATGACACTGGAGGTACAGGATAATGACACTGGGGGTACAGGATAATGACACTGGGGTACAGGATAATGACACTGGGGCTACAGGATAATGACACTGGGGGTACAGGATAATGACACTGGGGGTACAGGATAATGACACTGGGGTACAGGATAATGACACTGGGGTACAGGATAATGACACTGGGGGTAAAGGATAATGACACTGGGGGTACAGGATAATGACACTGGGGGTACAGGATAATGACACTGGGGTACAGGATAATGACACTGGGGTACAGGATAATGACACTGGGGGTACAGGATAATGACACTGGGGTACAGGATAATTACACTGGGGGTACAGGATAATGACACTGGGGTACAGGATAATGACACTGTGGGTACAGGATAATGACACTGGGGTACAGGATAATGACACTGGGGTACAGGATAATGACACTGGGTACAGGATAATGACACTGGGGGTATAGGATAATGACACTGGGGGTACAGGATAATGACACTGGGGGTACAGGATAATGACACTGGGGTACATGATGATGACACTGGGGTACAGGATAATGACACTGGGGGTACAGGATAATGACACTGGGGGTACAGGATAATGACACTGGAGGTACAGGATAATGACACTGGGGTACAGGATAATGACACTGGGGGTACAGGATAATGACACTGGGGGTACAGGATAATGACACTGACATTGGGGTACAGGATAATGACACTGGGGGTACAGGATAATGACACTGGGGTACATGATGATGACACTGGGGGTACAGGATAATGACACTGGGGGTACAGGATAATGACACTGGGGGTACAGGATAATGACACTGGGGTACAGGATAATGACACTGGGGTACAGGATAATGACACTGGGGGTACAGGATAATGACACTGGGGGTACAGGATAATGACACTGGGGTACAGGATAATGACACTGTGGGTACAGGATAATGACACTGGGGTACAGGATAATGACACTGGGGTACAGGATAATGACACTGGGGTACAGGATAATGACACTGGGGTACAGGATAATGACACTGGGGTACAGGATAATGACACTGGAGGTACAGGATAATGACACTGGGGGTACAGGATAATGACACTGGGGTACAGGATAATGACACTGTGGGTACAGGATAATGACACTGGGGGTACAGGATAATGACACTGGGGTACAGGATAATGACACTGGGGTACAGGATAATGACACTGGGGTACAGGATAATGACACTGGAGGTACAGGATAATGACACTGGGGGTACAGGATAATGACACTGGGGTACAGGATAATGACACTGGGGGTACAGGATAATGACACTGTGGGTACAGGATAATGACACTGGGGTACAGGATAATGACACTGGGGGTACAGGATAATGACACTGGGGGTACAGGATAGTGACACTGGGGTACAGGATAATGACACTGGGGAACAGGATAATGACACTGGGGGTACAGGATAATGACACTGGGGGTACAGGATAATGACACTGGGGTACAGGATAATAACACTGGGGTACAGGATAATGACACTGGGGTACAGGATAATGACACTGGGGTACAGGATAATGACACTGGGGGTACAGGTAATGACACTGGGGTACAGGATAATGACACTGGGGGTACAGGATAATGACACTGGGGGTACAGGATAATGACACTGGGGGTACAGGATAATGACACTGGGGTACAGGATGACACTGGGGGTACAGGATAATGACACTGTGGGTACAGGATAATGACACTGGGGGTACAGGATAATGACACTGGGGTGCAGGATAATAGCTTTCTGCTATGCACAGTGCAAACATAAAGCTGCCAATCAGTGGTGTGGGCAGGATTATATGGAGCTCTGCATTCAGAGAACTGGTAGATCTGCAGCAGAAAAATCAGATTTTTGCACAGCAAGCAGCCCAGTTAGTGACACACCAGAGGAATCAGGGTCTCTGCCCCTACATCACTCTGCTCTCAGATGGGGAAGCAGAATCCTGGTGACGGCTTCCCTTTAAGTCTTAAGGAGCCCTGGTCTAGGTTTGTGGAGTGAGGCCCTCGCAGACTTTGCTCTCGAGGTTCCCAGCGCCCTCGGCCTCCAGTTACCTGATGACTGGAGATGACTTGAGCTTTTGTTGCGCTTTGTTTCTTTCTCACATGCGTCTCCCTCCACCCTCCGACCTTTGTGACGTCCCTTTTGTTCGGGGTCTTTTTGTAGCAGAGGTTGCTCTCCTCTTATTCTGGAGGAACACAATGGTCCTGGCTTATTCTCAGCGGCTCCTTCCCTGGGCCCCAGGACCGCGCTCCCCATTGTCTAGTATTTGGTTTCACCAGTTCAAGAGACAAAAAAAAATAAAATCAGTGGAGAAGTAACCGGCGGCGGCGCCTCCCCTCCCCCGCACCGGCCACGTTTGCGCTTCGTCGCTCCTTCCAATGCGACTCTTCACGTTTCAGATTTGCGCCAGGTAAAGCGTCTGCCGCCAACCCGCCCTTACGGTATTTCACGGCCGCGTCGTTTCTTCTTTTGAGGTTTCTAAAGTTTTCAATGAGTATTGATAACATTTCTGATAATCCGGCAGCGACAGATGCCAGAGAAAAGGAATTTTACTGAATATTCTGTATCAACCTTACTCTCCAATTCACCGCACCTCGTAATGACAGTATAAAAAACAGTAAATGAAACCTGTAGAGCCCCTGTTACAACAGATCGCTACAATGTATCAGTGCAAATCCATCTCCTGTATGAAGGCAGACTGCCTAAACTGATACATTGTTACAAAATGGCAGCTGTATGGACCGGGCTCCGGGAGCGACGGGAGAATCTGTTCTTTCCTATCTGGATTTAACAAAGTTTCAAAAGTCTGTGCAACTAAAGTAAAAGTGTTTTTGCACCCACCCAGGCCTGGCGTCAGCACCCGATGGACCTGGGCAAGGGCCGGGGCCCTGGACAGATGAGGGGGCCCACTCGCTGTTTGTGTGTGGAAGCAAGGAGGAGACCTGCTCATAGACAGCTACCCTCTCTCTCTTCTGTTCTGGTCTTTGTAATCAATACACATCAGGAGAGAAAGCTTCCTGGAGCTAAAGGAGCCATGCAGCTCCCAGAGGCTCCTCTTTCATGCTCTGCACCGATGAAGAACAGCTAGATGTGGTAACATACACAGTGTGTGTGTAAATGTGTCTGTTGCAGAGCTGTGTGTCTATATGTGCATGTATTGTACAGGTAGCAGAGCTATGTGTGTCTGTATGTGCATGTATTGTGTATGTAACAGAGCTGTGTGTCTCCATATGTTCATGTAGCAGCTGTGTGTGTCTGTAGGTCATGTAGTGTGCATGTAACAGAGCTGTGTGTCTCCATATGTTCATGTAGCAGCTGTGTGTGTCTGTATGTGCATGTAAGTGTGTATGTAACAGAGCTGTGTATGTCCATATTTTCATGGAGCAGATCTGTTTGTGTGTTTATGTGCATGTAGTGTGTGCATGTAGCAGAGATGTGTGTGTAGTGTGCATACAGCAGCTGTGTGTCTATGTGCATGTAGTAGAGCTGTGTGTGTCTATATGTTCATATAGTGTGCATGTCGCAGAGCTGTATAGTGTGCATGTAGCAGAGCTGTATAGTGTGCATGTAGCAGAGCTGTATAGTGTGCATGTCGCAGAGCTGTATAGTGTGCATGTCACAGAGCTGTATAGTGTGCATGTAGCAGAGCTGTGTGTGTCTAATATATAATTTGCTTAAATCCACTAACAATAGATTTATTTCCTTCGTATTCTACTTTAGTACATTATAATTAGCGCTAATGATCCCTTCCTTTTACACCGCCTTATCCCTGGATCGGGGCGGCTTCACGGCTCCTCCAAAGCCGCAGGGTTCAGAACAGACGTTTAACCGGGCCGCCGGTCCAAATGGTCAATCTTAAGAAGTGACAATAAGAAAACCTTGGCTCTCTGAAATAAATTTGAAAATTCTATTATCCAGGCAATCAAAATAAGATTGTGAAACGTGTCGACCCTAAGAATTGGGTCTTCATCAGACAAGAATATATTCTTGTACAGGAAAAATTGACTAAGAAATGGAATCTTCCATGCAGGGGATGTGTAAGATGTGTAAGACGCCATTTCTCATCAGCACCAACATTTCTCCCATAACTTGAACACCTTGTGGTGATTTTTTTCGCCAACTTAGAGGTAATTTTCCTGTACAATAATATCTTGTGTCTGATGAACACCCAATTGTTAGGGTGGAAACGTTACACAATCTTGTTTCTATTGCCTGGATAATACGTTTTTCAGATTTACTTTGGACGGGTTTGAACCCTTTCTTGGGCACAACCCTTGAAGTGACATAAAACCTACTCTATTAATCTTCAGGAGTGCACCACCCCCGAGGGAACTGGAAGCCGAGAGGTGCGCACATCTCTTTAAGGCTCAGTCTCCAGGTCCAGTGATCGTCCCGTTAGATCGGATCCAGCACAATCCGTTCTGAGGTAGTGGTGGGTTTCCGAGGTGGTGGCAGGCTGGTGAGGTGGTTGGAGGTTTCCGAGGTGGTGGCAGGTTGGCTTCAGGTTTCCGAGGCGGCAGCGGGTTTGTAAGGCGGTGGCAGGTTGGTTGCAGTTTCCGAAGTGGTGACAGGTTTCCGAGGCAGTGGCAGGTTTCCAAGGCGGTGACAGGCTTCTGAGGAGGTTGTAGGCTTCCGAGGTGGCGGCAGGTTGTTTTCCGGGTTGGTTGCAGGTTTCCGAGGTGGCAGGACGGGTTGTATCCAAGGCGGCGCAGGTTTGGCTGCAGTGTCATCCAAGGGTGCGGCAGCGCAGGTTTGTTAAGGCGGGTGGGCAGTGTTTGGCTGCAGTTTCCGAGAGAGTTGGGTAGTGACAGGTTCCAAGGCGGTGACAGGCTTCGAGCAGGTTGTAGGCGTCCAGGTTGGCTGCAGTTTCCGGTGGTGCAGGTTTCCGAGTGCAGGTTTCCAAGGCGGTGACAGGCTTCCAGGCGGTGGCAGGTTGGCTTCAGGTGGCTGAGGTTTCCAAGGGTCAAGGGCGGTTTGAGGCGGTGACAGGTTGGCTGCAGGTTTCCAAGGCTGGTGACCAGGCTCTTCCGTAGTGGCGGTGGCAGGTTGGCTTCTAGGTTGGCTGCAGGTTTCCGAGGCGGCGGCGGGTTTTGTAAGGCGGCGACGGGTTGGCTGTAGGTTTTCGCAGTGGTGACAGGTTTCCGAGGCAGTGGCAGGTTGGCTTCTAGGTTGGCTGTAGGTTTCCGAGGCGGTGGCAGGTTGGCTTCTAGGTTGGCTGTAGGTTTCCGAGGCGGCGGCGGGTTTTGTAAGGCGGCGACAGGTTGGCTGTAGGTTTTCGCAGTGGTGACAGGTTTCCGAGGCAGTGGCAGGTTTCCAAGGCGGTGACAGGCTTCCGAGGCGGTGGCAGGTTGGCTTCTAGGTTGGCTGCAGGTTTCCGAGGCGGCGGCGGGTTTCTAAAGCGGTGGCAGGTTGGCTGCAGTTTCTGAAGTGGTGACAGGTTTCCAAAGCGGTGACAGGCTTCTGAGGTGGTGGCAGGTTGTTTTCCGGGTTGGTTGCAGGTTTCTGAGGCGGCGGCGGGTTTCCGAGGTGGCGGCAGGTTGGCGAGGTGGTTGTAAGTTTCCGAGGCAGCGGACGGTCGAGTTCTACATTTCATATTGTCCTCTCAGTCACTAATGACTCTGTGCGGACATTTCCATCTGTTGATCATGAGCCGCTTGCTTGGAGCAAGACCCTTGGCTATCACGCTGGATATGTTCTCTCCGAACAGCTGTCACTGGCAGGCTCCACGCTCCCCGTCCGTCAGGGCCGATGTTTTTTTTTCTGCCCTTCATTATTACTGGCCTCATTAGTGCAGCGCGGGGCTGTGTGTTCGGCTGCGGTGCTACGAGGGTTAATCGTGAGCACAGCTATGGTTCTCCTTTCAAGGTTGTGTTTCATGGAAACGACTTGCTTCTGTCCCCCGGTGCACGGAGTCACTCTGCTTAGCATGCAAACAGTGGCGCCTTTGAAAGCTGAACCCAGGGGTTCAATTTTCAAAACGGCTTCGCCCATTCCCTGCCTATGGCAATGAGCGTTTGAAAGCCGGGTCCACTGAGCTTTCCCTTAATTTGCTCCCTCTTCTTCACATAGCTCCATTTTAATTAGATACAAAGGTGTCCTTTCCCGAAACCACGGATGTTCATCCGCTGCTCCTGGTCACGTGCCGGATCTGGGCCCAACAGTATGGAACACCCCAAACTATGGGGAATCCAAAAAGTGAGCGCAAAAATGGGAACGGGGCGACGCCTGGGTGGCGGAGGGATGGGAGCATCCAACAGAGACCAATGTGATGAATCCTGGTAATCGAGATCTACCATAGGGGCATGAATGGAGGACGTGGTCAGGGACCTCTCTGCGGAGAAAACAGCACCAGGTGAGGACTCGGTACAGGGTGTCAGTGTAGAAATGTGCTGATACACCACAACAAACCCTCAGCTGTGCACTCAAGGTATCCTAGCCAGAAGCATCCACTGACTAAATAATACTGCATACTTCAGTGGGGGTCCGATTGGGGAAACCCCACCGACTGCCAGGACCCGAGGCAATTACTGGGGCCCATTGGTGAGGGCCCTGACTGCTCCGGCATCCAGCTGGGATTGAAGCTGCACTAAGGCCTGTAATGTAGATCAGCAGAGATCGGCTGTGACCTCCTGCGTATAAGGCCTCATTCACACAGACGCGTTTCACAGACAGATCCGACACCTTTATAGTCCATGGTGCTGTTCACACATCCCTGTATTTACAATGGCTAAGTGGCCTGCCCAAATTTTTTTTTTTTTTACAATCCAGTGATGACATCACACAGCACACAGCCCAGTGATGACATCACACCATACACAGCCCAGTGATGACATCACACCATACACAGCCCAGTGATGACATCACACCATACACAGCCCAGTGATGACATCACACCGTACACAGCCCAGTGATGACATCACACCGTACACAGCCCAGTGATGACATCACACCGTACACAGCCCAGTGATGACATCACACCGTACACAGCCCAGTGATGACATCACACCATACACAGCCCAGTGATGACATCACACCTTACACAGCCCAGTGATGACATCACACCGCACACAGCCCAGTGATGACATCACAACCGCACACAGCCCAGTGATGACATCACACCATACACAGCCCAGTGATGACATCACACCATACACAGCCCAGTGATGACATCACACCATACACAGCCAGTGATGACATCACATACACAGCCCAGTGATGACATCACACCGCACACAGCCCAGTGATGACATCACACCATACACAGCCCAGTGATGACATCACACTGCACACAGCCCAGTGATGACATCACACATACACAGCCCAGTGATGACATCACACCGCACACAGCCCAGTGATGACATCACACCTTACACAGCCCAGTGATGACATCACACTGCACACAGCCCAGTGATGACATCACACATACACAGCCCAGTGATGACATCACACCGTACACAGCCCAGTGATGACATCAAACCGTACACAGCCCAGTGATGACATCACACCGCACACAGCCCAGTGATGACATCACACCGTACTCAGTTCAGTGATGACATCACACCCACACAGCCCGTGATGACATCACATTGCTGTACATACTCAGCTCTGGAGGGCATACTGGCAGTTGTAGTTCAGGGGTGGTGTTGGTGGCAGTTGGTGGCACAGTGCCCCCCGCCGCTCCTCACCCCCGGGGTCCTGCTGGCTCCAGTTCAGCAATGTCATCGCTGACAGCAGAGCGGCGGGGCCCCGCAGACAATGGCGCTATAGACTGCACAGACCAATCTATAGACTATTTATAGGAAAGGTTCACCACGAGGCCGCACAGGACAACACATGTAGCAGAGCTCAGCTCAGTATTTAAAGGGACGGCGTCATGGAAAAAACAACCTGCTGTTTGCATCAATCATTAACTAAATTAACCCCTTCCCGAGGTCGCGTACAAATACGTCACACGTCAGGTGTATGGTGCGGACTGTGTTACACAGCTGACATCCGCCTCATCACAGCAGTTTAACCCCTCATAGGCCAGGTGTCTCCAACATGGGGGCAATTATGAGGCAGCAGGAACATGTCGCCCCTTCTGGTGCCGCCTCTGATACTTCTGTATAACTGTTCTTGACAGTGATGTAACGTGAAGCTCAGGGGCCCCAATATAAAAGCTCCAATGGGGCCCCCCCCAATAGCTACAAATCTCTAATAGCATTAGTCTTTTCCTATAGCCCAAAGGGACTTTTGGGGGCCCCTAGGCTCCAGGGCCCAGGTGCGATTGTAACCCCTGTACATGTTGTAGTTACGCCCCTGATTCTTGGCGACCCATAGGCTCCAGACCCCCCCCCGGTACATGACCCCAGGGCACAGGGCCCCGCTCTCGGGGTCTCTCATCGCTGATGTCGGCCGTTTGCAGAAATTTGCAGTAACTAAAAAAAAAGAAACAGTTTAACGTGAAGAGAAGCTGAAGAGAAGGCGATAAATGATTTAGAGCCGGAGACCACCGGGGGTCAACGCTAAAAATTCATACAACTCTCATAACAGCGAGGTCAGGAGACGAGGACCCGCTAACAGGATAATCCTCCGCCGCCTGCGCCAAACTCTACACGGCCTGCAAGTAAAAGGCAAACCACTGGGAAAGGATACAGGGAGAAAGGGACCGGGAACAGCAGGTTAGGTCAGTCCCCCCCTCACCTGGACACACAGATTAGGTCAGTCCCCCCCTCACCTGGATACATAGACTAGGTCAGTCCCCCCCTCACCTGGATACATAGACTAGGTCAGTCCCCCCCTCACCTGGATACACAGACTAGGTCAGTCTCCCCCTCATCTGACACACAGTCTAGGTCAGTCCCCCCCTCACCTGGATACACAGACTAGGTCAGTCCCCCCTTCACCAGGATACACAGACTAGGTCAGTCTCCCCCCTCACCTGGATACACAGACTAGGTCAGTCCCCCCCTCACCTGAACACACAGATTAGGTTAGTCCCCCCCTCACTTGGATACACAGACTAGGTCAGTCCCCCCTTCACCAGGATACACAGACTAGGTCAGTCCCCCCCTCACCTGGATACACAGACTAGGTCAGTCCCCCCCTCATCTGGACACACAGACTAGGTCAGTCCCCCCTCACCTGGATACACAGACTAGGTCAGTCCCCCCCCCCCTCACCTGGATACACAGACTAGGTCAGTCCCCCCCCCTCACCTGGATACACAGACTAGGTCAGTCCCCCCCTCACCTGGATACACAGATTAGGCCAGTCCCCCCCCTCACCTGGACACACAGATTAGGTCAGTCCCCCCCCCTCACCTGGATACACAGACTAGGTCAGTCCCCCCCCTCACCTGGATACACAGACTAGGTCAGTCCCCCCCCCTCACCTGGACACACAGAGTAGGTCAGTCCCCCCCCCCTCAGCTGGACACACAGATTAGGCCAGTCCCCCCCCTCACCTGGATACACAGACTAGGTCAGTCCCCCCCCCTCACCTGAACACACAGATTAGGTCAATCCCCCCTCACCTGGACACACAGATTAGGCCAGTCTCCCCTCATCTGGACAAAGATTAGGTCAGCCCCACCTCACCTGGACACACAGATTAGGTCAGTCCCCCCTCATCTGGACACAGATTAGGCCAGCCCCCCCCTCACCTGGGCACACAGATTGTGCAGGTGAGGGGGACTGGCCTAATCTGTGTATCCAGTGAGGGGGACTGACCTAACCTGTTTGTGCAGGTGAGGGGGACTGGCCTAAACAGATTAGGTCAGTCCCCCCCTCACCTGGATGCACAAAGTAGGTCAGCCCCCCCCCCCTCACCTGGACACACAGATTAGGCCAAAAAAAACCTCACCTGCACACACATATTAGGTCAGTCCCCTCTCACCTGAACACACAGATTAGGTCAGTCCCCCCCTCACCTGAACACACAGATTAGGTCAATCCTCCCCTCATCTGGACAAAAATTAGGTCAGCCCCCCCTCACCTGGACACACAGATTAGGTCAGTCCCCCCTCACCTGGATACAGATTAGGCCAGTCCTCCTCTCAACTGGACAAAAATTAGGTCAGCCCCCCCTCACCTGGACACACAGATTAGGTCAGTCCCCCCTCACCTGGATACAGATTAGGTCAGTCCCCCCCTCACCTGGACACACAGATTAGGCCAGTCCCCCCTCACCTGGATACACAGACTAGGTCAGTCCCCCCCTCAAATGGACACACAAATAAGGCCAGTCCCCCCCTCAGCTGGGCACACAGATTAGGCCAGTCCCCCCTCACCTAGATGCACAGATTGGGCCAATCCCCCCTTACCTGCACAAACAGATTAGGTCAGTCCCCCCCTCACCTGGATGCACATATTAGGTCAGTCCCCGCTCACCTGGACACACAGATTAGGCCAGTCCACTACTCACCTGGACACACAGATTAGGCCAGTCCCCCTCCTCACCTGGACACACAAATTAGGCCAGTTCCCCCTTCACCTGAACACACAGATTAGGTCAGTCTCCCCTCACCTGGATACACAGATTAGGCCAGTCCCCCCTTACCTGGACACACAGATTAGGCCAGACCCTCCCTCACCTGGACACACAGATTAGGTCAGTCTCCCCCTCATTTGGACACACAGATTAGGTCAGTCCCTCCTCACCTGGACACACAGATTAGGCCAGTCCCCCCCCTCACCTGAACACACAGATTAGGTCAGTCTCCCCTCACCTGGATACACAGATTAGGCCAGTCCCCCCTTACCTGGACACACAGATTAGGCCAGACCCTCCCTCACCTGGACACACAGATTAGGTCAGTCTCCCCCTCATTTGGACTCACAGATTAGGTCAGTCCCTCCTCACCTGGACACACAGATTAGGCCAGTCCCCCCCCCTCACCTGGACACACAGATTAGGCCAGTCTCCCTCTCATTTGGACACACAGATTAGGTCATTCCCCCCCTCACCTGAACACACAAATTAGGTCAGTCCCCCCTCACCTGGACACACAGATTAGGTAAATCCCCCCCTCATCTGGACACACAGATTAGGCCAGTTCCCCCCTCATCTGGACACACAGAATAGGCCAGTCCCCCCTCACTTGGACACACAGATTAGGTAAATCCCCCCTCAACGGGACACACAGATTAGGTCAGTCCCCCTCTCATTTGGACACACAGATTAGGTCATCTGCCGACACCAAAATTTAAGTAAAAATCTTTCAATCCCTGGAGCACGGACGCTCAAAAATTCTGAAACATAATCAGAGGCGCCCCTTACTCCATCAGGATTTTGGTTCGGGAATGGCGGATGAATCACCAATCCTGAATGTCCTAATATAATAGTCCACATTCCGGTTACATCCAGAGCTGCATCCACACTGCAACACGTATGAGCACTGGACTCAGATCATGAGACACAATGCACGGCTGGATGGAAAGCCGCAGACTTGGATGTGACTAGAGCACAACACACAATGTCCCTCAAGATCAGGAAAGCTAAATATTTGACGCTATAGTAGGAATGAAGAGGAGTTTCCCTTTAAATCTCCAGGAGACCTCGGGGAAGTTCTAGGTTCCTGTGGATCTCTAGGATTCCTGCAGTTTCTGTCGGGTTCTTGTAATTTGTCGTTCTTATAAGCAGCAGCTACAGTCTGTGAAATCTGCTTTATCTGCCCCCAGTGAAGTATAAAGGGGCGAGCGGAGTCTATAAAGGGGTGAGCGGCGTCTATAAAGGGGCGAGCGGAGTCTATAAAGGGGTGAGCGGCGTCTATAAAGGGGCGAGCGGAGTCTATAAAGGGGTGAGCGGCGTCTATAAAGGGGTGAGCGGCGTCTAAAAAAGGGGTGAGCGGCGTCTAAAAAGGGGTGAGCGGCGTCTAAAAAGGGGTGAGCGGCGTCTATAAAGGGGTGAGCGGCGTCTATAAAGGGTGTGAGCGGCGTCTAAAAAAGGGGTGAGCGGCGTCTATAAAGGGGTGAGCGGCGTCTATAAAGGGGTGAGCGGCGTCTAAAAAAGGGGTGAGCGGCGTCTAAAAAGGGGTGAGCGGCGTCTATAAAGGGGTGAGCGGCGTCTATAAAGGGGTGTGCGGCGTCTATAAAGGGTGAGCGGCGTCTATAAAGGGGTGAGCGGCGTCTATAAAGGGGTGAGCGGCGTCTATAAAGGGGTGAGCGGAGTCTATAAAGGGGTGAGCGGCGTCTATAAAGGGGTGAGCGGCGTCTCGCGGATATTTAGGGGTAAAGAACACTTAAAGGGACAGATCTGGATATATGGCGCATCTCTGAATTTCCTCCTCGAGGTTTCGGTGATGCTGTTCTGTCTTGGAGAGTAAGGCCCCGTTCACACTATGCGTATTTGACGCGTATTTTTACATACGTTTTTTTCCCCAAAAACGTATCTGCGTCTGCGTTTCCCAGCAAAGTGAATGGACATTTACTTTGTGCCAATCAGATGTCGAGTAATGTTACGCAGCGTTTTTGGAGCAAAAAACGCGCTCGTAAAAAGAATGAACATGTCAATTCTTTGCGTTTTTTTACGCGCATTTCTTCCATAGGCCCCATTATAAAGAGCTGGACAGATCAGAGGACAGGATTGGTCACCTCATATGACCAGATAGTGGAAACCCTCCAGTGGTCAGACACTAAGATGTGATGCTGGGACATCACTGCTGGTCCTGTATAGATCAGGCCAGAAGACGGCGAGATAGGAAACAACTCACAAAGGAGATCACTGAAAGAAAGCGATCACCAGAGGCACAAGGATTTATTATATCATGAGGAACTGATATCAGCAAATTCCTCAAAATTGTCAAAATCTCTTCCCAAATAATCCATCTGTCCTTCTCCACCTCCAGACTCCTTATCCTCCACCTCCCCTCCCTCCAGACTCCTCTGTCCTCCCTCCAGACTCCTCTGTCCTCCCTCCTCCCTCCAGACTCCTCTGTCCTCCTCCCCCTCCCAGACTCCTCTGTCCTCCCTCCTCCTCCCAGACTCCTCTGTCCTACCTCCTCCGTCCAGACTCCTCTGTCCTCCCTCCTCCTCCCAGACTCCTCTGTCATCCTCCTCCCTCCAGACTCCTCTGCCCTCCTCCTCCCTCCAGACTCCTCTGCCCTCCTCCTCCCTCCAGACTCCTCTGCCCTCCTCCTCCCTCCAGACTCCTCTGCCCTCCTCCTCCCTCCAGGCTCCTCTGTCCTCCTCCAGACTCCTCTGTCCTCCTCTAGACTCCTCTGTCTTCCCTTCTCCCTCCAGACTCCTCTGTCCTCCCTCCTCCCTTCAGACTCCTCTGTCCTCCTCCTCCTTCCTCCAGACTCCTCTGTCGTCCTCCTCCCTCCAGACTCCTCCATCCTCCTCCTTTCTCCAGACTCCTCTGTCCTCCTCCTCCCTCCAGACTCCTGTCCTCCCTCCTCCCTCCAGACTCCTCTGTCCTCCCTCCTCCGTCCAGACTCCTCTGTCCTCCCTCCTCAGTCCAGACTCCTCTGTCCTCCTCCTCCTCCCAGACTCCTCTGTCCTCCCTCCTCCCTCCAGACTCCTCTGTCCTCCCTCCTCCCTCCAGACTCTTCTGTCCTCCCTCCAGACTTCTCTGTCCTCCTCCTCTCTCCAGACTCCTCTGTCCTCCTTCTCCCTCCAGGCTCCTCTGTCCTCCTCCAGACTCCTCTGTCCTCCCTTCTCCCTCCAGACTCCTCTGTCCTCCCTTCTCCCTCCAGACTCCTCTGTCCTCCCTCCTCCCTTCAGACTCCTCTGTCCTCCCCATCTCTCCAGACTCCTCTGTCCTCCTCCTTCTCCCTCCAGACTCCTCTGTCCTCCTCCTCCCTCCAGACTCCTCTGTCCTCCTCCTCCTTCCTCCAGACTCCTCTGTCCTCCTCCTCCTTCCTCCAGACTCCTCTGTCCTCCACCCTCCAGACTCCTCTGTCCTCCACCCTCCAGACTCATCCATCCTCCTCCTCCCTCCAGACTCCTTTGTCCTCCCTTCTCCCGCCAGACTTCTCTGTCCTCCTCCCTCCAGACTCCTCTGTCCTCCTCCTCCCTCCAGACTCCTTTGTCCTCCCTCCTCCCTCCAGACTCCTCTGTCCTCCCTCCTCAGTCCAAACTCCTCTGTCCTCCTCCTCCTCCCAGACTCCTCTGTCCTCCTCCTCCTCCCAGACTCCTCTGTCCTCCCTCCTGCTCCCAGACTCCTCTGTCCTCCCTCCTCCCTCCAGACTCCTCTGTCCTCCTCCTCTCTCCAGACTCCTCTGTCCTCCTCCTCTCTCCACACTCCTCTGTCCTCCTCCTCTCTCCACACTCCTCTGTCCTCCTCCTCCCTCCAGACTCCTCCATCCTCCTCTGTCCTCACATATGTTGGCATGTTCTTTACATGAACTGATACAAACCCTCTAAAAAAAACCATTGAAATTCCTGCTTGTGAGGTAGCAAAACACGACATGTGCCAGTGCCAAGGTGGTGAATACCTTCGCAATACACTGTACGTGGGTGTAACAAAATACAGCATATACATTTAATCCAGACTATATTTAATCCTGGATCAAACATGTACTGTAATTAATAAAATTCCTTCAATCTGCCATCCAATAATCCAGAAAACCTGATTACTGCAGCAGAGAAGTGCAATGTAACAGGGCGACTCATAGGATCAGATAAAACACATTACAGAACAATGAAGATTTAAGAGATTTTTCTGTAATTTGTAGGATTTTGAGGGTTTTTATAGAATTTCTGATAACCCAGCAGCCGTCTCCCCGTGTATTGTGGATCAGCTGAGTATCACTGTATATAGGTAGATATAAATAATGCGATGTTCATCCATCATCCTCTCGCCGCCCCTTGTCAGACCCAATGACGGCTGCATGTGGGGCCCCCGGCTCCGGCTCTCATGGACGTGTGTATGGAGCCCGCAGGCCGCTGTAAAACAATCCGCGCCGAGCGGGGTCTCGCACAACAATGCTGTTATTGACTTGTTGCTCTGTCTCTCTTTCGCTTCTTCGTACCCTGGAGGCTGCAATCAATAGACTTTGCACCACGTCAGCCTAATAAATCCCGGGCTCCGGCTGGAGCGGGGCCAAACCCTGCAAGAAAATCCCTGGAAGACGAGCGAAGGGGAGCGAAAGGGAGCAATGGGGCGAATGACAGCTGCATTCATTACCAGCTGAACTGACCCCAGACTGCGACAGTGCGAGGGACGAGGGTTCACAGCGCCTGCAGATTCATGGGTGTAATGTGTAAAAGGGGAATAAGCACAGCCCCGGTCCACTCACAGGTCATACACAAGGCACCATGAACACTAGGACGCCCCAGGGACTGAGGGTTCATGAGAAGTCACAGATTTTGGGAAATCGTTGAATGTGCCCTCTAAAGTGAAACTGTCACCAGATTTGGGTGAGTGAAACTAAAAGCATCACCTTCAGCAGCGCCTATTCTGCATTGTAAGAAGGGGCCATTATGTCCTGACTCCCCCTGTACACTGAAGAAATAAGTTCTAAAACTTCCCGCCCTGTATTATAATTACCTGATTCCGGTCCGATGGGCTCGATTGTAGCTTAGTCCATCACGTCTATTCCCGCCGTCAGTCACACCTCCCCTCACCATCCGTCCCTCCTCCCCTCGTCCGTCCATCCTGCCTCTCCTCACCGTCTGTCCCACCTCTTCAGCCTGTCCCACCTCTTCAGTCTGTCCCGCCTCTTCAGTCTGCCCCGCCTCTTCAGTCTGCCCCACCTCTTCAGTCTGCCCCACCTCTTCAGTCTGCCCCACCTCTTCAGTCTGTCCCCCTCTTCAGTCTGTCCCACCTCTTCAGTCTTCCCCACCTCTTCAGTCTGCCCACCTCTTCAGTCTGTCCCACCTCTTCAGTCTGTCCCACCTCTTCAGTCTGTCCCACCTCTTCAGTCTGTCCCACCTCTTCAGTCTGCCCCACCTCTTCAGTCTGCCCCACCTCTTCAGTCTGCCCCACCTCTTCAGTCTGCCCCACCTCTTCAGTCTGCCCCACGTCTTCAGTCTGCCCACCTCTTCAGTCTGTCCCACCTCTTCAGTCTGCCCCTCTTCAGTCTTCCCACCTCTTCAGTCTGCCCCACCTCTTCAGTCTGTCCCACCTCTTCAGTCTGTCCCACCTCTTCAGTCTGTCCCACCTCTTCAGTCTGTCCCACCTCTTCAGTCTGTCCCACTTCTTCAGTCTGTCCCACTTCTTCAGTCTGCCCCACCTCTTCAGTCTGTCCCACCTCTTCAGTCTGCCCCACCTCTTCAGTCTGTCCCACTTCTTCAGTCTGTCCCACCTCTTCAGTCTCTCCCACCTCTTCAGTCTGCCCCACCTCTTCAGTCTGTCCCACCTCTTCAGTCTCTCCCACCTCTTCAGTCTCTCCCACCTCTTCAGTCTGTCCCACCTCTTCAGTCTCTCCCACCTCTTCAGTCTGCCCCACCTCTTCAGTCTGTCCCACCTCTTCGCATCCGTCCTGCCCCTCCTCACCATCTGTCCTGCCTATCCTCGCCATCTGACATCCTCATCTTCTGTGTGATATCTGAATTGCGCACCTGCACAGAGACTTCTCAGGATTGAGACTGTGCGATGTCCCCTGCCCTACTCCGGGCTGAGCCTAAAACTGTTCCGCGCATGCACAAACTGCTAAAGTCTCTGCGAAAGTGCCCAGTTCGCCTGTGCGATTCTGAGAAACCTCTGCAGAGGTGCACAAATCGGATATCACTCAGAAAAAGAGGCATGCCGATGGTGAAGGGAGGCCGGACGGATGGTGAGGAGAGACGGGAAGGACGGCGAAGAGAAACGGAAGGGACAGTGAGGACAGGCAGGATGGACGGCAAAGAGAAGCGGGACAAAAGGCAAGGAGAGGTGAGAGGGACGCCGAGAATAGGAGGGAGGGACGGCGAGGAGAGGCGCAAGGGATGCCAAGAAGAGGCGGGAGGGATGGCAAAGAGAGGCGGGACAAAAGGCAAGGAGAGGTGGGACAAACAGCCAAGAAGAGGCGAGGATGGCGAGGAGAGGCGGGACCAAAGACAAAGAGGCGGGATGAATGGCAAAGAGGCGGGACAGAGAGCGAGGAGAAGCTTTTAAAACGTATTTATTTGGTGTACAAGGGAAGTCTAGGCCTAATAGCCGCCTTCTTAGAATGCAGCATAGCTACTGCTGAAGGGGGCGCTTTTAGTTTCACACTCCCAAATCTAGTGACAGGTTCACTTTGATGAACCCTCCAGACTCCTTATCTTGATGCTGGACATGGAGGGATCACCTGAGCTGTGACTGTCCAGATAAGTCTGTCTACAGGGGGGGATGCCTGGGCCCGGTCTTTATAGGACACGCGTTGCAGATCACCAGACTTGGAATATTTGCTTGAACGAGAGGAACAGTCTGAAACCTCAATCAGTGGACGCAAAGTCAAAAAACCTCCAAGGAACCAACAAAGAAAACCCAATAGGTAAGAAGAGACAGCGCCCAAATCCCAGGTGAAGAGAATAGTCCAAATGTTTGATCTGCCACAAAAAAGGAACAACGTTTCCACCTATCAAAGAAGATCCTTGAGAACGGCCTTTGTCGATGGGTCGAAACCTTTTTATGGCAGAATATACTTTTGGATTATGTTTTTCACCTGGGATCTGGACACTTTCTCTTCTTACTTATTGAAGTATTTGCTCGTCTCTGAGACGCAATGTGAACACTATACAGCTTTTAGTTCTCATTTGTTCAAAGATCTCAGCTTGCTGTCAGTGAATGAAATCAATGTAGTGATCTCTTCCCGCTCTCACAGCTGAAGGTTTGTTACAATAGGAAGATTCATTCCTGATTGTGTTGGTGACACCAGGTCCTGCGGCTGCGGATCGATCACCTCCTCATCACAGAAGAAGTCCCTGATCCTGCTGGAGATCTCATGAGATCACAATGGGTCATCAATCAGAATCCGACCCAGAAGCCGAAGGGCAGAAGTCTGGAGAAATCCGGGTCAGCGCTGGGAATAATCGTTACTGAAACTTCATAGATTTGTTGATACAATGTAACAAGTGACGGAATGTTTATAATTGTCGGTAACCATGGAAACGTGAAGAGAAAAAGACACCGAAGCCACAAAATGTGAAAACGAAAACTTCCGTCTCAAAACTTGTAACCACGACTGTGACGTCAGATAAAATGAAGCAAGTGATCACCTGGCGAGATCACATCAGATCCGTAAGCAAATGTGCCCAGAGTTATGACTTACTTATTATGCATTCATTATATAACACCACCATATACCAACAAAAACTGAAACAAAGAAACGACACAGCAGCGAGAAAAGCACCAATGTCACCTCGGCTGCAGGTCGACAAGAAGCAATTCACACCTCCTCCTGTCATTACTGCCGCAGCGCAGATCTGTGCAGCGTTCATTAACACCTCCGATAATACAGACAGCGACAACGGCCATTATCCCCAACCACAACACAAAGAATGGCCACATAGCCGCATCGGGGAACTGTCAGATCTGGGTACACCGAGACCTGAAAGAATAATATAGGACTATAGTGGGGTACAGGATAATGACACTGGGGTACAGGAGAATGACACTAGGGGTACAGGATAATGACACTGGGGGTACAGGATAATGACACTGGGGTACAGGATAATGACACTGGGGTACAGGATAATGACACTGGGGTACAGGATAATGACACTGGGGTACAGGATAATGACCCTGGGGTACATGATAATGACACTGGGTACAGGATAATGACACTGGGGTACAGGATAATGACACTGGGGTACAGGATAATGACACTGGGGTACAGGATAATGACACTGGGGGTACAGGATAATGACCCTGGGGGTACATGATAATGACACTGGGGTACAGGATAATGACACTGGGGGTACAGGATAATGACACTGGGGGTACAGGATAATGACACTGGGGTACAGGATAATGACACTGGGGTACAGGATAATGACACTGGGGGTACAGGATAATGACACTGGGGTACATGATAATGACACTGGGGGTACAGGATAATGACACTGGGGTACAGGATAATGACACTGGGGTACAGGATAATGACACTGGGGTACAGGATAATGACACTGGGGTACAGGATAATGACACTGGGGGTACAGGATAATGACACTGGGGTACAGGATAATGACACTGGGGTACAGGATAATGCCACTGGGGGTACAGGAGAATGACACTGGGGTACAGGATAATGACACTGGGGGTACAGGATAATGACACTGGGGGTACAGGATAATGACACTGGGGGGTACAGGATAATGACACTGAGGGTACAGGATAATGACACTGGGGTACAGGATAATGACACTGGGGGTACAGGATAATGACACTGGGTACAGGATAATGACCCTGGGGTACATGATAATGACACTGGGGTACAGGATAATGACACTGGGGTACAGGATAATGACACTGGGGTACAGGATAATGACACTGGGGTACAGGATAATGACACTGGGGGTACAGGATAATGACACTGGGGTACAGGATAATGACACTGGGGTACAGGATAATGACACTGGGGGTACAGGATAATGACACTGGGGGTACAGGATAATGACACTGAGGGTACAGGATAATGACACTGGGGTACAGGATAATGACACTGGGGTACAGGATAATGACACTGGGTACAGGATAATGACCCTGGGGTACATGATAATGACACTGGGGTACAGGATAATGACACTGGGGGTACAGGATAATGACACTGGGGTACAGGATAATGACACTGGGGTACAGGATAATGACACTGGGGTACAGGATAATGACACTGGGGTACAGGATAATGACACTGGGGTACAGGATAATGACACTGGGGGTACAGGATAATGACCCTGGGGGTACATGATAATGACACTGGGGTACAGGATAATGACACTGGGGTACAGGATAATGACACTGGGGGTACAGGATAATGACACTGGGGTACAGGATAATGACACTGGGGTACAGGATAATGACACTGGGGTACAGGATAATGACACTGGGGGTACAGGATAATGACACTGGGGTACAGGATAATGACACTGGGGTACAGGATAATGCCACTGGGGGTACAGGAGAATGACACTGGGGTACAGGATAATGACACTGGGGGTACAGATAATGACACTGGGGGTACAGGATAATGACACTGGGGGTACAGGATAATGACACTGAGGGTACAGGATAATGACACTGGGGTACAGGATAATGACACTGGGGGTACAGGATAATGACACTGGGTACAGGATAATGACACTGGGGTACAGGATAATGACACTGGGGTACAGGATAGTGGTGCTTTATGCGTTGTAGCCCAGGTCCTGATATTCCAGCTGTTCTTGTTTTGGGGGCTTTTAGCTTTCAGGACACATTTCTTTACTGTTCAGTCTGGAGAAGCGGCATAAGTCTGCGTTGCTCGTCTGGTTACACTCCGCACATTAGGAATAGATTGATAAGGAGACCGATGATGGTTTAATGAGTCTAATTACAGTGTTTTTCTCGGTCCGCTCGCTGTCTTGTCTCTGGCAGATCACCTACGGGACACTTGGGGCACAGGTCAGTGGTGACATGTAATAACCTTCAGTCATGGCGCTCCTCTGCATCGTCACACGGGGCTGGAGTATTAATTAGTAGTAATTATAACAGAGCTGGACTCTTTCCCTGGTGACCATATAATAAGGCTCCTCTGACTTATTCCGGGTCTCTGTCCCCCTCGGTGACGGATCCTAACAGGATCAGCTTTCTTTTGTGTTCTGGATCCGTTTTCTGCTTCTCACTTGCACTTTTATTACTATTCGGTTACGGTAGGAAATAAAAATGAAGGTGTGAAAACTCACAAATAATAAACTGAATTCATTGAGAAGAAGCGGATGGACAACAAACAGAGATGTGTGAATACGCCCCTGCAGATCAGTGTGAATATTAATATCACTGGGTTTATTCTTCTAAGTCTGACATTACTTAGCTATTAGGCTCAAAATGCGATAACCGCAAAGATTTGTCCAACTTTCTAATGTAACTCCTCCTTTTCCAGACCTTTCAGCTGTCTCTATTTATACCCCTTGGCTCCCATGATGCATTGCTTGTGATAGCTGGAGGTCACTAGAACCCAGCTGGTCTCCTACCTGCCGACCTTTCAGCTGTCTCTATTTATACCCCTTGGACCCCTCATGATGCATTGCTGGTGATAGCTGGAGGTCACTAGACCCAGCTGGTCTCCTACCTGCCGACCTTTCAGCTGTCTCTATTTATACCCTTGATCTCATGATGCATTGCTGTGATAGCTGAGCTCACTAGACCCAGCTGGTATCCTACCTGCCGACCATTCAGCTGTCTTATCATACCGCTTGACTCCCATGATGCAATGCTGGTGATAAGAGTGTTTGGAGTTAGTGTTGCTTCCCGGCTCAGCAGTGTGTAGTTTGCTGTCTGATCTCCTTTCAGCTTAGTGTTTCTCCTCTCCCCTTTGCTTGTCTCCTTGGTGTTTTCCTCTAGTTGTTAGTGGGTTGGCCAGTGTCCACCCTGTCTGATCCCTGAGTAGTCTTAGATCAGGGATAGTCAGGGAGAGGATATCCTGCTCGGCGACAGTTGCAGAGATTGTATAGGGTCGTTAGGGACGTCTCCCTATGCCCAGCGTGACAAGTACAGTTCAACATGTAGGAGTAATAAGGAGTTAAGGTAATTGAGGCAATGATGTCACAGAAATAAACCCAGAATACCCCCGCGCACAAGGCTGCAAGGAGCAGGTTGTACCACCCTACACTCCGCAGCAGAGACCTATAAGGCTGTGTGCACATGTGGCGTTTTGGATGCTTTTTCTGCTCACTGTTGTGATAGGAAAAAGATCTGCGGCACTTCCTTCCGTATAGCGTGCACGGTGCTAAGACGGACACGATACATAGGGGCACTCCGCTAAAACATATCATAGAAACTGAACCATGTTACAGCTAAGGAAAAAAGTTGAAAAATGGGACACTTAGCTTTACAAATATGGCCACATTGGTAAACCGCTCAACTTGGCTACTGGGCGGTTATCGATAGGGCCATATCTGTAAAGTGATGTGTCTCATTATTCAACGTTTTTCCTTAGCTGTAACATGGTTCGAGTTTTGTGATAAAACCTGAAGTGAATCCTGCTGACGGCAAAGTCTTTTTTCCTTGCAGATTTGGTGCACATTTAAACCTGCGAGCTTACTCCTATTCAGATGAATGGAGGAAAAATATCAATGTAGAATCTACAAAAAAACGCTACATTAAAAAACGCTGCAAAAACAGCACATGTGAACTGTAACTTTGGCAACTTTTGTACTGCGCTGTGGAATATGCTGGCGCTATATAAAAAGTGAATAATACCGTACTGGTGCTCTGCCAGACACCGACTATATGATCCACTAACAGTGAGGAAAGAACATGAGTAATTAAGGGTTTAGTAAGACGAGCTGTGTCTGTGACCCTGGGCCCGGATCAATCACTCAAGCGTTCAACAAGAGGGTGAAACCTGCGAGGAAACAGCGAGGATCCAGCACAGAAGCTGAGATCTACTGACTGCAGGTGAGGAAGACACCAACCCGCAATACAGGGAATGTCCAACACGACGGAAACTAACATCAGACAAAATCCTTCATTGTTTAGTAATGAAAAGTTCTACAGGTATTTATTACAAAATAGTGTGTTTCACCTCCTGATTATTTCGACATTTGCGCATATCAGTCCTGGACTGACCTGAGTTACCTCCTGTATTATACTCCAGAGCTGCACTCACTATTCTGCTGGTGCAGTCACTGTGTACATACATTACATTACTGATCCTGAGTTACCTCCTGTATTATACTCCAGAGCTGCACTCACTATTCTGCTGGTGCAGTCACTGTGTACATACATTACATTACTGATCCTGAGTTACCTCCTGTATTATACTCCAGAGCTGCACTCACTATTCTGCTGGTGCAGTCACTGTGACTACATTACATTACTGATCCTGAGTTACCTCCTGTATTATACTCCAGAGCTGCACTCACTATTCTGCTGGTGCAGTCACTGTGTACATACATTACATTACTGATCCTGAGTTACCTCCTGTATTATACTCCAGAGCTGCACTCACTATTCTGCTGGTGCAGTCACTGTGTACATACATTACATTACTGATCCTGAGTTACCTCCTGTATTATACTCCAGAGCTGCACTCACTATTCTGCTGGTGCAGTCACTGTGTACATACATTACATTACTGATCCTGAGTTACCTCCTGTATTATCCCCAGAGCTGCACTCACTATTCTGCTGGTGCAGTCACTGTGTACATACATTACATTACTGATCCTGAGTTACCTCCTGTATTATACTCCAGAGCTGCACTCACTATTCTCCTGGTGCAGTCACTGTGTACATACATTACATTACTGATCCTGAGTTACCTCCTGTATTATACTCCAGAGCTGCACTCACTATTCTGCTGGTGCAGTCACTGTGTACATACATTACATTACTGATCCTTAGTTACCTCCTGCATTATACTCCAGAGCTGCACTCACTATTCTGCAGGTACAGTCACTGTGTACATACATTACATTACTGATCCTGAGTTACCTCCTGTATTATACTCCAGAGTTGCACTCACTATTCTGCTGGTGCAGTCACTGTGTACATACATTACATTACTGATCCTGAGTTACCTCCTGTATTATACTCCAGAGCTGCACTCAC
The DNA here is from genome assembly GCA_033576535.1 of Allobates femoralis. Classification (NCBI taxonomy): domain Eukaryota; kingdom Metazoa; phylum Chordata; class Amphibia; order Anura; family Aromobatidae; genus Allobates; species Allobates femoralis. The sequence goes on along the minus strand of JARQOC010000006.1, from coordinate 8,568,793 downwards.
TATTCTGCTGGTGCAGTCACTGTGTACATACATTACATTACTCATCCTTAGTTACCTCCTGTATTATACTCCAGAGCTGCACTCACTATTCTGCTGGTGCAGTCACTGTGTACATACACCTCCTGTATTATACTCCAGAGCTGCACTCACTATTCTGCTGGTGCGGTCACTGTGTACATACATTACATTACTGATCCTGAGTTACCTCCTGTATTATCCTCCAGAGCTGCACTCACTATTCTGCTGGTGCAGTCACTGTGTACATACATTACATTACTGATCCTGAGTTACCTCCTGTATTATCCTCCAGAGCTGCACTCACTATTCTGCTGGTGCAGTCACTGTGTACATACATTACATTACTGATCCTGAGTTACCTCCTGTATTATCCTCCAGAGCTGCACTCACTATTCTGCTGGTGCAGTCACTGTGTACATACATTACATTACTGATCCTGAGTTACCTCCTGTATTATACTCCAGAGCTGCACTCACTATTCTGCTGGTGCAGTCACTGTGTACATACATTACATTACTGATCCTGAGTTACCTCCTGTATTATACTCCAGAGCTGCACTCACTATTCTGCTGGTGCAGTCACTGTGTACATACATTACATTACTGATCCTGAGTTACCTCCTGTATTATACTCCAGAGCTGCACTCACTATTCTGCTGGTGCAGTCACTGTGTACATACATTACATTACTGATCCTGAGTTACCTCCTGTATTATACTCCAGAGCTGCACTCACTATTCTGCTGGTGCAGTCACTGTGTACATACATTACATTACTGATCCTGAGTTACCTCCTGTATTATACTCCAGAGCTGCACTCATTATTCTGCTGGTGCAGTCACTGTGTACATACATTACATTACTGATCCTGAGTTACCTCCTGTATTATACTCCAGAGCTGCACTCACTATTCTGCTGGTGCAGTCACTGTGTACATACATTACATTACTGATCCTTAGTTACCTCCTGCATTATACTCCAGAGCTGCACTCACTATTCTGCAGGTACAGTCACTGTGTACATACATTACATTACTGATCCTGAGTTTCCTCCTGTATTATACTCCAGAGTTGCACTCACTATTCTGCTGGTGCAGTCACTGTGTACATACATTACATTACTGATCCTGAGTTACCTCCTGTATTATACTCCAGAGCTGCACTCACTATTCTGCTGGTGCAGTCACTGTGTACATACATTACATTACTGATCCTTAGTTACCTCCTGTATTATACTCCAGAGCTGCACTCACTATTCTGCTGGTGCAGTCACTGTGTACATACACCTCCTGTATTATACTCCAGAGCTGCACTCACTATTCTGCTGGTGCGTCACTGTGTACATACATTACATTACTGATCCTGAGTTACCTCCTGTATTATACCCCAGAGCTGCACTCACTATTCTGCTGGTGCGGTCACTGTGTACATACATTACATTACTGATCCTGAGTTACCTCCTGTATTATACTCCAGAGCTGCACTCACTATTCTGCTGGTGCAGTCACTGTGTACATACATTACATTACTGATCCTGAGTTACCTCCTGTATTATACTCCAGAGCTGCACTCACTATTCTGCTGGTGCAGTCACTGTGTACATACATTACATTACTGATCCTGAGTTACCTCCTGTATTATACTCCAGAGCTGCACTCACTATTCTGCTGGTGCAGTCACTGTGTACATACATTACATTACTGATCCTGAGTTACCTCCTGTATTATCCTCCAGAGCTGCACTCACTATTCTGCTGGTGCAGTCACTGTGTACATACATTACATTACTGATCCTGAGTTACCTCCTGTATTATACTCCAGAGCTGCACTCACTATTCTGCTGGTGCAGTCACTGTGTACATACATTACATTACTGATCCTGAGTTACCTCCTGTATTATACTCCAGAGCTGCACTCACTATTCTGCTGGTGCTGTCACTGTGTACATACATTACATTACTGATCCTGAGTTACCTCCTGTATTATACTCCAGAGCTGCACTCACTTTTCTGCTGGTGCAGTCACTGTGTACATTACATTACATTACATTACTGATCCTGTGTTACCTCCTGTATTATACTCCAGAGCTGCACTCACTATTCTGCTGGTGCAGTCACTGTGTACATACATTACATTACTGATCCTGAGTTACCTCCTGTATTATACTCCAGAGCTGCACTCACTATTCTGCTGGTGCAGTCACTGTGTACATACATTACATTACTGATCCTGAGTTACCTCCTGTATTATCCTCCAGAGCTGCACTCACTATTCTGCTGGTGCAGTCACTGTGTACATACATTACTGATCCTGAGTTACCTCCTGTATTATACTCCAGAGCTGCACTCACTATTCTGCTGGTGCAGTCACTGTGTACATACATTACATTACTGATCCTGAGTTACCTCCTGTATTATACTCCAGAGCTGGCACTCACTATTCTGCTGGTGCAGTCACTGTGTACATACATTACATTACTGATCCTGAGTTACCTCCTGTATTATACTCCAGAGCTCCACTCACTATTCTGCTGGTGCAGTCACTGTGTACATACATTACATTACTGATCCTGAGTTACCTCCTGTATTATACTCCAGAGCTGCACTCACTATTCTGCTGGTGCAGTCACTGTGTACATACATTACATTACTGATCCTGAGTTACCTCCTGTATTATACTCCAGAGCTGCACTCACTATTCTGCTGGTGCAGTCACTGTGTACATACATTACATTACTGATCCTGAGTTACCTCCTGTATTATACTCCAGAGCTGCACTCACTATTCTGCTGGTGCAGTCACTGTGTACATACATTACATTACTGATCCTGAGTTACCTCCTGTATTATACTCCAGAGCTGCACTCACTATTCTGCTGGTGCAGTCACTGTGTACATACATTACATTACTGATCCTGAGTTACCTTCTGTATTATACTCCAGAGCTGCACTCACTATTCTGCTGGTGCAGTCACTGTGTACATACATTACATTACTGATCCTGAGTTACCTCCTGTATTATACTCCAGAGCTGCACTCACTATTCTGCTGGTGCAGTCACTGTGTACATACATTACATTACTGATCCTGAGTTACCTCCTGTATTATACTCCAGAGCTGCACTCACTACTCTGCTGGTGCAGTCACTGTGTACATACATTACATTACTGATCCTGAGTTACCTCCTGTATTATACTCCAGAGCTGCACTCACTACTCTGCTGGTGCAGTCACTGTGTACATACATTACATTACTGATCACTACTATGTGGTCATGAGGTGTAGCGGTCCCTACGTTAATGAGGGACCAGGGGGTAGTGATGTGTCCCTGAACCTAGTTATGTGGATCCATACGGCTAGGGGGGCGCGGGCCGAGGGAACAAGAAGCCCTAATGAATGGCGGCTTTGTGAGCATGCTCTGGATTCCGGCCAATCAGATCATCTCGCTGTCTGTATGCACAAATATGCCCCGGTGCGTTGGCCAAGTCGGACGCTGCAGACACATTGACTGCGACCTGTACGAGCTCCGAGAAGAGAAAACGCTGAAGGGAAAATTACCTGTTTGGCTCCAGACGAAATTAACTTTTTTTTTTTTTAATGTTGAAGTATGTTTATTCTCGTTAGTTAAGACGCTGCCCATCTAATGCCGCACGCTCGTTAACGTTATCTGCTCCGGCCACATGAAGTGTTTGGGGGAGGAGTGAGAATCTCTAATGTAATAAGGCAGCGCTGTCTGGAGGCTAAACGAGATGGATTCTATAATTATACGCCTGCGAAATGGCTTCACCATGAAGACGCGGCGGCCGGAGCCCTGCGCTGCCTTATGGCTGAGGACCTCATACCGGAGCTTCTTAAAGGGGACAAAACTCCCGATGTAAAGAACGTTAGACAAGGAAAACTTCAGGAAACTTTCTCCGAGGCTTCGTGTCAATGTATCAATGTGTTCAGATCTCGAGGAAGATGAAGGGGAACATTTCTAGTTACACGAAGAGGCTGAAAAATAAATCCTGTAACTGCATTACTCAAAAGGATCCATCAGCAATCAGATCTTGTTAATAATGGGGCTGTCCGGGCTTGTTATAAACATCTCACTGTATATCTAGGCTGCATAATTCTGATAGTTTGTAATTTACACCCTGTCAGCATTTTGCATTGTTACCTAAATACCAGCAGTCTGTGTATGGAGGAGCAGCTCAGCCCCCGACCAGAGGTGGGTTTTTTTGGAGCTTGGGTATAACTTGTCGTTTACGCCCAGACTTCTACAAGCACCCCCACACTGCAACAAGCCCTCAGCAGTCCCCAGCATGTCCACCCCAGTCTCAGCATGGCCACCTCCCTCCACCCCAGTCTCCAGCATGCCCACCCCAGTCTCAGCATGGCCACCTCCCTCCACCCCAGTCTCCAGCATGCCCACCCCAGTCTCAGCATGGCCACCTCCCTCCACCCCCAGTCTCCAGCATGCCCACCCCAGTCTCCAATATGCCCACCCCAGTCTCAGCATGGCCACATCCTCCACCCGCAATCTCCAGCATGCCCACCCCAGTTCAGCATGCCCACCTCCCTCCACCCCAGTCTCCAGCATGCCCACCCCAGTCTCAGCATGGCCACCTCCCTCCACCCCCAGTCTCCAGCATGCCCACCCCAGTCTCAGCATGCCCACCCCAGTCTCCAATATGCCCACCCCAGTCTCAGCATGGCCACATCCCTCCACCCGCAATCTCCAGCATGCCCACCCCAGTGTCAGCATGCCCACCTCCTTCCACCCCCAGTCTCCAGCATGCTCACCCCAGTCTCAGCATGGCCACCTCCCTCCACCCCCAGTCTCCAGCATGCTCAACCCCAGTCTCAGCATGGCCATCCCCCTTCTACCTCCAGTCTTCAGCATGTCCACGCCAGTCTCAGCATGGCCACCCTCTTGCATCCCCAGTCTCCAGCATGCCCACCTCAGTCTTAGCATGGCCATCCTCCTCCACCCACAGTCTCCAGCATGCTCAGCCACTCCATACTCCATTTCTCTTTCTCTGAAGCACCGTTCCATACCGCAGCTCTGTGAAGGAGATGACAGCTCTCAGTGCTGCAGTGTGTGTGTGCTCAACTCCTCCCCCTGTGACTGCGCTGATGTGAACCTCACAGATGCCCCCTTTGTGCAGTGAGCAATTCTTTTATTCTGATTCACAGAGGGTGCGGGGCGGCTGTTAAGTTCGTATCAGCGCAGGCACAGGGAGTTTACTAAAATCGATCGGCGGACGGGTGATTTAAACCGTGCTGATGCAGTCATGTGACCAATCCGCTGATCGGGTTGCCCCGCCTGGTCAGCTGATTCAGGTCCTTAAGCCATCGGAGTAAAGCTGGTGGAGTAGCACTCCCTTCAATGTTTTTATCTCAATAATATAATGCAATCATCATATTATATAGCACTCTATATTTAAGATAGCTGATTTTGCCCTTCTTCCCAGTTAATTCTTCTATTTTCTCAGCTCAGAATAGAAACAGGAAGTCTCTTGTCCCTTCACGAATCATTCCTCTCTTCAAAACTGACTCGGCCAGAAAAATGAGGCTGCCTGCTTCAACATAGAGCTTAGAAGAATTCAGCAAGACAGTTATTAATTACGTGATTTCATAGACCTAATGGAAAAGAGAAGAATTAACTGGGTAGAAGGGCAAAATTAGGCAATTTTAAGTGCTGTGTAATATAATGACTGCAATATATTAAGAAGGACAAAAACTTTAATGGCAATGCTACTGTAAAGATTGATTCACAATGTCACTGCTCAGCACATGCACCTGCTGCTTTTATTAAGTATTTTTCTCATCCGAGTGCTTGTTTCACAGTAACGCTGCTCAGTAATTTTGTAAAATGTCCTCCATGTTTCTGATCTTTTTTTTTACGAAGTATTTTACGTTTATGTTCCTTTCTAGTATTTTATGACACTACAATGCTGGATTCACAGTAACACTGCTCAGTAGTGTTGTAAAATGTTCTCCAGGTTTCTGTTCCTTTCTACCAAGTATTTTATGGCACCTCAGTGCTCATTTTAGTTACACTTGCTCAGTCCTGTTGTAAAATGTCCTCGCTATTTCTGTTCCTGTCTACTAATGGCACCAATGTTGGATTCACAGAACACTGCTCAGTATGTTGTAAAATGTTCTCCAGGTTTCTGTTCCTTTCTACCAAGTATTTTATGGCTCCTCAGTGCTCATTTTAGTTACACTTGCTCAGTCCTGTTGTAAAATGTCCTCGCTATTTCTGTTCCTGTCTACTAATGCACTTCAGTGCTGGATTCATGTTAGACTGCTCAGTACAGCTGTATTATGTCCTTCATTGTGCTGCCTTCATCTCTGAGTGTGCTTTTTATGGGAAACATCTCAACAGCTTGCCTCCTCCACTATTAAAACCTTCAGAGGGAAAACAGGTGAAAAGGTAGAATACAAGTTATACAATGACGGAGAATAATGTTCTTCACCGGACAGCTCCTGAGGATAGATACTGTGACACATTGGGTCCAGCTCTCTGTATCCGGAGACAGCTTTACATGCGGGTATAACATTATGATCAGGCTGACATAATCCCCTTTGCACTCACAGGGCCCAGAGTAAGGGCCACTACTGCACTAAGCAACACATTACTGGAGCACAAGGGCCCATGTTATTCTGAGATGAGATGATACATTGATTACTGTCTGTGTGATACATGTGTCTATAGTTGGTGATCAGTTATTTCTTTATATATTTCAGTTTGTGTTGATTTTATTCTCAGATTTATTTAAGGCCTTGAGAAAGGTCCAGGAATGATCCAAACGTCGTCCGTCCCTGATCTTGTGGATTTTTGCCTTACACTCGTCTCCCTATAAAGGCTGTTGTATTTTCTCCGACATTATAGGGCCGCAGTTCAGACCTGTAGCCCGATGGGTCATCAGTATGAGATGGGGATCCGAAACCCCACGATCAGGTGTTTGTATCTCACAGATCGGCCAGAAGTGGACAGTGCACAGCTGCGGTCAGCACATAGACGATGTTCTCGGGTTCTATTGAAGTAAACGGGAGCGGAGATGCATCGTGTATATTAGGCCATCTCAGGAGATCCCACCCACCGATATGTATTATCTATATTATCATAGAAACATAGAATAGTAGCGATGAAAGGACCTCCTGGGTCATCGTGTGAAGGGACCTCCGGTCATCATGTGAAGGATCCCTGGGTCATCGTGTGAAGGGAATGTCTGGGTCATCGTGTGAAGGGTCCTCCTGGATCATCGTGTGAAGGGAACGTCTGGGTCATTGTGTGAAGGGACATCTCGGGTCATTGTGTGAAGGGACATCTGGGTCATTGTGTGAAGGGACCTTCCGGGTCATGTGTGAGGAATCTCCGGTCGTTGTGTGAAGAGACCTCCTTGGTCATTGTGTGAAGGGACCTTGTCATCGTGTGAAGGACCTCCTGAGTCATGGTGTGAAGGACCTCCCGGTCATCGTGTGAAGGGACCTCCCACGTCACGTGTAAAGGGACTCTCAGGTCATCATGTGAAGGGACCTCCGGGTCATGGTGTGAAGGGACCTCCTGGGTCATCATGTGAAGGGACCTCTCAGGTCATCATGTGAAGGGACCTCCTGGTCATCATGTGAAGGGACCTCCGGGTCATGTGTGAAGTGGAACCTCCCGGGTCATCGTGTGAAGGGACCTCCCGGGTCATCGTAGTGAAGGGACCTCCCGGGTCATCATGTGAAGGGACCTCCCAGGTCATCATGTGAAGGGACCTCCCCGGGTCTTCGTATGAATGGACCTCATGGGTCAGGTGTGAAGGGACCTCCTGGGTCATCGAATGAAGGGACCTCCTGGGTCATCATGCGAAGGGACCTCCAGGTCATTGTGTGAAGACACCTTCTGGGTCATCGTGTGAAGCGACATCCCGGGTCATCGTGTGAAGGGACCTCCCGGTCATCGTGTGAAGGGACCTCCTGGGTTATTTGTGTGAAGACACTTCTGGATCATCGTGTGAAGGGACCTCCCGGACATTGTGTAAGGACCACCTAGGTCGTCATGTGAAGGACCTCCTGGTCATTGTGTGAGGGACCTTGGTCATCGTGTGAAGGGACCTCCTGAGTCATGGTGTGAAGGGACCTCCCGGTCATCGTGTGAAGGGACCTCCCACGTAATCGTGTGAAGGACCTCTCAGGTCATCATGTGAAGGACCTCCTGGTCATGGTGTGAAGGGACCTCCTGGGTCATCATGTGAAGGGACCTCTCAGGTCATCGTGTGAAGGAACCTCCTGGGTCATGGTGTGAAGGGACCTCCCGGGTCATCGTGTGAAGGGACCTCCCGGGTCATCGAGTGAAGGGACCTCCCGGGTCATCATGTGAAGGGACCTCCCAGGTCATCATGTGAAGGGACCTCCCGGGTCTTCGTATGAATGGACCTCATGGGTCATGGTGTGAAGGGACCTCCTGGGTCATCGAATGAAGGGACCTCCTGGGTCATCATGCGAAGGGACCTCCAGGTCATTGTGTGAAGACACCTTCTGGGTCATCGTGTGAAGCGACATCCCGGGTCATCGTGTGAAGGGACCTCCCGGGTCATCGTGTGAAGGGACCTCCTGGGTTATTGTGTGAAGACACCTTCTGGCTCATCGTGTGAAGGGACCTCCCGGGACATTGTGTAAGGGACCACCTAGGTCGTCATGTGAAGGGACCTCCTGGGTCATTGTGTGAAAGAACCTCCCGGGTCATCGTGTGAAGGGACCTGCTGGGTCTTCGTGTGAAAGGACCTCCTGGGTCATCTGGTCCAACTTTCTGCTCAAAGCAGGATTTACTAAATCCTCCCAGACAGATATCTGTCCAGCCACTGTGTGAAGACTCCATTGTACGAAAACTCACCATCTCTCGTGGCCGCCTGTTCTCCTCGTTGATCACCCTCACTGCCGATAAGTTTATTCTAATATCTAATCTGTGTCTCCTCCCATTCAGTTTCATCCCATTGCTTCTATTATTACCATGTGCAAATGAGAATAAAGCTGATCCCTCTACAGTGTGACAGCCCTTGAGATATTTGTAGACAGCTACTGTCTTCTCTCAGTCTTCTTTTCGTTAAGTGGAACATTCTATGATCCTGTAACTGTTCCTCATAGGACAGGGCTTATAGACCGGTCACCATTGTGGTCACTCTTTTTTGAACGTGCTCCAATTTGTTGATGTCTTTTTTAAAATGAAGGTGACGGCCATCCGCTATAAAGATGTAAGAGGTTCCCTGCAGCCTGTCCTGCTCCTGGGAAAGCTGGGTGACAACCAAGACTGTGGAGTAAGAGTCCATTTTGGAGGTTTGGCTTATTGACTTCACAGCCCTGGTGACAACCAACATGTCTATAATACCTCCTACATGGGTTTGTCACATCTTCCGCAGGTTCTTGATGCCCGAGAGTATACGGCCGGTGGGAAAGCTGGATAACTAATATGGCGGCTCCTACGGCTGCAGGCGTCTCCTCTGCGAGGCTTTAGGAAAGCCGGGTGACAACCCTCGTGCGCAGCTGAGGGGTCCTCCAGGTGTAGGGTCCCGGGGTCCTGCTCATGCGGCTAGCTGAGGGGGTCCTCCAGGTGTAGGGTCCCGGGGTCCTGCTCGTTGCGGCTAGCTGAGGGGGTCCTCCAGGTGTAGGGTCCCGGGGGTCCTGCTCATGCGGCTAGCTGAGGGGGTCCTCCAGGTGTAGGGTCCCGGGGTCCTGCTCGTGCGGCTAGCTGAGGGTCCTCCAGGTGTAGGTCCCGGGGGTCCTGCTCATGCGGCTAGCTGAGGGGTCTCCAGGTGTAGGGTCCGGGGTCCTGCTCGTGCGGCTAGCTGAGGGGGTCCTCCAGGTGTGTAGGGTCCCGGGGGTCCTGCTCGTGCGGCTAGCTGAGGGGTCCTCCAGTGTAGGGTCCCGAAGGTCCTGCTCATGCGGCGGCTGAGGGGGTTCCAGGTGTAGGGTCCCAGGGTCCTGCTCGTGCGGCTAGCTGAGGGGGTCCTCCAGGTGTAGGGTCCCGAAGGTCCTGCTCATGCGGCCGGCTGAAGGGGGGCTCCAGGTGTAGGGTCCCGGGGTCCTGCTCGTGCGGCTAGCTGAGGGGTCCTCCAGGTTTAGGATCTCGGGTCCTGCTCATGCGGCCAGCTGAAGGGGGCTCCAGGTGTAGGGTCCCGGGGTCCTGCTCGTGCGGCCGGCTGAAGGGGGGCTCCAGGTGTAGGGTCTCGGGGGTCCTGCTCCTGCAATCAGCTGTCAGGGAAGGATTTCTATATAATAGTTTCCTTCAGCAATAAAGTGTTTCCTCCCAGAACTCGATCCTCCAGCTGTTCCTCGGGGAAGGGGCCGCCGGTGTAAGGGCTTCACGTCCGCTGGATCCGTGCCTGATTGTGTTTCAGCAGCGCATGACCAGGACCACTTTCCCATCATCCACAGTGAAACGTAGTGAGGGCCCCGGACCCCCTGCACTAATCCTGCGTGTATCCACGTAATGGAGAGGACCCCCCTAGCCGGATAACTGAGCGGGGGTGTTAGAGGGAGGTCAGGCCTTGGCATCCGGCCCACGAGCCATCTGATGGCAGCTCCTCGGACCACCGCTAGGGCAGAGCGACAGCTGAGACCGGAGCGTAAACCGAGCCAGAACCCATGAGAATGCGGCCCGCGGCCAACACCGCGCCATTAGCCCAGCCGCAATAAATACACGGTGACCCCAGAAGTCGTGGCCGACGGTAATCCGGGCCAAGAGCCGCAGCACTAATGACATTTAATCTCATCTAGAATAACAGCTTTACATCATCTCTCGTTACTAATCGCTGCGCTACGTCGTTATGGGGCGGCTGCGGGCGAGCGATCACCCTATAAATAACCCCGACCAAGCCGTACCCAAGAAGGCGAACACCGCCATGGCAGACGGCGGAGACACATAGGACGGAGCACTGCTGAGCTGTGTATCTAAGCCAGATATGTGCGATACGGTCAGCTCATCTCATGTATCTCAGTCTGTCCTGTGCAATATGGTCTGCTGACCTCATGTATCACAGCCCCTGATATGCGATACTGTCTGCTGACCTCATGTATCTCAGCTGGACAGGTGTGACACAGTCTGCTGACCTCATGTATCTCAGCTGGACAGGTGTGACACAGTCTGCTGACCTCATGTATCTCAGCTGGACAGGTGTGACACAGTCTGCTGACCTCATGTATCTCAGCTGAACAGGTGTGACACAGTCTGCTGACCTCATGTATCTCAGCTGGACAGGTGTGATACAGTCTGCTGACCTCATGTATCTCAGCTGGACAGGTGTGACACAGTCTGCTGACCTCATGTATCTCAGCTGGACAGGTGTGACACTGTCTGCTGACCTCATGTATCTCAGCTGGACAGGTGTGACACAGTCTGCTGACCTCATGTATCTCAGCTGGACAGGTGTGATACAGTCTGCTGACCTCATGTATCTCAGCTGGACAGGTGTGATACTGTCTGCTGACCTCATGTATCTCAGCTGGTCAGGTGTGATACTGTCTGCTGACCTCATGTACCTCAGCTGGACAGGTGCGATACGGTCTGCTGACCTAATGTATCTCAGCTGGTCAGGTACGATACTGTCTGCTGACCTCATGTATCTCAGCTGGACAGGTGTGACACAGTCTGCTGACCTCATGTATCTCAGCTGGACAGGTGTGACACAGTCTGCTGACCTCATGTATCAGCTGGACAGGTGTGATACTGTCTGCTGACCTCATGTATCTCAGCTGGTCAGGTGTGATACTGTCTGCTGACCTCATGTACCTCAGCTGGACAGGTGCGATACGGTCTGCTGACCTAATGTATCTCAGCTGGTCAGGTACGATACTGTCTGCTGACCTCATGTATCTCAGCTTGACAGGTGTGATACAGTCTGCTGACCTCATGTATCTCAGCTGGACAGGTGTGATACTGTCTGCTGACCTCATGTATCTCAGCTGGACAGGTGTGACACAGTCTGCTGACCTCATGTATCTCAGCTGGACAGGTGTGATACTGTCTGCTGACCTCATGTATCTCAGCTGGTCAGGTGTGATACTGTCTGCTGACCTCATGTACCTCAGCTGGACAGGTGCGATAATGTCTGCTGACCTAATGTATCTCAGCTGGTCAGGTGCGATACTGTCTGCTGACCTCATGTATCTCAGCTTGACAGGTGTGATACTGTCTGCTGACCTCATGTACCTCAGCTGGACAGGTGTGATACTGTCTGCTGACCTCATGTATCTCAGCTGGACAGGTGTGAAACAGTCTGCTGACCTCATGTATCTCAGCTGGACAGGTGTGATACTGTCTGCTGACCTCATGTATCTTAGCTGGTCAGGTGTGATACTGTCTGCTGACCTCATGTACCTCAGCTGGACAGGTGCGATACTGTCTGCTGACCTAATGTATCTCAGCTGGTCAGGTGCGATACTGTCTGCTGACCTCATGTATCTCAGCTGGACAGGTGCGATACTGTCTGCTGACCTCATGTATCTCAGCTGGACAGTTGCGATACTGTCTGCTGACCTAATGTATCTCAGCTGGTCAGGTGCGATACTGTCTGCTGACCTCATGTATCTCAGCTGGACAGGTGCGATACTGTCTGCTGACCTCATGTATCTCAGCTGGACAGGTGCGATACTGTCTGCTGACCTAATGTATCTCAGCTGGTCAGGTGTGATACTGTCTGCTGACCTAATGTATCTCAGCTGGACAGGTGCGATACTGTCTGCTGACCTCATGTATCTCAGTTGGACAGGTGCGATACTGTCTGCTGACCTAATGTATCTCAGCTGGTCAGGTGTGATACTGTCTGCTGACCTCATATATCTCAGCTGGTCAGGTGTGATACTGTCTGCTGACCTCATGTACCTCAGTCTGTCCTGTGCAATATGGTCTGCTGACCTCATGTATCACAGCCCCTGATATGCGATACTGCCTGCTGACCTCATGTACCTCAGTACAGATAATGTATTGGATGTCACCTGCAGTCCTATGTAACACTACAGATAACACAGTGATACCTCTGAGTACAGATAATGGAGTAGATGTCACCTGCAGTCCTATGTAACACCACAGATAACACAGTGATATCTCTGAGTGCATATAATGTAGTAGATGTCACCTGCAGTCCTATGCAACACCACAGATAACACAGTGATATCTCTGAGTACAGATAATGTAGTAGATGCCACCTGCAGTCCTATGTAACACCACAGATAACACAGTGACATCTCTGAGTACAGATAATGTAGTAGATGTCACCTGCAGTCCTATGTAACACCACAGATAACAGTGATATCTCTGAGTACAGATAATGTAGTGGATGTCACCTGCAGTCCTATGTAACACCACAGATAACATAGTGATAGCTCTGAGTACAGATAATGTAGTTAATGTCACCTGCAGTCCTATGTAACACCACAGATAACACAGTGATATCTGAGTACAGATAATGAAGATGTCACCTGCAGTCCTATGTAACACCACAGATAACACAGTGATATCTCCGAGTACAGATAATGTAGTAGATGTCACCTGCAGTCCTATGTAACACCACAGATAACACAGTTATATCTCTGAGTACAGATAATGTAGTAGATGTCACCTGCAGTCCTATGTAACACCACAGATAACACAGTGATATCTCTGAGTACAGATAATGTAGTAGATGTCACCTGCAGTCCTATGTAACACCACAGATAACACAGTGATATCTCTGAGTACAGATAATGTAGTAGATGTCTCCTGCAGTCCTATGTAACACCACAGATAACACAGTGATATCTCTGAGTACAGATAATGTAGTAGATGTCCCCTGCAGTCCCATGTAACACCACAGATAACACAGTGATATCTCTGAGTACAGATAATGTAGTAGATGTCCCCTGCAGTCCCATGTAACACCACAGATAACACAGTGATATCTCTGAGTACAGATAATGTAGTAGATGTCCCCTGCAGTCCCATGTAACACCACAGATAACACAGTGATATCTCTGAGTACAGATAATGTAGTAGATGTCCCCTGCAGTCCCATGTAACACCACAGATAACACAGTGATATCTCTGAGTACAGATAATGTAGTAGATGTCCCCTGCAGTCCCATGTAACACCACAGATAACACAGTGATATCTCTCTGAGTACAGATAATGTAGTAGATGTCACCTGCAGTCCTATGTAAGACCACAGATAACACAGTGATATCTCTGAGTACAGTTACTGTAGTAGATGTCCCCTGCAGTCCCATGTAACCCCACAGATGGCACACTGTCAGTAGTGTGATATTTGGCGCTCCCCCTCCACATCTGGAGAACATTTCTCGGAGCAGCTGCTGCTCTCGGTCACCAGATCTGGGTTTCTCATTATATTTAATGCCTGGGAAGGGGAAGCGATTGCTGGCAGTGGAGCTCGTCTTTGGTGGTAAGCGATTTTCTGGGCTTTTACACAAATCCTGGCCCTTTAACGGCGCGGCCGCGCTCCTGAGACGGGACGGCTGCTCTCAATAAGCCGCCTCTGGATTCCATTTGTATGGGAATTATTTCCATCAACACAGTCATTTCCTGAAAATTAAAGCCCCTCCTGACCTCCGACCCCAAGGGGGGAAAGGATGGGGGGGTAGGTAGTGCCAAAGCCAAAGCCGCGTTATCCAACCAGTGATAAAATGATCACAGTAAAAAAGGTCCAAAGTGCAAAACCGCATCTGTTCCAAAAAGTCCCAAAAAGGTACATGTGTGCTCCTCAGTCTCCACACCCCTGGTATATACAGCTGTGCTCCTCAGTCTTCACACCCCTGGTATATACAGCTGTGATCCTCAGTCTCCACACCCCTGGTATATACAGCTGTGCTCCTCAGTCTCCACACCCCTGGTATATACAGCTGTGCTCCTCAGTCTCCACACCCCTGGTACATACAGCTGTGCTCCTCAGTCTCCACACCCCTGGTATATACAGCTGTGCTCCTCAGTCTCCACACCCCTGGTATATACAGCTGTGCTCCTCAGTCTCCACACCCCTGGTATATACAGCTGTGCTCCTCAGTCTCCACACCCCTGGTACATACAGCTGTGCTCCTCAGTCTCCACACCCCTGGTATCATACAGCTGTGCTCCTCAGTCTCCACACCCCTGGTATATACAGCTGTGCTCCTCAGTCTCCACACCCTGGTATATACAGCTGTGCTCCTCAGTCTCCACACCCCTGGTACATACAGCTGTGCTCCTCAGTCTCCACACCCTGGTATATACAGCTGTGCTCCTCAGTCTCCCACACCCCTGGTACATACAGCTGTGCTCCTCAGTCTCCACACCCCTGGTATATACAGCTGTGCTCCTCAGTCTCCACACCCTGGTATATACAGCTGTGCTCCTCAGTCTCCACACCCCTGGTATATACAGCTGTGCTCCTCAGTCTCCACACCCCTGGTATATACAGCTGTGCTCCTCAGTCTCCACACACCCTGGTAATACAGCTGTGCTCCTCAGTCTCCACACCCTGGTATATACAGCTGTGCTCCTCAGTCTCCACACCCCTGGTATATACAGCTGTGCTCCTCAGTCTCCACACCCCTGGTATATACAGCTGTGCTCCTCAGTCTCCACACCCCTGGTTATATACAGCTGTGCTCCTCAGTCTCCACACCCCTGGTACATAAGCTGTGCCCTCAGTCTCCACACCCCTGGTATATACAGCTGTGCTCCTCAGTCTCCACACCCCTGGTATATACAGCTGTCGTCCTCAGTCTCCACACCCCTGGTATATACAGCTGTGCTCCTCAGTCTCCACACCCCTGGTATATACAGCTGTGCTCCTCAGTCTCCACACCCCTGGTATATACAGCTGTGCTTCCTCAGTCTCCACACCCCTGGTATATACAGCTGTGCTCCTCAGTCTCCACACCCCTGGTATATACAGCTGTGCTCCTCAGTCTCCACACCCCTGGTATATACAGCTGTGCTCCTCAGTCTCCACACCCTGGTATATACAGCTGTGCTCCTCAGTCTCCACACCCCTGGTATATACAGCTGTGCTCCTCAGTCTCCACACCCCTGGTATATACAGCTGTGCTCCTCAGTCTCCACACCCCTGGTATATACAGCTGTGCTCCTCAGTCTCCACACCCCTGGTATATACAGCTGTGCTCCTCAGTCTCCACACCCCTGGTATACTACAGCTGTGCTCCTCAGTCTCCACACCCCTGGTATATACAGCTGTGCTCCTCAGTCTCCACCCCTGGTATATACAGCTGTGCTCCTCAGTCTCACACCCCTGGTATATACAGCTGTGCTCCTCAGTCTCCACACCCCTGGTATATTATAGCTGTGCTCCTCAGTCTCCACACCCCTGGTATATACAGCTGTGCTCCTCAGTCTCCACACCCCTGGTATATATAGCTGTGCTCCTCAGTCTCCACACCCCTGGTATATAAGCTGTGCTCCTCAGTCTCCACACCCTGGTATATACAGCTGTGCTCCTCAGTCTCCACACCCCTGGTAATACAGCTGTGCTCCTCAGTCTCCACACCCTGGTATATCAGCTGTGCTCCTCAGTCTCCACACCCCTGGTATATACAGCTGTGCTCCTCAGTCTCCACACCCCTGGTATATACAGCTGTGCTCCTCAGTCTCCACACCCTGGTAATACAGCTGTGCTCCTCAGTCTCCACACCCCTGGTATATACAGCTGTGCTCCTCAGTCTCCACACCCCTGGTATATACAGCTGTGCTCCTCAGTCTCCACACCCCTGGTACATACAGCTGTGCTCCTCAGTCTCCAACACCCTGGTACATACAGCTGTGCTCCTCAGTCTCCACACCCCGGGTATATACAGCTGTGCTCCTCAGTCTCCACACCCTGGTATATACAGCTGTGCTCCTCAGTCTCCACACCCCTGGTACATACAGCTGTGCTCCTCAGTCTCCACAGTCTCCACACCCTGGTATATACAGCTGTGCTCCTCAGTCTCCACACCCCTGGTACATACAGCTGTGCTCCTCAGTCTCCACACCCCTGGTATATACAGCTGTGCTCCCCAGTCTCCACACCCTGGTATATACAGCTGTGCTCCTCAGTCTCCACACCCCTGGTATATACAGCTGTGCTCCTCAGTCTCCACACCCCTGGTATATACAGCTGTGCTCCTCAGTCTCCACACCCCTGGTACATACAGCTGTGCTCCTCAGTCTCCACACCCTACATCATGGTGCTCTCAGTTACACCTGGTAGCTTCCTCAGTCTCCACACCCCTGGTACATACAGCTGTGCTCCTCAGTCTCCACACCCCTGGTAATACAGCTGTGCTCCTCAGTCTCCACACCCCTGGTACATACAGCTGTGCTCCTCAGTCTCCACACCCCTGGTATATACAGCTGTGCTCCTCAGTCTCCACACCCCTGGTAATACAGCTGTGCTCCTCAGTCTCCACACCCCTGGTATATACAGCTGTGCTCCTCAGTCTCCACACCCCTGGTATATACAGCTGTGCTCCTCAGTCTCCACACCCCTGGTACATACAGCTGTGCTCCTCAGTCTCCACACCCCTGGTATATACAGCTGTGCTCCTCAGTCTCCACACCCCTGGTATATACAGCTGTGCTCCTCAGTCTCCACACCCCTGGTATATACAGCTGTGCTCCTCAGTCTCCACACCCCTGTATATACAGCTGTGCTCCTCAGTCTCCACACCCCTGGTATAATACAGCTGTGCTCCTCAGTCTCCACACCCCTGGTATATACAGCTGTGCTCCTAGTCTCCACACCCCTGGTAATACAGCTGTGCTCCTCAGTCTCCACACCCCTGGTACATACAGCTGTGCTCCTCAGTCTCCACACCCCTGGTATATATCAGCTGTGCTCCTCAGTCTCCACACCCCTGGTATATACAGCTGTGCTCCTCAGTCTCCACACCCCTGGTACATACAGCTGTGCTCCTCAGTCTCCACACCCCTGGTATATACAGCTGTGCTCCTCAGTCTCCACACCCCTGGTATAACACTAGTGCTCCTCAGTCTCCACACCCCTGGTATATACAGCTGTGCTCCTCAGTCTCCACACCCTGGTACTATACAGCTGTGCTCCTCAGTCTCCCACACCCCTGGTATATACAGCTGTGCTCCTCAGTCTCCACACCCCTGGTATATACAGCTGTGCTCCTCAGTCTCCACACCCCTGGTATATACAGCTGTGCTCCTCAGTCTCCACACCCTGGTATATACAGCTGTGCTCCTCAGTCTCCACACCCCTGGTACATACAGCTGTGCTCCTCAGTCTCCACACCCCTGGTATATACAGCTGTGCTCCTCAGTCTCCACACCCCTGGTATTACAGCTGTGCTCCTCAGTCTCCACACCCCTGGTAATACAGCTGTGTCTCCTCAGTCTCCACACCCCTGGTATATACAGCTGTGCTCCTCAGTCTCCACACCCCTGGTATATACAGCTGTGCTCCTCAGTCTCCACACCCCTGGTATATACAGCTGTGCTCCTCAGTCTCCACACCCTGGTAATACAGCTGTGCTCCTCAGTCTCCACACCCCTGGTATATACAGCTGTGCTCCTCAGTCTCCACACCCCTGGTATATACAGCTGTGCTCCTCAGTCTCCACACCCCTGGTATATACAGCTGTGCTCCTCAGTCTCCACACCCCTGGTATATAGCTGTGCTCCTCAGTCTCCACACCCCTGGTATATATACAGCTGTGCTCCTCAGTCTCCACACCTCTGGTATATACAGCTGTGCTCCTCAGTCTCCACACCCCTGGTATATACAGCTGTGCTCCTCAGTCTCCACACCCCTGGTACATACAGCTGTGCTCCTCAGTCTCCACACCCCTGGTACATACAGCTGTGCTCCTCAGTCTCCACACCCCTGGTACATACAGCTGTGCTCCTCAGTCTCCACACCCCTGGTACATACAGCTGTGCTCCTCAGTCTCCACACCCCTGGTACATACAGCTGTGCTCCTCAGTCTCCACACCCCTGGTATATACAGCTGTGCTCCTCAGTCTCCACACCCCTGGTACATACAGCTGTGCTCCTCAGTCTCCACACCCCTGGTACATACAGCTGTGCTCCTCAGTCTCCACACCCCTGGTATATATAGCTGTGCTCCTCAGTCTCCACACCCCTGGTATATACAGCTGTGCTCCTCAGTCTCCACACCCCTGGTACATACAGCTGTGCTCCTCAGTCTGCACACCCCTGGTATATATAGCTGTGCTCCTCAGTCTCCACACCCCTGATATATACAGCTGTGCTCCTCAGTCTCCACACCCCTGGTATATACAGCTGTGCTCCTCAGTCTCCACACCCCTGGTACATACAGCTGTGCTCCTCAGTCTCCACACCCCTGGTATATACAGCTGTGCTCCTCAGTCTCCACACCCCTGGTATATACAGCTGTGCTCCTCAGTCTCCACACCCCTGGTATATACAGCTGTGCTCCTCAGTCTCCACACACCCTGGTATATACAGCTGTGCTCCTCAGTCTCCACACCCCTGGTACATACAGCTGTGCTCCTCAGTCTCCACACCCCTGGTATATACAGCTGTGCTCCTCAGTCTCCACACCCCTGGTACATACAGCTGTGCTCCTCAGTCTCCACACCCCTGGTATATACAGCTGTGCTCCTCAGTCTCCACACCCCTGGTATATACAGCTGTGCTCCTCAGTCTCCACACCCCTGGTACATACAGCTGTGCTCCTCAGTCTCCACACCCCTGGTACATACAGCTGTGCTCCTCAGTCTCCACACCCCTGGTACATACAGCTGTGCTCCTCAGTCTGCACACCCCTGGTATATATAGCTGTGCTCCTCAGTCTCCACACCCCTGGTACATACAGCTGTGCTCCTCAGTCTCCACACCCCTGGTATATACAGCTGTGCTCCTCAGTCTCCACACCCCTGGTATATACAGCTGTGCTCCTCAGTCTCCACACCCCTGGTACATGCAGCTGTGCTCCTCAGTCTCCACACCCCTGATATATACAGCTGTGCTCCAGGGGTGTGGAGACTGAGGAGCACAGCTGTATTTTACAGGTAAATGTCAAAAATTGCATCGCAAAATCAGTGACCTGTGGATCGGAGTCAGCGGTTCCACCGAATTCTCTACTCGACGTGTGACTACAACTAAAGACTCAGTGCAGCAGAATGAGAAGTGTAGGGTGTACTAATATGGCGGCCATGGGTGGTCACTCAACTTCTCTGTATGTAGTGGGGGGAGCGGGGATCCACTGTTGTGGAAACCTGTATGACCCCCCCTGTGGGAGCAGCGGTGACGACCATCTCTATATTTTCAAAAAACAAATCACTCTTCATTTGTAGCAAAATCGATTTGGCATTGCGGAGTCTGGAAAAGCCGTAACGTCGGCCATATTGGTTGTGGCACCACAGATCATGTATTCAGGCTGTTAACTAGTGGTGTCATTTGAAGCTTATAACCTCTGATGCTAAACCTCCAATGGGCTCCTAATTATTGCAAACCTTTAATAGCATTAGTCTTTTTCTATAGGCCAAAGGGACTTTTGGGGCCCCCTAGGCTCCGGGGCCCGGGGTGATTGCAGCCCCTGCACCTGTTGAATCTGTAACACAATACACATTTCATTTTTGGGAGAATTCGTGGATCTTCCGTTCCATCTTTAGAATTTGGCGGGTAAATTGCTGTTTTTTCTTCTTCACACTACAACTCCCATCGTGCGTCTGCTGGCTGTTCAGGTCCGGGAAGGGTTAACGGTGGAGACGAGTCTCTGACAAGTCTGTATTCCAGGTTCTGACAGCTCGGCGCTCCTCTCCGCAGCGCTGTCTCCCATTCAGCGGGTGATTCATCGCATTATAGATTTCTGAACTTGGCCGCGATAACTCACAACTGATTTTGCTGCGGGCGATTTTGCTTCCAGTGGGATAAAGGTTTTTTTAATCACTGCAAGAAGTGCTGTGTTCAACTGCAAGAGCAGTAAAGGAGGCGCCGCGTCTCAGGACGAGGGGGTTATCTTACAGCCGTTCTTTTTTTCTTCTTACTTGACGGTTCTTACCGGTTTGCGCCACTCTCTGGTTTCTGTTATATATTATGGGGATCATTACATGAGAAGATTCCTATAGTAAACCTGGCATGGGCAGCACAGTGGCTCAGTGGTTAGCACTGTATATGGTGGCTCAGTGGTTAGCACTGTATATGGTGGTCAGTGGTTAGCACTGTATATGGTGGCTCAGTGGTTAGCAGTGTATGGTGGCTCAGTGGTTAGCACTGTATATGGTGGCTCAGTGGTTAGCAGTGTATGGTGGCTCAGTGGTTAGCACTGTATATGGTGGTCAGTGGTTAGCACTGTATATGGTGGCTCAGTGGTTAGCAGTGTATGGTGGCTCAGTGGTTAGCACTGTATATGGTGGCTCAGTGGTTAGCACTGTATATGGTGGCTCAGTGGTTAGCACTGTATATGGTGGCTCAGTGGTTAGCACTGTATATGGTGGCTCAGTGGTTAGCACTGTAGTATGTGGCTCAGTGGTTAGCACTGTATATGGTGGCTCATGGTTAGCACTGTATATGGTGTCTCAGTGGTTAGCACTGTATATGGTGGCTCAGTGTTAGCACTGTATATGTGGCTCAGTGGTTAGCACTGTATAATGGTGGCTCAGTGGTTAGCACTGTATATGGTGGCTCAGTGGTTAGCACTGTATATGGTGCTCAGTGGTTAGCACTGATATATGGTGGCTCAGTGGTTAGCACTGTATATGTGGCTCAGTGGTTAGCACTGTATATGGTGGCTCAGTGGTTAGCACTGTATAGTGGTCAGTGGTGCAGTAGTGCAGTGGTTAGCACTGTATATGGTGGCTCAGTGGTTAGCACTGTATATGGTGGCTCAGTGTTAGCACTGTATATGGTGGCTCAGTGGTTAGCACTGTATTGATGGAGATGTTGCTCAGTGGTTAGCACTGTATATGGTGGCTCAGTGGTTAGCACTGATATGGTGGCTCAGTGGTTAGCACTGTATATGGTGCTCAGTGGTTAGCACTGTATATGGCTCAGTGTTAGCACTGTATATGGTGGCTCAGTGGTTAGCACTGTATATGGTGGCTCAGTGGTTAGCACTGTATATGGTGGCTCAGTGGTTAGCACTGTATATGGTGGCTCAGTGGTTAGCACTGTATAGTGGCTCAGTGGTTAGCACTGTATATGGTGCTCAGTGGTTAGCACTGTATATGGTGGCTCAGTGGTTAGCACTGTATATGGTGGCTCAGTGGTTAGCACTGTATATGGTGGCTCAGTGGTTAGCACTGTATATGGTGGCTCAGTGGTTAGCACTGTATATGGTGGCTCAGTGGTTAGCACTGATATGGTGGCTCAGTGGTTAGCACTGTATACGGGTGGCTCAGTGGTTAGCACTGTATATGGTGGCTCAGTGGTTAGCACTGTATATGGTGGCTCAGTGGTTAGCACTGTATATGGTGGCTCAGTGGTTAGCACTGTAATGGTGGCTCAGTGGTTAGCACTGTATACGGTGGCTCAGTGGTTAGCACTGTATATGGTGGCTCAGTGTGTTAGCACTGATAATGGTGGCTCAGTGGTTAGCACTGTATATGGTGGCTCAGTGGTTAGCACTGTATATGGTGGCTCAGTGGTTAGCACTGTATGTGTCATGGCTCAGTGGTTAGCACTGTATATGGTGGCTCAGTGGTTAGCACTGTATGGTGGCTCAGTGGTTAGCACGTATATGGTGGCTCAGTGGTTAGCACTGTATATGGTGGCTCAGTGGTTAGCACTGTATAGGTGGCTCAGTGGTTAGCACTGTATAGGTGCTCAGTGGTTAGCACTGTATATGGTGGCTCAGTGGTTAGCACTGTATAGGTGGCTCAGTGGTTAGCACTGTATATGGTGGCTCAGTGGTTAGCACTGTATATGGTGGCTCAGTGGTTAGCACTGTATACGGTGGCTCAGTGGTTAGCACTGTAATTGTGGCTCAGTGGTTAGCACTGTATAGGTGGCTCAGTGGTTAGCACTGTATAGGTGGCTCAGTGGTTAGCACTGTATAGGTGGCTCAGTGGTTAGCACTGTATATGGTGGCTCAGTGGTTAGCACTGTATATGGTGGCTCAGTGGTTAGCACTGTATATGGTGGCTCAGTGGTTAGCACTGTATATGGTGGCTCAGTGGTTAGCACTGTATGGTGCTCAGTGGTTAGCACTGTATATGGTGGCTCAGTGGTTAGCACTGCACTGTATATGGTGGCTCAGTGGTTAGCACTGTATATGGTGGCTCAGTGGTTAGCACTGTATATGGTGGCTCAGTGGTTAGCACTGTAGGTGGCTCGGGTCATGTATGGTGGCTCAGTGTGTTAGCACTGTATATGGTGGCTCAGTGGTTAGCACTGTATGGTGGCTCAGTGGTTAGCAC
Source organism: Allobates femoralis (assembly GCA_033576535.1). Classification (NCBI taxonomy): domain Eukaryota; kingdom Metazoa; phylum Chordata; class Amphibia; order Anura; family Aromobatidae; genus Allobates; species Allobates femoralis. The sequence goes on along the minus strand of JARQOC010000006.1, from coordinate 8,545,413 downwards.
TGTATATGGTGGCTCAGTGGTTAGCACTGTATATGGTGGCTCAGTGGTTAGCACTGTAATGGTGGCTCAGTGGTTAGCACTGTATATGGTGGCTCGTGGTTAGCACTGTATATGGTAGGGTGGTCAGTGGGTTAGCACTGTATATGGTGGCTCAGGTTGGTTAGTCACTGTATACTGAGTGGCTCAGTGGTTAGCACTGTATATGGTGGCTCAGTGGTTAGCACTGTATATGGTGGCTCAGTGGTTAGCACTGTAAGGTGGCTCAGTGTTAGCACTGTATAGGTGGCTCAGTGGTTAGCACTGTATATGGCTCGTGGTTGCTCAGTATGGTGTAGTGTTAGCACTGTATACGGTGGCTCAGTGGTTAGCACTGTATATGGTGGCTCAGTGGTTAGCACTGTATATGGTGGCTCAGTGGTTAGCACTGTATATGGTGGCTCAGTGGTTAGCACTGTATATGGTGGCTCAGTGGTTAGCACTGTATATGGTGGCTCAGTGGTTAGCACTGTATATGGTGGCTCAGTGGTTAGCACTGTTACTCATGGTAGTGATACAGTGGTATTAGCACTGTATATGGTGGCTCAGTGGTTAGCACTGTATAGGTGCTCAGTGGTTAGCACTGTATATGGTGGCTCAGTGGTTAGCACTGTATATGGTGGCTCAGTGGTTAGCACTGTATATGTGGTAGGCTCAGTGGTTAGCACTGTATATGGTGGCTCAGTGGTTAGCACTGTATATGGTGGCTCAGTGGTTAGCACTGTATATGGTGGCTCAGTGGTTAGCACTGTATATGGTGGCTCAGTGGTTAGCACTGTATATGGTGGCTCAGTGGTTAGCACTGTATATGGTGGCTCAGTGGTTAGCACTGTATATGGTGGCTCAGTGGTTAGCACTGTATATGGTGGCTCAGTGGTTAGCACTGTATGATGGTGGCTCAGTGGTTAGCACTGTATATGGTGGCTCAGTGGTTAGCACTGTATAGGTGGCTCAGTGGTTAGCACTGTATAGGTGGCTCAGTGGTTAGCACTGTAATGGTGGCTCAGTGGTTAGCACTGTAATGGTGGCTCAGTGGTTAGCACTGTATATGGTGGCTCAGTGGTTAGCACTGTATATGGTGGCTCAGTGGTTAGCACTGTATAGGTGGCTCAGTGGTTAGCACTGTATATGTGTGGCTCAGTGGTTAGCACTGTATATGGTGGCTCAGTGGTTAGCACTGTATATGGTGGCTCAGTGGTTAGCACTGTAATGTGCTCAGTGGTTAGCACTGTATATGGTGGCTCAGTGGTTAGCACTGTATATGGTGGCTCAGTGGTTAGCACTGTTATGTATGTGGCTCAGTGGTTAGCACTGTATATGGTGGCTCAGTGGTTAGCACTGTATATGGTGGCTCAGTGGTTAGCACTGTATATGGTGGCTCAGTGGTTAGCACTGTATAGTGGCTCAGTGGTTAGCACTGTATATGGTGGCTCAGTGGTTAGCACTGTATATGGTGGCTCAGTGGTTAGCACTGTAATGGTGGCTCAGTGGTTAGCACTGTATATGGTGGCTCAGTGGTTAGCACTGTATATGGTGGCTCAGATGGTTAGCACTGTATATGGTGGCTCAGTGGTTAGCACTGTATATGGTGGCTCAGTGGTTAGCACTGTATATGGTGGCTCAGTGGTTAGCACTGTAATGGTGGCTCAGTGGTTAGCACTGTATATGGTGGCTCAGTGGTTAGCACTGTATATGGTGGCTCAGTGGTTAGCACTGTATGGTGGCTCAGTGGTTAGCACTGTATATGTGGCTCAGTGGTTAGCACTGTAATGGTGGCTCAGTGGTTAGCACTGTATATGGTGGCTCAGTGGTTAGCACTGTATATGGTGGCTCAGTGGTTAGCACTGTATAGGTGGCTCAGTGGTTAGCACTGTATATAGTGGTGCTCAGTGGTTAGCACTGTATGGTGGCTCAGTGGTTAGCAGTTGGCTTGGTTACATGTATGGTGGCTCAGTGGTATAGTCAGCTGTGATATGGTATGGTGCTCAGTGGTTAGCACTGTATATGGTAGTGGCTTCAGATTAGGTTCAGACACTGTATGGTGGCTCAGTGGTTAGCACTGTATATGGTGGCTCAGTGGTTAGCACTGTATATGGTGGCTCAGTGGTTAGCACTGTATATGGCTGGCACTATGGTGTCAGTGTTCACTGTATATGGTGGCTCAGTGGTTAGCACTGTATGGTGGCTCAGTGGTTAGCACTGTATATGGTGGCTCAGTGGTTAGCACTGTATGGTGGCTCAGTGGTTAGCACTGTATATGGTGGCTCAGTGGTTAGCACTGTATGGTGGCTCAGTGGTTAGCACTGTATGGGGCTCAGTGGTTAGCACTGTATTGGTGGCTCAGTGGTTAGCACTGTATAGGTGGCTCAGTGGTTAGCACTGTATATGGTGGCTCAGTGGTTAGCACTGTATAGGTGGCTCAGTGGTTAGCACTGTATATGGTGGCTCAGTGGTTAGCACTGTATATGGTGGCTCAGTGGTTAGCACTGTATGGTGGCTCAGTGGTTAGCACTGTATATGGTGGCTCAGTGGTTAGCACTGTATGGTGGCTCAGTGGTTAGCACTGTATATGGTGGCTCAGTGGTTAGCACTGTATATGTGGCTCAGTGGTTAGCACTGATATGGTGGCTCAGTGGTTAGCACTGTATATGGTGGCTCATGGTTAGCACTGTATGTGTGTGGTTCAGTTGGTTGGTAGCACTGTATTGGTGGCTCAGTGGTTAGCACTGTATGGTGGCTCAGTGGTTAGCACTGTATAGGTGGCTCAGTGGTTAGCACTGTATATGGTGGCTCAGTGGTTAGCACTGTATATGGTGGCTCAGTGGTTAGCACTGTATATGTATATGGTGGCTCAGTGGTTAGCACTGTATGGCTCAGTGGTTAGCCTTATGTGTCAGTGTTAGCACTGTATGGTGGCTCAGTGGTTAGCACTGTATATGGTGGCTCAGTGGTTAGCACTGTATATGGTGGCTCAGTGGTGTTAGCACTGTGATATGGTGGCTCAGTGGTTAGCACTGTAATGGTGGCTCAGTGGTTAGCACTGTATGGTGGCTCAGTGGTTAGCACTGTATATGGTGGCTCAGTGGTTAGCACTGTATAGTGGCTCAGTGGTTAGCACTGTTATGGTGGCTCAGTGGTTTAGCACTGTAATGGTGGCTCAGTGGTTAGCACTGTATATGGTGGCTCAGTGGTTAGCACTGTATGGTGGCTCAGTGGTTAGCACTGTATATGGTGGGCTCAGTGGTTAGCACTGTATATGGTGGCTCAGTGGTTAGCACTGTATATGGTGGCTCAGTGGTTAGCACTGTATATGGTGGCTCAGTGGTTAGCACTGTATATGTGGCTCAGTGGTTAGCACTGTATAGGTGGCTCAGTGGTTAGCACTGTATAGGTGGCTCAGTGGTTAGCACTGTATATGGTGGCTCAGTGGTTAGCACTGTATGGTGGCTCAGTGGTTAGCACTGTATATGGTGGCTCAGTGGTTAGCACTGTATATGGTGGCTCAGTGGTTAGCACTGTATATGGTGGCTCAGTGGTTAGCACTGTATAGGTGGCTCAGTGGTTAGCACTGTATATGGTGGCTCAGTGGTTAGCACTGTATAGGTGGCTCAGTGGTTAGCACTGTAATGTCAGTGACTTATGGGGGCTCAGTGGTTAGCACTGTGTATGGTGGCTCAGTGGTTAGCACTGTATGGGTGGCTCAGTGGTTAGCACTGTATGGTGCCAGTGTTAGCACTGAGTGTCAGGTGTTAGCACTGTATATGGTGGCTCAGTGGTTAGCACTGTATATGGTGGCTCAGTGGTTAGCACTGTATAGGTGGCTCAGTGGTTAGCACTGTATATGGTGGCTCAGTGGTTAGCACTGTATGGTGGCTCAGTGGTTAGGCACTGTATGGTGGCTCAGTGGTTAGCACTGTATACGGTGGCTCAGTGGTTAGCACTGTAATGGTGGCTCAGTGGTTAGCACTGATATGGTGGCTCAGTGTTAGCACTGTATATGGTGGCTCAGTGGTTAGCACTGTATTGGGGCTCAGTGGTTAGCACTGTATATGGTGCTCAGTGGTTAGCACTGTAATGGTGGCTCAGTGGTTAGCATCTGTATATGGTGGCTCAGTGGTTAGCACTGTATGGATGGCTCAGTGGTTAGCACTGTATATGGTGGCTCAGTGGTTAGCACTGTATTGCTCAGGGTTAGCACTATACGGTGGCTCAGTGGTTAGCACTGTAATGGTGGCTCAGTGTTAGCACTGTATGGTGGCTCAGTGGTTAGCACTGTATATGGTGGCTCAGTGGTTAGCACTGTATATGGTGGCTCAGTGGTTAGCACTGTATATGGTGGCTCAGTGGTTAGCACTGTACTGTGGCTCAGTGGTTAGCACTGTATATGGTGGCTCAGTGGTTGCACTGATACATGTGGCTCAGTGGTTAGCAACTGTATGGTGGCTCAGTGGTTAGCACTGTATATGGTGGCTCAGTGGTTAGCACTGTATAGGGTGGCTCAGTGGTTAGCACTGTATATGGTGGCTCAGTGGTTAGCACTGTATATGGTGGCTCAGTGGTTAGCACTGTATGGTGGCTCAGTGGTTAGCACTGTATAGGTGGCTCAGTGGTTAGCACTGTATGGTGGCTCAGTGGTTAGCACTGTATATGGTGGCTCAGTGGTTAGCACTGTATATGGTGGCTCAGTGGTTAGCACTGTATATGTGGCTCAGTGGTTAGCACTGTATATGTGGCTCAGTGGTTAGCACTGTATATCGGTGGCTCAGTGGTTAGCACTGTATATGGTGGCTCAGTGGTTAGCACTGTATATGGTGGCTCAGTAGTTAGCACTGTATATGGTGGCTCAGTGGTTAGCACTGTATATGGTGGCTCAGTGGTTAGCACTGTATATGGTGGCTCAGTGGTTAGCACTGTATATGGTGGCTCAGTGGTTAGCACTGTATGGTGGCTCAGTGGTTAGCACTGTAATGGTGGCTCAGTGGTTAGCACTGTATATGGTGGCTCAGTGGTTAGCACTGTATATGGTGGCTCAGTGGTTAGCACTGTATATGGTGGCTCAGTGGTTAGCACTGTATGGTGGCTCAGTGGTTAGCACTGTATATGGTGGCTCAGTGGTTAGCACTGTATAGGTGGCTCAGTGGTTAGCACTGTATATGTGGCTCAGTGGTTAGCACTGTATATGGTGGCTCAGTGGTTAGCACTGTATACGGTGGCTCAGTGGTTAGCACTGTATATGGTGGCTCAGTGGTTAGCACTGTATATGGTGGCTCAGTGTTAGCACTGTATATGGTGGCTCAGTGGTTAGCACTGTGATATGGTGGCTCAGTGGTTAGCACTGTATATGGTGGCTCAGTGGTTAGCACTGTATACAATGGCTCAGTGGTTAGCACTGTATATGTGGCTCAGTGGTTATCATTGTAAAGGATCATTTTTTTCTTACTGGATCAGTTTCACATGGAGGATAAATAGTGATCAGTTACCGATCCGTTCTCCATAGACTCCAATGTTACAAAAACGGATCCTGCAGAAATCAAAATGAAGAAGTTATGCAAAAACTTTTTTGCCTACGGACGTGACTAGATCCGATCTAATGGATTACTGGGTATGCGATTCCTCCGTCCTGTAGCGTAACTTGAAGCTCATGGGCCCTGAAGCAAAAGTTCCAACGGGCCCCCAATTATTGAAATTTTAATGGCAAAGTTTTTTTCTATAGGCCAAAAGGACTTTTGGGGCCCCCTATGCCCAGGACCCGATGCGATTGTAACCCCTGCATCTATTGTAGTTACACCCCTGCCAGACATCTCCAGCACAAAGCGATCTCTTGCTGTTTGTTACAATGTGTCAGTGCAGCTTTTTAGTGGAGGAATTTGGGGCTTGGAAATATCAGGTTTAGGTTAACCCTTTCCAGGCTGCTCCAGGCGAGTTGGGAGTCGCCTTATATCGCCCACAGAGGCAGTCACACTACTTCCACAGAGTAAACGCTTCCTATATTTCAGGATGAACACATAAATTAAGCGTTAGCTCTTGGGCCCGCTTTTAGATTTGTTTTTCGGCTGTGGTTTAAGTAAGTGAGTGAACGCCAAGTGAGTGACAGGCGAAATCGGATTAGCGAGTGGGTGCGCCCGTTAATGGCAGAGCGAGGTTTGGCCGCTTTTCCCGTCGCTCCGGGGGGAGCGCGGAGTTTTTCCTAAACCTGTGTAAATGTCCCTGAATTCAGCTTGCACCTCTCTTTTATGCGGGTCGGTGACACGGGTCAGCGGGGCGCAGGAGCGGAGTTTTATGCGGTAACAGGACCCGTCGCTCATCTGGAGGGCGAAGCTGCAGCCGGAAATTTGTACGAACAGTTCATGATCTCCCAATAAAGCGCAGCTGTGACGCCTCGGGGAATAATCCATCATTACATAGGGAAAGCAGGTTCTGGGGTTTTTTAAGGTGTAGTCCTGTGTCAGAAGGAGGAGGGGAGGGGGCGCCGCGCTAAACCTTCACCAAAACAATGCAAAATGCTGAAATAAAGGAAACAGGATCCAAAAATCAGCTGCAATATCAGACACGACCCACACAGGTGAGGGGGCGCTGCACTAAATCTTCACCAAAACAATGCAAAATGCTGAAATAAAGGAAATCAGATCCAAATTCAGCTGCAATACCAGACACAACCTACACGGAGGAGGGGGCGCCGCATTAATCCTTCACTAAAACAATGCAAAATGCTGAAATAAAGGAAATCAGATCCAAAATCAGCTGCAATACCAGACATGACCCACACAGGTAAGGGGGCGCCGCACTAAACCTTCATCAAAACAATGCAAAGTGCTGAAATAAGGAACTCAGATCCATAGGATTGAATCAGAATGAGCTGCAATACCAGACATAGGTTGCAAAGTATTCACTGATCTCAGGGAGACCAGTCCAAGAAAACACTGCGGGCAGCTGGTTAAAGCGCTCAAACACAGTGAATTCCTAGGCACATACCAGACATGACCCACACAGAGGAGGGGGCGCTGTTGGATATGAGTTTGGACAACTTTTATAAACTACAAAAAAATCACCTAAACCTGTGACCCACGGCCGTAGGACTCGTATGTCTCGCAATCTATTGCTTCCCTTTCTTAGCTGTGATGAGACAGGATTACATTCAGTGAGTGCAGAAAAGCCCCGCCCTATAGACTAAACCACGCCCTACATCACTTACATCATGTCCACAGGTCATGTCAGGTTGGCCCTATTCATTTCAATGGAGATGAGCAGCAATACCAGACACAACCTATAGACAGGGGTGGCGCTATTTTTTTTGAAGCAAAAAGTAGAAAGAAAAAGCAGCCATTTTTTTTCCTAATTCTGGAAAACCCCTTGAAGTCCAGTTTTCTTGCTCTTGCACCTTTGATGGATTTACCATAAGGATCCATAGAGTACAATGGACTGACTGTCTAGTTTGTTTGAGCAGCCTCTAGTGGCCAAAATTATATTCTGCTACAGCGGGGGAGGAGCCGTGATAACCAAGCAGCCAATCAGGTAAATGAAAAACAGGGGAGGGGCTGTGACAACCAAAGCAGCCAATCAGGTTAATGGAAAACGTTGATGCTAAAAGTTACTAAATAAACATCAAATTCTATAAAGCTAAAAATGTAACAAAGTAATGAAAACTCTACAACTTTCAGGTCGACAAATATAGAAATGTCCGGAAGGAGAAGGGTTAACGTGATGATTAGAGAAAAAAAACAGAAAAAAAAAACGAATAAATCACTCAGCGGAGACGCGGGGGGAGGAGAGGACGCACCTGGGCGACGGCGCTGCACATACATGTCCTAGCGTTCATGTGATACATGTAATCTACCTGTAGGATAAAATCTCAGGGAAATGACAAGGGGGGATGACTAGGGGGAGGGGGGATGATGAGGCAGAGACAGGATTACGAGGGGGCGAGTGGGGGGGATGACGAGGGGTGAGTGGGGGGATGATGAGCAAGGAGTAGAGGGATGACTAAGGGGGAGTGGAGGGTGACGAGGAGGGAGGAGTAGGGGGATGACGAGGGGAGAGTAGAGGGGATAACGAGAGGGAGTGGGGGGGTTGACTACGGGGGAGTAGGGGTGAATGATGAGGTGGAGTGGGGGGGTGAGATGGGAGTGGGAGAGATGATGAGGGGTAAGTTGGAGAGTGATGAGGGAGAGTGGCGGGGATAACGAGGGAGAGTAGAGGGGGATGATGAGAGGGGGGGTGGAGGGGATAATGAGGGGGGAGTGGAGGGGATGATAAGGGAGTAGGGGCATGACGAGGGGGGAGAGGGATGACGAGGGGGGATGACAAGGGAGGGAGGGGGAATGCCGGGGGAGGGTGGATGACAAGGAGGGCATGGGGGAACGATGAGAGAGGAGTAGGGGGGCATGACGAGCAAGGAGTAGGGGGATGACGAGGAGGGAATGGGGGGGTGATGAAGGGGGAGAAAAGATGATGGAAGGGGAGGGGAGATGACGAGGAATGAGTGGGGGGATGACGAGGGGTGAGTGGAGTATGATGAAGTCGAGTGTGGGGATGACGAGCAGGGAGTGGAGGGATGATGAGGGGGAGTGGGGGGTGACAAAGGAGCAGTGGCGGTATGACGAGGAGGGAGTGGAGGAGATGACAAGGGGGTAGTGGGGAGATGAGGGGGAAGTAGAGGGGGATGACGAGGGGGGAGTAGAGGGTGATGACGTAGGGGTGATAACAAGGGGGGAGTAGAGGGGGATGACAAGGGGGAGTGGAGGGGATGACAAGGGGGAGTGGAGGGGATGACAAGGGGGAGTGGAGGGGATGACAAGGGGGAGTGGAGGGGATGACAAGGGGGAGTGGAGGGGATGATGGGGGGGGTGGAGGGGATGATGAGGGGGGGTGGAGGGGATGACGAGGGGAGAGTAGAAGGGATGATGAGGGGAGAGCAGAAGGGATGACGAGGGAAGAGCAGAAGGGATGAAGGCTGAGGCCATTTACATAGAGTCATCAATCCACATAGTAATACAATGGCATTCTAACAGGATTAAGTTCCTTCGAACTTCTATGACAAACAAGTGAGAATTACATTACACATGTTAAAGACTTAGGGTATGTGCCCACAGGAAGGTTTAGTGGCGTTCAAACCTTCAGTAAACCGCTGGAAATTATCAGGAGCCTAGAGATCAGAGCTCTGATATCTCCAGCGGTTTTCCGTCGGTTTTCCGGCGTTTTTTTCAGCATGTGCACAGCGGTTTACCGGTGGTTTTTCAAGCAGTTTTCTATGGAGGATATTGTCCATGGAACCGATTTGGGACTCGCAAGGACCATTCATTAACAGCAACGAGTAGCGAGTCCCGGGCTCGGAATCACTACTCGGAATCGCCCGGGACTCGCTAGAGTCAAGCGATTCAGAGTAGCGATTCCGAGCCCGGGACTCGCTAGAGTCAAGCGATTCAGAGTAGCGATTCCGAGCCCGGGACTCGCTAGAGTCAAGCGATTCAGAGTAGCGATTCCGAGCCCGGGACTCGCTAGAGTCAAGCGATTCAGAGTAGCGATTCCGAGCCCGGGACTCGCTAGAGTCAAGCGATTCAGAGTAGGGATTCCGAGCCCGGGACTCGCTAGAGTCAAGCGATTCCGAGTATTTAGGACTCGCCCATCACTAGAACCGATCAAAAACCGCTGAAAAGAATTGACATGCTGTATGCTGCTAAGCCGCTGGGAAACCGCTCAATCGCGGGCGGATCCGCTCACATAAACCGACATTGTGTGCACAGCGTTTTCCAAATTACATAGGGTTATATGCAAGTCCTAACGCTGCTTAGGATTTATATAAATTTAAATAAAACCTATGCTAAACCGCCGGCGGTTTTCGCTGCTAAACCGACGTTAAACCTTCCTGTGGGCACAAACACTAACAGTCATCTACAAGACTTGTAGGAACAATGAGTGAGCCATCACAAGATAGATAATTATATTACACACTTTAAATACTAGCAGGCTCCTAGAAATCTTGTGTAACCCATGAGTGGCATAGTAGAAGTTTGCAAACCAAAATACAATATTGTCTGGATAAATAAGAAATCCTCATAGGTTATACATTAAAGGGGTCCATTTTGTCACAGCCGGCACATGCCAGGCGCTGTACTCCACTGATTAGGATGGTGGACGGGACATGGCAGGCATTGTACTCCACTGATCAGGCTGGTGGCCGGCACATGGCAGGCGCTGTACTCCACTGCTCAGGCTGGTGGCCGGCACATGGCAGGCGCTGTACTCCCCTGCTTAGGCTGGTGGCCGGCACATGCCAGGCGCTGTACTCTCCTGCTTAGGCTGGTGGCCGGCACATGCCAGGCGCTGTACTCCCCTGCTTAGGCTGGTGGCCGGCACATGCCAGGCGCTGTACTCTCCTGCTTAGGCTGGTGGCCGCCTCATGGAAGGCGCTGTACTCCACTGATCAGACTGGTGGCCAGCACATGCCAGGCGCTGTACTCCACTGATCAGGCTGGTGGCCGGCACATGGCAGGCGCTGTACTCCACTGATCAGGCTGGTGGCCGGCACATGGCAGGCGCTGTACTCCACTGCTCAGGCTGGTGGCCGGCACATGCCAGGCACTGTACTCCACTGCTCAGGCTGGTGGTCGGCACATGGCAGGCGCTGTACTCTCCTGCTTAGGCTGGTGGCCGGCACATGCCAGGCGCTGTACTCCCCTGCTCAGGCTGGTGGCCGGCACATGACAGGCGCCGTACTCCACTGCTCAGGCTGGTGGCCGGCACATGCCAGGCGCTGTACTCCACTGCTCAGGCTGGTGGCCGGCACATGGTAGGCACTGTACTCCACTGCTCAGGCTGGTGGCCGGCACATGCCAGGCACTGTACTCCCCTGCTCAGGCTGGTGGCCGGCACATGCCAGGCGCTGTACTCCCCCTTGCTCAGGCTGGTGGCGGGCACATGCCAGGCGCTGTACTCCACTGCTCAGGCTGGTGGCCGGCACATGGCAGGCACTGTACTCCCCTGCTCAGGCTGGTGGCTGGCACATGCCAGGCGCTGTACTCCACTGCTCAGGCTGGTGGCTGGCACATGGCAGGCGCTGTACTCCCCTACTTAGGCTGGTGGCCGGCACATGCCAGGCACTGTACTCTCCTGCTTAGGCTGGTGGCCGCCTCATGGCAGGTGCTGTACTCCACTGATCAGGCTGGTGGCCGGCACATGCCAGGCGCTGTACTCCACTGCTCAGGCTGGTGGCCGGCACATGCCAGGCGCTGTACTCCACTGATCAGGCTGGTGGCCGGCACATGCCAGGCGCTGTACTCCACTGATCAGGCTGGTGGCCGGCACATGGCAGGCGCTGTACTCCACTGCTCAGGCTGGTGGCCGGCACATGGCAGGCGCTGTACTCCCCTGCTTAGGCTGGTGGCCGGCACATGCCAGGCGCTGTACTCTCCTGCTTAGGCTGGTGGCCGGCACATGCCAGGCGCTGTACTCCCCTGCTTAGGCTGGTGGCCGGCACATGCCAGGCGCTGTACTCTCCTGCTTAGGCTGGTGGCCGCCTCATGGCAGGCGCTGTACTCCACTGATCAGGCTGGTGGCCGGCACATGCCAGGCGCTGTACTCCACTGCTCAGGCTGGTGGCCGGCACATGCCAGGCGCTGTACTCCCATGCTCAGGCTGGTGGCCGGCACATGCCAGGTGCTGTACTCCCCTGCTCAGGCTGGTGGCCGGCACATGCCAGGTGCTGTACTCCCCTGCTCAGGCTGGTGGCCGGCACATGCCAGGTGCTGTACTCCCCTGCTCAGGCTGGTGGCTGGCACATGCCAGGTGCTGTACTCCCCTGCTCAGGCTGGTGGCGGTGCAGGTGCAGCGCCAAGATGCCGAGGAGGTGCCAGGTATTTCTTGCACTGACGTCACCTCTTACCTGTCGTGACCTCGTCATGTCATGTACACCTCGCTGCGCTCCAGATAGAGAATCATTAACCCTGTGATTGCTGGAAGCTGCGTCCTTGGCCGGAAATCCTGACCCAACCTTTGCTTACATATTAATTCCTTGGGGCTCGTTCACACTACACCTGTACAGGATGTCAATGTCGTCTCATACGGTGCGATACGTCACCCGCAGGCGCCTCAGCTCTGTCCATCCTGTATGGGACGGTCAGACTACAGGCCACGGTTTTTACCGCTGCTCCAGTCTTGTGGGTGGGTAATTAGGTGATTAGTAAATTATTGCAATTTTTAAAAACGTCACATTGTAATGACAGTTCTGTCACTTTCACAGAAAGAAAATGTTCCCAAACAGGCGTCATAGTGAGCGCGGTCATCGTCGCTGCTTGTATCCGGCTGTGTGGAGGACTCTCTTTTTGTCTATGGCAGAACAGACAAACAGGACATAGAGCCCAAGGTTAAGCCCAACCTGGTGTAGCCAAAAATGAGTATGTGGGGGCCCCTCGATTTCTCTCTGACCAATGATGGGAGGGACACGAGGACAGGGCTGCTGGAAGTCAAGGAGGAGGACACAGGGGAGTCTGAAGGAGGACACAGAGGAGTCTGAAGGAGGACACAGAGGAGTCTGAAGGAGGAGGACACAGAGGAGTCTGAAGGAGGAGGACACAGAGGAGTCTGAAGGAGGAGGACACAGAGGAGTCTGAAGAAGGACACAGAGGAGTCTGAAGGAGGAGGACACAGAGGAGTCTGAAGAAGGACACAGAGGAGTCTGAAGAAGGACACAGAGGAGTCTGAAGGAGGAGGACACAGAGGAGTCTGAAGAAGGAGGACACAGAGGAGTCTGGAGAAGGAGGACACAGAGGAGTCTGGAGAAGGAGGACACAGAGGAGTCTGGAGGAGGAGGACACAGAGGAGTCTGAAGAAGGAGGACACAGAGGAGTCTGGAGGAGGAGGACACAGAGGAGTCTGAAGAAGGAGGACACAGAGGAGTCTGGAGAAGGAGGACACAGAGGAGTCTGAAGAAGGAGGACACAGAGGAGTCTGGAGAAGGAGGACACAGAGGAGTCTGAAAAAGGAGGACACAGGGGAGTCTGAAGGAGGACACAGAGGAGTCTGGAGAAGGACACAGAGGAGTCTGGAGAAGGAGGACACAGAGGAGTCTGGAGAAGGAGGACACAGAGGAGTCTGAAGGAGGACACAGAGGAGTCTGGAGAAGGACACAGAGGAGTCTGGAGAAGGAGGACACAGAGGAGTCTGGAGAAGGAGGACACAGAGGAGTCTGGAGAAGGAGGACACAGGGGAGTCTGGAGAAGGAGGACACAGGGGAGTCTGAAGAAGGAGAACACAGGGGAGTCTGGAGAAGGAGGACACAGGAGAGTCTGAAGAAGGAGAAAACAGGGGAGTCTGGAGAAGGAGGACACAGAAAAGTCTGAAGAAGAAGGACACAGAGGAGTCTGGAGAAGGAGGACACAGGGGAGTCTGAAGAAGGAGAACACAGAGGAGTCTGAAGGAGGACATAGGGGAGTCTGGAGAAGGAGGACACAGAGGAGTCTGAAGGAGGACACACGGGAGTCTGAAGTAGGAAAACACACGGGAGTCTGAAGGAGGACACAGAAGAGTATGAAGAAGGAGGACACAAGAGGAGTCTGAAGGAGGAGAACACAGAAGAGTATGAAGAAGGAGGACACAAGAGGAGTCTGAAGGAAGAGGACACAGGGGAGTCTGAAGAAAAAGGACACAGGGGAGTCTGAAGAAGGAGGACAGAAGAACCTGGACAGAAAGGTGTGGAGGAAGACAGAAGGGAGTGGAGGAAGACAGAAAGGTCTGAAGGAAGACAGAAGGGTCTGGAGGACAGAAGGGTCTGGAGGACAGAAGGGTCTGGAGGAGGACAGAAGGGTCTAGAGGAGGACAGAGGGGTCTGGAAAAGGATGACACAGAGGAGTTAGGAGGACAGAGGAGCCTGAGGGATAGAAGGGTCTGGAGGAGGACAGAGGGGTCTGGAGGAGGACAGATGGGTCTGGAGAAGGATGACACAGGAGTTAGGAGGACAGAGGAGCCTGAGGGATAGAAGGGTCTGGAGGAGGATAGAAGGGTCTGGAGGAGGACAGAGGGGTCTGGAGGAGGACAGAGGGGTCTGGAGGAGGACAGGGGGGTCTGGAGGAGGACAGAGGGGTTCTGGAGGAGGACAGAAAGGTTCTGGAGGAGGACAGAAGGGTCTGGAGGAGGACAGAAGGGTCTGGAGGAGGACAGAAGGGTCTAGAGGAGGACAGAGGGTTCTGGAGGAGGATGACACAGAGCAGTTACGAAGACAGAGGAGCCTGAGGGATAAAAGGGTCTGGAGGAGGACAGAGGGGTCTGGAGGAGGACAGATGGGTCTGGAGAAGGATGACACAGGAGTTAGGAAGACAGAGGAGCCTGAGGGATAGAAGGGTCTGGAGGAGGATCGAAGGGTCTGGAGGAGGACAGAGGGGTCTGGAGGAGGACAGGGGGGTCTGGAGGAGGACAGAGGGGTTCTGGAGGAGGACAGAAGGGTTCTGGACGAGGACAGAGGGTTCTGGAGGAGGACAGAGGGGTCTGGAGAAGGATGACACAGGAGTTAGGAGGACAGAGGAGCTTGAGGGATAGAAGGGTCTGGAGGAGGACAGAGGGGTTCTGGAGGAGGACATAGGGGCTGGGAGGAGGACAGAACTGTGCGGGAGATCTGTGCATAGTGAAGAGGGGCGTCTGTGCAGGTGTCCATTAAACATGAAAGCCTTCATCATGTTCTGATCCCTCCCATGATGATGAGGCACTTCACACTTGGATATATAATAGTGCTGGGCCCCATAACCCGGCACAGAGCTCCCTGTGTTCTTTATGGCTTCGTCTGCCGCTGCGTGTGGCTCCAGCGCTTGAAAAATTCCAGTTTTTAGCTAAATGCACTGAAATATGGAAAGTTTGGTGTTGAGGTTTACGAGGAGGGAGGGAGTTCAGCTTCTGAATTACATGCAGCCGGTAACTCCACTCTTCACCCGCGTGTGGACGGCGTTCACACCACACGTGTCCATCAGGTCAGCACTCCACTCTTCACCCGCGTGTGGACGGCGTTCACACCACACGTGTCCATCAGGTCAGCACTCCACTCTTCACCCGCGTGTGGACGGCGTTCACACCACACGTGTCCATCAGGTCAGCACTCCACTCTTCACCCGCGTGTGGACGGCGTTCACACCACACGTGTCCATCAGGTCGGCACTCCACTCTTCACCCGCGTGTGGACGGCGTTCACACCACACGTGTCCATCAGGTCGGCACTCCACTCTTCACCCGCGTGTGGACGCCGTTCACATCACACGTGTCCATCAGGTCGGCACTCCACTCTTCACCCGCGTGTGGACGGCGTTCACACCACACGTGTCCCTCAGGTCGGCACTCCACTCTTCACCCGCGTGTGGACGGCGTTCACACCACACGTGTCCCTCAGGTCGGCACTCCACTCTTCACCCGCGTGTGGACGGCGTTCACACCACACGTGTCCCTCAGGTCGGCACTCCACTCTTCACCCGCGTGTGGACGGCGTTCACACCACACGTGTCCCTCAGGTCGGCACTCCACTCTTCACCCGCGTGTGGACGGCGTTCACACCACACGTGTCCCTCAGGTCGGCACTCCACTCTTCACCCGCGTGTGGACGGCGTTCACACCACTCGTGTCCATCAGGTCGGCACTCCACTCTTCACCCGCGTGTGGACGGCATTCACACCACACGTGTCCATCAGGTCGGCACTCCACTTCTTCCTCTTCTTGCCGTGTTGTTACGTCGTGTCGGATTTCTCTTCTTGGCTTCGTGTATGGGAAGGTTCCTGCACTTTTATCAACTTGGAGAAAGAAGGAAAATTCTCATTTTACTAAAAGAGCAAAGTGTAACATAAAGGACATTGTCCCAAATTCTTCTGGTTTGGTCAAAATGTAACTTTGCAAACATTATCCTCTCTTACAGACGGATTTCTCTTGGCAACCCTTCAGAAAATGCCAAAATTGTTCAGTCTCTCTCTAATTGTACGGTCATGAAGCTCAATATTTAACCTGCTGAGGCCTTTAGAGTCTGAGCTGTAGCTCTTAGGTATCTTCTTCTGCACATTGAAGGACTGACCGCTCCTGGGAGGATGGCGGCTGCCTCCAATGCTTACACTGGAGAATAATCTTTCTCACAGTAAAATGATGGAACCCAAATAGTTTGGAAATGGCTTTGTAACCCAAAAAAGCTAATAAATGTGCAGGACCATCAGCCAGGTGTAGTTTCGATGAGCACTAGACGGCCGCCCTACAAACAGCCACTCATCCAGAAATCACAGAACACGGTCTTGACCCTTCCCAGATTGATGGGCAGCAACAATTGCTGGTATTGTGGTAACATATGTCTGAATGCTATAGACCAGCAAACTGCCCAAACTTCTGCTTTTATGGGGGGAGGACACACTTGCTGATTAGCAGCATTTGACAGATACATGCCCTTTTAATTTGTGTAGAATCAGTAAGGGTGTATTTAAAGAGGTTGCAGCCATTTGGAAAATCTCGGTCCGCGGCTGCAGAATGGTATAATTTTGGTGTGGGGAGGCATAATCTATGGTACCCGGACCCCTCTAGTCTTCATTCGAGATCACGTACAGCTCTGTCTTACATTGATTTGGAGGTGGAACAAGTTGTGTGGCCATTTCTATTGAGTGTCCCTGGAGTTGTTTCTCCACAAGACAAGATCAGGCTGCATGTTGCAAGTGTCACAGTGAGCAGCAGCCTGCATGGACTAAACCTGCTCCCATGGCTGCTGCATCTCCAGACTTGTCTCCCGTGGCTGCAGCATCTCCAGACTTGTCTCCCCTGGCTGCAGCATCTCCAGACTTGTCTCCCGTGACGGCAGCATCTCCAGACTTGTCTCCCGTTGCTGCAGCATCTCCTGACGTGTCTCCCCTGGCTGCAGCATCTCCAGACTTGTCTCCTGTGACTGCAGCATCTCCAGACTTGTCTCCCGTGGCTGCAGCATCTCCAGACTTGTCTCCCCTGGGTGCAGCATCTCAAGACTTGTCTCCGTGGCTACAGCATCTCCAGACCAGCAGTGGAAAAAGCATCCGCTACTGAAATGTATTTAATCCTTAAATCTTCAGCATTGGTTGGTAATGAAGCTCCAGATGCCTCCTGTATGGAGACACTGGTCCCTGCATTGCTCCTGTATGGAGACACTGGTCCCTGCATTGTATGGAGACACTGGTCCCTGCATTGCTCCTGTATGGAGACACCGGTCCCTGCATTGTATGGAGACACTGGTCCCTGCATTGTATGGAGACACCGGTCCCTGCATTGCTCCTGTATGGAGATACCGGTCCCTGCATTGCTCCTGTATGGAGACACCAGTCCCAGCATTGCTCCTGTATGGAGACACTGGTCCCTGCATTGTATGGAGACACTGGTCCCTGCATTGCTTCTGTATGGAGACACTGGTCCCTGCATTGCTCCTGTATGGAGACACCGGTCCCTGCATTGTATGGAGACATTGGTCCCTGCATTGTATGGAGACACTGGTCCCTGCATTGTATGGAGACATTGGTCCCTGCATTGCTCCTGTATGGAGACACTGGTCCCTGCATTGTATGGAGACACTGGTCCCTGCATTGCTCCTGTATGGAGACACCGGTCCCTGCATTGTATGGAGACACTGATCCCTGCATTGCTCCTGTTTGGAGACACTGGTCCCTGCATTGTATGGAGACACTGGTCCCTGCATTGCTCCTGTATGGAGACACTGGTCCCTGCATTGTATGGAGACACTGATCCCTGCATTGCTCCTGTATGGAGACACTGGTCCCTGCATTGCTCCTGTATGGAGACACCGGTCCCTGCATTGTATGGAGACACTGGTCCCTGCATTGTATGGAGACACTGGTCTCTGCATTGTATGGAGACACTGATCCCTGCATTGCTCCTGTATGGAGACACTGGTCCCTGCATTGCTCCTGTATGGAGACACTGGTCCCTGCATTGTATGGAGACACCGGTCCCTGCATTGTATGGAGACACTGGTCCCTGCATTGTATGGAGACACTGGTCCCTGCATTGTATGGAGACACTGGTCTCTGCATTGTATGGAGACACTGGTCCCTGCATTGTATGGAGACACTGGTCCCTGCATTGTATGGAGACACTGATCCCTGCATTGTATGGAGACACTGATCCCTGCATTGCTCCTGTATGGAGACACCGGTCCCTGCATTGTATGGAGACACTGGTCCCTGCATTGCTCCTGTATGGAGACACTGGTCCCTGCATTGTATGGAGACACTGATCCCTGCATTGCTCCTGTATGGAGACACTGGTCCCTGCATTGCTCCTGTATGGAGACACTGGTCCCTGAATTGCTCAGGTGGATTTGGGCCATTCTTCCACACAAACACTCTTCACCTCCTGCAGATCCCATGGATACTTCTATGATTTCGGAGCTTTAGATCCTTCCAAACATTTTCTATTGGTTTCAGCTCTGGTGATCGGCTCGGATACTCTAGCAGATTCATTCTAGTTCTTGGTTATTTGTTTGGGATCATTGTATTGTGAAATGTCGTCCTCGTTTCATCTTCATCCTCCTGGTAGATGCAGCAGATTATTATCAGGAATGTCTCACTACATTTGTCCATTCATCCTTCCTTCAATTATATGAAGTTTGCCAGACAATCAACTGCTCACCATGATGTCCTCACCTCCATACTTCACTGTTGTTGGTGTGATTTGCCTTTTGGCCTCCAAAAATGGTCTATTATGGCCTCCACAGAGTTCAGTTTTGGTCTCATTTGATCAGACTTTATTTTCCATTATTTCACAGACTTGTCTAAATGTTGTTGAGTGAACTTTAAACGCTCTTGAACATAATTTTTGTTTAGCAATGGAGTCTTGCGTGATGAGCGTGCATACAGGAGTGTGCATACAGGAGCATGTATACAGGAGCGTGCACATAGGGGCATGTATACAGGTCATGGAGGGGGAGTGCATTGCTTATTGTTTTCTGTGAAACACTTGTAGCTTCTGTTTGCAGGTCTTTCTGTAGATCTCCACGGATGTCCTCGGCTCTACTCATAACTCTTCTTGGTCCTCTATGTGAAATCTTGCAGGGAGCACCTGATTGAGGATAATAACCCCACCAGCACTCACTGGAGCCTCAGTAGTTTAGAAATGTTCTTGTAACCAATGTCATCAATATGTTTTTCAACAATAAGGTTGTGAAAGTCTTTAGACGGCTCACTGGTTTTACCATCATGAGATGTTTCTTGTGTGGCTCCCTGGTAATGAGACGCCTTTTTATCAGTCATCAGATGAACCAGCTGATATTATTATCACTAAGTGGCAGGATTGAACCTCTCGTTCTTCATGTGCTCAATACTTTTTCCCTGTGTCATTTCTATTATTACAACTAAATTATGGACATCTATGGTTTGATTTCTTTGCCTGTGTCGGTTGGATGGGTTAGTACCAACATCTGGTGAGAAATTCATATCAAAAGCACCTTTATAAATACTTCAATACTTATTTCACCCGCAGTATATACATACATATATATAGTTGTGTATCAAGGAAGGTTGGTGACGCCGGGGCACGTTGCCCTCAGTGATCGGCTCTTATAGAGGTCGCTGCCCTCTGACTTTTTGATAGTTTTTCTATTATTGCAATATTGTTTCCGCTCATTATGATACATTCTGATTCCCACTGCCATCCTCTATTACCCCTCTTCCCCTGCCAGGAATAGACATCAAACTGCAGCTTCTTGTTTCATTGTTTCCCATGTGAATGTCCGGGTCTGGTCAGGGCCCATCGCTCACAATGGGGAAGCGCAGGGAAGTTATAGAGAAATACAACCGACCGAGGCATCTCAGCAAGTCAGCAAAACGGAGTGCCGAGCCGCCGCCGACGTGCCAGTCATATATCAGAATCCATTATAGCAAAATCTACATTAAATGCAAACAATTGGCCCTTAGGAGGCCAAAAGACACCCCGGCAGGTGCAGAGGTTACAGCAAAGAGAGAGGATTGTCCAAATGGGATACATTGGACCAAAGTATTGGGGTGATACGGTTTTGGAGCTTTAGAATGTACTTGTTCACTGACCACAATCTGAGGTCATTGTTTATATGGGAATACAGCGATTGTTCTCTGTTGTCTGCTGTCTGGCCATATGTGACTCACGGACCCCCTTTGTAAGGTTGGAGGAGGCCGATGTTTTGTCGGAGGGATCCCTGACATCCAATCATTATCTGAGCAGTTGCCCCATCATCAGTGACTACACTATAGATAATACTGTATATACACACATACTGTATACACGCGCCTCTTGCTGTGCCAGCAGATTTGTGCCGTGTCAGCAGAGTGCAGCCCAGTGCCCGCGAGCTGAGCTCCACCGTTAGGCATTAAGTGACTTTCTGTGGGTGAATTTCCCCTTTCAGGCGATGATCTCCGCCGTGGGAAACCTCTGCTTCTCCTTTCTTCTGCCCTGTGATCCTCAGCTCTTCTGATACTTTACATGTAATCATGTTCCTCTCCGTCTCTCGGACGCCCGATCATTTCCCACCGCTGATAATCTGTTGTGTTGGTCCAGAGTTGTGAAAACTTTTTGTTCTGCGTAGATGGAAATCAAAAAGGGACCAACGAAGGAAGAGTTATAATGGAGCTCCATATACTGCTATATTATGGGCCCCCTGTGCCCCTGTAGGGCCCCTGCAGTCAGGTGGCTCCAATGTGGCCACCACAAAGAAAAAGCAGCTTGACCTGAGCCACCATCCTAAATCTGAAAAACGCCCCCGACCATTGATGTCACTAATGACGCCCTCCTCCTCTTCTGTGGCCTAAATAGACCCCTAAAATCAATCAGATAAATAATCTGCACCCGATAATTAAATGAGGAGTCATTAAAGGAATATTGTGACCATCAAGGGTATCACGGCACTGGTGGAGTTTTCAGGGCAGGTTTGCTGCATTTTTTCCTGCAGATTTGATGCTTTTTTTAGGATCTGTTTTTTTGCTGCTGATTTGGTTGCTGTATTTTTGCCCATAAAACAAAGCAAAAACGCAGAAAATTATTGATGCTCATTTTTTCAAATCCACAGTAAAACCTGAGGTGAGAAAACCCCAATGTGTGTGCACAGCTCATCTCTGGATCACACAGGGTTTGCTGGGAAACGAAAGTGCAGGATAAATCAGTATAAAAACAAGTAAACCTGACTCCCAACACACAGCAAAAGTGCAGTGAAAACGCACTGTGTGAACATAGACAGCAGGAGGAAGATGGCATTTTTGATGTCTCCATTTTCATTTAGCCCACTCTGTCCTCCTCCTCCCTCCAGACTCCTCTGTCCTCCTCCTCCCTCCAGACTCCTCTGTCCTCCTCCTCCTCCCTCCCTCCAGACTCCTCTGTCCTCCTCCTCCCTCCAGACTCCTCTATCCTCCTCCTCCCTCCAGACTCCTCTGTCCTCCCTCCAGACTCCTCTGTCCTCCTCCTCCTCCTCCCTCCAGACTCCTCTGTCCTCCTCCTCCCTCCAGACTCCTCTATCCTCCTCCTCCCTCCAGACTCCTCTGTCCTCCCTCCAGACTCCTCTGTCCTCCTCCTCCCACCTCTGTTTCCTCCCTCGACTCCTCTACCTCTCCTCCAGACTCCTCTGTTCCAGACTCCTCTTCCTCCCTCCTCTGTCCTCCCTCCTCCCTCCAGACTCCTCTGTTCTCCCTCCTCCCTCCAGACTTCTCTGTCCTCCCCTCCCTCCAGACTCCTCTATCCTCCTCCTCCCTCCAGACTCCTCTGTCCTCCCTCCCCCTCCAGACTCCTCTGTCCTCCCTCCTCCCTCCAGACTTTTCTGTTCTCCCTCCAGACTCCTCTGTCCTCCCTCCTCCCTCCAGACTCCTCTGTCCTCCTCCTCCCTCCAGACTCCTCTGTCCTCCTCCTCCCTCCAGACTCCTCTATCCTCCTCCTCCCTCCAGACTCCTCTATCCTCCCTCCTACCTCCAGACTCCTCTGTCCTCCTCCCTCCAGACTCCTCTGTCCTCCTCCTCCTCCCTCCAGACTCCTCTGTCCTCCTTACTACAGATGCCTCTTCTTTCCTCAAGTCTCCTCTGTAGTCGTTATCCTTCCAGACCCCTCTTTCCTCTTCCTCCTCCTAATAGACTCCTCTATCCTCCTCTTTCTTTCAGAATCCTCGGTCCTCCTCCTCCCTCCAGACTCCTCTGTCCTCCTTACTACAGATTCCTCTGTCCTTTTCCTCCCTCAAGTCTCCTCTGTTGTCACTCTGCTTCCAGACCCTTTTGTCCTCTTCCACCTCCTTCCAGACTCCTCTATCCTATTTCCTTCAGACTCCTCTGTCCTCCTCTTTCCTTCAGACACCTCTGTCCTCCTCCCTTCAGACTCCTCTGTTATCCTGGTAAATACTGAGCAGAGATCTCTATCTATGCATAAGCTGATCCCGATGTCCATTGATCTCGCAGCAGTGGGCTTCAGGAAAATGGCACCCGGAAGTGGCGCATGCGCAGACTAAGATCTCAGCTTGTCTTTAAACCAAAATCCCAATCTGCGCATGCGCTGTATCTGACGCCATTTCCCTGAAGCCCACAGCGCCCACATTTACCTGAGATCATTGCCGGGACGGCTCCTGCCTCGCACGGAGTGACCTCCTCCTCCCAGCTCAGGGTCCGCAGCATCGAACCATCTCTACAAGATGGGCCCCACATAAAGACAGGTTTTACCTATTTTCTTCCTCTAAATTTGGGGTGCGTCTTATTAAATGAAAAATATGGGAAGGCGGAGGACTTGGATTAAATGCACCACTCCTGCAGTGATAAAACAAATAGAGCGCATTACACACAGGGGAGGGGGCACGATGTTGGTTGTAGTGTTGGGGTGCGCTCTCCTCTACCTGCACCCCTGATCCTATCCACGTCGTTCTCTATTCACACAAGTCATCACGGCTCTGAAAGCTGCTGAGTCAATGGAAGATTCTGCAAACCGCAAAATGTTCCCTCTTCATTTTCTCACACATGACGAGGCAGATTCCACCGATCACATGAAGGTTCAGAAAGACCCAAAAATAAGGAACTGCCCCCCCCTCCGAGAGCAAGGACTGTGTGTTACAATGGTGAGAGTAATGCAGCTCAGATTTAGGTTATTGCACCACAGGCGGCTCCTGGGAATGACCATAGCACCCCCACAGGCGGCTCCTGGGAATGACCATAGCACCCCCACTGGTGGCTCCTGGGAATGACCATAGCACCCCCACTGGTGGCTCCTGGGAATGACCATAGCACCCCCACTGGTGGCTCCTGGGAATGACCATAGCACCCCCACTGGTGGCTCCTGGGAATGACCATAGCACCCCCACTGGTGGCTCCTGGGAATGACCATAGCACCCCCACTGGTGGCTCCTGGGAATGATCACAGCGCCCCCACAGGCGACTCCTCGGAATGGCCACAGCGCCTGCACAGGTAGCTACTGGGATTGATCACAGCTTTTTTTTTTTTGATACTCCAGTAACGTTGCAGCTCTGAAATACGGCAAAACTGGTGGCAAATGGCATCTTGGCAGCTTCACGCTTGATTTTCCTCAATTCATGGGCAGTTATTTTGCTCCTTTTTTGCCCTCACGCTTCTTGCGACCCTGTTGGCTATTTGCCATGAAACGCTTGATTGTTCGGTGATCGCTTCAAAGGTTTGGCAATTTCCAGACTGCTGCGTCCCTCTGCAAGACATCTCACAATTGTGGACTCTTCAGAGCCGTCACATCTCTCTTCTGACCCATTTGCCTAATAATTAAGCACACCTTATATAGGGTGTTGATGTCATTACACCACTCCCCTCCTCATTACAGAGATGCCATCACCTGATTTACTTCATTTGTAGTTGGCTCTCAGCCTATATAGCTTGGAGGAGGACAACATGGATAAAAAGTATCATGTGTTCACAATACTCATTTACCTAATAATTCTGCACACAGTGAATAACACATTACTGCAACTGTCCAAAATGTCTGCAGCTTTACTCATGGCTTTTCAACATCTCTGCTTGCGGTCAGTGAATAATAAGAGTCATGTATTCAACTATAAGATGAAAACCAGGACAAATACTTGTCACAGCTAAAGGATTATTCCCAAAATCACTGGATATCCCA
Organism: Allobates femoralis; assembly: GCA_033576535.1. Classification (NCBI taxonomy): domain Eukaryota; kingdom Metazoa; phylum Chordata; class Amphibia; order Anura; family Aromobatidae; genus Allobates; species Allobates femoralis. The sequence continues at coordinate 8,521,316 of JARQOC010000006.1, read as the reverse complement.
TAAATCTAGGAGACCTTCTCATCTCTGGGGATATGACTACTGGGACCCCCAATCACCCTGATATCAGGACTCTGGAACCTCATTAATGGGAACCGGCGAGGCCCGAGAATGGGAGCCGGCGAGGCCAGAGAATGGGAACCGGCGAGGTCAGAGAATGGGAACCGGCGAGGCCAGAGAATGGGAACCGGCGAGGCCCGAGAATGGGAACCGGCGAGGCCCGAGAATGGGAACCGGCGAGGCCCGAGAATGGGAACCGGCGAGGCCCGAGAATGGGAACCGGCGAGGCCCGAGAATGGGAACCGGCGAGGCCCGAGAATGGGAACCGGCGAGGCCCGAGAATGGGAACCGGCGAGGCCCGAGAATGGGAACCGGCGAGGCCCGAGAATGGGAACCGGCGAGGCCCGAGAATGGGAACCGGCGAGGCCCGAGAATGGGACGAATTGCATCGTTTATTAGAGAGTTGAATCATTGAGTCAATGCTACATTTGTGCCTAGTATTTCACTAGGTTTTCCTTTTTTAAGCCTGCTCTATTCTTCCAGTGCCGTTACATTCTTCCTCCTCTGTTCCATTCTTCCTCCGCCGCTCAATTCTTCCTCCGCCGCTCAATTCCTCCTGCGTCACTCCATACTACCTGCGTTGCTCCGTTCTTCCTCCGCCGCTCAATTCTTCCTCCGCCGCTCAATTCTTCCTGCGTCACTCCATTCTTCCTGCGTTGCTCCGTTCTTCCTGCATCACTCCGTTCTTCCTGCGTCGCTCTATTCTTCCTGCATCGCTCCGTTCTTCCTGCGTCGCTCCGTTATTCCTGCGTCGCTCCGTTATTCCTGCGTGGCTCTATTTTTCCTGCATCGCTCCGTTCTTCCTGCGTCGCTCCATTCTTCCTGCGTCGCTCCATTCTTCCTGCGTCGCTCCATTCTTCCTGCGTCGCTCCATTCTTCCTGCGTCGCTCCATTCTTCCTGCGTCGCTCCATTCTTCCTGCGTCGCTCCATTCTTCCTGCGTCGCTCCATTCTTCCTGCGTCGCTCCATTCTTCCTGCGTCGCTCCATTCTTCCTGGGTCGCTCCATTCTTCCTGCGTCGCTCCATTCTTCCTGCGTCGCTCCATTCTTCCTGCGCCGCTCTATTCCTAAGATTAGGCCTCCTCTTCCCTTTACACAAATGTAACTCTAACTCAGTGATCCATAACTCTTCCCAGTGAGCGTCTTCTTTAAAACCACACCCAATCGACTTAAAAGACTTAATATATATATACAAAAGGAGTCACTCCAGATTCAGGAGAATGGAGGCATTTACACCAGGTAAACAACATTACCTACTCACGGCGACAGATTTTCTTTCTCTACTTCTGGACTGCCAATAGACTATAACCATCCGGACGGTCCACACTTTACTCTGCACTGACGCTGTAAAATGTCAATGCAGAGTAAGCAACTCACAGGATATTGTGCAGCTGTGGGGTAAAGAGCAGAGTGTCAGACACAGCCAGACTCCCCGCACAGAAGAGAACATGGCCCTGCCCAGTCACACAGTCATCTGGGCGGTTACCAGACATGTCAATCAACTGCAATCAGGCAGAAATTCAGCTAATGATGTTGGAGCTGTGGTGGTGTCACGACCATGTGACTGTAATGGGCGGAGTTAAGTCTACATTGTCCTTCAAGCAAAGCCTGTTTAGCTCCGCCCAACACATGGTTGTGACATCACCACAGGTCCTACAGCATTAAATGAATTTCAGCATGTTTGCAGTTGATTGACAGGTCTGCTGACCGCCCAGATGACTGTTTGACTGCTTACCCAGCTAGCTAATGAAAACATCTAAGCATCTAAAGTGCTTTTTTGGGATAAATGTAACACAAACAGGTTAATAATGCAAAGTCCATGATCTTAAATAACATTGAGGGCGGTTTAATAACAAAAAAAGAACACGACCAGTTCCCTTTAAAGGTATGACAAGGTAAAACTCTCAGATCTGCACTTGCCTTAGTTGTGGCAGATTGGGATGGAAATGAGCAATATTGGACGGAGATTTGCCATGGAGAAAACATTCTATAGCAGGTGTAGGGAACCCCAGGACTTGAAAGCTGCACAGGGCAGGTTTTCAGGATTTCCTTATGGTGGGTTTACACACACCAACTTATCTGTCCAACTTCTGACCAACTTGCTGGTTGCAGTGAAATCATGGATACATTGTTACATTTGTACACAGCCACAAAATAGAACAATGTGTCCATGATTTCACTGCAACCAGCAAGTTGGTCAGAAGTTGGACAGATAAGTTGGTGTGTGTAAAGTGGCCATTAGTATCGCACAGGTGGTAATTGAATCACTTGCACAGGTAATGATTCCAACCCCTGTGCAACGCTAAGGAAACCCTGAACACCTGCACTATGTGCGGCTTTTGAGGCCTCGAGTTCCCTACCCCACTCCTACAGTTACAGATGTGTCTGCCGCTCTACGATCACGCCATAAAGGTGTATTAGGGGCAAATTTCCCCTTGGAGGGCAGATGCCTCATGGTGTAGGACATCTCTTGCAGTGGGGTGACCCTCCCTCCAGTCTCATGGTGTAGGACATCTCTTGCAGTGGGGTGACCCCCCTCTAGTCTCATGGGGCAGGACATCTCTTGCAGTGGGGTGACCCCCTCCAGTCTTATGGTGTAGGACATCTCTTGCAGTGGGGTGACCCCCCTCCAGTCTCATGGTGTAGGACATGTCTTGCAGTGGGGTGACCTCCCGCCAGCCTCATGGTGTAGGACATCTCTTGCAGTGGGGTGACCCTCCTCCAGCCTCATGGTATAGGACATCTCTTGCAGTGGGGTGACCCCCTCCAGCCTCATGGTGTAGGACATCTCTTGCAGTGGGGTGACCCCCCTCCAGCCTCATGGTGTAGGACATCTCTTGCAGTGGGGTGACCCCCCTCCAGTCTCATGGTGTAAAACATCTCTTGTAGTGGGGTGCTCCCCATCCAGCCTCATGGTGTAGGACATCTCTTGCAGTGGGGTGACCCCTCTCCAGCCTCATGGTGTAGGACATCTCTTGCAGTGGGGTGACCCCCCCTCCAGCCTCATGGTGTAGGACATCTCTTGCAGTGGGGTGACCCCCTCCAGCCTCATGGTGTAGGACATTTCTTGCACTGGGGTGACCCCCCTCCAGCCTCATGGTGTAGGACATCTCTTGCAGTGGGGTGACCCCCCTCCAGCCTCATGGTGTAGGACATTTCTTGCACTGGGGTGACCCCCCTCCAGCCTCATGGTGTAGGACATCTCTTGCAGTGGGGTGACCCCCCTCCAGCCTCATGGTGTAGGACATTTCTTGCACTGGGGTGACCTCCCTCCAGCCTCATGTTATAGGACATCTCTTGCAGTGGGGTAACCCTCCTCCAGGCTCATGGTGTAACACATCTCTTGCAGTGGGGTGACCCCCCTCCAGCCTCATGGTGTAAGACATCTCTTGCAGTGGGGTGACCCCCCCCCCTCCAGCCTCATGGTGTAGGACATCTCTTGCAGTGGGGTGACCTCCCTCCAGTCTCATGGTATAGGACATCTCTTGCAGTGGGGTGACCCCCCTCCAGCCTCATGGTGTAGGACATCTCTTGCAGTGGGGTTATCCCCCTCCAGTCTCATGGTGTAGGACATCTCTTGCAGTGGGGTGACCCCCTCCAGCCTCATGGTGTAGGACATCTCTTGCAGTGGGGTGACCCCCCCCCCCTCCAGCCTCATGGTGTAGGACATCTCTTGCAGTGGGGTGACCCCCCTCCAGCCTCATGGTGTAGGACATCTCTTGCAGTGGGGTGACCCTCCTCCAGCCTCATGGTATAGGACATCTCTTGCAGTGGGGTGACCTCCCTCCAGTCTCATGGTATAGGACATCTCTTGCAGTGGGGTGACCCCCCTCCAGCCTCATGGTGTAGGACATCTCTTGCAGTGGGGTGACCTCCCTCCAGTCTCATGGTATAGGACATCTCTTGCAGTGGGGTGACCCCCCTCCAGCCTCATGGTGTAGGACATCTCTTGCAGTGGGGTGACCCTCCCTCCAGCCTCATGGTGTAGGACATCTCTTGCAGTGGGGTGACCCCCCTCCAGCCTCATGGTGTAGGACATCTCTTGCAGTGGGGTGACCCTCCTCCAGCCTCATGGTGTAGGACATCTCTTGCAGTGGGGTGACCCTCTTCCAGCCTCATGGTATAGGACATCTCTTGCAGTGGGGTGACCCTCCCTCCAGTCTCATGGTATAGGACATCTCTTGCAGTGGGGTGACCCCCCTCCAGCTTCATGGTGTAGGACATCTCTTGCAGTGGGGTGACCCTCCCTCCAGCCTCATGGTGTAGGACATCTCTTGCAGTGGGGTGACCCCCCTCCAGCCTCATGGTGTAGGACATCTCTTGCAGTGGGGTGACCCTCCTCCAGCCTCATGGTGTAGGACATTCTTGCAGTGGGGTGACCTCCCTCCAGCCTCATGGTGTAGGACATCTCTTGCAGTGGGGTGACCCCCCTCCAGTCTCATGGTGTAGGACATCTCTTGCACTGGGGTGACCCCCTCCAGCCTCATGGTGTAGGACATGTCTTGCAGTGGGGTGACCCCCTCCAGTCTCATGGTGTAGGACATTCTTGCAGTGGGGTGACCCCCTCCAGCCTCATGGTGTAGGACATGTCTTGCAGTGGGGTGACCCCCCTCCAGCCTCATGGTGTAGGACATCTCTGCACTGGGGTGACCCCCTCCAGCCTCATGGTGTAGGACATGTCTTGCAGTGGGGTGACCCCCCTCCAGTCTCATGGTGTAGGACATCTCTTGCAGTGGGGTGACCCCCTCCAGCCCGAGGTCCCATAAACCCTCGTCACCTGAATCCTCCACTCCACAGGTGATTAGGATCCGGAGTCCGGTGGCGCTGAGATAACGCAGACAATCGCCCCTTGTCCCGGGCCGCTCTAACCTGCCGCCACATTACATTTTACTAATGAAGTCAGTGTCGCAGGACTCGGTGTCTGAGGCAACAATGGAGCACTTGATCCGGGAATAATCCCATGAGAGCCGTAATACCTCGGTGCCAGCTTTAGTCAATTAAATGACCACAACGAGGCAAACAACTATTACGATGGTGACTGTGTGGGACACAGAGCGCAGCCGAGTCTGCGGCCGAGAAACCACAGCCCATTTTCTAAGAAAGTGAGAGAAAAAAAAGAAGGAGAAAGTGAACAAGAAGAGACGCGGCGCGGTCACGTGAGGAACGTATCATCACAGGCAGCCAGAAAAACATGGCTGCCTTCTTCCAAAACATGGCTGGGACTGAGCTGCAATACCTGACACAACCTGTGCACAAGTATGGCACTGTTTGCAAAGGTTTGCACTAGTGAAGTATAAAATAACATAAATGTTTCATCCATCATCATGCACACAACCAGGCCTTGAGCAAAACAATACATCATGTGTCTTTCTGTAGGAAACAATAAAGGTTCCCTTCAACGTCCTCTGGAGCTGCAGCGCTCAGTTCATACGTTTTCTTGCAGAGGCGGTTTTTGCACAAAATGTAGACGTACCGCTGCGTCTTATCTGCACAGCTGGAACGTGCGACGCAACACAGGGGAGACAATGGGGATGGTATGGAAGGAAGGCCCTGGCAATAAAGCTGAATCCTGCACTCCCTAACATCCCTATGTGAGTCCTTCCCCCCCATCGTCGTCACATGCTCTGGACTCAGCCCGGCGAGGACACTAGTTTCACCTCTACAGTAATACAACACAAGGTAAGAGAGACAGGGAGACAGGCAGGAAACAAAATAGTCACAAAAGGATATAACACCAAACTCTTCAACTGCAGCTGACCAACGCTGCTGCAATTGTTATAAGACCACAGATTCCTCCAGAGACGGGCTTCATCCAAGTGGACAGCATAGAATGAGATTCTATCACCAGTGTCAGCTGATAAAGCACATGACTCTTTATAGGGGATAGGAGTGGTCACCATAAGGCTACACCTGAGATTAAGGCTACAAAGAACAACCAGTTGGGAGAGTTCTTAACCCCTGCAGCACCAAAAAAAACCCAGTATATACATTTAAATTTAGAGATCTGAGATCTATAAAGTGTTGTGACCATCAGGACCCGGATTTGCTAGAGATCTCCCCAGAGAGGGACACACTTGTGACATTATCCTTTAAAAAGTGGATGGTGACCTCGTCAGTCTCTCCATGACTTATCCATATTTATGTGACTTTGCTGTGTTTCATGTAGACTCAATAATAAAATCAGTATAGCCGCGCCACTTCTTCTAACGATGGATGTTTCTATTCACTGACAACAATTGGAGATCTAGAAGGAAGAGGATGGAAGGTTTTCAGCTCTATAATGATTTTCCGCCTTACAGGACTCTCGCTCGGGCTGCAGACGTTGCGGATACTTCTATGGGGGAAGCAGGAAGGTCAGGCGTGTTAGTAAGAGAAGCTGCCAAGACTGGATGAGTTTTACGAGATCTCCCCGAGGACAGAAAAGGTGTCTGAACACGGTCCAGAAATGATTTATCCGTCAGGGGCAGAGGAATAATGTGGCTCATATGGAGGAGATTATTCCGCACCTCTCCTATAATACGGCTGCATGTATAGGGAGGGGGACACATGTGGTTATGTGGACTTGATACGATGGGGTCACGCCTGGTGGCACAGTCTGCGCCAAGCCGGGGTCTGTCCATATACATCCACTGGGCATAAAGCACACTCACTTATTCAGGAAGGGCGGTGACATCACAATGGGGACAGGCTCTGTGCCACTGGGGGCAATAGCCATCTCGCCCCCCTGAGTGCTCGCTCTCTCCATGTGCTGTCTTCTCCCTTCTTTGCTCTCTCCTTTGACCCCTTCCCCACTGTGCGGACTCTCTCCCCCTGTGCTGTCTTCTACTCTCTTTGCTCTCTCCTCTGAGCTGTCTCCCCCTTGTGTGCTCTCTCTCTGCGTGTACGCTCACCCCCCTCTGCTGTCTTGTCCCCTCATGCGTTCTCCCCTGTGCTCTCTCTTTTGAGCTGTATCCCTCCGTGCACTCTCTCTCGCCCTTGTGTGGTCTCCCCTGTTGGCTCTCTCTCCCACTGTGCTGTCTTCTTCCCTTGTGTGTTCTCTCCTTTGAGCTGTGTTTCCCGTGTGCTGTGTCTCTGCCCCCGTGCGCTCTTTCTTCCCCAGTGCACTCTCTCTCCCTTGTGTGCTCTCTCGTTTGAGCTGTTTGTCCCGTGTGCTGTGTCTCTGCTTTCATATGTACTCTCTCCCCCCTGTGCACTCTGTTTCCTCTGTGTGCTATCTTCTCCCTCTGTGCACACTACTTGGTACTATTTCCCCCTTGTGCACTCTCCTGCCTATGTGCTGTCGCTGTCTCCACCCTGTGCGCAATCTCTCTCTCCCCCATGCTGTCTCTCTCTTCTCCCTGTGCACACTCTTTCACCTGTGTGCTGTCTCTCTCTTTCTCCCCGTGTGCGGTCTCTCTTCCCCGTGCAATGTCTCCACCCCCATGTGCTGTCTTTCTCTCCACCCTGTGCACTGTATCTCTCTCCCCCCACGCGTCTTTCTCCCCTCTGAGCTGTCTCCATCTCCTCCCTGTGTGATGTCTCTCTCTACCCCTGTGTGATGTCTCTCTCTCCACCCTTGCGCGCAAATAGACAATAAATGAAAAACGAGACATGAACTGGTGAGTCCACAGCTCTAACAGAAGAGGATATGGAGCGGACTTACAAAACAGTAAATCCCCCACCCTAATGGGGCGTATGGACGTTATTGAGGGGGACCCGCCAATTGTGACCCAGATCTATTAGCCGGAACTTAGAGAGAGCACACAATGGATCACAAGGTCACTGATGACCCCTCAGGCCCGGATACCAAAAAGCTTTATTGTTTCATTACCACTCACATCTGAGAGTTGTGTATCCTCTGTGAGCAGAGCAGTGATACAATGTATCGATACCTGTCATTGGTAACAATCTATATCAGTTATTGATACAATGGGCGAAACTGTAAAGGGGTTTTCAAGGAACAATAAATAAATCAGCTAATAAAATATAGAAAACCAATTATCACTGATGCCCCTTTGTGCTTCTGGCCGTGTGAAGGTTACATAATCCCAGTGCTCGGGCCCTGCTCTACCAGGGGCCACAAGTGAGACTCTGCGATCAGGGTGGGGTCTTATTGTACATTCCTGAGACGCTGTAATAAGAATATTATAATAAGACGACTCCAGGGAATTCAGAGCAGCACAACAATGGGGCGACCTGCGCAGAAAGAAATCTCCATTTTCCAGCCCCTGATAACAGGAGCCGGTGGGGATGTGTAATTCTGCCGGTAATACCTTCATTTAAATAAGAATATTAACAATGCTCGTCCGGCAAATCTCCGCGCCGCAAACAATGCTCCGCCGAGAGAAAGCAACAATTGTCCTTCACTCCACTAAATCGCTTTATTTGTCGCATACAGAACATTATCAGCTGCTCTGTGGATGTGACTCCGGGGAGCAACCGGTGTTCATCAGGGAGAAGCGCTGCCCCAAACAAGAGCGACTATAGCATGTTATCAGCAAGAGGCGCCAAACCAGGCCGAAAAAGGGGCAATCTGCAAAGGTGCAATGTACCACCAGGTGCTAAAGAGGAAAAACCCTGAAGACAAACCCCACTGTGAGCACCAGATTACTCAGAAATCCTACATAACAATCACTGCACTCATACACCACATTACTGATCCTGTACTCCAGAGCTGCACTCACTATTCTGCTGGTGCAGTCACTGTGTACATACATTACATTACTGATCCTGAGTTACCTCTATATTATACTCCAGAGCTGCACTCACTATTCTGCTGGTGCAGTCACAGTACATACATTACATTACTGATCCTGAGTCACCTCCTGTATTATACCCCAGAGCTGCACTCACTATTCTGCTGGTGCAGTCACTGTGTACATACATTACATTACTGATCCTGAGTTACCTCCTGTATTATACCCAGAGCTGCACTCACTATTCTGCTGGTGCAGTCACTGTGTACATACATTACATTACTGATCCTGAGTTACCTCCTGTATTATACCCAGAGCTGCACTCACTATTCTGCTGGTGCAGTCACTGTGTACATACATTACATTACTGATCCTGAGTTACCTCCTGTATTATACTCCAGAGCTGCACTCACTATTCTGCTGGTGCAGTCACTGTGTACATACATTACTGATCCTGAGTCACCTCCTGTATTATACTCCAGAGCTGCACTCACTATTCTGCTGGTGCAGTCACTGTGTACATACATTACATTACTGATCCTGAGTTACCTCCTGTATTATACTCCAGAGCTGCACTCACTATTCTGCTGGTGCAGTCACTGTGTACATACATTACATTATTGATCCTGAGTTACCTCCTGTATTATACTCCAGAGCTGCACTCACTATTCTGCTGGTGCAGTCACTGTGTACATACATTACATTACTGATCCTGAGTTACCTCCTGTATTATCCTCCAGAGCTGCACTCACTATTCTGCTGGTGCAGTCACTGTGTACATACATTACATTACTGATCCTGAGTCACCTCCTGTATTATACTCCAGAGCTGCACTCACTATTCTGCTGTAGTTACTGAGCACATACATTACTGACAGCTGAAGTGTAGAATGTTCTGTTTCTTCCTATTCTTTATTGTATCCTCCGCTCTTCTGATTTTTCCTTGGATGTGTGCGGTCTCTATAAGCCGCATTGTGTGTATGAGGCTGTAGAGGAGGGGGTGGTGTGATGTCCCCTGTAATAATCCTGTGACCTGAGGTCCCCCCACACCTGGATGTAGCCCCCCAAGATTACACTGTGCTGCTGTATGAGGGGGCAGAGGTTATCAGCGCTGGGCAGAGGACTACAACTCCCAGTCTGCACCCGGCACACAGACATCTTTATTTTAACAAGTGCAGTAACACAAACAAGGGTCATTGTGACCCCAGAAGAGCAAATCCACAGGTAAACTGAGCCTGAAACTGCTGTAAAGTGACCATTAACATTCTGAGGACAAACCTTAGATAAACAGTTTACCAGAAGATGCCAGAGGAGAGACTGCATTAATGGAAGCCAGGCCTGCAGAGCAGCGATCAACCTGTCACCCCGGATCATCCATCACCTGGAGGACAGGACTGGAGGTCAATTACTCAACTTAGGGCTTTCACTGCTCCCTGCTTGTTTGTATAATAAAGCCATCACCAGAGGAAGGCTCCTGTACCCAGGGGCCACCGAAAACCAGGGGTCACCGTGTAACCAGGGGCTGCTCCTGAACCCAGGGGTCACCGAAAACCAAGTGTCACCATGTAACCAGGGGCCGCTCCTGTACCCAGGGGTCACCGAAAACCAAGTGTCACCATGTAACCAGGGGCCACCGAAAACCAGGGCCTCTCCTGCACCCAGGTATCATTAAAAACCAGGGGTCACCGTGTAACCAGGGGCCACCGTGTAACCAGGGGCCACCGAAAACCAGGGCCTCTCCTGCACCCAGGTATCATTAAAAACCAGGGGTCACCGTGTAACCAGGGGCCACCGTGTAACCAGGGGCCACCGAAAACCAGGGCCTCTCCTGCACCCAGGTATCATTAAAAACCAGGGGTCACCGTGTAACCAGGGGCCACTGTGTAACCAGGGGCCACCGAAGACCAGGGGTCACCGAAAACCAGGGGTCACTGAAAACCAGGGGCCACCGTGTAACCAGGGGCCACCGTGTAACCAGGGCCTCTCCTGCACCCAGGTATCATTAAAAACCAGGGGTCACCGTGTAACCAGTGGTCACCGTGTAACCAGGGTCCACCGAAACCCAGGGGTCACCATGTAACCAGGGGCCACCGTGTAACCAGGGGCCACCGAAACCCAGGGGTCACCGTGTAACCAGGGGCCACCGAAAAAACAGGGGTCACCATGTAACCAGGGCCTCTCCTACACCCAGGTGTCATTGAAAACCAGGGGGTCACCTTGTAGTCAGGGGCCACTGTCTAATCAGGTGCCGTTCCTGCACCCAGGTGTCACCAAAAACCTAGGGACCACTCCTGTACCCAGGTGTCACCAAAAACCTAGGGACCACTCCTGTACCCAGGGGTCACCAAAAACCTAGGGACCACTCCTGCACCCAGGTGTCACCAAAAACCTAGGGACCACTCCTGTACCCAGGGGTCACTGAATCCAGGGGCTTATCCTGCACTCAGGGTTCACAGTGTAAGCAGGGAAACCAGGGACTGTTTCCGTACCCAGGGGCCACACCTGCTCTGAGGGGTCACAGTGTAACCTTGGGCCGCTCCTGTACCTAGGGGTCACCACGTAACCAGGGGCCATTCCTGTACCCAAAGGTCACTGTGTATCCAGGGGCTGCTCCTGTACTTAGGGGTCACTGTATAATGAGGGGCTGCTCCTGTACCCAGGGGCCACCATGTAATCAGGGCCTCTTCAGCACCCAGGTGTCATTGAAAACCAGGGGGTCACCATGTAGCCAGAGGCCACTGTCTAATCAGGCGCCGTTCTTGCACCCAGGTGTCACCAAAAACCTAGGGACCACTCCTGCACCCAGGGGCCACGGTGTAACCAGGGACCGCTCTGGATGATGGACTCTTGGGGTCCTTTGGCCACAGCAGACAGTGACCCGTACAGGCGGTAAGTTTATTACCTGGGCAGGTCACGGATATATAGCTGATGAGGCGGACAGAGCCTCGTGCTGCAGTGATGGACACAATGTATCCGTGTCCCGGGCATCGTGGCCATCTGTGTGCCCATCTGATAAGCATCTCATTCATACAGGGATGTATTTCTGATGGTACCAGAGGAGATGGGCCCCGGGCGCCCCCCATAGAGGAGTCTTTGCTCTTTGCTCCTTTGTCTTGTGTCTTGGTACCGGGTGCCCATGACTCTTTCTTGTGTGAGCGGATAAGACCGGCCTTGTTTCTTTCGCTCTCGGAGCGCTGGTGACTTTAGATCTTTGTGTTGAGGATGTCGATGGACCACCTGCACCTCAAGAAGAAGCGCAGCCGCCCAGTGCCATCCTCAAAAACACAACAAACCCACAGCAAGTGCCATGTGGAGACCTGAGAGACGCCTCATCCACATCAATGGACACACGCGCCTCATTGTGCCGCACTGTAGTGAAGTGGAAACAGGTGAACCCACGATACAAAACCAAAGCCAGCCTGGAAGACGAGGGGTTAAAAGGCTCAACCGGGGGCATTGTCTGACGCGGCACAAGTCACCAAGCCCCTCCAAGATGAAGGGGGAACTGTAAAGTGCATAGATTAGGAAAGACGGTGCATATGTATCCTGCAGCATTACATAGGACTGCAGACTGCATGCACCGAGCAGATAATGTCACTATAAGAAAATATTATACAAGAGGAAAAATACACTGGAAGGAAGAGAAAGATCTATAACCGGCCGAGGGATGGAAGAGAATAAGATCAGCACAGAGATCTATAACCGGCCGAGGGATGGAAGAGAATAAGATCAGCACAGAGATCTATAACTGGCCGAGGGACGGAAGAGAATAAGATCAGCACAGAGATCTATAACCGGCCGAGGGACAGAAAATAAGATCAGCACAGACATCTATAACAGGCCGAGTGATGGAAGAGAATAAGATCAGCACAGAGATCTATAATCGGCCGAGGGACGGAAGAAAATGAGATCAGCACAGAGATCTATAACCGGCCGAGAGATGGAAAGAATAAGATCAGCACAGAGATCTATAACCGGCCAAGGGACAGAAAATAAGATCAGCACAAAGATCTATAACCGGCCGAGGGACGGAAGAAAATAAGATCAGCACAGAGATCTATAACGGGCCAAGGGACAGAAAATAAGATCAGCACAGAGATCTATAACCGGCCGAGGGACAGAAAATAAGATCAGCACAGAGATCTATAACCGGCCGAGTGATGGAAGAGAATAAGATCAGCACAGAGATCTATAACCGGCCGAGGGAAGGAAGAAAATGAGATCAGCACAGAGATCTATAACCAGCCGAGAGATGGAAAAGAATAAGATCAGCACAGAGATCTATAACCGGCCGAGGGACAGAAAATAAGATCAGCACAGAGATCTATAACCAGCCGAGGGACAGAAAATAAGATCAGCACAGAGATCTATAACCGGCCGAGGGACGGAAGGGAATAAGATCAGCACAGAGATCTATAACCAGCCGAGGGACAGTAAATAAGATCAGCACAGAGATCTATAACCGGCTGAGGGACGGAAGATAATAAAGTCAGCACAGAGATCTATAACCGGCTGAGGGACAGAAGAGAATAAGGTCAGCACAGAGATCTGTAACCGGCCGAGGGATGGAAGGGAATAAGGTCAGCATAGAGATCTATAACCGGCCGAGGGACGGAAGAGAACAAGATCAGCACAGAGATCTGTAACCAGCCAAGGGAAGGAAAAGAATAAGATCAGCACAGAGATCTATAACCGGCCGAGGAACGGAAGAGAACAAGATCAGCACAGAGATCTATAACCGGCCGAGGGACGGAAGAAAATGAGATCAGCACAGAGATCTATAACCAGCCGAGGGACGGAAGAGAACAAGATCAGCACAGAGATCTATAACCGGCCGAGGGACGGAAGAAAATGAGATCAGCACAGAGATCTATAACCGGCCGAGGGACGGAAGAGAATAAGGTCATATAGAGATCTATAACCGGCCGAGGGACGGAAGAGAATATGATCAGCACAGAGATCTATAACCGGCCGAGGGACGGAAGAGAATAAGATCAGCACAGAGATCTATAACCGGCCGAGGGACGGAAGAGAATAAGATCAGCACAGAGATCTATAACCGGCCAAGAGACGGAAGAGAAAAAGATCAGCACCGAGATCTATAACCGGCTGAAAGACGGAAGAGAATAAAGTCAGCATAGAGATCTATAACCGGCTGAGGGCAAAGCGAGAACCAAAAACGAATCAAATACGACCAGTGTGCACAGAGCATTAGGCTCCGCCATACATCAGAGAGGCAAACGTATAGGAGACATGAGCAACAACCATTATAAAGTGGGAGAAGACTCCTCTGTTTTCTCCATCCTCCATCCTGCTTCAGATTCCCTTCTGTCCTCCTTCCTCCAACTCCTCTTCCTCCTCCCTCCACTCCATCACTCCTCTGTCCTCCTCTCTCCCCTCCAGCTCTAACTCTTCCTCTTCCAGACTCCTCTGTCCTCTCCTCCCTCCAGACTCCTGTGTCCTCTTCTCCCTCCAGACTCTCTGTCCCTCCTTCTCCCTCCAGACTCCTGTCCTCTCTCCCTCCAGACTCCTTGCCTCCTCTCCTCCAGACTCTCTGCCTCCTTCTCCTCCAGACACCTGTCCTTTCTCCCTCCAGACTCCTCTGCCTCCTCCTCCTCCAGACTCCTCCTCCTCCCCTCCAGACTCCTTGCCTTCTCCTCCCTCCAGACTCCTCTGCCTCCCCTCCAGACTCCTCTGTCCTCCTCCCCTCCAGACTCCTCTGCCTTCCTCCTCCCTCCAGACTCCTCTGCCTTCCTCTCCTCCAGACTCCTCTGTCCTCCTCCTCCCTCCAGACTCCTCTGCCTTCCTCCTCCCTCCAGACTCCTCTGCCTCTCCTCTCCTCCCTCCAGACTCCTCTGCCTTCCTCCTCCCTCCAGACTCCTCTGTCCTCCTCCTCCCTCCAGACTCCTCTTGTCACTCCTCCTCCTCTCCAGACCCCTCTGTCTCCCTCCTCCCTTCCTCCCTCCAGACTCCTCTGTCCTCCTCCTCCCTCCAGACTCCTCTGTCCTCCTCCTCCTCCCTCCAGACTCCTCTGTCATCCTCCTCCTCCCTCCAGACTCCTCTGTCCTCCTCCTCCCTCCAGACTCCTCTGCCTTCCTCTTCCTTCCAGACTCCTCTGCCCTTCTCTTCCCTCCTCCTCCCTCCAGACTCCTCTGCCTTCCTCCTCCCTCCAGACTCCTCTGTCCTTCACCTCCCTCCAGACTCTTCTGTCCTCCTCCTCCCTCCAGACTCCTCTGCATTCCTCCTCCTTCCAGACTCCTCTGTCCCCTCCTCCCTCCAGACTCCTCTCTCCTCCACCTCCAGACTCCTCTGTCCTCCTCCTCCCTCCAGACTCCTCTGCCCTCCTCCTCCGTCCAGACTCCTCTGTCCTTCTCCTCCCTCCAGACTCCTCTGTCCTTCTCCTCCCTCCCGACTCCTCTGTCCTCCTCCTCCTCCCTCCAGACTCCTCTGTCCTCCTCCTCCCTCCAGACTCCTCTGCCCTCCTCCTTCCAGACTCCTGTGCTCTCCTCCTCCCTCCATGTTCCTTTGTCCCTTTCCAGACACCTCCATCATCCTCCATGCCCTCTATCCTCTACATACTCCAGGACCCTCCATATGACGACCTCTATAAGTCCCTCTGAGCTGCAATAACTTCATATATAGATGATAAATCATGTAGGAGATGAGACATCCGGTGACACAGCAGAATCCGTTACCATGGATGGGAAGTCAAACAATCATCATGCGCTAATTAGGGCGCACTTATGGTGGTCCGCGCCGTCCCCGCATGTGAAGGGCTTGTGAGGATTGTGGGATTGTATCTCGTCTCATTTATCATCTGCACAGTAAACACTCAGCTTTCTCAATGGTGCAGTGGAGGCGATGGTCGGGCTCTCACCCTGCGCCACCACCCACCAGGAAAGCCGAGAGGTGCACAACCACTGTGATGACAGACAAGACCATTAACCCCACTCCCCCTTATGCTAAATATCCAAAGTGTACCTTTGCAGAAAGGTGCAGCTGGGGCCCACCTCAAAGGGCCCTTCCCCTAAAACAGCAAATATTATGGTAAAAAGAAAAGTCCTCGGTCATCTGGTGAAAACAGAATTCGACTCTTTCACACAGCAAGTACGGCCGCCCCGATTTCCAAACACCCTTCATAGTAAATATGCAGTGGCGTATATTGAAACTCATGGGGCCCTGATGAGAAAGCGCCAACGGGGCCCCAAATTATTGCAAATCTTTAATAGGAATAGTCTTTCTCTATAAGCCAAAGGGACTTTTGGGGCCCTCTAGGCTCCAGGGCCCGGGTGCAATCCCTGCACCTATTGTAGTTACACCCCTGTCAATACGTCTATAGATCTGTCCACTGCTCACGCACTTTGGTTTTTTTTCCCCAAATTATTTTAAGAAGAAAATCTGCTGCATTGAACAATTCGAGTAAAGTGGAGGCGCTGGTTAACCAAATTTCAGCATTTCTGCACTTAAATATAACATAAAGCGCAGTTCTAATTTGCACAAAAAATTAAAGTGAATCTGTCAGCAGCTTTTTGCTATGTAAGCTGAAACAGCATGCTGTAAGGGATAGAAACACAAAAAGCAGCTGTGCTTCTCTTATAAGTGTGTGTGTGATAGTTTACTTACAGTAAAGGCTTTATTACCTGGGGATTATCATTACTGGACTACACTGCCATGCTCAGGGCAGTCCAACATGCCCCCTGCTGTGATTGGACAATCTCTCTGGTGTGGGAGGGGGCAGCTCTCCCAACTCTGCTGTGTTTCTAATACCTGTGAGAAGGGCTGCAGCCAGGGATCTATGTGATACATCACTGGATTCAGTGTTTCTTTGCCCACATTATGTTGCTTCAGATGAGGGAGCCAAAACCTGCTGACAGATTAGATTTAAATACGATAATCAGATCAGATTACTAGTCATTGTCTTGGCAAAGAATTCTGCAGAAAAATGTCTGCAAAGTTTTATTCTTGAGGTTTTCTAACCCAAATTCTAATGAAAAAACCTGCATTGAGTATTTATATTGATTATAATGGAAAAAGCTCACAATAACATGGATACAAAAAAGCACTGTGACGACTATAGGAGCATTTACCATTATAAATCATAGTTACCTGCCCAATCAGTCAAACAGTCATCTGGGTGGTTAGTAGACATGTCAATCAACTAAAAACATGAAGAAATTCATGTAAAACTGTGGGACCTGTGTAATGTCACGACCATGTGAGAATAATAGGAGAGGTAAGCAGGACTTGCATAAATGACAATGTAGACCTAATAGTCACATGCGTGCTGACCGCCCGGATGACTGTTTAACTGCTTGGGCAGGAAGGTAATGAAAACATCTAATAATCATCCGGACAGTTAGCAAACATGCAGAAATTCATCTAAATGTGTAGGACCTGCGTGATGTCACGACCATGTAACTATAATGGGCGGCGCTAAGCAGGCCAGTGAAGAACAATGTAGACTTGGCGATGTCCGTTATAGTCACATGGTTGTGAAATCCCACAGGTTCTTCAGCATTAGATGCATTTTGGCATGTCTGCTAACTGCTAATGATTGTTAGATGTTCTCTCGCCCTAACAGTCAAATAGTCATCCGGGCAGTTAGCAGACATGTGACTATTATGGGCAGAGCTAGGTCTACATTGTTTTTAGGCATGCCTGCTTAGTTCTGCCCATATTGTCACATGGTCGTGACATACCACAGGTCCTACAGCATTAGATGAATGTTTGCAGTTGATTGACATCTGCTGACCGCCCAGATGACTGTTTGACTGTTTGCCCAGCTAGCTAATGAAAACATCTCAGTATCTAAAGTGCTTTTTGGGGATAAATATAACAATTTTAATAAAAACAGGTAACTAATGCACAGTCCATGATCTAAATAACAATGGGGGCAGTATAATATTATTATTATTAATAATAATAATAATAATAATAATAATAAAGGACAGAATTTTGGCTTGGGATTTTTTCTATTCATTTCTGGTCGATATGTCGTCACTGGCGTTGCCCGTCTTCACCTTTTGACCTCCAGATCTCATCATTTTTATACGTTTTCTCAGATTTAGAAGTTAATAAACAGAATTCTTCTGTCGTAGCTGCACTCCCCTCCCCGAGAAGCGTCCGGACAATGGATTTCACCGATCCAGATGTTTGTCTATTGTGAAGCAATTCCTAATAAAGTACAAGTGTCTGGGGAGGATGGATGGGAGCGGTGCTCAATGCTCCTCACCCGGACCCCTGCACCCGCCCCTCACCCGGACCCTGCCCGCCTCACCGGACCCCCGGGATCTGATGCTTGATTGTGGACTGACTTAATTATCTTGTTTTCATGATTCGGATTTTGTGTGGCGAAATCTCTATTAGGACGACACAGATCGGCCCTGGTTTGTCAACTCTTGTCATATTAACCCATTCTGGGGCATGGAGAAACCCTTTAAGTGCTGAGCAGCTCCCTCGCAACCCCCCGCCGGACCTTGCTTCTCTTGTGTTGCTGTGCCGGGGATTGATATGAAGAGCGCTGGTCCCGGCGCGGTGCCGGACGCTGCTACTTGGGTTTTTATTCCCGCACTCCACAAATGAACAGTTTACAAAGACTAAAAAAGCTTTTAGGAAGGAAAAAAAAAAAAACATCCAGATTTGTGTCCGTTACAGAAAGAAGAGAAGCAAAAAGGTTCCTCCCAGGATATTATTAAATGTGAAAACAAGAAAGTGAAAATAGAGACACAAATGCTTTACGGTACAAACTGGATCTCAGCTTGAGACGGAGATCACCGGGTTCTAGAGAAAGAGACCAATACAAGAGAACAATAAAGTATAGAAAAACCCAGGAAACTACAAGTCCCAAGAGTTACCCTAATGTGTCAGTAATAATATAACATAATTGCCCCAATGTATAAAGAATATAACTACTATAATACTGCCCCTATGTATAAGAATATAACTACTATAATACTGCCCCTATGTAAAGAATATAACTACTATAATACTGCCCCTATATACAAGAATATAACTACTATAATACTGCCATATACAAAGACTATAACTACTATAATACATGCCCCTGTATACAAGAATATAACTACTATAATACTGCTCCTATGTAACAAAAATATAATATATACTATAATACTGCTCCTATATACAAGAATATAACTACTATAATACTGCCCCTATAACATAAATATTAATACTACTATAATATATACATATAGCCCCTATGTACAAGACTATAACTACTATAATACTGCCC
The DNA here is from genome assembly GCA_033576535.1 of Allobates femoralis. Classification (NCBI taxonomy): domain Eukaryota; kingdom Metazoa; phylum Chordata; class Amphibia; order Anura; family Aromobatidae; genus Allobates; species Allobates femoralis. The sequence goes on along the minus strand of JARQOC010000006.1, from coordinate 8,502,334 downwards.
CCTATATACAAGAATATAACTACTATTATATAACTGCCCCTATATACAAGAATATAACTACTATAATACTGCTCCTATTACAAGAATATAACTACTATAATACTGCCCCATATCTACAAGACTATAACTACTATAATACTGCCCCTATATACAAGAATATAACTACTATAATACTGCCCCTATATACAAGATATAAACTACTATAATACTGCTCCTATATACAAGAATATAACTACTATAATACTGCCCCTATGTACAAGAATATAACTACTATAATACTGCCCTATATACAAGAATATAACTACTATAATACTGCTCCTTATACAAGAATATAACTACTATAATACTGCCCCTATATACAAGAATATAACTACTATAATACTGCCCCTATATAGCACTAAGAATATAACTATATAATATCTACTATTACTGTATAAGAATATAACTACTATAATACTGCCCTATGTACAAGAATATAACTACTATAATACTGCTCCTATGTACAAGAATATAACTACTATAATACTGCTCCTATATACAAGAATATAACTACTATAATACTGCTCCTATGTACAAGAATATAACTACTATAATACTGCTCCTATGTATAAGAATATAACTACTATAATACTGCCCCTATGTATAAGAATATAACTACTATAATACTGCCCCTATATACAAGAATATAACTACTATAATATTGCCTCTATATACAAGAATATAAACTACTATAATACTGCCTCTATATACAAGAATATAACTACTATAATACTGCCCCTATATACAAGAATATAACTACTAAAATACTGCCCCTATATACAAGAGTATAACTACTATAATACTGCTCCTATATACAAGAATATAACTACTATAATACTGCCCCTATATACAAGAATATAACTACTATAATACTGCTCCTATATACAAGAGTATAACTACTATAATATTGCCCTCTATACAAGAATATAATACTAAATACTGCCCTATGTATAAGAATATAACTACTATAATATTGCCTCTATATACAAGAGTATAACTACTATAGTACTGCCCCTATATACAAGAATATAACTACTATAGTACTGCCCCTATATACAAGAATATAACTACTATAGTACTGCCCTATATACAAGAATATAACTATATAATACTGCCCCTATATACAAGAATATAACTACTATAATACTGCCCCTATATACAAGAATATAACTACTATAATACTGCTCCTATATACAAGAATATAACTACTATAATACTGCCCATATATACCAGAATATAACTACTATAATACTGCCCCTATATACAAGAATATAACTACTATAATACTGCTCCCATATACAAGAATATAACTACTATAATACTGCTATATACAAGACTATAACTACTATAATACTGCTCCCTATATACAAGAATATAACTACTATAATACTGCCCCTATATACAAGAATATAACTACTATAATACTGCCCCTATGTATAAGAATATAACTACTATAATACTGTCCCTATGTACAAGAATATAACTACTATAATACTGCTCCTATGTACCAGAATATAACTACTATAATACTGCTCCTATATACAAGAATATAACTACTATAATACTGCTCCTATGTACAAGAATATAACTACTATAATACTGCTCCTATGTATAAGAATATAACTACTATAATACTGCCCCTATGTATAAGAATATAACTACTATAATACTGCCCCTATATACAAGAATATAACTACTATAATATTGCCTCTATATACAAGAATATAACTACTATAATACTGCCTCTATATACAAGAATATAACTACTATAATACTGCCCCTATATACAAGAATATAACTACTAAAATACTGCCCCTATATACAAGAGTATAACTACTATAATACTGCTCCTATATATACAAGAATATAACTACTATAATACTGCCCCTATATACAAGAATATAAACTACTATAATACTGCTCCTATATACAAGAGTATAATACTATATAATATTGCTCCTCTATACAAGAATATAACTACTAAAATACTGCCCCTATGTATAAGAATATAACTACTATAATATTGCCTCTATATACAAGAGTAGAACTACTATAGTACTGCCCCTATATACAAGAATATAACTACTATAGTACTGCCCCTATATACAAGAATATAACTACTATAGTACTGCCCCTATATACAAGAATATAACTACTATAATACTGCCCCTATATACAAGAATATAACTACTATAATACTGCCCCTATATACAAGAATATAACTACTATAATACTGCTCCTATATACAAGAATATAACTACTATAATACTGCCCCTATATACCAGAATATAACTACTATAATACTGCCCCTATATACAAGAATATAACTACTATAATACTGCTCCCATATACAAGAATATAACTACTATAATACTGCTCCTATGTACAAGAATATAACTACTATAGTACTGCCCCTATATACAAGAATATAATTACTATAATACTGCCCCTATATACAAGAATATAACTACTATAATACTGCTCCTATATACAAGAAAATACCTACTATAATACTGCTCCTAAATACAAGAATAAAACTACTATAATACTGCCCCCTATATACAAGAATATAACTACTATAATACTGCTCCTATATACAAGAATATAACTACTATAATACTGCTCCCTATATACAAGAATATGACTACTATAATACTGCCCCTATATACAAGAATATAACTACTATAATACTGCTCCTATATACAAGAATATGACTACTATAATACTGCCCCTATATACAAGAATATATCTACTATAGTACTGCCCCTATATGCAAGAATATAATTACTATAATACTGCCCCTATGTACAAGAATATAACTACTATAATACTGCCCCTATATACAAGAATATAACTACTATAATACTGCTCCTATATACAAGAATATAACTACTATAATACTGCCCCTATATACAAGAATATAACTACTATAATACTGCCCCTATATACAAGAATATAACTACTATAATACTGCTCCTATATACAAGAATATAACTACTATAATACTGCTCCTATATACAAGAATATAACTACTATAATACTGCTCCTATATAAAAGAATATAACTACTATAATACTGCTCCCTACGAACAAGAATATAACTACTATAATACTGCTCCTATATACAAGAATATAACTACCATAATACTGCCCCTATATACAAGAATATAACTACTATAATACTGCTCCAATGTACAAGAATATAACTACTATAATACTGCCCCTATATACAAGAATATAACTACTATAATACTGCCCCTATATACAAGAATATAACTACTATAATACTGCCCCTATATACAAGAATATAACTACTATAATACTGCCCCTATATACAAGAATATAACTACTATAATACTGGTCCCTATATACAAGAATATAACTACTATAATACTGCCCCTATATACAAGAATATAACTACTATAATACTGCCCCTATATACAAGAATATAACTACTATAATACTGCTCCTATATACAAGAATATAACTACTATAATACTGCTCCTATATACAAGAATATAACTACTATAATACTGCTCCTATATACAAGAATATAACTACTATAATACTGCCCCTATATACAAGAATATAACTACTATAATACTGCCCCTATATACAAGAATATAACTACTATAATACTGCTCCTATATACAAGAATATAACTACTATAATACTGCCCCTATATACAAGATTATAAATACTATAATACTGCTCCTATATACAAGAATATAACTACTATAATACTGCTCCTATATACAAGAATATAACTACTATAATACTGCCCCTATATACAAGAATATAACTACTATAATACTGCTCCTATATACAAGAATATAACTACTATAATACTGCACCTGTATACAAGAATATAACTACTATAATACTGCCCCTATATACAAGAATATAACTACTATAATACTGCTCCTATATACAAGAATATAACTACTATAATACTGCCCCTATATACAAGAATATAACTACTATAATACTGAATAAAAAAGCCAAGAAGCCAGCGTTGCCTGTGGTTAGCACGCAATACAAAAAGTGCATATGCACATATTAATTTCTAACTGTACTTTAAACTGAGACATTTAGCAAACAATTGATCAATTCTTTGAGCTACCCCGCCACATCACGGCATTCTCAGATGGGTCAGTCCTACTCTACGTTTGTTATATATGCTGTGCCATTACGGCCTCTTGAATGCATTAAAAGCAGAACCATATTAAATGCACATGTAGCTGAAGCATTTCTGGACTACTCCCACGGCGCCAAAAGGGCAGCACAGGTAAAGGCAGACCAGGTCCGGACAAGACATCCGGACATTATCAGATCTGACCCCCACACTGCCAGACCAGCAACCATGAATGAGGGTAGAACAGGCCCAAACACATGTGCAACAATCAAACAGAGCCTATGTGCAAGGTGTGGCCGCTGTATGTGTGTACAGCGGTCTAGATCAATTTCCAAATCCACCTGAGGAAGACAACAATCCATTGTGGAAACTCGTTATGGTAAATAAGCGTGTTAACCCATAAGTAATCTTATTTGTGCCCCCCAGCGCTCTTATCCAGTAACCCTTTCTTTCCTTAATTCTGCAACCAATCACAGACACTGGCACAGTGGGTGGGGGGTGTGTATAGCAGTCTTACTGCAACCAATCACAGCTCCTGTCACAAAGGATGGGCAGGGAAATAGTGAATATTCATAAGGTTTAATGTTTAGGCCCGGAAACAGTTTGACTGCGGTCTTGTCTTCCGGGAAACATGGTATATATAATAGTCCTGCTTTATTCCCCATTTTACTTCCTTTTCTAGCCCCCTACCCCTTACTACCACCACTTTATAGCACTTATAGTTCCAGTTCCTATTGACTTATATGGATTTTAGAGTCAAGTTTAGGTCCCATTGACTTATTTATATATATTTCGGGGTCAAGTTTGTGTCCCCATTAACTTATATGGATTTCAAGGTCAAGTCTGTGTGCCCATCAACTTATATGGATTTCAGGGACAAGTTTAGGTCCCCATTGACTTATATGGATTTCAGGGTCAGGTTTGGGTCCCCATTGACTTATATATATTTCGGGGTCAAGTTTGTGTCCGCATTGACTTATATGAATTTCAAGGTCAAGTTTGGGGCCCCATTGACTTAAATGGGTTTCGGAGGAAAGTTTGGATCCCCATTTACTTATATGAATTTCAGGGTCATGTTTGCATCCCCATTGACTTATATGGATTTCAGGGTCAGGTTTGGGTCCCCATTGAGTTATATGGATTTCAGGGTCAGGTTTGGACCCCACTGCCCCCCGAGGAAGAACAAACGAAACACGTGTCGGGGCTTCTCCCTGACACAGTCCCCAGGCAGCAGGCATCTCTGGTATGAGAACTATTTATTAACCTCTTGTGTCCCTGACATTGGTTCTAGTTGTATGTTTATGATGTTGTAAATTGGCTGTAATCACCTTGGCTGCAACTTATGCAAAAGACTGCAACTGTATTCTCTGTTGGGGGAATTTTTACCTTTTATATTAACGTCATTACCATTGATATGTCTGCAATGTAAAATTCTGGGTCCTGTGTTTGATCTCTCTTTTCACCCTGCACTTTGTCCTTGAAAACCCCCCCCCCTTTTGCACTGATGCACTTTTTGCTTACTAGCTGTGACAATCACTTGTTTTTCTATAAATAAAACTGGTTGTAACGCATGAAGATGCATCGTGTGACTTTATGTACCTTAAAGACATTTTGGTTCGTTGGTTTTATTATATGTATGCCAGGGTCAAGTTTAGGTCCCATTGACTTATTTATATATATTTCGGGGTCAAGTTTGTGTCCCCATTAACTTATATGGATCTCAAGGTCAAGTTTGGATCCCCATTGACTTAAATGGATTTCGGAGGAAAGTTTGGGTCCCTATTGACTTATATGGATTTCAGGGACAAGTTTAGGTCCCCATTGACTTGTATGGATTTCAGGGTCAGGTTTGGGTCCCCATTGACTTATATGGATTTCAGGGTCAGGTTTGGGTCCCCATTGACTTATATGGATTTCAGGGTCAAGTTTGGATCTCCATTGACTTATATGGATTTCAGGGTCAAGTTTGGATCTCCATTGACTTATATGAATTTCAAAGTAAAGTTTGGGTCCCCATTGACTTATATGTATGCCAGGGTCAAGTTTGGGTCCCCATTGACCTATATGGATTTCAAGGTCAAGTTTGGGTCCCCATTGACTTATATGGATTTCAAAGTAAAGTTTGGGTCCCCATTGACTTATATGTATGCCATGGTCAAGTTTGGGTCCCCACTGACTTAGAAATTTCAGGGTCAAGTTTGGGTCCCCATTGACTTATATGGATTTTGGGGTAAAGTTTGGATCCCCTTTAACTTATATGGATTTCGAGGTCACGTTTTTGTCCCCATTGACTTATATGGATTTCAGGGTCAAGTTTGGGTCCCCATTGACTTATATGGATTTCGGGGTCATGTTTGGATCCCCATTGACTTAAATGGATTTTGATGTCAAGTTCAGGTCCCAAACCAGACATATATATATTTTTTTTGTAAGTCTGGCAGACCCTGCAAATCCGATCAGCCGTGGGTCTGCTCATCTCTAGTTGTGAGCCCAAATCTACATGAAGGTTTTAAAGAAGGAATGACCTCAAAAGACAACTACAGTAAATAGATAAAGGAATTCTTTTGGCAATGGAAAGGACCAAGAAAAAATTCCTATAAAAAAAAATAAATCCCAATAAGAGTCTTCGTCCCCAGGGTCCTCGCACCTCAGTCGTGAGTGTTATGGTGAACTCATCAAATCTTGTACAAACACCACGTAACGGGGTCTTCGGAAGGGAAAGTGGGGGACATCAAGCAGAAAGATCAGGAGAACGCAGAGGGACGGATAAAGCCATAAATCCTTATTTCAGGCGCTCGGCTCGCAGTCCTGATCGCGGCGGATGAAGTGCGGCCGGTAAATGTTACGTCTGATTAATCGGCGGCGCTAAGTGACAAGTGAACTTTAACATTAATATGATATTATTTAAATAACGGTTTGTGGTTATTTTGCCCCTAAAAATGATGAATGATTTTCCGACATGAAGCGAGAGGCTCCTTTAATGAGATCTGACAGTCCGGGAGCCGTATGCGGAGGGATGGATACGGCTGGCGGGGCAGAGGCCGCCCTCCCTGCCTGATTGTCTGCACGCTCCGGAGCATCGATTTCAATTGCCGCGCCTCTCCCTCCTGGATTCCACATTTAGATAGTGTCACTTACATATTACTCTTAATCAGCCCGTCCTGGGGGCCCCAAACAGACCGGGGGACTGCAGGGGACATGCTGTTAACCTCTTCATGGGAGGATTCATGTGAGAATACATTGTGAGCTGGTGGACGAGGAAGATGGGAGTGATACAATGTGTATAAAGAAAGAATGTAGTGACATGATGGGAGTGATACAATGTGTATAAAGAGAGAATGTAGTGACATAACGGGAGTGATACATTGTGTATAAAGAGAGAAAGACATCCAGGACAGGGATGATGGGAGTGATACAATGTGTATAAAGAGAGAAATACATCCAGGACAGGGATGATGGGAGTGATAGGTGATCTAGGACGAGGAGATACTCATCACTCCCATCTGTGTACGACGCTGTGGACTATGTTGGTGCTGTACAGACCTCAGGTAGGAGCTGTGATACAAGGAGGAATAAAACATGCTCCTACCTCTCTTACCTTCGTAACATCCCGGTCAGGATTCGGGAGCTCTTCCCCAGGTTTGTGTCCGTCTCTCGTAGCTGAGGAGGAAAAGTAAAAATTTACAATGAAAAATGGTCGAGGCAACAATTTCACAGTTCTGATGCTGAGGACGCTGACTGACCGGGACTATGCGAACAGATCTGGATGATGTTGACTGATCTGGATGGCACTGACTAATGTAAATGATATTGACTGATGTGGATAACGTTCACTGATCTGGATGATGTTGAGTGATCTGGATGGCACACTGACTAATTGGGATTATTTTGAAAGATCTAGATGACACCAATTCTGACTGATCTGAATGATGTTGACCCATCTGGACGACGTTGAGTGATCTGGACGATATTGAGCGATCTGGATGATGTTGAGCGATCTGAATAATGTTGAGCGATCTGAATGATGTTGAGTGATCTGGACGACGTTGAGTGATCTGGATGATGTTGAGCGATCTGAATAATGTTGAGCGATCTGAATGATGTTGAGTGATCTGGATGATGTTGAGTGATCTGGATGATGTTGAGTGATCTGGATAATGTTGAGTGATCTAGATGATGTTGAGTGATCTGGATGGCACACTGACTAATTTGGATTATTTTGGAAGATCTAGATTACACCAATTCTGACTGATCTGGATGATTTTGACGGATCTGGATAATGCTGATTCTGGATGATGATGACTGATCTGGATGGTGTTGTCAATTCAGGACAAAGCTCACTGATTTGGATTACACTTAAACTAAATAATCCAAGTAATGTTAACAGATCTGGATGATGGCTACTCATCTGGCAACGATGACTGATCTGGATGACACTGACTGATGTAAATTACATTGACTCATGTGGACAATGTTCACTGATCTGGATGATGTTGACTTATCTGGGTGATGTTAACTTATTTGGACGATGTTGACTGATCCGGATGGCACTAGCACTGGCTGATCAGGATTATGTTGACGGATTTGGATAATGTTGACTGACCCGGATAATGCTAACTGATCTGGATGGTATTAACTGATTTCGAAGATGTTGACTGATCTGGATGATGATAACTGATCTGCATGGCACCTACACAGACTGATCTGGATAATGTTGACTGATCCGGATGATTTTGACTAATCCAGATGATGTTGACTGATCTGAACGACGAAGACTGATGTGGATGATATTGACTGATCTGGATGGGACTTACCCTGACTGACCTGGGTGGCGCTGACTGACCTGGATGGCGCTGACTGACCTGGATGGCGCTGACTGATCTGGATGGCGCTGACTGACCTGGATGGCGCTTACTGATCTTAAACTATTTTCTGTAACAAATGGCATCAGCACAAGCCTTTGGTTTTCAATGTTGGGATGTAAAACAATAATGTTTCTAATCAGTGAGACCAAGCGGGGATTTTAAAATGGTGAGGAAAACAAAAGGTATGAACGTTATGTGATGAGTTTTCCAAGGAGCAGAACCTTCAGTTTACACTGACACAGTCACCGCCGGTCAGTGGTCCAGTAATGGTCGCTCACCCGGTCTCGCGCTCGCTGGATCTTCTCACGGTCTTGGCTCAGATTTTCCAGAACGCTCTGACCAATTTGCTCTGCAGAAGAAAAATAACACACATTTAACTCGGCTACAATAATATCTCCCTGTATGTGTCAGAATGTGAGAAATTACAATTCCAGACCCCGAAGATCCCACCCCAACACATAAAACACCCCCTACACCCTCCCAATCACAGGCTCCTGACCTGGGCGACCCCCGGAGTGGGGAGAGACAGGTGCAGAATTGTTACAATGTAGTGACTCCATAGACGGATGGGGCGCGGGCCCTCTATTCTCATGGAGTAGGACCCCACTAATCCCATGTTCATGACGCACTCTATTTTACACTGTTATCAGCCACTTTTCTTCATACGCCAGATCAGTGTCTGAAGGATCTCAGTTGTATAACTCTGGAAGTAATGTCCGTACAGCCGGCTGACTCCAGAGAGTAAGTGTCAGATACACAAGGTGATAATTATTCTGTGGAATGTGAAGCAGACGACACTCGGCAGTAAATATGGAGGTCACGCGGGTTCTGCTGAAATAATTACAGGGTGGCTGCAGACTGCGCTATTCCTAGAAGCCGTCTGTACAGCATGGATGTCACTGACCCATTCACCTCCTAAACCATCCCTCCATCCCACCTACCTGTCCCTATATCACGTCTCCTGTACTTCCCTCGCTCCTCCCATTCCCCCTCCCATTCCTCCATCACTCCTCCCATATCACCAGCCCTCCTCCCGTACATCAGTCCCTCCTGTCATTGCTCATCCCATCCCTCCATTGATCCTCCCGTCCATCCGTCCCTCCTTCCATCCCTTCATTGCTCCTCCCTCCTCCCATCCATCTGTCACTCCCCCTGTCCATCCGTTCCCCCCCACTCCCCACATCCCTCCTCGCGTCCCTCTGTGAATCCTGCATCCCTCCGTCGCTCCTCCCATCCCTCTTCCCATCTCTCCATCGCTCCTCCCGACCCTTTGTAAAAAGATAAATGTTCATCTCACCCAGTTATGTGCTGGTTCCTTGGCTGGTCATTGGCACACGGAGGCGCCCTGGTCCCGGCGGTGAGGAAATCCAATATACATGAAGAGTTGTTTCCAGCAACCACAAGAGATAGACAGGGTTCTTAAACTTGATGTTTCTTTAGCCATAATGTTAAAAAGTACAGACATGCAGAGGCCGGCCATCCCAGTGCAGGGAACCAATCCTACATGGTCTTAGTCGTGGATTCAATGACTAATGATTGAATCCACGACTAAGACCATGTAGGTTGAAACGCATAGGATCCGTTCCCTGCACTGGGTTGGCCTGACTCTGCATGTCTGTGCTTTTTGATATGATGGCTAAAGAAATGTCAAGTTTTAAGAATCCTATCTCCTGTGGTCGGTGGAGACAACTCTTCTTGTACATTGCTCCTCCAGTCCCTTTGTCTCTCCTCCCATCCCTCTGTCCAACCCTCCTTCGCTCCTCCCGTGTTTCCATTGCTCCTCCTGTCCCTTCTCCTGTCCTGTAGTCCATCTTTCCATTCTTCCTCCCGTCCGTCCATCCATTGCTCCTTCCGTCCAGTCGTCTCTCAACCGCTCCACCAATCCTTCCGCACCCCCTCCCGTCCCTCAACCGCTCCTCCCATCCCTACGTCGCTCCTCCTGTCCCTCCTCACGTCGTTCTTCCCGTCCCTCCGTCACTCCTCCCGTCCCTACTCCTTTTCCTCCTCCCATCCTTCCGTGGCTCTCCCCATCCCTCAGTCGGTCCTCCTGCCCCTCCTTCTTTTCCTCCTCCCATCCCTCTGTCGCTCCTCCCATCCCTCTGTCGCTCCTCCCGTCCCTCCTCCCAATGGCGCACCCAGAAATTTCCCAAGGTAGGGGTCCAAGAAACACAAACCCCAGCGGGGTTCCGAGGGGCAAAGCCCCCGGTTGGGGGTTTGGGGGAGCGAAGTCCCCCTAAAAGCCAAGCGATTTTTGTAAATTTGAATACCTAATTAATGCTTAATACTGCACGAAAACGGTCTTATTTCTTGTGCCTCTATGGTAGGAATTACCAAGGGGGGTGTCCAGACACGTAGGTCCCCCCCCTTGGGTGCGCCACTGCCTCCTCCTTTTCCTTCTCCCATCCCTATGTCGCTCCTCTCATCCCTCCATCGCTCCTCCCATCCCTCCTCCTTTTCCTCCTTCCATCCCTCTGTCGCTCCTCTCGTCCCTCCTCCTGTCCCTCCTCCGATCCCTATGTCACTCCTCCTGACCCTCTTCCCGTCCTTCCATCGCTCCTCCCATCCCTCATTCTCTCCTCCTGTCACTAGTTCTATCGGCTTGTGGAAATATAAGGGTAAGTGCACACTTACCCGGCGTGTTTGTCGGCGGCTGCTGGCGGGACCCGCCAGGAAGCTCCGGCGCCGTGCACCGGCTTCTTGGCGGGTATGAGCTGCGGGAGCCGGGCGGTATCCGGCGGCTGCCCAGCGTGTTCTCGGCGGCGAATCTGCAGCGGCTGGAAGCAGCACATGTTTCTGCTTGCAGCCGCTGCAGAACCGGCCGGTTTTTAGAACATGGTCATTCTTTGCTAACCCGCTGGGAAACCTGCGGGTTAGCAACGGATGACGCTGGGTAACCGCCGGTGTGTGCACAGCCTTGGGCGGTGTACATTAGTTTTAATGTTAATCCAAACGTCGGTTTGGATTAACATAAATTTAAATAAAACTAATGTATGCAAAACGGCGGTTTACACAGGTAAACCGCCGAAAACCCGCCCAGTGTGCACATACCCTAAGGGGGAAGCAGCAGACTCTTCTATATAATTACACTAGTCAACAGCCATTTTGCATCTGGATTGTGATACAACAATTTGTGTGTATTTGTGCATGTAGAATCCGACTCTACCTTCAGAATTGTTGGGTCACGTAAGGTTTTTGAGATATTGTCAAATATTCCATTCTTTTCTAATGTCTCTAATGTCTTCTGTTTACAATGATAAAATCTAGGTCTAGGATTAAGAGAACACAGCACATAATGCACTCGAAACGCGTCGCTTCTTAAATTCCATCTCCATCTTTCTATGTATTTTATGGACTGATTTAACTAAATAAAACAAGATTTTTATAGCTACCAGGTAGCTGGATTTTTGGCTTTATTATTAATTTTAATGGTCTGATATTAATTATTGGGATGTAAGATGCAGTGTAAGATACGACACACACAGACAACCGATGTGGAGGTCCTGGTAGACTATCAGAGGTCGTGTTGTGACGGTTCGGCTGCTTTGTGTAATTCTCGTCTTTGTATCAGTTTGTGTTATCGCTTGTAGCTATTACCGTACGTTACCTGTGTGTGTTAATGAGAAGTTTTGGTTGTGAAACTTACAGTGAAAATGGGAAAAAGAAAAGGAAAAGAAGAATATAAGGGCAAGTTACTGCAAAGAAAGCGAAGCCGAACTGGGACATCGTACAATTCAATAAGGTAAATAGTTACTAATAGTTATTAATACTTGTATTAATACCGGAGCATCTCAATGTATTAGAATATCATCAAAAAGTGACTTTATTTCAGTAATTCAATACATAAAGTGACCACATCTATTATATAGAGTCATTACACACAGAGGGATCTATTTCATGTGTTTATTTATGTTAATGTTGATGATTAATGAAAACCCAAAAGTCATTATCTCAGAGTATTAAAGTAGGGAGGATGAAGGGCCTGAGAGATAAAATATGACCTAAATAGATATCAGAGGCTTCACCTTGTGTGGTTGTGAGAGTCACAACCACTATAAAAGCAGATCACGGCTGCTGCAGTCCCCAGCGTGGTGCATGTAGAGGAGGGAGGATGAAGGGTTACACACCGCGCTGCCGTATTCCACCAGACATCAAAGGAGGAATATAATATTGATTTATTAGTCATTGTGTTTCAAGGCTCCCTGGCCTCTTCCTCAGGACAAATCAATATCATATTGCCACAAGAAGCCCTGAAACACGTTGACTACTAAATCAATATATTGCGATGTGTCTGGGAGTCCTGAAACGCGTTGACTAATAAATCAATATTATATTCACCCTTTGATGCCTGGTGGAATACGGCAGCGCGGTGTTTAACCCTTCATCCTCCCTACTTTAATTTTCGGAGATAATAATGACCTTTGGGTTTTCATTAATCATCAACATTAACAGAAATAAACACATGAGATAGATCCCTCTGTGTGTAATAACTCTATATAATAGATGTGGTCACTTTATGTATTGAATTACTGAGATAAAGTAACTCTTTGATGATCTTCTGATTCATTGAGACGCTCCTGTGTGTTTGAGGTTCTCTTGGGTTTGTTAGTTTATATATACGGTAATTCATATATGTAACATATAAGTTCATCTCTGAGTGTTATTTTGCCTCCTAATAGCTGAACTGATTATTTCTTTAATGTCATTATTGTCTTTGATAATTATAATAGCTGTGTATCTAGCAAACATGACCAGATAGAATGTGTTTATACCATGCTTTTATGCAAATTTATGCTAATCTAAACCTAATTCCTAGCAAAACCTCAGTGTTTTTGGGACAAGCTGTGCACACACTCAGGTTTTTGTACGTTGGATTCGTTTTTGCTGTAGTTGAGCAGATTTAGGATCCACTGAAAGCAAAGAGAATCAGCAAAACAGCGGTCAAGTGTGAAGTGGGTGGGGCTACACATACACCCCCCCCCATGCATGGTAATGTATGTGTGTACGTATCATAGCCCTGCCCCTTTACAGTCCCACCCACCTGGTGGACATGCCCCTTTCATAGCACCACCCCATGTATAGTCCTGCCCATTAATGGCTCCACCCCTCCACAGTCACAGGGGTGGGGCTATGTGGAAGAGGCGGAGATATGTGGACATGCAGGCTACAAATTGGGTGTGGTTGTGTGGAGTGGGCAGGGCTATGATACATACACCCACATACACACCCTGCTTCCTCCAAAATAAGATGGGGGGGGATATTGCATGGAAATATTGTGGCTTGGAGGGGGATGATGAAAAATAAGACATCCCCTAAAAATAAGACATAGTGCATTTTTTTGAGCAAAAAGTTAGATGACAATTCCTTATTTTAGGGGACACAGGGTTCACCCAGCAGCTTTATATATACAGATGTGCTGTGTAGACAAGTAACACCAAAAATCAGCAAAAGATGCAGCAAATCCGCCTTCTTGAAAGCAGCTTTTTTTAACTGCCAAAAAAGCAAGTTTTGGCCCAGAAAACAATGCAGCGTGTGAACACAGCCTTACGGCAAAACCTGCATTGCTTTCTGTGCTCCGCGGCATTTTCCACTTTTCCATAGGATGGGACTTCGCAGCTCGGCCGAGCGCCACTTCATTCTGGACAACTGCACTCTCATTTACGCCACAAAGTCAATTACATGGAGAAGAAAAGATGCAACAAACTCACAAGTGGTTTCTTTAATTCTTTGTCAGATTTGACACCAGAGCACATGGGACTGAGACCGGGAGAAAACCAATCTCCCTGCACAGAGTGATGCGTCCTATTGAGCACTGCAATCATACACCAGTCTGTGCAGGGTCATAGGTCAAGTCAAGTCCACCCTATTGTGACCTCTCCCCTTGCTCTTTTTGGGGTCAGAGAGTTGTCCCGGGGTCTGCGCGCCTCTTGGGGGTGAGTGGACAGTCATAGCCTCTTGTTGAGGTTTTCAGCCGCCTTGTCCTAGTCTAGGACTTAACCCTCCAAAAATAACAAATCTGTGCATCGCCCTTTAAAAGAATGAGTCAAATGTGAACAGGTGCAATCTGGTGTATATATGTATACTGGCTAAACCCTCCACCCCTCAAGTCCATTAGTAAAGGCTCTGGTCTTAACCCCTTGAGTGGGGTTTTCAGCCGCCTTGTCCTAGTCTAGGACTTACCCTCCAAAAATAACAAATCTGTGCATCGCCCTCTAACAAAGTGAGGAATATGTGAACAGGTGCAATCTGGTGACTGTACGTTTACTAGATGGTGGTCCGATTCTAAAGCATTGGGCATTCTAGAATATGTATGTAGTTTATTTATGAAGATTTAAGAATAATGCAATGAGCGATCAGTAAGGTCCCGTCACACTTGGCGACGCTCCAGCGATACCGACAACGATATGACCTGATAGGGATCGCTGGAATGTCACTATATGATTGCTGGTGAGATGTCAAACAGTCAGATTTCACCAGCAATGCAGAAACGATATGGCGGTCGTTGGGACCCTGTCACCCTTGGGCGTAGTATTGAGGTCGTTGATCGTTGTCCCGCATGGCTTGGCGGGGATTTGAATCCTGGCCGCCATATCGGAATACCCATAACTTGGGTGTTCCAATATGGCGGTCGGGGTACTTCCGCTGCGAGCAGCCGGGAGATGACTGGCTAGAGCCGCCGCTGATCTCCCGACAGTAGCGGTGGTGGTGGTTGAAATCCCGCACCCAATTCGCGGCCGGACTGCGCCTGTCACTGATTGGCAGCTGGCGCGACCAATCAGCAATGCGGGATTTCCGTTACAGACAGAATTAGACGATTATATAGTAGATTGGCTACACCCTCCCCGCTATCAGTCCATTAGTAAAAGCTCCGTATTAACCCCTTGATTGGGGTGTCCTAAGTCTAGGACTTACCATCCAAAAGAAACAAGTCTGAGCCTCGCCTCCTACCAGAATGAGTGAAATGTGAACAAACTGTAGTATATATGTATACTGGCTAACCCTCTGCTCACCAGTCCAGTATTAACCCCTTACTTCCCAAGAGATTTTCCATCCTTCTCCTCTTCCTTTCCGAGAGACATCACTCTTTATCTTTCCCTTAACACAGTTATATGTAGCTGTTTTTGTTATTGTTCATTTTATCTTTTATAGGAAGTGGAGAAAAAAACTACGATGAAACACTAAAAAAAAAAAATATTTTTATTGATATCATTTAATGTATTGATAGATTTTTATGACTTATTTTAGAGACGCTACGACTAAAAAATTTGATATTTATTCATAATATAATATTTATTATTATATTAAAATTATATTTTTTATTATTAAAAATTTCACGATTTTGGTGCTTCCAAATTCTCTTTCTTTTACAATATTTACTAAATAACAGATTTTAGGTTTAGATAAATCTCACTTTTATGGATGTGGCGAACTGAAATGTGTTTATCTTTCTTATTTGAATTTTAATTAATTTTCTTATTTTCTTGCTTTATATTGTAGTGAATGAATCTTAGATCACCTGATCACTTGTACAGTCAAACTGATGCTCTCCTATGACCCCGGCACTGGCATCACTGTGGGGTCTTCAGTGGGACCCCAGATGCCAGGATAACCTGACAGCGGGGGAAGCTGACGGGTGTTGGGCGCCTGCGGTGACGCTATGTGAACGCCGCAGTCTGTGATCGACGTCTACATTGTTAAGATTCCAAAACGGATCAAAATGGAAAAAGGAAAGGACAAAAGAAAAGATCCTCAGAGTGAGGCTGTGGTCACACTGTGCGGTTCGGATTCGTTTTTGCAGTGACCGCATCACTTAAATGGAATCTCAGCAAAGTCAATGGGTTTTCAAATGTTGCTGTTCAGTCTGTGCTTTATTCTCCTGATATGTTTTTGGGTGCAAAAAGTGATCCTGAAAGAGAATGAGCCATCAATGATGCTGTGTTTTTCAGAGCCTCAGCTAAACAATGTGGATCAAGGCTGAGCATTGACAATGTGGGATCCTACAGAGCCTGAGCTATAGACAATGTGGATCCTACAGAGCCTGAGCTATAGACAATGTGGGATCCTACAGAGCCTAGCAAAAATAGACAATGTGGGATCCTACAGAGCCTGAGCATATAGACAATGTGGGATCCTACAGAGCCTGAGCGTATAGACAATGTGGGATCCTACAGAGCCTGAGGCAGTGGGTACAAGAGCGTATGCTGGGATCCTACAGAGCCTGAGCTATAGACAATGTGGGATCCTACAGAGCCTGAGCGTATAGACAATGTGGGATCCTACAGAGCCTGAGCATATAGACCATGTCAGATCCTACAGAGCCTGAGCGTATAGACAATGTGAGATCCTACAGAGCCTGAGCATATAGACAATGTGGGATCTTACAGAGCTTCAGCGTATAGGCAATGTGGGATCTTAAAGAGCCTGAGCGTATAGACAATGTGGGATCCTACAGAGCCTGAGCATATAGACAATGTGGGATCCTACAGAGCCTGAGCATATAGACCATGTCAGATCCTACAGAGCCTGAGCGTATAGACAATGTGAGATCCTACAGAGCTTCAGCGTATAGGCAATGTGAGATCCTACAGAGCCTGAGCATATAGACAATGTGGAATCTTACAGAGCTTCAGCGTATAGACAATGTAGGATCTTACAGAGCCTGAGCGTATAGACAACGTGGGATCTTACAGAGCCTGAGTGTATAGACAATGTGGGATCCTACAGAGCCTGAGCGTATAGACAATGTGGGATCTTACAGAGCCTGAGCGTATAGGCAATGTGGGATCTTACAGAGCCTGAGCGTATAGACAATGTGGGATCCTACAGAGCCTGAGCGTATAGACAATGTGGGATCTTACAGAGCCTGAGCGTATAGACAATGTGGGATCCAACAGAGCCTGAGCATATAGACAATGTGGGATCCTACAGAGCCTGAGCATATAGACAATGTGGGATCCTACAGAGCCTGAGCATATAGACAATGTGGGATCCTACAGAGCCTGAGCATATAGACAATGTGGGATCCTACAGAGCCTCAGCGTATAGACAATGTAGGATCCTACAGAACCTGAGCCTATAGACAATGTGGGATCCTACAGAGCCTGAGCGTATAGACAATGTGGGATCCTACAGAGCCTGAGCGTATAGACAATGTCAGATCCTACAGAGCCTCAGCATATAGACAATGTGGGATCCTACAGAGCCTGAGCATATAGACAATGTAGGATCCTACAGAGCCTGAGCATATAGACAATGTGGGATCCTACAGAGCCTGAGCATATAGACAATGCGGGATCCTACAGAGCCTGAGCATATAGACAATGTGGGATCCAACAGAGCCTGAGTGTATAGACAATGTGGGATCCAACAGAACCTGAGCATATAGACAATGTGGGATCCTACAGAGCCTGAGCATATAGACAATGTGGGATCCTACAGAGCCTGAGCGTATAGACAATGTGGGATCCTACAGAGCCTGAGCATATAGACCATGTCAGATCCTACAGAGCCTGAGCGTATAGACAATGTGAGATCCTACAGAGCCTGAGCATATAGACAATGTGGGATCTTACAGAGCTTCAGCGTATAGGCAATGTGGGATCTTACAGAGCCTGAGCGTATAGACAATGTGGGATCCTACAGAGCCTGAGCATATAGACAATGTGGGATCCTACAGAGCCTGAGCATATAGACCATGTCAGATCCTACAGAGCCTGAGCGTATAGACAATGTGAGATCCTACAGAGCTTCAGCGTATAGGCAATGTGAGATCCTACAGAGCCTGAGCATATAGACAATGTGGAATCTTACAGAGCTTCAGCGTATAGACAATGTAGGATCTTACAGAGCCTGAGCGTATAGACAACGTGGGATCTTACAGAGCCTGAGTGTATAGACAATGTGGGATCTACAGAGCCTGAGCGTATAGACAATGTGGGATCTTACAGAGCCTGAGCGTATAGGCAATGTGGGATCTTACAGAGCCTGAGCGTATAGACAATGTGGGATCCTACAGAGCCTGAGCGTATAGACAATGTGGGATCTTACAGAGCCTGAGCGTATAGGCAATGTGGGATCTACAGAGCCTGAGCGTATAGACAATGTGGGATCCTACAGAGCCTCAGCGTATAGACAATGTGGGATCCTACAGAGCCTGAGCGTATAGACAATGTGGGATCTTACAGAGCCTGAGCGTATAGACAATGTGGGATCCAACAGAGCCTGAGCGCATAGACAATGTGGGATCCTACAGAGCCTGAGCATATAGACAATGTGGGATCTTACAGAGCCTGAGCGTATAGACAATGTGGGATCCTACAGAGCCTGAGCATATAGACAAGGTGGGATCCTACAGAGCCTGAGCGTATAGACAATGTGGGATCCTACAGAGCCAGAGCATATAGACAATGTGGGATCTTACAGAGCCTGAGCGTATAGACAATGTGGGATCTTACAGAGCCTGAGCTATAGACAATGCGGGATCCTACAGAGCCTGAGCATATAGACAATGCGGGATCCTACAGAGCCTGAGCGTATAGACAATGTGGGATCCTATAGAGCCTGAGCGTATAGAGAATGTCAGATTCTACTTGCCCTTTAAATCTGTAGGGTTTTGGTCTGATAGAAACCAGTGCAGGAGGAGGAGTATGGTTCCATCTGTACAGGTCGCCTTGTCGTCGCCGGTGGGCGCACACAAATTAAACAATCCGTGCACTAAGTGCCTTGGGTTTGTGCATACAGTCTATGGCAGCGATGCAGTGAATATTTCATAGACTCGGTGTTTGCGGACATCGAAGTACACAATGTCCAGAGATACCTGCGGTCCACAAAAAAGTAGGAAAAGATGCCCAGAACTAAAGAAATCTACTGCGGGGCAAGAAATGTGCAACCCCCTCCCCCAACTCACAAGTGCAACAATCAGAGGTGAAGTGCAAAACTCAGAAATGTGTCCATAGAGTCCCAGCAAGAGGATAAAGTATGGAGAGAGAAGTGTGACCCCTGCAGGCAAAGCTGAGAACTGCAGCTGGAGATCTCTGCAGATGTGAAAGATAGAAAGAGAAGATAGGAAGGAAAAGATAGAAAAGAGGAGAAGATAGAAAGGAAAAGAAGATAGAAAGGAGAAGATAGAAAGGAGAAGATAGAAAGGAGAAGATAGAAAGGAAAAGATAGAAAGGAGAAGATAGGAAGGAAAAGATAGAAAGGAGAAGATAGAAAAGAGAGAGAGAAGATAGAAGGAGAAGAAGATAGAAAGGAAAAGATAGAAAGGGAGAAGATAGAAAAGAGGAGAAGATAGAAAGGAAAAGATAGAAAGGAGGAGAAGATAGAAAGGAGGAAACATAGAAAGTAGAAGGAGAAGATAGGAAAAGGAAGGAGAAGATAGAAGAGGAGAAGATAGAAAGGGAGAAGATAGAAAGGAAAAGATAGAAAGAGGAGAACATAGAAAGGAGGAGAACATAGAAAGTAGAAGGAGAAGATAGAAAGTAGAAGGAGAAGATAGGAAGGAAAAGATAGAAAGGAAAGATAGAAAGGAGAAGATAGAAAGGAGAAGATAGAAAGGAGAAGATAGAAAGGAGAAGAAGATAGAAAGGAGAAGAAGAAAGGAGAAGAAGATAGAAAGGAGAAAATAGAAGGAAAAGATAGAAAGGAGAAAAAGGAGGAAAAGATAGAAAGGAGGAGAAGCCTCAACCTCGAGGAACCCAAAGTCAGAAAACGGTGAATCTTGTTATTCATCATTGATCTCCTTCACCTTCTGTTCTGAATGATCATTTTTCGGTTTATTTTCCTTGTGCAAAAGAACTGGAAACCGTCAAGAAGCAGCGACCCCGCCTGATGTGATCACCTAAGATCCCACAGCCATAGACAATGTGATCACAGGACGCAGGGCCATCTACATGACAGATCCTCAGAGCTGAAAGTATCTGCATGCTACTATATATAAAACAAAGTGAGCGACACCTAGACATGAGCGCAGCTCTGAAGTATATAACTCAGGATCAGTACAGGATCAGTAGTGTAATGTACAGTACAGACCAACAGTTTGGACACACCTTCTCATTCAAAGAGTTTTCTGTATTTTCATGACCATGAAAATTGTAGATTCACACTGAAGGCATCAAAACTATGAATTATCACATGTGGAATTATATACTGAACAACAAAGTGTGAAACAACTGATAATATGTCTTATATTCCAGGTTCTTCACAGTAGCCACCTTGTGCTGTGATTACTGCTTTGCACACTCTTGGCATTCTCTGGATGAGCTTCAAGAGGTAGTCACCGGAAATGGTCTTCACTTCACAGGTGCCCTGTCAGGGTTAATAAGTGGGATTTCTTGCCTTATAAATGGGGTTGGGACCATCAGTTGTGTTGTGCAGAAGGTCATGAATGAATGAATGAATGAAGGTCAGTCAGTCCGAAAAATTGGGAAAACTTTTAAAGTGTCCCCAAGTGCAGTTGCAAAAACCATCAAATGCTACAAAGAAACTGGCTCACATGAGGAGCGCCCCAGGAAAGGAAGACCAAGAGTCACCTCTGCTGCAGAGGATAAGATCATCAGAGTCACCAGCCTCAGAAATCGCAGGATAACAGCAGTTCAGATTAGAGACCAGGTCAATGCCACACAGAGGTCTAGCAGCAGACACATCTCTACAACAACTGTTAAGAGGAGACTTTGTGCAGCAGGCCTTCATGGTAGAATAACTGCTAGGAAACCACTGCTAAGGACGGGCAACAAGCAGAAGAGAACACAAGGAATGGACATTAGACCAGTGGAAATCTGTGCTTTGGTCTGATGAGTCCAAATTTGAGATCTTTGGTTCCAACCACCGTGTCTTTGTGCGACGCAGGAAAGGTGAATGGATGGACTCTACATGCCTGGTTCCCACTGTGTAGCATGGAGGAGGAGGTGTGATGGTGATGGGGTGCTACACCAGATGACCTGGCCTCCACAGTCACCAGACCTGAACCCAATCCAGATGGTTTGGGGTGAGCTGAACCGCAACAAGTGCTAAGCATCTCTGGGAACTCCTTCAAGACTGCTGGAAGACCATTTCCGGTGACTACCTCTTGAAGCTCATCCAGAGAATGCCAAGAGTGTGTAAAGCAATAATCAAAGCAAAAGGTGAAGAACCTAGAATATAAGGCATATTATCAGTTGTGTCACACTTTTTTGTTCAGTATATAATTCCACATGTGATAATTCATAGTTTTGATGCCTTCAGTGTGAATCTACAATTTTTATAGTCATGAAAATACAGAAAACTCTTTGAATGAGAAGGTGTGTCCAAACTTTTGGTCTGTAATGTATGTACACAGTGACTGCACCAGCAGAATAGTGAGTGCAGCTCTGGAGTATAATACAGGAGGTAACTCAGGATCAGTAATGTAATGTATGTACACAGTGACTGCACCAGCAGAATAGTGAGTGCAGCTCTGGAGTATAATACAGGAGGTAACTCAGGATCAGTAATGTAATGTATGTACACAGTGACTGCACCAGCAGAATAGTGAGTGCAGCTCTGGAGTATAATACAGGAGGTAACTCAGGATCAGTAATGTAATGTATGTACACAGTGACTGCACCAGCAGAATAGTGAGTGCAGCTCTGGAGTATAATACAGGAGGTAACTCAGGATCAGTAATGTAATGTATGTACACAGTGACTGCACCAGCAGAATAGTGAGTGCAGCTCTGAAATATAATACAGGAGGTAACTCAGGATTAGTAATGTAATGTATGTGCACAGTGACTGCACCAGCAGAATAGTGAGTGCAGCTCTGGAGTATAATACAGGAGGTAGCTCATGATCAGTAATGTAATGTATGTACACAGTGACTGCACCAGCAGAATAGTGAGTGCAGCTCTGGAGTATAATACAGGAGGTAGCTCATGATCAGTAATGTAATGTATGTACACAGTGACTGCACCAGCAGAATAGTGAGTGCAGCTCTGAAATATAATACAGGAGGTAACTCAGGATTAGTAATGTAATGTATGTACACAGTGACTGCACCAGCAGAATAGTGAGTGCAGCTCTGGAGTATAATACAGGAGGTAACTCAGGATCAGTAATGTAATGTATGTACACAGTGACTGCACCAGCAGAATAGAGAGTGCAGCTCTGGAGTATAATACAGGAGGTAACTCAGGATCAGTAATGTAATGTATGTACACAGTGACTGCACCAGCAGAATAGTGAGTGCAGCTCTGGAGTATAATACAGGAGGTAACTCAGGATCAGTAATGTAATGTATGTACACAGTGACTGCACCAGCAGAATAGTGAGTGCAGCTCTGGAGTATAATACAGGAGGTAACTCAGGATCAGTAATGTAATGTATGTACACAGTGACTGCACCAGCAGAATAGTGAGTACAGCTCTGGAGTATAATACAGGAGGTAACGCAGGATCAGTAATGTAATGTATGTACACAGTGACTGCACCAGCAGAATAGTGAGTACAGCTCTGGAGTATAATACAGGAGGTAACTCAGGATCAGTAATGTAATGTATGTACACAGTGACTGCACCAGCAGAATAGTGAGTGCAGCTCTGGAGTATAATACAGGAGGTAACTCAGGATCAGTAATGTAATGTATGTACACAGTGACTGCCCCAGCAGAATAGTGAGTGCAGCTCTGGAGTATAATACAGGAGGTAACTCAGGATCAGTAATGTAATGTATGTACACAGTGACTGCACCAGCAGAATAGTGAGTGCAGCTCTGGAGTATAATACAGGAGGTAACTCAGGATCAGTAATGTAATGTATGTACACAGTGACTGCACCAGCAGAATAGTGAGTGCAGCTCTGGAGTATAATACAGGAGGTAACTCAGGATCAGTAATGTAATGTATGTACACAGTGACTGCACCAGCAGAATAGTGAGTGCAGCTCTGGAGTATAATACAGGAGGTAACTCAGGATCAGTAATGTAATGTATGTACACAGTGACTGCACCAGCAGAATAGTGAGTGCAGCTCTGGAGTATAATACAGGAGGTAACTCAGGATCAGTAATGTAATGTATGTACGCAGTGACTGCACCAGCAGAATAGTGAGTGCAGCTCTGAAATATAATACAGGAGGTAACTCAGGATTAGTAATGTAATGTATGTGCACAGTGACTGCACCAGCAGAATAGTGAGTGCAGCTCTGGAGTATAATACAGGAGGTAGCTCATGATCAGTAATGTAATGTATGTACACAGTGACTGCACCAGCAGAATAGTGAGTGCAGCTCTGAAATATAATACAGGAGGTAACTCAGGATTAGTAATGTAATGTATGTACACAGTGACTGCACCAGCAGAATAGTGAGTGCAGCTCTGGAGTATAATACAGGAGGTAACTTAGGATCAGTAATGTAATGTATGTACACAGTGACTGCACCAGCAGAATAGTGAGCGCAGCTCTGGAGTATAATACAGGAGTCCCCTGTGCAGGATCCATACATGCCCTTTGCAGTCTAATTGCTCCTTATAATGCACAATTCCTCCTGCTTTGGAGGCGGTGGTGGCCCCCTGACCTGTTGGGCCCCTGTGCACAGGTTACATTAGCGTTCTGCCCATTCACGGTTTTCTGTTTTGTACCTTTTGATACTTTTTGATGAATTAACATCCAAATGCAGTGAACTGTTTCCATTAATAGTAAATTCCCGTCAATCTTGTGCCGCTATAGAGCAGCCGCATGTTTATTGTAGCGGGTCATAATGGTGTGAGGTGCGGAGCCGCGTTTGACCCTTTTGCAGGGTGAGATGAGATTATTAGGGAGATGCTTTACAGCTTATTATTTTACTATTATCAGATTTACATCTACATACAGCGGCTCTCCAGAGAATGGAGAATGCACAGCAGATAAGAGCAGCAAACCGCAAACCAGATGTCAGAAAGAGGGGGCCCGCACACACAGAGGGGCCCCGCAGACACACAGACGAGGCCATGCACACACAGAGGGGCCCTGCACACACAGAGGGGGCCCCAAACACACAGAGGGGTCCCACAGACACAGACGGGGCCATGCACACACAGAGGGGGCCCCAAACACACAGAGGGCCCTGCACACACAGAGGGGGCCCCAAACACACAGAGGGGTCCCACAGACACAGACGGGGCCCTGCACACACAGAGGGGGCCCCAAACACACAGAGGGGGCCCCGCACACACAGAGGGGGCCTGCAGACACAGACGGGGCCCAAACACACACAGGGGGCCCTGCACACACAAAGGGGGCCCCAAACACACAGAGGGGGCTCCACACACACACACACACACACACACACACACACAGAGGGGGCTCCACACACACACACACAGAGGGGGCTCCACACACACACACACACACACAGAGGGGGCTCCACACACACACAGACACAGACACACACACAGAGGGGGCTCCACACACACACACACACACAGAGGGGGCTCCACACACACACACACAGAGGGGGCTCCACACACACACAGACACACACACAGAGGGGGCTCCACACACACACACACACACACACAGAGGGGTCTCCACACACACACACACAGAGGGGGCTCCACACACACACACACACACACAGAGGGGGCTCCACACACACACAGACACAGACACACACACAGAGGGGGCTCCACACACACACACACAGAGGGGGCTCCACACACACACAGACACAGAGGGGGCTCCACACACACACACACAGAGGGGGCTCCACACACACACACACACACAGAGGGGGCTCTGCACACACACACACACAGAGGGGGCTCCACACACACACACACAGAGGGGGCTCCACACACACACACAGAGGGGGCTCCACACACACACACACACACACACAGAGGGGGCTCCACACACACACAGACACACACACACAGAGGGGGCTCCACACACACACACAGACACACAGAGGGGGCTCCGCACACACACACACACACACAGAGGGGGCTCCGCACACACACACACAGACACACACACACAGACACACACACACAGAGGGGGCTCCACACACACACAGAGGGGCTCCACACACACACACACACACACACACAGAGGGGGCTACACACACACAGAGGGGGCTCCACACACACACACAGAGGGGGCTCCACACACACACACACAGACACACACACACAGAGGGGGCTCCACACACACACACACACACAGAGGGGGCTCCACACACACACACACACACACACAGAGGGGGCTACACACACACACACAGAGGGGGCTCCACACACACACACACACACACATAGAGGGTGCTCTACACACACACACATACACACACACACAGAGGGGCTCCACACACACACAGAGGGGGCTCCGCACACACACAGAGGGGGCTCCGCACACACACACACAGAGGGGCTCCACACACACAGAGGGGGCTCCGCACACACACACACAGAGGGGCTCCACACACACACACACCCACACAGAGGGGGCCCCCCCACACACACACACAGAGGGGCTCCGCACACACACAGAGGGGGCTCCGCACACACACAGAGGGGGCTCCGCACACACACACACAGAGGGGCTCCACACACACACACACAGAGGGGGCTCCACACACACACACACACAGAGGGGGCTCCGCACACACACACACAGAGGGGCTCCGCACACACACACACAGAGGGGCTCCCACACACACACACCACACAGAGGGGTTTTCCGCACACACACAGAGGGGCTCCACACACACGCACAGGTGCGATCCGCACAAACACACACAGAGGGGCCCCCCACACACAGAGGGAGCCTTGCACATAAAGAGGGGCCCCCCCACACACAGAGGGAGTCCTGCACACAAAGAGGGGCCCCCCACACACAGAGGGAGTCCTGCACACATAGAGGGGCGCCCCACTGGGAGAAGGTAGAGCTATACGGACAATACATCTCTACAGCGCCCCGCAGGAGACCAAACTCACAGAGTTGCCATTGACTCATCATGGTCATATTGTAGCTTCAGGTTTCACATTTTCTGGATCATCAGATGCTGGATTAAAGGGTTTCACCGTATATTGTGGATTGGTTGTAACTACTGATGAGCAAGCACTTAAATCCTCGGGTGAACGATACTTAAATCGAGCAGGTCGGATGCTCGAAACTAGCATTTTTCCCGAAGTCTTCTGGAAAAATGCTTGAGTTTCCCATTGACTTCCATTATACTCAGTACATGGGTCATGCCCATCCCAGCGTCCGACCTGCTCCTTTCGAGTACCAACCACCCAAGCATTGAAGTGTTCGCTCATCACTAGTTGCATCATGTTGATGAAAATTATCCTGGGTTGCAATTTGCTATTGACACTAAGAAACATAATAACAGTCATATGAACCCACCGGACAGGTCAGGGATAAAGGTGTAAAGAAGAGGAAATCATGGTTGGGTTACAAAAAACAAATAGTCCAAGCTCTTAACATCCCACGGAGCACTGATCAATCAATCCATCATCTAAAAATGGAAAGAGTACAGCACAACTGCAAACCTACAAGACCAAGACATGGCCCTCCACCGAGGACACTCCAAGAAGGAGAAGAGCAGAGAGGCCCATGGAGGAGATCACAGCTCGGAGGAGAATCTATCTACAGGATGATTGTTACTCGTAGACTCCAGAAATCTGCCCTTTATGGAAGAATGGCATGAGGAAAGACATTTTTGTAAGCAAAAAGCCATAAGAAGTCATGTAGGGGACAGAACAGACAGTGGAAGAAGGGACTTGGGTCAAATGAGAACTTTTGGGCTAAATGTAAAACACTACATGTGAGGATCTGAAGTTGTGGGTTGTAAGGCAGAATAATGATACAACTAGTTTTATTTGTATCAGTACATGGTATTACAGCAACTCCAGGCAGATGGCTACATTGCAATACCCCAAGTCTACAGGATCCCAAACCAGTTGACAGAAATAGTCCTTAAGTTCCTCCAGACGATGCATATCACGAACGTAGCACATGTATCCAGCTCCACAATAGTCCTTAGAATAGTTCCTTAAACCCTGACTGAAGCACAAGTATCTAACTCTACAGACCATTCATAAGCTCAGGACCTGGCCTCAGCACATATCCTTTCACTTCCAATTCCAAGCACCAACTGACTTCCCCCAAGCATTTGTCATCTTCTATACTCCTTCTCTTGGAGTCAGCCACCTAACTGGGCAAAGGCAAACAACACCCAACCCTGTTAACCATATTTACAGTCAATTGAAAAGTAAAAGAAGTTGAGTCTACAGCCAGTCGGCAAAGATATGTATCCAGGAGCCCCTACCCCACGGGGAACAAAAGACACAGATCTCTCCATCAGGTGAAGGACAATGAATGCTAATGTAGGCATGACTGCGGTATGGCCATGGAGACTGACTAGGATGACACACTGTTACAATCCCTTTCCCCTTACACTTGTGTAGAGGCAAGAGGCCTTAAAACTGACAAGCAAGCAAATCTCGAATAAAACACAAACATATCGATGTAACCATCGCTCCGAGCTGTAAACCGTCCGCTCTACGTCCATTGGTCTAAAGCCCCCATGTAAAGGGGCGATGTCGGCGGTGTCGGGTGGTCGCCTGGTTTCAGAGTAGTGCTCTGAAACCAGGTGACCATCATGGGGCGATGTGCAGACATCGCCCCATGTAACCGGGCGCCGGCAACCTGTCAGACGATGGGAGCCATAGGTTCCCATTGTCCTTCACCGCCGCTGGGGTCTCCAGACACCCCGGCGGCCGTGCCGCCTGACAGCTCGCCGGCACGGGGCTGGAGGTGTCGCCCCGTGTAAACGGGAGACGGCGACGCTGGCGGGGCGCCAAAAACATGCGCGCATCCGCTAGTCGCCGCCGACATCCCCAGCCCCGTCGCCTGGTGTGACGCGGCCTTAATAGTCTTTAGTTCATGGCCAGCTCTTCACAGTACGTGTGGTGGAAAACTAACTTTGCACCTCACCCTGAAAACACCCTCCCCTCCATCACACATGGTGGAGGCAGCATCATAAAATCCCAATATAATACATATCAGTCTATGGGTTTAACAAGAAAAAAATGGGGAAAAGTTCATGGGGTATGAATACTTTTTGAAATCCCTGTTACCTCATTTTATTAAGAAGATTTTTTTTTTTTCAGGGATTCATTTCTTTCTGTGTTACCAGAAGTCAAAAAAACACCCCGGAGTGGAGCCGCTCGTCAGCCCTTTAATTCCTCGTCTCTCTCTACATGTGACTGCTTCCATTTAGTTCCTATCCATTAGCGCAGCACTGCCGGGATGTGCGGCTCCGAATAAACCTGTGTCACTTTGATAAATAGCGGCTTCCTCAGCTGATTTCGGAGGACAAACACAAAATCAACCCTCCGAAGAAGGGAGGGACAAGGGGGGAGCGCGTCGAGGCGAGCAGGCCGGAACGAACGCCTGATTTGACACTTGAGGATTCCATTTCTACCTGAGATTCCACCGTCTCGTGTAGGGTTAATAATATCGGCACCCACAGATGAATAATTGAGCGTGTGATGAATTTTACAACAGTCGATTCAAGCTTTACAGACCACTGCGATAAGTCTCCGAGCCAACAGGAGCTACAGGAAAAAATACATATATATATATTTTCTAAAAATCTAATTTAAATATGAGTCCACTGGGAGAGAGAGAACGCACTCGCGTCTGGAGTTTAGACTTTTAGTGGAGCATCATTAGCTTAAAAAAAAAAAAAAAAAATAAAACATTCCGGCAATTAATAATGGGGAGCGCAGATTTCATTGCAAACTTTGATTCTCCGCTTGTTTATACTTTCTTTTTTTTTTTTTCACTAAAATTGTAAGTGAATTTGGAGATAAGAGGCCGGGCCGGGCAGATCCTCAACCTTATCCTTTAATGTTTTCCTTCTTGGCCATGAAATCTTAAGATTCCGGCGAACATATACTCATTAAAAAAAGAAGAAATAAACAAACAAACAAACAAGCATTAAAAGTTTACTTTGAGATTTATACATAGTTACAAATTACTCTGCTACAAAGTATCGAGCGGGTCCGGACCGAGGTCGGCAACAAGTCCTAAAACTTAATAATATAAGTTAATAGAGGAAACGTTCCCTACAAAGAAACAAGAGCAGAAAAAGTGTCCGAGTCGTCCTTCTATTCATCAGTATCAGCAGGCGGGCGATCGAGAAATCATGGGTGACCACGTCAATGGAATCGGAGAGAATTACCAAACAAGGGAAGAGGAGGACACCTCAGCTCAAGTGAATGAGTAAAAGTGTCACATTTATGGAGTTTTTGTAATAAAATATAGTAAAATTACAAGATCAAAAGGAGCTGAGCTACTGTAAAGTACTGTATTGTTTGGACTGTAAGATGCACTTTGGAGGAAAATGGGAGTGCGTCTTATAGTCAGAATGTAACTTACCGGGTGGCGTAGGGTCACCTCTGTGTGTGTGGGGCGATGCTGCAGGTCCTGGGCTGGAAGAAGGGGGTGTCTCGGTGGTGCAAGGCGGGCACCATTAATCTCCGATGAACACAATGGACTTTTGGAAAATGGTGCACAAGTAGATTGATATCCAGACAGCCAAAATTTCAATCAGTGCATGAGCCGCCTCTAGCGCTATTTTCCTGAAATCTATTATATCAGTGGTGGCGCATGCGCCGAATTAGATTTTTGCTCTTTGAGATATCAATTTGCTCATTCGCCGACTACAGCGCCATTTGTCGGAGGTCTATCCCATTGGAGGCGGTGCATTGAGATCTAAGCACATGCGCATGCGCCACCTTTAGTGTCATTTTACTGGAGTCCATCACGTTCATGACTGAGAGATCAATGGCGCCTGCCTTCCTCCCAGCCCAGGGCCTGCTTCATCGCCTCATTTGTGCCGCCGGCTTCCTGCAGCGGCGACCTGTCTCCTATGACCCTGCACCGGTAAGCTACATTGGGGCTATAATACTATAAAGGTACCGTTACACACACAGATAATTGTGCAGAGATTGTTCACAGATCTCTGATTGCAGTGAAATCATGGACACATTGTTACATTTGTACACGCAACACAAATAGAACAATGTGTCCATGATTTCACTGCAACCAGTAAGTTGCAAGCAATGTCTCCAGAGATATCTCTGTGTGTGATGGTACCTTAAGACGGACCCCATTTTAACATTAACATTTTTTCCTATCTTCCTCTGAATTTGGGGTGCGTCTTATGGTCCAAAAAATATGGTAAAAAGGCTGTAAAAAACCAGGGCTGTGAAGCCAAAGACTCACCCCAACTCTTCAATTTCCCTGAATCCGACTCTGACTCCACCCAAATAGACACTGACTCCACAATCATGGCTGTGGAGTCAGCAAATGTACCGTTACACGACGGCACGATGTTGTAACGATGTCGGCAATGATCTCGGGAGAGGGGGGGGGGGGCGCGGTCGTCAAGACATCTTTTTGACATGGTTGGTGAGATGTCACATTTTTAGATATTGTGCACAACGCACCAACGATGTAGCGATCAGCTATCGTTCACACAACCCAGCGAACCATACTTGCTTATTGCTGTGAATGGGCGAAGTCATACACGACATTGTTATCACGGTGTCACACACAACGATATACCAGGTTGGCTGATCGTTGATCGTGTGGTTTTAGAACATGTTCTCAAGTCTGCAATCAGCGATCCAACGATTTATCGTTACAACTTGCCAGAGTCACACGTAACGAGATTGCTGGAACGACCCCAAACCCATGACGTATCAGCGTCGTTAATGATGTCGTGTTGTGTAACGGTACCTTAGGCCACACATCCAACTCTTCAATTTCCCTGAATCCATGACTCTGACTCCACAACCATGGCTGTGAAGTCAGTAAGCCAAACATCTGAGTCCGGTTCCTCAATTCCCCTGAATCTGACTCCATCCAAAATGGACACCGACTACGACTCCACGAATCCGACTCCACAACCAGGGCTGTTAATTAGTAAGCCAAACATCCGACTCCAACTCTTCAATTTCCCTGAATCTGGCTGTCACTCCACCCATAATGGTCAATGACTCCGACTCAATGACTCTGACTTCACAACCATGGTTGTGGAGTCAGTAAGCCAAACATGCAACTCTGACTCCTCAATTCCCCTGAATCTGACTCTGACTCTATCCAACTTCGACTCCACAACCAAGGGTGTGAAGTAAGCCAACCATCTGACTACATCTCCTCAATTTCCCTGAATCCGACTCTCACTTCGCCCAAAATGGTCAATGACTCCGACTCCATGACTCTGACTTCACAACCATGGCTGTGGAGTCAGTAAGCCACATATCTGACTTCTCACTCCAAGACCCTGACCTTACAACCATGGCTGTGGAGTCAGTAAGCCACATATCTGATTCAACCTCAACGACTCCAACTCCACAATCATGGCTGTGGAGTCAGTAAGCCACATATCTGATTCAACCTCAACGACTCCGACTCCACAATCATGGCTGTGGAGTCAGTAACCCAAACATCCGACTCTTCAACTTCCCTGAATCTGACTTCACCCATAATGAACACTTACTCCACGACTCTGACTCCACAACTATGGCTGTGAAGTCAGTAAGCCAAACATGCGACTGACTCAATTCCCTTGAATCTGACTCTGACTCCATCCAAAATGGATAGCGACTCCAACTCCACAACCAGGACTGTGAGTTCACTAAGCCAAACAGCTGACTCCGACCCTCACTCCACCCAAAATGGTCAACGACGCCGACTGCATAACGCCGACTCCATTGCTGTGAAGTCAGTAAGCCAAGCATGCGACTCTGCAAACTGTGCAAAACCAAATCCAAAACCTTTAACTTTTACAAAACTTTAACAAACTAAAAATTTTACCAAAATTTCTCAGGAAAAGGAAAATGAACAGTTTAAGAAAAATAACCATTTCAATGTATTGCCGACTGTAATTTTCGATTAATTTTAGGTAACTTGGTTGAGTTTCGAAAACTTTTGGAAACTAAATGTCAAAGTTAACACAAAAACCAAAAATATCTATTTTAATTTTTTCTTCGACGGCATAAAGTTAATTAAAAAGAAGGCGCCGAGGAGGGCGGATTGTGTAAAATTCTGCCGATGTGGGTAACAAACCCCACACAAGGCCACAGTGACAGTGGTGTCTTCATGCTCCGACCCCGCTGATCTCACAGGATGAACCTCGGCCATGAAGGGTCTAAAGAAAAGTTGAACTTTTTCTGGCAGTACAAAAGCCATCTTGGGGTGAAGGGCTCCTTAGCCTACGAGCCGGCTTGACGCGTTTCCTCCTTTGAATACAAATTAGCGATGCATAATCACGGCATATTCATAAGGCCTTTTGCCTCTTTTTCTCCAGTGAATGCTGTATAATTCATTGCATGTGCCCCGACCCCGGCTCGCTCCTGTTCTGACAAATCATACTTGATTAAGACAAATCTTTATTAGCTAGCTAGTCAACTTTCTCATTTATCATTTGCAAATCTCATTCTGCTATTTTTTTTTATTAATTTATTTATTTTTTTTTTGTTGCGGGTGTAACTGGACGGCGATGGGGCTTCTCATTCCAGACATTAAAAAATAGCTTGTTACAAAGGATGAGAGCAAAGTGGAACACGATGGTCCATAATAGATGATAAAACGCGGCTTTAATAGGTAGAAATTACAAGCCGGGCGCAGCAAACAAAGCAATTATATCAGCCGGGGCTTAGACGGGGGGGAAAAGGAGAATGCTAATAAACCACAACGTTCCTAAGGAACCGCGGCTTTCTCTGATTAATCAAAAATTGGGGAAAAAGAGAAAAAAACTGAAAAGGGATTTTTTTTTTTTATAAATATATATTTAGGAGATTAAATAAAATGTTTAGTTACTAGAAGATTTCAACTATTTATGATTTTCTGTATGTGTAATGTCAGGAGCCATTGTCATGGTCTACAGGCGTCGAGGACGGGCATTAATTACTAGGGGGGACTTCTCTAAAGGTGACCCGGACACCGGTATGAAGATGGAAACATTTCTTGGCTAATACTACAATCAGGGCTGTGGAGTCAGTAAGCCAAACATGCAACTCCGACTCTTCAATTTGCCTGAGTCCGACTCTACTAAAATGGACACCGACTTCAACTCCATAACCATGGCTGTGAAGTCAATAAGCCAAGAATCTGACTCCAACTCCATTCCTCAATTTCCCTGAATCCAACTCCTACTCCACCCAAAATGGGCACCGACTCCATAACCATGGCTGTGAAGTCAATAAGCCAAGAATCCGCCTCCAACTCCATTCCTCAATTTCCCTGAATCCGACTCCTACTCCATCCAAAATGGGCACGGACTCCATAACCATGGCTGTGAAGTCAATAAGCCAAGAATCTGACTCAGACTCCTCAATTTCCCTGTACCAGACTCCAACTCCACCCAAAATGGGCACCAGCTGGATTTCGAGTCATGGCGACTTGATGGATGAACGATTTTGTACAAGCCTAAATATGTCCACTAGGGTCTTCTCCAAACCTACATAGGTCTACCAAGCTTTTCTCCATGCCTAGATAGGTCCATCAGGTTCTTCTCCATGCCTAGATATGTCCACCAGAGTCTTGTCCAAGCCTAGATAGGTCCACAAGGATCTTCTCCACCGTTATCTTGACTATATCAAGCCAAGGGGTTGCTCGTCTTCCTCTTCGCCTTGTTCCTTTTATTCTTCTGATCATGATGTCCTCCTCCAGTGATTGCTCTTTTCGTATGATGTGTAGACAAGTCGTATCTTGGTGATCCTTCCTCCAGTGACATGACTGGCTTGGTTCTTCTTTCGATCCATGGTATTGATAACATCCTTCTTCCACATTTCGAAGGTGTTGATTCTCCTTCTGTCTTGTGGCAAAGTCTACTGAAGTCTTCTATACAGGACAGTAGTCTGTGGCTGCAAGACCAGAGCCCTGTCAGCTTCAGGAGACTTCAGTTTCACAGGCCGGCTAGTCAAGCATTAGTAAATACTGCCGTCATGTGATATTTCCTGATGAAGTAACTTATCGCTGAAACACGTTGAAAATAAATCACCAATTCCGAAGAATAATATATTTATGTCTTCACTTTTCGGAGATAGCAGTGCGGTCATTAACCCTTTTCCTGCTTGATGACTAGTCGGCACGCGACACTGAATTCTCCGGAGCTTACAGGAAGATAACAGGATAAGGTACAGTGATGTGGCCAGGGCTGTGTGGGGGGGTACTCGGTCACCGGGTCTGCTGAATAGGGAGTCACAGGTGGACGGTATCCCGGTGCCGTGCCCTGGGGATCATTTGAAGGGGGATGAAGGGATTATTTACAGGGGGACGTGACGCCACCTGTAGAGTCTGGTAAGGTGGTACCAGCGCTGCCAGCCGGCCTCTGAGGTGATGGAGGGGGCAGCAAAGTGTGGTATAGCTCCCCACAGGTGGAGCTTTACCTCAGGGCAGCAATAAGGGAAGATGATGAGGGAGGGCAGCGAAGGAGGATGATGGTGGATTTTAGCTGATAAACAGTCACACATACACACAGGGTTAGTTGTTCCGGTACCTTTTTACTGAGGTAACATAACAGGTACAGTCTTGAGTATTAACCGGGTCCCTGGTACAATTTAGGATCAACTCCTTGGAAGGATATGAGGCCTCCTTTATTTCTATTCTCTGCCTTGAGGGATGAGTCTCTCCTGAGTTTGGACTCTCCAATCCTCTGATGTCTAGAACTAACAATCAGGCCCTTCTGCGGGAACCCGGTTTATCCTGTGGCCCCTGGTCCTCTGTTTGGTTAGTTTTTAATATTTCCTCTATCTTCCTTCAGGGCTAAACTTCACCTGAAACTGCTGGGTTTTTACTGTGGCTCTGTAAGCCCACAGCATCGGACTCCAGTGTCCGTTTGTTCCTAAGGGGAATATATTTTGGTCCCTTTTCTTATTCCCTACCTCTTCTCCTTGCCTCCGGCCCCTTCCCTGGGGTGTGAACAGCCGACAATTGTCCCTTCTGGTCCTGGCATCAGTCTTTTCCAGAGACCAGCAGCTCAGCCTCCTTCTCCTTTCCTCTCCTCACACGAACTCTTCCCTAGCAACTGTCTCCTAGGACCAACTGTCTCCTCCTCTCAGCCTGGATCTCCCAGGGGAACTGACTTAATGCAGCCAGTAGAGCTCCCCCTTCAGGTCTGGAGTGGAAGGTGTTGTGTGCTGAACAAACCAAGGTGTCAATCCTTCCTTGTACCAGTGTAACCTGTGGCAATCCCCCGCAGGGGTGCCACATTCCCCCCTAGTTAAACTCAGTCCTCCGGGACTGAAACATTTTTCATAAACATAACAGGTTATAACTATTTACATTTGATTATTGAACAGCGTCTTAAAAATGAAAAATTTACAAAAACCAAGGAAAAATAAGAAAACAGGTTACCAGTCCATACAGCGCTAGTCCATCCGCTGCAGGCTGTTTAGGGGATGTTGAAACAGGGATTTGCCACTACCAGTCCTGTGGCTATGGTCCATTTTAAAAATAAGAAAAAGGGAAAGTTCAAGAGTCCAACAGGTTAAGTCTTTTAGGAATTAAAAAATCATAACTATATACAATATGGGTGTATCTGCTTAGGAGGCCTGGCTTCACTTTTACCACCCCCAGGCACTTTCTTTTCCTAACTTGATGTGCATGGGGGCTAGTCCAGTTCCTCCACCCTTCTACACACTACCATTAATAACATATTTACATTTTAAACATTTTTACATTTTCCCACATTTTATCACCTACTCTCTGTATCTAAGTGGTGGCTGACCAAAGTTACTACGGGTTGACCTGCGTAGCACTGGTGTGTTACTAATGTCTGTACCTAATGCAGTGTATGCTCTCTCTCTCAGTCTATCAGATCTACGTGTGGTTGTAATACCGTAGTATTGGCGTAGTCTCTCTAGTGGACTGGCAGATTCACCGATTGCAGGGATCTCTGGTTCCGGTACAACGGGTGGTTCTTGTATTCTCGGTACTTCTACTGCTGATGGAAACGTTAAAGTTGGGATTAGATATGTACCTTCTATTTGAGGCCAATCTGCTGGTAACTCTCCAATGATTGTCTGGACTGTCTTTGGCTTCTCTTGCTCTTCTAGCTTTGGACAAGGTACATCTTCCTCTGGTTGAAGCTGTTGAGGGCACTTTTTCAAATGATCTCTGGACACTGTTGCTGTAGTTTCACCATGATCCTTACTGATTAAACAGGTTTTCTGGTTATCAAAATTGGATGGTAATACAGTGTATGGTTCTCTTTCCCACTGATCATCTAGTTTGTGCATTCTTCTTTTTCTTCTCAAAACCAATTCACCTGGTGTTAAAGGCGTTCCTTGTGCACTTTTGTTAAAGTTAATTTCTTGTCTTTCTCTAGATCTTTCCAGACTTCTTTCAACGCATTCTTGGATTTTCTGGTATTGTTCTTTCCTACGAGTATCCCAATCTGTATCTGTAGTATCTGCTTCAGGAACTACTATGCCTAACTCAAAGTCTGCTGGCAACTTTCCTGGTCTTGCTCTCATGAGGTATGCAGGGGTGCAATTTGTTGAACTTACTGGGATGTTGTTGTAAATGTCAACTAGATCTGGTAACTTTTCTGGCCACTGGTTGCGCTCTTCTAAGGGCAGAGTTTTTAACATTTCAATTACCACGTGATTCATCTTTTCGCACATTCCATTTGTTTGAGGATGGTAAGACGTAGTGCGTATTTTCTTGCATCCGTAAAGGCGACAGAACTCTTGAAATATTTCAGCTTCAAAGGCGGGTCCTTGGTCTGTCAATACCTGGTCTGGATAACCATGAGGTCTGCAGAAATAAGCTTGAAATGTTCTTGCTGCTGTCTCAGCTGTTAAATCTTTTACTGGAGCTACCACAAGAAATCTGGAATAATGGTCTACCATGGTAAGAGCATAAGTGTACCCTGATTTGCTGGGTGTAAGTTTGACATGATCTATGGCTACCAGTTCTAATGGTTCTTTGGTGATGATAGGTTTGAGGGGTGCTTTCTGGCTGTTACGGTCTTTTCTTCTTAATGAGCATGGTCCACAATTTTTACACCATCTCTCTATGGAGGCTCTCATGCTGATCCAATAAAATCTTTCACGTAACAGTATTTCTAATTTTCTCCATCCAAAGTGTCCCGATTCATTGTGATACGCTTGCAATACCATTTGAACATCTCTCTTTGGAACCACAACTTGCCATACCATTTCATGTGTTCTTGGGTTGATGTACCGCCTGCACAATTGACCTTGATAAATGAATAACCGGCTTCTTTCTTTCCACAAGTATTGAGCTTCCAGTGGAGCATTCTTTTCAAGTTTAGAATCTGGTTGGGTTATTAACTTCTTTACAAGACTTACTGCTGGATCACTGTCTTGAGTCTCTTTCCATCCATAGTGAGGCAACGGGTTTAGTTCAGCAGTCTGACGATTTTGGTAGACTCGATCTTCAGCGATTTGCCATTTTCTACTTTTATGGAAAGCTGGAAGTTCTATTTCCTCTAGGTCATCTTCTTCTTCACTTCCTTGTGGATGTACTTGAGGATTTCTAGAAAGGGCATCTGCATTTGCGTTATTGCGGCCTGCTCGATATTTGATAGTAAAGTCATAGTTCGACAGTCGAGCCATCCAACGTTGCTCCAATGCTCCAAGTCTCGCGGTATCTAAATGTGTCAACGGGTTATTATCTGTGAAGACAGTGAACTTCGAAGCTGCGAGGTAATGCTTGAACCTTTCTGTTACAGCCCAGACCAAGGCTAGGAACTCCAACTTAAAGGAACTGTAATTTTCTGGGTTCCTCTCAGTGGGTCGAAGTTTTCTGCTAGCGTAGGCAATTACTCGTTCTTTACCATCTTGCATCTGAGAAAGGACTGCTCCCAGGCCTACATTGCTTGCGTCAGTGTAAAGGACGAATGGTAGGTTATAATCAGGGTAAGCCAGAATTTCCTCACCAGTTAAAGCCTGCTTCATCTGTTGGAAGGAATTTTCTTGTTCCACTCCCCATTCTAATGGTGACTCTGGAAATCTTCTCTTCTTAGATTGGCCTATCAGAAGATCTTGTATGGGCGCAGCCATCTTTGTGTAGCCCTTAATGAATCTTCTATAGTATCCAACCAAACCTAAGAACTGACGTACCTCGGTGATGGTCGTTGGTCTTTGCCAATCCTGGATTGCTGTTACCTTTTCCGGGTCTGGTGCTACTCCATCTGCGCTGACCACGTGTCCCAGGTATTGGACTTTAGGTTTCAACAGGTGACATTTGGATGGTTTGAGTTTCATTCCGTACTTTGCTAAAGCCTCAAATACCTCCGCCAGGTGTTTCAGGTGTTCTTCGTAGGTTCTAGAGAACACGATGACATCGTCCAGGTATAAGAGCACCGTTTCGAAGTTTCGATGTCCCAGGCAACTTTCCATGATTCTCTGAAACGTTCCTGGTGCATTGCATAACCCGAATGGCATACTATTGAATTCACATAGTCCCATTGGCGTTGTGAATGCAGTCTTCTCCCGGTCTTCTTCTGCAACGGAGACCTGCCAATACCCACTAGTGAGATCTAATGTGGAGAAATAATTAGCAGTCTTTAATGCAGCAAGAGACTCCTCTATTCGGGGTAATGGGTAAGCATCTTTGTGAGTGATTTTATTAACCTCTCTGTAATCTACACACATCCTCATTGTGCCATCCTTTTTCCTGACTAGGACTAAAGGGGCTGCCCAGGGACTACTACTATCTCTTATAACCCCGGCCTCCTTCATGTCCCTCAGCATTTCTTTGGCATGTTGGTAGTGACCTGGTGGAATGGGTCTGTGTCTCAACTTGATTGGTGGATGATTTCCTGTGGGTATGTGATGCTGTACCCCTTTAATCCTCCCAAAATCTAATGGATGTTTGCTGAATATCTGCTCGAACTCCTGCACTACCCGGTACACTCCATGCTTCAGGTGAGAAGGGGTGGCATCAGTTCCTACATGCAACTGCTGACACCACTCCTCCAGCTGTCCTTTAGAGTTACTATCCTCCACCAGACTAGGCGAGGAAACAGGTTCTACTGTCTGTATGTTGTTGTTACAAACAGTATACAGCTTTGCTACGGTAGCATACCGAGGTAACTTTGCTTCCACTGCCCCACAATTTAACACACGGATTGGTACTCGTCCCTTGCGTACATCCACCACCCCTCTGGCTGTCAGTAGTGTAGGTCTGTGCTCTGAAAATACCGGCTCTACAACTGCCTGGTATTCCTGTCCTCTACAACCTATCGCTGCTCGACACCATATCATCATTTCACTATTTGGTGGTATTACAATAGGAACCGAGTCTATTACCCGCACACTGCCAATTTCTCCCCCAGACAGATTTACCTGTTGCTTGTGGATGAGGGCTCGGATCTCTTGTTGGATGACTCTTGTCCGCCCATAACCAGCAGTTTGAGTAATCTGTCGGAGTAAAAACAACACTTCTCCAAAGCAGTTTTCAATAACATTTGTACCAATAACCATGTAAGGGCATTTTTCATTAGGATTATCTTCAACTACAAATAACCCTTGACCTTTCAACTCCTCCCTTCCCAACTTTATTGTAGCTGCTCTATACCCCACCTGTTTCTGTGGTTGGCCATTAGCTGCAATAATATAAAAATTGGGGTTTGGGGGTTCAAGATCATCATCAGACCAATACTGCTTATAAAGGATATGCGGGATCGTAGTAACCTGCGACCCGGTGTCCAATAGGGCCGACATGGGAATTCCTTCTAGTGTAATGTTGAGGTACGGACGGCCTCCCACGTACCGCTTACACCAGTCTTTTGGGCCCAGTTGCTCTACTCCTGGGGTTTGGCCCTCGGACCCAGGAATCTCGTGTTTAAAGGGCATCTTCTTGCAAAGTGTCCTGGTTTGTTGCATCGCAGGCAGATGGGTTGTCCTGAAGAATCTGTGTAATCCCAGGGTCTGCGTTGGAATGGTGCGTTGGTCCCCTGCGCGGGCGACCTGGTTCTGCGTTGGAATGGTACGTTGGTCCCCTGCCCGGGCGACCTGGTTCTGCGTTGGAATGGTACGTTGGTCCCCTCCGCGGGCGACTGGGCTTTCCTTTGCATCCATGGGACATCCTCAGGGCTATCAGCTAGTTGAATTTTACTTGGTGGTGGTACCCCAGGCATATTTTGCAAGAGCTTTAGTACGTAGTCCATGTTTTTAGTTAACTGCAGCACCTGGTTTTGTATGTTATCATTTGCTACAGCTTGACTCTCTGCTTTTGCAGGTTCTGCAGGAATAGGTTTAAAGTCTATGGAAGAAGCATTAGTCTGCCATGATTGGTTGGCAGGTTCTGCAGGTGCTGGATCTCTTAGCACAGTTATAGCACGATCTTTTAAGTCACTAAAACTCACTGTTGGGTGATCCAATACCCACATATGCACTTGTTGGCGGTGATAGTCTGATCTTAATCCTTCTGTAAACTGTTCAGCAAGCATTTTATCCTCTTCCAGTACACTGGCCGGGTCTATCTGTTTCAAGGACCGGAGTGCTCTTTGTAAACGGAGGGCATAGTCTCTGATGGTATCCTGCGATCTCTGCTTACACTGATAAAACAGCATCCTCAATTCAGACTGTGTGCGCTTCTCAAACACCGATTTTAGCTTATCAAACACTTTGGCAGCAGAGTCCCTGTCAGCATCTCTCCAGGACTCAGCCTCCAGCTCCGCTGCGCCTATTAATTGTCCCAGCACAACGGTAGCCTGTTGCTTCTGTGTCATAGCATACATGTCCAGCATTGCACACATCTTATGCTTAAATGTTGCTAACGTACCAGGTTTACCTTCATATGTTGGTAACCACTTGGCACCCGGTACATACGGCATAGTTATAGGCATTATTTGGGCTGCTGCTTCAGGTACTGCGTTCTCGCCATTTCCCCTGTCAGGGACCCGCACATCATCCGTGTCACTCATGGTGAGGCCCCCCTAGTTAATGGATGCCAACCTGTAAGATGAAAACTGGTTTCTCCAGCTGTCGGCGGCTCTGTAGATAGAGCGGGCACCTCAGGTCTCTCTCTAACAGGGAGCTGCGCTTTCTTCAATCTCTCCGGCAGAGTGGAAGGGGGAGGGGCTTATCTTCCCGCTCTTTCTCCTGCTGTGACGCAGCTGTAATTTCTGAGGCGGTGTAATGGCGGCCGCACAAACAGTCAATTAATAAAGTCTTAAGGCACACTTCACCTGGTAGATACCAGGCTGGTTCATCCTGTTCGTGACGCCAGAAAATGATGTGGCCAGGGCTGTGTGGGGGGGTACTCGGTCACCGGGTCTGCTGAATAGGGAGTCACAGGTGGACGGTATCCCGGTGCCGTGCCCTGGGGATCATTTGAAGGGGGATGAAGGGATTATTTACAGGGGGACGTGACGCCACCTGTAGAGTCTGGTAAGGTGGTACCAGCGCTGCCAGCCGGCCTCTGAGGTGATGGAGGGGGCAGCAAAGTGTGGTATAGCTCCCCACAGGTGGAGCTTTACCTCAGGGCAGCAATAAGGGAAGATGATGAGGGAGGGCAGCGAAGGAGGATGATGGTGGATTTTAGCTGATAAACAGTCACACATACACACAGGGTTAGTTGTTCCGGTACCTTTTTACTGAGGTAACATAACAGGTACAGTCTTGAGTATTAACCGGGTCCCTGGTACAATTTAGGATCAACTCCTTGGAAGGATATGAGGCCTCCTTTATTTCTATTCTCTGCCTTGAGGGATGAGTCTCTCCTGAGTTTGGACTCTCCAATCCTCTGATGTCTAGAACTAACAATCAGGCCCTTCTGCGGGAACCCGGTTTATCCTGTGGCCCCTGGTCCTCTGTTTGGTTAGTTTTTAATATTTCCTCTATCTTCCTTCAGGGCTAAACTTCACCTGAAACTGCTGGGTTTTTACTGTGGCTCTGTAAGCCCACAGCATCGGACTCCAGTGTCCGTTTGTTCCTAAGGGGAATATATTTTGGTCCCTTTTCTTATTCCCTACCTCTTCTCCTTGCCTCCGGCCCCTTCCCTGGGGTGTGAACAGCCGACAATTGTCCCTTCTGGTCCTGGCATCAGTCTTTTCCAGAGACCAGCAGCTCAGCCTCCTTCTCCTTTCCTCTCCTCACACGAACTCTTCCCTAGCAACTGTCTCCTAGGACCAACTGTCTCCTCCTCTCAGCCTGGATCTCCCAGGGGAACTGACTTAATGCAGCCAGTAGAGCTCCCCTTCAGGTCTGGAGTGGAAGGTGTTGTGTGCTGAACAAACCAAGGTGTCAATCCTTCCTTGTACCAGTGTAACCTGTGGCAATCCCCCGCAGGGGTGCCACAACAGTAATAAAAGTTACCGATCCTGAAAGAGCTGCTGAAGCCCTGTTTTAAGATACAAATATTGTACTAGAAAATCACCTGACAGATTCCCTTTAAGGCAGCATGATGTAGGGACAGAGATCCCGATTCCAGTTGAGTATTAAGTTCTGGCCTTTTTTTGACTAAATTATCATTTGTAGCTGCCGCTAATGCAGTGCTGAGCTCTGTAAACCCCTGTGATTTTAATCTTGAAGAAGGAGCCATTTAGTGCTTCGAAACGCGTAGGAAAATAAAATCACTGTGTACGACACCCTCACCCTTGATGTTTCTCCTTCTGGCAGCGCGGCATTGCAACTTTTCCTTGGTGTTTTTATTATGTCTACCTCGTGGTGGCTGCTGCAGCCAGGATTATATGCGCATGTAGTGGTTGTGGATGGCACAACCTACCCAGGTAAGCGTCCACTATATTTTTACTTTCCTTAGGCAGCTTTCACACTAGTGTTTGCGCCAAAATGCAGCAGATTTACCGCATCTGCCGCCTGACGGCCGCACTTGCGGCACATTTATGGCAAGTCCCATGCATTGTCTATGGGGCTTGCGGTAAGATGCGGCAGGTGCCGCAACTGCCACATCTT
Organism: Allobates femoralis; assembly: GCA_033576535.1. NCBI lineage: Eukaryota > Metazoa > Chordata > Amphibia > Anura > Aromobatidae > Allobates > Allobates femoralis. The sequence goes on along the minus strand of JARQOC010000006.1, from coordinate 8,458,400 downwards.
AAGGCAAGCCCCATAGACAATGCATGGGGCTTGTCGCAAGTGTGCCGCAAGTGCGGCAGTCAGGCGGCACTTGTGGCAGATGCATTTTTTTTGTCCGGATACGCCGTATCTGGGCAAAAACGCCTATGTGAAAGCTGCCTTACAGAGATAATACCCTATGTACACTTCTTGTGTCATCCACAGCTTTTAATACAACATCACTGATTAGCAGCTAGATCTGCAATACAATACAGGATACAAACACATTCGTACAGATCTTTGGATATTTTCATATATTGATTTCAATAACACACAGAGCTGATGAATATCGAGGAACACCTCTAGTGATCATCTCAATGGTAATCAACAGCTATTAATACACCACTCATTGGCAGCATTCTTTGTATACTGTGCATAGGCAGAAAGCGGCCAATCAGTGGTGGAAGGGGGCTTACAAAGAGCTGATAAATATAGAGAAACACTTCTAGTGATAATCTCAATGGTAATCCACAGCTATTAATACACCACTGATTGGCAGCTTTCTTTGTATACTGTGCATAGGCAGAAAGCAGCCAATCAGTGGTGGAAGTGGGCTTACAAAGAGCAGATAAATATAGAGGACCACCTCTAGTGATAAAACTGTAGCAGCAGCCCAATAAGTGACACATCGCTGGAATCAGGGTCTCTGCATTGTGTCTGTCTTAACGTAGGAGGCAAAAACATGGTGAGATTTCCTGTAAAGAGTTAAATAACAATATTCCGTCTTTCTTTTATGAAAATTAAACTCTTGGCCTGTAGTTTCACCTCTCCAGTTACTCTACAAATGTGTTAAACCAATACCAGCGACGTTGCGATTTTCCCCAGTTTAAAACAGTTAGGAAAGATAATGAAAGCGCCCTCCCTGATTAAAGTCTTCACGCTCCTAATCACAATCTGACAGTCAGATCAAAGATGTTACGTTACATCTCTCTTCTAATTGCGATGATAGCGCCACACCTCAGGCCTATCTCTCCAGACCCGGAATATTTTTTAATTTTTTTTTTTTTTTTTTTTCTTCAAGTCGAATTCTGCTTAAGAAAGATCTAACACTCCTTAACAGTTCATTATCCAATAAAACTATTCAAAGCTTGAAAGCAATCTACACAATTAGTCAGGACCTCAGGGAGCCGCCTGTATAGTGTCTATTACAGGCCTCCACATTAAAACACCTTAATTACATTTGTCAAAAGGGTTTCATTAAGACATATCAGTGTTGTCATCCTCAGAATTAAAGATATCAAGAATATATAGATGAAAAAAAAAAGTAGCAATAATATAAAGAATAAATGCAATCATCATGTCTTCATAGGAACAAGTCACAAAAAAAAAAAAAGAATATTAAATAGCAGCGATCGTCCGCACCGTCACTTTCTGGGTTTATTTGGCTAATTGAGCCTCATTATGTGATAATTAACGTTTTAGTGCAATAGCTGTCACTCGGATTGGAGATTTATCTCTGTCACCTAGAACGGTGCACTGGATACATCACGAGATGAGCGCATATAAAAGCCAATAAATAATAGAGCTGACTCGTATAGTACACAACAAAAATTACTCATATCGGAGGAAAAGCAAACAAATGACCAGTTCTTCAAATCGTCTAGACGAAAAATTTTGTAGACTAAAGGTAAAGAGATTGTCACAGATCGAACGCCTTGGATACAAAGAATTGGCCAAAATGAATGATTGTTCAGAAGCAACTTGGGCGTCCTTGGCCAGGAGCTACTTGGGCGTCCTTGGCCAGGAACTACTTGGGCGTCCTTGGCCAGGAGCTACTTGGGCGTCCTTGGCCAGGAGCTACTTGGGCGTCCTTGGCCAGGAGCTACTTGGGCGTCCTTGGCCAGGAGCTACTTGGGCGTCCTTGGCCAGGAGCTACTTGGGCGTCCTTGGCCAGGAGCTACTTGGGCGTCCTTGGCCAGGAGCTACTTGGGCGTCCTTGGCCAGGAGCTACTCGGGCGTCCTTGGCCAGGAGCTACTTGGGCGTCCTTGGCCAGGAGCTACTCGGGCGTCCTTGGCCAGGAGCTACTCGGGCGTCCTTGGCCAGTAGCTACTTGGGCGTCCTTGGCCAGGAGCTACTTGGGCGTCCTTGGCCAGGAGCTACTTGGGCGTCCTTGGCCAGGAGCTACTTGGGCGTCCTTGGCCAGGAGCTACTTGGGCGTCCTTGGCCAGGAGCTACTTGGGCGTCCTTGGCCAGGAGCTACTTGGGCGTCCTTGGCCAGGGGCTACTTAGGCGTCCTTGGCCAGGAGCTACTTGGGCGTCCTCGTCCAGGGACTACTTAGGGTGTCCTTGTCCAGGAGCTACTTGGGCATCCTCGTCCAGGGACTACTTAGGGTGTCCTTGTCCAGAGGATCATTTTGAGTTCTGTGGCCACTCAAGAAGAAAGTCAACCTAGTACTGCACTTTATCAATAGAGGACTTACACAATGAGAACTGTACGGGTTGCCATATTGGCTGTCACCAAGATACTGCATGTAGACATTCAGTTATGTGGGAAGTTTGTCCACCACTGGCAGTAAAAGCCGCTTTTCTGAACGTCTGATATACAGGAACTTAAAATAACAAGTCTACTACTAGATGGTGCTGTGAAGTGTGACCTAACCTGGGCTTCTGCTAACATCCATGGTGTGGGCTAAATGTCTACCTTTATGTATCACTAGAGCTGGGCTTCTGACTTCATCAGTGACCTGAGCTACAAAATGGCTTCTATACATGGCCTGTGAAGGATTCTGCCTTTACACATGGCCTGGGATAGGCTTCTCTCTCTATTTGTGACCTGTGAAGGCTTCTGCCTCTATACATGATTTGGGCCAGGCTTCTGTTTCAATATGTGGCTGAGTCTTCTGTTTCTATATGTGACCTTGGCTGGGCCTCTGCTTCTATACATGAGCTGGGTTAGACTTCTCCCACTATATGTGGTTTGAGCCACGCTTCTCTTTCTATATGTGGCCAGGGATGGGCCTATGATTCTATGTGGCCTGGTATGGACCTCTGCTTCTATGTGTGACCTGGGTTAGGTTTCTGCCTCTATATATGGTTTGGGCCAGGCCTCTCTTTCTATACATGGCCTGGAATGGGTCTCTGCCTCTGTATGTGGCAAGGGCAAGGCTTCTGCCTCTATATCTGTGTGGAGACTAGTCAAGAAATGCCATCATGGATTTCAACACTCAAGAAGCACCATCATAGAGCTATACAATCAAGAAATGCCATCTTGGAGCAGAACACAAAAGATAGGCCATCATGGAGATGAATAGTCAAGAAACGACATCATGGAGCTGACCAGTCAAGAAATGCCATCATGGAGATGAATAGTCAAGAAACGCCATCATGGAGCTGACCAGTCAAGAAACGCCATCATGGAGCTGACCAGTCAAGAAACACCATCATGGAGATGAACACTCAAGAAATGTCATCATGGAAACAAACACTCAAGAAATGCCATCATGGAGCTGAACACTCAAGAAAAGCCATCATGGAACTGAACACTCAAGAAAAGCCATCATGGAGCTGACCAGTCAAGAAACGCCATCATGGAGCTGAACAGTCAAGAAACACCATCATGGAGCTGAACAGTCAAGAAACACCATCATGGAGCTGACTAGTCAAGAGACGCCATCATGGAGCTGACCAGTCAAGAAACGCCATCATGGAGCTGACCAGTCAAGAAACACCATCATGGAGCTGAACAGTCAAGAAACACCATCATGGAGCTGACTAGTCAAGAGACGCCATCATGGAGCTGACCAGTCAAGAAACGCCATCATGGAGCTGACCAGTCAAGAAACGCCATCATGGAGCTGACCAGTCAAGAAACGCCATCATGGAGCTGACCAGTCAAGAAACGCCATCATGGAGCTGACCAGTCAAGAAACGCCATCATGGCGCTGAACAGTCAAGAAACACCATCATGGAGCTGAACAGTCAAGAAACACCATCATGGAGCTGACTAGTCAAGAAACGCCATCATGGAGCTGAACAGTCAAGAAACACCATCATGGAGCTGAACAGTCAAGAAACACCATCATGGAGCTGAACAGTCAAGAAACGCCATCATGGAGCTGAACAGTCAAGAAACACCATGATGGAGCTGAACAGTCAAGAAACTCCATCATGGAGCTGAACAGTCAAGACACGCCATCATGGAGCTGAACAGTCAAGAAACGCCATCATGGAGCTGAACAGTCAAGAAACACTATCATGGAGCTGAACAGTCAAGAAACGCCATCATGGAGCTGAACAGTCAAGAAACACCATCATGGAGCTGAACAGTCAAGAAACACCATCATGGAGCTGAACAGTCAAGAAACACCATCATGGAGCTGAACAGTCAAGAAATGCCATCATGGAGCTGAACAGTGAAGAAACACCATCATGGAGCAAAACAGTCAAGAAACACCATCATGGAGCTGAACACTCAAGAAACACCATCATGGAGCTGAACACTCAAGAAACACCATCATGGAGCTGAGCAGTCAAGAAATGCCATCATGGAGCTGAACAGTCAAGAAACACCATCATGGAGCTGAACAGTCAAGAAACCCCATCATGGAGCTGAATAGTCAAGAAACACAATCATGGAGCTGAGCAGTCAAGAAATGCCATCATGGAGCTGAACAGTCAAGAAACACCATCATGGAGCTGAATAGTCACAAAACACCATCATGGAGCTGAACAGTCACGAAACACCATCATGGAGCTGACCAGTCAAGAAACACCATCATGGAGCTGAAAAGTCACAAAACACCATCATGGAGCTGAACAGTCAAGAAACGCCATCATGGAGCTGAACAGTCAAGAAACACCATCATGGAGCTGAACACGTGAAGACTTACAAATGTCATGATTCTTTTTCATGTAACTTTGGCAGCTCCAGTTTATGCTTCAACTGAAAGGGTAAAAAAAAAACTGGTTCACAATGTTTTATTAATTTGTTTTCCTATAGAACAATATATCATGTATGCAGCATATATTTTACATTTTTAGGATTTGAAGAAAAATTTCCAGTGGAAGTCGTAGACGAAAAAAAAATCCAATTAGCCGTTTTGATTAGCGTACAGTTCTTCTTATATGGGATAATAAAAGAGGGGGTCACCTGGTCTAATAGAGTAATTATAAAACACAAGGAAATATTATACCCACAGTTATTCTTTATGACTGGCTGTGAGCGGTGCCGTGGTCGCAAATACTCGCCCAGAATGCGATCATATAAAATAACAATTTATTAACACCTGAATGAGATGGAAAATGCACAATGGTGGAGCCGCCGGCATTACGAGTCCTGTGGTTTCTGCAATGTGTTAACCACACTCCAGCTTTCCGCACGCAGATCCTGAGGGCACATAGAGGCACTTAGCCCGTCTGCGGAGGGCTGGTAGGCTGGACACTTAACAGCTCTCATGGTGAAGGGTAGCTCCACCAGTGACGGAAAAAAGTTAAAATTTGTGTCCAGACTCAGACTTATAGAAATGTATTATTGCATTGAAGGTTACATAAAATGTTTATCGCTATATAAAAAGCTAAAATATATATATAACAACTCCCAATCAGCTAGCGCAGAGCTGCAATCGAGATGCTAATGGAACAGTCTACGTATGTGTAAGACATCTACCTTAAAGATCAAAATTATTTTCAGTGCAGGTCCAGATCCACGATAAGTGAGTCCAGTTGCCAAAAAATTCTCAATGCCCTTGATCTCTGCAACTGTTCAATATGTAGTTCATTGGTCAGACAGAGTAACTTATTAGTTGTATTGATATGAAAAAGTTCATGAGTTCATGAGCGCAACTCAACGAAACGACTCAAGTCAACTCAACCTCGCAAGTCAACTCAACCTCGCAAGTCAACTCAACCTCGCAAGTCAACTCAACCACGCAAGTCAACTCAACCACACAAGTCAACTCAACCACGCAAGTCAACTCAACCAACTCAACCACGCAAGTCAACTCAATCACACAAGTCAACTCAACCACGCAAGTCAACTCAACCACGCAAGTCAACTCAACCACACAAGTTCAACTCAACCAACTCAACCACGCAAGTCAACTCAACCACGCAGGTCAACTCAACCACGCAGGTCAACTCAACCAACTCAACCACGCAAGTCAACTCAACCACGCAAGTCAACTCAACCACGCAAGTCAACTCAACCACGCAAATCAACTCAACCAACTCAACCACGCAAGCCAACTCAACGACCAGACCCTCACTGGCAGAACTTAACGATATTTGGCCATATTTGCCAAGATGTTCTTCCAGTGTTCCTCAGGTCTCCAGAACTATAATGAAGAATTGACACCATGGTTTCCTTGTGTAATTATTGCAAGAGCCCAATATTTCCCAATAAATGCTGAAAGCTTTTGCTCTTTTTAAAAATACAGCATGGAGAATGGCCTGACGTATAACAGCTATACACAGAAATAACCAAAACATGGACTTGACATTATCAAAATATCTGAATAAATTTATTTTTCTTTGGTCCCCTCTGGTATGGTGCATATATTGTTTCATAGACAGCCATGGCTGGACTCCAGAGTTGACGACACTTACAAGCATCGGCCAAAGGAGTGGTTGAGTAATTTTTCAAAATACGATTCTTATTAAAGTCAATTCCTCTGTTTTATTTCCACTGGAATAAAGTATACTGTATATATTGGTGGGACCCTTAAATATAATTATTTAACGGCCTTCAACCCAAATCTCAAGTTATAGCGACTTGATGAATGAATGCTCTGTAGGAAGGTCGATGTTGTGCAGTCTAGAAATGTCCACCAGGGTCTGCTCCAAGCCTAGATAGGTCTACCAGGGTCTTCTCCGCTGTTAAGTTGCTTGTATCAAGCCATTGGGTTTCTGGTCTTCCTCTTTGGCTTGTCCCTTCTATTCTTTCGACCATGATGTCCTTCTCCACTAATTACTTTCTTCGTATGATGTATAGACAAGTCATAGCTTGGTGATCCTTCCTTCCAGTGACATGTCTGGCTTGATTTGTTCCAGAATTGATGTGCTTGCTCTTCTTGCCATCCAGGGTATTGATATCATCCTTCTTTACCTCCACAATTTGAAGGCGTTGATTCTTCTGTCTGGTTCCTTCATCGCCAAGGTGTCACTTCCGTACGTTACTACAGAATAGAGCAGACTATGTATGAGCCGTGTCTTCATCACCAGTGAAATGTTACTACAGAATAGACCAGACTATGTATGAGCGTGTCTCCATCACCAGTGAAATGTTCCTACAGAATAGACCAGACTATGTACGAGCCGTGTCTCCATCACCAGTGAAATGTTACTAAAGAATAGACCAGACTATGTATGAGCCGTATCTTCATCACCAGTGATATGTTACTACAGAATAGACCAGACTATGTACGAGCCGTGTCTCCATCACCAGTGAAATGTTACTACGAATAGACCAAACTATGTACGAGCCGTGTCTCCATCACCAGTGAAATGTTACTACAGAATAGACCAGACTATGTATGAGCCGTGTCTTCATCACCAGTGAAATGTTACTACAGAATAGACCAGACTATGTATGAGCCGTGTCTTCATCACCAGTGAAATGTTACTACAGAATAGACCAGACTATGTACGAGCGTGTCTTCATCACCAGTGAAATATGACTACAGAATAGACAGACTATGTATGAGCCGTGTCTCCATCACAGTGAAATGTTACTACAGAATAGACCAGACTATGTATGAGCCGTGTCTTCATCACCAGTTAAATGATCCTCGATTTGAAGACCTTGTCTGAGGACCATGCTTACGCACAACTTTTTCTTCTCTAGAAAGTTACACATAATTATGAAGATCTTTCTCGGCTATTCCATTCGAGTAGGGTTGAAACCACAATGTATTGGGGGTTATAACACTTCTGGTATTTCCAGCAAACACTCAGTAAAAGTTGAGTTACCCACCAGAGCCTCACGAGCCTCCCCAGTCTGCTGTATATGGCGCGGTAGCTGGTGCTAGTTGTAGATACTATTGTGTCATTCGCTCAACAAGTCACCAATGTAACACTCACTCATCACTAATCAATAAGTATCATTGTATGCTATAATGGGACAATTTATTTGTAGAGATAAAGATCCGGTGCCACTTGTCCTTAGTATAACAATGTCTTTTATTTAAAGATTCAAGAAATATAAAAACATATATGTCCAGACCCCTAGGGGTCCCGGCAGACGCGTTTCGAACTCAGTGTTCCATATTCGTATGCATGTTGTATGTTTTATACGACTTGAATCTTTAAATAAAGGACATTGGTTTTATAAGGACAAGTGACACCGGATCTTCATCCCTTCTTATTGAATAAGTGGAGGCCAGTCACTATATGCCGGGTGCCGGTGAGCAGCACATTCTTCTTCCCTCCTTCCTTCTTTGAGCAATTCATTGGTGTTTTTAATCTTTTTTGAGGATTGTTTATAGAGTAGACTTTCCAAAGAATCATTTTGCTGCCCTATCCCTGTATCTGAATGGTCAATGCTGGCGCTGCCATCGCTGGCACTGATACAAGTGATGACACACATAGATTGTACTGCACTTCTGACTGTGTTGGTGCTATGTAAGCAATGCAAAAATCAATAAATAATGAAGCGATATCCATTATTGATGATGGTATCTCTGCTGTGACTCTCCACTATCATTAATTTACAGTAATTCGTGTTCTTAGGCTGTGAAATATGGGAATCTTGTATAAGACGGCTCCAGATTCTTCCAGATTTCACCGGTGGAGTGCTTTAAATCCTCACGTAGCGGAGAGACTCTCCGCCTAACCCCGGACCTTCCAGCGAGGAGCCACGAGCCGCTTTATAACCCATCATCATATTTGTTAAACATTATTTTTTCATCGGCTGTAATCCCAGGAGCGCTCAATGTTTTAAACAGCTCCCTCCCATCCTAAGCTGTGCACTAATATCGATCCGCTCAGACTGACACATACCAAGAGGCATTTTCAATAATCAGCCCAGCTGTTCGGAGACACTTGGCGCTGGAGCCTCTAAACCCTTAGGTAAACAGCTGAAAACCCGGGCGCCTCATCCTTTGGCAAACGCATCCTTGTAATCTCTTGTTTAAGCTCTTCTGGTTTATTCCTCTCCAAATAAAGAACTTAACTCCTAATTGAAATCACGCGTTTCGAGGGTAAATGAAGTCACTTAGCGCTTGGCTTGAGCCCTTGCAGCCGGCGAGCCGCAGACCTCATATAGGTTACTGCCTATTGATAACCGATGTGAACCGTGCCCCGGTAGGTTGCCCGTTTAGCATGGCACGCACACAAACAAGCGGCACAGCATAATTGCCTTATATCAGCCGGGCGTACTATGCGCTGTCAGAGGCATGTGAATAATTCATCATTGTCTTCCTATTGATTTGCAGCTGTGAGTTTTCCCTTTTTTCGGTTCTGAGAGGGACGAGGCTTCTTGTTTTCCTTGTAGATAATTTGGTTTTGCTTGTCCGCACAATTCATTACACACAGCACCGCACGGACTCACACTTAACACAGCGCACTACTGCTCTCTGGTATCTGCAGGCTGCTCTCTGTCTGGATACAGTGTTACTCTTCTCAGCTTGTGTAAGACAATTACCAGATGGCTCATATAAAGGGAGAAGGATACAAAGGATAGATAGGGAGGAATATACAGGGGATAGGCAGAAGGAGGAGTCTACAGAGGATAGGCAGAAGGTGGAGTCTACAGAGGATAGGCAGAAGGAGGAGTCTACAGAGGATAGGCAGAAGGAGAAGTCTACAGAGGATAGCCAGAAGGTGGAGTCTACAGAGGATAGGTAGACGGTGGAGTCTACAGAGGATAGGCAGAAGGTGGAGTCTACAGAGAATAAGCAGAAGGTGGAGACTACAGAGGATAGGCAGAAGGTGGAATCTACAGTGGATAAAGAGGGGGTGTATACAGAGGATAGACCTCTCCGGTCTACAGAGAGAGAGAGGGGGTGTATAACAAGGATAGACAGAGGGTGGAACCTACAGAGGATAGGCAGAAGGAGGAGTCTACAGAGGATAGGCAGAAGGTGAAGTCTACAGAGGATAGTCAGAAGGTGGAGTCTACAGAGTATAGGTAGAAGGTGGAATCTACAGTGGATAGAGAGGGGGTGTATACAGAGGATAGACCTCTCCAGTCTACAGAGAAAAAGAGGGGGTGTATAACAAGAATAGACAGAGGGTGGAACCTACAGAGGATAGGCAGAAGGAGGAGTCTACAGAAGATAGGCAGAAGGAGGAGTCTACAGAGGATATAGAGGGAGTGTATACAGAGGATAGACAGAGTGTGGAATCTCCAGAGGATAGGCAGAAGATGGACTCTACAGAGGATAGACAGAAGGAAGAGTCTACAGAAACTAGAGAGGGGTTGTATACAGAGGATAGACAAAGGGAGGAGTCTACAGAGGATTGGCAGAAGGAGGAGTCTACAGAGGATAGAGAGGGGGTGTATACAGAGGACAAACCTCTCAGGTCTACAGAGGATAAAGAGGGGTGTATAACAAGGATAGACAGAGGGTGGAACCTACAGAGGATAGACAGAAGGTGGAGTCTACAGAGGATAGGCAGAAGGAGGAGTCTACATTGGATAGAGAGTGGGTGTACAAATGATAGAGGATAGACCTCTCCGGACTACAAGTATAAAGAGGGAATGTATAACAAGGATAGAGGGTGGAACCTACAGAGGATAGGCAGAAGGTAGAGTCTAGAGAGGATAGGTAGGAGGAGGAGTCTACAGAGGATAGGTAGGAGGAGGAGTCTACAGAGGATAGAGAGGGGGGGTATACCAGGATGGACAGAGGGAGGAATGTACAGAGGACAGGTAGAAGGTGGAGTCTACAGAGGATAGGCAGAAGGAAAAGTGTACAGAAACTAGAGTGGGGTTGTATACAGAGGATAGAGAGAGGGAGGAGTCTACAGACAATAGACAGAAGGAGAAGTCTACAGAAAATAGAGAGGGGTGTATACAGAGGACAGACAAAGGGAGGAGTCTACAGACTATGGACAGAAGAAGTCTACAGAGGATAGAGAGGGGGTGTATAAAGAGGATAGACAGAGGGAGGAGTCTACAGAGGATAGACAGAGGGAGGCATTTGCAGAGGCTAGAGAGGAGGTGTATGCAGAGAATAGACAGAGGGAGGAATCTACAGAGGATAGGCAGTGGGAGCAGTCTACAGAGGCTAGGAAGGGGTGTATACAGAGGAAAGACAGAGGAGTGTACAGAGGATAGATAGAAAGGTATATTGAAAATAAACTGAAGGAGAAATATACAAAGGATAGACACAGGGAGGAGTCTACAGAGCATAAAGACTGGGAATATACACAGGATAGACAGAGGGAGGAATTTACAGAGAATATACAAAAGAAAGAGTCTACATAGGACAGACAGAGAGAGGAGTCAACAGAGGATAGACACAGGGAGGAGTCTACAGAAGATAGACACAGGGAGGAGACTACAGAGGATAGATGGGGGAGTATACAAAGGATAAGCAGAAGGAGGAATCTACAGAGAAAAGAATGAGGCAGCAATATACAGACAATAGACTGAGGGAAGAATCTACAGAGGATAGACTGAGGGAGGAACATACAGAGGATACACAGAGGTGAGAGTATACAGAGTATAGATGGATGGTGTAATATGCAGAGGATAGACCAAGGGAGAAGTATATAGAGGATAAGTAGACAGTATTAAGAGGACAAATAGAGGAAGGATACAGAGAGCGGATTGTATGCTAAGGATACACAGCGAGGAGTGTGCTGAGGACAAATGGGGCAATGTACAGAGGATGGACAGAGGGGGAAGTGTAATGAGGATAGACATTGGGGCAGTGTACAAAGGAAACAGAATAGATCTGCAGACAGAGCGTAAGGGAGGACTGAAGCTGCACTTACACGGACAGAAATCCGTCACATATTCCTCAGCGCTTTACAATTCTGAGGTTCATATAAAAATAGTCATAAGTAACAGTTATAGAAAATACAATAATTAAAGAAAAATAATGATGACCCTGCTCATAAGAGCTTACAATTCATTTTTGAATGAGTGAACAGGCTGGTAAAGGGAGGAGAGATTGGTCAAGTCCCATATAGGGCTGATCGAAATTATTTCCCCCCAAAATAAGACAGTGTCTTATATTAATTTTTGGTCCCAAAGATGCGCTAGGTCTTATTTTCATGGGATGTTTATTTTTCCATCCCCTTGCAGCCCCAATCTGGTATCCCCATCTCCCCTTGCAGCCCCCATCACTTGAGCCCCAAGCCTTGCAGTCCCACCAATACTTATCCCAACCATCACCTTGCAGCCATATATGGTATGTCCCATCATCCCCTTGCAACCCCAATATGGTATCCCCATCATCCCCTTGCAGCCCCCATCATTCCCACCATCCCCTTGCAGCCCCAATACGGTATCACCATCATCCCCCTTCGGGCACTTACAAAAATACAAACACCCCTTTTCTCACCGGTCTGGCACTGCATGTATTCTGGCGCCGCTCTCAGTTCTCTGCCTCAGATGCCGTAGATGTATAATGCTGCCGGCCAATCAGAGGCCAGCAGCTAACATCATGCGCCGACATAAGCTTCTGGACTCTGATTGGCTGGCGGCTGCTGGCCTCTGACTGGTCGGTGGCACCGTACATCTGGGGCATCTGAGGCCAGGAGCTTAGAGCCACGCCGAAATACATGCAGTGGTGGGCACCAGGACAACGGCGGGGGGGCTAGGGGATGAGTCACAGCTGCATGCCCTGGTTTTCTGATTGGCGGGCATGCTGTCCTACAAAAAATTGGTGTGTCTTACTTTCGGGGGGGATGTACCTTATATTCAGCACCATAGCATCCCTCCCTAGTACATCTTATTTTTGGGGAAACATGGTATACAGTTCAGTAGCCGATGGAGCAGTGGCGATAATATTGGTGATTATCCAACATGTTTTCCTTCTGTTAATTCCATCGGTGGAAATGTCTCTATAATACTTTATAAATTCAGGTAATAATTATTATTACTTATGGGAAGTCATCACTTCAGACGGTGAACGGTGCTCGATGTCACAATGTAACTATCCATATTAATCCACTTATTCACGGATCCCGTCCTCGCCTGCGTTGCGATCGGCCTTCATACGACTATCTGCCGGTGTAACCCTACGGTTTAGACCGGCAAAGGGCTCATTAATGGTTTTGGTCCCCGGTGTCCCCTCGTCGTTGCAGTGACCGGTTTATGTGTCCTTATTTAGTAAATAGTATAAAGTTGGTAAATGATGAGACTTTCTATTTCTGTGACCGAGTCTTGGAAATAACAAGCAGGCCAGAGGCAGCGGCTCTCATTAGCCGAGTCTCCCTGCTCGCTGTCCTGTGCCGCTTCTCCAGGCTTCAAAGACGCCTTCTCAGACTTTCAGTGCGGCTTTTGCCCTCTGCTGTCAACCGGTTTACACAAGGTCCATCATATCAGAATATGTGCACCAGTAAGCGAGGCGCCATCCAGGAGCGAGGCGCCATCCAGGAGCGAGGCGCCATCCAGGAGCGAGGCGCCATCCAGCCAGGTGTGGGCATCATCAGGAGCCGGTCCATTGTGCTGGATTTGGTTATTGTGCTAATTATCAGGATGAAGGGTGACCTCACCCCTCCACTGCTAATGGGAAGCCCCAACAATCACCCAACAATCACACGGGACCTTTCTTATAGACATTGCGCCTAATTCCTTGTTATTCTGTATTTCTCAAGACTGCAGTTAAAGGTTGGATTATCTTTCTTTACATTAACAGAATTAAGGCCCAGTACACATTAGACTAATGTTGGCCGCACATGCTGACAGCAGAGGGATGGGTGGCCCAGTCTAATCTGTATGGGCCAGGCCTCACAAGCCTCAGATGATGTTTGAGGAGAGAAAGATCCAGTACTTTCCACTGCCAATCTTGTCCTCTAGAAGATAAGTCGCTCTTAGAGGAGACTGGAGGAGGAGGAGGACAAGGAAAGAGGAGTCTGAAGCAAAAGGAGGACAGAGAAGTCTGGAGGAAAAGGAGGGCAGAGGAGTCTGGAGGAAAAGGAGGGCAGAGGAGTCTGGAGGAAAAGGAGGGCAGAGGAGTCTGGAGGAAAAGGAAGACAGAGGAGTATGGAGGGAGGACGTAGACAGAGGAGTCTGAAGCAAAAGAGGACAGAGGAGTCTGGAGGAGGAGGACAGAGGAGTCTGGAGGAAAAGGAGGGCAGAGGAGTCTGGAGGAAAAGGAGGACAGAGGAGTCTGGAGGAAAAGGAGGACAGAGGAGTCTGGAGGAAAAGGAGGACAGAGGAGTCTGGAGGAAAAGGAAGACAGAGGAGTCTGGAGGAAAAGGAGGACAGAGGAGTCTGGAGGAAAAGGAAGACAGAGGAGTCTGGAGGAAAAGGAAGACAGAGGAGTCTGGAGGAAAAGGAGGACAGAGGAGTCTGGAGGAAAAGGAGGACAGAGGAAGTCTGAGAAAAGAGACAAGGATCTGGAAAAGGAGGACAGAGGAGTCTGGAGGAAAAGGAGGACAGAGGAGTCTGGAGGAAAAGGAGGACAGAGGAGTCTGGAGGAAAAGGAGGACAGAGGAGTCTGGAGGAAAAGGAGGAACAGAGGAGTCTGGAGGAAAAGGAGGACAGAGGAGTCTGGAGGAAAAGGAGGACAGAGGAGTCTGGAGGAAAAGGAGGACAGAGGAGTCTGGAGGAAAAGGAGGACAGAGGAGTCTGGAGGAAAAGGAGGACAGAGGAGTCTGGAGGAAAAGGAGGACAGAGGAGTCTGGAGGAAAAGGAGGACAGAGGAGTCTGGAGAAAAGAGGACAGAGGAGTCTGGAGGAAAAGGAGACAGAGGAGCTGGAAGCAAAAGAGGACAGAGGAGTCTGGAGGAAAAGGAGGACAGAGGAGTCTGAGGAAAAGGAGGACAGAGGAGTCTGGAGGAAAAGGAGGACAGAGGAGTCTGGAGGAAAAGGAGGACAGAGGAGTCTGGAGGAAAAGGAGGACAGAGGAGTCTGGAGGAAAAGGAGGACAGAGGAGTCTGGAGGAAAAGGAGACAGAGGAAGACTGGAGGAAAAGGAGGACAGAGGAGTCTGGAGGAAATGAGGACAGAGGAGTCTGGAGGAAAAGGGGACAGAGGAGTCTGGAGGAAAAGGAGGACAGAGGAGTCTGGAGGAAAAGGAGGACAGAGAAGTCTGGAGGAAAAGGAGGACAGAGGAGTCTGGAGGAAAAGGAGGACAAAGGAGTCTGGACGAAAAGGAGGACAGAGGAGTCTGGAGGAAAAGGAGGACAGAGGAGTCTGGAGGAAAAGGTGGAAAGAGGAGTCTGGAGGAAAAGGAGGACAGAGGAGTCTGGAGGAAAAGGAAGACAGAGGAGTCTGGAGGAAAAGGAAGACAGAGGAGTCTGGAGGAAAAGGAGGACAGAGGAGTCTGGAGGAAAAGGAGGACAGAGAAGTCTGGAGGAAAAGGAGGACAGAGGAGTCTGGAGGAAAAGGAGGACAAAGGAGTCTGGAGCAAAAGAGGACAGAGGAGTCTGGAGGAAAAGGAAGACAGAGGAGTCTGGAGGAAAAGGAGGGCAGAGGAGTCTGGAGGAAAAGGAGGACAGAGGAGTCTGAAGCAAAAGAGGACAGAGGAGTCTGGAGGAAAAGGAAGACAGAGGAGTCTGGAGGAAAAGGAAGACAGAGGAGTCTGGAGGAAAAGGAGGGCAGAGGAGTCTGGAGGAAAAGGAGGACAGAGGAGTCTGGAGGAAAAGGAGAACAGAGGAAGACTGAAGCAAAAGAGGACAGAGGAGTCTGGAGGAAATTGAGGACAGAGGAGTCTGGAGGAAAAGGAGGACAGAGGTGTCTGGAGGAAAAGGAGGACAGAGGAGTCTGGAGGAAAAGGAGGACAGAGGAGTCTGGAGGAAAAGGAGGACAGAGGAGTCTGGAGGAAAAGGAGGAACAGAGGAGTCTGGAGGAAAAGGAGGACAGAGGAGTCTGGAGGAAAAGGAGGACAGAGGAGTCTGGAGGAAAAGGAGGACAGAGGAGTCTGGAGGAAAAGGAGGACAGAGAAGTCTGGAGGAAAAGGAGGACAGAGGAACGGACTGAAGCAAAAGAGGACAGAGGAGTCTGGGAGAAAAGGAGGACAGAGGATCTGGAGGAAAAGGAAGACAGAGGAATCTGGAGAAGGAGGACAGAGGAGTTTGGAAAAGAAGAGCACTGTGCTTTTTGTGTGTGGACAGATTATCATTGTTCTTAGGCTGGCTTCACACCACTTTTTTTCCAGGTTCGGGGCTGTCTGGTGTGAACCAGACAGCCCGGACCGATTTTGGACATAATGTAGCCCTATGGTGCCGGATAGGACCAGATGGCAGTGATTTGGCCGGACAACAAGACCTATATGTGCAACAACTGGACAATTGGAGAACGATGATTATATTGTCCACATGAATGATCTGAACACAATGAATGAGTAAAACGTCATTCATTGGTTTTAATGGGTTGACTATCATTATCTCATTATTATCTCGTGTAATTGGGACATCACACGGCCCGGTATGAACACATGATGGCCCCGTATCTGCAGGACCAGACATTATGGCGGAAGGTTTGCAATCAGCGGCCGCTAGGTCTTGTTCCTTATGATGATCGGACCAGGGTGGAATCGGACTGGTGGCCGGAGACATGGCTACAATGGATCTGTATTTCACCATCTTCCGGCTGAATCTTGAAGTTGACATTTTGACCAATCATTTTTCTCATTTTTATTTTATGGTGTTGAGACTGACGGTGAAGAGATGGGGTCCTAAAGCCTGAAAGCTACGGCACGTTATGAGATGGAGATATTGCGGGGAAATCAGCATGCCTGATTAAGGAAGATGAAAGCGTTACTAAGCCACTCTATGATAGTACATCCGAGAGGAATGTCTCCATTTCAGCAGAGACAGCCTATTACAGGTAACATTAACATATGATCAATTATTTACCAGCCCATCGTTCCTACAGAAGATATTTTATTTTAATTAGCACAAGCATCTGTCCTTAATTTTCCAGGTGAAAGTATCGGGGCAGAAGGATTTCCTTGGAGTGCGAGATATTAACATAATGTGATGCCAAGTCTGCGCCTGTCTGGAGACTGTTTACTATCCTCCATGTATGATGATGAGGACGGCTTGTCACACCTCTCTCCTCGTGGTTATGAGGACAGTAGGCTTGCTGGGAGTCGTAGTCCTAGATCTGTGCAGGTCCTTAAGGATCTGTGTTCTAGAAGAGATGATATTCTGATGAGATGGGTGGGAAGCGGAGATGAGTGGGGTTCATACCGAATCTTTGGTGTCCTGTGGTGAACCATGAACATGGACTTCTCTCTATGTCCGGTTCTGTCATCCGAACAGGAACTGGACAGGGGAAAAAGGGAGAGGTCAAAATGCATTTTGATGGGGGATTGGAGTCCTGGGTCAAGTTTGGGTGCCGAACCGGACTTCTCGAAAAAGTTTGGGCGGACCTGAACTTCAACAGTTCCCTCATCTCTAATGGCAAGTCAATTAACATCAACTTGTTCCTGTGGTGAACCCCAAACATGGACTTCTCTCTTTATGTCCGGTTCTGTCATCCCAACAGGAACTGGACAGGGGAAAAGGGATGATGGGGGATCTGTGTCCAGGGTCAAGTTTGGGTGCTGAACCGGACGTCTCGAAAAAGTTTGGGCGGACCTGGACTTCAACAGTTCCCTCATCTCTAATGGCAAGTCAATTAACATCAACTTGTTCCTGTGGTGAATCCCAAACATGGACTTCTCTCTTTATGTCCGGTTCTGTCGTCTGAACAGGAACTGGACGGGGAAAGAGGGAGAGGTCAGAATGAATTTTGATGGGGGATCTATGTCCGGGGTCAAGTTTGGGTCAGATCTGGGTGCCGAAACCGGACTTCTCGAAAAAGTTTGAGTGGACCCAAACTTCAACGATTCTCTCATGTCTAATGGGAAGTCAATTAACATCAACTTGTTCCTGTGGTGAACCCCGAATATGGACTTCCAGTTTCAACTTGGGTCTGTCATCCGAACAGGAACCAGACAGAGGAGAGGGAACGGGAGATGGAGATGTCACAATGCATTTTAATGGAAATCTGTGTCCGGGATCAAGTTTGGGTCAGATCTGAGTCCCGAATCAGACTTCTCAAAAAAGTTTCGGTGGACCCAAACTTCATCATTCCCTCATGTCTAATGGGAAGTCAATTAAAACCAACTTGGTGACAACTGTGGACAAGACTAAATAATCAGGCAGTCATCATGCAGGAATCTGGAAAAGCAGGATGAGAAGCCCGGCTGGAGCGTTATTGGGACCATTTTGGTGGTCATCCAATGTTCCCTGAACGAGAAGGAAAGAAGGCACCTTTTTCTTTTGGGATTGTCTTTTCTCTCTTTGCGGGTGTCTGCTTTTTTGATCACTCTTTTGGGGTATCTGCTTCTTTGTCAGTGTCTTCTCTCTTTGGGAGTTTCTGCTTCTTTTGAGGGGTCTGCTTTCTTTTGGGGGTGTCTACTTTCTTTGGGATGTATCTTCTCTTTTTTGGGATGTCTGCTTTCTTTTGGGGGTTCTATAATTGTGAGACAAAAATGTGCACTTCCGGTTCGGCGCGGCGTGGCTACCACAGAGTAGCGGAGCTCTGACAACACGCCATGACCGTCGACCGTCAATACAGACCACACGGTGCGCACCGACGGCCCCACGAGCAACGGAGGGGACGTGGATACCAGCGGCAACCTGGAGCGCTTGTTGCGGAGCACGAGCTGTGGGGACAGGGGCGTGTGCTCCAGCAGACACAGTGAGGGGAGATCCAAGATGGCGCCGGCTCCAGCGAAGGCAGCGAGGAAGCGGGACAAGGACCCGCAGGATGCCCCACAGCAGCAGAGGTCAGAGCGGAGGGAGCTGGGAGGTGCACGCAAAGCCAGGGCAGCTCCAGCCAGAAAACCCACAACAGGCAGGAGGGTGCTGCAGTGGGGACCATGGCTCCAGGGGAGCTTAAGCTCCTGGCGAGGGAGGTGGCGGACATCACGCTGGCTGTTAAGGAGGCTATGGAAACGCTTTAGAGGAGATAAGGGAAACTACAGCACAGCATGCCAGCAGAATAGACCAGGTGGAGCACAGGGTCTCTGACATGGAGGACAGGCTCATAGTTATGGAGCAGGCACTAGAGGACTCTCAAAAACAGAATACATGGATGGCTGACAAGCTTGAGGACCTCGAGAACCGCTCCAGGAGGAACAACCTCCGTATAGTCGGGCTGCCTGAATCTATCAATTACCAGCAACTTAATAACATCTTTGAAAGAGACCTCCCTGAGGCCCTCGGCGTTCCAGGCACCTGCAGAGTGGAGAGGGCACACAGAGTGGGCCCATGGCAGGGACCAAATCAGAGGACCCGGGCCTCTGCCTTGGATGACCGCGCTACTCAAAAATGTGCATAGGGTCTTATCTCTAGGAAGAGTGGGGCAATTGCCGATGAAATTTGCTCACCCGGTCCGGTTGTTTGAACCCAAACCAGTATTTGCGTTCCTACAGCTGACCGCTGGATCCACACCTCCACTGCAACGTGGCAAACAACTGGAAGACAGGACGAAGTGCTGGTGATCAGCCTGCTGAAAGGGCTTATTTGTAAGTATACTCCAGAAAGACAGAAAAATCCTGCTAGGGCTTATTTTTGGGGTAGGTCTAATTTTCATGGAAACAGGGTAGAGTTTAATCCTTCCAAGATAATACAACACCATTAATATCGGCCTTGTTGGTTATCAGGCTGCTGTCATACCCAATTGCTGGAGTGGAGAAGAGCCGCGCCACTCTTCGTCATATGGTCTCGCATGGCAAGAATTAGATGGGCAAGCGGGAGATGAAAGGCATTGTGTAACATTAGTGTGGTCAGCGCCTGACGCAGCTGCCGTATCCCATGATTTTTCCCTTCAGCTCATGAGAAATAACATCACCATCCACACAATGCGGCATAGAGGCAGTAGGAAGGATGGTCGGGTGCAATAAAAAGGCCGGGCCTGAACGAAGAGTTGTGACCTTATATTTTACAGACTCCGTTGGTGCCATGTGATAGACGAATGACGCTGGAGACTCTTCAATTCTGCAGCCCATTGATAATTGATTCCAGTATACAGACCCCCATATAGGCCAAGTGTTTGCCGAACGGGGGGACGTACAGAAGGTTGTGATGCTACCCTGCCCCCCACCGCTATCTGACTACAAACCCATTTTGTAGAAATATGAAATACTGAAGGCGGTAGCGTCACGACCGGCATATTCCTATCCACCAAACAATGTCTCAAACACGAGGACCTAGAAGCAGAAGGCTGAATGTGAAGAGCGCCGGCTGGGAGCACTCGCAGGTCAAGTAGGATGGATATTATTACGCGACACAACACGGCGTCTCAAGAGTTTGGTTGCCATGTTGTGTGGAGCTGAGGGGCCCGATCCTGGGTATTAGGCAATTAGCGGATATTTCTGTCCCTCCATTCTTTCCTTCTAGTAGCGGCTGTACCTCGGGATGGAGGTTTTCTGGATTACAGACAAGGAACATTTATGTTATTGCAATCCCAAAAATTGCACAGAACAAATTCTAGAAACTAAATATTATAAACTCTGCACTCAATGAATATAAAAAAACACTCCCATGGTAGACTGACGTGTTTCTGACACACACATCGCCCTTCCTCATAGTGTAACAAAGTATTGTGGTGAAATCGCAAATCATCCAGCTGCAAAATTTCAATAAATATAAAATGTATTGCACCTATTCCCAGTGTAGCCACAATGCTGGGGGGGCGCTGTGGGGACCTCATAGTGTACACTTGGGCAGTGCACATGGTGGGAGTATTATACTGTGTTGTGGGGGAGCACCATACTCTATTGGGTCAGGTCCTAAGGTGGTGAACATTAAGTTGCTTCATTCGGGCATTATTTCAGTGTGTTTTGCTATATACATCCCTCTCCCTGTGATTGTGCCTACTCCGCTGAATATTATTTTACAGAACAGGAGGGCACAATCTAGACTTTTGCTATGTGGCCCCATGATTCCTGTCCACGCTCCAGGCCACGTCTACATTGTCCAGGGACCTGCCTGTATGCAGATATTCTCCGCCAGTAGCAATGATTTCCTAAGGCCATATACATAAAAATACAAAATAAAAAATATATAAAAAACACAACAGAAAGCAAAGACGTAAAAAACAAAAAGCAACTGTGCTTCTCTTATCAACTGTTTGCTTAAACTAATGGCTTAAATACCCTGTGATTAACATTGCATGACTAGAAAGTCAAGGTGCAAGGCAGTTAGTCACACCCCCTGCTGTGATTGACACATTACTGTGAATACACAATCTCTATAGAGACCCTGGTGTGGGCAAGGTTAGCTGTGGTGTGTTTGGGGATAGCTGTGGTGTGGGTGGGGTTAGTTGTTGTGTGGGCAGGGTCAGCTGTGGTGTGGGTGGGATCAGCTGTGGTGTGGGCGGGTCAGCTGTGGGGTGGGCCGGGGTCAGCTGTTGTGTGGGTGGAGCCAGCTGTGGGGTGGAGCCAGCTGTGGTGCGGGTGGAGCCAGCTGTGGGGTGGAGCCAGCTGTGGTGTGGGTGGGGCCAGCTGTGGTGTGGGTGGGGCCAGCTGTGGTGTTGGGTGGAGCCAGCTGTGGTGGGGTGGGGTCAGCTGTGGTGTGGGGTCGAGACAGCTGTGGTGTGGGCGGGGTTAGCAGTGGTGTTGGGGGCTTACCTGTGGTGTGGGCGGGGTTAGCTGTGGTGTGGACAGGGTTAGCTGTGGTGTGGGCAGGGTTAGCTGTGGTGTGGGTGAAGTCAGCTGTGGTGTTGGCGGGGTTAGCAGTGGTGTTGGGGGGGTTAGCTGTGGTGTGGGCGGGGTTAGCTGTGGTGTGGGCAGGGTTAGCTATGGTGTGGGTGAAGTCAGCTGTGGTGTGGGTGGGGTCAACTGTGGTGTGGGTGAGGTCAGCGGTGGTGTGGGCAGGGTTAGCTGTGGTGTGGGCAGAGTTAGCTGTGGTGTGGGCGGGACAGCTCCCCTAGCTCTGCTGTGTTGCTAAATCTAAATGCATTGATTTTGTCAGAAGAGCTGCAGCCAGTGATTTATGTGATATATCGTTGGATTCAGGGATTCTTTACCTACATTATGTTGCTGTCAGAAGAAGTAGCGAAAACCGGATGACAGATTCCCTTTAAGCTAATCCATTTCCTAAGGAAATTGGTCTCAGAGAATGAGCTTGACAACTCGATCACGCTCCCGTATAACTAGGACGAGTGCAATCCAATGTTTTATCGGATTGCACTTGGACCAATGTTATTCTAAGGTGGAAACCGTGCAATCATGCTGATACGACATGAGAGAAAGAAAACACAGCATACTATAAACTGGCAGCGCAAATGGGATGCCATTCACCCTTTCAAGTCTATGAGTTTGTGTGAAACATTGGGCTCACCCCACAGAATGGAGAAGACGGAGGAATTGTGTTCCCATCTTCTCCTCACAGTGTGATACAATTCTCACATCCAAGAGATCGAATCACACTAAACTGACGCTAGAATCAAACTTAGATCATTTCCATAATTGATCCGATTGTCACCACGTTTGACCCTGGAAGTCAGGAGAGAACATATATTGCGCGGTTAGAGGTCACTAATATTACGACGGCTGTTGGTCAACAGAACACGACTTTACAACAACAAAAACGTATAAGTAAATATGACACAAACTCAACAAATCCTACTCTTCAAATTGTTGAAGATACAACCAAGACCGAGGTTCACATTCTCGTATTTGGTTCTCTTGCCCTAAGATTAAAGAGGTTGTCCACTACTTTCACATTCTGTAGGGGGTCAAAAATGTCTGATCAGCCGGGGTTCGACACCCGGTACCCCCCCTCCACCGATCCACTGCTCTCAGTGCAGACGGTAGCAGTGCTGGACACGGGCTGATGCCACCAGCACCAACAACAGTTAATTGGCAGGAGTGCTGGGTGTCGGGACCCCGGGCCAATCAGACAGTGATGACCTCTCCTAAGGATAGGGCATCAGTATCTAAGTAGTGGACAACCCCTTTAAACCTTCTTGGGATAATACAAAATCTAATATTGGAAAAGTCCTCAATATTGATATATTTTAACCCTTTCCTTAATATTACTCAATCTGGATACTCATGTTTTTACTTATCAAACATATAGTATGGTATTAGATTTAGGTTGCCATAAGAGTAATACCAAAATCGGATACAGTTTGGATAAAAAACAAAACTTTATTTGTATAAATATTTAAAAGGATCCAGACTCACAACATGAAATAGGAACCTCAAAGACAACCACAAATACAATTACAGTGTTCATAATAGGCAAAAATTCAAACCTATAGGAGCCCTGTTCACAAATAACAATTGATTCATCTATATCTGACTCCTACCATGGGGCCACCTTGAATCAGTCCACAGGATCTATTGAACTGGACTACTATTTGAATTGGCCTCATTGGTGGGATGTCATATTGATTTTTGGTGTCACCCATGCACCTGGTCCAATATCTTATCCCATAAGGACTCTTGGTAGTAATAGCTGGGTCCCTGGGTGTTACAGCTATAAATGTATAAGGCTGAAAGACCTCTCCAAAATACTTCTGATGAGCCCGTTGATAATAACAGGGCGAAACGCGTCAAGTTCTGGAGATTTTAAATATTAGGACCTCCGCAAGACTACAAAAAATACGGTATTATTACCCTAGACCCACTGGGACGCATAAATTGCTCTGCCCTTTGGAGAAACAAATAATGTAACTATAGGATAGCCACCTTAAATGGAGGCACTCCGATATAGATGAATCAATTGTTATTTGTGAACAGGGCTCCTATAGGTTTGAATTTTTGCCTATTATGAACACTGTAATTGTATTTGTGATTGTCTTTGAGGTTCCTATTTCATGTTGTGAGTCTGGATCCTTTTAAATATTTATACAAATAAAGTTTTGTTTTTTATCCAAACTGTATCCGATTTTGGTATTACTCTTATGTCAATCTGGATACTCAGCATCAAATCCAAAATAAACACTCCATAATCCCTCATCTTCTAGGCAATGGAAAGACAATGATCCTCCATCTCAACTAGACTGGATTAATGACATTTACACCATGGAAAAGACTTGGCTTTTTTACTCTAAAGAGATCAAACCATTGGATCCTGGAACAAATAGGCATTTATATAAGAACCAAATAGAATTGGATTAAACTGACAGATTTCATGTATGACACCGAGGGGGACACATTCTAAAATAGAATGTTCACAACAAGTAAACTGATAAGTAGAACTGTGGAGTCAGAGTTGGAGTTGGTGCCCATTTTGGTGGAGTCAGAGTTGGAGTTGGTACCCAGTTTGGTGGAGTTGTGGAGTCATAGTTGGAAATGGTGCCCATTTTGGTGGAGTTGTGGAGTCATAGTTGGAGTTTGTGTCCATTTTGGTGGAGTTGTGGAGTCATAGTTGGAGTTTGTGTCCATTTTGGTGGAGTTGCGGAGTCATAGTTGGAGTTGGTGCCCATTTTGGTGGAGTTGTGGAGTCATAGTTGGAGTTGGTGCCCATTTTGGTGGAGTTGTGGAGTCATAGTTGGAAATGGTGCCCATTTTGGTGGAGTTATGGAGTCATAGTTGGAAATGGTGTCCATTTTGGTGGAGTTGTGGAGTCATAGTTGGAGTTGGTGCCCATTTTGGTGGAGTTGTGGAGTCATAGTTGGAGTTGGTGCCCATTTTGGTGGAGTTGTGGAGTCATAGTTGGAGTTGGTGCCCATTTTGGTGGAGTTGTGGAGTCATAGTTAGAAATGGTGCCCATTTTGGTGGAGTTGTGGAGTCATAGTTGGAGTTGGTGCCCATTTTGGTGGAGTTGTGGAGTCATAGTTGGAGTTTGTGCCCATTTTGGTGGAGTTGTGGAGTCATAGTTGGAGTTGGTGCCCATTTTGGTGGAGTTGTGGAGTCATAGTTGGAGTTGGTGTCCATTTTGGTGGAGTTGTGGAGTCATAGTTGGAGTTGGTGCCCATTTTGGTGGAGTTGTGGAGTCATAGTTGGAGTTTGTGCCCATTTTGGTGGAGTTGTGGAGTCATAGTTGGAGTTTGTGCCCATTTTGGTGGAGTTGTGGAGTCATAGTTGGAGTTGGTGCCCATTTTGGTGGAGTTGTGGAGTCATAGTTGGAAATGGTGTCCATTTTGGTGAAGTTGTGGAGTCAGAGTTAGAGCCAGTGCCCATTTTGGTGGAGTCGGTGTCCATTTTGGTGGAGTTGGAGTTGGGTTGGTTTTAAGGATCCGGAGTAGTCGGAGGTTTGGCTTACTAACTACACGCAGTGGCTGTGGAGTTTGTGTTCATTTTGGTGAAGTTGGAGGTTTGGTTTACCGACTCCACAGCCCTGCCTATAGGTATTTTTTATGATATTGTATACATGACCTGCAGGACTTCTCTCTAACACTTCCCTTAAACCCCAATATTTACCTAATGTTCCCCCCGTACAAAATGTTTATTTTTCACTTGTTATTACATGTTGAACATTCTAAAAAAGAGAACATTTGGTTGTTGACCTACATGGCCACCATTGATCCTCAACCTGATTTCCCAAGAATTAGTATTTGCAAACCCCAAGTGACGGCCCAAAAACACAAAAGAGGTGACAATCTGTCCGTCAGACCCCATTCAGTGTAAGAGTATTGGAATGAAGCAAGTCGACTCTACACTGGACATTTACTGGGAGATTTTTCTAACTTTGCAAAACCCTGAGATTATAAGTTACAAAAGCTACAAATGCGCTGAGCGTGAATGTTGGAGATGCTGGGATCTGTAGTCCCCACAGGGCTGGTTGTTATTAATACACAGATTGAGTGTGATGATCAGGCGCAGAGCCCAGCGAACACTTCTACATGCGAGTCTGTTCTCTGCTGCTGCAAAAAAAAACACACTTCCCCAGTGACTTTTCCCAAACTCCCATCCCTCAACTTTATTGGATCCAACTGACGGATTCTTTTGTCACCCTCGTGAATGATGTATAATTCTGCTCGTCTGCTCTTGACTTGCTGCCAAGCACATGGTTACTGGTTAAGGAGAAAATGTAATAACTGGTGTTTTTATTGCCAAATGCCTTGTGAATGAGTCATGTGCATTTCCTCTGCCTCTCAAAAGTCTTTAAATACTATCACTCCTGGGGACGGGGCTCTGCACCCCGCACCCCCCCCCCCCCCGCGAGAGCAACGGGGGGCCCAATACGAATACTAAGAGCACCGGCTGCCCGAGTCATGAGACGATGTTAAATACAGAACTCGCTCCCCAACCTGCACGAAAATAATAGAGAAACAAACAGTAATAAACTGAGGAGCAAAAGGGTAACAATGTTCTGACCTTGTGACGTTACCGGCTCCATATCGCACTAGCTCTGAGACAACCTTCATTTTATAGACAACCATCGTGCCTACCTATCTCATATATAAATGTGACATAACTATTGAGCATATGACACTGAGCTATTAGGGAATGTGAGAACAGGTTGTAATTTGTAGTACAAGAAAAAAAGGAGCAAAACAGTAACAATGCAGAGCCATGACGAGAATCTGAATAACTAATCATATGCTAAATAGTTGCAAGTCACATTTATGGAGGAGATAACCAAGATGATGGTCTATAAAACATAGGTCGTCTCACAATCAAAGCTGTAGAGGATGGTGAGATATAGAGCTGGAAAGGCAAAAGTGCAAAACATTGTTACCACTTTGCTTGTCAGTGTATATTTATAACTACATATACTCATTCTATTTTCTAACAACTTTTAAAGGGGTATCAAGGTTAAAAAAAAAGTTGTACATTATTAATTCTCCATTACACTGATTTTATCTCTGTCCCAAATTATCGGAAGGTGGAGATTATGCTGCCAAAAGCACAAGCTTCCTTAATGGTGTGTCCATCCCTGGCCTGGCCTTAGAGATCAGCTGACGGTAGGAGGCTGCAGCCCTAATGGTGTGTCCATCTCTGGTCTCGGAAGTCAGCTGGGGGTATGAGGCTGCAGGAGCCCCAATGGTATGTTAGTTCCTGGTCTCGGAGGTTAGCTGGGGGTATGAGGCTGCAGGAGCCCCAATAGTGTGTCATCTCTAGTCTCGGAGGTCAGCTGGGAGTATGAGGCTGCAGGAGCCCCAATATTGTGACAATCTCTGGTCTCGGAGGTCAGCTGGGGGTATGAGGCTGCAGAAGCCCCAATGGTGTCCATCTCTGGTCTCGGAAGTCAGCTGGGGGTATGAGGCTGCAGGAGCCCAATGGTGTGACAATCTCTGGTCTCGGAGGTCAGCTGGGGGTATGAGGCTGCAGGAGCCCCAATGTTGTGTCCATCCCTGGTCTTGGAGGTCAGCTGGGGGTATGAGGCTGCAGAAGCCGCAATGGTGTGTCCATCCTGGTCTCGTAGGTCAGCTGGGTGTATGAGGCTGCAGAAGCCCCAATGGTATTGTGCATCTCTGGTCTCGTAGGTCAGCTGGGTGTATGAGGCTGCAGAAGCCCCACTGGTATGTCAGTCCCGGGTCTCGGAGGTCAGCTGGGGGTATGAGGCTGCAGGAGCCCCAATAGTGTGTCCATCTCTAGTCTCTGAGGTCAGCTGGGGGTATGAGGCTGCAGAAGCCCCAATATTGAGTCCATCCCTGGTCTCGGAGGTTAGCTAGGGTATGAGGCTGCAGGAGCCCCAATGGTGTGACAATCCTGGCCTCGGAGGTTAGCTAGGGGTATGAGGCTGCAGGAACCCCAATGGTGTGTCCCATCCCTGGTCTCAGAGGTCAGCTAGGGGTATGAGGCTGCAGGAGCCCCAATGGTGTGTCCATCCCTGTGTCTCGGAGGTCAGCTAGGGGTATGAGGCTGCAGGAACCCCAATGGTGTGTCCATCCCTGGTCTCGGAGGTTAGCTGGGGGTATGAGGCTGCAGGAGCCCCAATGGTTCGTCCATCTCTGGTCAGCTAGGGGCATGAAGCTCAGGAGCCCCAATGGGGCGTCCGTCCCTGGCCTCGGAGGTTAGCTAGGGGTATGAGGCTGCAGGTGAGAGGAGGCGGTGCATGTTCACAAAGTAAACGCACTCCTTCAAAAGTGTTAAAATGACTTTGTTAGAAGTCAGTACTAATGTAACTTCTCAGGGAGTTTGCAAAAGTCATCGCGCTCAGCACAGCTGCTTCGAGTATTTCATACGAGCAGACATTTTTTTTTTTCCGCTTTTCTGTATTTACAGCGATTTTCACCGCCGTGCCGTACATGATATGGAAATGTGATACAATATGATTACCAACCATCTGTTGTATTGGAAAGAGCTGCGAGCCGTCAGAGCGGATTTAACCCCTTCTGCCGCTTCCTTCGGAGGGGGGGGGGTGGATAAAACGCGCCGGGAAGTATCCATTATTATCAGCGCTGCCGTCTGTCTCCTGGGAGAAGGCAGCTTTTCAGCTCTCTTAAGGATTGCCTCATTAGCAAAAGTGACAGCAGATTTTGCGATTGTCCTGTGCTGCTACAAATCCCTTCTGTGTGTTTAATTGTGGTTTTCCTCGACGCTAACGCGCATTAGAATGGCGGCTTTTTTTTTTGTCATACAAATGATCAGGCCATCAGCAGGGACACCGAGTCCGGGAACAGACTTCTCTGTATTTCCACTGGTTTCAATTAGGAAGACGGCAGTTCTGGGTTCTGCTGGCCTCCTGAGATACATCAAGGATAAAATATGCAGATTATTAGACGTGTTACCTATATATCAGTGGAAGCCAGGCGTCTGCTGCTGAATACATAACTTGACCCATATTCGCGGACTTGTTTCAATCAGTTTTGCCTGCAGTAGAACAGAACTGTGCGCCCCTCGCTCCAGGTGGAAGCCATTCATTTCAGGAATACAAAGTCTTCTCTTACAGATGGAGCAATCTCCGCACATAATAATGGAGACTTTACATAGGACGGGTCTGTATAGCTGCCTACCAAAGTGCTAAAATCCAACCAGTTATTAGCCGTAGATCCATACATCTGCCATGTTTGGATACAAGAGATGTCAGGTGAATGGCGCAACACAAAGGGGGGATACACCGGGATGGTATAGATTGAGGAAGACCCCAATGATAGGGAGTGTGGGATGGGACACCATGTATCACTAACTTGTGTCTGTCACTGAGCTTCCCTACCATCCCCTATGCAGATCCTTCCCCCCCACTGCAGTCACGTGCCTAGTCCCTAGCTGTCACTCCCCTCACCCTGTCTAGTGCAAAGGCCGGTGAGTGCACTAAATGTCACCTCTGATATAATCAAACTTGTTTCAATCAGTTTTGCCTGCAGTAGAACAGAACTGTGCGCCCCTCGCTCCAGGTGGAAGCCATTTATTTCAGGAATACAAAGTCTTCTCATACAGAAGGAGCAATCTCCGCAAATAATAATGGCGACTTTACATAGGATGGGTTTGTTTAACTGCTTACGAACGCGCTAACACCCAACTAGTTATTAGGATAAGATCCATACATCTGCACTCTTTGGACACAAGAGATGTCCGGTGCACGGTGCAACACAAAAGGGGAATACACCGGGATAATATAGAGTGAGGAAAACACTGACAATACGAAGCATGGGATGGGACACCATCTATCACTAACCTGTGTCTGTCACTGAGCTCCCCTATCGTCCCCTATGCGGGTCCTTCCCCCTTGTTGCCATCACTTGCCTAGTCCCTAGCTGTCACTCTACTCATCCTGTCTAGTGCCAAGGTGGGTGCGTGCAATAGACATCACCTCTGCTGTAATCAAACTTGTTCCAATTATTTTTGCTTGCAATGGAACAGAACTGTGCGCCCCTCGCTCCAGGTGGAAGCCATTCATTTCAGAAATATAAAGTCTTCTCTTGCAGGTGGAGCAATCTCCGCACATAATAATGGCAACTTTACATAGGACGGGTCTGTGTAACTGCCTACCAAAGCGCTATAATACAACTAGTAATTAGCAGAAGATCCATACATCTGCCCTGTTTGGACACAAGAGATGTCCGGCATATGGTGGAACACAAAGGGGGATACACCAGGATGGTATAGGGTGTGGAAGACCCTGACGATAAAGAGTGTGGCATCGGACACCTTCTCCTGACACTAACCTGTTTCTATCCCTGAGCTCCCCTACCATCCCCTATACGGGGTCTTCCCCTGCAGCCATGTGCATAGTCCCTAGCAGTCACCTTTATGCACCCTGTCTAGCGCCAAGGCCGGTGAGTACACTAGACGTCTTCTCTGATGTAATCAAACAC
Source organism: Allobates femoralis (assembly GCA_033576535.1). Lineage (NCBI taxonomy): Eukaryota > Metazoa > Chordata > Amphibia > Anura > Aromobatidae > Allobates > Allobates femoralis. Next base: position 8,428,172 of record JARQOC010000006.1, on the reverse strand, counting down.
AGAGGGGGAAGACAGACGGGGACAAGACAAAAAGGATACACTAACTTGGTATGTGCCATAGCACCAGGACAACAGTTCTCCAGCAGCAGATTCACCAGCGCCCCAGGAGACCTCCACACACCATATACAGGTCAGAATAGAAAGCCTCCATTACCGGCAACAGGTAATGGGCAAGTGACTAAAGAGAAGAGGGTGTAGTCACCAACCTGGCTGCAAGCTGGGATGAAACTGTCCAGGAGCTACAGCAAAGGAAAACAAACATTAACCCTTGCTGGTCCAAAAGTAATTGATCACAATTAAAACCAAAAGAAGCAGAGCTGTCAAAAGTCTACGACCTGTGGACACCAAAGATGTTCAGAATCATCCATCCCATCATTATTCCAGTGGTGGGAACGATACAGGGGTCTTCTAGAGTCACAATATCGACAAACTATCTAGTAGTAGAAAACCGATGTCAAAAACTTCTGCCACTTGTTAACCTCCCCAGGAAAGGAAAATCCAACTGCCCAACCCTTTCATCCCCGGGTCTGGAGGGCTCCATTCACCAGATAGGCAATGGGTTTGGCGGCCATTAGGGTGGTCCTTCATTATGAGATTGGTTGGCTCTCAACATGGTAGGTGATAGGCTACTTCAAGGTACTCTGTTTCTCCTCCATGATGTTCTACCTCAACTCAGCAGAGGCTGTAAACTTATTCCAACAGAACAACGTAAGGGACAGTGGGTGGAGGAGCCATTCTCAAACATTTAGCGTGTCTTGTCCATGTATCCAATGTGGATCATCATCTGTTACAGACAAGTAGTCATGGCCAAAAGTGTTGGCACCCTTGAAATTGCTCCATAAAGTGAAGTATTTCACCAGAAAAGTATTGCAACTACACATTTTGTCGTACAAATGTATATTTCCTTTGTGCGTATTAGAACAACATAAGAAAAAATTAAAAAAAAGGCAAATTCGAGATCATTTCACACAAAACCCCAAAAATAGGCCGGACAAAATAGTTGGCACCTTTCTAAGATTGTGGGTAAACAACTTTATTTCAGGCATGTGATGTTCATTTCGCACTCACCTGTGGAAAGTTACAGGTGTGGGCAATATGGAAATCACACCTGAAACCAGATAAAAAGGGGAGAAGTTGCCTCAATCCTTGCATTGTGTGTCTGTCTGCAACACTAAGCATTGAGAACAGAAAGAAGAGAACTGTCTGAGGACGAGAACCAGAATTGTTAAAAAATATCAATAATCTCAAGGTTACAAATCCATCTCCAGAGATCTTGATGTTCCTTTGTCCACGGTGCACAACATAATCTTGGGGGAGGTCAGGGAAAAGAGCACAGGACCTACAGTCACATGGGGGAGGTCAGAGAAAAGAGCACAGGACCTACAGTCACATATGGAGGAGGTCAAAGAAAAGAGCACAGGACCTACAGTCACATATGGGGGAGGTCAGAGTAAAGAGCAAAAGACCTACAGTCACATATGGAGGAGGGCAGAGAAAAGAGCACAGGACCTACAGTCACATATGGGGGAGGTCAGAGAAAAGAGTACAGGATCTACAGTCACATATGGGGGAGGTCAGAAAAAAGAGCACAGGACCTACAGTCACATATGGGGGAGGTCAGAGAAAAGAGCACAGGACCTACAGTCACATATGGGGGAGGTCAGAGAAAAGAGCACAGGACCTACAGTCACATATGGGGGAGGTCAGAGATGTTTTGGGTGTTTTGTTCCTCTAGCACTGGGGGGTCTTGACAGTGTACAAAACATCATGAAATATGAAGATACCAGAGGATTTTGGGGGACAATGTAGACAGCTGGGGGCGTCCTAGGCAAGGGTTTCCAGCAGGACATTGACTCCTAACCTCCAGAAATGGAGGAAACAAAGCGCTGGAGAGATCTGAAGTTGCAGCAATGACCGGATCTAAATCCCATTGATCCCCTGTGGAGAGATCTGAAGTTGCAACAATGACTGGATCTAAATCCCATTGATCGTCTGTGGAGAGATCTGAAGGGGCAGCAATGACCGGATCTAAATCCCATTGATCACCTGTGGAGAGATCTGAAGGGGCAGCAATGACCGGATCTAAATCCCATTGATCCCCTGTGGAGAGATCTGAAGTTGCAGCAATGACCGGATCTAAATCCTATTGATCCCCTGTGGAGAGATCTGAAAATTGGGAGAAGACGAGAGACCGGGAGCAGATTATAAAGAAGAGGAGACACTGCAGGAGGAGGAGAATCTTGTGGAGGATAGAGGAGACTGAGGGCAGGATTATTACACAGGGGAAACTGAGATTAAGATGAGGAAACAAGGGTGTCCGGGACAGTTTGGGGTTTGGGTAAAATTATGTCCAATTTGCCTTTTTCTCTCAATTTTTTGTGCTGTTCCATTACACAAAGGAAATAATCCTGTGGATAACAAAACCTGGGGAATTGTGAGAATACTCTGAAGAAATTCTTCATTATCTGGAGTAATTTCAAGGGGCCGCCACTTTCAGCCATGAATGTATGTTACAAGGACTCAGTGTAAAAGTATCAGTCTACCAAGAGGTTGTTTGTACTGGACAAACTATCCCTCTTCTTTGCTCTGGGATTGTGGAGACATGCTTTACCCGATTTAATTTGCAGGGCCACCCCATTACCGACACTAGTTTCAGCTGATACATTATGCCCACCGGCCCTCTATAGAGAAGGCGACTTCCTAGAAGAACACTTGACACAGGTATGTCAGGAGCCATGGACAAGGCTGTTGGGGCCACTCACAGAAGATCGCAGCATCTGGCCAAATGGCCAAAACCCTAAATTGTTGCTATGTCCCATTAAGTGGTATTTCTCTGCTTCGTGATAGCTGGAGGTCACTAGGACCCAGCAGATTTCTGCCTGCCGACCTTTCAGCTGTCTCTATTTATACCCCTTGGATGCCATGATGCATTGCTGGTGATAGTGTGTTTGGAGTTGGTGGTGCTTCCTGGCTCAGCAGTTCATCATGGATTTTCGGTGTAGTCTGGCTCACTGTTCAGCTAAGTGTTCCTACCTCTCCCCTTTGTTTGTCTCATTGGTGTTTTCCTTTAGCTGTTAGCTGGGTTGACCAGTGTTCTCCCTGTCTGATCCCTAAGTAAGCTTTGCTGAGAGACAGACAGGGGCGAGGTATCCTGCTCGGCGACAGTTGCGGATACTGCATAGGGTTGTTAGGGGAGTCAGGTGTCAGCGCTAGTGCTTCTAGGGGTCACCATCTCTACTTTTGCCCTTAGTGTCAGGGACTCCTTTCTCCCCTTGTCGCCCTGCGCTGGGTGTCTTCCTACGCCCAGCGTGACAACACTTTCCAATGAAATTTGGGGATACGCCCAACAATGAAACAAGAGTGCAGAAAGCGCAACGTACAACTATGATTGCGCCCTCTCCAGACAGCGAATAAATAACTCTCTCCTACAAACGTGTAAGAATTGGCGGCTCCTTTCTCTTTTTATTTTCCTCGATGCACCTGTGTTTCAAGAATGAACCAAAAAAAAAAAAAAACAATTTCCCAACTAACGAGGAGCCACTTTACAAGCAAAATAAAACTCTCCTGTGCAGGAACTGTCACAAAACTGCTTTTAATGAATAAAACTCGGCTTGCAAAGTAAGCGCATTGAGGGGAGGGAAAAAAAAAAAAGAAGGATACCCAGCGAGGAGTCAGCAGTTGCTTTTCCAGGCGCCGAGAGATGAGTCTAATTGAGGCTGACGCATGACAGACTCGTGTGTACAGCACCGGGCCGGGCTCTGAGTGAAGACGCTGACAAAGGGTAAATGGTGCGTGGCAGCAGGTCCTGCCCTGGTCTGGCCTGGCATCGGAGGCTCGCACCGCCTGTCAGGAGGAATCATCAGGGCTAATGAAGGGCAGGCTTTGTGCTTTTTTTTTTTTTTTTCCCATATTCCGCTAGCTTCTCGGCGGATCAGACTGTGCGCCACGGAGCCGCCTCCACCTCTTGGCGCTTGGTTAAGGGTGTGTGACACGTGTTTAAAAATTAATGCGTCTAATCAATTTAAAAGTTAGACAACTCGAGTACTCTATGCAGAGGGAGGATAATCAGCGGCGCCTGAGACTCCATCTTCTCGGAGACGGATGGAAGATGTGCCAGGGAGACGTCAGGCCTTCACATGGTGGAGGGCTCATTAGATAGGGAGACATACATTACTGACTACGACAACCCGTTATCTCATGCATTCACACAGCCCATGAATCAGTATTAGATACATTTACAGAAATGTTGCTAGTAGATGTTTCAAAGTGATTTTTAGTAACACTTTTAAGATCAATTATTTGTCCCACCCTGCATTGCTGCAGACATGCTTCTTCCCCTCTGGTAGCTGACAATAACCCCTTTTTTACCACCTAGAATCTGTCCCCCTCTCTCTTTGGCCACTAACAATAAACCCTCCTATTTTAAGACTCCAAAATTGGTCTCCTTCCCCCTCAGCTGACAATAAACCCCCCCTCTTTTTTTTTCCAATTTCCCCATTTTCTCAATTATTTGTCCCGCCCTGCATTGCTGCAGACATTCTCTTTCCACCTGTGGCAGCTGACATTAGCCCCTTTTTTTTACTATCCAGAATCTGTCTTTCTGTCTTTGCGCTGACAATAACCCTCTTTTATTCAAGTCTTCAAATCGGTCTATCCACCCTCTGCAGCTGACAATAAACCCCCCTTTTTTATATTTATCTTTACTCTCCAGAATCAGTCTTTTCCCCCTGTGACAATAAACCCTTTTTGTTAAGTTTTAGAATTGATCTATTTTTCCCCCCTCTAGCAGCTGACAATAAACCCTTTTGTTACTCTCCAGAATCAGTATCCTTCTCCTTCTGGCAGCCAATAATAAACCCAGTTTTTCCTGTTGCTTACCCTGCAGATAGGTAACAAGAGATCCACTGTCATGAAGATATATACTGTTTAAAAACCATAGTCACATAGCAAAAAATCTGCTCACCGTGATCTCTTCATATAGTGGGAAGTGATTTAAACCTTGACGGCGCTCAGATGAAGTCAAGCTCCAAACTTCCACCACAAGATTTCATAAAAATCCGGCATCTATCAGCCGTCAGGGTTTCATAAAAGAATCCTTTTATTGAGACAGCTTAAAATTTGCAATCTACATCAAAAAGGCACAAGGAGAGTGTCATCAGAGACGCAGAGGGAGGAGCTAGAGACAGAGGGTGGAGCTAGATACAGAGGGAGGAGCTAGAGGCAGAGGAGGAGCTAGAGGCAGAGGAGAGGAGCTAGAGACAGAACTCTGCTCCTTTCAACTCTTCTATCTACATAGAATCTCATCAGCTCCAACTGCCATTTCCTATGATGAAGGGAGGAAGCTAGAGGCAAATGGGAGGAGCATGAAAACAAGAGGCATGAGGAGGAGATGAGGCAAAGGGGAGGAGCAGGGAAAACAAGAGGCAGAGGGAGGGGATAGATGCAGAGCTTCACCCCTCCTCCCTCTTCTATCTACATAGAATCTCATCAGTACCAACTGCCATCTCCTATGATGAAGAGAGGAGCTAGAGGCAAAGGGGAGGAGCAGAAAAAAGAGCAGAGGGAGGAGATGAGCAAAGGGGAGAGCAGGGAAAACAAGAGGCAGAGGAGGAGATAGATGCAGAGCTTCACCCCTCCTCCCTCTTCTATCTACATAGAATTCATCAGTACCAACTGCCATCTCCTATGATGAAGAGAGGAGCTAGAGGCAAAGGGGAGGAGGCAGGAAAACAAGAGGCAGATGGAGGGAGATAGAGGCAGAGCTTCACCCCTCCTCCCTCTTCTATCTACATAGAAATCATCAGCACCAACTGCCATCTCCTATGATCAAGGGAGGAGCTGGAGGCAAAGGGGAGAAGCAAGAGGAAGAGGGAGGAACAAGAGAAACAGAGAGAAACAAGAAGCAGAGGGAGTAGCTTGAGGCAAAGCTCTGCCCCTCCTTCCCCTTCTGACCCACATAGTAAATGCAGTTGGTGCTGATGATATTCTATGATGAAGGGAGCAGCTAGGGCAAAGGGGAGGAGCAAGAGAAGGGAAAAAACAAATGGCTGAGGGAGGAGCTAGAGGCAGAGTTTCACCCCTCCTCTCTTCTGTCCACATAGAATATCATCAGCACCAACTGACATCTCCAATGATGAAGGGAGAAGCTAGAGGCAAAGGAGAGGAAAGGGTGAAACAAGAGAATAAGGGACAAACAATAAGCAGATGGAGGAGCTAGAGGCAGAGCTCGCACCTCCTCCCTCATCTATCTACATGGAATATCATCAGCACCAACTGACATCTCATGTCATGAAGGGAGGAGCTAGAGGCAAAGGGAAGGATCTAGTGGTAGAGGGAGGAACAAGAGAAAGAGGGAGAAACAAGAGGGAGAGGGAGGAGCTAGAGGAGATAGAGCTTATAACCACCAACCACCCTACCCTATCTCAGTGTTGGGAAAGTCTTCACTGGATACAGACTTGACATCAGAATTCACAATTTTGATAAAGAAAGAAGCAGATTTGTCCAATAACATATTACAAAATTGCTTATTTTCATGTGTTCTATTGATTTATGAGATGAAAATGAAGGTGTACACCGTTGTACTGTGTAGAATAAAATACAAAATTAAATACCTCCAGCACTAACAGTGTGCTTCCAATCTCCTAGCGGTCACATGACCACTGCAGCCAATCACCGGTCACGGCTGCAGCCTTCACTATTCCGTCTCATATAATGAGGGCAGAGTCTAACATATCTTTTCCAGTAGTGGAGAATGTTTGTCGTGGACAATGTGGATCCAGGTTGCTATAATGTAGACCTGCGTCCACTGACATTCAGCTCACATGGTGGACGTGCACGCTGCAATACACTGTGAACACCAGGTGGCGCCATACTGAGACTTTTCACTTGGAAGATGCAAAATTCAGGGGGAAAAACGCATCGTATTTCCTTTGGACTCAGGATTCTGAAGATATATATATATATATTTTATTAACTTATGTATTTTTAGTTTTTTATTTGCAGCCTCGTATATAAATTTATTTCAATTTAGCAACTCGGCAAAATAAGCGAAAAGAATCTGGTGACGTGAGTTTGTGTAAATCGCTCCGTGATGGATCGCAGACCAGTCCAGTTAATGGAAAACACGCCGACATATTAAAATCAAATAGCGTTAAGAACTAATAATTTCACATAATATTGAACGATATCACATAAAATGCAGCATGTGGATTTTTTATGAGATTTCTATTAAAAAATTGGAGGGGCGGCAGGAAACCAGCATGTGATGGGGATTATCATTATATGTCAGAGACATAAAAGCTGAAATAGTTTCAAAGTGCAACGCGCCAAATCACCGGGGGCCCGGAGCGCCCAAATCATGAGCTACGGAGCCTCGGGGTCCTCCCTGGTACTTAGTGAATTAACTGACTATGGTATAGAGTAGGACTAAAATTTAGAACACTAATTCTTACTTTATAGGACTTTTTTGCACTTTTGGAAGCCAGGGACTGGGTGAAGCAGAGATTCATGAACCCAAAATAACTACAAGGATGGATACTGCCGACAAAGCAAAGCTTCTTATCCTAAGTCATGTAACAAGGGCAGTTAAAGGGTTAATGGGGACTTTTAGCATTGGGATACCCAGTAAGTGGCGATATAGATAAAGTCCCTCTGAAGGAACGATTTGCATATCTTGGTCACTTGTACTCAAGTTATGGAGGATCTTGGCAGGAAGTTCCTCTAAACATCTTGGGCACCTGACCGCCGATCTTCTATACAAGATTCGTGTGCGGATCTTTCTGTCTCTTGATCCCAGACAGACAGGATTATGCCAGATCTGGACTCTGGGGATCGTCCCTGCCAAGACTCCTCATTATTAATGACATTGGCTGGATGTTGGGAGTGAATTTGGAGCCAATCAGATGCCTACTGATGGGATCGCACAATGGGTAGGCTTCTACCTTTATTTGTGAACATTCAGAACACAATTATGACCAAATCCATAACTCTATAGTTGGAATTCACATTTTGCTCCTCAGTCCAGACACCTGCTGACATTTGTCTGCTCCCAGTTCCTAGGTTTTCTTTCATATTTGAGTCTCTTACATTGTCTCCATGTTGAAGCTCTGGGAGTTTTGGCCACAATTCTTCCATGAAAACGACTTCTGCCCAAACGTCCCTGGATAGTGGATGGTGTAGCTGTTCCCAGTCCTGAGCTGTTGGCACTGCTGGACATCTTCTGATTTTGAAGAGAAGTGATCATGACATATCTTTCATCTGCTGCACTAAGTTTCTTTGGCCGACCCTTGCGCCTCTACGTCTTAAGCATTGTCCATTTCTTGGTGCTTCTTCTACTATCAGCACATGAAGAATCCGGTCTGCTGTGAAGCCTTTTCCTGGGAGACTCCCTGCTGATGCAGTATAAGTACCTTGTGCCTTCTAGCTGTTCTCAGTCTTGCCATGGTGGTGTATAATCTTTGACATGAATTCGTCATCCACACCCTCCCCTTTGTAGTAGAGTGTGGCTGTTCCGCACCCAGTTTTCAGCCTCCTACACACTGATATCTGTTTCCGTTAACTCCTTCTTATTCTACTCGTCTCCCCCAGGTAAAATAAAAAAAGGCTGTACTCGCCTCCCGTGCTGGCAACATTCCAGTGCTGTTGATAATTGTATGACATGACATTGTGATGACTCACGAGCCCGCGTCCAATCACAACCGGCTTCTCTCGCCACGACTTTGGACCAATTAATCAATAGGAAGTGAGCGGCAGCTGCAGCGTCACTTTCTGTTGATTAACTCATTGGTCAGAAGGTGGGGATAGTGAAGCCGGTAGTGGTTGGACGCGGGGGTTCGTCAGACAAGGTGGCGTCCTGTCATTTATATGCAGAAGCTATTGTCAGGAAGCCTGGACTTGACGAAAAAGAAGAAGAAATTTAAATTGGTGGAGGAATCATCAACAATCTATTATACGCAGATGATACAACACTGATAGCAACAAGTGTAAATGGATTGAAGGACTTAATACAGAGATTCAAGATGGAATGCTTCAACATAGGAAAGCTACTCAACACAAAGAAGATAGAGATACTGACTACTGTCAGGTACAACTGGGGCACATTTTACTACTGCCAGGTACGACCAGAACACGTGACCACTGCCAGGTACGTCCGGGACACATGTGACCACTGCCAGGTACGACCAGAACACATGTGAAATGGACGGCGATGAGTTAGAAGTGTTAAAGACTTCACCCTACTCGGATCAATGATCACTAAAGATGCAGCAATGACACCGGAAGCCAATAGGAGAAAAGCTATGGGCAAACCCACAATGAAGTCACTGGACAAGGTCTTCACATCAAGGAACATATCACTGGTGATGGAGACACGACTTGTACACAGTCTGGTCTATTCTGTATTAACATTTCACTGGTGATGGAGACACGGCTCGTACATAGTCTGGTCTATTCTGTAGTAACATTTCACTGGTGATGAAGACACGGCTCGTACATAGTCTGGTCTATTCTGTAGTAACATTTCGCTGGTGATGGAGACATGGCTCGTACATAGTCTGGTCTATTCTGTAGTAACATTTCACTGGTGATGAAGACACGGCTCGTACATAGTCTGGTCTATTCTGTAGTAACATTTCACTGGTGATGGAGACATGGCTCGTACATAGTCTGGTCTATTCTGTAGTAACATTTCACTGGTGATGAAGACACGGCTCGAGCATTGTCTGGTCTATTCTGTAGTAACATTTCACTGGTGATGGAGACACGGCTCATACATAATCTGCTCTATTCTGTAGTAACATTTCACTGGTGATGAAGACACGGCTCATACATAGTCTGGTCTATTCTGTAGGAACATTTCTCTGGTGATGGAGACACGGCTCGTACATAGTCTGGTCTATTCTGTAGTAACATTTCACTGGTGATGAAGACACGGCTCGTACATAGTCTGGTCTATTCTGTAGTAACATTTCGCTGGTGATGGAGACATGGCTCGTACATAGTCTGGTCTATTCTGTAGTAACATTTCACTGGTGATGAAGACACAGCTCATACATAGTCTGGTCTATTCTGTAGTAACATTTCACTGGTGATGAAGACACGGCTCGAGCATAGTCTGGTCTATTCTGTAGTAACATTTCACTGGTGATGGAGACACGGCTCGTACATAGTCTGGTCTATTCTGTAGTAATATATGGAAGTGACACCTGGATGATGAAGGAACAAGACATAAGAAGAATCAACACCTTCATAATGTGGAGCTGGAGAAGGAGGTTATCATTACCATGCATGGCAAGAAGTAAGGTGATTCCCTGTAGGGTATATATAAAAAACAAACATGCGGCGCCAATCTCAGCGCGTTACCAATGTAACTCTCTGGTGCCCTTTTAATGAAGTTTTATGCACTCACCTCTTGTCATAAAACTTCAAGCATATGGTTTTTCCAAAGCCTCCTCACGCTTTGGATGTTTATCCGGGTCTGCTGCTCGCCTTGAATTGATCCTGTAATTTTTTGTGGACAAGAAGTTCTTAAAATCATTACCACGGGGAGCGCGGCCACTATAGAATTGGATCACTTCCTATTGAACCATGCATGGCAAGAAGAAGAAGAACCAACCAGACATGTCACTGGAAGGAAGGATCACCAACATACAACTTGTCTACACATCATACCAAGAGAGCAATCACTAGAGAAGGACATCATGGTGGGAAGAACAGAAGGAACAAGGTGAATAGGAAGACCAGCAACCTGATAGCTTGATCTTGTCAAGATAACAGCGGAAAAGACCCTGGTGGACCACTCTAGGCTTGGAAAAGACCCTGGTTGATTTATCTAGTCTTGGAGAAGACTCTGGTAGACTTATCTAGGCTTAAAGCGAACCTGTCACCCCCTCCAGGCATCTAAAGATAACATAGCCACCTTCTGCAGCACTAAGGCTGCATTCTGACAAGGTGTCTATAGCATTTATGCTCCCTTGATTCACTGAAATAAAGACTTTTATAAAATCTGTTTCAAACCTGATCCAAGACCGGGAGGCGGGTTTTCAAGCGTCTATCTCCCTCCTCTGTGGTGTCAGTCATCCCTCTCTGCTCTCTGTGTGCCGCCTCCAGGGCCACCTCCCTGCATTACAGAGCTTTGTCAGCTCTGCTACAACATAGAGCTGCTGGTATAGGAGACCCCACAGTAGTAAATCTAGCAGGAGGATCGTGAGCAGAACAGCAGACAAAGCACTGCCTGCTACATAGCAGCCCTTGAGCTGAGCAGGTTTCACTTTCAGTTTCTTGTACCCAGCAGCATTGCTCCGTCCTCAGCCCCTGATCTAAAGCACAAACTCAACTCTGCTGCACTGCTGACAGCTCAGCTCAAGGGCTGCTATGTAGCAGGCAGTGCTTTGTCTGCTTGTCCTCCTGCTAGATTTACTACTGTGGGGTCTCCTATACCAGCAGCTCTATGTTGTAGCAGAGCTGACAAAGCTCTGTAATGCAGGGAGGTGGCCCTGGAGGCGGCACACAGAGAGCAGAGAGGGATGACTGACACCACAGAGGAGGGAGATAGACACTTGAAAACCCGCCTCCCGGTCTTGGATCTGGTTTGAAACAGATTTTATATAAGTCTTTATTTCAGTGAATCAAGGGAGCATAAATGCTATAGACACCTTGTCAGAATGCAGCCTTAGTGCTGCAGAAGGTGGCTATGTTATTTTTAGATGCCTGGAGGGGGTGACAGGTTCGCTTTAAAGAAGAAAATGGCAGAACTATCTAGGCCTAGAGAAAACCCTGGCTGATCTATCTAGACTTGGGGAAGACCAACCAGGGTCTATTTAGCCTTGGAAAAGACGCTGGTGGCCTATCTAGGCTTGGAGAAGACATTGCTGGACCTAACTAGACTTGGAGAAGACCCTGGTGGACGAATCTAGGCTGGAGAAGACCTTGGTGGACCTAACTAGGTTTGGAGAAGACCCTGGTGGACGAATCTAGGCTTGGAGAAGACCTTGGTGGACCTAACTAGGCTTGGAGAAGACCGTTGTGGACCTAACTAGGCTTGGAGAAGACTTTGGTGGACCTATCTAGGCTTGGAGAAGATCGATCTTCCTATAGAGCGTTCATCCATCAAGTCGTCATGGCTCAAGATCGAGCTGAAGGCTGGTAAAAATAATATATTCAGTGAGGGCCCCTTAGTCACTAGAATACTTATTTTATGATGCAAATTGAGCAGAAAATAGGACACCGAGGGAAGAAGTGGTTGACAAGTAAAATGCAGATTTCTAAGATAAGACGTATAATAAAGTTAATTTGCAAAGTTTGTAGAAACCATAATGGCTCTTTAAATCTCGGATATTTGAGACCAATAAAAAAATAAAATGTCCTGTGATCACATGTGCGCAGAATAAGTCATTAGCATTTCTGAGCCGGTCTGACGAGAAGAAAATGTTCCATGTTGGTTGGGTGAGCGCGCCATCGCGGCCAAGATATTTCCACTCCCATTTCCTGTGAAGATTAGCACCTGCCACTGACCTAAAACTGGCACGGGCGAAGAAAAGCTGCCATCAAAATAGTTTGCCCTCATCGGCGAGGCTGCCAAGGAAACATTTTCTAAATGGGGCTTATAAAGCATTGACACAAGCCTCGGTGTAATGTGACTGTGGCTCCGGAGGAATGCTTCTGGCCATGGAAAAAAAAAAACATAATTCTTTATTCTAGAGCGCGGACGGGATCCAGAACCCAGAAATAACGACAAGACGTGCAAGAAGCTCTACTGTAAATACATTATCTGCAATAGTAAAATATGGTGTGTATCTAATCACATGGGAAGGCTGTGATCAACTAAATATCATCAAAGGAAATCATGGGACCCCAGAATAATGTAGAGGATCCGTAAATTAAAGAATTAGGACACTTACATTGAAGAAAAAACAAATACTGCACTGGTTTGTTATCGATGGGTCACACAACAGCTAAGATAATGCTTTTTTTTGTGCCGTGTGACTTATTTTCTCACATTTTTCTGTGCTCTTTCAAAAAAACAGCATTTTTTTGGCCAGTAGCTGATAGGGAACAAGCACAATGTGATAGCACAGAAGGGGTTAAAAGAGATTGTGACTAAGCTGTGTGGAGCCAGCAGACAAGGGGTTAACAGATTATGACTGAACTGTTTGAGGAGTGGGCCCCGATCCTTACTTTGCTTAGGCTGGCTTCACACCACGGTTTAATCCGACCCGGGGCTGTCAGGGTGAATCAGACAGCCCTGGACCGGATCAGCACACAGAACCGGAGGGAAAATATGCCGTCCGGTTCGGTGTGCAGCCGGATCCCTCTAATTGCAGCCACAGCTGCTGATTTTTCAAGATCGCGGCTAGCAGGGAGCTAGCTACGGTCCTGAAATTACAGCAGCGTGCAGCTGCCGGTGTCCGGTTCCTGGATCCTCCCGGATCGGGGCAATCCGACCCCATAGACTCCCATGTTAGGGAACGCCAGATTGCCCTGGATCCGGGAGGATCTGATTTGGGGAGATTTTTCTCCCCGGACACAAAAATGGTTCATGCTCCGTTTTTGTGTCCAGGAAGAAAAATCTGATTCCTCCCGGATTCTCCCAGACACATGGAAACCGGATGGCAGAGAGCTGCTATCCGGCTCCATACTATGGGGCCAAAATCCGGTCCGGGGGTATCCAGTTTACACCGAACAGCCCTGGATCGGATTGTGCCGTGGTGTGAAGCCGGCCTAAGTACCTGTGCTGTAGCTTGTGCTAATCTGATACATTGTTTCCTCACCAGCTGCAGTCAGCAGTGTAGGCCATGCCCCCTTTCCCTTATATGGTTAAATGCCCTGTATTCACTGTGAAGATGGATCTGACTCAGAATGAAAATATGCCTGCTTCACACACAGTGCAGTGGGGCCAACTTGTGGAAGGTTTATGAATGGTTTGAAACCAGAATTTTCTAATGAGATATATTAGAAAGTTTATTAGAATCACTTGGTATATATTATTATTGAATAAAAGTTTAAACGGCGGTTACGCTTTAATGTGTCGGATAATAAGAAAAACCATTACTGGGCGAGTGGTAAATGTCTGCAAAGCTGACACAATGATTGATATCCTGAGAACTAGTGAAAAGTCAGAGAGAGGGGACTGACACCAAATAATGACTATGAGCTCATGTCGAAACTCCCCTGTCCTCTACCACCGGACCCTTCTGTCACCCTTCAAACCATTGTTTCCTTTTTCCAAATCTTCAGTGCCCTCTCTTCTCCTCTGTTCTCCAGTAGACCTCTTTTACCCATCTCTGTGCCTCTCTAGGATCATTCATCCACCTCAAGGTTTTTCCATCCTTTTCTAGTCTTCCCTTGCTCTCCTCCTCCAGACTGGCGCATGTCTTCTCATCCAGGCTCATCCCATTTTCCTCTGACAGGCTCACCTGTCCTCCCTCTACAGGCTGCTCTGCCCTCCTTTTCCATCTCCAATGTCCTCCCCCTGCTCCAGGCTCCCTCATCCTTCTCTTCCAGTCTCCCCTGTCCTTTTCATCCAGGCTCCCAAGTCCTCTTCCTCCATGCTCTCACAACCTCTTCCTCCAGGCTCCCATAACCTCCTCCAGGCTCCCATGTTCTCTTCCTCCAGGCTCCTCTACTCTCCTCCTCCAAGCTCCCCTGTCCTCTTCCTCCAGGCTCCTCAAGTCACCTACTTCAAGCTCCCCTGTCCTCCTCTTCCAGACCCCCTTATACCTCCAGGCTTCCCTGTCCTCTTCCTCCAGGTTCCTCTACCCTCCTCCTCCAAGCTCCCCTGTACCCCTCTTCCAGACTCCCACATTCCCTTCCTTCAGGCTCCCCTGTCCTCTTACTCCAGGCTACTCTACCCTCCTCCTCCAAGCTCCCATGTCATTCTCTTCAAGACTCCCACATTCTCGTCCTTCAGGCTCCTCCACCCTTCTCCTAAAGGTTCCCCTGTCCTCCTCTTCCAGACTCCCACGTTCTCTTTTCCCAGACTCCCCCTATTCTCCTTCTCCAGGCTCTCACATCGTTTTTTCTCCAGGCTCCCCTGCCCCTCTTGTCCAGGCTCCTCTACCCTCCTCCTCTAGGCTCCCCTCATCCTCCTCCTCTACACCCCTCTGTCCCCTTTAAACACATTTAATATCAAGCGTATGCCAGGATGCTCATCCCCTTTAAATGGAGACTACAGATGAAAGGCTCTATAATAACCATTCCCTGCGCCTGTCTCCTCTGATATTGGGAAGTCATTTTACGAAAAACTAAAGACCCAAACATCCTTTATTATATAGAGTATCGCTTTAATCTGTCAGATAAGTGTAAACATTTCGGCGAAGCCACCTTCTGCCTTCAGAGGATTTCATCCCGGTCTACAACAGAACTTAAGAGAGATTCCTTAAACAAAGAGAATTTAGGATAAAAATCAAATAATCCACATTGCTCCTCTCCTGACAGACAGTAAAGGGTGAAATATGACAACTACGAGGAAAGTGAAAAACCCCATAAATAAATCACAAATCTGAAACCTCGGAATCACAATAATATTCACTGGTCACCGCTCCCCGGATCCAGGCTGAGCGCAACGTAATGAGAACCTAATGGGCTGATGCAGGATCCTGGCACCTAAGGAGTCTATGCGGAACCTGAGGATCATCTTATAAGAAGAAAATGTTTTTTCATACACTGTATACCATCTTCAGAAGTAAATAGAAATGTACCAAAGTTATTGTGACGACACAGCCTTTTTCAATGCGTGTCATGGGTTAATATTCTTAATTTGGCCAGACGTGGTATTCTTTTGATTGTTCACTCATAGGAAGTGGGTCATTGTTGTATCAGAATGCTTGGAGCCAGCGTTCTCTTAAAATGTGGATTGCTAATTAAATGTAATTTACCTCTGGCCCCTCTGTCTACATCATTGAGAGGAAAATTATGCAATTATGCAGTTGGATTGAACTGCCAACCAATAAGAGAACAGCCTTATTTCACCAATCCTGTAAGACCACAATACCCTGAGATGAAGACTCTGGTTATAAAAGGCCTGGATTCCGTCACTAGTTGTTCATATGCTACGTGGCCTCAGGCTCGGGGCTTCAGTCCCAGCTAGAAGATCACATTGCGTCTATCGGTTCCGACTCCCAGGTACACATTGTGTTTTCATATTCTACAGGACTACAGCATCGGAGCTTCAGTTCCAGCTAAAAGATCATAACACTGGATCTTTTCCGACAGGAGTTCAGCTTAGGATCCTAGGATTTGGCTGGAAGATACCTAGGTTGGGATAATTCAGTCTCCTGGATACATCTTTTGCATGATCGGGTAGCTTGCCATCCCTATTCAGTGGGTGCCCGCCAAAAGGGGGTGCTGCTTGCTGGACTGATGTAGTTGGTTCTGGAAGCCCCGAAGTCATGAATATTCTAATCCCTGGTGAGCCTGTGGAAGGGTGAGACTCTGTTGCCTGTTACATTGTGTGTTTTGCTTGGTTATATGTTATATGCCTTTGACTGTTGGGGATCCAATAAAGTCTTACCATTGTGCGGTTCCCTCACCCTGTGTTGTTCGAATAGTGTTCTGCTCACAGGTATTACGTTGGGATGAGCCCTGGTCCATGTGGTCTTTCTAAAGGTGGTCGGGCCAGCGGACAAGAGCCCCCACTGACTCCGTGTCTCCATAGAGAGCATCCATTGACTCCCTTGTCTCCACAGAGTACCACTGACCCCCATTTCTAAACAGACGAGAGCACCCACTGACCACCGTGTCTCCACAGGGGAGAGCACCCATTTAGCCCTGTGTCTCCACAGAGAGGAGCCACTGACCCCCGTGTCTCCACAGAGAGTAGCCACTGATCCCCGTGTCTCCAAAGAGAGCACACACTGACCCCATATCGCCACACAGAGCCCTCACTAACCCCGTGTCTCCATAAAGAGCACCAACTGACCCCAATGTCTCCATAGAGAGCGTCTACTGAACCCCATATCTCCACAGAGAGCACTCACTGACCCCCGCGTCCCCAGAGAGGACCCACTGACCCCCGTGTCTCCACACACTGACCCCTACATGTTGCAATTTCAAAGATAGAATATAAATCATGTGAAGCAATAAAGGCCCCCAATTAATACTTGGTCACCCCCTTTGGCATTGATGAAGCCTCCAGAAGTTCCTTGTAGCATCTAGAAGTTTCTTGTTCTTCTCTGGTATTTTCTCTTCCTTTTCAGTTTGCTCAAGCTCTTGAATGTTTGCAGGTTCTTTTTCCCAATGACAGATTTCAGCTCACTCCAAAGATTTTCAATGGTATTGAGGTCAGGACTTGTTACTGGACACTTTAAAATAATCCATTTGATTTTTTTTTTTACTATTCTTGTGTACTTTTGGACGCTGGTTTGGGTCATTGTCTTGCTGGAGGACCCATGATTTTTGAGTCATACCAAGTTTTATTACACTGAGTAGGACATTTGGCTCTAAAATCTCTTGATAATTCCTTGATTTCATGCACCAGATGCAGCAGCAGTTCCACAGCATTATAAATCCTCAACCATGCTAAACTGTGGGTAGGGTGTTCTTTTCCTTATAAGCTTCATTGCGCCGTGTGTATATTGAGGAGCAGGACTGTAGAGGGCAGTATTGTAGTTCTTATATTCTTGTATATAGGGGCCGTATTATAGTAATTATTTTCTTCTTTATATAGAGGCAGTATTATAGTAGTTATATTCTTGTATATAGGGGACAGTATTATAGTAGTTATATTCTTATATATAGGGGCAGTATTATAGTAGTTCTATTCTTGTACATAGAAGCAGTATTATAGTAGATATATTCTAGTATATAGGGGCAGTATTATAGTAGTTATATTCTTGTATATAGGGGCAGTATTATAGTAGTTATATTCTTGTATATAGGAGCAGTATTATAGCAGTTATATTTTTGTACATAGGGGCAGTATTATAGTAGTTATATTCTTGTATATAGGGGCAGTATTATAGTAGTTATATTTTTGTATATATGGGCAGAATTATAGTAGTTATATTCTTGTATATAGGATCAGTATTATAGTAGTTCTATTCTTGTACATAGGAGCAGTATTATAGTAGATATATTCTAGTACATAGGAGCAGTATTATAGTAGTTATATTCCTGTATATAGGAGCAGTATTATAGTAGTTATATTCTTGTACATAGGAGCAGTATTATAGTAGTTATATTCTTGTACATAGAAGCAGTATTATAGTAGTTATATTCTTGTATATAGGGGCAGTATTATAGTAGTTATATTCTTGTACATAGAAGCAGTATTATAGTAGTTATATTCCTGTATATAGGAGCAGTATTATAGTAGTTATATTCTTGTATATAGGGGCAGTATTATAGTAGTTATATTCTTGTATATAGGAGCAGTATTATAGTAGTTATATTCTTGTATATAGAGGCAGTATTATAGTAGTTATATTCTTGTATATAGGGGCAGTATTATAGTAGTTATATTCTTGTATATATGGAGCAGTATTATAGTAGTTATATTCTTGTATATAGAGGCAGTATTATAGTAGTTATATTCTTGTATATAGGAGCAGTATTATAGTAGTTATATTCTTGTATATAGGGGCAGTATTATAGTAGTTATATTCTTGTATATAGGGGCAGTATTATAGTAGTTATATTCTTGTACATAGTAGCAGTATTATAGTAGTTATATTCTTGTATATAGGAGCAGTATTATAGTAGTTATATTCTTGTATATAGGAGCAGTATTATAGTAGTTATATTCTTGTATATAGGGGCAGTATTATAGTAGTTATATTCTTGTATATAGGGGCAGTATTATAGTAGTTATATTCTTGTATATAGGGGCAGTATTATAGTAGTTATATTCTTGTATATAGGAGCAGTATTATAGTAGTTATATTCTTGTACATAGAAGCAGTATTATAGTAGTTATATTCCTGTATATAGGAGCAGTATTATAGTAGTTATATTCTTGTATATAGGGGCAGTATTATAGTAGTTATATTCTTGTATATAGGAGCAGTATTATAGTAGTTATATTCTTGTATATAGGAGCAGTATTATAGTAGTTATATTCTTGTATATAGGGTCAGTATTATAGTAGTTATATTCTTGTACATAGAAGCAGTATTATAATAGTTATATTCTTGTACATAGAAGCAGTATTATAGTAGTTATATTCCTGTATATAGGAGCAGTATTATAGTAGTTATATTCTTGTATATAGGGGCAGTATTATAGTAGTTATATTCTTGTATATAGGAGCAGTATTATAGTAGTTATATTCTTGTATATAGAGGCAGTATTATAGTAGTTATATTCTTGTATATAGGGGCAGTATTATAGTAGTTATATTCTTGCATATATGGAGCAGTATTATAGTAGTTATATTCTTGTATATAGAGGCAGTATTATAGTAGTTAATATCTTGTATATAGGAGCAGTATTATAGTAGTTATATTCTTGTATATAGGGGCAGTATTATAGTAGTTATATTCTTGTATATAGGGGCAGTATTATAGTAGTTATATTCTTGTATATAGGGGCAGTATTATAGTTGTTATATTCCTGTATATAGGGCAGTATTATAGTAGTTATATTCTTGTATATAGGTGCAGTATTATAGTAGTTATATTCTTGTATATAGGAGCAGTATTATAGTAGTTATATTCTTGTACATAGGGGCAGTATTATAGTACTTATATTCTTGTATATAGGAGCAGTATTATAGTAGTTATATTCTTGTATATAGGAGCAGTATTATAGTAGTTATATTCTTGTATATAGGAGCAGTATTATAGTAGTTATATTCTTGTATATAGGGGCAGTATTATAGTAGTTATATTCTTGTATATAGGGGCAGTATTATAGTAGTTATATTCTTGTACATAGGAGCAGTATTATAGTAGTTCTATTCTTGTACATAGGAGCAGTATTATAGTAGTTATATTCTTGTATATAGGGGCAGTATTATAGTAGTTATATTCTTGTATATAGGGGCAGTATTATAGTAGTTATATTCTTGTATATAGGGTCAGTATTATAGTAGTTATATTCTTGTATATAGGGTCAGTATTATAGTAGTTATATTCTTGTATATAGGAGCAGTATTATAGAAGTCATATTCTTGTATATAGGAGCAGTATTATCCTGTAGTAGCTGTTTTCTACACACTGTGAGCAGTATTACAGCAGTCAGGGTAAGACATGAGATTTCTCAGAGATGGATTTGATGGTAAAGAGTAAAATAATATCTGGATATCAAATCTGGATTTCGGTGATTACAAAGGAGAAAAGAAATGTTAAAAAGAAACGTCTGAATCTGCCATAAAAGCCGCCTGAGTCGGGTGTCTCCTCCCGTCACCGTGTTGCGTCCTGCAGCCCACGGTCGGGCTTTCGCCTATTCTCACACATCCGTCCGGCGCTCGTTTGGTGTCAGAGCCAGAGAATCTGACTGTGGTGACGCCAGGTCTCCGCAGCCACAAATCCATCCTGCAAGCTGTGAAATGCGTTTACCGTCCTGATACTCGATTATGGTCAGAAGCCAAGAACCCGATAACACAAGAGGAGAAATATCCAACATAGACTGGTGGAGGGAGTCAGAATCACGGGCCATGCTGAGACTTGCAGTAGAGCTCAGGAGCCTAAACTTTAGAGAAATAAAACAAGTTGGGAAATTAAAAAAGAGAAGAGTATGTCTGCACTCACCGCTTCTGTCCGGAGGAGATCTGGGATGTCTAGGAGCATCTCAATGTATTAGAAGATCATCAGAAAGTGACTTTATCTCAGTAATTCAATCCATAAAGTGACCACATCTATTATATAGAGTCATTACACACAGAGGGATCTATGTCATGTGTTTATTTCTGTTAATGTTGATGATTAATGAAAACCCAAAGGTCATTATCTCAGAAAATTAAAGTAGGGAGGATGAAGGGTCCGAAAGATAAAATATGACCTAAACAGGTATCAGAGGCTTCACCTTGTGTGGTTGTGAGAGTCACAACCACTATAAAAGCAGATCATGGCTGCTGCAGTCCCCAGCGTGGTGCATATAGAGGAGGGAAAATGAAGGGTTAAACACCGCGCTGCCATATTCCACCAGACATTCAAGGGTGAATATAATATTGATTTATTAGTCATCGTGTTTCAGGGCTTCTGGCCTCTTCCTCAGGACAAACCAACATCATATTGCCATGTTTCTGGAAGCCATGAAAAGCCATGATTAAGAAATCAATATTCTATTCACCCTTTGATGTCTGGTGGAATACGGCAGCGCGGTGTTTAACCCTTTATCCTTTCTACTCTGTGCACCACGCTGGGGACTGCAGCAGCTGTGATCTGCTTTTATAGTGGTTGTAACTATCACAACCACACAAGGTGAAGCCTCTGATACCTATTTAGGTCATATTTTATCTCTCAGACCCGTCATCCTCCCTACTTTAATTTTCTGAGATAATGACCTTTGGGTTTTTATTAATCATCAACATTAACAGAAATAACCACATGACATAGATCCCTCTGTGTGTAATGACTCTATATAATATATGTGTTCCACTTTATGTATTGAATTACTGAAATAAAGTCACTTATTGATGATCTTCTAATTCATTGAGAGGCTCCTGTATTTTGGCCCCACAATGTTATTTTCTCAGAATGTGCAGCAGATTTTTCAAAGGTAATAGAAACCAACCAGAAATTAAAAAACATATGCAAACTACCTCATTTAAACCTCATTTTTAACTCATTTTGTCTTCATAGTGTTACAATGCAGCCTGCAGTGTAAAGCACGGGGGATGTCAGTATTCCGGCCATTTCCTGAGTTGTTTATTAATCATACAGAAGTCTTCCATCACGTATACGATATATGGAACCTTACGTCGCTTGTAGATTTAGCAGAGGATCTGTCGGCACACAAAGATCTCCCTGTGTAAGAACATGATCATACAGGGACAGATCAGCTCCCTCTTAGACTGTGTTCAGACCTTCTGTTTTTGCAGTATTTTATGTTTATTTTCAGCAGCAGTAAAAGCCTCTGAGACCCCAGAAATCTCCGGCACAAGATTATTTTCTCTTTCCCTGATTGTAATGGAAATTGGGTTTTTGAAAAGGAAAAACGTCAAATCTTTTATAGTTTTTGCAACATTTTTGCAGCGTTTTTTTTCACCACTGAAATTGATGAGAAAGTGCAAAAACGCAACCGCTGCCTTTGTGATGAATAAAACTGACTATTAAGCCTGTGCTGGAGACAAATGACACAAAAAAATTGCAGAAAAATCAGTTTTTTGGCAGCAGATTTTTAATGCCAAGAGAGAAAAAAAAACCACAACATGTGAACGTGACCTGAATGATAAAGAAGAAGCAGACTCAAACTTATGAAGGTTGTAATTATGGGGTGGGTGAGACCCCCGAGTCCATGAGCAACAATTAATGGGAAAATCACCGCTGATAAGGACGAGGGGCACAATAGATTTATTGAGATAAGAGGATCTGCAGAGATCTCCTGGAGGTTGGTGGGTGTCTACCCTAATACCATATTATGATATATTATCTGTGTCCGCCTACAGACCTCCTCCGACTTACTGTCACATCCTCATCAGAGCCTGCTCCAGAGACATCTGCTTCTGTCATCAGGTGCCGCCATATTCACCCTGTAAGTGGTGATGTCAGAGCCAGAATCTCTGGAGAGCGCAGTGTTTGGGACCTGCAGTACTTTCCAGTCTAACAGACAGGGGTTGTGTGCTGTCCAGCTAAAGTCATCAGCTCCTGACTTCAACACATTAGAAGAAACCACACCCTACTTAACTTTCCAGCTTTCTGCTGGAAACTGCCAGATATAGCTTTATGCTTGAAACTGCCAGATATAGCTTTATGCTTGAAACTGCCAGATATAGCTTTCTGCTTGAAACTGCCAGATATAGCTTTCTGCTGGAAGCTGCCAGATATAGCTTTCTGCTTGAAACTGCCAGCTATAGCTTTATGCTTGAAACTGCCAGATATAGCTTTCTGTTTGAAACTACCAGATATAGCTTTATGCTTGAAACTGCCAGATGTAGCATGTGATTCCCAGGCTAGGTCTTGTTTTTCGCATGCTCCAAATAGGATTTTCCTGTTTTAATTTGGTTTGTATTTTGATGCCTCTCCTGCCTGATGATTTTGTAGTTTGCTGCCATCTCGGTTTTGACCTGGCTACCTGACTACATAACCATATCCTGGTTTTGTCCTTTTCATGACCTCCCAGCTTTGATCCTTCTTGGTGACAATTCTTGCCTCTTGTTTGCTTCTCTGGATGGCTGCCTACTCATAGGCAGCAATCTTCTGGAGCCCTTTGTAAATCCAGATCCCTGTATATTGGGTTAAAGGGTGTCAGGGTTCTCGGGATTCTGCCAAATGGAGGGGCTTATGCCTAGTCTGTCCGGGATAGAGTAGCGAGACCCTGACACACAAAATCATGATGATCTTTGGTGAAAAATAAAGATCCCTTGACGCAACGACCGTTTCGATCCAATCAACGTGATCAAGCGTACACCTTTCTCTCACCCACGGACGGGCAGACTATACCTGGTTCCTGGATACTTCACTTGTGACACATCATTTGTAGTGTACCTAATAAAATGCCCACGTGGTCTGGATATGTTGGAGAGACTATCCAGCATGTCCGAGACTGCATCACAAGTCAACCATCAGATGTAAGCAGATGATGTTACCCATCCCCTATACTTCATCACTGCAGGACATAACATTACACAGTTAAGATACCCGATCATTGTGCAGGTATCTCCGGGGTCTCTCTACTTTACTATTGACTATCTTTACCCTTGAGCACCAAGTTACCGGTAGACCTCAGCCTTACTGTCTGTAAGAGATAGACATTTGAGCCTGTGGCATCACACCTTCACAATGTCCCCTCTGCCTCACACTATAATTACGATGTTGCACCCGGTATCCTAATCAGCGGAGGCACTGGTCATGTTGGCCGGTAGGACGAGGTTTGAAGAGCTCTGGTCTGGTGCCACAGATTACCAACATGGCACCGGACTTGGCAGCTGCAGATCCTTTGCAGCTGCAGATCTCTTTGCAGCTGCAGATCTCTTTGCAGCTGCAGATCTCTTTGCTTCCTATATGGACCGGTCAGATGTTTCGATAGCTTCGGCTTTGTAAATCCATTCAGTTTTATAGGTCTGGGCCGCATTCAGACGATGGGCCGGTTTGCTTCAGGGGAGAATGTCTGTAGTAAACCATCCCCACTATGGGACCTGATGGGTGCAGCTTGGCACCATAAAGTTTCCCTATATGCCCATGTGCATGATTCCGACAATAAATAATATATAGAAATGAGTAAATATAATCTGTGCAGATGGTGGCGGCGTCCTCCCCCTTATCACAGGCTCCGGCACTCCACAGTCACGTCCGTGTGTCCTCCCCGCGCTCCTGATACAATTGTCTCCTCGAGATGCCGATCGGTTAATCTTAATACACATTGCTACAAGTCTTTTATTACGGGAGGTTGAAGCCAATTGTAATCTGATTAGCAGCACCGGGAGTTCATTGTTAATCACTGTCTACATTCATTTACTTGTAGTGTGCGCCTCTTGTACTCAGAAATGAAATGCCACAGAGGTCCCCGGCAAATTAAACCGCTGACTGCTCGCTGTGTCCGAGATTTAACTTCAAGTGATGTTTGTCCCACAATGGGGAAGGTGCATCAAATGCTGCGGAGCGGCGCTCTACAGCTCGGGCCTCCTTTCATCTGGCTGCATTGAGATTCCTGCGGCCCCCGTTAATGGGCAGGCAGTGAGGCCGCCGCTCGTTTGGCAGCAAAGAGCGCCATTCTTTTACAGCAGGCTTCTTCATTGCAAGGGGAAGAGTCGGGGGATGAGTGGGTAAGTGATCCTGACTTGTTGGGTGTGGACTGTGAGTCCCCCGACCAGAAGGGCAACTTATTCCCCTATAAGAAAACCTAGAATCTGAAACATTCCCATCATTAGGCCGGGTCAGACGGCCGCATAACACGTATGAAGCTTGCATTGTAATGCATGGAGCGGCTGGAGGCTCCCCTCACCCAACCATGACAGCTACACAGTAATTCATTAAGCTGTCATGCTCAGGTTAACGAAGCTGCTGGCCACTCTGTGCATTACAATAGGCTTCATTATTGCAAGGGGAAGAGTCATGGGGATGATGGGTAAGGTCCTGACTTGTTGGGTTTTGGCCTGACCCCAAAAAGGGTGACTTATTTTCCTGTAAGAAAATCTGAAACATTCCCACAATATAGGGGATATTCACTTAGAACAAGGACATGTCATGACTTCAGGATCAGGGTAGGTCCGACTTCTGCAACTCCTACCCGTCCTGAGAATGAAGAGGCTGTGGTGCCAGTGCTGGGCCAAGCTTTCCTTGTACATGTGATGCACAAACTAGGGGAAGTCTGGCACAAGGCGTCAACAAGAGCTTACAACGGGATGCAAAGGTAGAGGAAGACCTGAAGATAGGGATCGGGGGATGGGACACCTCCTGACACTAACCTGTGTCTGACCCTGAGTTACCCTAATGGTCCCTAAGCTGGTCCTTCCCCCCCGCCGTCGTCACGTCCCTAATCCATGAGCTGTTCTTCCACTCACTCTGGCTACTGTGAAGGCCGGTGACTGCACTAGACATCATCACTGTTGTAGTAAAAGACACTGGAAGGAGGACAGACTGGGGAACAAGACAAAAGGATATTCAACAAACTTGATTGTTGCACCCAAACACCAGGTTTGCAGATATCACAGCTCCAACAACAGAACTCCAGCAGCCAATAGAGACTTTATCCCTCCACGATGGTCAGAATAGAAAGAATCTATTACCGGCCTTAGGTGATGGATCATGTGATTAAAGGGAAGTGGAGTGGTCACAAACCGGCTACAACTGAGATGAACTGCCCAGGAGCTACCAACACGGGAAAGATCATTAACTCTTGCTGGTCCAAAAGGAAGTAATCAAATTTAAAATCCAGAGCTATCACAGGTCTCCTAAATGTCAGGGGACACTCGTGACACTACAGTAGCACACAACAGGAAAAAACAGAGAAGGGCAAAGTCAGGCCGAAGAACCTTCATTTTCAAGATTGTTGAGGTCCCCCAGATCAGAAAGTGGAGACCTACTCTATTCAAAATAATTTTTAAGGGGCTTGCATGATCTTATTTACAGCTAAAAACATAAAAAAATTAATTTACCAACCTCCTGCCGCACCGATCCGCACAGTGTAGTGAACCATATTCAGACTGGACAAAGCTCCCCCTGTACACGCTGTACAGAAATTCTCATCTCTAGACAGTGACCTTTACAATATTGTCAAATGGGCAGAAAAATAGCAGAACGATATAATGGGTTGTATGAATTAGGGATAGAAACAAATCGGCCCTTTATCCCATAAGGCACAAGACAGAAGAAGGATCAACACCTTCATAATGTGGAGTTGGAGAAGGAGGTTATCAATACCCTGGATGGCAAGAAGAACAAGAACCAACCAGACGTCACTGGAAGGAAGGATCACCAAGATACGACTTGTCTACACATCATATGAAGAGAGCAATCACTAGAGAAGGACAACATGGTGGGAAGAATAGAAGGAACAAGGTGAAGAGGAAGATCAGCAACCGATGGAATGATACTGTCAAGATAAAGGAAGAGAGGACCCTGGTGGACCTATCTAGGCTTGGAGAGGACCCTGTTAGACCTATCTAGCTTTGGACAAGACCCTGGTGGATATATCTAGCTTTGGAGAAGACCCTGGTGGAGCTATCTAGCTTTGGAGAAGACCCTGGTGGACCTATCTAGGCTTGGGGAATTCCCTGATGAACCTATCTAGGCTTGGAGAAGACCCTGTTGGACCTATCTAGCTTTGGAGAAGACCCTGGTAAACCTATCTAGGCTGGGAGAAGACCCTGTTGGACCTATCTAGCTTTGGAGAAGACCCTGGTGAACCTATCTAGGCTTGGAAAAGACCCTGGCTGACCTATCTAGGCTTGGAGAAGACCCTGGCTGACCTATCTAGGCTTGGAAAAGACCCTGGCTGACCTATCTAGGCTTGGAGAAGACCCTGGCTGACCTATCTAGGCTGGGAGAAGACCCTGTTGGACCTATCTAGGCTTGGAAAAGACCCTGGCTGACCTATCTAGGCTTGGAAAAGACCCTGGCTGACCTATCTAGGCTTGGAAAAGACCCTGGCTGACCTATCTAGGCTTGGAGAAGACACTGATGGATCTATCTAGGCTACGAGAAGACACTGGCTGACCTATCTAGGCTTGGAGAAGACACTGATGGATCTATCTAGGCTACGAGAAGACACTAATGGACCTACCTAGGCTTGGAGAAGATTCTGGTCATTTCCACAAGATTGACATCCTACAGAGCATTCAGCCATCAAGTCGCCATGGCTCGAGATCAAGCTGAAGTTTGGTAAATAAACAAAATATGACTATTGGTTTTACAATGGGGAAGGATTTTGGATGTAGTTGTTAATGATTGACCTTCAAGCGCTCAATGCCAGTCTGCAGCTTCCACAGCCAATGAGACTGTCTTATACTAAAGACACAAATTCTGCAGAAGACAATACAATGTAGCCCTTTGATGGGCAGTGGGTAAGCAGTACTTTTTATTGGTGGCTTACACACCGGATAGGCCATTAATACTTTATCGGTGGTGTGTGGGAAGAGACCACTAGAGAAATGATGGAGCTGCTGTGTTCCTGCGGCATCTAAGATGTTCCAGTCACCGCCGGTAAAAGATGATGGGTGGAGGTGCCGGGTGTCCCATTACTAATGATCCCATCCTACAGATAGGTCACCATTAAAGAAGTAGTGGCCAACCGCTTAACGTATACCACCAGGAGTCAAGTCACTTCTCTTGTAAACCGCCACCACTATTGACTGGTGCCGGCCTGTTTTGGGCACCAGTCCATAAAATAAAGAGAAGAGAAAAGAAGAGCAACAAAAATAAAGAGGTTTTCTCATCTTATTAAATGGTTAAAATAAGCTACGGACGAGGCTGTTGGGGCCACTCGCAGAAAGTCTGAGCAAACAGCCAAAATCCTGAAATGTTGCGCTGTCCCTTTACATGATATTTCTCTGCTTGGTGATAGCTGGAGGTCACTAGGCCCCAGCTGGTCTCCTACCTGCCGACCTTTCAGCTGTCTCTATTTATACCCTTTGGTTCCCATGATGGTGATAGCGTGCATGGAGGTGATGTTGCTTCCTGGCTCTGCAGTGCATAGTGGATTCCCAGTGTAGTTTGCTGTCTTTCTCTTTGTCCAGCTAAGTGTTCCTACCTCTCCCCTTTGTTTGCCTCATTGGTGTTTTCCTCTAGTTATTAGCTGGGTTGACCAGTGTTCACCCTGTCTGACCCCTAAGTAAGCTTTGTTGAGGGACAGACAGGGATGAGGTATCCTGCTCAGCAACAGTTGCGGAGACTGTATAGGGTTGTTAGTTGAGCCTTGTGTCAGCGCTAGTGTTTCTAGGGGGTCACCATCTCCCCTTTGCCCTTAGCGTCAGGGTCTCCTATGCTCAGTGTGACAGCTGCAGAAGTACCGTGTAGAACGCACCTCAGTAATCCTCCAGGGTCCCACTGCCCCATGGCAAGCAAGAAGTTGAAAGAAAAGGGAGCGATACGTTCCAGAAGTTGGGACCATGAGGCTATAAAGCGATCAAACTGACCCAGCAGGATTTGGTACTGGCTTAAAGTACGACGCGCTATAAGAAGGGGTGAAATATCTTCTTCGGGAAGCACTCTACACAGGCCCACCTGTAGGACATCAGTACATAAAAAAACGCTGGCAATATAAAAATAATATATTATTAAAACTTACACTCACTGACCCTTCTGGGAAATTCACTGACGGCCCTGGAGCAACTCATAGCACATGATGTCAGCAACACCTGTGGGGTCTGAATGCGGCTTTATAGTCATACAATCTTAGAGTATCATAAGTCTGCTACTATGGGGGTAGGTTTTGAGCTGCACCAGGTAAATGATGCTTTTTATGGTTCACTTCATGTGTATGTTGAAGGCTGCATGGCACAAGTAAAATAAAAATATATAGAGTAGGACCACCCTGATGAGATTGCCTTGACGTTGGCAGGGTGGCTCAAAAGATTGCTCAATATCTTGCCAAATATCTCCATTTTAGAATATTATACAGTTTGGACGGAATCAATGCGTTTGTATGGTTTTTATTGCAAGATATCTTCTGGTGGTCCTGGCTTATTTGCTGATTGTTATCATATTAAGTGGTATAATTATAAGACATGCAGAGGCTGCAGTAATACCAGGCCCTGGAAAAGGCCAAAAGCTACAATCCAACAGTGGTATAAACATACAGAGGCTGCAGTAATCCCAGGACCTGGAAAAGACAAAAAGTGGTATAAGAGTGGAAACACACTATGCGAGATGCACGTGAATATCTCGCATGCATCTCGCATGACTCACCTGGAAAGGCACCCGCCTCTCTGAACAGTGGCAGCTCCACTCTCCTGTCCAGAGAGGCAGGGGGCTGTGTTCTGGGTGATTCATGCGAGATGCATGCGAGATACTTGCACTCACGTTGCATAAGTGTGTGACATACAGAGGCTGCAGTAATCCCAGAACCTGGAACACAATGTAACAGTGGTGGTTCCTGCACAGTTCCACCCCTCAATACTTATACTCAGAGTACGGGTGACGTCCATCATCTAGATAACGAACTTGCGACTAATTGTCTGGCAGCAGTCACAGCATCACTAATCGCAGGGACATTAATAAACACTTGCTCTAATCAGGAGCCGGATATATAGCAAGGCATGAATTTTTCAGCGGCCTGCCATGTGAGGAGGCATGAATGTTTAATCCCCCCGTCACCCCTGTCACTACAGGTTATGGACATCACCGCGGCTCTGCACACTTATGGATTACATTAAAGTAAAGAAGGACACATATACAGTGGTGAATCCTTCATTCCATGACTGCGGCATTGTGTACATAGCCGTGAATGGCGTGTGTAATCTGCCACCGATTGAACACGTGTAGCTCGGGCTCCGGGGACAATGAGGGTCTAATGGGTGTATTCTCTCTTCACCTATTGTATAATGTGCCCTTAATAAACTCAAAAACCTCCTGCTACATTCGTTATCGCTCTGATCTTGTTTACGGACAAGGTCCTGGGGGATCGTTACAGTGAGATTCAGGGAGACGGCTGGCGATAATCACTCGTCTACCGGCATCTCATGAGCTCGTTACTGAAGGATACAGCAGGGGAAAGTAATGGGGGAAGCGTTTGTCCCTTACACACGGAACATCCTGTGTATCGCATGTGATGGACAGCTGCAAAAGGGAGACTTATGGTGAGGCAAAGCTCCCTGGGAAGAAGGAATGCAAATTATATTCTCTCCATTAAGAGGAAAGTAGACGCCCAACCTACCGGAGGAGTGTGGACCTGCACTGGGTCTATAGTGCTGTCACCACCAATGGCCGACACAGTAAAGCCTTGGAAAACGCCTAAAGGAATCTGCTGACAACTGTTTGACGGTTGTTGCTCTTCATCAGTGCAGGGCGACATACCTGTCGGCTGGGTAAGAGCTTTATAACAGAGTAAGAAGATTTACAGGACCCCGGGTTCAGTGGCTACCAGACCTTAGTCGTGAGAACCTCCTTCTGTTAGGCAACTCGGTACACACCTGAAAACTACTGCTCCTATCCCAACCGGTTCCTGTACAGACTAATGATCCAAGCTGCACAGTCCTAGGTGACCTCTGCACAGGCTGGCATAACCCTATCTGCAAAAATAGGAGACGACAGCTCAGACCTGGCTGCCTAAAAGGCGGTCGAGCGTTCCTCATACCTCCTTTGGAACTGGTAAGAGATGCAGAACACTATAGCCCTGAATAATAAAGGTGTTAAGAGATAGACAAGATCCAAAGTGAGAAAACATAAAACATGAATACAGAGTGGAAAACGTAAAGTAAGACTGGAAGAAAGGAAAGACTCCTTATGCTATCCCTTACTCTAGGCAGGAGGAAGGTGAGGAATAGTCACACTAGGCAGCAAAGATAATAAATCCAGCTGGTTCTCATTCAACTGGCTTAAAACCTTTAAAGTATGTCTGGACCTTCAAGCTGGAACCACATTGGGATATAGCCAGCAGTGAAGACCAGCAAGGGGAAGGTATAAATAGCCGCACTCACAACGACAGACTAATTGATGAATGGAAACCCCTGCTGACCAAAAATGAATGAAAGATAGGTAAAATATAATCAGCACTTGGACAGAGACTGAACCTGCTGCAGCTCAGCGAAGAAGGAAGCTGACAACATAGCACAGGGTTGCCGGTTCGAATACTGAGGCATGACAATGCTACCTGTTTGTATCCCTAGTGCCTCTTCTGAATAGTAGATCTGACGTGAGGTCATTGTTGTGGCATGATGCTCATCGATCACTGCGTCGACTCTTTGTTCCATACAAGCTTGACCAAGTAAAGAGCACAAGAGGGATTGAAGAGGGATCCTTGTTAATGGACCATTGCAGGTCCTATAAGAAATGTTTGGGATCGTACTGGCTGTGGACATTTTGGAAGCAGCCCTATCCCTGAGCCACTGACTAGCCAGTGAAAATAACGGTTTATCCTCCCGACAAAGGGAACGAACAGGAGTAAGAAAAACAGCAATCTAAGAAGCCTCGACACTCCCTCCAACCTCCCTCTACTCTGGCATTTGTGGGTCTGGATTCTAGACTGATAACTGATGGGCTACACATGACGAGTGTTACCCGTATAGCTGTTTAACACTTTTTCCGATGCCCCTGATAAGCGTCTTAGTAATAGAAGAGGCGAAACGCGTCGGGCGGGGTCATTTCATACCACATTGATGGTTACATTGAAGAATTATTTGGTTTGCACAGTCATAGGACCTTTGGACTGAGGGTCGGGTTGGGACCTACGGGTCTAGGAACAATATATGGGTATTACCATAACCACACATATCGTTGTATACGGAACATCACACTGGTCTTGGTCGGGTTGGTTCTGTTCTGGAGACGGATTGTGTCCAGATGCTCCCCCTCCTTAAACCATAACATATAACAATACCAATAGTATATTGCTGCCC
Organism: Allobates femoralis; assembly: GCA_033576535.1. NCBI lineage: Eukaryota > Metazoa > Chordata > Amphibia > Anura > Aromobatidae > Allobates > Allobates femoralis. Next base: position 8,396,083 of record JARQOC010000006.1, on the reverse strand, counting down.
AACCAAACAAGATCCCCACAGGACCTTGATTGTACGAACAGTTGTTCTGGGGTTGTTTGTGCTGGGGGGGGTGGGTTTTCGTTTGTGAGCATCACTTCACTACTATCACCAACCCACACAGGATTTTTTAAATTGTATAAATAAAACGCATCTAAAACAAAAAGTTAATCCCAAATTGATTTCCTCATTTCGAAATTGGACTTTAAACCAAGATTTCGGTGAAATATTAACCTATGGGGATACCCTGCCCTGCACTGATGATGGGTAAACCTCAATAAGGATGTCAGTTCATTTTGAAGAAAACTTCGGAAGTATAGCTGGAACTCCAAGTAGGATCCACATTGGAATACAGCCAGCAGTGAAGACCAGCAAGGCGAAGATATAAATAGCTGTACCCGAAATGTGATAGGGCAGACTAAATGATAAATGAGAACACCTGCTGACCAAAAAGAATGAAACAAAGGTAAAAGATAATTAGCACTCGGACAGAGACTAAACCTGCTGTTGCGCAAAAGAGAAAAAAAGCCAATTACACAGCACAGGGTCGCTGGATCGAATCTCGAGGCATGACACTTCTATCTGTATCCCAAGAATCTATTCTGACTAGTAGATCCGATGTATGGTTATTGTTGTTGTACGATGCACGCCAAATGCTGCATCGGGTCTCCTTATCAGCTTGATAAATCAAAGTATAAGTTACTGGGAAAAAGGCTTGCAAATTGGCTCTCCTCCGGAAGCAAGAAAGCTGTCTCTTTAATGTAACTTATTGGGGTACCCTGCCCTGGACTGATGATGGGTAAACCTCAATATGGGTGTAAGCTCCTTTTGAAGAAAACTCTGGAAGTATAGCTGGAACTCCAAGTAGGATCCACATTGCAATATAGCCAGCAGTGAAGACCAGCAAGTCGAAGATATAAATAGCTGCACCCGAAATGTGATAGGGCAGACTAAATGATAAATGAGAACACCTGCTGACCAAAAAGAATGAAACAAAGGTAAAAGATAATTAGCACTCGGGCAGAAACTAAACCTGCTGTTGCGCAACAGAGAAAAAAGCTGATTACACAGCACAGGGTCGCTGGATCGAATCTCGAGGCATGACACTTCTACCTGTCTGTATCCCAAGCATCTATTCTGACTAGTAGATCCGATATATGGTCGTTGTTGTACGATGCATGCCAAATGCTGCATCGGGTCTCCTTATCAGCTTGATAAATCAAAGCAAAAGTTACTGGGAAAAAGGCTTGCAAATTGGCTCTCCTCCGGAAGCAAGAAAGTTGTCTCTCTAATGTGAGGTACCCTACCTTGCACTGATGATAGGTAAACCTGAATATGGATATCTGTTCTGGAAGTATAGTTAGAACTCCAAGTAGGATACACATAAAAATACAGTCAGAAAGGAAGATAAGGGGAAGATATAAATAGCTGTACCTAAAATGTGATAGGACAGACTAAATGAGAACCAAACAAGATCCCCACAGGACCTTGATTGTAGGAACAGTTGTTTGTCCCTTTGTGTTGTGGGGGTGGGTTTTAGTTTGTGAGCATCACTTCACTACTATCACCAACCCAGACAGGATTTATTAAATTGTATAAATAAAACGCATCTAAAAGAAAAAGTTAATCCTGAATTGAATTCCTAGTTTCGAAATTGGATAACTTTAAACCAAGTTTTCTGTGAATTATTAACCTATGGGGGATACCCTGCCCTGCACTGATGATGGGTAAACCTCAACAACGATGTCAGTTCCTTTTGAAGAAAACTCTGGAAGTATAGCTCGAACTCCAAGTAGGATCCACATTGAAATACAGCCAGCAGTGAAGACCAGCAAGGCGAAGATATAAATAGCTGTACCCGAAATGTGATAGGGCAGACCAAATTATAAATGAGAACACCTGCTGACAAAAAAGAATGAAACAAAGGTAAAAGATAATTGGCACTCAGACAGAGACTGAACCTGATGTTGTGCAGCAGAGACAGAAGCCGATTACACAGTACAGGGTTGCCTGTTCGAATCTCGAAGCACGACACTTCTACCTGTCTGTATCCCAAGCCTCTGTTCTGATTAGTAGATCTGATGGGAGGTTATTGTTGTGGCACGATACACGCATGACTCTCCGTAGGGTGTACTAACCAGCCTGATAAGTACTGTAAAAGCAAAAGTTTGCAAATAGTCTCTTCTCCAGAAGCAAGAAAGCGGTGTAATGTATAGGAGGTTCTCTGGCCTGCACTAATGAGGGGTAAATCTGAATATGGGTGTCTTTGAAGAAAACTCTTGTTTAAGATATGGACTTATAGGCAGGGGTGTAACTACAATAGGTGCAGGGGTTGCGATCGCACCCGGGCCCTGCAGCCTAGGGGGGCCCCAAAAGTCCCTTTGGCCTATAGAAAAAGACTAATACTATTAAAGATTTCCAATAATTGGGGGCCCCGTTGGAGCTTTCGCATCGGGGCCCCTGGGCCTGAAGTTACGCCACTGCTTATAGGGTAAGATCCCTTCATATGGTGGCCGGCATCCTTCCTACCGGAGGGAAGCTAGTTTGCGGATGGAGGTCTCTGCATTTGTTACATTGTATTCATAGTAGGGCTATTTCTTTGGCACTACTTTGCACTGCAGCTCTGCTCCATAAAGCAGTTGTGATCAATGACGTAGCTGTACTGAATATTGGAGGGAGTCTTGCAATAAAAACTAGAATGACCATGGAATCCTCCTCACCTGAAAAGATATGTGGAAGTAACCGCCCACGAGGAGCAAATACGGCCAATCAGACTCACTACTTGCCCCTCGTAGGTGGCAATGATACATTTCCAGACATTACTGGCCCTTTAGTGCTTCTAGATTCAGTGACTGAACAACCATAAAACATGACATTTGCAAACACAACACCCTACGGGGCTGAGAGATTAGAAATGATCTCCACAGACTTCAGATTTGGCCCGGTCCTCCCCAGGAATCCTCTGAAGGTCATGTTTCGGGCCAGAATTGTCTTCCTTCGCTCCAGATTGAGGGGGGATTATGGCTCAGGACAAGGTTTGGTCATCTGAATATGTCACCGATATATAAATAAAATAAACATAAATTGTCGTTGACGGGACGCGCTGAATCATTTATGGCGCTCGGGGTATGGAGCAGGTAATTGACGCGGGTTGTCTGCTTTGTATACAGTGTAGAGACTTTGTTTAGGGGTCCAGAGCTGAACTTCCCTCTGGCGTAAATCCTGGACACTCGGGGCATTTACATGTGTTTATGGGAGGCTGGAAGGTGAACCGACGTTTATCGTATTCAGAATCTTCCCGGCTATTTAGCATCTGTCAGGGGTCATCCATCCTCTCCTCTATCATCACTCCACACAGTCGCTCAGGGCACAATCCGCAGTTTGAGAAATTCACAGTCTACAGATCCTGCACAATGTTTATGTCGGCTCATATCAACAATGCAAAACCACCATCATAATAAAGAGGCTAAATAAAGAGCCCCGGTGGTCTGTAATGTGGAGATTATCATATATCATGGAGATGGAGCGGCGCTCTCACAGCGAGAGATGGAGGAAGGGAGCACTCATCCACATATCACATCCACGTATCACACATAAATTATACACCTGACTCTTATATCCAATTAACTCTCCATATGAGTGTGATATAGTCAATCACCTATGCAGTACTGATCCTGAGTTACCTCCTGTATTATACTCCAGAGCTGCACTCACTATTCTGCTGGTGCAGTCAGTGTGTACATACATTACATTGCTGATCCTGAGTTACCTCCTGTATTATACTCCAGAGCTGCACTCACTATTCTGCTGGTGCAGTCACTGTGTACATACATTACATTACTGATCCTGAGTTACCTCCTGTATTATACTCCAGAGCTGCACTCACTATTCTGCTGGTGCAGTCACTGTGTACATACATTACTGATCCTGAGTTACCTCCTGTATTATACTCCAGAGCTGCACTCACTATTCTGCTGGTGGAGTCACTGTGTACATACATTACATTACTGATCCTGAGTTACCTCCTGTATTATACTCCAGAGCTGCACTCACTATTCTGCTGGTGCAGTCACTGTGTACATACATTACATTACTGATCCTGAGTTACCTCCTGTATTATACCCCAGAGCTGCACTCACTATTCTGCTGGTGCAGTCACTGTGTACATACATTACATTACTGATCCTGAGTTACCTCCTGTATTATACTTCAGAGCTGCACTCACTATTCTGCTGGTGCAGTCACTGTGTACATACATTACATTACTGATCCTGAGTTACCTCCTGTATTATACTCCAGGGCTACACTCACTATTCTGCTGGTGCAGTCACTGTGTACATACATTACATTACTGTTCCTGAGTTACCTCCTGTATTATACTCCAGAGCTGCACTCACTATTCTGCTGGTGCAGTCACTGTGTACATACATTACATTACTGATCCTGAGTTACCTCCTGTATTATACTCCAGAGCTGCACTCACTATTCTGCTGGTGGAGTCACTGTGTACATACATTACATTACTGATCCTGAGTTACCTCCTGTATTATACTCCAGAGCTGCACTCACTATTCTGCTGGTGCAGTCACTGTGTACATACATTACATTACTGATCCTGAGTTACCTCCTGTATTATACTCCAGAGCTGCACTCACTATTCTGCTGGTGCAGTCACTGTGTACATACATTACATTACTGATCCTGAGTTACCTCCTGTATTATCCTCCAGAGCTGCGCTCACTATTCTGCTGGTGCAGTCACTGTGTACATACATTACATTACTGATCCTGAGTTACCTCCTGTATTATACTCCAGAGTTGCACTCACTATTCTGCTGGTGCAGTCACTGTGTACATACATTACTGATCCTGAGTTACCTCCTGTATTATACTCCAGAGCTGCACTCACTATTCTGCTGGTGCAGTCACTGTGTACATACATTACTGATCCTGAGTTACCTCCTGTATTATACTCCAGAGCTGCACTCACTATTCTGCTGGTGCAGTCACTGTGTACATACATTACATTACTGATCCTGAGTTACCTCCTGTATTATACTCCAGAGCTGCACTCACTATTCTGCTGGTGCAGTCACTGTGTACATACATTACATTACTGATCCTGAGTTACCTCCTGTATTATACTCCAGAGCTGCACTCACTATTCTGCTGGTGCAGTCACTGTGTACATACATTACATTACTGATCCTGAGTTACCTCCTGTATTATACTCCAGAGCTGCACTCACTATTCTGCTGGTGCAGTCACTGTGTACATACATTACATTACTGATCCTGAGTTACCTCCTGTATTATACTCCAGGCTGACACTCACTATTCTGCTGGTGCAGTCACTGTGTACATACATTACATTACTGTCCTGAGTTACCTCCTGTATTATACTCCAGAGCTGCACTCACTATTCTGCTGGTGCAGTCACTGTGTACATACATTACATTACTGATCCTGAGTTACCTCCTGTATTATACTCCAGAGCTGCACTCACTATTCTGCTGGTGCAGTCACTGTGTACATACATTACATTACTGATCCTGAGTTACCTCCTGTATTATCTCCAGAGCTGCACTCACTATTCTGCTGGTGCAGTCACTGTGTACATACATTACATTACTGATCCTGAGTTACCTCCTGTATTATACTCCAGAGCTGCACTCACTATTCTGCTGGTGCAGTCACTGTGTACATACATTACATTACTGATCCTGAGTTACCTCCTGTATTATACTCCAGAGCTGCCTCACTATTCTGCTGGTGCAGTCACTGTGTACATACATTACATTACTGATCCTGAGTTACCTCCTGTATTATACTCCAGAGTGCACTCACTATTCTGCTGGTGCAGTCACTGTGTACATACATTACTATCCTGAGTTACCTCCTGTATTATACTCCAGAGCTGCACTCACTATTCTGCTGGTGCAGTCACTGTGTACATACATTACATTACTGATCCTGAGTTACCTCCTGTATTATCTCCAGAGCTGCACTCACTATTCTGCTGGTGCAGTCACTGTGTACATACATTACATTACTGATCCTGAGTTACCTCCTGTATTATACTCCAGAGCTGCCTCACTATTCTGCTGGTGCAGTCACTGTGTACATACATTACATTACTGATCCTGAGTCACCTCCTGTATTATACTCCAGAGCTGCACTCACTATTCTGCTGGTGCAGTCACTGTGTACATACATTACATTACTGATCCTGAGTTACCTCCTGTATTATACTCCAGAGCTGCACTCACTATTCTGCTGGTGCAGTCACTGTGTACATACATTACATTACTGATCCTGAGTTACCTCCTGTATTATACTCCAGAGCTGCACTCACTATTCTGCTGGTGCAGTCACTGTGTACATAATTACATTACTGATCCTGAGTTACCTCCTGTATTATACTCCAGAGCTGCACTCACTATTCTGCTGGTGCAGTCACTGTGTACATACATTACATTACTGATCCTGAGTTACCTCCTGTATTATACTCCAGAGCTGCACTCACTATTCTGCTGGTGCAGTCACTGTGTACATACATTACATTACTGATCCTGAGTTACCCCCTGTATTATACTCCAGAGCTATATATACAGTGCCTTGTGAAAGTATTTGGCCCCTTGAACTTTTCAACCTTTTGCCACATTTCAGGCTTCAAACATAGATATAAATTCTAATTATTTTGTGAAGAATCAACACAAGTGGGACACAGTCGTGAAGTGGAACCAAATTTATTGTATATTTTAAAAGTTTTTTTAACAAATAAACACTGTAAAGTGGGGCGTGTAATATTATTGGTCCCTTGAGTTGATCCTCTGTAGCGCCCCCTTGTGCTGTGATTACAGCTGCAGTCTCTTGGGGTTTGTCTCATTCTTCCTTGCAGAACAGCTGGATCTCAGTGAGGTTGGATTGAGGCGTTTGTGATCAGCAGTTTTCAGCTCTTTCCACAGATTCTCCATTGGATTCAGGTCTGGATGTGACTCGTCCATTCTAACACCTGGAGACGGTGATTTTTGATCCTTTCCATTGTAGATTTTGCTTTATGTTTGGGATCATTGTCTTGTTGGAAGATAAATCTCCGTCCCAGTCTCAGGTCTTTTGCAGACTCCAGCAGGTTTTCTTCCAGAATGATCCTGTATTTGGCTCCGTCCATCTTCCCATCAATTGTAACCATCCTCCCTGTCCCTGCTGAAGAAAAGCCCAAACCATGATGCTGCCTCCACCATGTGTGACAGTGGGGATGGTGTTTTCAGGCCACCACCATGTGTGACAGTGGGGATGGTGTTTTTCAGGGTGATGAGCTCTGTTGCTTTTACACCAAACATATCGTTTTCCATTGTGGCCATAGTGTGATTTTGGTTTCCTCTGAGCAGAGCCCCTTATTCCACATGTTTGGGGTCTCCCAGGCGGCTTGTGGCAAACTTCCACCAGACTTTTTATGGGTATCTTTGAGAAATGGCTTCTTCTTGCCTCTTCCATAAAGGCCAGATTTGTGCAGTGGACTGATTGTTGTCCTATGGACAGACTCTCCCACCTCAGCTGTAGATCTCTGCAGATCATCCAGAGGGATCATGGCCTTTTGGCCTCATCTCTGATCAGTCTTCTCCTTGTTGGAGATGAAAGTTTAGACTGACGGCCGGGTGTTGGTAGATTTGCAGTGGTCTGATCCTCCTTCCATTACAATATGATCACTTGCACAGTGGCTCCTGGAGATGTTTAACACTTGGGAAATCTTTTTGTATCCAAATCCGGCTTTAAACTTCTCCACAACAGTATCTCGGACCTGCCTGGTGAGTTCTTTGGTCTTCATGATGCTCCCTGAGCCTATCACAGAGCAGGTGCATTTATACAGAGACTTTATTACATACAGGTGGATTCTATTTATCATTACCAGTCATTTAGGACAACACTGGATCATTCAGAGATCCTGACTGAACTTCTGGAGGGAGTTTGCTGCACTGAAAGTAAAGGGGACGAATAATATTGCACTTTTCAGTTTTTAATTTGTTAAAAAAGTTTTAAAATATCCAATAAATTTGGTTCCCCCTCACGATTGTGTCCTGATTGTTGTTGATTCTTCACAAAAATATTAGAATTTATATCTTTATGTTTTGAAGCCTGAAATGTGGCAAAAGGTTGAAAAGTTCAAGGGGCCGAATTACTTTCACAAGGCACTGTTTTATACATAGGGGGCTGAATACTTTCACAAGCACTGTATATAGGGGGCCGAATACTTTCACAAGGCACTGTATATAGGGGGCCGAATACTTTCACAAGGCACTGTATATAGGGGGCCGAATACTTTCACAAGGCACTGTATATAGGGGGCCGAATACTTTCACAAGGCACTGTATATAGGGGGCCGAATACTTTCACAAGGCACTGTATATAGGGGGCCGAATACTTTCACAAGGCACTGTATAATGGGGGCAAATACTTTCACAAGGCACTGTATATAGGGGGCAGAATACTGTCACAATGCACTGTATGTGTACATATATTGGACAATGTATCACATAGGATGAGAAATACCTTTGACTGTTGTGTTGGTGCCTTGGGAATGGCAGGAGCTCGGGACACAACATATAAAAGTTGGCGATCAGATCACATTCACTTTATAAAGGACAATCAACAAACGAGAAGAAAAATCCTAAAAAATATCAAAAGTAGCCAAGAAATGGGTCATAAGGTGACGAGATTGTAGCCGGAATCTAATTATTCCAAAAATGTGTCTGAGGATGGGAAGAAAACCGTGAGACGCAGTATAGATGGTACAAGAGGGGTAGAGAGAAATGACAGCATGTGGGGTAAAGACTGCCTGCCGCGAAGGTTCAAGAGGAGATCAGCCGGCGAGAGTCTCATTCGTCTAAAACCGGCAAAGATTAATCGAAATGTTGGAGGAGGTATCTGTGATCAAGAGGTGGAAAAATGGGGCCTCTCCGCATGTTGTCTCCACTTTGCCCCCAGAAATAATGAGTGAGGTTTTGTGGTGTGGTGGGAGGAGCGGGGCACGAACAGAAGAAGCACATGAAGAAACTTTAAGATTGTCAGGGAACAGCGAGAATTTGATGTAGAAGGTTATCAGAGGCGAATCGGCTCCTCGAGAAATAAAGCAGCACTCCGACAGTTCAGAGGTGGCACCACAATGGCTTCAGAATAACACAAACAGCCAACCGGGAGCCCGCGGCCCCTGCACGAGCAACTGGGAGCCCGCGGCCCCTGCACGAGCAACTGGGAGCCCGCGGCCCCTGCACGAGCAACCGGAGCCTGCGGCCCCTGCACAAGCAACCGGGAGCCCGCAGCCCCTGCACAAGCAACCGGGAGCCCGCGGCCCCTGCACAAGCAACCGGGAGCCTGCAGCCCTGCACAAGCAACCGGGAGCCCGCGGCCCCTGCACAAGCAACCGGGAACCCGCAGCCCCTGCACAAGCAACCGGGAGCCCGCGGCCCCTGCACAAGCAACTGGGAGCTGGAAGCATGCAGGCCTTTTTCACAAGCAACCGAGATTACAGGCCCCTGCACGAGCAACCGGGAGCACGCGACCCCTTCACAAGCAACCGGGAGCCCGAGGCCCCTGTACGAGCAACCGGGAGCACGCGGCCCCTTTACAAGCAACCGGGAGCCTGCGGCCCCTGCACGAGCAGTGGGGAGCACGCGGCCCCTTCTCGATCAACTGGGAGCACGTAGCCCCTGCACGAGCAACTGGGAGCACACGACCCCTGCACGAGCAACTGAGTGCACACAGCCCCTTCACAGGCAACCAGGAGCCTATGGCCCCTTCATGAGTAACCGGGAGGACATGGCCCCTTCACGAGCAACTGGGAGCACCCGGCCCCTTCACGGGCAACCGGAAACATGCATCCCCTGCATGACAACTGGATGCACAAAGCCCCTTCACGAGCAACCGGGAGCTTGTGACCCCTTCACGAGCAGTCGAGATCACGTGAACCCTTCACGAGCAACCGGGAGCACGCGGCCCCTTTACGAGCAACTGGAAGCCTGCAGCCTGTTCACGAGCAACTGGGAGCACGCGGTCTCTTGATGAGCAACCAGGAGCCTGCATTCCCTGCACGAGCAATCGGGAGCACATGACCCCTTCAAGAGTCCGGCGCGGGGGATCCTCAGCTCCTTGTGAAGTTTACACAATGTGCAAGTGAGAATGAAGAGCAATAAATAGGGGGATTTTCTCTTTTCACAAACTTTTTAAAAAATTATCCTTATGGGTTTTACCAAGAAAAGTCCTTGAATAGAGAGGTGGAACGCGAAACTATACCCCTTTTATGGTAAATTAGAGCAAATGGGCGCCACAGACATCAGCCGGGCGTCACTGGACACAAAACTTCCAAAAACTCTTGTAAGTGAACTGTATGAAGGCAAGAACAGTCCTGTGTCCAAAATGTTGGGTATCGGAGGCTGGAAGGTCATCTCAAAACTGGTGGCAGTCTGGTTTGGTATAGTTGTTATCACTACTTTCCAGTCAGGCTACAGAACACATATCACCTTGAGAGGACTCTGATGACCCCGTCCACTAATGATAATGATATGCTTCTGCTGACCCTGTCTTCTAATGATAATAAGGTGACTGTTGATCCTTCCCACTAATAAGATGACTCAGCTGACCCCTTCCACTAATGATAATAAGATGACTCTGGTGACCTTGCCTTCTAACTGACCCCACCAACTAATTAGACGACTGCTGATCCTGCCCACTAACTATTAGTATTTGGGGTCAACAGAGTCATCTTATGATAGTGAGATGACTCTGTTAACCCTGCCTTCTAACGATAATGAGATGACTCTTATGACCCCGCCTATTAATGATGAGATGACTGCTGACCCCTCCCACTAAATGATGATGAGTTGACTCTGCTGACCTTGCCTTCTAACGAAAATAAGATGACACCACTTACTGCACCCACTAATGAGATGACTGCTGACCCCACCCACTAATGATGAGATGACTGCTGACCCCACCCACTAATGATGAGATGACTGCTGACCCCACCCACTAATGGGAATGAGATGACTCTCCTGACCCTGCTCTCTAATGATAACAGGATTACTGTTGACCCCGCTGTCTATTGATAATGTGATGACTGTTGACTCTGACCTAGAATGATGAGATTACTATGCAGACCCCCATTCTTAAGGATAATGACATAGCTCTGTTGATTCCAGCCCAGTCTACACAGTAAGGGCCCCGTTACACATAACGATGTCCCTGTGACCCGACCAACGGGATCACTGGGACACAGCTATCTGGTCGCTGGTGAGCTGTCACGCAGGCAGACTCACCAGCGATCAGCCACCCGTGTAACGACCTCGACATCGTAGAAAAGAATATAAAATATTCTTTTCCACAATGTCGAGGTCCTGCTACGCTGGGGTAAGCGGGAGAATACTGGTAACCAGGGTACACATCAGGTTACTAAGCGCAGCGCTCTGCTTAGTAACCCGATGTGAACCCTGGTTACCAGCGTTCTCTCGCTTAATAACCTGATGTGTACCCTTGTTACCAGGGAACACATCGGGTTAGCTGGTCGCTGCCCCTGTCACACACAGCGATGCAGCCTGCCCAATTGAAAAATGGTCCAGAATGGTTTGTCACGATCAGCGATCTCCCAGCGGGGGGCTGATCGCTGCGGTGTGTGTACGTTGCAACGATATCATTAACGATATCGCTGTGTGTGAAGTACCCCTAAAGCTGATAAGTGAGCTACAGAAAAGAGAAATCACCAGTCTGCAATGTTTGCTCTTGTGGTCTGTGTAAAGGCCGGGTTACACGCAACGATATCACCAACGATATCGTTGCAACGTCACCGGTTTTATGATGCTGCAGCGAACTCGTAGCGATGCCGCTGCGTGTGACATGTACCAACGACCAGCTCGCTGATCGCAGATCGTTGCGGAGTGGCCAGGGCCGTTTCTTGATTGTTGGTCTCCCGCTGGCCAGCCAGCATCGGTGTGTGTGACAGCGGGAGACCAACGATCAACGACCTCCCGTCCAATGCCCAGCGCCGCACAGTAGACGCTGGGACATAGTAACCAGGGTAAACAACGGGTAACTAAGCGCAGTGCTATGCTTAGTTACCCGATGTTTACCCTGGTTACCAGCGTTGTCGCTGATCGCTGGTGAGTCTGCCTGTGTGACAGCTCATCATCGATCAGATAGCGATGTCCCAGCGATCCCGATCGTTGGTCGGATCGCTGGGACATCGCAGCGTGTAACTCGGCCTTTAGAAGAACTGCAAGAATTCAATAACTTGCAACATTAAAGTAAATTAACAGCAATTTTCAAAACTTATGTTTCTAATCTGTGATAAATTATGTAATGTGTCATTTTATACATTATAGTAAAGGTGCTGCAGAGCGCTTCAGTCTGTAGTCAGGAGATGGATGAAATCGCTCCTTGAAATTGTGCTTGACCGTCGGGGAGGACAGAAGGGGAACGTCTCTCGGTGACTGCAGAATTAACCTCCAATATGGCTGGAAAGTATCATACAATGACTTTCTGCCAAAGGTGAAGATACAAGAGAAAAATCGCACAAACCGTCCCTGTGACTGGCTGTAGACGCACTATGCTGAAATTACCTAAATGTTATGAAATAAGCCCCCATACCCCCCCAAAAAAAAATAAACTGAGGACGTGATGACACAAGAGGACAGGGATACTGTACTGGTGCCAGTCAGAAACTGCCCACTTTAACGCCTAGTTCAAGGCCCTGACCCAGGATCCAAAAATGAGTAAAGTGATTAATAAATGGTAGTTACCTCCAGACGATTAACCTCAGTAATTTACACACAGCCATCTTAATGTGTACCTCCTCCCCACCTTCAAAAAATGGCAAATATTACTGGTAAAAGCACATGCTGGATAACCAAATCATAACCTGTTCATGTAATCCAAGGGGCGCTAATGCTTTACCAGAGCATCTCTCTGATCTGGCTCTATACATTATAGTGGGGGGTCTCAAATACACAGCTCTGGGGGTCCCCTGAGACTGTCATCTACTGCTTACTGGGTACCAGAGCTCCTGAGGCAGGACAGCAGATAGCAGCCGATGCCTGTACAGGCGAAGCGTCAGTGTAAAACTGACAGATCTAACATCTCACAGTACAAAAGTGTAGGATGTTATCTCAGCAATCAGGAAAGTTAAAGAGCTACGACAAGAAATGTAAAAAAAAAAAAAAAAAAAAATTAAATAATAAAGTACATTTAAATATTACAAATTTTATTAACTAGTTGTACACTACCAGGATTTGAAATACGTCAGCTCCCAGCAGTTTCCCAGCCATCCCACGTGTTAGGATGGGCAGTGTAAAGACATCTGCTCGAGACAGACCGTCAGGCGAGGGCAGCGTCTTGTCAGTTATTGTGAACTAACATTCCTCTGTTCACCAAACCTGACACAACAAGCGGCGGAGCAAAGAGACTGAAGCAGAATGTAACCTTCATAGCTGACTGAGACTGAACATTTATCTCATCAGACTGACAGGTTTATTGAAGGGAGGAGGACGGCATGGATCTACCAGAATAAACTATAAAAACTGTCTTCTGCTTGTCCTGTCCTATTCAGTGAACAGAGGAATATGCGTTCACGACAGATGACAGGATGCTGCACTCATCCGATGTCTGTCTCGAGCAGATGTCTTTCGGCAGCCCATCCTAACATATAGGATGGCTGGGAAAACAGCGTCCTGTCTGGTATTGTGAATGCAGATTCCTTTGTTCATGGAATCGGTCAGGACAAGCAGAAGACAGTTCTTATAGTTTATTCCGGTAGCTCCATGCCTTCCTCCTGTCTCCAATAAACCTGTCAGACTGATGAGATTAATGTTCAATCTCAGTCAGCTAGGAAGGTTACATTCTGCTTTAGTTGCTCCGCTCCACCCTTGTCGTGACAGGTTCGGTGAACAGAGGAGTGTGCATTCACGACACCTAACAGGACGCTGCTCTTACCCCACGTCTGTCTCGAGCAGGTGTCTTTAAGCAGTCCGTCCTAAGACATAAAACTGCTGGGAGCTGACATATTTCAATTCCTGATTGTGCACTAGCAACATTTTTAGCATTTAAATGTAGTTTATCTAGTTTAATCATTATTATAATTCTTTTATCCACGATACTTAACAGGAGGCTGTCCTTACCTCACATCTGTCTCAAGCAGAAGTCTTATGCAGCCTGTCCTAAGCCATAGGACGGCCGGGAAACTGCCAGGAGCCGACATATTTCTAATCCTGATAATGCACTAAACTAAAGATTAAAGGTATTTAGTAAAATTTGTAATACCTAAATGTACTTTATTTTTATTACATTTCTCGGAGTATCCTTTTAAAGACTTCATTGGGATTATATAAAAATATTTTTTATTTTAAACAAAAAAAAAATGTAAAAACATTTTGCCGCTATAATAAAAAGTCTATATGTTTGGTATCGCTGCGTCCGAAACGACCCAAGCTGTAAAATTGTACCATAACCCATATAACGAATTATATGTGATTATACTGACACTAAAATATAAGTGGAATAAAAAGTGATCAGAAAGTTGTAGAAAGAAAAGAATGTATCACTGAAGACGTCATCTCATTCCATGCGACATTTATTGTATGTGGCCCGTCTACCCGGCTGTGTTTGGGACCCCTGCACATGACATGCCGGGGAAGAACATGACCTGCAGCTGAGGAGCGTCCAAAGCTTCAGAAAAACATCAGCACGTGGTCACAACCTTAATCCACTTTCGCAATAACCAGTAAACAAGCGGCTGGGCGCTCCCCCCTTCTTCATACCACAAGGTTTACTGACGCCACAAATATCTGCTTTGCATCCCCTCCATCTCCAGCCAAAAGAAGACATCATTTAGAGGAATAATTACACCAAAAAAATAAGGATTGGGCCGCGCGGGTCACAAATAGCTGCCTGTGATATTTCTGTTCCTGTTGTGGTTTCTCGGAGCAGCATTTAATGTGCTTTGCCTCTGTGCACTGTACGCTCCGGACTGACCATGACTCCAGGGCGGTCTACCCAGAGTCGTCAACCACATCCTCTGCTTCCAGATCTGCGCCGGGGAGACTTCACAAACACCAGAAGCGTTCCTGATCCTCTGGACCCTTACAAGCTCCTATACAGAGGAGTCTTATCGTACAGTGGCACACGATCCTTCCCTTGTGGATATGTAAAACAATAATCTAATATACGCCCAGTAGCCCTATCACTATCAGCAAATCAGCCGCAGGGGACACAAAAGCCCTACAGTAGCTCTTCCTGGCAACCTCAGCAGAGGAGTGTAACGAAAGTGGTAAAGCAGATGAAGGAATGGAAGCAAGGTTATCTGGGTAACCCAGTCTGACCCTGTGACCAGAGGTACCTCTGATGGTTAGGAGGCCTGGGCCACCACCCTTGCCCTCTGCTTCTCAACCAGCCCTGCGCTAACTCTCCTTCACCTCCACCCACGGACCAGGACAGAAGCAGCAAGTTCCGCAAGATGCCAATCTTCAAGGGTAACTTGCTGAGGTGTGGACCACTACCTTTGTCCTCAGCTCTTCAACCAGCCCTGCACTAACTCCCCCTCACCTCCACCCATGGACCAGGACAGCAACAGCAACTTCCCTAAGATGGCAATCTTCCAAGGGTGACTACGGCAGGAAAACTTCAGCAGACCAAATGAACATCTTACTGCACACACAGTCAGAGCAGAGTGAAACTCTATCAGCGACATCAGCTGGAGGAAGAGGAAGCTATATAAAGACCAGGAGTGTGGTCGCCTGACAAACCTAAAGGCCCAGTTACACACAAAGATACTTGTGCAGAGATTGTTCGCAGATCTCCGACTGCAGTGAAATCATGGACACATTGTTACATTTGTACATGGCCACAAAATTGAACAATGTGTCCATGATTTCACTGCAACCAGAGATCTGCGAACAATGTCTGCACAATTATCTGTTCCCGTCACACACAACGACGAAACAGCGATCCAGACAACAATAACAATCCCTAGGGATCGCTGGTGCTTCACTTTGGGAGGTCGTTGGGAATTGTCACTCTCGGGCGTAGCATTGAGATCGTTGGTCGTTGTCCCTTTCAAACACAGGGATGCAGCGTTCCCAGCGGGAGACCAACAACCTAAAAATGACACAGAGCACTTTGTAACGATCAGCGAACTCACAGCAGGGGCCTGATCGCTGCTAAGTGTCACACATAACGAGATCGTTAGCAAGATAGCTGTTACGTCACAAAATCTGGGACTGAACAACGATCTAGCTAATGATCTCGTTATGTGTGCCGGGGGCTTTACACTCTGTTATCAGCCATCAAATGAATGAAAGTAGAGTGGATGTATGAATGGAAGCTGGAGGGATAGTTGCTGGCCATATGAGCTATACATGGTCCAGGGCTGATGATCTATCCTGAGGTGGGTCATCGATGTCACATTGGGGAAGGGGATTCTGACACTCGGCACCTTCACAGACGGCTCTGAATACTTTATAGTGATTATCCCAGGCACTGCAGATCAGCATCTATTCACTTCAATAAAACCTGAGAATGGCCACTATACAGTGCATGGAGTGTCCATCCACAGCAGCTCCTGGCCATTGGGTTTGCTCGCTGTTGGACTGCCCCAACTATTTGATATTATTGACTTGTTCTAAACATGGTCGTCGGAGAACTAGAAATGGTAAAGGACTTCACCCTACTCGGATCAATGATCACTCAAGATGCAGCAATGACACCGGAAGTCAATAGGAGAAAAGCTGTGGGCAAATCATCAATGAAGTCACTGGACAAGGTCTTCACATCAAGGAACATTTCACTGGTGATGAAGACACGGCTCGTACATAGTCTGGTTTATTCTGTAGTAACATTTCACAGGTGATGAAGACACGGCTCATACATAGTCTGGTCTATTCTGTAGTAACATTTCACTGGTGATGAAGACACGGCTCATACATAGTCTGGTCTACTCTGTAGTAACATTTCACAGGTGATGAAGACACGCCTCGTACATAGTCTGGTCTATTCTGTAAAAACATTTCACTGGTGATGAAGACATGGCTCATACATAGTCTGGTCTATTCTGTAGGAACATTTCACTGGTGATGAAGACACGGCTCATACATAGTCTGCTCTATTCTGTAGTAACATTTCACTGGTGATGAAGACACGGCTCGTACACAGTCTGGTCTATTATGTAGTAACATTTCACTGGTGATGAAGACACAGCTCATACATAGTCTGCTCTATTCTGTAGTAACATTTCACTGGTGATGAAGACACGGCTCATACATAGTCTGGTCTATTCTGTAGGAACATTTCACTGGTGATGAAGACATGGCTCATACATAGTCTGGTCTATTCTGTAGTAACATTTCACTGGTGATGAAGACACGGCTCGTACATAGTCTGGTCTATTATGTAGTAACATTTCACTGGTGATGAAGACACGGCTCGTACATAGTCTGCTCTATTCTGTAGGAACATTTCACTGGTGATGAAGACACGGCTCGTACACAGTCTGGTCTATTATGTAGTAATATATGGAAATGACACATGACACGATGAAGGAACAAAACAGAAGAAGAATCAACACCTTCATAATGTGGAGCTGGAAAATGTGTTATCAATACCCTGGATGGCAAGAAGAACAAACACATCAATACTGGAACAAATCAAGCCAGACATGTCACTGAAGGAAGATCACCAAGACAGACTTGTCTATACATCCTAGAAGAAAAGGTCACTGGAGAAGGACATCATGGTTGGAAGAATACAAGGAACAAGGTGAAGAGGAAGATCAGCAATCCAATGGTGAACTCAGATATGGTTAAGAAAACTTGGACCTATCTTTGAAAGAGTAACAGTGGGAAAGATCCTGTGGAGTGACACTATCTAGGACTTGGAAGGAAGAAGACCCTCTGGTTAATACTATACTTAGTTGGAGAAGACGGATTTGGAGAACCCTAGTACACCCATCTAAGCTGGGAGAAGACCCTGGTATTATAATCTATTTTAGGTTTGGAGAAGACCCTAGTACACCCACCTAGGCTGGGAGAAAACCTGGTTGGACCTTACTAAACTGTAAAAGATCGATCTTCCTTCAACCATTCATCCATCAGGCGCCATGGTTCGAGATCTAGCTGCTGGCTGTTAAATAAAAAAAAGTTTTCTTAATTTCCATGCACTTTAGATAAAAGTCATCTGCACCTGTGGATTTTGCAGGGACTGCGATCTATTTAACATGTATAAGGTCTTCAGGACTCAGATTATGTTGTGGATTAGAAGCATCCGACCTGTTGAATTATGTTGCCAGAGAACACAGGAGAGCTCGGGAGTTGGGGAGACCTCATAACTTTTGGATGACCCCATTTGGAGCTGATCTAACTCCGCATTTTGAGGGCAGCTCTGGCTGTGAATGGAGTATAATTCCCTGATACAATATCAAGAATGTAAATACTGATCATTACATGAAGCTTTTAACTACATCCTACGGACCTAAAATGTGCGGTGACCTGTTGCTTCAGTCCAGTCTTATACTTTCAGCTTTCTTCTCGAACACAAAGTTATCCCCGATGCTTTGATGTGTCAGGAGAGGTCAGGCCGAGACTGCCGCTGCTCGCTGTGGATCCTCTTTCATAGTGTCCGAGTGGACCCAAGTACTGACAAGAAGTCCCCTCATTAGTGTGAAGACGGATCCCTGCGCACGTCTCCATCCCGCTCACGGTAAGATGTGGGTCACACCCACTCTTTTCCAAAAACTCTTAAACACAAGTGAATGAAGTGAAGAGCTGTGATCTGGGGTCACCTCCAAACTATGAAGGGTTCAGTGACTCAAAGGAAGCCTGACATCACAGCGGAACGTACCGGCGAGGACGGCCGCGTGTGTCTAAGCTTAGTGCCCCCCTGTAGATGCCCCTTCGCACATCTGTCACCGGCCTTGTTATAACAGGTAGCGAGCCCTCGGATCACGCCGGGCGGCAGTGTCCATCATTCACGGTCGGAGGACAGAACAGCCCGGCGATAGACGCGGGGCGACTGTCAGCCGAAAAGTACGACTCTGACTGTCTCTCCCCAATTGTCGGCCATTAATGTGTCACGCTCTTTGTCCAACAGTCTTGACTGCTAACTGACAACTTGTCTGGGATTTTGGCTGGTTGTCAGTCATTATCTGACGTTTACATTACAAATGTCCAAATTGCACATAATTAGACTTTTATTAGAAGGTTTGCGAGAGAAAGACTGCAGAAAAATGAACCAAAGTCAGCTACATGCCGAACCTATAAAGATCCCCACACCAGACCGGGGTCTCCACAAAGAGAAAGAGTCCCAGATGGGGTAACTGACCTCTCACCCTGCTGTGTTCTGGGATATGGACATCAGCCACATTATTTGCAAAGAATCGCAGAAACCCCATGCGCCCTTATAAAGGTCGTAATCTCCCAAGTGTCCCCTCAAAAAACATAAGATCCATGTGCCTCTTACAAACTAATAATAATCAATAATTCCCCAAGTGCCCCCCTATAAATGACTAATAGCAGGAATACCCCCTTACATGTTTAATAATGCAATGAGTTATGATTATCAAGTATTGTCATCATGGCACCTGCACTGAGTCGTTGGTGTAGTGACCCGTTTCCCAGACCTAATCTAACCTGCCACCTACAAAGAGCAGATTGCTTCACTAGAAGATGTAACTATTGTTGTATAGCAGAAATAGAAGTTTCATTCATGTTCTCTTCTATGGGGCCATGCGCCTCTTCATCTGATGCCATACTCTTAATCATCCGGGCTGTGCTCCTCTTCATCCATGGCTGTGCTCCTCATTTATCAGAGCTGTGCATCCTCTTCTCTTGGGCCGTGCTTCTCTTCACTTGAGGCCATGCTCCTCTTCATCCGGGGACATACTGGTCCTTCATCCAGGGACATACTGGTCTTCATCCAGGGCTGTTCTCCTCTCCTCCAGGCAATGCTCTTTCTCATTGTCATCTGGTGCCGTGCTTCTCTTCTCTTGGACCATGCTCTCTTCATCCGGGGCATACTAGTCTTCATCCAGGGCTGTGCTCCTCTCCTCCAAAGCCATGCTCTTTCTCCTCTTCATAAGGGGCAGTGCTCCTCTTCATCCAGGGACCATGCTCTTCATCTGAGGCCATATTAGTCTTTATCTGGTTGTGTGCTCCTCTCTTCTCCAAGGCCGTGCTTCTCATCTGAGGCCATTCTCCTCTTCTCCAAGGCCGTGCTCCTGTTTCTCTTCATCCAGGCCTGTTCCTCATCATTCCAGAGCCTATTGTTCTTGTCATCTTATTGCGTGCTCCTCAACATCCATTGCAATGTCCTCATCTGGCTGTGCCCTCTTCATCTGGGGCTGTGCTCCTCTTCATCTGGGGCTGTGCTCCTCTTCATCTGGGGCTGTGCTCCTCTTCATCTGGGGCTGTGCTCCTCTTCATCTGGGGCTGTGCTCCTCTTCATCTGGGGCTGTGCTCCTCTTCATCTGGGGCTGTGCTCCTCTTCATCTGGGGCTGTGCTCCTGTCATCTGGGGCTGTGCTCCTCTTCATCTGGGGCTGTGCTCCTCTTCATCTGGGGCTGTGCTCCTCTTCATCTGGGGCTGTGCTCTTCGTCATCTGGGGCTGTGCTCCTCTTCATCTGGGGCTGTGCTCCTCTTCATCTGGGGTGGTGCGCCTCTTCATCTGGGGCTGTGCTCCTCTTCATCTGGGGCTGTGCTCCTCGTCATCTGGGGCTGTGCTCCTCGTCATCTGGGGCTGTGCTCCTCGTCATCTGGGGCAATGTCCCTCTTCATCCGGGGCTGTGCTCATCTTCATCCAGCACCATGCTACTCTTCTGCGGGATCATGCTGCTCCTCATCCAGGGCCGTGCTCCTCATCATCAGGGGCCATGGTCCTTGTCATCTATTGCAGTGCTCCTATCCATCGGAGGCTGTGCTCCTCGTCATCCATTGCAGTGCTCATCGTCATCTGGGGCCATGCCCCTCTTCTCCAGGGCCATTGCTCATTGTTATCTATTGCTGTGCTCCTCTACATCTTAGGTAGGGGCTAATCGTCATCCGGCGCCAGGCTAATCGTCATCTGGGGCCATGCTAATCTTCATCGGGCCATACTCCTCTTCATATAGGGCCTTGTTCCTCTTCTCCAGGGGTAACACAACAGATGCATATTTACCCTTTTGGAACAATTGAAAAAAAAAAACAGCTGGGACCCTCATAAGTCTGAAGAACTAGGAGGTCTCTAATGCACAAGAAGAGTTGGCCAACAATGGGTTGTTACCTACCATTAAAATGATGGGAGTCACGGAAACCTACACAATTCTAGCAAAATGTAAATCTGCCTGATCAATGGAAATCACTTGTTTATGATCATTTCTACCTGACCAAAAAAAAGATAAAACCGTATCACAAAAAAAAAGATCCCTGCGGGAGCGGAGTGTACCGATCCGGCTGAATTACCGCAGATTATTGATTCCATTTGTAGAAATGTCTAAACTCGGTAGGTCTGTGACAGGCGTCAGAAATCTGGACGAAGCCTTCAAAGAGCGGAGTCAAGCCAATCTCTGATCGGGGGTTATCCCGCGGCTGCATAATCTAAATAGTAATCTGGACATTATCATATCAAAGGCCGAGCCGGAAAATACACCTGAAATGGCAGAAAGAGACTAGCGGTCTCATAGAAGACGACCTTGCGGCCCTGGCAGACTCGGTACAGCTTTATATGTATTTTTGGAAAAGAGTGGAAAAATCTTTGGCAAATATTTTATTCTGGTAGAATTTCGGTGGGGGATTGCATGACGGTTATACACTTTTTGGGTCCTGGTATAGATCTGATCCATAATAAATTGCCATAAATTAAAATCCTCATTTATGGGCATCAGTGTCGAAATATAAAGGAATTATCTATGGTTTCATTCTCACACCGGTCACAGAATGATATAACAAATCTTGAATCAGAAGGCAAGATGGTAAGTGTGGACAAGGGCGTTCATGGGAGCTAGTCTGGTCCTGGACTTGGGGACCCTGACTAGCCCAAAGGTATCTCTGAAGGTGAGGAGGTTCAGGCCGTCACCTTAGCCCTTCGCTCCTAATCAGCCCTAGGCTAAGAGCCCCTACCTCCACTCATGACTGGAAAAACCCAGCAGCTTCAATGAAAGTCAGCAGCAGCAAAAACACAGTTCAGCACAGCACAGGTAAAAATGAGCTCTATCTGCGACATCTAGTGGAAGGAAGAGGAGCTATTTCAGGCTGGGGTGAGATGGAGATCTGAATGCTAAGACACACCCCTCCACTGCAGATCTGCACACAGCAGACTAAGGAAAAAAAACAACTTAGATTTGTCACAGCAGCAACAATCATGAACTGCAAAGAAGTCAACACATGACACACCCATTATCGCACTATTACACACAGACCATTTAGTAACATTGTAACAGCTATCATCTTCTGACTTCTACTACCCCTGGCAAAATGATGGAATCCCCGGGCTCGAAGGACGTTCATTCAGTTGTTTAATGTTGTATGAAAAAAGCCCGATCACAGACATGGCACAAAGCTAAAGTCATTCACATGGCAACTTTATGGCTTTAAGAAAAACTAAAAGAAATCAAGATAAATAATGTGTAGTCAGTGAGGGAACCTTTTTTCAGACCAAGTAGAGGGAAAAATTATGGATCACCCTGTAAATTTCATTCCCAAAATTAACACCTGCATCAAATAAGATCTGCTCGTTAGTCTGTATCTAAAAAGGAGTGATCACACCTTGGAGAGCTGCTGCACCAAGTGGACGGACATGAATCATGGCTCCAACACCAGAGATGTCAAATGAAACAAGGAGAGGATTATCAAACTCTAAAAGAGGGTAAATCATCACGCAATGTTGCAAAAGATGTTGGTTGTTGACAGTCAACTGTGTCTAAAATCTGGACCAAATACAAACAACATGGGAAGTTGTTAAAGGGAAACATACTGGTAGACCAAGGAAGACATCAAAGCATCAAGACCGGAAACTTAAAGCAATATGTCTCCAAAACAGAAAATGCACAACAAAACAAATGAGGAATGGATGGGAGAACTGGAGTCAATGTCTGTGACCGAACTGTAAGAAACCGCCTAAAGGAAATGGGATTTACATACAGAAAAGTTAAACATGACCCATCATTAACACCTAAACAGAAAAAACAGGGTTACAATGGGCTAAGGAAAAGCAATCGAGGACTGTGGATGACTGGATGAAAGTCATATTTAGTGATGGATCAGAATCTGCATTGGGCAAGGTGATGATGCTGGAACTTTTGTTTGGTGTCGTTCCAATGAGAGTTATAAAGAAGACTGTCTGAAGAGAACATGCAAATTTCCACAGTCATTGATGATATGGGGCTGCATGTCAGGTAAAGGCACTGGGGAGATGGCTGTCATTACATCTTCAATAAATGCCCAAGTTTACATTGATATTTTGGACACTTTTCTTATCCGATCAATTGAAAGGATGTTTGGGGATGATGAAATCATTTATCAAGATGATAATGCATCCTGCCATAGAGCAAAAACTGCGACAACATTTCTTGAAAGAAGACACATAACGCCAATGTCATGGCCTGCAAATAGTCCGGATCTCAATCCATTGAAAATCTTTGGTGGAAGTTGAAGAAAATGGTCCATGACAAGGCTCCAACCTGCAAAGCTGATCTGGCAACAGCAATCAGAGAAAGTTGGAGCCAGGTTGATTGATGATGATACTGTTTGTCACTCATCAAGTCCATGCCTCAGAGACTACAAGCTGTTATAACAGCCAGAGGGTGCAACAAATACTAGTGATGTATTGGAGTGTTGTTTTCTGTGTTTGTTTGTCATGATTCCATAATGTTTTCCTCAGAATTGAGTGATTCCATCATTTTTCCCTATGCTTGGTCTGAAAAAATTACCTTTACTACCACATTTTTTATCCTGATTTCTTTTAGTGTTTCTTAAAGCCATGAAGTCTCCATGTGAAATAACTTTAGTTTTGTGTCATGTCTGTGATCTGCTTGTTTTCTACAACATTAAACAACTGAATGAACGTCCTCCAAGCCCGGGGATTACATAATTTTTGCCAGGGGTTGTAGATATATCTCACGTCCATTGCATATATAGAAATTATTAATTTTCTTAGTTGTCAAAAAAGATATGATTGTATTCCATTTTTATTGCATAGAAAGCAACTTTACTGTCTGCAATGACTCAAAAATATTATATATAATATATACACATGATCGAACACATACTATATCTACACTATGAGGTATCGACATGGCCAGAGGTGTACCAAGGTGCGATGGCGCCCGGGGCAAACTTCTATTTTGGCGCCCCCCCCCCCCCCGGCTGTCAGCTTTCCTCACTCCTGGTGCCCCCACCCCCCACCGGACTCCTCGGTCACACTCACCCCATCCCGTCCAGGCCGTCTCTCCTCCGCCGCCAGTTTCCGGGGTCTCCTGAAGTCACCCCGTACCGGACCCGCTGCCGCCAAGTCTTCCAGTGGCCCCCGCGGCCCCAGACTGGCGCGGAAGTGAAGTGTAATGTGTGTGCGGCCGCCGGGTGTAGCAGGAGGAGGGGAGAGGGAGGGGGTGCCGCCGGCGCCCTCCGCTGAGTGGCGCCCGGAGCAAGAGGTCCGGCTGCACCCCCCTGGATACGCCCCTGGACATGGCCGTTAAGTAACACACTGGCCAAGGTCTGCTACGATGTAAAATCCAGGCACTAGTACTGAGACTTGTTGTTCCACAAATCTGCTATTGTATTAATGGCTGGATTTTATGGGTTAGCAAGAAAGAGTTGGGCGGGTCTGGCTAACCACATACCTCCCATAGGTGTGTCTCAGGGATATAGTGACACTATTGTGGTATCACATGACTGTGATGTAAGCAAGGTCATGCAAGTGAGCAGCACTTCCTGTTTGTAGTACATGGGAGAGAAACCATGAGAGAGTCCATGAGAAACCATGAGAGTCTGGACTAATGACGGAAGCAAGTCTAAATGACTGGGTTGGTGATCCCAGTGAGAGTCCTCCTGGATGATGAGACTGGATGGAGCTAGTCTGAAGCCTGCAGAGCTGTGGAGCAGGTCACCCCAGAAAGGGGAAAATATAATCAAACAAACCTACAATAATGAGGCTGCATAAGTGTTCACACATTGGTTAGGGGGCTGCCATGAAACCAAGAGCACCATTAAAGGAACTGCAGGCCAACAGCAACATTAAAGGAGCTGCATGAACTTCTGGACATATCTTGTTTGGTATCTGCAAGTGACAAACAATCTCCCGTGTTCTTTATATGGATGGCTTATGGGTCAGGTGGCAAGATGGAAGCCTATTCTTACAAATGAAAAACATCCAAGCCCAAATATGTTATGTTAAAGGGAACCTGTCACCCCCCCCCCCAGGGCCTATTAAACTAAAGAGCCACCTTCAGCAGTGCCTATATGCTGCATTTTGTGAAGGTAGCTCTTGTCCCCTACCCTTCTGCCGGGAAACCAAAATAATGACTTTATAAGAAATTAGTTTAGGTCCAAGGGTTACACTCCCCTCCCAGCACCTGAACGCCTCACTGCTGTTACTCCTCCTCTCCTTTCCTCCAGGACCCTCCTCCTTTCTTTCTTAAGACTTCATGAGCATGCTCCGTGAGCACTGCCCAAGAACTGAGGTCACATGATGTCAGAACATTGCGCCTGCGTATAATGCAGGCACTAGATCCCACCCAGTGTGGTCTTATGCTTATGTAGACTGTGGCACTGGGAATCTGATGCCTGCATAAATAGCATGATTGCGCCTGTTCCCTCCTCACCAGATTCCCAGGCCTGCTGAGCCACCTTCACAAAATGCAATATAGGTGCTGCTGAAGGTGGCTCTTTTAGTTTAAAAGGCCCTGGTGAGGACGGGGGGGGGGGTGACAGGTTCTCTTTAATTCCTCAAAATCTAACAGAAGCATTTGCTGAATATGTTTGGTGTCAATGAGACCACGAGGTAACTTTTTGGCCATAACTTTTCAAGGTGAACAGCCACTTACTGCGCATCCCCAGAAGATCTCCCTCCCCACAGTGAGGCATGCTGGAGGCATTATGCTTTGGCATGGTGTTTAGCAGCAGGAACTGGAGCTTCAGTCAAGATTGAGGGATTTATGAACAGAACAAATATCAGTAAATTGTGTACCAAAACCTTCAGGTATCTACTAAAAGCTGGAGATGAAGAGGACATTCACCCTAAGTGACCTCCAAGTCATCAAAAGAACAGCTTCTCCAGAAAGTGATGGTAGCTCTGGAACATCCGAGCGCGAACCCAGATCAAAGTCTAAGGGGAAAGGGCGCTGTACAAAAGAGACACCCCTGTAATCTGACAAATGGGAGGAGGGGGAAAAAGATTGGTGGTTCTAGATGTGATAAACTCTGACTTAAAAAAAGATTGACTGCTGCCAAAAAGTCACAGGACACTTCACCAAGATATTAGTGTAAGGGTGTGCAAATTTATACAACCATATAGTAATTTTACTTCTTTCTTTTTCAATTTACATTCAAAAAGATGTCAATTTGTTTATGAATGGATTTGTATACATTATGGGAGACATTAAAGGTGAAAACCTCTGAAATTATTCTGCTTAGTAGGATTATTTTCCATAAGGATCGAGAGAGAACCTTTTTGGGCTAAAAACAAATCGCTATGTGTGGAGGAAAACTAACCCTGCACATCGCCCTGAAAATCCCATTCCCACCATCACACCATGGTGGAGGCAGCATCCTGATGTTGGGAGGCTTTTCTTCAGCAGGGGCAGGGAAGCTGCTCAGAGGTGATAGAAGATGGATGGAGCTAAGCACAAGACAATCCTGGAGGAAAACCTGTTAGAGGCTGCAGAAGATGTGAGACAGGGGGGTAGCTTCACCTGCCAGCAGGACAACGACCCTCACCATCCTGCAGATCTACAATGGAGGGTTTAGATCAGAGCAGATTCCTGCGTGTGAACAGCCCAGTGACCGCCCAGACCTAAATGCACCCGGAATCTGTGACATCACAGACGTCTCCATCCAATCACTGAGTGAGAGCAAAAAAGAAGAGGAAAAGTCACCTCTAGATGAGCAAAGCTGGAGAGACCAATCCCAAAAGACAGAACAAGGTGGTCCTACAAAGTGGTGACTCAGGTGTCTGAATACTAAAGGAAGACACAGAAAGGTGGTCCTACAAAGTGCTGACTCAGGTGTCTGAATACTAAAAGAAGACACAGAAAGGTGGTCCTACAAAGTGCTGTCTCAGGGTGAATACTAACACAAGACAGAGAAAGGTGGTCCTACAAAATGCTGACTCAGAGTGAAAACTAATGCAAGACAGAGAAAGGTGGTCCTACAAAGTGCTGACTACAGAGGGGTGAATACTAATACAAGACAGAGAAAGGTGGTCCTACAAAGTGCTGACTCAGGGGGTGAATGCTAATACAAGACAGAGAAAGGTGGTCCTACAAAGTGCTGACTCAGGGGTGAATACTAATACAAGTCAGAGAAAGGTGATCCTACAAAGTGCTGACTCGGGCTGAATACTAATGCAAGACAGAGAAAGGTGGTCCTACAAAGTGCTGACTCAGGGGCTGAATACTAATACAAGACAGAGAAAGGTGGTCCTACAAAGTGCTGACTCAGGGGGTGAATACTAATACAAGACAGAGAAAGGTGGTCCTACAAAGTGCTGACTCGGGCTGAATACTAATGCAAGACAGAGAAAGGTGGTCCTACAAAGTGCTGACTCAGGGGCTGAATACTAATACAAGACAGAGAAAGGTGGTCATACAAAGTGCTGACTCAGGGGGTGAATACTAATACAAGACAGAGAAAGGAGGTCCTACAAAGTGCTGACTCAGGGGCTGAATACTAATGCAAGACAGAGAAAGGTGGTCCTACAAAGTGCTGAATCAGGGGTGACTACTAATGCAAGAAAGAGAAAGGTGATCCTACAAAGTGCTGACTGGGGGGGGGGGGTTCAATACTAATGCAAGACAGAGAAAGAGTGGTCCTACAAAGTACTGACTCAGGGGGTGAGTACTACAGCACCTCACAATTTTCAGATTTATATATCATTCCCTTTACACTTCACAAATATTCGCACATAGTGTTGGTATCACATATTATCTCAAGGATATACACTTAAGATTGTGGGTGTAATGTGAAAACGTGCATGGAGCACGAATACTTTTTCAAGGCACCGTACATATTCATTGCAATACCCTGGAGCCACATGTTCTTCACACTACTATGAGCCACCCATGTGGTCTGAACATGCTCCCCTGGCTGCACATCTCGGCACTTGTCACCCGTGGCTGCAGCATCTCTGGATTTGTCTCCCATGGCTGCAGCATCACTGGACTTGTCTTCCATGGCTGCAGCATCTTCGGACCTGTCTCTCCTGTAGGCAGCATCTCCGGGCTTGTCTTCTATGGCTGCAGCATCTTTATACTTGTCTCTACTTCAGGCTGCATCTCCGGGCTTGTCTTCTATGGCTGCAGCATCTTCGGACCTGTCTCTCCTGTAGGCAGCATCTCCAGGTTTGTCTTCTATGGCTGCAGCATTTTCGGACTTGTCTCTCCTGCAGGCAGTATCTCCAGACTTGTCTCTTGTGCATCATCTCCAGACTCATCTCCATCAGGTACATCGGGGATATCATTGGTCAGTGATTACACAGGAGCTGCCAGAAGCAGATCATGATGCCTTGTACAAGTGCACTCAGCGGCAGAACCTTCCTCAGATAGACATTAATAACCTCAGTGATAGCAGCTGAGGCTGGAAGTGTCGGGATTTCTGCACGAAGCTCAGACTCCAGATGGAAGAAATCCAGAGGTTTTAGAATTCAGTTTCCATTTTATCATCACTTGCAGATCAGTAACGTGTCCCTCCTGTGATCTCCATCATTCCTCACTTTTCCTTCTTGATGTTGCTGTATCTATCCGCTGAACCCCCTCACCCTGTAAGCCTCTGTTCACACGTCCAGTTCTCATCCACCTGAAAAAATGATTGCACCGGAAAGGATGAAAACGGGAGATTTCCTTCCGCTCCCAATAAAATGAACGTTTCCTGCACTGGAATGTATTACAATCACGGCTGTGGGTCGAATCGTATAGTCGGTGCCCATATTGGATGGAGTCGTATCAGGAAATGAAGGAGTCTGAGTCAAATGTTTGGCTATTGACTTCACAGCCTTGGTTGTGGAGTTGGAGTCGGTGTCCATTTTAGTGGAGCTGAACATTGAGGAGTCGTATGTTTGGCTACTAACTTCACAGCCCTGATTGTGGAGTCAGAGTCGTGGAGTCAAAATTGTGTCCATTTGGTGATTGAGTCGGACTAAGGAAATTAAGTAGTTGGGTCGGACTTGCTAACTCACAGCCTGGTTGTGGAGTCGGAATTGTGGAGTTGGAGTCAGTGTCCATTTTGGGTCGATTCGGAGTAGAAGGGTGGCTTACTAACGTCACAGCCATGTTGTGAGTTAGACTCGGAGTCGTGAGTTGGAGCTGTGTCCATTTTGGTGCGTTGGACTCAGGGAAATGGAGGAGTTGCAGTCAGATGTTCGGCTTACTGACACCACAGCCCTGGTTGATGCTCCTGTTTACACAGTGCCCAGCGTGCCCGGCCATGCTCCTATATACACAGTGCCCAGCGTGCCCGTCCATGCTCCTATATACACAGTGCCCAGCGTGCCCGTCCATGCTCCTATATACACAGTGCCCACCGTGCCCGGCCATGCTCCTATATACACAGTGCCCAGCGTGCCCGTCCATGCTCCTATATACACAGTGCCCGGCGTGCCCGTCCATGCTCCTATATACACAGTGCCCGCGTGCCCGTCCATGCTCCTATATACACAGTGCCCAGCGTGCCCGTCCATGCTACTATATACACAGTGCCCAGCGTGCCCGTCCATGCTCCTATATACACAGTGCCCGGCGTGCCCGTCCATGCTCCTATATACACAGTGCCCGGCGTGCCCGTCCATGCTCCTATATACACAGTGCCCAGCGTGCCCGTCCATGCTCCTATATACACAGTGCCCAGTGTGCCCGCCATGCTCCTATATACACAGTGCCCAGCGTGCCCGCCATGCTCCTATATACACAGTGCCCAGCGTGCCTGTCCATGCTCCTATATACACAGTGCCCAGCGTGCCCGTCCATGCTCATATATACACAGTGCCCAGCGTGCCTGTCCATGCTCCTATATACACAGTGCCCAGCGTGCCCGTTCCATGCTCATATATACACAGTGCCCGCGTGCCCGTCCATGCTCCTATATACACAGTGCCCGGCGTGCCCATCAATGCTCCTATATACACAGTGCCCGCGGTGCCCATCAATGCTCCTATATACACGCTGCAGGGCCGGGAAGCTTCTGGCTGCTGAATTACAGATGCAAATGATCAGTCTCTTCCCCTGTGATTTGCATCTCATCTCCCCTAATGACGGTAATTTGTAATGTTGAGGAGTTAACCCCGATTATCTGGCGTCATATGAAGCTGGATGTGTTGTAACATGACATTAAACAGATTAATGGAGCCTGAGGAGCGAGAACCGAGGTGCCGCACCGACATCGGGCCGAACACAAAGGTTGTTCTGCCGGATGATGGAAATTTCATTTGCACTTTGGGATTTGGCGCAAATTCATCTTTATATGTAGATAGAAGCGAATCTCAGATAGCAACAGATTTTAGTAATATATAAATAGATATACATACACATATATATATATACACACAGTGCTTTGTGAAAGTATTCGGCCCCTATATACAGAGCCTTGTGAAAGTATTCAGCCCCCTATATACAGTGCCTTGTGAAAGTATTCAGCCCCCTATATACAGTGCCTTGTGAAAGTATTCGGCCCCTATATACAGTGCCTTGTGAAAGTATTCGGCCCCCTATATACAGTGCTTTGTGAAAGTATTCGGCCCCCTATATACAGTGCCTTGTGAAAGTATTCAGGCCCCCTATATACAGTGCATGTGAAAGTATTCGGCCCCCTATATACAGAGCCTTGTGAAAGTATTCGGCCCCCTATATACAGTGCATTGTGAAAGTATTCGGCCCCCTATATACAGTGCCTTGTGAAAGTATTCGGCCCCCTATATACAGTGCCTTGTGAAAGTATTCAGCCCCCCTATATACAGTGCCTTGTGAAAGTATTCAGCCCCCATATATACAGTGCCTTGTGAAAGTATTTGGCCCCCTATGTATATATACAGTGCCTTGTGAAAGTATTCGGGCCCCTATATACAGTGCCTTGTGAAAGTATTCGGCCCCCTATATACAGTGCTTTGTGAAAGTATTCGGCCCCCTATATACAGAGCCTTGTGAAAGTATTCGGCCCCCTATATAACAGTGCATTGTGAAAGTATTCGGCCCCCTATATACAGTGCCTTGTGAAAGTATTCAGCCCCTATATACAGAGCCTTGTGAAAGTATTCGGCCCCTATATACAGTGCATTGTGAAAGTATTCGGCCCCCTATATACAGAGCCTTGTGAAAGTATTCGGCCCCCTATATACAGTGCATTGTGAAAGTATTCGGCCCCCTATATACAGAGCCTTGTGAAAGTATTCGGCCCCCCTATATACAGTGCATTGTGAAAGTATTCGGCCCCCTATATACAGTGCCTTGTGAAAGTATTCGGCCCCCTATATACAGTGCCTTGTGAAAGTATTCAGCCCCCCTATATACAGTGCCTTGTGAAAGTATTCAGCCCCCTATATACAGTGCCTTGTGAAAGTATTTGGCCCCCTATGTATATATACAGTGCCTTGTGAAAGTATTCGGGCCCCTATATACAGTGCCTTGTGAAAGTATTCGGCCCCCTATATACAGTGCTTTGTGAAAGTATTCGGCCCCCTATATACAGAGCCTTGTGAAAGTATTCGGCCCCCTATATACAGTGCCTTGTGAAAGTATTCGGCCCCCTATATACAGTGCCTTGTGAAAGTATTCGGCCCCCTATGTATATATACAGTGCCTTGTGAAAGTATTCAGCCTCCTATGTATATACAGTGCCTTGTGAAAGTATTCAGCCCCCTATATACAGTGCCTTGTGAAAGTATTTGGCCCCCTATGTATATATACAGTGCCTTGTGAAAGTATTCAGTCCCCTATATACAGTGCCTTGTGAAAGTATTCGGCCCCCTATGTATATATACAGTGCCTTGTGAAAGTATTCAGCCTCCTATGTATATACAGTGCCTTGTGAAAGTATTTGGCCCCCTATGTATATATACAGTGCCTTGTGAAAGTATTCAGCCCCCTATGTATATATACAGTGCCTTGTGAAAGTATTCAGCCCCCTATGTATATATACAGTGCCTTGTGAAAGTATTCGGCCCCCTATGTATATACAGTGCCTTGTGAAAGTATTCGGCCCCTTGAACTTTTGAACCTTTTGCCACATTTCAGGCTTCAAACATAAAGATAGAAATTCTAATATTTTGTGAAGAATCAACAACAAGTGGGACACAATCGTGAGGAGGAACCAAATTTATTGGAGATTTAGAACTTTTTTAACAAATAAACACTGTGCAGTGGGGCGTGCAATATTATGCATCCCCTTGAGTTAATCCTCTGTAGCGCCCCATTGAGTTAATCCTCTGTAGCGCCCCCTTGTGCTGTGATTACAGCTGCAGTCTCTTGGGGTTTGTCTCATTCTTCCTTGCAGAACAGCTGGAGCTCAGTGAGGTTGGATTGAGGCGTTTGTGATCAGCAGTTTTCAGCTCTTTCCACAGATTCTCCATTGGATTCAGGCCTGGATGTGACTCGTCCATTCTAACACCTGGAGACGGTGATTTTTGAACCTTTCCATTGTAGATTTTGCTTTATGTTTGGGATCATTGTCTTGTTGGAAGATAAATCTCCGTCCCAGTCTCAGGTCTTTTGCAGACTCCAGCAGGTTTTCTTCCAGAATGATCCTGTATTTGGCTCCGTCCATCTTCCCATCAATTGTAACCATCTTCCCTGTCCCTGCTGAAGAAGAGCCCAAACCATGATGCTGCCACCACCATGTGTGACAGTGGGGATGGTGTTTTCAGGCCACCACCATGTGTGACAGTGGGGATGGTGTTTTCAGGCCACCACCATGTGTGACAGTGGGGAGGGTGTTTTCAGGCCACCACCATGTGTGACAGTGGGGATGGTGTTCTGAGGCCACCACCATGTGTGACAGTGGGGATGGTGTTTTCAGGGTGATGAGCTTTGTTGCTTTTACACCAAACATATCGTTTTGAATTGTGGCTATAAAGTGTGATTTTGGTTTCCTCTGAGCAGAGCCCCTTATTCCACATGTTTGGGGTCTCCCAGGTGGCTTGTGGCAAACTTCACACCAGACTTTTTATGGATATCTGTGAGAAATGGCTTCTTCTTGCCGCTCTTTCATAAAGACCAGATCTGTGCAGTGTATGACTGATTGTTGTCCTATGGACAGACTCTCCCACCTCAGCTGTAGATCTCTGCAGATCATCCAGAGTGATCATGGGCCTTTTGGCCTCATCTCTGATCAGTCTTCTCCTTGTTCCAGATGAAAGTTTAGAGGGACGGCCGGGTGTTGGTAGATTTGCAGTGGTCTGATCCTCCTTCCATTTCATATGATCACTTGCACAGCGGCTCCTTGAGATGTTTAACACTTGGGAAATCTTTTTGTATCTAAATCCGGCTTTAAACTTCGCCACAACAGTATCTCGGACCTGCCTGGTGTGTTCCTTGGTCTCCATGATGCTCTCTGCACTAGAAACAGACCCCTGAGCCTATCACAGAGCAGGTGCATTTATACAGAGACTTGATCACACACAGGTGGATTCTATGTATCATTACCAGTCATTTAGGACAACATTGGATCATTCAGAGATCCGCACTGACCTTCTGGAGGGAGTTTGCTGCACGGAAAGTAAAGGGGATGAATAATATTACACGCCCCACGCTTCAGTACTTTATTTGTTAAGAAAATTTTAAATATGCAATAAATTTGGTTCCCCCTCACGATTGTGTCCCACTTGTTGTTGATTCTTCACAAAAAAATGAGAATTTATATCTTTATATTTGAAGCCTGAAATGTGGCAAAAGGCTGAAAAGTTCAAGGGGCCGAATACTTTCACAAGGCACTGTATATATACATAGGGGGCCGAATACTTTCACAATGCACTGTATATACATAGGGGGCGAATACTTTCACAATGCACTGTATATACATAGGGGGCCGAATACTTTCACAAGGCACTGTATATATACATAGGGGGCTGAATACTTTCACAAGGCACTGTATATATACATAGGAGGCTGAATACTTTCACAAGGCTCTGTATATATACATAGGGGGCCGAATACTTTCACAAGGCACTGTATATATACATAGGGGGCCGAATACTTTCACAAGGCACTGTATATATACATAGGGGGCCGAATACTTTCACAAGGCACTGTATATATACATAGGGGGCCGAATACTTTCACAAGGCACTGTATATATACATAGGGGGTGAATACTTTCACAAGGCACTGTATATAGGGGGCTGAATACTTTCACAAGGTACTGTATATAGGGGGCTGAATACTTTCACAAGGTACTGTATATAGGGGGCTGAATACTTTCACAAGGCACTGTATATAGGGGGCTGAATACTTTCACAAGGCACTGTATATAGGGGGCTGAATACTTTCACAAGGTACTGTATATAGGGGGCTGAATACTTTCACAAGGCTCTGTATATAGGGGGCTGAATACTTTCACAAGGCACTGTATATAGGGGGCTGAATACTTTCACAAGGTACTGTATATAGGGGGCTGAATACTTTCACAAGGCACTGTATATAGGGGGCCGAATACTTTCACAAGGCACTGTATATAGGGGGCGAATACTTTCACAATGCACTGTATATATACATAGGGGGCCGAATACTTTCATAAGGCACTCTATATAGGGGGCCGAATACTTTCACAAGGCACTGTATATATACATAGGGGGCCGAATACTTTCACAATGCACTGTATATACATAGGGGGCCGAATACTTTCACAATGCACTGTATATACATAGGGGGCCGAATACTTTCACAAGGCACTGTATATATACATAGGGGGCTGAATACTTTCACAAGGCACTGTATATATACATAGGAGGCTGAATACTTTCACAAGGCACTGTATATATACATAGGGGGCCGAATACTTTCACAAGGCACTGTATATATACATAGGGGGCCGAATACTTTCACAAGGCACTGTATATATACATAGGGGGTGAATACTTTCACAAGGCACTGTATATAGGGGGCTGAATACTTTCACAAGGTACTGTATATAGGGGGCTGAATACTTTCACAAGGTACTGTATATAGGGGGCTGAATACTTTCACAAGGCACTGTATATAGGGGGCTGAATACTTTCACAAGGCACTGTATATAGGGGGCTGAATACTTTCACAAGGTACTGTATATAGGGGGCTGAATACTTTCACAAGGCTCTGTATATAGGGGGCTGAATACTTTCACAAGGCACTGTATATAGGGGGCTGAATACTTTCACAAGGTACTGTATATAGGGGGCTGAATACTTTCACAAGGCACTGTATATAGGGGGCTGAATACTTTCACAAGGCACTGTATATAGGGGGCCGAATACTTTCACAAGGCACTGTATATAGGGGGCGAATACTTTCACAAGGCACTGTATATATACATAGGGGGCTGAATACTTTCACAAGGCACTGTATATATACATAGGGGGCCGAATACTTTCACAAGGCACTGTATATATACATAGGGGGCCGAATACTTTCACAAGGCACTGTATATATACATAGGGGGTGAATACTTTCACAAGGCACTGTATATAGGGGGCTGAATACTTTCACAAGGTACTGTATATAGG
Source organism: Allobates femoralis (assembly GCA_033576535.1). Classification (NCBI taxonomy): domain Eukaryota; kingdom Metazoa; phylum Chordata; class Amphibia; order Anura; family Aromobatidae; genus Allobates; species Allobates femoralis. The sequence continues at coordinate 8,360,190 of JARQOC010000006.1, read as the reverse complement.
GGGCTGAATACTTTCACAAGGTACTGTATATAGGGGGCTGAATACTTTCACAAGGCACTGTATATAGGGGGCTGAATACTTTCACAAGGCACTGTATATAGGGGGCTGAATACTTTCACAAGGTACTGTATATAGGGGGCTGAATACTTTCACAAGGCTCTGTATATAGGGGGCTGAATACTTTCACAAGGCACTGTATATAGGGGGCTGAATACTTTCACAAGGTACTGTATATAGGGGGCTGAATACTTTCACAAGGCACTGTATATAGGGGGCTGAATACTTTCACAAGGCACTGTATATAGGGGGCCGAATACTTTCACAAGGCACTGTATATAGGGGGCGAATACTTTCACAAGGCACTGTATATATACATAGGGGGCTGAATACTTTCACAAGGCACTGTATATATACATAGGGGGCTGAATAGTTTCACAATGCACTGTATATACACACACACACACCATAATAATCGTACAGCTCAAGAGGACGCAGAGAATTACGTGTCATATAGGGTAGAGACTAACATCAACAAAGTATAAGCCGTCTCCAGATCTGCTCATACGAGGCCTCCTGGGTCATCAGTACAATTCAAGAACCACTGTAAAGACTAGAAAAGGAAGAAAGGAAGGAAAGGAGGGATAACATTAATGTGAAAAATAAAGGAAAGGAAGGAATGAAGGAAGCAACAAAATGGGAGGAAAGAAAGAAGGAAAGGAAGGAAAGAGGGTAATGCAGGCAGGAAGGCAGGAAAGGTAAGGAAAGAAGGAAATGGGAAGAGGAAAAAAGTAAGTAAAAAGATAAAAAGGAAAGGGAAACAAAGGAAAAGAATGAATGAAGTAAACAAGGAAGGAAAGGCGGCTCATATATGGATAATCCACCATCTACGACTGCAGATCTGGAGACGGAGGAAAACGCCGGCAGCACAGAGTTCACATCTCTCCACTATTCCTCTTCAGTAACCGCTCATTTTATTATTACAATAATTGGACTCTGAGACACAGAGAGTAAGATCCCGAGAGCAGAGAGGATCTACAGCAGCATAAATACAGGCGTCATAATGACACTGGGGTACAGGATAATGACATGGAGGTACAGGATAATGACACTGGGGTACAGGATAATGACACTGGGGTACAGGATAATGACACTGGGGTACAGGATAATGACACTGGGGTACAGGATAATGATACTGGGGGACAGATAATGGACACTGGGGTACAGGATAATGACACTGGGGTACAGGATAATGACACTGGGGTACAGGATAATGACACTGGAGGTATCTAGGATAATGACACTGTCAGATGACACTGGGGTACAGGATAATGACACTGGGGTACAGGATAATGACACTGGGGTACAGGATAATGACACTGGGGTACAGGATAATGACACTGGGGGTACAGGATAATGACACTGGGGTACAGGATAATGACACTGGGGTACAGGATAATGACACTGGGGTACAGGATAATGACACTGGGGTACAGGATAATGACACTGGGGTACAGGATAATGACACTGGGTACAGGATAATGACACTGGGGTACAGGATAATGACACTGGGGTACAGGATAATGACACTGGGGGTACAGGATAATGACACTGGGGTACAGGATAATGACACTGGGGTACAGGATAATGACACTGGGGTACAGGATAATGACACTGGGGTACAGGATAATGACACTGGGGTACAGGATAATGACACTGGGGTACAGGATAATGACACTGGGGGTACAGGATAATGACACTGGGGGTACAGGATAGACACTGGACAGAAATGACTGGGGTACAGGATAATGACACTGGGGTACAGGATAATGACACTGGGGTGGAAACAGGAATATGACACTGGGGTACAGGATAATGACACTGGGGGTACAGGATAATGACACTGGGGGTACAGGATAATGACACTGGGGTACAGGATAATGACACTGGGGTACAGGATAATGACACTGGGGTACAGGATAATGACACTGGGGTACAGGATAATGACACTGGGGTACAGGATAATGACACTGGGAGGTACAGGATAATGACACTGGAGGTACAGGATAATGACACCTGGGGTACAGGATAATGACACTGGGGTACAGGATAATGACACTGGGGATACAGGATAATGACACTGGGGTACAGGATAATGACACTAGTGGGGTACAGGATAATGACACTGGGGGTACAGGATAATGACACTGGGGTACAGGATAATGACACTGGGGTACAGGATAATGACACTGGGGTACAGGATAATGACCTGACGGATACAGGAAATAATGACACTGGGGGTACAGGATAATGACACTGGGGTACAGATAATGACACTGGGCACAGGATAATGACACTGGGGTACAGGATAATGACACTGGGGTACAGGATAATGACACTGGGGTACAGGATAATGACACTGGGGCACAGGATAATGACACTGGGGTGGTACAGGAATAATGACACTGGGGGTACAGGATAATGACACTGGGGGTACAGGATAATGACACTGGGGGTACAGGATAATGGCACTGGGGGCACAGGATAATGATAACTGGGGCACAGGATAATGAATGACATTGGGGGGTACAGGATAATGACACTGGGGGTACAGGATAATGACACTGGGGGTACAGGATAATGACACTGGGGGTACAGGATAATGACACTGGGGCACAGGATAATGACACTGGAGGTACAGGATAATGACACTGGGGGTACAGGATAATGACACTGGGGTACAGGATAATGATACTGGGGGTACAGGATAATGACACTGAGGGTACAGGATAATGACACTGGGGGTACAGGATAATGACACTGGGGGTACAGGATAATGACACTGGGGGTACAGGATAATGACACTGGGGGTACAGGATAATGACACTGGGGGTACAGGATAATGACACTGGGGGTACAGATAATGACACTGGGGGTACAGGATAATGACACTGGGGTACAGGATAATGACATGGGACAGAATGACACTGGGGTACAGGATAATGACACTGGGTACAGGATAATGACACTGGGGGTACAGGATAATGACACTGGGGGTACAGGATAATGACACTGGGGGTACAGGATAATGACACTGGGGGTACAGGATAATGACACTGGGGTACAGGATAATGACACTGGGGGTACAGGATAATGACACTGGGGGTACAGGATAATGACACTGGGGTACAGGATAATGACACTGGGGGGTACAGGATAATGACACTGGGGTACAGGATAATGAACACTGGGGTACAGGATAATGACACTGGGGGTACAGGATAATGACACTGGGGGTACAGGATAATGACACTGGGGTACAGGATAATGACACTGGGGGTACAGGATAATGACACTGGGGTACAGGATAATGACACTGGGGGTACAGGATAATGACACTGGGGGTACAGGATAATGACACTGGGGGTACAGGATAATGACACTAGGGGTACAGGATAATGACACTGGGGGGTACAGGATAATGACACTGGGGGTACAGGATAATGACACTGGGGGTACAGAATGTGACACTAGGGGGGTACAGGATAATGACACTGGGTACAGGATAATGACACTGGGGGTACAGGATAATGACACTGGGGGTACAGGATAATGACACTGGGGGTACAGGATAATGACACTGGGGGTACAGGATAATGACACTGGGGTACAGGATAATGACACTGGGGGTACAGGATAATGACACTGGGGTACAGGATAATGACACTGGGGATACAGGATAATGACACTGGGGGGACAGGATAATGACACTGGGGTACAGGATAATGACACTGGGGATACAGGATAATGACACTGGGGGTACAGGATAATGACACTGGGGGTACAGGATAATGACACTGGGGGGGGTACAGGATAATGACACTGGGGGTACAGGATAATGACACTGGGGGTACAGGATAATGACACTGGGGGTACAGGATAATGACACTGGGGGGGGTACAGGGTAATGACACTGGGGTACAGGATAACGACACTGGGGGTACAGGATAATGACACTGGGGTACAGGATAATGACACTGGGGGTACAGGATAATGACACTGGGGGTACAGGATAATGACACTGGGGGTACAGGATAATGACACTGGGGGTACAGGATAATGACACTGGGGGTACAGGATAATGACACTGGGGGTACAGGATAATGACACTGGGGTACAGGATAAGGACACTGACACTGGGTTGTGGCAGTGTATATATAGGTGGTCTGGACCTGAGCTGACAAATTTATATCGATGAGGTGAAAGTCAGAGAGATCCGGGCAAGAAATACCACCGGTGGTGAGCGAGTAATGCACACAGTGGGACGTACTCCAACACATAAATGCAAATACACTAGAAAATAAACTATCATTTATTAACTAGATGGGGGCCCGATGCTATTACACCGGGAGGGCAGTGACGTCATGATGGGGACGGGCTCTGTGGCACTGGCTGTCCCTTGCGTTCTCTCATTTGACCTATCTCTGCCCCCTGCATTCTCACCCCTCCCCCTGTGCTTTATCTCTGCCCGCTGTATGCTCGCCCCTCCCCCTGTGCGCTCTCTCTGCCCACCGTGTGCTCGTCCCTCCCCCTGTGCGCTCTATCTGCCCACCGTGTGCTCGCCCCTCCCCCTGTGCGCTCTCTCTGCCCACCGTGTGCTCGTCCCTCCCCCTGTGCGCTCTATCTGCCCACCGTGTGCTCGTCCCTCCCCCTGTGCGCTCTCTCTGCCCACCGGTGTGCTCGCCCCTTCCCGTGCGCTCTCTCTGCCCACCGTGTTCTCACCCCTCCCCCTGTGCGCTCTCTCTGCCCCCCAAGTGCTTGCCCCTCTCCCTGTGCACTCTCTCTGCCCACCGTGTGCTCACCCCTCCCCCTGTGTGCTCTCTCTGCTCACCGTGCGCTCACCCCTCCCCCTGTGCGCTCTCTCTGCTCACCGTGCGCTCACCCCTCCCCCTGTGCGCTCTCTCTGCCCACCGTGCGCTCACCCCTCCCCCTGTGCGCTCTCTCTGCTCACCGTGTGCTCGCCCCTCCCCCTGTGCGCTCTATCTGCCCACCGTGTGCTCGCCCCTCCCCCTGTGTTTTGACTCTCCACCCTGTATTGTCCAAATATGGCGGCCACCTGAGTAAATGGGCATGTGCACCAGGTATATGCATTTGCACTTACTCAGGCAGTGATGTGTCAGCAGCAGTGGCTGCAGTTTCGGGTGGCGGCAATGTGCCAATAATGCCAGTGCGCATCATATTTACACAGCCATCACTCTCTGCCCCCCTGCGCATTCTCTCTGCCCCCCTGTGTGCTTTCACTGGCTCCCTGTTCGCTCCCTTTGCCCCCCTGATGTGCACGATCTCTGCCAACACCCCCCCACCCCGGATGTGTGCTCTCTGGCCACCTCCTCCCCCGCTGTGCACTCTCATTGCCCTGCCTGCTGTGCGCTCTCTATGCCTCCCTCTCCCACTGCTGTGCACTCTCTGCATCCTTTCCCTCCCTGCTGTGCGGTCTTTCTGCCCCCCCCCCTTTCTGTTCCCCTCTTGTGCGCTCTCTGCCCCCCCACCCCACACTGCTGTGCACTCTCTGCATCCTTTCCCTCCCTGCTGTGCGGTCTTTCTGCCCCCCCCCCTTTCTGTTCCCCTCTTGTGCGCTCTCTGCCCCCCCACCCCACACTGCTGTGCACTCTCTTTGCCAGGCTGACCCCTGCTGTGAGCTCTCTCTGCCTCCCTCCACCCCTGCTGTGCTCTCTCTCTGGACACCTGGGTGTCCAAAGATGGCAGCGACATGAAAAACTGCACATGCGCACCCATGTGCATGGCCATTTCCACAAGCTGCCGCCTTCTTAAGTGAGTATGTGGGCATGCGATCTGGGTACGCACATGCTCTGTGAGTCAGGCGGCGCTGAGATACGGAGACGTGGTCTAGCGGTAAGGAGTAGCGGCAATGAAGTGTCCATCGGTTTCGGTTAACGTCATGTTCGGATGTTAGCGGCATTGCTGGTGGTACTCGCAATGGGCCAGTAACGCCAGTGGACACCATATTTGCATACCCATCACTCTCTGCCCCCTGTGCCATCCCTCTGGTTCCTTGTATGCTCCTCTGCAACCCCTGCTGTGCGCTCTCTGGCCCCCATCTGTTGCGTGCTCGTATCCCCTGCTTTGTGCTATGTATGCCTCCTTCCCCCTCACCTGTGCAATCTTTTTGCCCCCCCCCCTTCCCGCTGTCTGCTCTCTCTGTCCCCCCTTTCCCTGTCGAGTGTTCTCTCTCCCCCCAAACTGCTGTGTGCTCTCTCTGCCCCCCTCCACCCATGCTGTGTCCTCCCTATGGACACCAGGGTGTCCAAACATGACAGTGGCATGAAAAACTGTGCATGTGCGTACCCATCATGAGCATACCCACTTCCTCAAGCCACCATCTTAAGTATGTGGGCATGCGTGTCGGGTACAAACATGGTATATTAGTTATGCAGTTATGAGGTATGGTGACAGGGGCGGGTGATGAGAATCAGCAGCGACGATGTGTCATTCAGTGTCCGTCATATTTGGATATCAGCGATATCGTTATTGGTACGTGCAACGGGCGAGTACCGTCAATGGATACCATATTGGCAGACTCATCACTTGGGTGTGCAAATATGGCTGCCGCCGGTACACGATGGATCTACATCAAGTGGATGACAGGCGCCACAAGGTGATTATATAGACAGATGTAATGTAAATACAATTAGATATATCGTAACAAATGTGAATACAAAAATGAAAGGGAAGGAACGAAAAAAAAACGATGGAGAGCGGGAATGTGGGAGAAAAAGAGGAGACCTAAAACGATCTGCTGAGAACGTTTACACACGGGGCAAACCGGTGCGGGCCCAACCCATTCAGTGATAGTGCTGGTTCCTTTATGTCGTTCACGTGCACAAACCAAAAACACTTGATCAAAGTGCGTCAATCCGTGCTGAAACCGCGGTCCGCTGTATGGATCAAATCTAAACCGTGTAGGACCGGTCTTACCGTCAGTGGACGGATCACCGAATACTTAGAGAAAAGAATTAGGCTGGCTTCACACCACGGCAAGGTCCGGTCCGGGGCTGTCCGGTGTAAACCAGACAGCCCCGAAAAGGTTTTTGGCCCCATAGTAGCCTATGGGTCCAGATGGAACCGGATGACAACTCTCTGCCTTCCGGTTTCATCTCTACGGTGGAATCCGGGAGAATTCGGATTATTCTCACCGGACACAAAAATGTTGCTTGCAACGTTTTTGTGTCCGGAGAGAAAAATCACCCCAAAAAGCCGGATCCCGGATTTGCCCGGATTGTCTCGGATCCGGGGCAATCAGGTTCTCCCTAACACAGGAGCCGGATTGCCTCGGCCTGGGCGATTCAGGGAATAGGATACTGGTGGCTGCACGCCGCTGTTGTTTCAGGGCCGCGGTCTTGAAAAATCAGCAGCTGCGGCTGCAATTACAACCATCCGGCTGCACACAGGGCACATTTGGCCCTCCGGTTCGTGTGCTGATCCGGTCCGGGCTGTCAGGTTCATGCCTGAAGCCGCGGACCTTGCCGTGGTGTGAAGCCAGCCTTATTCAGGTGAAATCCGCTGGTAGTTAAAAAGTTTGGGCGTCTCGGCTGCGTTGATTGCAGTATTTGACCTTGACGGAGCGGTGTGACCCGGCAGCCGCACCAAACATTGGGCGCTGTGCTGCTCCTGCCTCACAGGAACCATTTTTACTTCTTGGACACGCTGCGTGATGTCGTTACTTTCCAGCTTTCTAAGAAATAAACCAGGATGGATTTTGCACTTTGTTTGAGAATTGAACCTTAGAACCCGATGCCCCGGATCGTGTGTGTATCACTTTAAAGTCCCCGTTACACGGTACAAGATCATGGACGATATCACTGAAACGTCACGGGTTTGGAGTCGTTCAAGCGCCATCGTTAGTACGTCGTTGCGTGTGACACCAAGATACGACTACGATAAATCGTGGATCGCTGATCGCAGTTTGAGAACATGTTCTCAGATCAGACGATTCTCGATCAGCCAACCTGCTGCATCGTTGTGTGTGACACCGAGATAACGATGTCGTTTACACTTCCCCTATTCACATCAAAGTATCGTTCCTGGGTTGTGTAAACCATAGCGCTCGCTACATCGTTGGTGCGTCGTCACGATATCTAGACGTGTGACATCTCACCAACGATGTCCTAACGGAGCGCGCGCCCCTGAGATCGCTGTGATATCGTTACAACATTGAAGCGTGTAACGGGACCTTAAGAGAGGCTGATTGTACCGATAATATACATAATGTGGCTATAATGTGTCAGTGTTTGTGGGACTCATTCTGGGACTCTCTACATCGCTCTTTGTCACATATACGGGTTTTCGCTGCAGAACGCGGACACGTCTCGGCCTCGGGTCTGACATCTTTGGTTGCAGGTCAAAAACATCTAAAAAGCAAAAGTTCTCAGTTTATGGATTTAGTGAAGCACTTGTGTCCCATAAGGTCTCTCCGTTTGTAAGAGGCTCAGGCCGGTAAACAACAAGGCTCTTTGCATTTGATCCAAGTTGATTTTTTGTGGGGCTGGCGAGCGTCTGGTGGCTCAAGAGCGCGGCCTGTGTGTGAATGTGGGAAGTGCAGGAAACCGCTGCTGACCGACCACATGAAGATCAGGAGACTGGGAACGTCTCGCTGCTCATGATGTTCTGCGCGGAGGGGAACACTTATGATAATGGAGTCATCACAGGCGTCATCCGCTGATCCTTATGTCTTCCTTCCAAAGAATCTTCCATTGTGTAACAGAGAAAACATCGGGTGAGAAGCAAAAAATCACCCCGCCATCGCCAACCCGACAGTGGGAGGGAAAACGGCCGGTCCGATTGTCAGCTCCTTGCGGTGCACGGGGACACTCCGCACCGATTCATCAGCTTTGGAAAGTTACTAAATATTTAAACAATTCTGAATTCAGCAAAGATTTGAGACCTTTGTCCTTTTTTATGCCCGACTGCAAAAGTGAGAAAAGCACGAGAAAGACGGGGCGAAATAGAGAAACTCTCAGAAGTTATAAAACTTTAGTCAGGAAACACCAGAGAAGTGACCAAGACCTGTCACCCAATAAATCAGGAGCAACGCACCCCTTCACACACTGACACTGGGGTACAGGATAAGGACACTGGGGTACAGGATAATGACACTGGGGGTACAGGATAATGACACTGGGGGTACAGGATAATGACACTGGGGGTACAGGATAATGACACTGACACTGGGGGTACAGGATAATGACACTGGGGGTACAGGATAATGACACTGGGGGTACAGGATAATGACACTGGGGTACAGGATAATGACACTGGGGGTACAGGATAATGACACTGGGGGTACAGGATAATGACACTGGGGGTACAGGATAATGACACTGGGGTTACAGGATAATGACACTGGGGGTACAGGATAATGACACTGGGGTACAGGATAATGACACTGGGGTTACAGGATAAGGACACTGGGGTACAGGATAAGGACACTGGGGGTACAGGATAATGACACTGGGGGTTACAGGATAATGACACTGGGGGTACAGGATAATGACACTGGGGTACGGATAATGACACTGGGGTACAGGATAAGGACACTGGGGTACAGGATAAAGACACTGGGGGTACAGGATAATGACACTGGGGTACAGGATAAGACACTGGGGTACAGGATAATAACTGGGGTACAGGATAATGACACTGGGGGTACAGGATAATGACACTGGGGTACAGGATAATGACACTGGGGTACAGGATAATGACACTGGGGTACAGGATAATGACACTGGGGGTACAGGATAATGACGCTGGGGGTACAGGATAATGACACTGGGGGTACAGGATAATGACACTGGGGTACAGGATAATGACACTGGGGGTACAGGATAATGACACTGGGGTACAGATATACACTGGGTACAGATAATGACACTGGGGTACAGGATAATGACACTGGGGGTACCAGGATAATGACACTGGGGGTACAGGGTAATGACACTGGGGGTACAGGGTAACGACACTGGTGGTACAGGATAACGACACTGGGGGTACAGGATAACGACACTGGGGGTACAGGATAACGACACTGGGGGTACAGGTAATGACACTCGGGGTACAGGATAACGACACATGGGGGTACAGGATAATGACACTGGGGGTACAGGATAATGACACTGGGGGTACAGGATAATGACACTGGGGTGCAGGATAATGACACTGGGGTACAGGATAATGACACTGGGGGTACAGGGTAATGACACTCGGGGTACAGGGTAATGACACTGGTGGTACAGGATAACGACACTGGGGGTACAGGATAACGACACTGGGGGTACAGGATAACGACACTGGGGGTACAGGATAACGACACTGGGGTACAGGATAACGACACTGGGGGTACAGGATAACGACACTGGGGGTACAGGATAATGACACTGGGGTACAGGATAATGACACTGGGGGTACAGGATAATGACACTGGGGGTACAGGATAATGACACTGGGGTACAGGATAATGACACTGGGGGTACAGGATAATGACACTGGGGTACAGGATAATGACACTGGGGTACAGGATAATGACACTGGGGGTACAGGATAATGACACTGGGGGTACAGGATAATGACACTGGGGTACAGGATAATGACACTGGGGGTACAGGATAATGACACTGGGGGTACAGGATAATGACACTACATGGGGGTACAGGTAATGACACTGGGGTAGAGGATAATGACACTGGGGTACAGGATAATGACACTGGGGGTACAGGGTAATGACACGGGGGGTACAGTATAATGACACTGGGGTACAGGGTAATGACACTGGGGGTACAGGATAATGACACTGGGGGTACAGGATAATGACACCGGGGGTACAGGATAATGACACTGGGGGTATGGAATAATGACACTGGGGTACAGGATAATGACACTGGGGTATGGAATAATGACACTGGGGTACAGGATAATGACACTGGGGTACAGGATAATGACAGTGGGGGTACAGGATAATGACACTGGGGTACAGGATAATGACACTGGGGTACAGGATAATGACACTGGGGTACAGGATAATGACACTGGGGTACGGGATAATGACACTGGGGTACGGGATAATGACACTGGGGTACGGGATAATGACACTGGGGTACAGGATAATGACACAGGGGGTACAGGATAATGACACTGGGGTACAGGATAATGACACTGGGGGTACAGGATAATGACACTGGGGGTACAGGATAATGACACTGGGGGTACAGGATAATGACACTGGGGGTACAGGATAATGACACTGGGGTACAGGATAATGACACTGGGGTACAGGATAATGACACTGGGGTACAGGATAATGACACTGGGGGATACAGGATAATGACACTGACACTGGGGGTACAGGATAATGACACTGGGGTACAGGATAATGACACTGGGGTACAGGATAATGACACTGACACTGGGGGTACAGGATAATGACACTGGGGTACAGGATAATGACACTGGGGTACAGGATAATGACACTGGGGGTACAGGATAATGACACTGGGGGTACAGGATAATGACACTGGGGGTACAGGATAATGACACTGGGGTACAGGATAATGACACTGGGGTACAGGATAATGACACTGGGTACAGGATAATGACACTGGGATACAGGATAATGACACTGACACTGGGGTACAGGATAATGACACTGGGGTACAGGATAATGACACTGGGGTACAGGATAATGACACTGGGGTACAGGATAATGACACTGACACTGGGGTACAGGATAATGACACTGGGGTACAGGATAATGACACTGGGGGTACAGGATAATGACACTGGGGGTACAGGATAATGACACTGACACTGGGGTACTGGATAATGACACTGGGGTACAGGATAATGACACTGGGGGTACAGGATAATGACACTGGGGGTACAGGATAATGACACTGGGGTTACTTGATAATGATGCACTGACATTCGGGGTACTCAGTGACCTCTCCTAGGGGTTACTTTGCTTTACTGTAAATCTGCAGGGAAACATTTCACTACCATTGATTATTAACACTATAAAGTTGGGGTCCCTCAGAGATTCCCCCCGCTCTGCGCTCCCTTTCCCTGAGCTTCATAGTTGGAGAAAAGGACGAGTTTCAGAAGTTTAATTTGCAATAGGAGGCATAAGTGACTGATGGCTATGGATGAGTGCCACCAAGTGGTCACTTCATGAACTGCAGCACCTGAAATAATAGGGTTCAAGGAAGAGGAAAAATGCAAAAAAAAGAGAAAAACTGGGACAAAAAAGTGTCAGTAATCAATGCAGTCCCCAAATGGTAACACAACATGTACTGTACTGAGTATATAGCATATATATATAATATATATATATATACCGTATATGCTATATATGCTAGAAATACTCTCCTGTGCGGTCAGGTGGAGTCACAGCAGAGTATCTGTGGATTAAATATTAGGAAATGCAATAAATTAATGTACAGAGCTGCAGCATATGTTGGCGCCATATAAAGATTATTATTAATTAATGGGGTCAATTATCACATATGGGGGAGGGGTGATGTCTGTAATATCCACTCGTATACATTAAGGTATGCTCACTGTATGGACACCTGCACATATATACCCCGTATCCTCGGCTGATCGGCGATGTCTCTTCAGCAGGTCATTAACCCTCCACGTTCATCCGTTGCACAGGGCCGCAGACAGCTCATAGGGTTTCCCAATATTTATCGGAATCACATTCACCTTTTCTACATTGACCATTTGCCTCTTACAGTCACAAAGTTGGAAATAATAAAGGATTTCAGTTTTGGGCCGATACATTGTTACCAGATCCTGTGATTGTCATTAATAGGGATCAGACCAGCGCCCCTGCAGGGGAAATGTGGTATTACGCCGATCTTAAGGTGGGGTCCTCCAGGGAAGGGGGCGCTGTTTATAGTCATTTCAGGATGGAGGACAATAAATGCTGCTTAATCACTTTGATGTTCAGGATACATTGTAGAATGTTTAGGACGATTAATCATTACAGATCTTTAAACCTAATGGAAAATATAAAATGTCACGGATAAGATCGGAGGAATTTGGGGTCCGTCCACTAATATATTCCCACAATAACTAAACTCTATAGCTGGGGCCGAGCTACAAGCACCCCGGGGTCCTCTGCATCTAATGGATATTTCACATTTCTGCCTTCACGGGACGTTCTCCGCTAATTGTTCACTGATGGATACGAGGGCAGAAAAGACACAGATTAAAGCGCCTTAGATGGATGGAGAGGAAGAGGACTTGAACTCTAGTGCCACCTATTGGAAGTAGCAATCCTAAAGTCAATATCAACCCTTTAATGAACCTTGTCACATGATTTAGGATAGAAGCCAAACCAGAATCTCAATTTGCAGACACGGTTTTTCAAAGTATGGTGCAAAGTATGAGATTTGATTTGGCTGTATGAGAGGCTCACACGGGGGTCTGAAGACTAGACTTGCTCCTTGAGGACAATGACTTTTCAGGTCTGGCTCATACTTTGCACAGATGAGGGGCAATCTCCCAAAACACTATGTCTGCAAATTGAGATTCTGATTTGGCTTCTATCCTAAGTCACATGACAAGGCTCATTAAAGGGTCAATATTGAGTTTTAGGATTGCTATTTCTAATAGGTGGTGCTAGAGTTCAAGTTCTCTCTCTCACTGATGAGACAATTTATTGTTATTATCCCATTAGATCCCAGTCTGAGCCTCTAACTTAGCCAGATCAGATCACATATTTTGCACTGACGAGGGGAAATACCCCAAAACACTGTCTGGTTTGGCTTTTATCCTAGGTCATATGACAAGGGTCCTTAAAAGGAGACTATATTGACTCTTAGCATTGCTACTTCCAATAGGTGGCGCTAGAGTTCAGGTCCTCTTTCTCTCTGAAAAGAATATTTGCAGATCTCCCAGAAGAGCATTGCAGCATTTAAGTCTCCTTATATTGACATGTCACTCTCCACAAGGAGAAAGCATACCTCCTAGATTACTCTTAGCCTCTCACCTAGCCAGATCAGATCTCATACTTTGCAGTGATTAAGGGCAATATCCCGAAACCATGTCTGCATATAGAGATTCTGGTTTGGCTGCTATCCTAAGTCATATGACAAGTCTCATTAAAGGGTCGATATTGACTTTTAGAAATGCTACTTCCAGTAGGTGGCACTAGAGTTCAAGTCTTCTTTCTCTCTGAATTTGCATATTGCATTTCCTAGAGGAGCATTGCGGCATTTTAGTCTCCTCATACTGACATGCCACTCTCCATAAGGAGAATCCTTACCCCTTAGACCCCAGTCTGAGCCTCTCATACAGCCAGATCAGATCTCATACTTTACACTGGTGAAAGGCAATACTCCAAAACACTGTGTCTGGAAACTGACATTCTGGTTTGGCTTCTATCCCAAGTGACATGACAAGGCTCGTTAAAGGGTTGATATTGACATTTAGGATTGCTACTTCCAATAGGTGGAGCTAGAGTTCAAGTCTACTTTCTCTCTGAATTTGCATATTGAAATTGCCAGAGAAGCATTGTGGCGTCTTAAGTTTCCTCATACTGACATGTCACTCTCCACAAGGAGAAACTTTACCCCCTAGATTAGTCTAAAGGCCCAGTTACACCTAACGATGTCCCAGCGATCCGACCAACGATGTTGATCGCTGGGACATCGTGATCTGATCGCTGACTCACCAGCGATCAGGTCCAGCGAGAACGTTGGTATCCATGGTAAACAGCATATAACTAAGCACAGCGTGGCACTTAGTTACCCGACGTTTACCCTGGTTACCAGCTCCCAGCGCTTGCAGTGCGGCGCTGGGAGATCGTTCATCGTTGGTGATACCTTTTCATGGCTAACAGAACTCAAATAAATGTTACTAAATGAGCTCTCGAGACTGCTTACGTCTCTTCATCATTCATGGTATAACAAAGTATCTGAAGAAACAAATATATACACAGGGGCAGAGGCATGGAAAGAAATAATATAATAATCTTGTACTTGTGATACCTTTTAATGGCTAACCAAAACATAATAAATGATTTTACAAACCAAGCTTTCGAGACTGCTTATGTCTCTTCATCAGGCATAGTATAACAAAGTATCTGAAGAATCAAATATATACACAGGGCAGAGGCATGGAAATAAATAATATAATAATCTTGTAGTTGTGATATCTTTTAATGGCTAATAATACTAAAATAAATGATGTTACAAAGCAGCGAGCTCGAGACTCCTTACGTCTTCATCAGGTACGGTATAACAGAATATTTGAAGAAACACAAATATATATACAGAGCAGAGACATGGTTTATGTGTATACTGTGTTTCTTCAAACATTCTGTAATACCATGCCTGATGAAGAGACGTAAGGAGTCTCGAAACCTCGCTTTGTAAGATCATTTATTGTAGTTTTGTTCGCTATTAAAAGGTATCACAACTACAAGATTTTGTTTCTTTCCATGCCTCTACTGTGTGTATATATTTGTGTTTCTTCAAATATTCTGTAATACCATGCCTGATGAAGAGACGTAAGGAGCCTCGAGAGCTTGCATTGTAACATAATTTATTGTATTTTAAGTAGCCATTAAAGGTATCACAACTACAAGATTATTATTTTGTTTCTTTTCCTGCCTCTGCTCTGTGTATATATTGTTTTCTTCAGATTCTGTTACACCATGCCTGATGAAGAAAGGTAAGCAGTCTCGAAAGCTTGCTTTGCAACATCATTTATTGTATTTTATTAGGCACTAAAAGGTATACAATATTATTCTGTTTCTTTCCAAGCATTTGCTCTGTCGATAAATTTGTTTCTCCAGATACTTTGCCACACTATGCCTGATGAAGAGACGTAAGGTGTCTCGAGAGCTCGCTTTATAACTTCATTCATTATATTCTTGTTAGCCATTAAAAGGTATCACAACTACAAGATTATGAGGGCAATCAATCTTTTTTTCAACTGACTAACACAATCCCTAACCTTTCTTATCTGACATGGAAGTCTATGGGCGATGGATGCTACTGTTGCTGTATACCCAGTGTGAACAGACCTCTAACAAAATAAATCCTGCTCCTTTTCCCCCGCACAGACCCCATTTGTCTCCTACAGACACGTATATACGGCGGGGCACGGCTGGTTATCTATGGAACCAACCAAGGGACCCTGGTTCGGATCCTAGATGTGCGCCCGGTTCTCTTTGTTTGCCATTTTAACAAAGGGTTGCACCTGCTATGCCTGATGAACAGACGTAAGGAGTCTCGAGAGCTCGCTTTGTAACATAATCATATATATATATTTTTGTTAGCCATTAAAAGGTATCACAACTACAAGATTATTATTTTGTTTCTCCCACTGTTTTTAACCCGATCCCAAACCTTTTATCTTAGATACATCTTATCTGACATGGAAGTCTATGGGTGATGGATGCCCAGTGTGAACAGATCCCAATTAGACAATATAAATTGTGCTCCTCTTCCTCGCACAGACGCCATTTTTCTCCTACAGACTCGTATATACGGCGGGGCACGGCTGGTTATCTTTGGAGGTAACCAAGGGACCCTGGTTCGGGTCCTAGCCGTGCACCCGGTTCTCTTTGTTTGCCAGGTTGCACCTGCTATGCCCGATGAACAGACGTAAGGAGTCTCGAGAGCTCGCTTTGTAACATAATATATATATATATATTTTATTTGTTAGCCATTGAAAGGTATCACAACTACAAGATTATTATTTTGTTTCTCCCACTGTTTTTAACCCGATCCCAAACCTTTTATCTTAGATACATCTTATCTGACATGGAAGTCTATGGGTGATGGATGCCCAGTGTGAACAGACCCCAATTAGACAATATATATTGTGCTGCTTTTCCTCGCACAGACGCCATTTTTCTCCTACAGACTCGTATATACGGCGGGGGGGTGGGGGGGCACGGCTGGTTATCGTAACGGTTTGCACAGGAGGGAGGCTTGGAGGCAGCCGGGGGACCCTGGTTCGGGTCACAGCCGTGCGCCCGGTTCTCTTTGTTTGCCATTTTAACGAGGGGCTGCACCTTAGCGACCACAGTTCAAGCGTAAAAAGACTTTGTGTTCTGCACTAAACAGTATTTGCAGTGACCCTCTAAATCCTTCCACCAACTGGCTCTGCTGTTGTCTCTGCAGATAAAGCCGAATTATAGCCGGAGCCTGTGCGCCGGGCGATTTTATTATTATATTTATTTATTTTTTTCCTTTTTTTTGCACTTCGTCTTCATTTTTTAAACTGATTAAAATTAAGCCGTAAAACACGTGACGGAGGAATTAACACATTTAGGAAAAATAGAATGAGGGGTGGGGGCAGTTTTTTTTTTTCCCTAGATCCCATTTTTTGCGCTGATCCGTATACGAGGGTGAAATTCTAATGACTTTCCGCAGGTTTTTGATGTCGGCTATGAAAAGGCAGAGTCTGGTGTTTGTGGGGAAGGTAGATAGGAAGGGGCCTGTGAGCCGCGCTGATTGAGGACGCGGTGACATCGCCTCTGTTTTTCCGATAGGATCGGTGTCATTTTCCTCTCAAACGATAAGGCGCCACGCTGACAGAGCACGATTAGGGGAGAAGAAATGATTAGAAAATTCACTTTTATTGAACGGGGACAGGAGCGATAACAGTTCAGCCTTGGGGAAAGCAGAAAAAAAGTCTTAAAGAGAACATTCCGTCGTAATAATAAATGATCCATTAGGAGATGGCTACAAATGGAACACAATAGAATGTAGATACATTGTATCCGTATATGTGCGGCTGCATATATCATCATTACTGGGGATGCAGATGGCGACGTCTCCGCTGACACTTCAGACGAGGGATCCCGGTATAAGGCGCCGAGGCTGCAGGGGAAACAGCAAAAATAAAAGCTGCGTCCGCGCCGCGCAGCGCTCCCAGGGAAAGCAGAAGACAAATATTGATTTCTCCTATTTAATGTGGAGACATCTTAGCCTCTGTGTTTTCACAGTTCACACAGACGACCTCTCACCCGGCCTCCGGTGCAAAATACGACTCGCATTCATCCGGATCGGAGATTCTTCCCCCTCAAGTTAAAATACATAAAAAAAAATAAAAAATAAAATATTTCTTCTTTTTTTTTATTTTCTAGAAAAATAACATAAAATAAAAATAAAAATTTCCTCCTGACTCTGCCGATAAGGAGAGATTAACCCTACAACTGCTGGAAGGAAACTAGTTGTATCCGACATATTAACCTGTGGATGACCACAATAATGATGTGAACGGACGCCATCGTATGTGTAGACGGGTGGAAAGAAACGAGGAGATGCAATTATTATATTTACACATTTAACTAGTTAGAAACTTTTTTTGGACTATCGTTTTTTCCACATATCATTCGTTAATACATTCAACCATTTTAATATATATACATAATGTAATTGCATATATTGATTAAATAAATATAGATATATATTCATATAAATACGGTATATATAAATTATATAAATAAAAAAAATATATATAAATGATATAAGTTTTACAATATATAAAAATACACATGTACAGTATATGTACATAAAATACATATATAAAAAAATGTAAAATAAATATAAATACAGATATATATATAAAATATATATTTATTTTAAAATATATATAAATACATATGTATATATTCAAGAAATATATAAAAAAATATATATACATGCATATGTATACATACTGTATATATGTATTATAATATAATAATATATATATAATATATAAGTCATTTGTACATCTAATGATACGGCTTTTCCTTTCTTCCCCATTTATTTACCATCACTTTATAAGTGATGACAAGTTGTATTTTGGGGCATTGACCCCTTACCCACAAATACCCGGTGCCTCCCCCAGGCCGGGAGGGGATGAACAATGCATAGAATAAGCCCCTCATCGTCACCTTTATGCATTTATCCCCAGGTCAGTGAATCCTTTCGCTCTTGGACAATGTATCTGCTCCTGTTTTTGTTTTTTGGTTCATTGTCAGGTTTAGTAGGATAAAGATTGTTAACCCTTTCACTGCGTCTTTCTGTGGCTCGAGTCCAGATATCACAGACGCGGCAGGGAATGAGCAACACAACAAGCTGTTTGTCCAGTGACATTTATTTATATATTTTTTAATTATATTTTTGGGGTTATATATGAGTGTGATATTTCTTTCCTGTTTTTACTAGGAGCCATTGTGACACCTGATCACCTTTCTGCTCCGGTCATTGATGTCAATATTTAGTATTATGCCTGATATACGAACGTGTCATCGTCCAGATAAGAGAATAATTTCTGGCATGGGGAATAAATATAAACTTAATATACATATATGAGAGAGTTAGAAAGACAGATAAATAGAGGTTATATACGGTAATATACGTACATAGATAAGGGAAGGAGAGAGAACAAGCATAAAAGAAAGTATGAAAGAAAGAGGAATAAGGAAAATGAGAGAAGAAGGAAGGTAAAAAAGGGAGGGAAAGAGAACAAGTATAAAAGAAAATATAGAGGAAAGAGAAAGAAGGAAAGTGAGAGAAAAAGGAAGGAAGGAAGGGAGGGAGGGAGGAGGGGAGGAAGGAAGATCGATGAAAGAAAGGAAGAAAGAGAATAAGCATAAAAGAAAATATGGAGGAAAGAGAAAGAAGGAAAATGAGAGAAGAAGGAAAATAAAAGAAGGAAAATGAGAGAAGAAGGAAGATAAAAGAAGGGAGGGAAAGAGAACAAGTATAAATGAAAATATGGAAGAAAGAGGAAGAAGGAAAGTTAGAGAAAAAGGCAGGAAGGAAGGGAGGGAGGGAAAAAGGAAGGAAGGATGGAAGGAAAGATGGAAGGAGGATGGAAGGAAGGTAGGATGGAAGGAAGGATGGAAGGAAGGATGGAAGGAAGGAACGAAGGAAGGAAGGAAGGGAAAAGGGGAGGAACGAAGATTGATGAAAGAAGGGAAGGAAAGAGAATAAGCATAAAGGAAAATATGCAAGAAAGAGAATGAAAAAGGAAAAAATAGAAGGAAGGAAAGATAAAAGACGGGAAAGAAACTAAGCATAAAAGGTAATATGCAAGAGAGAAGGAAAGAGAAATGAAATGAAGGAAAGAAAAGATAGAAAGAAAAAAATAAATAAAGTTATGATCGAGAGAAATCAGAGGCAGATATATAAATTTAAGTTAGATAGGTAAAAGATGATAGATATAGATAGATAATAGATAGATATGAGATATAGATAATAGATAAAACAGATAGATGATAGATAGATACATAGATATATGAGATATAGAGAATAGATAAATAGATACATAGATAATGATAGATAATAGATAAATAGATAGAAAATAGATAGACAGGGTGTATAAAGATAAGACAGATATAATAGATAGAATAGATGATAGAATAGATAGATAATAATGATAGACAGAGAATGATACATAATAGAAGAATAATATAGAATAGAGATTGATAATAGATAAATAATATAGATTGATGATGGCAATCGATAGACAGATAAATCTTGCAGTCTATTTGTTCTGTTACTATTTTACAATCATCTAAATAAATTGTTCTGTGACTGTAAAATAAATTAGAATAAAGAAAACAGAACAGATCAGAGGGTGAGAATAAAAATATTGGAAAAAACAAGTTGCCATCTTTTGTATAGTAAGCAGTCAGTTTATTCCTCCCTGGGATATGTAATGTCCCACAGTCGCTTGTATTTACCTTTCACCCCACGCACTTTCATTATCCCCCTAATTTCAGTTGTATCTGATGGGGGAATCGCTGCTGACGTGTGCGGTGTCGGTACAAATCATTGATAAACCACAAATGTGTCTCCAGGTAACGCTAATTCTTCAGAGCTTCTGTTAAAAAGTCAAAAAATGTGAAAAATATTCAACTATGTTCCTGTTAATAAACTCATCATCTCACAAAGAACTACAAGAGCGACGTACGTGTGATAATAAGTGGGGAAGACTCAAGATACGACGTCATCACATGAACGGGTGCGGGGTTCTGTATGTGTAAAAATATCATAAATAAAATGTATCATAATGAAAAAATAAGAATGTTTGAATATGGTCCTCCTCCTTCTTAATAGACTCATTACCTTACAGAGAACCACAAGAGCGACGTATATGTGCTAATAACTGAAGAAGACTGAAGTCACAACGTCATCATAGGAACGGGCGCGGGGTCCTGTAAGTGTGAAGATTTCACAAATAAAAAGTATCAAAATGAAGTATTCAATTATGTTCCTCCTTCTTAATAGACTCATTATCTTACAGAGAACTACAAGAGTGCCGTATGTTTAAAAATGTTCCTCCTTCCACTTAATAAACTCATCATATTACAAAGAACTTACAAGAGTGACGTACATGTGATAATAACATGGGAGGACTGAAGACACGACGTCATCACATGAACGGGAGCGGAGTTCTGTAAGGGCCAAGATTTCACAAATAAAATGTATCGAAATGAAAAAATATAAGTATTCAAATATGTTTCTCCTTCCTCTTAATAGAGTCATCATCTTACAAAGAACTACAAGAGTGACGTACATGTGATAATAAGTGGGGAGGACTCAAGATATGACATCATCATACGAACGGGCGCGGGGTTCTATAAGTGTGAAGATTTCACAGATAAAAAATATCAAAATGAAAAATATAAGTATTCAAATATGTTTCTCTTAATAGAGTCATCATCTTACAAAGAAGTACAAGAGCGACGTACATGTGATAATAACATGGGAGGACTGCAGATACGATGTCATCACATGAACGGGCGCGGGGTCCTGTAAGGGCCAAGATTTCACAAATAAAATGTATCAAAATGAAAAAATAAAAGTATTCAAAAATGTTCATCCTTCCTCTTAATAGACATCATCTTAAAAAGGACTACATGTGATGAAAACTTGGGAGGACTGAAGGCACGACGTCATCACATGAACGGGCGCGGGGTCCTGTAAATGTGAAAATTTTCACAAATAAAATGTATCAAAATGAAAAAATAAAATTGTTTGAAAATGTTCCTCCTTAATAAACTCATCATCTCACAGAGAACTACAAGAGCGACGTACGTGTGATAACATAGGAGGACTGAAGTCACAACGTCATCACATGAACGGGCGCGGGGTTCTGTAAGTGTGAAGATTTCACAAATAACATGTATCAAAATGAAAAAATAAAAGTATGCCAAAATGTTCCTCCTTCCTCTTAATAAACTCATCATCTTACAGAGCACCACAAGAGCGACGTACGTGTGATACCAAAATGAAAAAATAAAAATATTTCTACCAACATTAGCGGATCGCACTGGAAGAGGCTTTATTAATCTGTGCTGATCAGTCGGATAAGTCATTTGGCGCCCCCCTCTCCGCCATCGCCTGACGTCGGGGGGCGCGGAGCTGGAGACTGTGACACAGGCGGACGGTCTGACAGGAGAACAGAACCTAAGTTAATGCTGGATCAGAGCGTGCCAGCGACACGAGCACCGGCGCGCCCATTGGCACAGCAAGACTCAAAGCTCCGGTTGGCTTCAAAGAGCTGATGTGGCTTTTTTTTTTTTTTTTTTTACATTTTTTTTTTATTTTATTCCTTTTTCCAGAACTCTTTTGCTTTCTAGTAAATCTGTAACCGTAATGTGCTCTCTCTTAATACCGCCATCAAAAATCAAAACACTTTAAAACAAATTGATGTCCTCTTTAATATAGTCATCACATCATCACAGGACGGCTGCGCCCTGCGTGGGGACGGCCGAGGGGATGCGAGCCGCGCAGCGATGCCTTTGTTGCTTTTATTCAATGTTGGAGAGAAGAGAAAAAAAAAAAAAAAAGGACCTCACAATTGAGATATTGGCACCTTTGATTGACAGGACCTAATCAGCTTATCTTGGCACTAATAAAGTTGATCGCCTGTGGAGAGAGTGAATATCTGCGGCTGAGTGAACTTCCACTGGCTGCAGCCTCCGGGGCCCGGACTGATGATTCTGCTGATCGGGGTGGGGGTGGGGGGGGGGGGGGGGAAGTGAATGAAATCCCAAGTGGAAGGGTTCACAAATGTGTTTGCTGTGTGAAGTCTGAAGCCACCGTCCAGCGACCCGTGAAGACATGCTGCGCCCTAGGTGATGGCACCGGGGCAACGGAAGGATGGACGGATGGGTATGTGTGTGATAGGAAGGAAATATCAATGAAAAGAACAGTATGCAAAATATAGACTCTGAAAACGCCCGACGTCCTATAAAAAAAATCTACAGAAAATACCAATAAAGAATAACAGTGTGCAAAATAGAGACTCCGACAACACCCGACGTCCTTTAAAAAAATCTACAGAAAATACCAATAAAGAATAACAGTGTGCAAAATAGAGACTCCGACAACACCCGACGTCCTTTAAAAAAATCTACAGAAAATACCAATAAAGAATAACAGTGTGCAAAATAGAGACTCCAACAACGCCCGACGTCCTATATAAAATCTACAGAAAATACCAATAAAGAATAACAGTGTGCAAAATAGAGACTCCGACAACACCCGACGTCCTATAATAAAAATCTACAGAAAATACCAATAAAGAATAACAGTGTGCAAAATAGAGACTCCGACAATGCCCAAAATCCAATAACACAAAACATCAATAAAGAACATATGCAAAATAGGTAGAGACTCCAACAACGCCTATCATTTAACAACACAAAACCTGTAGAAAATATCAATAAAGAACAAAATGCAAAAAAGAGAATCCGGCAACACTCGTCATTCTACAACCAAAAATCACAGAAAATACCAATAAAGAGGAACAGTATGCAAAATAGAGACTCCGACAACACGCATCATCCTATAAGAAAGATCTACAGAAAATATATCAATAAATAATGCAGATATTCCGACAACACCCAACATCCAATAATAAAAAAACTACAGAAAATATCAATAAAGAACAAAATGCAAAAAAGAGAATCCGCAACACTCGTCATTCTATAACCAAAAATCTACAGAAAATTCCAATATAGAGGAACAGTATGCAAAATAGAGACTCCACAACACCATCATCCTATAAGAAAGATCTACATCAATAAATAATGCAGATATTCCGACAACACCCAACATCCAATAACAAAACAACTACAGAAAATATCAAAAAAGAAGAACAGTGCAAAAAAGAAATTCCAATAAAAAAGATCTACATAAAAAATATCAATAAGAAAAAGAGTATGCAAAAAAAAAGAGAGCGATTCCGATAACGGTCATCCAATAAACAAAGATCTACACAAAATACCAATAGAGTGCAGTATGCAAAAAGGTAGAGACTCCAACACCAAAAACATGTAATAACCAAAAATCTACAAAACAAACAATAAAAAAGAGCAATATGCAAAAAGGTAGAGACTCCGACAACACTGAACATACTATAACACAAAATATCAATAAAGAAGAATAGTATACAAAAAAGATAGAGACTCCGACAACATTCATCATCCAGACAATATCAATAATAGTCAGAAATTCAATATAAGAACAAATAAAGAAGACGTATCAAAAAGTAGAGACTCGACAACATCCAACATCCAGACACATATCAATAAAGAACAATAGCAAAAGAGAGGATCTGACAACACCGAACATCTAATAGCACAAAATCTGCAGAAAATAATAAATAATAATAGCAGAAGAGCAATATGCAAAAAAGGACATAAAAAGACCAACAAAACATTGATAAAAATAATCTACATAAAAATTTCAATAAACAAGAGCAGCAGCAAAACAGACTCCAACTACGTCCATCACCCAATAAAAGACAAATCTACAGCAAATATTGAGGTTTTTTTGGATAAAGCATAAAGGAAAAAAATGTGCAAATAAAAACACAGGGAAAAGAGGCTACAACCAGAGCAAACACTATGGGGGGGGGGGGAATGTACAGAATGCCAAAAGACCCCAAAGAAGCGATGTCTGAGGAGCTTCACACTCAGTGATATTGGCAATAAAAGACATGAATGAGCTCAATATAAAATCTCACACGGATAGTCACACGGGTCCGTCATGAATTATCCCACGGATAGTCACACGGATTGTTACACAGACAGTCACATGGATAGTAACATGGATAGTCCCAGGGTTGTCACATGGATAGTCACACGGATAGTCACACGGATAGTCACAGCGGATTGTTACACAGGATAGTAACATGGATAGTCCACGGGTTGTCACATTTGGATAGTCACACGATAGTCATGGTTGTCACATGGATTATCCAAGATCGGTGTCATCATAGGTTGTCACACAGGTTGTCACATGGATAGTCACACGGATTATCTTTGGATTGTCACATGGATTATCCAACATCTGGAATTGTCCCATGGATTAGTCACACGATTGTCACATGGATAGTCACACGATGTCCTGGATTGTCCCATGGATAGTCACACAAACTGTCCCACGGATAACCACACAGATTGTCACACGACAGATTGTCCCATGGATAGTCACACAATGTCAGTATTGTCACATGGACTGTCCCAGGATAATAACATAGTCAACGGATAGTCATACAGATTGTCACATGGATAGTCACATGTATTGTCACATGTATTGTCACATGGACTGTCCCACGGATAATCACACAGATAAAAAAAAAAAAACGGCTTGTCTCAGCTATTTTCGTAACCCTCATAGACGTCAATGTAGGGAGCCGCGGACGTGTGGTCAGATCAGGTTATAGCTCTTGTGTGATGGGGTCCAGGGCCCGGATTTTCCCTGTGGATTTTCCACATGTGTCTGAGTTGGGCAGTAAATCATCCTGGGCCTTTATAAAAGATGCAAAAAGCCGCAAATCTCTGCAATACGAGAGAAATCCTGGGCAGAATCCACGGTGTGACGAGCAGATTGTGCAGGAAGCTCATCCTGAATATCTCTACATTGTAGCAGGAGTGAGACGTCGTATAAAATCATGAAATGACACTTTATTATTACATTATTTACATACAGTTCCTATATCGATACAAGAAGCCAAATCTGCAGAGATTGTGCAGGAACATTCCTGTGAATTCTCAATAGATTTCTTCCCATAACTCTAAATCCCGCAGCGTCTGAATGGCTCCCAGGCCTCCTGGGCTCGGCCATCTGAAAGCAGGTTTTAGTTATTTTTTTAGTTTAGATTGAGCATTTTTGTTGCAAATCCTGCAAATGCAACAAGAATATTGTGTTGCCAATTTCTCACGAGACATTGTACAACAAAAAGAAATCACATATGGGAGAGAAACTATCCGCAATTGTGATAGATGTGTGTCATGGCGGCTTCAGACTCTGTTCACACTGGGGAGTCTGATGTGCAGCCTCTTTGTTGCTCAGCCTGAGTTTGGGCGTCTGCGGTGGTTTGCTCACTGATGTTCAGCTTTGCAGGGTTAACTTTTTGATTAGAGTCAATTGAAGGTTGAGGTTGCTGGAAGCCTTCTCCTTTAAGTATGGCTCAGAACATTCCTGGATAGCTGCACGACTGTAGCATTTGCAGGCCTCTTGCATACTGGTCCTGTGATGGAGTTGCTGTTGAAGCTCTAATCTTTGCTTGGTGTCTGGTGAAGTATACCTTGTTGTTTTTCCATTCCCTATTTGTATTTGTGTTGTCCCTACACATATTGTATCTTCCTGATAGTTTGCTGTGTGGTGCTGTGTACTTTATCCCTGTCTGTCTATCTGTGGGTTCCATTACGGTTCACCTCCTGGGGTGGGGTTTGAGGGTCTAGCTCAGGGCTGGTCAGGGATAAGGGACAGGTTAGAGACTCAGGCCTCTCTACCATCAAGAGTACCCCTGAGTTAAAGGGGTTTTCCCATGAATAATCTTATAATTACTTTTAATCAATTAATCTTGGAATAATAATCATTTCCACAATTGGATGTGTTTAAAAAATGATCTTATATATGTGCCCCAGCAAAGTACAGTGTAATTTTTGTTTCTGACCATGCACGGAACATGGTCTGATCATACCACATTCTCCTGGGTAGGGGAGGAAGAAAGAGAGTGTACAGACATTAAATAGCACGGCATCACAGCTGATTCTTTTTTATGAAGTAAAACAGTTCTCTGTCTGTTTCTAGAAAATGTTTTACCTCAAAGAAACCATTATTTGTAATCCTGTGCTGTAATGTCTGTATACTCTATATCGTCCTCCCCTGCCTAGGACCAAACCAATGCACGGTCAGAAACAAAAATGAAACTGTACGTAGTAGGAGTACATTGATAAGATTAAAAAAAAAATATTCCTGTGCTGAGATAATCACATTTAATTGTGGAAATTATTATTAATAAAAGATCTATGATTAAAATGAACCTTTAAATTAACTTTGTTTGTGGGAAAACCCCTTTAAGGAAAGTCAGGGTTCCGCTAGTCTGAGGGGCAGTTCAGGGGCCCAGGTTCCTTTCCTCTTTTACTTCCATAGCTCCCTGTGATAATGTGACTTTTATGGTGGAGGCACACTGTCATGCATCAAAAACAGAGCGTTTTTGATGCATGACAGTGATGTGAGTGCTGGGCATTTTTACTGTGAGTGTGGTGCGAGTGTGGTGCGAGTGTGGTGCGAGTGTGGTGCGTGTGGGTGTGTGTATGGCTGTATGCATGAGTGTGCTGCAAGTGTGTTTGCAAGAGTCAGTGTGCTGCTGTCCGCGGTCCTGAAGTTTGCTCCTCGGGATTTACTGCTGAGTAATCCCGCTGAGCCAACTTCAGCACCGAGGACAGCATTTACTGGCGGATTCAAACGCAGCTGATGTCAAAGAAGGGGTGTTTGAATTTGCTGAGTTGCCAGAGCAGCAACCAATCAGCTTTCACCACTGTGACCGCAGCGGTGAAAGCTGACCGGGTAAGTGGAAATAATTTACCATGGAAAGCATTTACCGGGAAATCCAAACACCACTGGTGTTTGAAAGTCCGTGCTTTCCGTGGCGCTGAAGTTTTTAACTGTGACAGCAGCGGTGAAAGCTGATAGGATACTGTGCTGGCAAGCCAGCAATTTTAAACTCCCAATCAGCTTTCACCACTGCTGTCACAGCAGCGAAAGCCAATAGGTTGCTGTCCCGGCAACCTGGAAATTCAAACACCGCTGCTGAGACAGCAGCGGTGTTTGCCGACATTGAAAGTACGCACACGCATGTGACTATCGCATAGTGTGCTGTATGGATGCGAGAAGACCCATATACTTTCAATGGCCACTCGTGCGAGGAAATTGCGTTTCAATTCTTTTGGAAGTCATTCCTTGCAGACGGCATAGCACTTCCGGATTTCAACTGTGTCACACGTCATGTGGATAGGGACCGTGTGACCCACGTGGTGTGTGATGAGGTCAAAACCTGGATGTGCTGGCAGTATGCAAGGCATGACGCGTGCTACAGGGCGAGCGCTCAGGGACGGATGCAAGATTTTCTGCATCAAAGATCAGATATTGCGTAGCAAAAGCGCAAGGCTGTGTAACACATGATAATAGCGGATGCAGATTTGATTCAGAAAATATTGCATCACTTGCGTAGCATCGGCACATAGCCTTAATATGGGCAGGCAGGTTATAAACTGCTGAAAATAATCCTCCCTGTCTGCCTCATATCAGATCAGATTGTTGTGGAGAAATCATCTTTTATCACTTTATTTAAATGAGCTCTTCCAAACTATGGGCAGGACATTGCCTAGAAAATAACTCCGCCTCTAGAGCTTATTTTACATAGAAGTTACCAGTGTGATGAGTGACGGCCGCTCTCTGCCCTCCCGTGTGATGAGTGACGGCCGCTCTCTGCCCTCCCGTGTGATGAGTGACGGCGGCTCTCTGCCCTCCCGTGTGATGAGTGACGGCGGCTCTCTGCAATCCCGTGTGATGAGTGACGGCGCCTCTCTGCCCTCCCGTGTGATGAGTGACGGCGGCTCTCTGCCCTCCCGTGTGACGAGTGACGGCTGTTCTCTGCCCTCCCGTGTGATGAGTGACGGCCGTTCTCTGCCCTCCTGTGTGATGAGTGACGGCTGTTCTCTGCCCTCCCGTGTGATGAGTGACGGCCGCTCTCTGCCCTCCAGTGTGATGAGTGACGGCCGCTCTCTGCCCTCCCGTGTGATGAGTGACGGCCGCTCTCTGCCCTCCCGTGTGATGAGTGACGGCGGCTCTCTGCCCTCCCGTGTGATGAGTGACGGCGGCTCTCTGCAATCCCGTGTGATGAGTGACGGCGCCTCTCTGCCCTCCCGTGTGATGAGTGACGGCGGCTCTCTGCCCTCCCGTGTGACGAGTGACGGCTGTTCTCTGCCCTCCCGTGTGATGAGTGACGGCCGTTCTCTGCCCTCCTGTGTGATGAGTGACGGCTGTTCTCTGCCCTCCCGTGTGATGAGTGACGGCCGTTCTCTGCCCTCCCGTGTGATGAGTGATGGCCGCTCTCTGCCCTCCTGTGTGATGAGTGACGGCCGCTCTCTGCCCTCCTGTGTGATGAGTGACGGCCGCTCTCTGCCCTCCAGTGTGATGAGTGACGGCCGCTCTCTTCCCTCCAGTGTGAAGTGACGGACGCTCTCTGCCCTCCTGTGTGATGAGTGACGGCCGCTCTCTGCCCTAACGTGTGATGAGTGACGGCCGCTCTCTGCCCTAACGTGTGATGAGTGACGGCCGTTCTCTGCCCTCCCGTGTGACGAGTGACGGCCGTTCTCTGCCCTCCCGTGTGACGAGTGACGGCCGTTCTCTGCCCTCCCGTGTGAGAGTGACGGCCGTTCTCTGCCCTCCCGTGTGACGAGTGACGGCCGCTCTCTGCCCTCCACGTGTGACGAGTGACGGCCGTTCTCTGCCCTCCGTGTGACGAGTGACGGCCGCTCTCTGCCCCCTGTGAGAGTGACGGCCGTCTGCCCTCTCGTGTGACGAGTGACGGCCGTTCTGCCCTCCCGTGTGACGGCCGCTCTCTGCCCTCCATGTGACGAGTGACGGCCGCCCTCTGCCCTCCTTGTGACGAGTGACGGCCGCCCTCTGCCTCCCGTGTGACGAGTGACGGCCGCTCTCTGCCCTCCCTGTGACGAGTGACGGCCGCTCTCTGCCCTCCCGTGTGACGAGTGACGGCCGCTCTCTGCCCTCCCGTGTGACGAGTGACGGCCGCTCTCTGCCCTCCCGTGTGACGAGTGACGGCCGCTCTCTGCCCTCCCGTGTGATGAGTGACGGCCGCTCTCTGCCCTCCCGTGTGATGAGTGACGGCCGCTCTCTGCCCTCCCGTGTGATGAGTGACGGCCGCTCTCTGCCCTCCCGTGTGATGAGTGACGGCCGCTCTCTGCCCTCCCGTGTGATGAGTGACGGCCGCTCTCTGCCCTCCCGTGTGATGAGTGACGCCGCTCTCTGCCCTCCCGTGTGATGAGTGACGGCCGCTCTCTGCCCTCCCGTGTGATGAGTGACGGCCGCTCTCTGCCCTCCAGTGTGATGAGTGACGGCCGCTCTCTGCCCTCCAGTGTGATGAGTGACGGCCGCTCTCTGCCCTCCAGTGTGATGAGTGACGGCCGCTCTCTGCCCTCCAGTGTGATGAGTGACGGCCGCTCTCTGCCCTCCAGTGTGATGAGTGACGGCCGCTCTCTGCCCTCCAGTGTGATGAGTGACGGCCGCTCTCTGCCCTCCAGTGTGATGAGTGACGGCCGCTCTCTGCCCTCCAGTGTGATGAGTGACGGCCGCTCTCTGCCCTCCAGTGTGATGAGTGACGGCCGCTCTCTGCCCTCCAGTGTGATGAGTGACGGCCGCTCTCTGCCCTCCAGTGTGATGAGTGACGGCCGCTCTCTGCCCTCCAGTGTGATGAGTGACGGCCGCTCTCTGCCCTCCAGTGTGATGAGTGACGGCCGCTCTCTGCCCTCCAGTGTGATGAGTGACGGCCGCTCTCTGCCCTCCAGTGTGATGAGTGACGGCCGCTCTCTGCCCTCCAGTGTGATGAGTGACGGCCGCTCTCTGCCCTCCAGTGTGATTATACTTGACACATCTGCATCTTCCATCTCAGACAGACAGGGCTGTAACATTGTTGCAAAAAATGTGGTAGCAAGAAGTCAAGTACCAGTTCTCCTGTTCTGTATTTGTCTCACACTGATATTGCCCCCTTCTATGTAAAATAAGCCCTGGAGGTGGAGTTATCTCCCAGGCAACGTCCTGCCCATAGCCTGGAACAGCTCATTAATATAAAGTGATAAAAGATAATTTCACCATAACAAGGATCTGATATGAGGCTACAGGGAGGACTTTATCCAGCAGTCTATAAGTAGTCAGTCCATATTAATAGGTTAGATAAAGCAACGTGGTGACAGATTCCCTTTAAAATCTCATTTTATTAGTCGGCCTGATTAGATTAATATCTATCTATCTATCTATCTATCTGTGCAGTGGAGGCCTGGCGAGCAGTAATTATGCTGTAAGTAATCATTTCAGGGTGATCTGGGATTACCTGACCCCTGAGATCTCGTATTGACCTCCGCAGGTATTAACTCTTCAGATCGATACATTCTGCTATTGGATTGAACTGAAGTACAAATTTAATTGCTAATTTGCAAATTGCTGCAGGAGGACGGTGGAGATTGCAGGGACTCGGCTCCACAATCATCCTCTTCTTCATTAATCTGATATTTGTAATTAGGGCTGAAACATCAAGAACAATTAAATAACCGTCCCCACATAACACCGCAGACATCATCCACAGCATTACAGCAAACCGCGCTGTGCGATGTGAGGAAATCTGAAATATCGAAGGTTATAAAGTACAAAATACCGTATATACTCGTGTATAAGCCGAGTTTTTCAGCCCAAAAATTGGGCTGAAAAGTCACCCCCTCGGCTTATACACGGGTCAATACGGTAACTATTTTGCTGGGGAGGCTGGAGGAGGTGGGGGGAGGCTGATGAGTGAGCGGCCCGTCACGTGGGGCCGCTCATTAGATATGCACGGCTCCCCCCGCCCATCACAGCGGCAGGGGGAGCCGTGCATACAGCCCCCCAGTGTATACAGGCAGCCCCCAGTGGCACTAGCCCCCCCCATCATGGAAAGCGCCCCCACACTTTGCAGAGCCCCCCCCCCCCACTGCATTATCTTACCACCCAGGGTCTTCACCGCGGGTCCTGCAGTCATCATCGCGCGCTGTCTTCAGGTCTCACGTGACCCGGCGCGATGACGTCATTCCACTGCGACCGCCGGGTCACATGAGACCGGGAAGACAGCGCGCGAGGATGCACTGGAGGACCCGCGGTGAAGACCCTGGATGGTAAGATAATGCAGCGGGGGGGGGGGCTCTGCAAAGTGTGGGGGCTCTTTCCATGATGGGGGGGCGACTGCCACTGGGGCCTGCTGTATACCTCTGGGGCCTGCTGTATATACCTTGGGGCCTGCTGTATATGCCTCTGGGGCCTGCTGTATATGCCTCTGGGGCCTGCTGTATATGCCTCTGGGGCCTGCTGTATATGCCTCTGGGGCCTGCTGTATATGCCTCTGGGGCCTGCTGTTTATACCTTTAGGGATGCTGTATATACCACTGGGGAGGCTGCTGTATACTACCACTGGGGAGGCCTGTGTACCACACTGCTGGGGGCTGTATACCTGTGCTGGCGTCCACCCTCGGCTTATACACGAGTCAATAGGTTTTCCCAGGTTTTGGGGGCAAAAGTAGGGGGGTCGGCTTATACACGGGTCGGCTTATACACGAGTATATACGGTAAGTCATATTTCTGCAGTCATCTGATCCATCCCAGCTGCCTCAGAGCGGCTCTTTGTGCTCAGTGTTCTGCTACCCGAGATTGCGGGAGAAGTGGTGTAACGTGGATGGCGGATTATCAAATAGCGGATTATCAGACGTCAAAGAGTAAAACACTAGAGGAACTCATACACCGCAATCAGCTACTGGGGACTGCAGCAGACGTCACACAACTCCTCGACATTCCCAGACTGGCTCCCTCCAGATCTCCTCTCCCTCTCCCCCAACTCCTCCGTCCTCCCTCCAGACTCCTCCGTCCTCCCTCCAGACTCCTCCGTCCTCCCTCCAGACTCCTCCGTCCTCCCTCCAGACTCCTCCGTCCTCCCTCCAGACTCCTCCGTCCTCCCTCCAGACTCCTCCGTCCTCCCGTCCTCCCTCCAGACTCCTCCGTCCTCCCTCCAGACTCCTCCGTCCTCCCTCCAGACTCCTCCGTCCTCCCTCCAGACTCCTCCGTCCTCCCTCCAGACTCCTCCGTCCTCCCTCCAGACTCCTCCGTCCTCCCTCCAGACTCCTCCGTCCTCCCTCCAGACTCCTCCGTCCTCCCTCCAGACTCCTCCGTCCTCCCTTCAGACTCCTCCGTCCTCCCTTCAGACTCCTCCGTCCTAACTCCAGACTCCTCCGTCCTCTCTCCTCCCTCCAGACTCCTCCGTCCTCTCTCCTCCCTCCAGACTCCTCCGTCCTCTCTCCTCCCTCCAGACTCCTCCGTCCTCTCTCCTCCCTCCAGACTCCTCCGTCCTCTCTCCTCCCTCCAGACTCCTCCGTCCTCTCTCCTCCCTCCAGACTCCTCCGTCCTCCCTTCTCCCTCCAAACTCCTCCGTCCTCCCTTCTCCCTCCAAACTCCTCCGTCCTCCCTCCAGACTCCTCCGTCCTCCCTCCAGACTCCTCCGTCCTCCCTCCAGACTCCTCCGTCCTCCCTCCAGACTCCTCTGTCTTCCCTCCTCCCTCCAGACAACTCTTTCCTACTTCCTTCAGACTCCTCTATGATCATTTTTCCTCCAAACTCCTCTCTCCTCCCCCCCCCCTCCAAACTCCTGTCCTCCTCTTCCATCCATACTCTTTTGTCCTCCTCCCTCCAGACTCCTCTGTTCTCCTCCTTACAGACGGCTTAAAGACTTCTCTATCCTCCACCTTCCTCAAAACTCCTCTGTCATCATCCTTCCTCCAGATTCCTCTGTTATCCTCCTCTAGCTTAGGCCCCTTTCAGACCCGGACAAAAAGCCGCATCTGCCACATGTGCCGCCTATCGGCAGCACTTGTGCTACGCTTGCGGCAAGCCCCATGCATTGTCTATGGGGCTTCCGGCAGGTGCGGTATAACTGCGGTTCCAGCACTTGCAGCCGCAAAAAAAAAAACACTGCTGATCGCATTTTTTTTCACGGCCGCCAATGCTGGAACCGCGGCTATACCGTACCTGCAGCAAGTCCCATAGACAATGCATAGGGCTTGCCGCAAGTGCGACCGTTAGGTGGCAGATGCGGTAAATCTGCCGGATCTACCGCAATTTGCAAAAAATGCTAGTGTGAAAGGGGCTTTATTTTGATAATTCTCAATGGACATTTCAGCTTCACTTCAGGCACTCTATGATACTCAAAATAGATGTGATACAGGATTCCAAACACAAATAGCAGAATGGTGATGTAACTCAGGATCAGTAATGTAATGTATGTACACAGTGACTGCCCCAGCAGAATAGTGAGTGCAGCTCTGCAGTATAATACAGGAGGTAACTCAGGATCAGTAATGTAATGTATGTACACAGTGACTGCACCAGCAGAATAGTGAGTGCAGCTCTGGAGTATAATACAGGAGGTAACTCAGGATCAGTAATGTAATGTATGTACACAGTGACTGCACCAGCAGAATAGTGAGTGCAGCTCTGGAGGATAATACAGGAGGTAACTCAGGATCAGTAATGTAATGTATGTACACAGTGACTGCACCAGCAGAATAGTGAGTGCAGCTCTGGAGGATAATACAGGAGGTAACTCAGGATCAGTAATGTAATGTATGTACACAGTGACTGCACCAGCAGAATAGTGAGTGCAGCTCTGGAGTATAATACAGGAGGTAACTCAGGATCAGTAATGTAATGTATGTACACAGTGACTGCCCCAGCAGAATAGTGAGTGCAGCTCTGGAGGATAATACAGGAGGTAACTCAGGATCAGTAATGTAATGTATGTACACAGTGACTGCACCAGCAGAATAGTGAGTGCAGCTCTGGAGTATAACACAGGAGGTAACTCCGGATCAGTAATGTATGTACTCAGTGACTGCACCAGCAGAATAGTGAGTGCCGCTCTGGAGTATAATACAGGAGGTAACTCAGGATCAGTAATGTAATGTATGTACACAGTGACTGCACCAGCAGAATAGTGAGTGCAGCTTTGGAGTATAATACAGGAGGTAACTCCGGATCAGTAATGTAATGTATGTACACAGTGACTGCACCAGCAGAATAGTGAGTGCAGCTCTGGAGTATAATACAGGAGGTAACTCAGGATCAGTAATGTAATGTATGTACACAGTGACTGCACCAGCAGAATAGAGAGTGCAGCTCTGGAGTATAACACAGGATAAGTTGTGTAATGTATATAGTGACTCCCTCTTTATATACATTAACTCTATACCAGTGGTTCTTAACCGGGGATTGATCGAACCCTAGGGGTCATGGACGGTTCATTTTGTGTACCAGTAAAAAAAACATATTCCTATGTCTTGAATTTGGAAAAACATCATATTTGATTTATCACTAAAGAAGGGTTCGGTGAATGTGCATATGAAACTGGTGGGTTCGGTACCTCAAACAAGGTTCACAACCACTGCTCTATACATTATGTGATCAGAAGTGATGGCAGTAATTGCAGAAGTCCATGTATATCATTGGTGAGTTGCATGCTTTCCTCTACAATCTCTGGTCCGGTCTTGTCATCTCTTGGTTGGGGCTGATCTATGTCTCCTCTCTGTGTTAGTGTCTTCTATATCCACAATCATTTGTATCAGTCTGGTTCTATGAATAACATTGCTCTTTCTTTAGTAATCCTTCATGATTTAGCTTTTTTTGACCCTGATCCACAGTGAAAATAGTGACAGCTTTGCAAGATATAAATTGCAGAACTCCTATAATCTCACGTTTTCCTTGTTAACCGTCTCCTGCCATAAATATATAAAGGACGCAGTGTTACAATCCGGTAATGACCCTGTTCGGAGTCCCAGACTGCCGCCGGTCAGGATAACATCTTCTCTTATTTGTTGATACATATTATTAGGTTGCTGAATGGCGGATTTGGCGCCTCTAGGTGCGGTGGGCTATCCCGATATGTTCGCTGAGTGATGTTCGGCCTCTCGCTCGTCCTTTTGATATTGTCTTTACTTGGAGCGTGTTGTTCTTCAATCAAAATTATTTTTTAATGCTTCTTTTGTTCCTTGGTGCAAATGGGAGACAACATTGTTTCCTACCAGAGAGTGCAGACTCGCGCTTCAAAAGATACAAGGAAAAAAACCTGCGTTTGTGAAAAGCCCAAGCGGAGAGCGGGAAGTTCTACCATAGAAGAAGCCGGTACAGACAGTCCTGACCCGCTGTGAAATCAAGCTGGGGCCAAGCTGTGGCCCCCGACAAAGACGAGTCTGTCAATATTATGAACATCAGGCCGACTCCGAGACTCTCGTCTGTGCAAGAATCAAAGCCGGTAAACTCACGA
Source organism: Allobates femoralis (assembly GCA_033576535.1). NCBI lineage: Eukaryota > Metazoa > Chordata > Amphibia > Anura > Aromobatidae > Allobates > Allobates femoralis. The sequence goes on along the minus strand of JARQOC010000006.1, from coordinate 8,323,734 downwards.
TCTGTGTGAAGGCGGAAATAAAGGGAAGAGGAGAAAACCAAGGGCATTTCACTGGGACGGAGCAGAACACGGCACTTACAGGATGCCAGAAGACACGAAGTCAGTCCTTACAGTACTCAATAATCATTAATACAGTCCTTACAGTACTCAATAATCATTAATACAGTCCTTACAGTACTCAATAATCATTAATACAGTCCTTACAGTACTCAATAATCATTAATACAGCCCTTACAGTACTCAATCATTAATACAGCCCTTACAGTACTCAATAATCATTAATACAGTCCTTACAGTACTCAATAATCATTAATACAGCCCTTACAGTACTCAATAATCATTAATACAGCCCTTACAGTACTCAATAATCATTAATACAGCCCTTACAGTACTCAATAATCATTAATACAGCCCTTACAGTACTCAATAATCATTAATACAGCCCTTACAGTACTCAATCACTAATACAGTCCTTACAGTACTCAATAATCATTCATACAGTCCTTACAGTACTCAATAATCATTCATACAGTCCTTACAGTACTCAATAATCATTAATACAGTCCTTACAGCACTCAATAATCATTCATACAGTCCTTACAATACTCAATAATCATTAATACAGTCCTTCCAGGACTCAATAATCATTCATACAGTCCTTACAGCACTCAATAATCATTCATACAGTCCTTACAATACTCAATAATCATTAATACAGTCCTTCCAGGACTCAATAATCATTCATACAGTCCTTACAGTACTCAATAGTCATTCATACAGCCCTTACAGTACTCAATAATCATTAATACAGCCCTTACAGTACTCAATAATCATTAATACAGCCCTTACAGTACTCAATAATCATTAATACAGCCCTTACAGTACTCAATCACTAATACAGTCCTTACAGTACTCAATAATCATTCATACAGTCCTTACAGTACTCAATAATCATTCATACAGTCCTTACAGTACTCAATAATCATTAATACAGTCCTTCCAGGACTCAATAATCATTCATACAGTCCTTACAGTACTCAATAATCATTCATACAGTCCTTACAGTACTCAATAATCATTCATACAGTCCTTCCAGGACTCAATAATCATTCATACAGTCCTTACAGTACTCAATAGTCATTCATACAGTCCTTACAGTACTCAATCATTAATACAGTCTTTACAGTACTCAATAATCATTCATACAGTCCTTACAGTACTCAATAATCATTCATACAGTCCTTACAGTACTCAATCATTCATACAGTCCTTACAGTACTCAATCATTCATACAGTCCTTACAGTACTCAATCATTAATACAGTCCTTACAGTACTCAATATTCATTAATACAGTCCTTACAGTACTCAATCATTCATACAGTCCTTACAGTACTCAATATTCATTAATACAGTCCTTACAGTACTCAATAATCATTCATACAGTCCTTACAGTACTCAATCATTCATACAGTCCTTACAGTACTCAATATTCATTAATACAGTCCTTACAGTACTCAATAATCATTCATACAGTCCTTACAGTACTCAATAATCATTCATACAGTCCTTACAGTACTCAATAATCATTCATACAGTCCTTACAGTACTCAATAATCATTCATACAGTCCTTACAGTACTCAATCATTCATACAGTCCTTACAGTACTCAATATTCATTAATACAGTCCTGCAAGGGCTCAGTCACTAACAGTCCTTACACTACTCAATAATTAATACAGTCCTTACAGTACTCAATAATCACTAATACAGTCCCGCAAGGGCTCAATCAATCACTAACAGTCTGTCACATCGCCATTGGACTCTGTGGCTGGTGTTCCTGCCTCGGCCGCTGGGAGGCGCCGGATTCCTTTCCCTGATGGTGTCGGTGATAGGAGGGCCAAGTCCTCATATGGACCTGCTCCTTCGACGTCTGCCTCTGTCGCTGAACGCCGCCGAGATTCTCTTTTGGGTGATGTTGGTTGCAGAGGAGCGGGCCCTGCAGACGCGTCTGATAGGCGCAGCCTTCGTTCTTCTGTTAGAAGTGGGGGTGGTTGGTGCCAGTTGTGCATCACCGTCTGGTCTGGTTCTAGGGGCGGTCCGGATGAGATCATCAGGCTGTGAGCTCCGGCCTATGGGAGGTAACTGCGCCCTTCAAATACCTAGGAGCCTGTCCTCCAGGCCGCCAGATATAGTCTTGGTTCCCCAGTGATATAGTTTGTGTTTGGTTTTGACTCTGACCTTTGCCTGGATTTTTGACTCTGCTACAGTCTGTCGATTTTGTACCTTCGCTGCCCTCTCGGTTTTGATTTGGACTCCTGACTGTTTTTCGGGTCCTGATTTTTACCTTCCTGCTCCGCTGCTCATAATAGGCAACTACCCCCTGGGCTCCACTGTAATTCCAGATCCCTGTATAGGGAATAAGGGTCTCGGGGTTTCTCTGGGTGCTGCCTTACCAGCAGCTCAGTCTCACAGCGGATGGTCGTCACACAGTTCTTTCAGTAGTCAATAATCATTAATACAGTCCAGAAAGGGCTCAATATTCATTACTACAGTCCTTATAGGGTCTCATCCAATACTTAAAGGGCTCAATAATCACGAATTCAAACCTTAAAGAATCTCAATCACTAACACAGGTCCAGACAGGGACAATTTGTACTAATAAGGTCCATATAGGTCTCAATAATCACTAATACGCTCCATACAGAGATAATTATCACTAATACGGTCTATACAGGGCTCAATTATTACTAACAATGTTCTGACGGAGCTCAGTAATCATTAATATGGTCCTTAAAGGGTCTAAAAACTAATATGGTCCATACAGGGCTCAATGATCACTAATACAGTCCATACTGGGTTCAATATTTACTAATATAGTCTCTTCAAGAACAATGGTCACTAATAAAGTCCATACAGAACTCCGTAATCCCTAGGACGGACCATACAGGGCTAAAAGAAATCACTAATATGGTCCTTACAGGGCTCAATACTCATTAATACCATCCTTAAAGGGTCTCAATCACTAATACAGTCAATAAAGGACTCAACGATCACTAAAACGGTGTCCAACTTTGATACCACGAGTAGAGTGATGGGCTGCTTCAGCCGCAGAGCGCTGGACGGGAAGCGCGGGGAGCGCTGACGGGAACGCGCGGAGCGCTGTATGGGAGCACGCAGAGGGCTAGAAGGGGAGCGCGCAGAGGGCTAGACAGGGGAGCGCGGAGAGGGCTGGATGGGGGCGTCAGAGGACTGGACAGGGAGCGCGCAGAGGGCTGACGGGGAGCGCGCAGAGGGCTAGAAGGGGAGCATGCAGAAGGCTGTACAGGGAGGCGCAGAGGGCTAGAAGGGGAGCGCGCAGGAGGCTGGACAGGGAGCGGGCAGGGGGCTGGACGGGGAGCGGCAGGGCTGGACGGGAGCGGGCAGGGCTGGACAGGGGAGCGGCAGGGCGCTGGACGGGGACGGGCAGGCGCTGACGGAGCGGCAGGCGCTGACGGGAGCGGCAGGGCGCTGGACGGGAGGGGCAGGGGCGCTGGACGGGGAGCGCAGAGCGCTGACGGGCAGAGCGCTGGACGGGGAGCGCTGAGGCAGAGCGCTGGACGGCAGAGCGCTGGACGGGCAGAGCGCTGGAGGGCAGAGCGCTGGGCGGGGGCGGGCAGAGCGCTGGGCGGGGGCGGCAGAGCGCTGGGCGGGGGGCGGGCAGAGCGCTGGCGGGGCGGCAGAGCGCTGGGCGGGGAGCACGTCAGAGCGTGGGCGGGAGCACGCAGAGGCTGGGCTGGGACACGCAGAGGCTGGCGGAGCACGCAGAGCGCTGGCGGGGAGCACGCAGAGCGCTGGGGGGGAGCACGCAGAGCGCTGGGGGGAGCACGCAGAGCGCTGGAGGGAGCACGCAGAGCGCTGAATGGGAGCACACAGAGCGCTGAATGGGAGCACACAGAGCGCTGAATGGGAGCACACAGAGCGCTGAATGGGAGCACACAGAGCGCTGAATGGGAGCACACAGAGCGCTAATGGGAGCACACAGAGCGCTGTATTGGCTCATAGACTTTCATGCACTTCCGACAAGTGTGTTGAGTGATCAGTGGAATTCTCAGAACCGAACCCAAACTAATCTGCTGGGTATTTAGTCACGGTCACACATAAGTGAAGGTTTTCATGATCTACTGCCTTCCCTGTAAGAATGTGCATACAGCCAGAGCTGTCAATCACTGCTTAGCTCCACCTACTGGACTCAAACAGAAAAATGTTATATGAAGTCATTCCCACAAAATTCCATATTCATTTTTCGCAGATCAGATTGTATGTGGTTGGCCAATCAAAGCAGCCATATTGCTAGAGTCTCTATGAAGTCAGCTGACAAGTGAAATCCCCGCAACATGGACTTGTTAACCTGACGATGAGCAAAACTATATTAACAAAACACAGTACCATGTGGATGACAACAAAAGCAAAGCACCAAGAACACATAAAAGTCCCAGCTCCCCTACGTGCATGGACCCCCGGAGAGTAAATGACAGATATCCGAGAGATCCGATGTGACGAGCCGCAGACGGCCGCAGTCATTAGTTACAATGTATCACTGCCGCCTCTTCCTCCATCTGTAACCATGGAACATCTCCGCTGGTTATGAGAAGAGCTGATAGGAATCACCTCGGACACCTATTACTCCAAACCTCTTGACATGCAACAGTTTAAAAGGGAAATCTCATGCATTTCCACGTCTTGATAAAGCCGACACATCTGCCGAGAACAGAGCTTTGTCTTCTTCCTCGACCACATCAAGAAACTCAATTCTTCACACGGAAGCATATGAAACGCGCGGATTCAAACAATGATGCTAAAAGCCAGAGGTATTAGTCCTTGATGTTGTCCCGAAATCTACCAAACTACATTTGTAAAGGCCTGCGACTACAATATTTACAATGACATGAAGAGGGAAGAGAGGTGGCGGGTATCACAGGAGCGCGCGCGCCCGCCGCACACATCCGGATACCGGGGCTTGTTGTGTTGTGATCGGAAACGGCAATAAAAGGAAAATCAGCTCGGCACAGAAAGAAAAAAAGATTCCCTCATGGAAGATGTCAAAGATGAAACGAGAAGCAGGAATTATGTACGGGGAGAATTGCTTATGTCTCATTGATATCAAAAGTGCTAAATACTTTACATTATTCCTTACAGAAACCGGAAAACATTCCGCCTGCAGGAGAAGACACAAGCACCCGATAAAGTCCCTGTAGGAGAAAGCAAGACCGGAGGCCGCGGTCAAAGGACTGCAGAGAACCAGAAACAGGACCGAAAAAAGGCAAATAGAGGACCACAAGGCCTGGACGAGACCGGTCACAGGATCACAGAGGTCCAGAAAAAGGACAGCAAGAATAAACAGTCACAGGATCGCAGAGGACCACACGGGACCGGTCACAGGATCACAGAGGACCACATGGGACCGGTCACAGGACGGCAGACGACCAGAAAACATTCTGCGTGGAGGAGAAGACACAAGCGCCCGATAAAGTCCCTCCAGGAGAGATCAGGCCAGGAGACAGCGGTCACAGGACCGGAACAGTACAGCAAACAAAACAATCACAGAATCGCAGAGGACCACACGGGACCGGTCACAGGACCTCAGAGGACTGGAAAACATTCTGCCTGGAAGAGAAGACGCAAGCACCCGATAAAGTCCCTGCAGGAGAGTTCAGGATAGGAGGCCGTGGTCACAGGATCGGAAACAGAACAGCAAAAAACTGTCATAGGACCACAAAGGACCACATGGGATCTTTCACAGGATCACAGAGGACCAGAAAACTTTCTGCCTGGAGGAGAAAAACACAAGCGCCCGATAAAGTCCCTGCAGGAGAGTTCAGGATAGGAGGTCGCGGTCACAGGATCGGAAACAGGACAGCAAAGAACCACACAGTAGCAGTGACAGGACAAAGAATCTGAAACAGGACCAGAAAAAGGATAGCAAAAGAACTGCATGGGACCAGGCAAAGTACTGTAAAAAAATGCATGGGACAAGTCATAGGACAGCAAAAAAATGTGCTAGACCAGTCACAGCGCTACACAAGACCGATCACAGGACCGCAACGCTACACAAGACCGATCACAGGACCGCACAAAATCGGTCCCAGGACCGCAAAGGACCATAAACAGGATCGGGAAATGACCTCAAAGGACAAAAAAAAACTGCACCTGACTGGTCACAGGGCCACACAAAACTACAATGGAATGAACAGGACCATAAAAACGACAGCAAAGGCACACAACCACAAAAAAATGCACGGGACCACTCATAATCAGTGCTAGGACTGCAAAGGACTGGACACAGAACCAATCATAGGACTGCACAAAACCGAACTGGAAACACGACCTCAAAGGACTACACAGAACAGCAAAGGAAGGTACAGGACTATACTGGACCACCAAGTACCGGTCATAGGACCACAAGGAACTGGCCACAAGACTGCAAAGAACCACACAGGACCGGATCACAAGACTGCAAAGCACCAGTCACAGGACCATAAAAAAAAAAGCACAGGACCGGTCACAGTAATGATAAAAAGACTGCAAAGGACTGGACACAGAGCGCAAAGAACTGCATAGGACTGGTCACAGGACCTGAAAGGACCAATGACAGGACGGCAAAGGACTGAACAAAACCGCACAGGACTACAAAAAAGTCGCACAGGACCAGTCAAAGGATTGATGACCGACCACACAAGGCTGCACATGACCGGAAAGACCACACTGCCCCCGTTATAGGAGCTGTAATCTCCAAATTCAAACACGTGAGAATGCAGATGTTTAAAGTGAAATCCACAACTTTCTTACTTCTATAGTTACTAATAAGAGTATAACATGCAACAAATTCAACTAGAGCTGTAAGTGCTCGGGTGGCAAGCATCTGCTGCCTCAGAGGACAGCAATCTGATCATGCCTGTGGATTCAAAGCCAGATGTCACACAGGACTGCAAAATCAACTAAGTGCTGGGTGACAAACATGCGCAACTTCTCATGTGCCTTTGCACACACAAGATTGCAGTATTCGGACGTGACGCATAAAAAATTGGATCTCATGGAACGACAAACAGGATCAGCAAACCAACGCTTATCGTAGTTGAAATCTCTGTGTTACACGCAACGACGTCCTAACGATGTCGCTTGAACGACTCCAAACCCGTGACGTTTAAGCAATATCGTTAACAATGTGTGCCTTGTAACGGGGCCTTAAGGCAGCCTCTCATGCCCTGTAATAGAAGTCCTTAGTGAATGTAAACAGCACCATCTCTCTGGACATAAATTCTTCTTCAAACTCCACCAAACCCAAAAGCTATACACAAATGTCTGGTGACCATTCATGTAACTTTATTTCTATTTTTTTTTTTTTTTTTTCCCCCTTACCATGTCCTTTACTTCAATGTCTATTGTTCTATGTGAATTTGCCATTCACCTTCACCGCCCCCCTCACACCACCCATTCACATAAGCCCCTCTCTCCTTCCCTCTATTTATTGAGCTCCCATACTTCTCTTCAATTTACTGAGTAATCTCAGACCACCATATTCCAGGCGTTACATCAGAAACAAAGTTGCAATTACAACAAGTATCTGCCTTTTCTCTTTTTACTGTTGCTTCCTGTCAGGTGAAATTCTCCAAATCCTGTCCAACCTCAACCACTTCACCTCTCCCACCTCACAGAAACCCCCACATTATTAACATTCCTGCACACCTTCATCTCCCTCTTTTAATTGCGCTCTCTGGAATCCACTTCTGTATGTACCAAGCTTCCTTCATCCACAACCACTTTCTCACTAACTCTCTTAATTTCCTGGCCCTCACATGAAACTGGATCCAGGATTCAGACACTGTGTACCCTGCTGCCATTTCTCATGGCGGCCTACATTTCTCTCATTCCCCGAGACCTGGGAACAGACATGGTGGGGAGCTGGCTTACTCCTGTCTCCACAATGAACCTTTCCCAGGTCATCCCTCCAGCCCCATCACTCTCATTCCCTTTTTTGAGTACACTTAGACTCTTCCACCCCTCCCCTCAGAGAGAGGTGGTATATACCGCCCCCAGGGTCACCAACCCAGTTCCTCGACTATTTCTCCGCGTGGCTGCCGCATTTCATGTCTTCAGAATTACCAACCCTTATTCTGGGAGATTTTAAAATCCCCATAAACAGCAATCTCCCCATCTGCATCCCAGCTCCTATCTCTAACCACCTCTCTTGGCCTCTCACAGCTCTCAACCTCTGAGACACACAAAGATGAAAACACCCTTGACCTGATCTTTGTCCGGCTCAGTTCAACCTCTCCTTAAATAATTCACCTCTTTCCTCTCTCTGATCACAACATTCTCTCCTTCACGCTCACAAACCCTCGCCCACTCCACACAGTCCACCTATCACACATTCAGAAATCTACAGGCCATTAACCCTCATGCACTCACAGACTCTCTACACTCATCACTGTCCCCAATCTCCTCATTCTCCTGTCCCGATCTGGCTGTAAATGACTCTTCAGAAGCTCCCTGGAAAAGTAGTGCCCCTCATCCTCAGAACTTCCAAAACAGAGTTAAACAGCCCTGGCTAACATCACAAATTTGATTCCTCCAGCGATGCTCTAGGAGTGCTGAACACCTATGGAGGAAAATGCCGCACTCCAGAAAACTTCATTCACTATAAATTTATGCTGAGAACTTACAATTCTGCCCTTCACTCGCCACAACAAACCTACTTCACCACTTGATCTCCTCACTTATCCAACAACCCAAAAAAACTCTGACACCTTTCACTCTCTCCTCAGTCCTAAAGTGCAGGCCCCCATCACTGGCCTCTGTGCTGATAATCTGGCTTCTTACTTCACAGAGAAAATAGAAAATATCCGTCAGGAAATCAACCCCAACCTTAAATCTCTGTTACCCTACCTCTCCCCACACTTCCTCCGCCTCACTCTTCACTTTTGACCCAGTCACAAAAAAGTCTCCAGCTCCTCTCTTCCTCTCGTCCCACTACATGCACTGCTGACCCCATTCCCTCACACATACTCAGTCTCTCACTCCGGTGGTCACACCCATCACCTAGACAAAATCTTCAATCTCTCCCTCTCTTCTGGCATCTTCCCCGCCTCCTTCAACACTCAATCATTACTCCATTATTAAAGAAAACTTCTCTCGACCATCCTGCACAAATAACTACAGACAGTCTCCAATTCCCCTTCATCTCTAAACTCCTGGAGCGCCTGGTCTATTCCCACCTCACCATTACCTCTCCGCTCACTCTCTTCTAGATCCATTACAGCTGATTTCCGCCCCCTACATTCGACAGAAACTGCTCTTACCAAAGTGACCAATGACCTTCTGATAGGAAAACGTAATGTGACTACTCTCTGCTTATTCTTCTTGATCTCTCTGCAGCCTTCGAGACTGTTGACCACCATTTCCTACTCTCTATGTCCACTCATCGGTATAAGGACACGGCTCTCTCCTGGCTCTCCTCCTATCTTTCTGACACTCTTTCAGTGTATCATTTGCTGCTCCACTTCTTCCCTCTCCTCTTACTATTCGGGTCCCTCAGGGTCCTTGACCTCTTCTCTTCTTCTCTCTCTACACGGACCCGATTGGACAGCATCAGCAGATTTGGCTTTCAGTACCATCTTTATGCTGATGACACACAACTATTCACCTTCTTCCCCTGACTCACTCCCGCTGTAATAAAGAACACCAATGACTGTCTAACACAGTTTCCAATATCATGTCCGCTCTCTATCTGAAACTCAACCTCTCCAAACTGAACTTCTTTGCTCCCACCCTCCACTAACCTCCCTAAAATCTGACATCTCTCTCTGTGTGCGGTACCACAGATAACACCTAGGCAGCAGGCTCTCTGTCTAGGTGTCATGTTTGACTGATCTTTCCTCACCCCATATATACAATCTCTTGCCCGCTCTTGTCGCTTGCACCTGAAGAACAACTATAGAATTCGCCCTTTCTCACCTTGGAAACCATAAAAACCCTCACTGTGGCTCTGTTTCACTCTCGCCTTGACTATTGTAATTCTCTTTTAATTGGCCTCCCCCGCAGAAAGCTTTCCCCTCTCCAGTCCATCCTTAATGCAGCAGCCAGGATCACCTATCTAGCTAACAGATACTCTGGCGCTTCTGCTCTATGCCAGTCACTGCACTGGCTGCCTATACACTATAGGTTCAAATTCAAACTGCTTGTTCTCACCCACAAAGCTCTTCACAGTGCAGCTCCCCCCTACCTCTCCTCCCTTATCTCTATCTATCACCCTACTCATTCTCTTCGCTCTGGGAGTGACCTTAGACTCACTTCTGCAATAATCCGAACCTCCCACTCCCGGCGCCAAGACTTCTCCCGAGCTGCACCAATTCTCTGGAATGCTCTACCCAAGAAATTAGGTGTATCCACGACTTACAAAGTTTTAGGCGATGCCTAAAAACACATCTTTTTAGAGCAACCTATCATGATCCTTGGTCAAAGTCATCTAGACCTAGCCTATCCGCTCCACCAGTCTCAAGTGGATCACAATAACTTATGCTGCTCTTTTCTGATCCCCATCTCCTTAAGTTGACTATACCATCACTGTAATAAGCCCCCGAACTTTGTGTCACATCCACTTCATTGTTAGACTGTAAGCTCTTATGAGCAGGGCTGTAATTATTGTATTATGTTTTTTATTGTATTGTTTTTTGAACTGTATTGTATCGTATTTTCTGATAACTGTTTCTTATGATTGTTAAATATGATCTTCTGTATTGTAAAGCGCTGAGGAATATGTTGGCGCTATATAAGATTATTATTATTATTATTCTATCTCCCTCTTCCTCAAGATGCCTGGACCATCAGTGTAATACGCCCCTGTACCTTGTGTAACCCCAATCCTGTTGTAGATTGTAAGCTCCTTTGAGCAGGGCCACCTTTATTATTGCTTTACTTATTGTATTGTACTTTTTATATTGATTCAATGCTTATTGTATTGTATCTAATTACTGTATTTTTACATTGTTTCTGTTTTCTTTTTTTTTCACTTTCTCTGCTTAGTAATTCTTTTTTTACTCTCTACTTTAATTACTTACTATATTGTATATTTTTTATTGTTACCTATGACCGCTTGTAAATAAAACACCGTATTGTAAAGCGCTGTGGAATATGTTGGTGCTATATAAATAAAGATTTATTATTATAGGGGCAGTATTATTATAGTAGTTATATTCTTGTACATAGGGGCAGTATTATAGTAGTTATATTCTTGTACATAGGGGCAGTATTATAGTGTTATATTCTTGTATATAGGGGCAGTATTATAGTAGTTATATTCTTGTATATAGGGACAGTATTATAGTAGTTATATTCTTGTATATAGGAGCAGTATTATAGTAGTTATATTCTTGTATATAGGAGCAGTATTATAGTAGTTATATTCTTGTATATAGGAGCAGTATTATAGTAGTTATATTCTTGTGTATAGGGGCAGTATTATAGTAGTTATATTCATTGTATATAGGAGCAGTATTATAGTAGTTATATTTTGTATATAGGAGCAGTATTATAGTAGTTATATTCTTGTATATAGGGGCAGTATTATAGTAGTTATATTCTTGTATATAGGGGCAGTATTATAGTAGTTATATTCTTGTACATAGGTGCAGTATAATAGTAGTTATATTCTTGTACTAGGGGCAGTATTATAGTAGTTATATTCTTGTATATAGGAGCAGTATTATAGTAGTTATATTCTTGTATATAGGGGCAGTATTATAGTAGTTATATTCTTGTATATAGGGGCAGTATTATAGTAGTTATATTCTTGTATATAGGGGCAGTATTATAGTAGTTATATTCTTGTATATAGGAGCAGTATTATAGTAGTTATATTCTTGTATATAGGGGGCAGTATTATAGTAGTTATATTCTTGTATATAGGGGCAGTATTATAGTAGTTATATTCTTGTACATAGGGGCAGTATTATAGTAGTTATATTCTTGTATATAGGGGGCAGTATTATAGTAGTTATATTCTTGTATATAGAAGCAGTATTATAGTAGTTACTGTATATACTCGTGTATAAGCCGAGTTTTTCAGCCCAAAATTTGGGCTGAAAAGTCTCCCCCTCGGCTTATACACGGGTCAATACGGTAAATGCAATGGTGGGGGCTGTGGAGGCTGGAGGAGGCGGGGGGAGGCTGCTGTATGAGCGGCCCGTCACGTGGGGCCGCTTATTATATATGCACTGCTTCCCCCTGTCAATCAGCGGCAGGGGGAAGCAGTTCATATTATGCCCCCAAAAGCTGGCACTGTCCCCCCTTGTAAGGGCCCCCCCCCCCCGCTGCTTATATATTACCATCCCGGTGTTCTGATCGGCGCCGCTCCTCGGTGCTGCTTCTTCATCCTCCCGTCCTCGCTGCATCCGGGATCTCCGGCCGTCGCAGCGATATGACGTCATCGCGCGACGGCCGGAGAACCCGGATTCAGCCAGGACGGGAGGATGAAGAAGCAGCACCGAGGAGCGGCGCCGATCAGAACACCGGGATGGTAAGAGAAGCAGCGGGGGGGCCTTACAAGGGGGGCGAGTTCCAGCATTTTGCTGCTGGGTACCCCCTGGGGGCTGTTGGTACCCCCAGGGGGCTGTTGGTACCCCCAGGGGGCTGCTGGGTACCCCCTGGGGGCTGCTGGGTACCCCCAGGGGGCTATTGGTACCCCTGGGGGCTGCTGGGTCACCCCTGGGGGCTGCTGGGTACCCCCTGGGGGCTGTTGGGTACCCCCAGGGGGCTGTTGGTACCTCCTGGGGGCTGTTGGTACCCCCAGGGGGCTGCTGGGTACCCCCTGAGGGCTGCTGGGTACCCCCAGGGGGCCGCTGTATAACCCCTGGGGGCCGCTGTATAACCCCTGGGGGCTGCTGTATAACCCCTGGGGGCTGCTGTACATACTGCTGAGGCCTGTTACCTCTTGCTGACTTTTTGTAATTACATCTGGTTGCTGCTCTACATATTACGACTGAGCTGCTTACAATACCAATGCCTGTCTGTAGAATAACTGTGCTGGGTCTGTATATTACCGATCTCTTGAGGCTGCTGTATACCACATTGCTATATATCTACTCATGCGGTATAAGCACTGGGACTGCTGCTTACCTCCATTGGGCTGTATCACCATCAGCTGGCTGGCTGTACTCCTTGCGGGGTCCACCTCGCTTATAACGTAGGGTCAATAGGTTTTCCAGTTTTGCTGTAAACGAGGGGACGGCTTATACACGAGTATATAGGTATTCATTCTTGTATATAGAGCAATATTATATGTAGCTAATCATCTGTCAAATATAGGAAGCAGTATTCTATGAGTTATATTCATTGTTTATTAAGGCATCACTTATAGTAAGTTTTTTCTTGCTATAGACCAGTATTATAGTAGTTACTATTCTTGTACATAGTGGCAGTAAATATATAGTTAGAACTCTTGTATATAGGTGCAGTAATTTATAATATTATAATTCTTGGTTTGCGTGCAGAGTATATATAGTATATTCTTTTATATGGAACATAATTATAGTGGTTTATTCTTGTTACAATGAGAGTTTTATATGCTCATAGATTTCTTGTATTTAGGAGCAGTATTATGTAGTAAATATTCTTTGTATATATAGCCAGTATATATGCAGTGTATATATTTCATTTACAAAGGACCAAAGTCTTATAGTAGTTATATTCTTGATTTTTATGGATCCATTATTATTGGGAGTAGTTAATATTCTTGATAACAACGTGCCACGAATATTATAGTAGTCTACATTCTTGTAATGTTAGCAAGAATATATAGTTATAAATCTTTATTATAGGGAGCCAATAAATTTTAGTAGTTATATTCTTGTAATATCTAGGACATATTATCGTCAAGTTCAATATCACTTATATTGCGGTCATATTTATACTCTTAGTTATATACCTATGTACATAGAGCCCTGTAATTATAGTGTCACATTCATTTTTATATAGTACAGCTCTTATGAGAGTTATATTTCTTTTTGTATTAGGAGCATTTTATAGTATCGTTTTTAATTATTGTATATTTTCGGATAGTTTATTATGATTGTTATATTCTTGTATTATAGGTGGCGTATATAAGATTATATTATTATGTATTATTATTTATTCTTATCTCTCTACTGTGTAATAGTGATGTCAATTATAGTAGTTTAATTTCTTGTAGTAGGGTCATATTATTCTTGTTATTATTTTTGTATATATGTTCATGTATTTATTGTATTATTACTTATTTGTACATTGTGTCTCGTTATTCTTTTTTAGTTTTCTTGTTATAGGCAGTATTTATTTAATTTGTTATTTGGGAATTTATATTTTTTATTCTATTTATTATTATATATGTATTTTTATTGATATTCTCTGTATAATAAGAAGCAGTATGTATAGTAAGTTATATATTTGTATTATAGGAGCAGTATTATAGTAGATTATATTCTTGTAATATAGGGGCAGTATTACAGTAGTTATATTCTTGTATATAGGAGCAGTATTATAGTAGTTATATTCTTGTATATAGGGCAGTTATTATATAGTAGTTATATTCTTGTACTATAGGAGCAGTATTATAGTAGTTATATTCTTGTATATAGGGGCAGTATTATATAGTTATATTCTTGTATATAGGGGCAGTATTATAGTAGTTATATTCTTGTATATAGGAGCAGTATTATAGTAGTTATATTCTTGTATATAGGGCAGTATTATAGTAGTTATATTCTTGTAATAGGGACAGTATTATAGTAGTTATATTCTTGTACATAGGAGCAGTATTATAGTAGTTATATTCTTGTATATAGGGGCAGTATTATAGTAGTTATATTCTTGTAATTAGGGGCAGTATTATAGTAGTTATATTCTTGTACATAGGGGCAGTATTATAGTAGTTATATTCTTGTACATAGGAGCAGTATTATAGTAGTTATATTCTTGTATATAGGAGCAGTATTATAGTAGTTATATTCTTGTATATAGGGGCAGTATTATAGTAGTTATATTCTTGTATATAGGGGCAGTATTATAGTAGTTATATTCTTGATATAGGACAGTATTATAGTAGTTATATTCTTGTATATAGGGGCAGTATTATAGTAGTTATATTCTTGTATATAGGGCAGTATTATAGTAGTTATAGTCTTGTACATAGGGCAGTATTATAGTAGTTATATTCTTGTATATAGGGGCAGTATTATAGTAGTTATATTCTTGTATATAGGGGACAGTATTATAGTAGTTATATTCTTGTATATAGGGGCAGTATTATAGTAGTTATATTCTTGTATATAGGGGCAGTATTATAGTAGTTATATTCTTGTATATAGGAGCAGTATTATAGTAGTTATATTCTTGTATATAGGACAGTATTATAGTAGTTATATTCTTGTATATAGGAGCAGTATTATAGTAGTTATATTCTTGTATATAGGAGCAGTATTATAGTAGTTCTATTCTTGTACATAGGGGCAGTATTATAGTAGTTATATTCTTGTATATAGGGGCAGTATTATAGTAGTTATATTCTTGTATATAGGGGCAGTATTATAGTAGTTATATTCTTGTACATAGGAGCAGTATTATAGTAGTTATATTCTTGTATATAGGAGCAGTATTATAGTAGTTATATTCTTGTATATAGGGACAGTATTATAGTAGTTATATTCTTGTATATAGGAGCAGTATTATAGTAGTTATATTCTTGTATATAGGAGCAGTATTATAGTAATTATATTCTTGTATATAGGGGCAGTATTATAGTAGTTATATTCTTGTATATAGGGGCAGTATTATAGTAGTTATATTCTTGTATATAGGGGCAGTATTATAGTAGTTATATTCTTTTATATAGGGGCAGTATTATAGTAGATATATTCTTGTACATAGGGCAGTATTATAGTAGTTACATTTTTGTGAATAGGAAAAAGAAAATGCAGCAAAAAAGCAACGTGTGAACACAGCCTAAGTCATGTAAGAAGACGACATTTTTCCATGGAGCGGATGGGGATACTTTTCATTTTTGGTAGAATGATCTTATTTCCACAGATTCTTATATAGATTTGTATTGTACGTCATATACAGAAATACTCGTTTAGCTGATTGATGTTGATCTGTAATGTGACAGTAATTACAGCGAGGTTCTAGCATAAAAATAGTTCATTATTAGTCTGGATGTGAGGATGATGAATGTCAGTATTATCCCCATCATTATCCGCTCTCCATCACTCACAATAAATACCGCCATGCGGCTTTCACACTTGGCTACTGCAGGTAACTCATTAAGTGTATTGAAAGCCTCACCTGAATGTGTCTGATGTGCCCCCGGGGGTAGATGTAGCGCAGGTGGAGAATCTAGGTTGCCGACAAATGGCGAGAGTCTAAATATAACAATCCTGTAGAAGACAGGTGGGTAATGTGCGGAATGAAAGAGAATGTGTTAAGATGACACATGTAGGTAACAGAACTGTGGTCTCCGAGCGCCGGGGAGTCATAAAACGATTAAACAGCAGTTTACACAAAGTGAGCGCTCAGTGCCACAGGCGCACTCTACACTTCTGCACATCCACGGACATCTCTCTCTGTCAGTGATGCCCCGACAGCTGCACATGTCACTCACCCATACAAAAGGCAAAGTATCAGTGAGGAGTTATTAGGAAAATAGGTCATATTAACATAAAGCCTTAGTTCACGCCGGTGATGGAGAACTGAACTCGTCCTGCTCGGGGGCCTCGGATATTTCACTCCATTATTTTGGCACTTACATTTTTTTTTTTATAAAACTCCTAACGAGATGATTTCTTGATCTGTTGTGATCTCTGCCGTCTCCTCTGCTGCGATAGCAGATAAGTGATCTGTTATTACGGCAAAGAAGGATCCACGCACCAGGTCTACAGTTCACCAAGGAAAAGGACGGAGGGTTGGAGCGATCCCTGATCAGCCGATACCCCCCCCAGGACTCCACACTGAATACGGGAACATCTAAGACCAAGTTCACACTGGATGAGTCTGATCCGTTTTTGGTGGACCAAAACAGGTCAGTGCGTCTGCAGCAAAGTGAATGGGATTTTCATGTCGTTGTTCGGACGCTGCATTTTTGACTGCTGTGTTAGCGGTGCAGGAAATAATGAGGGTTCATTAGGCTCTGTGCTCACTGTGCGTTTGTTTGCTACTTTTCTGCACCAAAAATGCAGCACCCACAGCTTTGTAATGAAAGTCAATGTGATTTTCACAAAACTGTGCCCACATGTGCATTTTTGCTGCTTTTTTTGATGTCCCTGCAATTAACTTCCCTGTTTTTGGGCTGCGTTTTCCCCATAAACTCCATTCTAAGCCCCCAACCCCAAAGAGAAGCACCACAAGCGGATGAATATTCACACAGTGCGTTTCTGGTGCTTTTTTTTTATTTCCAAAACAAAAAAACTCCAATTCTCACCCTCCTCAGTGATTCTTTTTCCGTGCGGCGGCAGGAGCTGTGCGCATCGATCTTCCAGGACCTTTGCACCATGTGACTCAGGCTGTCACTGGGTGCGCAGGATCTGGAAGATTGATAAAGACATCTCCCACCACTGCACGAAGGAAGAATCGCTGGGGATCGCTGGGCTGGGTGAGAAAGTGTCTGTCTGTCTGTTGTCTGTGTGTGTGTGTGTGTGTGTGTGTGTGTGTCTGTGTTTTGGTGTCCCTTTAATAGTGCTTAATTTGTGCAGCATTTGTACACAGTACAGACGCAAAAAGCAGCCCAAAAAATACGCACAGTGGACACTTAGCCTTAGTGCTTCATTTTTGCACCACTATCATCCAATTACTTATTCCCCCCGGCGATCCCACGGTGAGCCCCAGTGATCACTTTCTCCCAAGCACCGGTAGGACCTGTCTGTGAGTAGTATGGTACTTCCAGGACCTACCATCGTGTGAGTCAGCCTGAGAGTCACATGGTGCAAGGTCCTATAAGTACCATAGTACTCACAGGTCCAGCCGGTCCCCGGAAGGAAGACATCACAGTATCACTGTGGGATCGCGGGATGGTAAGAAAGTAAGTAAGAAAGTGTGTGTGTCTCTGTCTATGTGTCTTTTTGTGTTCCCCGAAAACAGAGCAAAAAAGCAACACAAACAGATGATGTTTGTGATGCTTTTTTTGCAAAAAGAGGATCCCTGCACCAAAAACGGATCAACAAAGAACAAACAGTCTGTCTGAACTTAGGTGTAGTATGGTAAAGAACGATCTCATGGCACCCAGTCCTCAGCGTTCCACCAAGGAATGGACTGAGGGGTGGAGAGACCCCCGATCAGCCCAATACCCCCCAGGACTCCACACTGAATGAGGAGGGAACATGTAAGACTGAGTGCACATGTTCAGTAACCACCCATTACATCGGATCCAGCACAATCTGTTCTGCAAACACAACTTTTAAGTCCATTTTGGAAAAATTGAATTTTGCAGGATCTGTTATTTTAACATTGGAGTCTATGGAGAACGGATCCGGTAACTGATCACTACCTCTGTTTTTACTTCATTCATAAAGGATCTGGTATTTACTTCAAATGGAAGAAAAATAACAATCAGTGACCGGATCCGTTCTCCATAGACTCCAATGTTAAAATAACGGATCCTGCAGAAATCAATTATTGGAAGACAGCCAAAAAAGACTTGTGTTTGCAGAACGGATCGTGCTGGACCCGATCTAACGGACGATCCCTGGAGGTGTGAATGCAATCTTACGTCCTCTGGAGTTTTTCTTCCTCTTGGTCCCCAAGAACGAAAGGTTGCACAGAGCAAACAGGTGTGTGAACACACAGCTCAGGGCTTCAGAGCTGCGCTCAGAGATCAGGGTTGACCATGAGGAATATTAACAAGGAGCTCGAGTTCCTCCCTGCCCTCAAACAATAACCTCACACCGATCGATGGGAGTTTGTGGTTCCAAATGGGAACGGGGACTGATATGAGTGATGACGATCTCTGTACGTTGCCAAAAAATATGTCAGCAAGCAAATACAATGTGTGTGAGGCGTCATGTTTACCAATGACAGATCTGACATTGAAGCCCCCACCTCTGACATTGTGACTGTACATTTTCATACCTGGTACCTTCCTTTATGTTGCCCAGTGTCGTGAGCTGTGCTGAACAAAGCCCTCCTGCCTTTCCTCTTTCAGAGCCACAGAACCAGTATATGTCAGCGTATGAACAGTGCATGACGGCGTATGAACAGTGCATGACGGCGTATGAACAGTGCATGACGGCGTAATGAACAGTGCATGACGGCGTATGAACAGTGCATGACGGCGTATGAACAGTGCATGACGGCCTATGAACAGTGCATGACGGCCTATGAACAGTGCATGACGGCCTATGAACAGTGCATGACGGCGTAATGAACAGTGCATGACGGCGTATGAACAGTGCATGACGGCGTATGAACAGTGCATGACGGCGTACGATGAACAGTGCATGACGGTCGTATGAACAGTGCATGACGGCGTATGAAGTGCATGACGGTATGAACAGTGCATGACGGCGTTTTGAACAGTGCATGACGGCGTTGTATGAACAGTGCATGACGGCGTTGGAACAGTGCATGACGGCGTTGGAACAGTGCATGACGGCGTTGGAACAGTGCATGACGGCGTTATGGAACAGTGCATGACGGCGTTATGAACAGTGCATGACGGCGTATGAACAGTGCATGAGGCGTATGACGTGCATGACGGCGTATGAACAGTGCATGACGGCGTATGAACAGTGCATGACGGCGTGATGAACAGTGCATGACGGCGTATGAACAGTGCATGACGGCGTTGAACAGTGCATGATGGCGTATGAACAGTATATAATGGCGTTTGAACAGTGTATGATGGTGTATGAACAGTATATAATGGCGTTTGAACAGTGTATGGTATTGTATGAACAGTACATGACGGCATATGAAAAGTACATGAAGATTTATAAACAGTATACAGTGGCGTATAAACATTACATAACAGTGTATAAACAGTACATTACGGCATATGAACAATACATGACGGCGTATGAAAAGTATGGTGGCGTATGAACAGTATATGGTGGTGTATGAACAATAAATGACGGCGTATGAACAGTATATAATGGTGTATGAACAGTACATGACGATGTATGAACAGTATATGAAGGCGTGTGAACATCATAGAATGGTATATGAACAGCACATGAAAGCGTATTAACAGTACATGATGGCATATCAACAGTACATGACGTTGCGTGAAGAGTACATGACGGCGTATGAACAGTACATGACGGCGTGTATGAACAGTACATGACGGCGTATGAACAGTACATGACGGCGTATGAACAGTACATGACGGCGTATGAACAGTACATGACGGCGTTATGAACAGCACATCACGGCGTATGAACAGAACAGCATGTGACAGTGTATGAACAATATGTATATGTATATACGTATATGACTGTGTATCAACAGTATATGACGGTGTATGAACAGCATATGACAATGTATGAACAGAATATGACAGTGACTGTGTATGAAAAGCATATAACAGTGTATGAACAATATATGAGGGTGTATGAATAGTATAAAAAAAGCATATGAACAGTATATGACTATGTATGATAAGTACATGACGGCGTATGAACAGTATACGATGGTGTAAGAACAGTGTACGTATCTGTAAGTGTGGAATACGTATGTGTGTAACATTTGTATATGTGTATCTATATATGCAGCATACCTAAATGTGTATCTAGATGTGCAGCATACGTATGTGTAACTGTACATTCAGCGTAGCTACATGTGTATCTATATGTGCAGCAACCGTACGTGTGTATCTATGTGCAGCATTTGTATGTGTATCCATATGTACAGCATATGTATGTGTGTATCCGTATGTGCAGCATTCGTAGTTGTGCATCCGTATGTGCAGCATATAGACATGTGAATGTAAATGTGCAGAATACGTACATGTATTTATGTGTCCAGCATACGTACGTGTATCTATATGTATAGCATATGCAAGTGTGTATCTATACGTATAGCATATGTATATGATGATAGCATATGTACGCGAGTTGAGTGTTTTAATAATCTCTGAAAAAAACTTACATTAATACAACGGAATAAAGATGGAGCCGTGTGCAGCCTGTACATGTTGGCGCCGTGTGCACCCTATGGATGTTGGTGTCGTGTGCTGCCTGTGCATGTTGGCACCGTGTGCTGCCTGTGTATGTTGGCTCCCTGTGCTGCCTGTGGATTTTGGAGCCGTGTGCTGCCTGTGTATGTTGGAGCCGTGTGCTGCCTGTGTATGTTGGAGCCGTGTGCTGCCTGTGTATGTTGGAGGCGTGTGCTGCCTGTGGATGTTGGAGGCGTGTGCTGCCTGTGTATGTTGGAGGCGTGTGCTGCCTGTGGATGTTGGAGCCGTGTGCTGCCTGTGTATGTTGGCTCCCTGTGCTGCCTGTGGACGTTGGCGCCGTGTGCTGCCTGTGGACGTTGGCGCCGTGTGCTGCCTGTGGACGTTGGCGCCGTGTGCTGCCTGTGTGGACGTTGGCGCCGTGTGCTGCCTGTGGACGTTGGCGCCGTGTGCTGCCTGTGTATGTTGGAGCCGTGTGCTGCCTGTGGATGTTGGCACGGTGTGCTGCCTGTGTATGTTGGTTGTTGGCGCCCTGTGCTGCCTGTGGATGTTGGTTGTTGGCGCCGTGTGCTGCCTGTGGATGCTGGTGCCCTGTGCTGCCTGTGTATGTTGGCACGGTCTGCTGCCTGTGTATGTTGGCACGGTCTGCTGCCTGTGTATGTTGGTGCCATTTGCTGCCTGTGTATGTTGGCACGGTCTGCTGCCTGTGTATGTTGGCACGGTCTGCTGCATGTGTATGTTGGCATTGTCTGCTGCCTGTGTATGTTGGCACGGTCTGCTGCCTGTGTATGTTGGCGCCGTGTGCTGCCTGTGTATGTTGGCACGGTCTGCTGCCTTGTATGTTGGCCGTCTGCTGCCTAGTGTTGTTGGCACGGTCTGCTGCCTGTGTATGTTGGCACGGTCTGCTGCCTGTGTATGTTGGCACGGTCTGCTGCCTGTGTATGTTGGCACGGTCTGCTGCCTGTGTATGTTGGCACGGTCTGCTGCCTGTGTATGTTGGCACGGTCTGCTGCCTGTGTATGTTGGCACGGTCTGCTGCCTGTGTATGTTGGCACGGTCTGCTGCCTGTGTATGTTGGCGCCGTGTGCTGCCTGTGTATGTTGGCACGGTCTGCTGCCTGTGTATGTTGGCACGGTCTGCTGCCTGTGTATGTTGGCACGGTCTGCTGCCTGTGGATGCTGGTGCCATGTGCTGCCTGTGTGTGTTGGCACGGTGTGCTGCCTGTGGATGCTGGTGCCATGTGCTGCCTGTGGATGTTGGCACGGTGCTGCTGTGTATGTTGGTTGTTGGCGCCATGTGCTGCCTGTGGATGTTGAGTTGTTGGCGCCTGTGTGCTGCTGTGGATGCTGTGCTGTGCTGCCTGTGGTATGTTGGCACGGTCTGCTGCTGTGTTGTTGGCACGGTGCTGCTGTGTTGTTGGTGCCATTGTGCTGCCTGTGGTTGTGTTGGCCGGTGTGCTGCATGTGTATGTTGGCATTGTCTGCTGCCTGTGTATGTTGGCACGGTCTGCTGCCTGTGTATGTTGGCACGGTCTGCTGCCTGTGTATGTTGGGCACGGTTGCTGCCTGTGTATGTTGGCACGGTCTGCTGCTGTGTATGTTGGCACGGTCTGCTGCCTGTGTATGTTGGCACGGTCTGCTGCCTGTGTATGTTGGCGCGTGTTGCTGCCTGTGTATGTTGGCACGGTCTGCTGCCTGTGTATGTTGGCACGGTCTGCTGCCTGTGTATGTTGGCACGGTCTGCTGCCTGTGTATGTTGGCACGGTCTGCTGCCTGTGTATGTTGGCACGGTCTGCTGCCTGTGTATGCTGGCACGGTCTGCTGCTGTGTATGTTGGCACGGTCTGCTGCCTGTGTATGTTGGCCCGGTCTGCTGCCTGTGTATGTTGGCACGTGTGCTGCCTGTGTATGTTGGCACGGTCTGCTGCCTGTGTATGTTGGCACGGTCTGCTGCCTGTGTATGTTGGCACGGTCTGCTGCCTGTGATGTTGGGCACGGTGCTGCCTGTGTATGTTGGCACGGTCTGCTGCCTGTGGTATGTTGGTGCCATGTGCTGCCTGTGTATGTTGGCACGGTCTGCTGCCTGTGGATGCCGGTCCATGGCTGCCTGTGTGATGTTGGCACGGTCTGCTGCCTGTGGATGCTGGTGCCATGTGCTGCCTGTGTTGTTGGCGCCATGTGCTGCCTGCGTATGTTGGCCGGTCTGCTGCCTGTGTATGTTGGCACGGTCTGCTGCCTGTGTATGTTGGTGCCATTTGCTACCTGTGTTGTTGGCCGCGTGTGCTGCCTGGGATGTTGGTGCCATTTGCTGTCTGTGTATGTTGGCGCCGTGTGCTGCCTGTGTATGTTGGCACGGTCTGCTGCCTGTGTATGTTGTGCCATTTGCTGCCTGTGTATGTTGGTGCCATTTGCTGCCTGTGTATGTTGGCGCGCCGTGTGCTGCCTGGGTATGTTGGTGCCATTTGCTGTCTGTGTATGTTGGCGCCGTGTGCTGCCTGTGTATGTTGGCACGGTCTGCTGCTGTGTATGTTGGTGCCATTTGCTGCCTGTGTATGTTGGTGCCATTTGCCTGTGTATGTTGGTGCCATTTGCTGCTGTTATGTTGGTGCCATTTGCTGCCTGGGTAAGTTGGTGCCGTGCGCTGCATGTGAATGTTGGCGCTCATCCTGTGCCTGGCTTAGGTACGTGAGAAGACTTTGGCACCCATGATTTGGGATGAAGCCCTTCCCAGTCGGCGTCCCCCTCGGAAAGGCTCCGGAGCTCCGGCTCAGCGGGGATATAAATATTGTTCTCGTCCTTCTCACTTACAATTTCCAGGCGAGGCAGAGATTCTCTTCCTCCCATCGCAGCGACCTTTGAAATGAGAAGTCTTCCATGCTGTTACCTGTCAGATGTAGTTTTTCCATCAGAATCCAGGTAGAATTTTTCCCTTTTTCTGTCTGTTACTTCAGACGTGGGTGCGAGGGGAGGGAGCTCCAAGACCATCTTTGAAAACTGCTTTCAAAGTTAGAGGAGGCATAAAAGGAAGGGGAAGGAGGCCTTTTAGTAAGGAGAGATGGCGGCTCTTTACAGCAAAGGCTCAGCCATGGAGTAAAGCAAAAGCTGATCTCAATCCATGGGAGCAGAGTCCTGGAGGATTCACCGGGAAGTGGAGGAAGTCAGGAGCGGAGGACAGACAGACCACGCTGCGTCCAGGACTGACGCCTCGGCTCTAATTAGTCCCAACACAACGTGTCAAGAATATCAGCAAGTTCTGTACAAGGAGATACAGAAAGGTTCCAGCAGATATCGGCGGTGCACTATGTGGCAGCACAGAGTTAGCTGCGCTCTGCTACATACAATGCTGTGTGAAAGAACGATGCCGGATCTTGTGCGATCACCACTGTGTGACACCTGCCGCTAACACAGCTGGCAGGCGGCAGTGGGTGATTGACAGGTCATCATTATAGACCCAATGACACATTAGGGTGAGCACAAGGACCTGAAAAAAGGCGAAATTCACATTACTGTGTCCAAGGATAACACTGGGTAATAGCTCAGGAAAGTAACGAGGACTCAGAAAGTGATGTTCATCCCACAGAGAGCAGCATCCTCACCCACAGAGCAGCATCCTCACCCACAGAGCAGCATCCTCACCCACAGAGCAGCATCCTCACCCACAGAGCAGCATCCTCACCCACAGAGCAGCATCCTCACCCACAGAGCAGCATCCTCACACACAGAGCAGCATCCTCACCCACAGAGCAGCATCCTCACCCACAGAGCAGCATCCTCACCCACAGAGCAGCATCCTCACCCACAGAGCAGCATCCTCACCCACAGAGCAGCATCCTCACCCACAGAGCAGCATCCTCACCCACAGAGCAGCATCCTCACCCACAGAGCAGCATCCTCACACACAGAGCAGCATCCTCACACACAGAGCAGCATCCTCACACACACAGTGCAGCACCCTCGCCCACAGAGCAGCATCCTCACCCACAGAGCAGCATCCTCACACACAGAGCAGCATCCTCACACACAGTGCAGCACCCTCGCCCACAGAGCAGCATCCCCGCCCACAGAGCAGCATCCTCGCCCACAGAGCAGCATCCTCGCCCACAGGGCAGCATCCTCGCCCACAGGGCAGCATCCTCGCCCACAGGGCAGCATCCTCGCCCACAGGGCAGCATCCTCGCCCACAGGGCAGCACCCTCGCCCACAGGGCAGCACCCTCGCCCACAGTGCAGCACCCTCGCCCACAGTGCAGCACCCTCGCCCACAATGCAGCACCCTCGCCCACAGAGCAGCACCCTCGCCCACAGAGCAGCACCCTCGCACACAGTGCAGCACCCTAGCACACAGTGCAGCACCCTCGCACACAGTGCAGCACCCTCGCCCACAGTGCAGCACCCTCGCCCACAGAGCAGCACCCTCGCACACAGTGCAGCACCCTCGCACACAGTGCAGCACCCTCGCCCACAGTGCAGCAC
Organism: Allobates femoralis; assembly: GCA_033576535.1. Taxonomy (NCBI): domain Eukaryota; kingdom Metazoa; phylum Chordata; class Amphibia; order Anura; family Aromobatidae; genus Allobates; species Allobates femoralis. The sequence continues at coordinate 8,298,100 of JARQOC010000006.1, read as the reverse complement.
CCTCGCCCACAGTGCAGAACCCTCGTCCACAGTGCAGCACCCTCACACACAGAGTGCAGCACCCTCGCCCACAGTGCAGCACCCTCGCCCACAGTGCAGCACCCTCACACACAGAGTGCAGCACCCTCGCCCACAGGGCAGCACCCTCGCCCACAGTGCAGCACCCTCGCCCACAGTGCAGCACCCTCACACACAGAGTGCAGCACCCTCGCCCACAGGGCAGCACCCTCGCCCACAGTGCAGCACCCTCGCCCACAGTGCAGCACCCTCGCCCACAGTGCAGCACCCTCGCCCACAGTGCAGCACCCTCGCCCACAGAGCAGCACCCTCGCCCACAGTGCAGCACCCTCGCCCACAGTGCAGCACCCTCACACACAGAGTGCAGCACCCTCGCCCACAGTGCAGAACCCTCGTCCACAGTGCAGCACCCTCACACACAGAGTGCAGCACCCTCGCCCACAGTGCAGCACCCTCGCCCACAGTGCAGCACCCTCGCCCACAGTGCAGCACCCTCGCCCACAGTGCAGCACCCTCGCCCACAGAGCAGCACCCTCGCACACAGTGCAGCACCCTCACCCACAGTGCAGCACCCTCGCACACAGTGCAGCACCCTCGCACACAGTGCAGCACCCTCGCCCACAGAGCAGCACCCTCACACACAGTGCAGCACCCTCGCCCACAGAGCAGCACCCTCGCACACAGTGCAGCACCCTCGCCCACAGAGCAGCACCCTCGCACACAGTGCAGCACCCTCGCACACAGTGCAGCACCCTCGCCCACACAGTGCAGCACCCTCGCCCACAGTGCAGCACCCTCGCCCACAGTGCAGCACCCTCGCCCACAGTGCAGCACCCTCACACACAGAGTGCAGCACCCTCGCCCACAGTGCAGCACCCTCACACACAGAGTGCAGCACCCTCGCCCACAGTGCAGCACCCTCACGCACAGTGCAGCACCCTCGCCCACAGTGCAGCACCCTCGCCCACAGTGCAGCACCCTCGCCCACAGTGCAGCACCCTCGCCCACAGTGCAGCACCCTCGCCCACAGTGCAGCACCCTCACACAGAGTGCAGCACCCTCACACAGAGTGCAGCACCCTCACACAGAGTGCAGCACCCTCACACAGAGTGCAGCACCCTCACACAGAGTGCAGCATCCTCACACAGAGTGCAGCATCCTCACACAGAGCATCTGTATTCTCACACAGAGTGCAGCATCCTCACACAGAGTGCAGCATCCTCACACAGAGTGCAGCATCCTCACACAGAGTGCAGCATCCTCACACAGAGTGCAGCATCCTCACACAGAGTGCAGCATCCTCACACAGAGTGCAGCATCCTCACACAGAGTGCAGCATCCTCACACAGAGCATCTGTATTCTCAGAGTACGCATCCTGTTGCAGAGCGTGCATGTGCAAACTGCTGCCTCTGGTGTAGATTATGCATCTGGAGCTGCTTTTGTACAGCAGATGCAGTGGTTTTAGTACTGGTCAGTGACAGATGTGGAAGCCATGAAGGGGGTGGAGGACGTCTACGATAAGTGGAGGCCAGAATAAGAGGCTCCTCGGAGTCAGTGAGGAGATCACAGAGGTCGCTTTCCCGGCTGCCTGGACTTTACCTCTCTTTACTAGCTCTCGATCAGTACAAGGACAACCTGCAGCACTCAAAATAAAGTGCAGCAAGTGAACAGCCGGATAGATGGAGAGTCAGTGCCTTAGAGTGCACTGGATACACAGGATATCCGGCAAATACACAGGACGCTTGGCTTGCTGCCCAGTATACTGTCCCTCCATACTGCAGACCTGTATTATATTGTGTACAGTAGACTGTCCCTCTATACTGCACAGACCTGTATTATATGATGTACAGTAGACTGCCGCTCCATTCTACACAGACTTGTATTATATGTACAGTAGACCATCTCTATTCTTTACAGACTTTTTATTATATAATGTATAGTAGACTGCCCCTTCATACGGCACATCCCTGTATTATTTGACTTACAGTAGACTGCATCTCCATTCTGCACAGATTTATATTATATGATGTACAGTAGACTGCATCTCCATTCTGCACAGACTTATATTATATGATGTACAGTAGACTGCATCTCCATTCTGCACAGATTTATATTATATGATGTACAGTAGACTTCCCCTCCATTCTACACAGACTTGTATTATATGTACAGTAGACCATCTCTATTCTTTACAGACTTTTTATTGTATAATGTATAGTAGACTGCCCCTCCATACGGCACATCCCTGTATTATTTGACTTACAGTAGACTGCATCTCCATTCTGCACAGATTTATATTATATGATGTATAGTAGACTGCCTCTCCATTCTACACAGACTTGTATTATATGATGTACAGTAGACTGCCTCTCCATTCTGCACAGATTTATATTATATGATGTACAGTAGACTGCCTCTCCATTCTGCACAGATTTATATTATATGATGTACAGTAGACTGCCTCCCATTCTGCACAGATTTATATTATGTACAGTAGACTTCTCCACCATTCTGCACAGGCTTGTATTATATGATGTACAGTAGATTGCCCCTCCATTCTGCACAGGTTTGTATTATATGACATACTTTGACGCCGTCCATACTGCAAAGCTAGTAATATTACTATGTACAGATATGCCCTACGTACTGCATAGACTTGTATTATGATGTACAGTAACTGTCCTATTCTGCACAGACTTGTATTATATAGTGACAGTAGACGCCCCTCCATACTGCACAGACTTGTATTATATGACATACAGTAGACTGTTCCTATTCTGCACAGACTTGTAATATTGATACAGTAGACTGCCCCTCCATACTGCAAAAGACTTGTATTATATGATGTACAGTATACTGTCCTTCTATCTGCACAGACTTGTATTATATGTAACAGTAGACTGCCCTCTATACTGCACAGACTTGTATTATATGATACAGTAGACTGTCCCTATTCTGCACGGACTTGTATTATATGACATACAGTAGACTGTCCTATTCTGCACAGGACTTGTATTATATGATGTACAGTAGACTGCCCCTTCATACTGCACAGACTTGCATTGTCCGCTGCAGATTTGATGACTTTTATGATATATAGCCAAACTGAAGATGTGAATTTAGCTTTTTCTAAACTTTAGCAAATAACAGCAGAAAAGCAGCAAATCAGATGCAAATAAAGACACTGAATATTAGCATTATCCGCAAATATAATAATGTGGGAGGAATTTGTGTTTTTAATGAATCCTGAATGTAAAAATAACCGGCGTCCTACACGGATCACGTCAGGGTGACACACGGGTTCTCTCCTTCATTTTTCTATTTCTGAACACATCAGTGATGAAAATCCAGTGTCAAACCCCAAATCCTGACAGATCGCTAATTTCCACATTATGGAACAAAACTGCTCCGCGCTTCACCTAGAACCTGCGCACCGGTGACAGCTGATTAGTGAGATGCCGGGAGACGTATGGAGGCACCGGGACCATCACTAGTCACTGATTGGGATCTCTAAATTGGTTCTTCAAGGGGAAAACAAACAAATTTATGTTCTATCCTCCAGTCACATCCAGAGCTGCGCTCACATTCAGAGCTGCGCTACTCACATACAGGAATCTTAGACCGACTGTATATATTACAGATTATATGCTGCACAATACACTGCCTCTCTATATTGCAGACCTGTATTATCTGCTGTACAGTGCACTGCCTCTCTATACTGCAGACCTGTATTATCTGCTGTACAGTGCACTGCCTCTCTGTACTGCAGACCTGATTATCTGCTGTACAGTGCACTGCCTCTCTGTACTGCAGCAGACCTGTATTATCTGCTGTACAGTGCACTGCCTCTCTATACTGCAGACCTGTATTATCTGCTGTACAGTGCACTGCCTCTCTATACTGCAGACCTGTATTATCAGCTGTAAGTACACTGCCTCTCTATACTGCAGACCTGTATTATCTGATGTACAGTACACTGCCTCTCTATACTGCAGACCTGTATTATCTGCTGTACAGTGCACTGCTTCTCCATACTGCAGACCTGTTTATTATCAGCTGCACAGTAATACTGCCTCTCTATACTGCAGACGTGTATTATCTGCTGCACAGTACACTGCTTCTCTATACTGCAGATGTGTATTATCAGCTGCACAGTAGCACTGTCCCTCTATACTACCAGACCTGTATTATCTGCTGACAGGCACTGCCTCTCTATGACTGCCATACCTTATTATCGCTGCACAGTACACTGCCTTCTATACTGCACAACCTGTATTATCTGCTGTACAGTACACTGCCTCTCTATACTGCCAGACCTGTATTATCACTGTACAGTACACTGCCTCTCTATACTGCAAACCTGTATTATCTGCTGCACAATACACTGCTTCTCTATACTGCAGACCTGTATTATCAGCTGTACAGTAACTGCCTTCTCTATACTGCAGACGTGTATTATCTGCTGCACAGTCACTGCCCTCTATACTGCACAGACTCTGTAGTATCTGCTGTATGATAGTAGACTGCCTCCTCTTAATGCAAGCCTGTATATCTGGTAGCCATCACGAACATAACACAACTGTATAATTCTGTTATCAAACTCCCAATTAAAACAGATACAAGCAAGGAAATTAAACCAATGTAGAAACAGTTAAAAAATTCCCAAATATGGTATGAACTTAGGAGCCAGGCTATTAAATTATGTGTACCCAACCATTGTTGGTTGTGAGCCCCTCAGTCCCCCCTATACCTGTACCCTGTCCTGGTGACCTTCCAGCCTGACCATCCGCGATGACCTCTCCAGCTTCTCTGTGTTATCCAGCAGATGAGCCCTCTGCGGAGAAAAAAAGGAAGAAAATAAAACGCAAGTTTTGCAAGGATCAAACAAAGGTGTCAGGTGCAGGATCACCAATGTCGCTTCTTTAATTAATCAATTAAAATGTTAGAATGTAAAACTCTGGAAGGAGGCAAAGGCTTTCAAGTGTTAAGCCAGAACAAGTCCCCCCCGCGGGTGCCGGAGCCTGTGATCGATACAGAAGGTGGGTGAGGGCCTCCGCTAGGTACGAATTAAACCCTTTGGCTTACTTTAAAGATGCAAAAGACTTTCACTGCCGAACGCTTCTCGGTGGCAAATTATCCTTTTTTTTTTATCTTGATACTTAATAATTAGGACGGTAGATGAAGCCTCCACGCCTGACACTCCCAGGCGGCTTCACAGGCCTCGTTATCAGTGAAGGGTTCACACATTACGGGGTCACGGGTCATTCCAGGAGACACAATAATAAAGACGTGGTCTGGAGTCTATCCACTGTGAAGGGAAATCCGGTTCATAGGCAAAAAGGCAACCATATTGATTCCGCCCAGCCATAAACAGTAGCTGCTCCTCTCTCCTTATGGGCAGTCTCATATAATATTTGCTTTAGACTTCAGATTACAAAATAGGAAGCCACCTATCACTGTCAGCCATACTGGTCCTCATGGGAGGGGCTTCATCCGGCACCTGGAGCCTCCTGTCCTCCCTATCTCGGCTCTTTGGCACCTATCACTGTCACTCATACTTGTCCTCATGGGAGGGGCTTCATCCGGTCACACGGTACCTCTTGTCCTTCCTATCTCAGTTCTCCCTGGCACCAACGTTGTCAGCCATACTTGTCTTCATGGGACGAATATCTCGTTCATCCAGTCACACCATGTGTCCTATCCTTCTCTGGCACCTATCACTGTCAGCCATGCTTGTCCTCATGGGATGGGTTTCTCTGTCGTCTGGTCACCCTGTGCTCCCTGCCTTTCCTTTCTCGGTTTTCCCTGGTACCTATCGCTGTCAGCCATACTTGTCTTCATGGGATGGATTTCTTGGTCGTCCAGTCACACCATGTGTCCTATCCTTCTGTGGCACCTATCACTGTCATCCATACTGGTCCTCATGGGAGGGGCTTCATCGGGCACCTGGAGACTCCTGTCCTCCCTATCTCGGCTCTTTGACACCTATCACTGTCACTCATACTTGTCCTCATGGGAGGGGCTTCATCCGGTCACCCAGTACCTCCTGTCCTTCCTATCTCAGTTCTCCCTGGCACCAACGTTGTCAGCCATACTTGTCTTCATGAGACGGATTTCTCGGTCGTCCAGTCACACCATGTGTCCTATCCTTCTCTGGCACCTATCACTGTCAGCCATACTTGTCCTCATGGGATGGGTTTCTCGGTCATCCGGTCATCCAATGCATCCTGCCCTTCCTATCTCGGTTCTCCCTGGCATCTATCACTGTCAGCCATACTGGTTCTCACAGGATGGACTTCTCTGTCGTCTGGTCACCCTGTGCCTCCTGCCTTTCCTTTCTCGGTTCTCCCTGGTACCTATCGCTGTCAGCCATACTTGTCTTCATGGGACGGATTTCTCAATCGTCCAGTCACACCATGTGTCCTATCCTTCTCTGGCACCTATCACTGTCAGCCATACTTGTCCTCATGGGATGGGCTTCTCTGTCATCCAGTCATCCAATGCATCCTGCCCTTCCTATCTCGGTTCTCGGTTCTCCCTGGCCTCTATCACTGTCAGCCATACTGGTTCTTACAGGATGGATTTCTCTGTTGTCTGGTCACCCAGCCTTTCCTTTCTCGGTTCTCCCTGGTACATATCGCTGTCAGCCATACTTGTCCTCATGGGATGAGCTTCACTGTCATCCAGTGCCCCCTGCTCTTCCTACCTCGGCTCTCCCTGCCACCTATCATTGTCAGCCATACTTTTCCTCATGGGATGAGCATCACTGTCATCCAGTGCCTCCTGCTCTTCCTACCTCGGCTCTCCCCGACACCTATCGTTGTCAGCCATACTTGTCCTCATCGGATAAATTTCTCTTTCATACAGTCCCTTAGTGCGTCTTGCCCTTCCTATCGCGGCTCTCCCTGCCACCTATCGCGGCTCTCCCTGCCACCTATCATTGTCAGCCATACTTTTCCTCATGGGATGAGCTTCACTGTCATCCAGTGCCTCCTGTTCTTCCTACCTCGGCTCTCCCCGGCACCTATCGTTGTCAGCCATACTTGTCCTCATCGGATAAATTTCTCTTTCGTACAGTCCCTTAGTGCGTCTTGCCCTTCCTATCGCAGCTCTCCCTGCCACCTATCGCGGCTCTCCCTGCCACCTATCATTGTCAGCCATACTTTTCCTCATGGGATGAGCTTCACTGTCATCCAGTGCCTCCTGTTCTTCCTACCTCGGCTCTCCCCGGCACCTGTCGTTGTCAGCCATACTTGTCTTCATGGGACGGATTTCTCAATCGTCCAGTCACACCATGTGTCCTATCCTTCTCTGGCACCTATCACTGTCAGCCATACTTGTCCTCATGGGATGGGCTTCTCTGTCATCCAGTCATCCAATGCATCCTGCCCTTCCTATCTCGGTTCTCGGTTCTCCCTGGCCTCTATCACTGTCAGCCATACTGATTCTTACAGGATGGATTTCTCTGTTGTCTGGTCACCCAGCCTTTCCTTTCTCGGTTCTCCCTGGTACATATCGCTGTCAGCCATACTTGTCCTCATGGGATGAGCTTCACTGTCATCCAGTGCCCCCTGCTCTCTTCCTACCTCGGCTCTCCCTGCCACCTATCATTGTCAGCCATACTTTTCCTCATGGGATGAGCATCACTGTCATCCAGTGCCTCCTGCTCTTCCTACCTCGGCTCTCCCCGGCACCTATCGTTGTCAGCCATACTTGTCCTCATCGGATAAATTTCTCTTTCATACAGTCCCTTAGTGCGTCTTGCCCTTCCTATCGCGGCTCCCCCTGCCACCTATCGCGGCTCTCCCTGCCACCTATCATTGTCAGCCATACTTTTCCTCATGGGATGAGCTTCACTGTCATCCAGTGCCTCCTGTTCTTCCTACCTCGGCTCTCCCCGGCACCTATCGTTGTCAGCCATACTTGTCCTCATCAGATAAATTTCTCTTTCGTCCAGTCACTTAGTCCGTCTTGCCCTTCCTATCGCGGCTCTCCCTGCCACCTATCGCGGCTCTCCCTGCCACCTATCGTTGTCAGCCATACTTTTTCTCATGGGATGGATTCTCTGCCACCTTTTCACTCAATGCCTCCTGTCCTTCCTATCTCGACTCTCCTAGGCATCATCATATTCAGCCATACTTGTCATAATGGGATGGATTTATTTTTTATTATCTCGTTTTTCATAATGTTGAAAACTTATTTTTATTTTATAATCCTATTAGGAGATTTGAACCTGTGATTGTCCAATAATCTATACAAGGGCATTCCTGTATATGGTAAAGAATCACGGCCTCCTATGAAAGCCGACTACATGTTGGGACTTTTTTTTCCCCATCATGACAGGTAGAGGGGTCTTCAGCAGACCCTCAGCTGTAACAACAGCCCATCGACACCCCGCAATAGTGTTCAGAGCTTTTGCAGTATACCCCTACAGGGCCGTGCGATATAAAGGCTGCTGTTAAAGCCTAACAGCAGCATTTAACAAGTTAACAGTCGTGGGTGAAGCTCCACTCTCTGATATTAGAGGCAGATGATGGCTGAAAAACAGCTATCATCTGCTGGGAAAGATGCTGGCTCAGCTCCTGAGCCCGCATCAAAGACAAGGACCCTACAATGGACTTACCCATACATCAAATGTCAGTAAAGGGTAAAATAAATCATCTTTATCGTCTGGGACAAAGATTTTAAAGGGAATCTGGCATAATTATTAACCCCCCTTTGATAAGATTGACATCTTTACCTTTCTCTATACAATCTGCAGCTTCTTAATAAAAAAAAAATTCAGATTTTAATCTATATGCAAATGAGTCTGGAGTGCTCTGGGTGTGACTGAAGCACTTTCCGGCTGCGTTAAAACATGTAGCTCCGCCCTTTCTGCTTGACTGATAGCTCATCTCATGGTGTAGTCAAGACAGTGATCTGTCAATCAAACAGTTGGCGTTAGCATGAAATAGGACCCAGGAGGAGAGGAGGTGCTCTGATCACGCCCAGTGCACTTCAGTCTCATTTGCATATGGATAAAAAAAGGTTAAGCTTTTGCTTTGGAGCAGCAAGGTACAGATTATGACTATGTAGGTGGTTGGGGGAGGGGGGGGAGGTCGGGTTCAAGAATTGCAGGGTTGCCATTGTTACTTTCCATTTTGCAGCGTACCACAAAGTGTGCTGGTATACTTATGAGATGTTCATACATAGTCATTCTCTGATACATTATCTATTATCTCTGACTCGAAATCAGAGGAAACATCCAAAAAGTAATGAAAAATTGTCAGACGAAGCTTTTTCTTCAGATATGATCCACCAGATCTAATTGTAGGATCTGGCCATGAGCGGCTTCACACAGCCAGATTCTAAAAAATAAATAACTTTTATACTTAACAATTTTAAAAATAAAATCCAAATTAAAGAACGTAATCATTTTGTTCCCAGTAATTGGATGAAACAATAAAAACACATTTTTATTTTAATTATGGTACACATAAACGACGTCGACATTCCGAAAGTACAACACGGAGAAAACGCTGCAAATATTTACAAATTCTGGAAGAAAAACTTGAGAATTGGATAATAATAAATTAATACTAAAAAAAATAAATAAAATAAAATAAAATAAAAAATCCCTACATATTCCAGTTACTTAGGGCAAGCTCTTGTGTTATCAGACATGTTATAGATAGTACATGTGCACCGGACCCTCGCTCCCCCGTAACTGGTGAACCACCTTTTGGTTTTATTGTCTGTACATGTCCTTGCTTAATCGTAAAGTGGATAACTAAGAATATATTATTACTATTCTTATGTCATCAAGAATGCTAACCCATTGTACTGCACTCAGACTGCATGTTCCAGGCTACCATTGAATTGTAATTAATGGGGCCCGTGGCCCAGCTCCTTCCTTACACTAAAAATAAAAAATGCAAACTAAGAATTGCACAGATAAATGATTGTAAGGCTGGGTGTAGGGAAACACCCACCGCAGAACGACGAGGGGGGAAGAGGGTCCCTGATGCTAAGGCGAAAGATGAGACGGTGACCCCTAGAAAAACTAGCACTGACACCTGACTCCCCTAACAAACCTATACAGTTTCCGCAACTATCGCCAAACCGGATACCTGGGCCTGCTATCCCTGAACTAAGACTACACAGGGATCAGAGCGGGTGACACTAGTCAACCCGGCTACTACTAAAAAAACACTCCAGGGAAACAAACAAAGATTGAAGGGAGAAACACTTAGGGTACCGTCACACTTGGTGATGTCGGCGGCGATTTTTTTAGGCGACAATTGGGGCGTGGCCTATCGCCGCCGACATCACCAATGTGTCGCCTAATGTGACTGGGCGAGGGCAACGCATTTGAGCGGTTGCCTGGTTTCAGAGCAGCGCTCTGAAACCAGGTGACCACTCTGGGGCAATGTGTAGACATCGCCCCATGTAAATGGGCGATGTCGATCTGCCAGGCGATGGGAGCCATAGGCAGGGCACCAAAACCGTGCGTGCTCCCGCCCATCTCCGCCAACATCTCTGGCGACGTCACCTGGTGTGACGGGCCCCTTAGGTTATGAAGATCCAAACAGCAATCCAACAGAAAGTCCATGATGCACTGCAGAGCTAGGAAGCAACATCCAACACCTGACGAGCTATCACCAGCAATGCCTCCTGGAGTCTAGGGGTATAAATAGACAGCTGAAGATAAGAGATCAACTCGGCCCTAGTGACCTCCAGCTCTCACTAAGAGAGAAATGACTCTTAAAGGGACAGAGACATATTTTGGCTATTTGGCCAGACGCTGCGACCTTCTGCAAGTGGCCTCTACAGCCTCATACTTGCCTCCTGACACCCATGACAATGATATTGTACCGCACCTGTGTTCACAGCTGCCCGGATTGCAAGCTCCGTGTTGCAGTGCTGGGCTACTATCATTGAACTAATGCACACAAACAAATTGCAATTAATGATGGATCGAAGTATAGGGGTCCCTGGGCCCCACTCCATACTTATGCTTAAAAAAAATGCATTGTGTGATAAATGACATAGTACCGCACCTATGTCCCTTGTCAGCTTCTCAGATTCCAATCTACGTGTTGCAGTGCCAGGCTACCATCACTGCACAGATACACACAAATATGTCGCAATTAATAACAGAATGACAGAATAGGGCCCCTGGGCCCCAGATTTATCCTCACGTTAAAAAAAAAAAAAGTACAAAATAAGAATTGCACCATGTAATAAATGACACTGCACCTTTGTTCCTCGTCAGCTGCCTGGATTGCAAGCTCCGTGTTGCAGTCCTGGGCTTCTATCATTGCATTAATGCGCATAAACAAATTGCAATTAATAACGGAACGACAGATTAGAGTCTTGCAGTCCATTCTGACCCTCGCTCCCTCCTTATGCTAATGCACAAATAAGATTGCAATTAATTTTAATTATGATGTTCAGTGGTTAGCACTGTAATGTGCTCAGTGGCTTAGCACTGTATATGGTGGCTCAGTGGTTACATGTATACGGTGGCTCAGGTTAGCACTGTATATGGTGGCTCAGTGTTAGCACTGTATGGTGGCTCAGTGGTTAGACTGATGGTGGCTCAGTGGTTAGCACTGTATATGGTGGCTCAGTGGTTAGCACTGTATAGGTGGCTCAGTGGTTAGCACTGTATGGTGGCTCAGTGGTTAGCACTGTAATGGTGGCTCAGTGGTTAGCACTGTATGGTGGCTCAGTGGTTAGCACTGTATAGGTGGCTCAGTGGTTAGCACTGTAATGGTGGCTCAGTGGTTAGCACTGTATTGGTGGCTCAGTGGTTAGCACTGTATGGTGGCTCAGTGTTAGCACTGTATGTGCTCAGTGGTTAGCACTGTATGTGGCTCAGTGGTTAGCACTGTATGGTGGCTCAGTGGTTAGCACTGTATGTGGCTCAGTGGTTAGCACTGTATGGTGGTCAGTGGTTAGCACTGTATAGGTGGCTCAGTGGTTAGCACTGTATATGTGGCTCAGTGGTTAGCACTGTAATTAGTGTGGCTCAGTGGTTGCATGTATGTGATCATGTTAGACTGTATATGGTGGCTCAGTGGTTAGCATGTATAGGTGGCTCAGTGGTTAGCACTGTATAGGTGGCTCAGTGGTTAGCCTGTATGTGCCGTACACAATGGTGTCATTAGCACTGTAATGGTGGCTCAGTGGTTAGCACTGTATGTGGCTCAGTGGTTAGCACTGTAATGGTGGCTCAGTGGTTAGCACTGTATATGGTGGCTCAGTGGTTAGCACTGTATGGTGGCTCAGTGGTTAGCACTGTATGGTGGCTCAGTGGTTAGCATGATACAGGTGGCTCAGTGGTTAGCACTGTACGGTGGCTCAGTGGTTAGCACTGTATGGTGGCATGTATGTCATGGTTACACTGAGTCAGTGTTCACTGTGGTGGCTCAGTGGTTAGCACTGTATGGTGGCTCAGTGGTTAGCACTGTATGTGGCTCAGTGGTTAGCAATGTATACGGTGGCTCAGTGGTTAGCACTGTATATGGTGGCTCAGTGTTAGATGTATGGCATCGTGTACACTGTGTTGTCTCAGTGGTTAGCACTGTATAGGTGGCTCAGTGGTTAGCACTGTATGGTGCTCAGTGGTTAGCACTGTATGGTGCTCAGTGGTTAGCACTGATATGGTGGCTCAGTGGTTAGCACTGTAATGGTGGCTCAGTGGTTAGCACGATATGGTGGCTCAGTGGTTAGCACTGACAGGGCTCAGTGGTAGCACGTACGGTGGCTCAGTGGTTAGCACTGTATGGTGGCTCAGTGGTTAGCACTGTATGATGGCTCAGTGGTTAGCACTGTATACGGTGGCTCAGTGGTTGCACTGTAATGGTGGCTCAGGGTTAGCACTGTATGGTGGCTCATGTTAGCACTGTATAGTGGCTCAGTGGTAGCACTGTATGGTGGCTCAGTGGTTAGCATGTATGGTGGTCATGCTTAGCACTGTATGGTGGCTCAGTGGTTAGCACTGTATATGGTGGCTCAGTGGTTAGCACTGTATATGGTGGCTCAGTGGTTAGCACTGTATGGTGGCTCAGTGGTTAGTCACTGTAATGGTGGCTCAGTGGTTAGCACTGTATATGTGGATCAGTGGTTAGCACTGTATATGGTGGCTCAGTGGTTAGCACTGTATAGGTGGCTCAGTGGTTAGCACTAACGAGTGGTAGCAGTCTGCATGTACGTATGGTGGCTCAGTGGTTAGCACTGTATGGTGGCTCAGTGGTTAGCACTGTATGGTGGCTCAGTGGTTAGCACTGTATAGGTGGCTCAGTGGTTCGCACTGTATGGTGGCTCAGTGGTTAGCACTGTATGGTGGCTCAGTGGTTAGCACTGTATGGTGGCTCAGTGGTAGCACTGTATGGTGGCTCAGTGGTTAGCACTGTATGGTGGCTCAGTGGTTAGCACTGTATATGGTGGCTCAGTGGTTAGAGTATGGGGCCTGGTCACTGTATGTGGTGGGCTTATCGGTGGTCATGTTAGCACTGTATTGGTGGCTCAGTGGTTAGCACTGTATAGGTGGCTCAGTGGTTAGACTGTATACGGTGGCTCAGTGGTTAGCACTTTATGTGATCAGCGTTAGCACTGTATATGGTGCTCAGTGGTTAGCACTTAGTGGCTCAGTGGTTAGCACTGTACGGTGCTCAGTGGTTAGCACTGTAGTGGCTCAGTGGTTAGCACTGTATGGTGGCTCAGTGGTTAGCACTGTATGGTGGCTCAGTGTTAGCACTGTATGGTGGCTCAGTGGTTAGCACTGTATAGGGGCTCAGTGTTGCACTGTATGGTGGATCAGTGGTTAGCACTGTATGGTGGCTCAGTGGTTAGCATGTATGGTGGCTCAGTGGTTAGCACTGTATGGTGCTCAGTGGTTAGCACTGTATGGTGGCTCAGTGTTAGCACTGTATATGGTGGCTCAGTGGTTAGCACTGTATGGTGGCTCAGTGGTTAGCACTGTATGGTGGCTCAGTGGTTAGTACTGTATACGGTGGCTCAGTGGTTAGCACTTATTGTGGCTCAGTGTTAGCACTGTATATGGTGGATCAGTGGTTAGCACTGTATACGGTGGCTCAGTGATTAGCACTTATATGGTGGATAGCAGTTAGCACTGTATATGGTGGTCAGTGGTTAGCACTGTTATGGTGGCTCGTGGTTAGCACTGTATGTGGCTCAGTGGTTAGCACTGTATGGTGGCTCAGTGGTTAGCACTGTATATGGTGGTCAGTGGTTAGCACTGATATGGTGGCTCAGTGGTTAGCACTGTATAGGTGGCTCAGTGGTTAGCACTGTATATGGTGGCTCAGTGGTTAGCACTGTATGGTGGCTCAGTGGTTAGCACTGTATTGGTGCTCAGTGGTTAGCACTGTATATGGTGGCTCAGTGGTTAGCACTGTATATGGTGGCTCAGTGGTTAGCACTGTATGGTGGCTCAGTGGTTAGCACTGTATATGGTGGCTCAGTGGTTAGCACTGTATGGTGGCTCAGTGGTTAGCACTGAATGGTGACTCAGTGGTTAGCACTGTATAGTGGCTCAGTGGTTAGCACTGTATGGTGGCTCAGTGGTTAGCACTGTATGGTGGTTCAGTGGTTAGCACTGTATGGTGGCTCAGTGGTTAGCACTGTATGGTGGCTCAGTGGTTAGCACTGTATACGGTGGTTCAGTGGTTAGCACTGTATGGTGGTTCAGTGGTTAGCACTTTATGGTGGCTCAGTGGTTAGCACTGTATATGGTGACTCAGTGGTTAGCACTGTATGGTGGCTCAGTGGTTAGCACTGAATGGTGACTCAGTGGTTAGCACTGTATAGTGGCTCAGTTGTTAGCACTGTATGGTGACTCAGTGGTTAGCACTGTATGGTGGCTCAGTGGTTAGCACTGTATATGGTGGCTCAGTGGTTAGCACTGTATACGGTGGCTCAGTGGTTAGCACTGTATGGTGGCTCAGTGGTTAGCACTGTATATGGTGGCTCAGTGGTTAGCACTGTATAGGTGGCTCAGTGGTTAGCACTGTATACGGTGGCTCAGTGGTTAGCACTGTATGGTGGCTCAGTGGTTAGCACTGTATACGGTGGATCAGTGGTTAGCACTGCAGCCTTGTAGCATTGGGGTCCTGGGTTCCATTCCACCAAAGACGACATCTGCAAGGAGTTTATATGTTCTTTATATGTTCTCCCCATGTTTCCTCTGGTTCTCCAGATTCATCCCACCCTACTGATAAGATATTTAGATTATGAGCCCCAATTGGGACAGTGATGCAAATGTATGTAAAGCGCTATGGAATAGTGCTATATAAAATGAATAAATAAATATTATCATTATTGTACAGCACCTGTGTTTTTGTCAGCTGCCCGGATTGCTAGCTCCGTGTTGCAGTTCCAGGCTACCATCAATGCACTAATGCACAAAACGAGTTGCAATTAATGACAGACTCGGGTCTTGCAGTCCCCCACTCCCTCCATGCACAAAAAAAAAAATTGCAAAATAAGAATTGCACCATTTCATTGCAACTAAAGAAGAGAAAAAAAAAAAATAAGAAAGAGAATTATAACAAATAATAACAATAATTGTAATGACGATGATGAAAAAGGAGGCGGTGTGCATTTAATGTGAGTGGCTGCGAGACCCCCGGCTCTAATGAGCCCCTGCGGATGGCAGGCTTGCGAGCTGTATTGACACACACACTTAAGTTAATACACCTAGACCAGTGTCTCGGAGCAGTAGCAGCTGGGGATGCTGACAGAATATCTCGCTTCCATCTTCAAAGAGGGGAAGTGATTAGTATGTTATCATTACCATTCAAAACGTGATTTTCCCTATTCCCTTCTGGCATAGGTGACACATCTCTGAGATGCAGGCCAGAGCGGGGAGGTAACTGCAGCCACATCAAAGCTCTCCTTGATATTCGCTGCCGGTTCGGTGTGTGTGTGTGTCGGCTGGGGAGTGGGCGAGAGAAGCAAATCATTAAAACAATGCATTTACATCAGCTCAGATAAAATCCGCGCTGAAGGTCAGGAAAGCGGCACCGAGCGGGCCACCGTAATTACTTCAATCACCCCAAGACGGGTTTATAGTGAAGACGAAGGTAGGGTGGGTGGCGAGGAGGAGACGCCGAGGACGGCGGAGGGACTGTAATTAAAAGCAATCATCGGCTAATATCAATTACCGGCCTAATTCATCTCCAATCTCTGCCCGTGCCGCTGTCATTACCGCCTCATTATCCCCCACACGTCCAGTACTCCGGCACGAGGAGGATGAGGATGAGCATCCATAACCTGCAGGTCAGAGGGACGCCGGACGTATGGACACACGATCACAAGGTCGGCCAACGTATGGACACAGCGATCACAAGGTCGGCCGGACGTATGGACACAGCAATCACGGTCGGCTGACCTAGGACACAGCGATCACAGGGTCGCCGACATATGGCTCTGCAATCAAAGGGAAGGCCGGACGTATGGACACTGCGATCAGAGGGACGGACAGACGTACGGAACAGCGATACAAGGTCGGCCGGGCGTATGGACACAGCGATCATGGGTTGCCGGACGTATGGACACAGCAATCACGGGGTCGGCTGGACCTATGGACACAGCAATCACGGGGTCGGCAGACGTATGGACACAGCAATCACGGGTCGGACGGACGTATGGACACAGCGATCATGGGGTTGGCCGGACGTATGGACACAGCAATCAAGGGGTCACTGGACTATGGACACAGCAATCACGGGTAGGCTGACGTATGACACAGCAATCACGGGTCGGACGGACCTATGGACACAGCAATCACGGGTCGGCTGGACCTATGGACACAGCGATCACAGGTCAGGTCGACGTATGGACACAGCGATCACAGGGTCGGCCGGACGTATGGTCACAGCGATCACAAGGTCGGCCGGAGTATGGACACAGCAATCACGGGTCGGCGGACCTATGGACACAGCGATCACAGGGTCGGCCGGACATATGGCTCTGCAATCAAAGGGAAGGCCGGACGTATGGACACTGCGATCAGAGGGACGGACAGACGTAATGGACACAGCGAATTACAAGGTCGGTCGGAACGTATGGACTCTGCAATCACAAGGTCGGCCGGACGTATGGACACAGCGATCATGGGGTTGGCCGGACGTATGGACACAGCAATCACGGGTCGGCTGGACCTATGGACACAGCAATCACGGGTCGGCTGGACGTATGGACACAGCAATCACGGGGTCGGACGGACGTATGGACACAGCGATCATGGGTGGCCGGACGTATGGACACAGCAATCAAGGGGTCATGGACCTATGGACACAGCAATCACGGGTAGCTGGACGTATGGACACAGCAATCACGGGGTCGGACGGACGTATGGACACAGCAATCACGGGGTCAACTGGACCTATGGACACAGCGATCAAAGGTCAGTCGGACGTATGGACACAGCGATCACAGGGTCGGCCGGACGTATGGTCACAGCGATCACGGGATCGCCCAGACGTATGGACTTTGCAATCAAAGGGAAGGCCGGACATATGGGCTCTGCAATCAAAGGGAAGGCCGGACATATGGGCTCTGCAATCAAAGGGAAGGCCGGACGTATGGGCTCTGCAATCAAAGGGAAGGCCAGACGTATGGACATAGTGATCACAGCGATGGCCGGACGTATGGACTCTGCAATCAAAGGGAAGGCCGGACGTATGGGCTCTGCAATCAAAGGGAAGGCCGGACGTATGGGCTCTGCAATCAAAGGGAAGGCCGGACGTATGGGCTCTGCAATCAAACGGAAGGCCGGACGTATGGGCTCTGCAATCAAATGGAAGGCCAGATGTATGGACACTGCGATCAGAGGGACAGCCAGACGTATGGACACAGTGATCACAGCGACGGCCGGACGTATGGGCTCTGCAATCAAAGGGGCGGCCGGACGTACAGGCTCTGCAATCAAAGGGAAGGCCAGACGCATGGGCTCTGCAATCAAAGGGAAGGCCGAACAAATGGACTCTGCAATCAAAGGGAAGGCTGGACGTATAGGCTCTGCAATCAAAGGGAAGGCCAGAAGTATGGACTCTGCGATCAGAGGGCGGCCAGACATATGGACATTAGAATCAAGGGACGGCCGGATGTATTGAAACAGTGATCACAGCGACGGCCAGACGTATGGACTCTGCAATCAAAGGGATGGCCGTACGTATTGATTCTGCAATCAAAGGGATGGCCGGACGTATGGATCTGCAATCAAAGGATGGCCGTACGTATTGATTCTGCAATCAAAG
Organism: Allobates femoralis; assembly: GCA_033576535.1. Lineage (NCBI taxonomy): Eukaryota > Metazoa > Chordata > Amphibia > Anura > Aromobatidae > Allobates > Allobates femoralis. The sequence continues at coordinate 8,279,812 of JARQOC010000006.1, read as the reverse complement.
GGATGGCCAGACGTATTGATTCTGCAATCAAAGGGATGGCCGGACGTATGGACTCTGCAATGAAAGGGATGGCCGGACGTGTGGGACTCTACAATCAAAGGGATGGCCGGACGCATGGACACAGCGATCACGGGGTCGGCCGGACGTGTGGAGTCTGCAATCAAAGGGAAGGCCAGACGTATGGATTATGAGATCAAAGTGAAGGCCGGATGTATGGACTCTGCGATCACAGCGCCGGCCGGACGTATGGACACAGGGATCAAAGGACAGCCTGACATATGGACACAAGGATCAGAGGGCCGGCCGGACGTATGGACACTGCAATCAGAGGGCCGGCCGGACGTATGGACACTGCAATCAGAGGTCGGCCGGACGTATGGACTCTGCTATAACGGGGCCGGCCGGACATATGGACACTGTGTTCAGAGGGACGGCCGGACGTATGGATTCTGCGATCAAGGGCATGATCAAATTAGCCCCATGATTACTAGCACAGATAATATAACTTCATATTTACAGGGTTTCTCTGGCCACCGAAATTAAAGTGTAACCGACGTTTAAATTTCTTTTAAAATAATAATGTAGAACAAATGATTTTAATAAACTTTATAATATACTTCATTAGAAAATGTGTGTTGGTTACCATTCATAAACCTTCTACAAGGTGTCCATGTGAGATTTCAGTTTTTATTTTTTTAATAAATTTGCAAATATTTCTACTTCTTTTTTTTTCATTCAACATGGGGTGCAGAGTGTACATTAATGAGAAAAAAATGAACTTTTTTGAATTTACCAAATGGCTGCAATGAAACAAAAGACTGAAAAATTTAAAGGGGTCTGAATACTTCCCATACCCACTGTATGTTCATTATCACTCAAATCCATCTTCAGTCAATACAAGACATGTAACCATTTAAGGAAAGGGGCGTGGCCTACACTGGTGACTGCAGCTGTTGACGAAACAATGTATCAGATTAGCTCAGCATACAGCACAGTGCTAAACAACGTCCGGTTCACTGCAAACTCCTCCGACGTTTGTGTCAAGGAAAGATATGTTGTCTAGCTCTACACAGCTCAGTGACAATCATTAACCCCTTCTCTACTGGCTACCCACAAAGCTTACTATCAGCCTGCTCTTAGAAGCTGTGAAAATACACACACAGTGCTGGCAGACACTCGTTACGCCCACACAGCCATAAGTTGAAGCTTTTTTTAAAAAGCACAGAAAAATGTGAGAAAATTAGTCATTTTGCAAAAAAAAGCATTATCTTAGCTTCTATGTGACTTATTGTTTTTTTTTATCACTCCACCTATCCTTTGCCACTCTAATTTGGATGCTATGAGCCTCTGACCCAGTCTACATGGAAAAGTCACAGAAGCATCCAATCTACTGATTGGCTGCTACAGTCACATGTCCAGGCAGGGAAAAAAAAAAAAGGAATGCTGGAAAAAGGAGAAATGGATAATAACACTGACACTGGGGGTATAGAGTAATGACACTGGTGTACAGGAACAGGGTGAATGACACTGGGGTACAGGGTAATGACACTGGGGTACAGGTAATGACACTGGGGGTACAGGATAATGACACTGGAGGTAAGGATAATGACACTGGGTACAGGATAATGACACTGGGGTACAGGATAATGACACTGGGGTACAGGATAATGACACTGGGTTACAGGGTAATGACACTGGGGGTACAGGATAATGACACTGGGGTACAGGGTAATGACACTGGGGTACAGGATAATGACACTGGGGTTACAGGATAATGCCACTGGGGGTACAGGATAATGACACTGGGGGTACAGGATAATGATACTGGGGGTACAGGATAATGACACTAGGGTACAGGATAATGACACTGGGGGATAGGATAATGATACTGGGGGTACAGGATAATGACACTGGGGTACAGGATAATGACACTAACACTGCGGGTACAGGATAATGACACTGTGGTACAGGATAATGACGCTGGGGCTACAGGATAATAACACTGTGGGTACAGTATAATGACGCTGACACTCGGGGTACAGGACACTTGCGCTGTGCAGGTCACCGGTGCAGTCTGTGTATAGCGGTGATACCTGCAGGCAGTGTGTAGTGATGCCATTTGTTCACTTTTGTACATCACTTCTGTGCGGTATCTGTGACACACCAGACGGTATATACTGTCAGTGAGACTATAAACTAATTGTAGACTTTTTTTCTTCCCTTCTGGAGAACTGTCACCTAAGAAATCTATTTTTATAATGAAAGCGCAATATTTGTGGTTTGTGTTCAATTTTATGCAAATCTGCAATTAAATTATAATCTGCAAACAATCCACAGAACATCAAACATAAGCGGAGAGGCAGATCCGCAAACTTATGAAGATTCACATAATAAGGGGGTTTTGGACTCTGCAGATATTGAATATTACAGGACATTATGCAGCTGCCGTGTGAGAAGGACGGTGATGATCAGAGAGGAACCTAGAAAAGATCCTGAAGGGTCACAGGGGTCAGACAACTAGTGAAAAAAATGTCAAAAAAGGTAATAAAATAACGAGTTCTGCTCTGGATCAACATAATAGAGCTGGTGAGAACGTGGACAACAACACGACTGAGGCACCCGGTGATCGGCTGCAGCGGTCGCCTGTACACAAGAGATCCACATCAATAATAACCTATGAATAAATCAATCACTCCATATTCTAAGTCGTGTGACATCACTCCTAATGGGTCAATAATGACTGCGAAGACTGAGAACTACAATAACTACAGTCATGGCAGAAAGTGTCGTCACATTTTAATTGTTCCAGATAATGCAGGATTTCTCCAGAATATTCTCACAATCCCCAGGTTTTCTTATACACAGGATTATTTCCTTTGTGTTTATTGGAACAAAAAAAGAGAAAAAAGCTACCGTAATTGGACAAAATTTCACTCAAAACTCCAAAAATGACACAATTGTTTTCTCATCTTAATCTCAGTTTCCCCTGTGTAATAATCCTGCCCTCAGTCTCCTCTATATCCTCCACAAGATTCTTCTCCTCTTCTTTATAATCTCCTCCCGGTCTTTCGTCTTCTCCCAATTTTCAGATCTCTCCACAGGGAATCAATGGGATTTAGATCCGGTCATTGCTGCCCCTTCAGATCTCTCCACAGGAGATCACTGGGATTTAGATCCGATCATTGCTGCCCCTTCATATCTCTCCTGTGCTCTTTTCTCTGCCCTCCCCCATATGTGACTGTAGGTCCTGTGCTCTTTTCTCTGCCCTCCCCCATATGTGACTGTAGGTTTTGTGATCTTTTCTCTGACCTCCTCCATATGTGACTGTAGGTCCTGTGCTCTTTTCTCTGACCTCCCCCATATGTGACTGTAGGTCCTGTGCTCTTTTCTCTGACCTCCCCCATATGTGACTATAGGTCCTGTGCTCTTTTCTCTGACCTCCCCCATATGTGACTATAGGTCCTGTGCTCTTTTCTCTGACCTCCCCATATGTGACTGTAGGTCCTGTGCTCTTTTCTCTGACCTCCCCCATATGTGACTGTAGGTCCTGTGCTCTTTTCTCTGACCTCCTCATATGTGACTGTAGGTCCTGTGCTCTTTTCTCTGACCTCCCCCATATGTGACTGTAGACCCTGTGCTCTTTTCTCTGCCCTCCTCCATATGTGACTGTAGGTCCTGTGCTCTTTTCTCTGACCTCCCCATATGTGACTGTAGGTCCTGTGCTCTTTTCTCTGACCTCCTCATATGTGACTATAGGTCCTGTGCTCTTTTCTCTGACCTCCTCATATGTGACTGTAGCTCCTGTGCTCTTTTCTCTGACCTCCCCCATATGTGACTGTAGACCCTGTGCTCTTTTCTCTGCCCTCCTCCATATGTGACTCTAGGTCCTGTGCTCTTTTCTCTGACCTCCTCATATGTGACTGTAGATCCTGTGCTCTTTTCTCTGACCTCCCCATATGTGACTGTAGGTCCTGTGCTCTTTTCTCTGACCTCCCCCATATGTGACTGTAGGTCCTGTGCTCTTTTCTCTGACCTCCTCATATGTGACTGTAGGTCCTGTGCTCTTTTCTCTGACCTCCCCCATATGTGACTGCAGGTCCTGTGCTCTTTTCTCTGACCTCCCCCATACGTGACAGTAGACCCTGTGCTCTTTTCTCTGACCTACTCCATATGTGACTGTAGGTCCTGTGCTCTTTTCTCTGACCTCCCCCATATGTGACTGTAGGTCCTGTGCTCTTTTCTCTGACCTCCCCCATATAGGACTGTAGGTCCTGTGCTCTTTTCTCTGACCTCCTCATATGTGACTGTAGGTCCTGTGCTCTTTTCTCTGACCTCCCCCATATGTGACTGCAGGTCCTGTGCTCTTTTCTCTGACCTCCCCCATATGTGACAGTAGACCCTGTGCTCTTTTCTCTGACCTCCTCCATATGTGACTGTAGGTCCTGTGCTCTTTTCTCTGACCTCCCCCATATGTGACTGTAGGTCCTGTGTTCTTTTCTCTGACCTCCCCCATATGTGACTGTAGGTCCTGTGCTCTTTTCTCTGACCTCCCCCATATGTGACTGTAGGTCCTGTGCTCTTTTCTCTGACCTCTCCCATATGTGACTGTAGCTCCTGTGCTCTTTTCTCTGACCTCCCCATATGTGACTGTAGGTACTGTGCTCTTTTCTCTGACCTCCCCCATATGTGACTGTAGGTCCTGTGCTCTTTTCTCTGACCTCCCCCATATGTGACTGTAGGTCCTGTGCTCTTTTCTCTGACCTCCCCCATATGTGACTGTAGGTCCTGTGCTCTTTTCTCTGACCTCCCCCATATGTGACTGTAGATCCTGTTCTCTTTTTCTTGTCAGCCTCATTTTATTTTCGGTAAACAGTAGAATGATTCGCTTTACCAAAAAGCTCTATGTTGTTTCTTCTGGAACACAAGACGCTTTCACAGAAATATTTTGGTTCCTTGTGTGCATTTTGGCTTTTTTCTTCCTCTGTGTCAGCAGTGGGTCCTCCTGGGTCTCCTCCATAGTGTTTAATGTCATTCACACGTGGGCGGATAGTTTGCGCTAACATTGATGCTTCCTGAGAATGCAGGGCGGCTGGATATTCTTTGGAACTTGATTGGGCTTATCCACCATCCAGACAATCCTGTGTTACAACCAACAATAATTTTTCTCTGCTGTCCACGTCCGGGAGATTAGCTATAGTGCCATGGGTTGTAACTTCTTGATTTTGCTGTGCATCATTGACTAAATAAATATCAAGATCTCTGGAGATGGACTTTTACCCTTGAGATTGATATTTTTCCACAATTTGGTTCTCTTCTCCTATTTCTATTCTACTCCATGCTTCGTGTGGTAATTGACGCAACTTCTCCCTATTTACTGCTTTCTGGTGTGATTTTCATATTGCCCACACCTGTTTCTTTGCCACAGATGAGTGTGAACGAGCGTCACAAGCTGGAAATAAAAGTTGTTTAAACACAATTTTGGAAAGCTGACAAAAATTTTGTCCGCACACTTTTGGGGATTTGCGGAAATTATGACCAATTTTTCCTTTTTTTTGTGTTGTTCCAATACACACCATGGAAGTAATCCTGTATATAAAAAAAACATGGGGAATTGTGAGAATATTCTGGAGAAATACTTCATTTACTGGAACAATTTTCAAAAGCTGCCAACACTTTTGGCCTGTATCAAAAGTTGTTTTCCTCTGTGAAGGCAATACTCCAATCTCGGCATAATCAAAACAAAAGGTCTGATCCAGACCCTCCATCCTCTTCATCACCGCTGTTGGTGAGGATCTGGGAGCCATCTTAAACATTAGATGATTGGAGGTGTTGGCCAACATTCGTCATATGCATGTGACCACCATTGCATTGATTGTAAACTAATTTTTTCCTAAGTAGTGACATAGGTGTCTCCTGTCCTTGGGAGACCTTTGACAAGTCTGGGACCTGAGGGTCACATTACATTGGGATACTTTGGTTTTTAAATGTATATTCTTTATTTTAATCTTGCAGGGGGGTTAGAACACTTTCCTTGCTGGTAGTTCTCTTAGTCCTATCTCAGGTGTAGTACTTTTGTGACCACTCCCCTCCACTTCATTTTAAACAGTCACATGTTCCATCATCTGATGCCGGTTATAGAATCCATTTCTATGCTGACCATTTTGGAAGGAGCAAGTCTCCTGTATTAGCTGGAGTCATGACGCTTTCAGTTCTGGTGTTTCACTGCTAATTTGAAGTTGGAGCATATCATATTTGTCTACATCCTTCTGTCTGTCCTTCTTCCTTTGTGTTTGATTACTGCAATGGTAAGACTAGTGCACTCACCGAACTTTGCATTACCCAAAGTGAGCGGAGGATAGTGAAGGATTAGGCAGGTGATGGTGGAGGGGGGAAAGACCGTAGAGGGATGTTAGGGAGCTCAGGTACAGACACAGGTAGCAGGAAGTGACCCATCTCCCCTCTCCTGACTGTTAGAGCCTTCCTTTCTTTCCATCCTCATTATTTCTCTCAACCCTGGGAGATGTTGCTCTCGGTCGTGATATATAGTTGTTTTAATACATCGACTTCACAGGAAATAATTTGCAAAAAGACAACAACTGCTCTATGAATTTGGGTCCAGGAGAGACAGCAGAAGAAAAAAAAATAATAAAAATTGACAAATGTAATTAGGCTTATGAATTCGGGTACATGAGAGGAGCAAGAAAAGAAAATATTGAAAAAAGCCAATAATAAAAAATAAAAATCTTGTGATTAGGCTTAAAGAGGGCCTGTCACCCCCCACCCCCCATGGATTTGAATCTAAGTGTAGCACTGAATGCAGCATGTCTGCTGCATTCAAGGAAGGAGTCCCCCATGTGTCTTTGTACCCCGTGATATAGGCTTTGTAAAACTTACAGTTAGAAGCCATTGAGGTAGTCCCTGGTGCTGGAGCCACCTTGTTCCATGGGTGCATTTCACGCCCCCTGCGTCTCTGTGCAGACTTCCTCCATGTCCTCGCCTTACTCCTACCAGTCATTTCATCCTCGCCTGCGACCTCCTTTTGCTGCTTGACGCAGGTGCCGAGCAAGGTATTGCTTCTCTGCACTCCAAGGCGCCTGTCCCGCCTCCTGCTGACGTCGGCTCCCTTGCCCGTCCTGCTCTGTGTTATACAGCGTTATGGGCATGGGCGGCACGGTGGCTCAAGTGGTTAGCACTGGGATCCTGAGGTCCTGGGTTCAATTCCCACCAAGGACACTAAGGACAACATCTGCAAGGAGTTTGTATGTTCTCCCTGTGTTTGGTGGGTTTCCTCCGGGCACTCCGGTTTCCTCCCACATTGTAAAGACATACTGATAGGATATTTAGATGTGAGCTCCAAGAGAGACAGCATTACTGATGTATGTAAAGTGCTATGGAATTAATAGCGCTATATAAATTGAATTAAATATTATAATTATTATTATTATGCAGAGAAGCAAAACCTCGCTCTGCGCCAAGCAGCAAAAGAAGGCGCAGGTGAGGATGAAATGACTGGCAGAAAGGAAGCGGTGAAGACATGGAAAAAGGCAGCACAGAGACGCAGGGGGCGTGAAATGCACCGTGGAACGAGGTAGCTCCAGCACCAGGGACAACCTCCATGGCTTTTAACTGTAAGTCTTACAAAGCCTATATCTCGGGGTACACAGACACATGGGGGACACCTTCCCTGAATGCAGCATATATGCTGCACTTTGATTCAAATCCATGGGGGGGTGACAGATCCTCTTTAAGACTTTGAGTCCAGGATAGAGAGCAGAGAAAAAAAACAAACATTGGAATAAAAACAATAAAGTCCGAAATGCCTGATTAGGTGAATTAATCTGGGTCCAGTAAAGAGAGCAAGAAAAAAAGTCAATGAAAAAAACAAACAAAAAACTGTGATTGGGCTCATGAATTTGAGTCCAGAAGAAAGCAAAAATAATAAAAAAAAAAAAAACAAAAAGAAACATTGAAATAAAAATAAACATAAGATAAAAAAAATTAAAAATTGTGATACGGCCCATGACCTCAGTCCAGGAGAGAGTGCAAAAAAAAAAAATTAATAATGAAACAAAAGCCCGTGAAATAAAAACATAGAAAAAAAACAAAAAACTTGTGATTGGGCTCATGAATTTGGGTCCAGGAAAGAGCAAGAAAACACTAAAAAAAAAAAAAGCAAAAAAAACTTGTGATTGGCCTCAGGGTGGTTTCACACTTGCATATGGAAATGCAGCGTACCGGACGCAGCCAAACGCATGCGCACTGCATTCCTATGTTAACATGGGAACACATAGTACCTGCGTTTGACTGCGTTCAGTTGCGGTCGTGTTCGAATGCGATTATGCGCCCTCCGAACGCAACATGTTGCATTTTTTGTGCGTTTGCAGGAGCTTGTTTTATCTGCAAGCTCCCGCAAGCGCACAAACAATGGGAGTCAATGGATCTGCAGTGTCCTCCGCATGACAGCGCAGGAGAACGCTGCGGATCTCTTTGAAATCTCTCCGGTGGCCGCCGCTGATCTCCCGGGACATCAGCGGCGGCCACCAGGGAATCGCTGGAGCAGCCGCTGATCTCCCGGGACATCAGTGGCGGCCACCGGGAGATCAGCTGGAGCAGCCGCTGATCTCTCCTGGCCGCCGCTAATCTCCCGGCGGTGTCAGCTGATCTGATCTGACAGCTGTTTAAATCTCCCGCGCCGACATCTCCTCTTTCGGTGTCGGTGCGGGAGATTTAAAGCAGCTGTCAGATCAGCTGTTTCTCCCTGCTGACACCGTGAGACAGTGGCGGCCAGGAGGGAGATCAGCGGTGGCTGGAGGAGGAGATCTCCTCCCCTGATCTCCGCCTCCCGCCGCCGCTGAGACAGCTGATTGGCTGGCCGGGCTGCATACTGATGTGAACGCATGCGGAGATTCTCCACTGCATTCACATCAGTATGGGCTGCGTTTGCGGCTGCATGCCCTCCACATGCAGATGAAAAAGCAAGTGTGAAACCAGCCTTATTGAATTCAGGTCCAGGGGAGAGAGAAAAAAAATTAAACAAAAGACATGGCAAAAAAAAAAAACAATGATAAATGATAAAAGAAGAAATAGCAAGAATAAAAAAAAGTCACTGAAAAAAAAAACAAAACAAAGTTGTGATTGGGCTTACTAATTCTGGTCCAGGGGAAAGAGCAAAAATAAAATAAAAGACACCGATATAAAAAAAAAAAATGAAAAATTAAAAGCGTGATTAGGCGAATGAATTTGGGTCCATGAAAGAGAGCAATAAAGAAAGACAGTGAAGTAGAAAAATAATCCAAACTTTTGTTTAGGTTTATGAATTCGAGAGAAGAAGAGAAAAGAAGTAACATTGAAACAAAAAAAATAATGAAACCATGCTTAGGCCTATGAACGAGGGTCCAGGGGAGAGCAGAGAAGGAAGACGTAATAAAATAATAAATTAAAATAAATCTAAGCTGTATATTGTCTAAAAGAAAGGATGATGAAATGCAAAGGAAGAAAGACAAAAAAAAAAAAAAAACACCGCCCACAGTAGAAAGGTAAAGGGAACAAACAACAGGGGTATTTTAAGGTTATTATAGAAGGTGACTACATGGGGAAATGTTCAAGTCGCTCACCAACTCCTTACCTGCGTGCACCTGCCCGCCTGTCTTTCATTAGACAGAAACAAAAGGAGCGGGTAGGCGAGGAAGTGGTGGATGTAGCGAGAGCGCGGCTTTTTTATCCCCCAGATCGTTTGTGCGATGCCTTTGTAGCGGCAGACAGGGGAAGGTGATTTACTCTCCAGCTGAAGCTTTACACGCAGCGACGGGGAGGAAGTTCTGACGACAAGTTTTTACACAGTGAAGCATTTGAGATTTAACTCAGCCGACGAGCTCTTCCCATGAAGGTCCCTCTGTCAGGATTCAACCTAGATCTTAAAATGAAAGGCCGCGGCGACGCTGTGTACGGAGCTCGCTGGAATATGCTCAGGTTCCTAATGATCGGGTTTCCCGCCCCCCCATACAGCGTCGCCGGTAACTGCACCGTGTCATTAGCACGATTCAGGGCCCTGACACCTGAGATCCACCGTGACGATTTCTACCGTTTGTATAGAGTTTACTGGGAGATGAGCGAGAGCCGAGGCCGTATATATACGGAGCTTCTCAATATATTAGAATATCATTAAGGGGATCATTTGTTTCACTAATTCCTTACATAAAGTGAAACGTGATATATTATATAGAGCGGAGACGAGATAAAGCGTTTCCTTGTTTATATGTAATTTATATATATAAATGTAATATATATTATATTTATATATTATACGAGAATGTTATATATCAATCAAAAATGTAGTTTTCTAGTTATAAAAAATGTAGAGTAGGACTGCCCCATCTGAGAATGCTGTGACGTGGCGGGGTAGCTCAAAGAATTAATCAATTGTTTGCTAAATGTCTCAGTTTAAAGTACAGTTAGAAGTCAGAAATTGATCTGTGCATATGCACTTTTTGTATTGCGTGCTAACCACAGGCAGCGCTGGCTTCTTGGCTTTTTATTTACTATAATACTGCCCCTATGTACAAGAATATAACTACTATAATACTGCCCCAATGTACAAGAATATAACTACTATAATACTGCCTCTATATACAAGAATATAGCTACTATAATACTGCCCCTATATACAAGAATATAACTACTATAATACTGCCCCTATATACAAGAATATAACTACTATAATACTGCCCCATACAAAAGAATATAACTACTATAATACTGCTCCTATGTACAAGAATATAACTACTATAATACTGCTCCTATATACAAGAATATAACTACTATAATACTGCCCCTATATACAAGAATATAACTACTATAATACTGCTCCTATATACAAGAATATAACTACTATAATACTGCTCCTATATACAAGAATATAACTCTATAATACTGCCCCTATATACAAGAATATAACTACTATAATACTGCCCTATATACAAGAATATAACTACTATAATACTGCTCCTATATACAAGAATATAACTTACTATAATACTGCCCTATATACAAGAATATAACTACTATAATACTGCTCCTATATACAAGAATATATAACTACTATAATACTGCTCCTATATACAAGAATATAAACTACTATAATACTGCCCTATATACAAGAATATAACTACTATAATACTGCTCCTATATACAAGAATATAACTACTATAATACTGCTCCTATATACAAGAATATAACTACTATAATACTGCTCCTATATACAAGAATATAACTACTATAATACTGCCCCTATATACAAGAATATAACTACTATAATACTGCTCCTATATACAAGAATATAAACTAATAATACTGCTCCTATATACAAGAATATAACTACTATAATACTGCTCCTATATACAAGAATATAACTACTATAATACTGCTCCTATATATAAAGAATATAACTACTATAATACTGCCCTCTATATACAAGAATATTAACTACTATAATACTGCTTACCTATATACAAGAATATAACTACTATAATACTGCTCCTATATACAAGAATATAACTACTATAATACTGCCCTATATACAAGAATATAACTACTATAATACTGCCCTATATACAAGAATATAACTACTATAATTACTGCCGCTATATACAAGAATATAACTACTATAATACTGCCCTATATACAAGATATAACTACTTATACTGCTCCTATATACAAGAATATAACTACTATAATATGCTCTATATACAAGAATATAACTACTATAATACTGCTCCTATATACAAGAATATAACTACTATAATTACTGCTCATATATACAAGAATATAACTACTATAAAACTGCTCATTATATACAAGAATATAACTACATTATATATACTTGCTCACTATATTCAATCAAATATAACTACTATAATACTGCTCCTATATACAAGAATATAACTACTATAATACTGCTCCCTTATATACAAGAATATAATTTACTATAATACTGCCCTATATACAAGAATATAACTACTATAATACTGCCCCTATTACAAGAATATAACTACTATAATACTGCTCCTATTACAAGAATATAACTACTATAATACTGCTCCTATATACAAGAATATAACTACTATAATACTGCCCCTATATACAAGAATTAACTACTATAATATGCTCATATACAAGAAAATATAATGCTCTTCAAGATTAATACTATATGCTCTATTACAAGAATATAACTACTATAATACTGCCCTATTACAAGAATATAACTACTATAATACTGCTACCTATATACAAGAATATAAACTACTATAATACTGCCCTATATACAAGAATATAACTACTATAATACTGCTCCTATATACAGAATATAACTTACTATAATACTGCTCTATATACAAGGAATATAAACTACTATAATACTGCTCCTATATACAAGAATATAACTACTATAATACTGCTCCTATATACAGAATATAACTACTATAATACTGCTCCTATATACAAGAATATAAACTACTATAATACTGCCCTATATACAAGAATATAACTACTATAATACTGCTCCTATATACAAGAATATAACTACTATAATACTGCTCCTATATACAAGAATATAACTACTATAATACTGCTCCTATATACAAGAATATAAACTACTATAATACTGCTCCTATATACAAGAATATAACTACTATAATACTGCCCCTATATACAAGAATATAACTACTATTAATTACTGCTCCTATATACAAGAATATAACTACTATAATACTGCTCCTATATACAAGAATATAACTACTATAATACTGCTCCTATATACAAGAATATAACTACTATAATACTGCCCTTATATACAAGAATATAACTACTATAATACTGCTCCTATATACAAGAATATAACTACTATAATACTGCTCCTATATACAAGATATAACTACTATATACTGCTCTATATACAGAATATAACTACTATAATACTGCTCTATATACAAGAATTTAACTACTATAATACTGCTCCGATATACAATAATATAATACTATAAATACTGCCCTTATACAAGAATATAACTACTATAATACTGCCCTATATACAAGAATATAACTACTATAATACTGCCCTATATACAAGAATATAACTACTATAATACTGCCTATATACAAGAATTAATACTAAATATTCCTATATACAAGAATTATACTACTATAATACTGCTCTATATACAAGAATATACTACTATAATATGCCTATATACAAGAATTATATACTACTTATAATACTGCTCCTATATACAAGAATATAACTACTATATACTGCTCCTATGTACAAGAATATAACTACTATAATACTGCCCCTATATACAAGAATATAATTACTATAATACTGCTCCTATATACAAGAATATAACTACTATAATACCGCTCCTATATACAAGAATATAACTACTATAATACTGCTCCTATATACAAATATATAACTACTATAATACTGCTCCTATGTACAAGAATATAACTACTATAATACTGCCCCTATATACAAGAATATAACTACAATAATACTGCCCCTATATACAAGAATATAACTACTATAATACTGCTCCTATATACAAATATATAACTACAATAATACTGCTCTTATATACAAGAATATAACTACTATAATACTGCTCCTATATACAAGAATATAACTACTATAATACTGCTCCTATATACAAGAATATAACTACTACTAGATGGTGGCCTGATTCTAACGCATTGGGTATTCTAGAATATGTATGTAGTTTATTTATGAAGATTTAAGAATAATGCAATGCGAAGCTGGGCTTAAATTCCGCACCAATATCGCCGATTGGTCGTGGGCGGCTGGCGCGACCAATCAGCGAGGCGGGATTTCCGTTACAGACAAACAGACAGAATTAGACGATTATATAGTAGATAATACTGCTCCTATGTACTAGAATATAACTACCATAATACTAATGTCTGGTGGAATACGGCACATTTAACCCTTCATCCTCCCTATTCTATAGGCACCACGCTGGGGACTGCAGCAGCCGTGATCTGCTTTTATAGTGGTTGTGACTCTCACAACCACACAAGGTGAAGCCTTTGATACCTATTTAGGTTATATTTTATCTCTCAGACCCTTCATCTTCCCAACTTTAATTTTCTGAGATGAGGGAAATAAGTAAATATCTGAACTGGGGACATACATACCTGGAAGGGGATAGGATGGGGGACATTACTGCATAATGAATGGGGGGGCAACATGTATGTCTTTATAGGATTGAGAAGGCTAAAACAGCCCATACATCTGACCAACATGCGGGGGATGCGGGTGCAAATCTTACAGCGGGGCCCATTAGGCTCTGGACTCTGGTTATGCCACCCACTGATAACACTGATAAGCTACTGCTGCATATTACTAATATGAATATAAGACTAAAAATAATGACAGAAAAATGTTGCTTTTATGTTAACACCCAACTACAAATATGGACAAAAAAATGGAAGAAAATAAACCATCAGATATTTTGTATCACTGCATCTGTAATGATGTGTTATAACATTAGGTCATTATTCTTCCTGCACAGTGAATAATGACATTATTCTTGTGTATCGTGTATACTAGGAGAGAGACCTATATACCAGGATGTGGGCCATATATACCAGGATAGTAGGCATATATACCAGGATGTGGGCCATATATACCAGGATAGCAGACATATATACCAGGATGGGGGCCATATATACCAGGATAGGAGACATATATACCAGGATGGAGGCCATATATACCAGGATAGTAGACATATATACCAGGATGGGGGCCATATATACCAAGATAGGAGACATATATACCAGGATGGGGACATATAAACCAGGATGTGGGCCATATATACCAGGATAGGAGACATATATACCAGGATGGGGGCCATATATACCAGGATAGTAGACATATAAACCAGGATGGGGGCCATATATACCAGGATAGTAGACATATAACCAGGATGTGGGCATATATACCAGGATAGTAGACATATATACCAGGATGGGGGCCATATATACAGGATAGGAGACATATTATACCAGGATGGGGCCATATATACTAGGATGGGGGCTATATATACCAGGATAGGAGACATATATACCAGGATGGGGGCCATATATACCAGGATAGTAGACATATATACCAGGATGTGGGCCATATATACCAGGATAGTAGACATATATACCAGGATGTGGGCCATATATACCAGGATAGTAGACATATATACCAGGATGTGGGCCATGTATACCAGGACAGTAGACATATATACCAGGATGTGGGCCATATATACCAGGATAGGAGACATATATACCAGGATGGGGGCCATATATACCAGGATAGTAGACATATATACCAGGATGTGGGCCATATATACAGGATAGGAGACATATATACCAGGATGTGGGCCATATATACCAGGATAGTAGACATATATACCAGGATGTGGGCCATATATACCAGGATAGGAGACATATATACCAGGATGGGGGCCATATATACCTGGATAGTAGACATATATACCAGGATGGGGGCCATATATACCAGGATAGTAGACATATATACCAGGATGTGGGGCCATATATACCAGGATAGAGACATATACAGGATGGGGGCCATATATACCAGGATAGGGAGACATATATACCAGGATGGGGCCATATATACTAGGTGGGGGCCATATATCCAGGATAGAGGAGCACAAACACCAGGATAGGGGATCATATATACTAGGCTTGGCACATATATGCCAGGATAGGGGATCAGATATAACCAGGATAGGGGACATACAGCTCTGGCCAAAATGAAGAGGCCACTGCAAAATGTTCCGTTTCTCTGATTTTCTCTTTATATTTTTGAGTAAAACGTCCATTGTTCTTTTATTCTATAAACTCCTGACAACGTCTCCGAAATCCAAAGCTAAAAACTTTGTATTTATTTGCAGCAAATGAGAAATCGTCAAAATAATAAAAAAGAAACACGAGACCTCAAATAATGCAAAGAAAACAAGTTCTTATTCATGTAGAAACAACAATACTCATGTTATTACTCAGGAAGAGTTGAGAAATCAATATTTGGTGGAATACCCATGATTTGTAATCACAGCTTTCATGCATCTTGGCCACTTTCCACCAGTCTTTCACGCTGCTTTTAGGTGACCTTATGCCACTCCTGGCACAAAAAGATAAAAAGTTCTATGTTGGCTTGTAACTATCCATCTTCCTCTTGATTACATTCCAGAGGTTTTCAATGGGGTTCAGGTCTGGAGATTGGGCTCACCATGACAGGGTCTAGATGTGGTGATCCTTCATCCACACATTGATTGATCTAGCTGTGTGGCATGGGGCATTGTCCAGTCCTCAGAGTTGGGGAACATTGCCTGAGCAGAAGAAAGTGACTGTTTTTCAAGGATAACCTTGTATGCGGCTTGATTCATACGTCCTTCACAAAGATTAACCTGTCCAATTCCAGTCTTGCTGAAGCATCCCCAGATCATCACCAATCCTCCATCAACAGTGGGTGCAAGACACCGTGGCTTGTACGACTCTCCAGGTCTCCAACTAACCATTAGACAGCCAGGTGTTGGCCAAAGCTGAAAATTAGACCCATCAGAGAAGATTACCTTACTCTAGTCCTCTATGGTCCAATGCTTATGGTCTTTGGCAAACTTCAGCCTGGCTCTCCTCTGCTTCTCATTGATGAAAGGCTTTTTTCTAGCTTTACATGACTTGAGCCCGGCCTCTAGGAGTCTGTTACAAACTGTTCTTGCCGTGCACTTCATTCCAGCTGCCATTTGCCATTCCTTTTGTAGGCCACTTGATGTCATCCTGCGGTTGCTGAGTGACATTCAAATAAGATGACGGTCATCCCGGTCAGTGGGAGAGTCGCTTTCGCTGTCTGCCGGTCTGTAGCTTTGTTGTCCCCAATGTCTGCTGCTTCACCTTGTTGTGATGGACTGCATGGAGGATGGAGGCAGCATGACGCTCACTGTATCCCTCTGCTAGTAAAGACAGGATTGAGCCCTTCTTTTCCTCAGTCATGACTTTTCTTTTCACCTCCTTTGGCATGGGTAAAAGTTATATTTTGATTCAAATTACTTTTGGGCTATTCCAGCACTTGTTTTGCCATCCAGCTTGTCCTACTGCAGGAGGATTGTGAAGACCACAGCAGGTTTTTTTTATACTTTTTCTCGTTAAATAAGATTTGATTCAGGTGATCACCTAATCAGAGGCGCATTAAGTAGAATGAGGTGGACTGTTTTTGGAATTGAACTGACACTGGAATGGATCGGCTGTCAGACATTGAGAGAAAACTTTGCGGTGGTCTCTTAAGTTTTGCCAGAGCTAAGGATGGGCCCAGAATTGGGGACTTATATATGAGGATGAGGGACATATGTTGTTACAGGCTGGAGTACATATATACCAGGATGGGAGACATATACCAGGATGGGCCCAAAATTGGGGACTTATAATGAGGATGAGGGACATATGTTACAGGCTGGAGTACATATATACCAGGATGGGAGACATATACCAGGATGGGCCCAGAATTGGGGACTTATATATGAGGATGAGGGACATATGTTACAGACTGGAGTACATATATACCAGGATGGGAGACATATACCAGGATGGGCCCAGAATTGGGGACTTATATATGAGGATGAGGGACATATGTTACAGGCTGGAGTACATATATACCAGGATGGGAGACCTATACCAGGATGGGCCCAGAATGGGAAACATATATACCAGGATGAGGGACATATATACAAGGCTGAGAATCATATTTAACAGGATTGGGGATCATACCAGAATGGGGACATATACACCGGAATGAGCCTAGGATAGGGAACATATATAACAGGAAGGGGATAGGATGGGGGACATTACTGCATAATGAAAGGGGACGGGGCAACATTTATGTCTTTATAGGATTGAGAAGGCTAAAAAAAGCCCATACATCTGACCAACATGCGGGGATGCGGGTGCAAATCTTACACAGGGACCCCATCAGGCTCTGGACTCTGGTTATGCCACCCACTGATAACACTGATAAGCTACTGCTGCACATTACTAATATGAATATAAGACTAAAAATAATGACAAAAAAAATAAATAAATAAACATCAGATATTCTGTATCACTGCATCTGTAGCAACATGTGTGCTAACATTATGTTAGACATTATATATAACATTATGTTATGTCATTGTGCAAAGTGAACGTCGTTGAGAATAAAAAGAAACCTCCAGAACTGACATTTTAGTTTATCCCTCCTCACAACAACAAACAAAACTAAATAAAAAGCCATTAGTAAGTTGCATCATTTCTACATGGTACCAATTAATACAACAGAAAGGAGTGCAAAAAAACTAGCTCTCATACAGCTCAATAAATGAAAAGCTGAAAAAGTTTTGTTTCAGAATAGAATGCTAAAATATAAATACCGGTATTAAAAAAATGATTTTATTTTCTTGTGTGTGTAAAAGTAAAATATAAAAAAAATTAAACAAAATGGTAGGCACCATAATGGCACTTACCCATTCTATAAAACTATCTTTTATTCTGTGCGGTGAAAATAAATACTAACGTTATTCCAGAATGGCCTGATTTTACTCATCCAGGCTCACAAAAGAAAAAAAATAGTATGGTAGTGCGCACTCATCACTATTAATGAGTTTAGAAAGAAGTCATATAGTGAAGGAAATAAGTATTTGATCCCCTCCCACCATTAGGAGTTCTGGCCCCTACAGAGCAGTTATCGGCTCCTCATCCCCTGGTTCCTGCATTACACACAGCTGTGTTACATTGTCACCTGTATAAAGACTCCTGTCCACACAATGAATCAGTCACCTCTAACCTCTACAACATGGGAGGAGCACAGAGCTGTGTAAGGATGTCAGGGAAAAGATCCTAGACCTGCACAAGGCTGGAATGTGCTACAAGACCATAAGGAAGACAAAGCTGGGGGAGAAGAGACAACTGTGGGTGCAATAGGAAGAGAATGGAGGAAATACACAATGAGGTCAATCCACATCGATCTGGGGCTCCATGTAAAATCTCACCTCGTGGGGGATCCAAGATCATGAGGAAGGTGAGAGATCTGCCTAATCTACACGGGGGGAACTTGTTACTGATCTCAAGGCAGCTGGGACCACTGTCACCAAGAAAACCATTGGTAACACATTACACCGTAATGGAATAAATCCTGTAGTGCTGCAAAGTCCCCCTGCTCCAGAAGGCACATTGCCCCCGTCTGAAGTTACCAATGACACCTTGGTGATTGTGAGAGTGATTGTGGTTGGGTTTGGCAAGTGCGGTTCTGCCGTATGCAGCAGATTTGGCACTTACGGCGAAGAAAAAAAACGCTGCTGACCGTGTTTTTTTTTGCCGCCGCAAGTGCCGGATCTGCCGCATACGGCAGAACCGCACTTGGCAAACCCCATAGACAATGCTTAGGGTTTGCCGCAAGTGCGGCCGTTAGGCGGCAGATGCGGTAAATCTGCTGGATCTGCCGCAATTTGAAAAAAAACGCTGATGTGAAAGGGCGCCTTGGACAATATCATTTGCTACATTTTAGTTTTGATCTTCTATCTCTCACTGTTAAAATTAATCGACCCTTACAATGATAGACTGTTCATGTCTGTGTCAGGGGGCAAACTACAAAATCAGCAAGGGGTCAAATACTTATTTCCTTCCCTTTATGTACCCCAAAATCCTGCCACTGACAAATACAACTCATCCTACAAAAAACAAACTCTCATAGACTAAGAAATATGTTGATGAAAAAATAGAAATACTATGGCTCCTGGAGTGTGACAATGAAAAGAACTGCTTTGTCCTGTTGCTTCAGGTTGCTACCTGACACCATTAAAGTGAATGGGCAAAATACTGAATCCTAAAATGGTCGGGTTTTTGCTGAAAACCCTGATCTTTTCTGATTTGAAAAAAATCTGAAGTGTGAAATCAGCCTAAAGCGGGAAGAAGCAAGGCCTAGGCCAGGACAGGTGTTGCTGGTATTTTGTCCTATTCCTCCTGACCTTGTTTGTATTTTGTTGTCCTCAAGCCATTTGCTAGAACTTTGGAAGACCCATTTATGACCGAGTTTTAAAGGGAACCTGTCAGCTCATTCTACCCCCGCCTCTATGCTACTACTTACTTGTCCCTTCACCTTGTGAGCTGATCCCTAATCATCATTCTCTGACCTAAAAATGCCATATAAAGCTTCAGAAAAATGCTTTATAAACTTGCATGCAGTCTTCATTCGGAGACTGGAAAGGCGGTCTCTGGGTCTGCATTGTGCCCCCTCGCTGGCTCTCAGCACGCCTCGTTGGGCATCATCATTCCTTCTGCTCATCCTTCTCCATTTGAAATTACCGCCTCCTGTCATAGTCTGATGCACTGGCCAGAACGTCACATCCGGCTGATCATGTGTAATGCCTGACTCCGTCGCATGCGCAGTGCACATAAGTCTGCAGAATGCACCGGCCGGATATGACGTGTTCAATTTGGCTTCAATATGCGCACTGCGCATGTGCCAGAGCCGGGCAGTACACGTGATCAGTTCCTACAATGCACCGGCCGGATATGACGTTCCGGCCGGTGCATCAGCGTGGCCTGCTGGAGCCAGCGAGTGGGGGAGACTGGATCCCTGGAGCCTGCCTTTCCAGTCTTCGGATGGAGACTGCATGTAAGTTTATAAATCATTTGTCTTAAGCTTTAAAGGGCACTTTTAAGTCAGAGAGGGATGGTTAGGGATCGGCTCACAAGGTGCAGGGACAGGTAGTGGTAACATAGGGGGGTAGAACGAGCTGACAGGTTCCATTTAAAGGTGTTGTCTAGGTGTATCATTTTACATTTTGCAAACCACAAGACTGAGCGGTCACGTGACGGCAAGTATGTGATATGCATACTCCCAGCCCCATGAGAACTGCAGAGTCCTATCAGCGCACACTGTGGGGATTCACAACTCTGCAGTTACACAGAGTTACTACAGACTTTCGTGATAAACCTGGAACACCCCTTTAGCGTCCTGACTGATGTGTTTAGCTGCAGCTTCAATAGCTCCACATAATTCTCCTTCATCTATTTTGTGAAGAGCAGCAGACATTACTGCAAGAAAGCACAGCCACAACATGATGCAGGCTCCCTGTGCTTCATGGTTGGAGAGGTGTCCTTCGGCTTTCAAGACTCTCCTTTTCCACCATACATAATAGAGGCCATTATTGGTGAACAGCTCTATTTTTTCCAGAAGAGAAAGGCATTGGTCGACTCGAGCAGTTGCAAATTGTAACCTGTCATTTTTGTGACAGTTTGGAGCAGTAGCTTCTTCTTTGCTTAGTGGCCTACAGGTTATGTCCCTGGAGAACACAGAAACTAGAATTTGACTGTTGCACTGATTTTTCCAGGAGTTTGATTTGTGGAGAAGTTATTCTCCTCAAACTTAAAGGGTGCCATTACACGTCGCAACATTGCATGCAATTTCACTTGCAACTTACTGGTTGCAGTGAAATCATGGACACATTGTTACATTTGTACACAGCAACAAGATAGAACAATGTGTCCATGATTTCACTGCAACCAGTGAGTTGCAAGTGAAATATCATGCAACGTTGCGACGTGTAACGGTACCCAAAGACTCCAATTGTCATACCGGTTCTCTCCAGGAAACATAGCATAATAATTGTTAATTATAAAGAATGTAAAAATAAAATCCATATACTCACCTCCCTGCTCACCAATACGGTCCTCATTGCATCTTCTGATTGCTGCTGTGATTCGCAAGCCTCTTCATGCTAGGTTTACGGCTAAGATTTAGGCTCAGGACATTTCAGTGTAAACATGCGTTCTTAAAGGGGTTGTCACTGCAAAGTAGTTATAGAACAAGGAGGAACAGTTCACAGCCTCTATCCGTGGATGCAAAGTCAAAGACACTCCAAGGGACCCAATTGAAGAAAATCCACTTAATAAGAAGAGACAGTGTCTAAGTCCCAGGTGGTCATGTGACTGCAAGTATATGATTTGCATAAATGCGGTCACATGCCAACTAGATTGTATTCAGCCTCATTCAATGCAAGTGTATTAAGCGAGGCCGGGTACAGTCTAGTTTGCATTTGACCGCATGTATGCAAATCGTATACCAAGTCATTATATACTTGTAGTCTTGTTTTGGAATGTCTTAGTTTCTCAAGGATATCCCAGATGTGTGAAGATCCCCCAATCCTTGGCCTACTCGTCTTGATTTTTCCATGATGTCAACAAAGAGGTTTAGCAGGACCTATCGGTAGTGTGAGGCACTATAGCATGTGGCCAGTATGACTCTCATGGGCCTGCGGCAATTTGAGTTATTACTTGACCTAGCAGTATACATAGGGTTAAGTGTGTGTTAGCTCTGTAGTAGTACACACGGGGTTAACTGCAGCTAGGTCTGTGTGAACGCTGATTGCTCAGAGCGATCCCAGGTGTGGGTGTGGCTGTCTGGGATATTAGGCTGAGAGAGATCAGATCAGGATGAACCTTTGTGATGTGAGGTTGTGGGTCAGAGGCGTCCCATCCCTTTGGGGACGTGGAGGGAAGCCTGCCCTCTCCATGGGAGAGGCACCTGTCCCTCTGATGAGTGTGTGAGCCTGTGGCCAGACAGCGGGTTGAGATGGCTCCTGGAGTTGGGGGAGCCTGGTCGAACCTGGAGGATACTCGCTCAGACGTGGGGGTGCAGCCGTGGTCCTGAAGATCAGCCTGGTATGGAGGTTTGGAAACACGTGGTGAGGAGGCCTTGGGGACGCATGGTTTATCCGGTAGCTCAGGTTTGCTGAACCCTGGTCTGAGCCCATATAAGCTGTAGTTCATGGATATTTTATGATGGACTGTGTGTGTGGATGTGTATGGGCCTGAGTAGGCTGCAGTCCATGGATGAGGTATGATGGACTGGATGTACACGTGTATGGACCTTAGTATGGGTACTACCGTCTTTCCCCGATATTAAGACCCCCCTGAAAGTAAGACAGGGTAGGGGAAACAGGGGGGTCTGCTAATATAAGGACCCCCCCCCCCAAAAGTAAGACTGCTTGGGGGGGGGGGCTCTGGGGAATATAAGGCCGCCGTCTCCTGGTACCTGTCCCCCGGTGTGTCCAGGCTCCTACAGTGTCCTGCAGGTGCAGCCGAGCTGGAGCAGATGTGGTTAATCACATCCTAACTTGCTGTGTGCCCCTGCTCATCTCTGCCCAGCCTGACGTCACTGCAGCCCGGCTCGAGCTCTGATTGGCTCCCAGGAAGCAGCGGGCGCGGCCAGATGACGTTGTGAGCTCTGATTGGCTCGTCATCTGGCCGCGCCCGCTGGTTCCTGGGAGCCAATCAGAGCTCGAGCTGGGCTGTTGTGACCTCAGGCTTGGCAGAGATGAGCAGGGGTACACAGCAAGTTAGGCTGTGATTAACCCCATCTGCTCCAGCGCGGCTGCACCTGGGGGATACAGAGGACACTGGAGGAGCCTGGACACACCGGAGGACAGCGGGGAGCCACAGCGAAGGCCGAGGAAGCCGGTAAGAAGCGATGTGTGTGTGTGTATGTGTGTGTGTGTGTTTGTAAGTGTATGGGTGGGTGTGTGTGGATGGGAGGCTGCAGTGGCTGGGGCTGCACATATAAGACCCCCCCCACACCCCCTCCGAAAATAAGACAGGGTGCCACTTTTAGCGCCCAAAAAAATATAAGACACAGTCTTATTTTCGGGGAAACATGGTAGGCAAAAGTCCTTGTACCCTCATAATGGACAGTATGTATGGGTGAGACTGGGTCTGTCTCAAAGGCCAGGCGGTAGTAATAGCCATTGGGTCCAACTGTCAGGTCGTGATGGTCCCGTTAATCAATGCATGTGTATGGGACTGGATGTACTCGATGTGTCCCGGATCCTGGTGGATCAGCAAAGGTCTTGTATGTACTGAGCCAAAAGATTCCTGTTACTTTGGTGGGCCCTGGGTATAAAGATCCCTGTAGAGGTACTGGGTTCTGTTGATATGATAAATATAAATATTGCTATATATGTTGTTCAAATTTAAATACTGTCTTGTATGTTGTCCATTAGCAAAACAGACACTTCTGCAGTTAGAAAATCATTTTCTAGAATTTTCCAGCAGTCATGTTGGGTATGTAAACTTCTGACCTACTGGAATTCTGATGTTGGTCCATTGACACTTTATCGACATCTCGGTTACTTTCCAGTGGAGTCTGTGATGCACCTTTTTCCCTGTGGGGGCGCTACAGGAAAACTGAACTCTTGGCGATTCATTTCAGCTCATTTGTTGGGATCCATATGATCAGTGATAGTCAGTGGACTTTAGAAATGGAGCGGAAGTATCATGGATATTGTCCAGATTGTTCGAGGTCATCTGTGACAGTCCAACCCAGGGGTAGAAAGGTGACCGCCCCACCGGCCAATATAACAAGCAGTAACTATGCGGCACAGAAGAACACACTTTATAAAACTGAGCAGAGGAGATGAGGAATTTCCTTTTTTGTTCCTTGTAATTCTCATTAGAAATCATAATAGCGGCTTTTGATTACATGAAGCCGGCTCCTGTTATTTGTACGAGATGAAAGCCGTATCAATGTTACAAAAGACAATGGAGATATTCCTTCTGCTTTTAACCACTTTCATATTGCAAATGATGGAAGACTTTAAAGGACGAATCGTGGACTCAGTTTCTACCATGTAAAATTAGAGGGGGAGAAAGAAACAGAATACATTACTCCGCGAGGATGAGGAGGAAGGGACATTTCAATATCAAACTGGAATAGACGTCTGAAGAAAATGATGGTGCCCTAGAAGACGACAAGGGGGTGACGACACCCCAGCAGCAAAGCGGGTTCTGCCATTACTGACCCAAAAAGTGTACAAACAATAAACACAAAAACAATTGCCTCTTGCCTGATGAGGATGGATAGTATTGCAACGCCCCCGGGTGTACGGGTGTATATGGCACGTACGCATAACACACTATATCCTCGTATGGCACACGAGGCAGTAAATGGTGCGGCACACAGGCCAGTAGATGGTGAGGCACATGGGTTACAGCACCACACAGTGTTGAAAATGGTGCGGCATACGGGACATTAGATGGTGCAGCACATGATGTAGAAAATGGTGTGCCATAAGGGCAACAGATGGTGTGCTTCACATGACAGTAAATGGTGCGGGACACGGGGCAGTAGATGGTGCGGCACATGGAACAGTAACTTGTACGGCACACGGTTTAGTAAATGGAGTGGCACATGGGGCAGTAGATGGTGCGGCACACAAGGCAGTAGATAGTGCGGCACATGGAGCAGTAACACGTACGGCACACGGTTCAGTAAATGGAGTGGCACATGGGGCAGTAGATGGTGCGGCACACGGGGCAGTAGATGGTGCGGCACATGGAGCAGTAACACGTACGGCACACGGTTCAGTAAATGGAGTGGCACATGGGGCAGTAGATGGTGAGGCACACGAGGCAGTAGATGGTGCGGCACATGGAGCAGTAACTTGTACAGCACACGGTTTAGTAAATGGAGCGGCACATGGGACAGTAGATGGTGCGGCACACGGGGCAGTAGATGGTGCGGCACACGGGGCAGTAGATGGTGCGGCACACGGGGCAGTAGATGGTGCGGCACACGGGGCAGTAGATGGTGCGGCACACGGGGCAGTAGATAGTGCGGCACATGGAGCAGTAACTTGTACAGCACACGGTTTAGTAAATGGAGCGGCACATGGGGCAGTAGATGGTGCGGCACACAAGGCAGTAGATAGTGCGGCACATGGAGCAGTAACACGTACGGCACACGGTTCAGTAAATGGAGTGGCACATGGGGCAGTAGATGGTGCGGCACACGGGGCAGTAGATGGTGCGGCACATGGAGCAGTAACACGTACGGCACACGGTTCAGTAAATGGAGTGGCACATGGGGCAGTAGATGGTGAGGCACACGAGGCAGTAGATGGTGCGGCACATGGAGCAGTAACTTGTACAGCACACGGTTTAGTAAATGGAGCGGCACATGGGACAGTAGATGGTGCGGCACACGGGGCAGTAGATGGTGCGGCACACGGGGCAGTAGATGGTGCGGCACACGGGGCAGTAGATGGTGCGGCACACGGGGCAGTAGATAGTGCGGCACATGGAGCAGTAACTTGTACAGCACACGGTTTAGTAAATGGAGCGGCACATGGGGCAGTAGATGGAGCGGCACATGGGGCAGTAGATGGTGCGGCACACAAGGCAGTAGATGGTGCGACACACGAGGCAATAGATGGTGCGGGACACGGGGCAGTAGATGGTGCGGCACACGGGGCAGTAGATGGTGCGGCACACGGGGCAGTAGATGGTGCGGCACATGGAGCAGTAACTTGTACAGGAGCAGTAACTTGTACAGCACACGGTTTAGTAAATGGAGCGGCACATGGGGCAGTAGATGGTGCGGCACACGGGGCAGTAGATGGTGTGGCACACGAGTCAGTAGATGGTGCGACACACGAGGCAATAGATGGTGCGACACACGAGGCAGTATATGGTGCGGGACACGGGGCAGTAGATGGTGCAGCACACGGGGTAGTAAATGGAGCGGCACATGGGACAGTAGATGATGCGGCACACGAGGTATTAAATGGAGTGGCACACGGGGCAGTAGATGGTGCGGCTCACAAGGTAGTAACTCGTGCATCACTCGATGTAGTTCTTGGTGCAGTATACTAAGGAGTAAATAGTGCTATACACCGTGTAGTAATTGTTGCATTGTATGCTGTCATACCTGGCGCATTGCATAGCATTAGCTCCTGTGAATCAACACACAATACTGATATTGGGGGTCTCTACCAAAATAAAGGCGCTGCATTCCTTTGGTCTCAGCTAGGACAAAGCAAGATCATATCCAGGGACATCGTCCAAAACGCTGTCCACGGGGCTGCACTGTTCTGTTTCTAAGTATAAGTAAAGGCACAAATAGTGACCCTATCTGTATTCAGCATTGATGACTTCACCAATGAACGTGGCCTCAACGTTTGAGGTTTATATGGTAGAAGAATGATTCCCTCCAACTGATCCATCTGCTACTCAGCCCCAATCGAGGCATCTCCAAACTGATCTGCAAGGTACGAGCTCCCAACTGATCCCAATAGACATGAATGAATGATTTGCCTTATTAAAGACCGTGCAGAAGAGGACACATGGCAGGCGGGGAGTGAGTCACTGTCACACATCTCTGGCGGTGGCTTATTTCCATAGAGAACAAGATGAATGAAACCAAACTGCTCGATCCTATCTACCCTCAATATCTGCTAATGGGGAGGAAAAAAGTAAATCTGTAAATCTGGTCGACATTACGTTTATGTGAGTGGCCACCTCCAGAAGCGGTGCAGAATAAAATCAACAACTGTTCAGTCTTGTTTTCGGCTCAATTTACATTATGAAGTTTTCGATAGTGGGTCCAGGATTTATCACTGCAAAAACAGCAGCAGGCCCCTAACAATACTGGACCCTGAGAGACATAAAAAGGGGACCGGGCTCATCTGGTCCACATAGTAGTCTTGACACTCATGGAAGCCTATCAAAAAGTCTGCACCCCTCGTCAGAAAGTCTACAGACCTTTTCATATCTACATTTCTATTCCGTTTGGGTTGCAAAGTGTTTTTGACAGCATGCGTGCCAAAAACACAATGAAATGCATGCATTAATGCACCCATTGATTATAATGAGAAACACATTGACAACTCAAGTGCAAAACGCATGCGTTTTTGCAAGCGCAGCCCAAAACGTTTCCAGCCACGTTTTGGGCTGTGTTTGCAAAAACGCATGCGTGCTGTGTTTGCAGAAAATGACATGCGTTTTTACTTGCGTTTTCAATGCGTTTCCCATTACAATTAACGGGTGCGTTAATGCATGCATTTAATTGTGTTTATGCAGCGCAAAAATGTATAGAAATGCAAACGCAAACCCCGTCAGATGTGAACTTAGCCTACATCACACTTCAGAAAGTCAGTGCCTCTCATCAGAAAGTCCCACCTCTCATCAACTGTGACTCTCATCAGAAAGCCTGCACCTGTTGCCAGTTTGCGCCACTTGTCAGAAAGTCTGTGCCACACATTAGAAAGTCTGCACCGCTCATCATAACGTCTGCACAGCTCGTCAGTCTGCGCTGCTCATCAGAAAGTCTACGCCGCTCATCAGAAAGTCTGTGCCGTTCATCAGAAAGTCTGCGCAGCTCATCAGAAAGTCTGCGCAGCTCATCAGAAAGTCTGTGCCGCTCATCAGAAAGTCTGCGCCGCTCATCAGAAAGTCTGCACCACACATTAGAAAGTCTGCACCGCTCATCATAATGTCTGCACATCTCGTCAGTCTGCGCCGCTCATCAGAAAGTCTGTGCATTCATCAGAAAGTCTGCGCCGCTCATCAGAAAGTCTGTGCCGCTCATCAGAAAGTCTGCGCCGCTCATCAGAAAGTCTGCGCCACACATTAGAAAGTCTGCATCGCTCATCATAACGTCTGCACATCTCGTCAGTCTGCGCTGCTCATCAGAAAGTCTGCACCGCTCATCATAACGTCTGCACATCTCGTCAGTCTGCGCTGCTCATCAGAAAGTCTGCGCAGCTCATCAGAAAGTCTGCGCCGCTCATCAGAAAGTCTGCGCCGCTCATCAGAAAGTCTGCGCCACACATTAGAAAATCTGCACCGCTCATCAGAACGTCTGCACATCTCGTCAGTCTGCGCCGCTCATCAGAAAGTCTGCGCCGCTCATCAGAAAGTCTGCGCCGCTCATCAGAAAGTCTGCGCCGCTTATCAGAAAGTCTGCGCCGCTCATCAGAACATCTGCACATTTCGTCAGTCTGCGCCGCTCATCAGAAAGTCTGCGCCGCTCATCAGAAAGTCTGCGCCGCTCATCAGAAAGTCTGCGCCGCTCATCAGAAAGTCTGCGCTTCTCTGCTTCTAGGTTTTTACAAATAATGGATGTTATTCACATTTCAGCACACAAAGGCTCTGTACTTTCCATACAGATATTACATTTTTCTATTGTAGTAACTTTCCTGTGGGAAAAAAATGGAATTCATGCAGGAAAACCACGCAGAGCCAAATGTGCCACGAGGGCAGGACGTCAGTTTTATGTCCTCTCCGTCTTTATGTGAATTTCATCTACACAAAAATTATTTATATTGTGAGGACAAATGGGAAAGTTGATGATAGGGATGAGTGAATCAAGTGCATGGCCACGAGCCTTGCGAACCTTTTCCTATCTGCCAGCATGCTCGGCTCCTCCTACCTGCTGCCATGCTCAGCTCCTCGTACCTGCCGCCATGCTCGGTTCCTCCTACCTGCTCGGCTCCTCCTACCTGCTGCCATGCTCAGCTCCTCGTACCTGCCGCCATGCTCGGTTCCTCCTACCTGCTTGGCTCCTCCTACCTGCTGACATGCTCGGCTCTTTCTACCTGTATGCTTGACTCCTCCTAGTAGCATGCTCTGCTCTTCCTACCCTGCCGCCATGCTTTGCTCCTCCAACCTGCTGCCATGCTCAGCTCCTCCTACCTGCATGCTTGGATCCTCTTACCTGCCACAATGCCTGGTTCCACCTACCTGCATGCTTTGCTCCTCCTACCTGCATGCTCATCTCCTCCTTAAAAAGCCTGGCACTATATCATGTGAACGATACATAGCATTGATGACATAGCACAAGGACGAGTAATCGAAGGAGGAGCCG
This sequence comes from Allobates femoralis, assembly GCA_033576535.1. NCBI lineage: Eukaryota > Metazoa > Chordata > Amphibia > Anura > Aromobatidae > Allobates > Allobates femoralis. The sequence continues at coordinate 8,250,057 of JARQOC010000006.1, read as the reverse complement.
GGAATGCCGGCCGGTAGGATGAGGCTCGCAGGACTCCTGTTCCTCAGCCACTGAATGGTCACGTGGGCTCTGCTATTTTATTTGCTCATTTCTAGAACTGGAGAATATGTTGGCACTTTATAAGAAAAGTTGCTTTCTTAAAGGAAGATTGATTTTCTGTGTGATATCGTATGCAGGCCCTTGAGGAGTGTGGTATGGCTCATCCAGTTGGTGTTTTGCTCCACCTTTCAGGATCTGATACACAGTGTATCACTATTTTCTGGCAGATTTTTCAAAGCAGCCATCAATGTCATCATCTCCGTGTGATATTTCACAGCTAATAAAGGGCCACATACATATAAAGACATATTGTAATAATCGGTACACTTTTTCTATGGGGGAATGCTATTGTTTGTATAATTCTATCAAAACAGTTTGGAAATTATTAGTAAATTTATGTCAGTCAATAGAGAAGTTTTTGAAACTTGACAATCAGTCAAAAAACTCGGCCCTGATTGTGACAAAATTGACCCCTTTAATGTATAACCTATGATGATTTCTTATTTATCCAGACAATATTGTATTTTGGTTTACAAACTTGTAATATGCCACTCATGGGTTACACAAGATTTCTAGGAGCCTGCTAGTATTTAAATGGGTAATGTAATTATCTACCTTGTGATGGCTTACCCATTGTTTCTAGAGTCTTGTAGATGCTTGGTGATGTTGACTGTGTGTAATGTAATAATCTTGCCTCTTTGTATTGTATGTTATTTCCTATCTTGTGATAAGCAACTCACTGTAAATACAAGTCTTGTAGATGTTTGGTGATGTGGACTTATGTAATGCATTTATTTCTCCTCTGTAAGGTCAGAGAAATTTAATCCTGTTAAAGGGAACCTGACCTCACAAACTGAGCCCCCCGCATCTTTATACCTGTCCCTGCACCCCCTCTTATCATTTCTAGCCATCCCTTTTGCAGAAAAAAAATCGATTTTGTAAAGTAGAGAAGAGGTTATATTTACCTCGTCCTGTGTGAGTTCTGTTTCTGAATTAGTCTCAATAGGCGTGCCTGTCTGCTGCTCCCTTGTAATTATGCACGCCCCTCTCAGCTTGCTGCCTTGCTAAGAGCCTGGCCGCGTCATGAAAGGGGTGGGGATAAAATCACGTCATATCGGTAGCCCCGCCCCCTCTCATGACGCGGCCAGGCTCTTAGCAAGGCAGCAAGCTGAGAGGGGCGTGCATAATTACAAGGGAGCAGCAGACAGGCACGCCTATTGAGACTAATTCAGAAACAGAGAACTCACACAGGACGAGGTAAATATAACCTCTTCTCTACTTTACAAAATCGATTTTTTTCTGCAAAAGGGATGGCTAGAAATGATAAGAGGGGGTGCAGGAACAGGTCTAAAGATGCGGGGGGGGGGGGTCAGTTTGTGGGGTCAGGTTCCCTTTAAAATGCCATTGTATTACGATGTGATTTGTTGACGATGTGGTTTGTTGACTCTATGTCAGCCACCATTGTTTAATGTCATGGATTGCAGACTAAACGTATCCTGCTAGGTGCTATGTCAATCAGTATGTGGCTCTCCCTTGCCAGCAATGCAAAACTGGAGGCAGTTTTATAAAAAGCTTGAGATCCAGCCAATGAAAAGACAGGTTTATTCCACCAATTGTGAAGTCACAAATACCCTGTAATGAGGGCTGAGGGTATATAAGGAGACCTATTGATTAACCAGGGTGATTTATAGTCTGTCTAGGGATTTCGGTCCTGGCTAGAGATGCACTGGACTTGATACAGGCAGCTAATCTAGGATCTATGGACCCGATTAGCCGACCATAACCCAAGTCCTAGGCATTACGGTGCCGACCGAGGGGACTAGAACCTGGATTATAAAACTACAAGGACTTCAGCATCGAATGATCGGATACGGCTGGGATAACAATGACTGCATAAGGAAGCAACCCAGGTTGGGACGATCCAGTCACCTGGCTACAGACTTTGCTGTGCTATATTGTAATCCCTGGTGAGCCAGCGGAAGGGTGAGACTCTGTTGCCTGTTACATTGTTGTGTTTTGCTGGTTATGTGTTATATGCTGTTAACTGTTTGGGGATCCAATAAAGCCTTAATATTGTGGTTCCCTCACCCTGTGTTGTCTGAGTAGTGTTCCGCCCACGGTTAAGGAGCTCGGGCGTTCAGTTTGGGGATGACCCCTGGTCCACGTTGTCTTGCTAAAGGTGGGGGGCCAGCGGACGAGAGCACCCACTGACCCGTGTCTCCACACTGATCATAACGGGTCGTAGCCCTCACTGGTCACCCTCAATCTGCCACTAGCTCACCCTTCCTTATCCTACATGTTACATAACGTCATATGAGAATATATAGAAACCAGGAGATGTGTGAATTAATCTGTGCTGCTGGAGGTAGATAAAAACTTCAGTAGTAAATTAAGGGTAATTATGTTGATTCCAGCTCACCGTATCGCTCTTTACTCTTGTCGTTCTGGAGCACGGAAACCGGTCCCGCCTCGGCCCGCTAAATCAATGGAACAAATGGAATGGAATCCGGCTCAAAACACGGGGGATTTATTTTTTTATTTCTCCAATAAAGTGAAAACAGAACAAAAAAATGTCATGAGTAAGGATGCAAATCGCATTCGAAGCGCGTCGACCCAGGTCACGATGACTGTCATTTTTCTTCTGTTTTTACTTTGTTGGAAAAAAGGGAAAAAGAAAAAAAACTTTAATTTTTGAGCCAGATTCCAATTCAATTTGTTCGGCAGATTAGGGGTGCTTTATTCAACGCATTTTGAAGTGAAATCCTACTTCTTCAGGAGAGGCACCAAATTGTAATCATCTTATTTATTATGGATGACACAGTGGCTCAGTGGTTAGCACTGGATGGTGGTTCAGTGGTTAGAATTATATGGTGGTTCATTGGTTAGCATTGCACAATGGCTCAGTGGTTAGCGCTGCACTGTGGCTCAGTGGTTAGCACTGTATGGTGGCTTAGTTGTTAGCACTGTATACGGTGGCTCAGTGCTTAGCACTATATGATGAGTCACTGGTTAGCACTATACGGTGGCTCAGTGGTTAGCACTGTAAATGGTGCCTCAGTGGTTAGCACTGTATACGGTGGCTCAGTGGCTAGCGATGTATATGGTGCCTCAGTGGCTAGCACTGTATATGGTGACTCAGTGGCTAGCACTGTATATGGTGACTCAGTGGTTAGCACATATATATTGGCTCAGTAGTTAGTACTATTGGCTCAGTGGTTAGCCCTGTATATGGTGGCTCAGTGGTTAGCGCTGTATAAGGTGGCTCAGTGGTTAGCACTGTATATGGTGTCTTAGTGGTTAGCACTGTATACCGTAGCTCAGTGGTTAGCACTGTATATGGTGGCTCAGTGGTTAGCACTATACAGTGGCTCAATAGTTAGCACTATACTGTGGCTCAGTGGTTAGCACTATATAGTGAGTCAGTGGTTAGCACTGCAGTCTTGCAGCACTGGGATCCCGGGTTTAAATCCCACCAGGGTACAACATCTGCAAGTTTATATGTTCTCCCTGTGTTTGTGTGGGTTTCCTCCGGTTTCCTCCCACACTCCAAAGACTGATGTTTACATTGTGGACCCCAATGAGGACAGTGTTGCAAATATTTGTAAACTGCAATGGAATTAATACTGCTATATAAATGAATAAATATTATAATTATCTTATCAGTGCACATGACAAGTTAAACACACAGCTAGCGATTGCATTGGGGGAAAATGTAAAAACTCCTGGGAGGAAGTAAACATTATGTCATTTGTTGTAATCGTTGCCTCTCTACGTAAGTGAATCCCTTAAAAAAAAAAAAACTGAATGAACAAAGTCAAGTTTTAGCAAACGGAGCTTTGAAAGTGTAAGCAAGTGAATGAGTGAGTGGTGGAGAGGGGGTGGCGAACATGGAGCTCGGAAGCACTCACCTCTTCCCGTAATTTTAGCAACTGCGACGAGAATGCACAAAGAGAGATAAAAAGGAAAGAGAAGGCAAGAGAGAGAGATCAGTTGTGTGACAGGATACAGAATTAACACTGACAATTTATCTGTTTACATGTTTAGCATTTAAAAAAAAATCACAGACAAACACATTAAACGGAGCTAAACATTCGCCGTGTTCCGGGCGCCGGTTTTTTTTTTTTCCCTCTTTTCCCTTTTTTTTATATTTTTTGTGAGTGACTAAAGATCAGTTTCTCATACTGTCACATTAAACAGAAAAAATGGTTTGGGATTCTCTTTTAAAAGCACATCTAAGACGCAATCATCAAGTAGAGGGGAATGGCACGGTGGAACTCGGTTACAAAGAGGAGAAAGGAAAGAGGAAAAAAAAGGTTTTAGCCTCCGTATTCTTTATCCTATAGACTTACACCCAGTCACCCCCTTCGCACTCAAGACAAAATCACTGGCATTCGTGATGGGGCCGGGATAACCGGTATCGGGAAAAGAAAAGTCTCAGGCCCGTCCCACAAAGACAGACGGACACGGAGTGGGCAGAGCGGCCGCGAGCGGTGCCCCCTGCTGTACGGAGGGACGGCCCCGGTGACAAACTCGGCACCACCGCAACGTGCGCTGGAAACCTGCAACGTTTTTATTTATTGTTCCCTTTTTTGTTTTTTTTTGCATGTTTTTCCAGCTCAGCATATTCCTGCCAGGTGCTTGTGAACCAAATCTCAGTCTTCTCAGATTACCCTCCGTCAATAAAGCTCCGAGCTAAGCACATTTATCCAACTTCTTTCTTGCACAGTTCATTCTCCTTAAAAAGCATTTGTTTGTCTTAATGACGACCGACGGGGACAAGATTGAGGTTTTCAGTAAGCAAATTACTGCAGCTCTGCTGCTCCAAAATAGAGTTTGGGTCAGAGGACGGCAAAGCTGCTCGGCTGGAGTTTTACAAAAAGAAAAAAAAAAACTAATATATTCCCGTATTGAGTGACGGGATGACGGGAATGCATTTCAGAGATAGGGACGGAGAATACAATCATCTGCAAATTTCACGTTCTACCTTATTATTTTTTTTTATTAAAGGCTTGTCTAAACCATGCTCGTCTACGAGTAAAATTATCACTAGGCATCTTATACATTTACCATCCATCCTAGGTCATCAATAGGTAAAATTATTAATAAGCATCCTATACATTACTATGCATCTTAGATAGTCTATAAGTAATATTATCAATAATCATCTTATACATTTACCATCCATCCTAGGTCATCAATAGGTAAAATGATTAATAAGCATCTTATACGTTACTATACATCTTAGATAGTCTGTAAGTAATATTATCAATCATCATCTTATACATTACTATCCATCTTAGGTCATCAATCGCTAAAATTATTAATAAGCATCTTATACATTACTATACATCTTAGATAGTCTAAATAATATTATCAATAATCATCTTATACATTACTATCCATCTTAGGTCATCAATAGGTAAAATTATTAATAAGCATCTTATACATTACTATACATCTTAGATAGTCTATAACTAATATGATCAATAAGCATCTCAGACAGTACTATCCATATTAGGTCACCTATAGGTAAAATTATTAATAAGTATCTTGTACATTTACTATACATCTTAGGTAGTCTATAAGCAATATTATAAATAATCATCTTACACATTACTATCCATCTTAGGTCATCTATAGGTAAGATTATTAATAATGATCTAATATATTTACTATCCATATTAGGTAATCTATAACTAAAATGATTAATAAGCATCTTATACATTTACTGTCTATATTAGGTCTATCTATAAGTAATCATCTAATATATTTACTATCCATCTTAGGTCACCTATAAGTAAAATTATTAATAAGCATCTTATACATTTACTACCCATATTACGTCATCTATAAGTAAAAGTATTAATAATGATCTAATATATTTACTATGCATCTTAGGTCATCCATAAGTAAAATTATTAATAAGCATCTTATACATTTACTGTCTATATTAGGCCATCTGTAAATAATCATCTCATATTTACTATCCATCTTAGGTCATCTATAAGTAAAATGATTACTAATCATGTTATACATTTCCTGGCCATCTTAAGTCGTCTACAAATATCAATTTCTAAATAAGACGACCATTGTGGCGCCAGTGTGAAGTCTAAAATGGTGTAAATTGTTGTGGTACGAAAATAAAAAATTAAAAAATTAGATTAGTTATTAAATAAAAAAAGGGAAAACTATAATGAAAACCATAAAACTACAAAATGGAAAAAAATAAAATAAATAATAATATATAACCATATATAATAACAATAGTAATAATAATAGAAATGTGAATAAGACAGGAAAAGTAAAAAAAAAACAATAAAAACTATATATGTATATATAATGTAAAATTATTAAAGATAATACACAATAAAATAGAAAATAATAATACTGAACTTATATTGCTTGTATTGTACTTGTGTATTGTATTGTTAATTATTGTACTTGTCTATGGATGCCCCTTTGTACATATAAAGTACCATGGAATAAATGGTGCTATAATAATAAATAATAATAACTACTGAAGAAAAAAAAAGTTAACAAAATAATATATTTAAAAGGTTATATAGAAATATATTTAATTAATAATATAGAAAATAGTAATAGTAATAATACTGTACTGAAAAGGATAAAATATATATTAAATTAAAAATGTATATAGAAAAAAATATAATATAACACAAATTAATAATATTAAAAATAGTGATAATACTGAAATAAATATGATCAAAAAGTTTTAAAAAATACTAATATTAAAAAAGTTTTAAATAAATATAATTATAAATTATTATTATTATTATTATTATTTTTATGCCTTATGAAAATGCCATAGAGTCTTGGATGCTACTATTCTTTACCATCTTGACATTTCACCATTAAAAAATATCAACCACTGGGGACTCTCAGATTTTAATATTTTTATAATATATCACAAATTAATAATATTAAAAATAGTAATAATAATGCTGAACTGAATCATATAAAAAGTAAAAAAATATTTCAAAAAGTTGTATAAAAGTATAATATATAACATATTAATAATTCTGAAAATAGTAATAATAATATTGTACTGAATAAGATAATGCAAAATAAATGTGTATTAAAAATGTTATATAAAAATATAACAATAATAATAATAGCAATAACTGTACCAAATAAAATAACGTAAAATAAATATTGATTTATGTTTTATATAACTGTATAATAGAAATAGTAATGATAATAATGAACTGAACATTGATATGTAATATATATATGTATATTTTATAAAAAAATATATAGAAATATAACAAATTAATATTAAAAATAGTAATACCAATTCTAAATACTAATCTGAATAAGACAAAAAAAGTTAAATAAATGAATCATATATATATATATAAACACACACACACACATATAATCTCATTTATTTTCAGTTTTTTGTCTTATTCAGTTTAGAATTTTAGAATTAGTATTACCATTTTTAATATAATTAAAAATGAAAATAAATTAAATTTATATATATATTTATCTTCTGTGTCATTTTTAATAATACTAAAAATAGTAATATTAATTCTAAAATACTAAACTGACTAAGACAAACAAGTTAATTAAATTAAAAAAAAAAATAAATATATATATATATATATATACACACACACACATATATAAATTTCATTTATTTTCTTATTTAGTTTAGTATTTTAGAATTAGTATTGCTATTTGTAATATTATTAATGTTACATAGTATATTTATATATAACTTGAAAAAATCTATATACTATATATTATAGTTACCATATGTAGAAATAGAATATTTAACAAAATAGTAATAATAAAAATACTAAATTTATATATATATATATATAATATATATATTAAAATATATATGTAATATAGAGACACAATATATAACAATATTCATAATTAATTATTTAATTAACCCTTTAGCCACTGATCATGAATCCAAAATTAAACCTTACTTGTTTAATTACATTTTTTTTAAAGAGAATTAATTATTATTATTATTATTATTAAATTGACCATTTTTTTTATCTTATAAAAATATTGATTTTGACCTGGATTATTATAGCTAACGCACTTTTGATGTCAATGAAGAACATAAAACTGTAATATAAACTAATGTCAATGCTGATGATTATCGCAACGATGAAATATTTAACTTTCTGCTTAAAATATATTTAATAGGGCAAAAAAATATTGTAAAAAAACCTTTCACCCCCAGTTGTGATTATTCTTTGAATTGTAAAGTGCTGCAGAATATGTTGGCGCCCTATAAATATAATGATTCTTATTATCACTCCTGAATATTGAGCGGTTTGTAAAGGGGTTAACCCCAGTGTTTGTTATTTCTGGGTAATGGTTTGGTGAGGCCTCGTGTTCAGACCATGGAGGCTTCGCTCACAAATCTGATGACAGATATTTATTTTTATTTTTTAGAAATGCAGATTTTTCCGGGGAACGTTCCCTTTTCTCCTGGAACTCGGTAAACGCTGGATCTGCTCCGATCACTGACACATTTTAATGTTTCCATGTGTGTTGGGGGTTACCACATTCAATGATCTTTAAAACATTAGTTGTTTTTTTCCAGCCCTTCCTATGCAAATAATAATAAAAAAAAAATCTTGATCTTGTTTGTGCTGGATGGCTGACTTTAAGCCTTGGGGTGGGGTGGGGGGTTGTTTCTTTTTTTCGGGATTTGTTACTAAGTAGCAGAATTCTTCTTTTATCATTTTAATCAATGACCCCACTCAGTCAAATTGGGAAAAATAACAAAAAAAAAAAAATCTAAAAATGTTGCTAAAGTAAAATAATCAATTTTAATTGTGCAGTACGTCGTACTTTTACCAAAATATTAACAATTTTTTTTTTATTTTTTTTTTTAAGGACGCGGAGATTGATGCGAGGGGTAAATCTGTTTCTTTGTAGACTTGGGAGAGAAAATAAATCTGGTTTTTGCTGGTTTGAGCCGGTGAAATCTCTTGTGGTTAAGCCGTCTGCTGTGACTAAAAATCAAAACCTGCGGCGGCGTGTGGCGGCGGGGATGGAGGCGCGAGCACGTGACTCCCCAAACCACCGAAATTAGAAAAAAACCATAATGTGCCGACCATCCCTGCCTGCATGCTGATAACAAATAAATGCTGAACTCCATTAAACGCCCGTTCCCCATTATCGCGGGTCGAACAGACAATTTTGTGAACTTATGATGGTTGTCTATTTACTTCTCTATAAACCCTCGCCGAGCCCAGAAGAGATTTCAGCTCGCTAATGATCTTCTCTGCCGGGGCGATATGAGATGATACCGGACGGCCTCAGATCTCCCAGAATTAAATTGACCAACTTCACCCGCCAGCTCTGTAGCTGAAGACTGATGTACTTTGTGCACAGCGAGCCAAATCTCACACCAAAAGGAGCGAGCGCACACAAAAATTAAGTATCTTGTGCTTGGCAAACATGGGGCCCGTAATCTGGATTTTCATTAATTATTTACCGCGTGATTCCACCGATGAGTTAAATAAATAAAAAAAGAAAACACAATCCTATTGGATTGGCAGCATGGTGAAAAAACAAAATAAACATGTAAAAGCTAATTATTGACAACTCATAAAAAAAAAAATATATATATATATATATATATATATATATATACACACACATATTATATACACATACATACATACACACGTGTGTATTTTTTTTTATAAATATCTATTTTATATCAATTTTACATATATATCTGATTCTCTCTCTCTATATTGTGTGTGTGTGTATATTACATATATATATATACACACATATATATGTGGGTGTGGGTGTGCATCCATACATATAAATGTAATATATATTTGTTTATTTTATGCGTGTGTGTGTATATATATACAGTGTGTTGGCCAAAAGTATTGACACCCCTGCAATTCTGTCAGATAATCCTCAGTTTCTTCCTGAAAATGATTGCAATCACTAATTCTTTGCTATTATTATCTTCATTTCATTTGTCTTCAATGAAAAAACACAAAAAGAATTGTCCTAAAGCCAAATTGGATCTAATTCCACCAAACATAAAAAAGGGGGTGGACAAAAGTATTGGCACTGTTAGAACAATCATGTGATGCTTCTCTAATTTGTGTAATTAACAGCACCTGTAACTTACCTGTGGCACCTAACACGTGTTGGCAATAACTAAATCACACTTGCAGCCAGTTGACATGGATTAAAGTTGACTCAACCTCTGTCCTGTGTCCTTGTGTGTACCACATTGAGCATGGAGAAAAGAAAGAAGACCAAAGAACTGTCTGAGGACTTGAGAAACCAAATTGTGAGGAAGCATGAGCAATCTCAAGGCTACAAGTCCATCTCCAAAGACCTGAATGTTCCTGTGTCTACCGTGCGCAGTGTCATCAAGAAGTGTAAAGCCCATGGCACTGCGGCTAACCTCCCTAGATGTGGACGGAAAAGAAAAATTGACGAGAGATTTCAACGCAAGATTGTGCGGATGGTGGATAAAGAACCTCGACTAATATCCAAACAAGTTCAAGCTGTCCTGCAGTCCAAGGGTGCAACAGTGTCAACCCGTACTATCCGTCGTCTTCTGAATGATAAGGGACTGTATGGTAGAAGACCCAGGAAGACCCCACTTCTTACCCCGAGACCTAAAAAAGCCAGGCTGAAGTTTGCCAAAACTTACCTGAGAAAGCCTACAACGTTTTGGAAGAATGTTCTCTGGTCAGATGAGACAAAAGTAGAGCTTTATGGGCAAAGGCATCAACATAGAGTTTACAGGAGAAAAAAAGAGGCATTCAAAGAAAAGAACACGGTCCCTACAGTCAAACATGGCGGAGGTTCCCTGATGTTTTGGGGTTGCTTTGCTGCCTCTGGCACTGGACTGCTTGACCGTGTGCATTGCATTATGAAGTCTGAAGACTACCAACACATTGTGCAGCATAATGTAGGGTCCAGTGTGAGAAAGCTGGGTCTCCATCAGAGGTCATGGGTCTTCCAGCAGGACAATGACCCAAAACACACTTCAAAAAGCACTAGAAAATGGTTTGAGAGAAAGCACTGGAGACTTCTAAGGTGGCCAGCAATGAGTCCAGACCTGAATCCCATAGAACACCTGTCCCTGAGGAAGGCGCCGGGTGTGGCGCTGAAACGCGTAGGAAAGAGGAGGAAATAAAAGGATGGAATAACTGCTGTCTCCTTGGTGAGTTTTTATCCACATCACAGCAGCGCGGACCGTGATACACCAGTACTCCCATCATTTTTTCATAGAACACCTGTGGAGAGATCTAACAATGGCAGTTTGGAGAAGGCGCCCTTCAAATATCAAGGACCTGGAGCAGTTTGCCAAAAAAGAATGGTGTAAAATTCCAGCAGAGCATTGTAAGAAACTCATTGATGGTTACTGGAAGCGGTTGATCGCAGTTATTTTGGTTAAAGGTTGTGCAACCAAGTATTAGGCTGAGGGTGCCAATACTTTTGTCCGGCCCATTTTTGGAGTTTTGTGTGAAATGATCAATGTTTTGCTTTTTGCTTCACTCTCTTTTGTGTTTTTTCATTGAAGACAAATTAAATGAAGATAATAATACCAAAGAATTTGTGATTGCAATCATTTTCAGGAAGAAACTGAGTATTATCTGACAGAATTGCAGGGGTGTCAATACTTTTGGCCACAACTGTAAAGGGCCTGTCACACGTGTCAATGTCGCCCGCGATATCGCTCATGCGTCACAAATTATTAATCGCCTGAGCGATGTGGAATTATCGCAGGTTAGATGTCACACGCGTCAATATGACCCAGCGATGCGGTGATGTCGCCATCTTGCGAGCGATTTTATTTAGTCGCTTGTACGTTGTCAAGATAGAAAATACGTCGCTGAGTTTAGTGTTACACGCAGCGATGCACAAGGTCTACTGAGCGATGAGCGACAGGTTTTACATCTGGCAGTGAAACCTGCGATCGGCGATCAGCGACATATCGCTGGTTGCATCGCTTGGTCACACGCTTCAATGTCGCTCCTGCGTCACTTTTACGTCGCTTGAGCGACTGAAAATCCGTGACCTACGAGCGACATTGACAGCGATATCGACGCGTGTGACATCCCCTTAAGTGCCTGCATGTAGTATAATGATAGAAGCCTCAGGGTCATCATGGTGATAGCAGCCTGTGATATAAACCATAAGGACGATCCTCTGTAACACTCTGCTCTAAAATCTAGGAAGGAAAATTGTAGCGACTCTCCCTGAAAAATGATCATTAATATTCAGAGTAATGTACTTATATGATGGCGATAGCAGCCTGTTATATAGAATCTATAATACTCGTATAATATCATCCATAAAATGGATGTTTCCCTGTACTATAATTTATAACACTGTAATACCGCCCAACAATACGGAGATATTCTGCTATAATACAATCTATAACACTGTAATACTGCCCAACAATACGGAGATATTCTGCTATAATACAATCTATAACACTGTAATACCGCCCAACAATACGGAGATATTCTGCTATAATACAATCTATAACACTGTAATACCCCATAACAATACGGAGATATTCTGCTATAATACAATCTATAACACTATAATACCCCATAACAATACGGAGATATTCTGCTATAATACAATCTATAACACTGCAATAGTGCCCAACTATATATAACCTATAATACAGATAGATTCTGATATAATACATTATTACAGCCCTGCAATACATATTACCGCAATACCCCTGTAAAATGACTATATAATCTATTCCATCATGCAGCAATGAGTCCATAATACAATCTATAACACTGTAATACCGCCCAACAATACGGAGATATTCTGCTATAATACAATCTATACCACTGTAATACCGCCCAACAATATGGAGATATTCTGCTATAATACAATCTATTACACTGTAATTACGCCCAACAATACAGAGATATTCTGCTATAATACAATCTATAACACTGTAATACTGCCCAACAATACGGAGATATTCTGCTATAATACAATCTATACCACTGTAATACCGCCCAACAATACAGAGATATTCTGCTATAATACAAGCTATTACACTGTAATACCCCACAACAATATGGAGATATTCTGCTATAATACAAGCTATAACACTGTAATACCCCACAACAATATGGAGATATTCTGCTATAATACAAGCTATAACACTGTAATACCCCACAACAATATGGAGATATTCTGCTATAATACAAGCTATAACACTATAATACCCCACAACAATACGGAGATATTCTGCTATAATACAATCTATAACACGGTAATACTGCCCAACAATACGGAGATATTCTGCTATAATACTATCTATAACACGGTAATACCGTCCAACAATACGGAGATATTCTGCTATAATACAAGCTATAACACTGTAATACCGCCCAACAATATTGGAGATATTCTGCTATAATACAATCTATAACACTATAATACCCCACAACAATACGGAGATATTCTGCTATAATACAATCTATAACACGGTAATACTGCCCAACAATACGGAGATATTCTGCTATAATACTATCTATAACACGGTAATACCGTCCAACAATACGGAGATATTCTGCTATAATACAAGCTATAACACTGTAATACCGCCCAACAATATTGGAGATATTCTGCTATAATACAATCTATTACACTGTAATACTGCCCAACAATACGGAGATATTCTGCTATAATACAATCTATAACACTGTAATACTGCCCAACTATATTGGAGATATTCTGCTATAATACAATCTATAACACTGTAATACTGCCCAACTATATTGGAGATATTCTGCTATAATACAATCTATACCACTGTAGTACCGCCCAACAATACGGAGATATTCTGCTATAATACAATCTATAACACTGTAATACCGCCCAACAATACAGAGATATTCTGCTATAATACAAGCTATAACACTGTAATACCCCACAACAATATGGAGATATTCTGCTATAATACAAGCTATAACACTATAATACCCCACAACAATACGGAGATATTCTGCTATAATCAGGGTGGATAAAAATCTTGATTTTTTTAAAAAAATCAAAAAAATCAGATTTTTTTGATTTAAATCAGATTTTTTTGATTTAAATCAGATTTTTTTAATCAAGTTGTACACAAGCAAAACTTTGTCTTTTTGCAAATCTAATTGTTTTACACAAATAAAAATATTAAAACAGTTGATTATGAAACCTAATAATTTTTATTTGCACTATTAAACACTCAGAATTGAACTACAGAGAGTAAGTACTTTTTAACAATAGCCTATCTCTAACGTTTGAAGTAAGCAAACATCTTCAGTGAATACATCAGTCCTTTAAGCCTACTGTTTATTTAGGACTTTTAATAGGAAAACCAGTTGTCCTGCTTTAGCAGTTCCTAAGCGGTTTCGGACTGTTGTGTGCACAAAACCTTTCTTTCCAAGATCTGCTGCTGGCATCTCAACAAAATGAACCCAAATAGGGTCTCTCTTACGACCTGCTGCCATGGCTCACACAGATCACTTATGAAGTTTGATTGTTACTACAGCCTGAGCCAAGCACTGCTGATGTTACTACAGCCTGAGCCAAGTACTGCTGACTATCCAACAAGTTTGGGCATGTCAACTGAATGCAGGGAAAAAGAAACTAAACCAAAACTGAAACCAAGCTAGAAGTGTGGAATTAAAGGGGCAGTATGAACAAAATGTGGAGGCTATTAATAGTTTATACAATTAAGACATGCTGCTTTTAAACACCTACCTATTGCCATATAGTAAAACAAAAAAGATTTTTACTTACTTTGGGGTCCCCCCCTCACCCTGGCGTTAGATCGTTGCCCTAGTTTCGTCCGTGTAACTATGGGCGCACATGCACACTGCTCTCACTTCTCATTTTAATCGTGATTTATATTAAAAAAAAACCTTTTGATTTAAATCAGTGATTTAAATCATGATTAAAATCATGATTTAAATCGATCCGATTTAAATAGAAAAAAAACTTTTGATTTAAATCGTGATTTAAATCATGATTTAAATCGGCGTGATTTAAATCAATCCACCCTGGCTATAATACAATCTATAACACGGTAATACTGCCCAACAATACGGAGATATTCTGCTATAATAGCAATCTATAACACTGTAATACCGCCAACAATACGGAGATATTCTGCTATAATACAAGCTATAACACTGTAATACCGCCCAACAATATTGGAGATATTCTGCTATAATACAATCTATAACACGGTAATACTGCCCAACTATATATAACCTATAACACAGATAGATTCTGATATAATACATTATTACAGCCCTGCAATACATATTACCGCAATACCCCTGTAAAATGACTATAAAATCTATTCCATCATGTATCCTCGTGTTCCTCACTGTTTATTCTGGGAATTTGGGTCTATTTCTTTTGTAGGTTATTAATTCCAGAAAAACTGAATTTAATGCCCCTCCAGAAGGTGGAAAGTGTCCAGAATTCCTCTCTTTTATTCCTGTTCTCTTTCAGGATTTTTCTACTCACTTCCAGATATCTGCGCCTTTTTATTTTGAGCTAATTTTTATGGCTCCTACCAATGGGACGTGGCTCTCAGGGGAATTATGCAAAACAGCTTAAAGATACGCCCTCAGAAAGTCTGAGGAGCCACACCCCTTCGGAAAGACCATAAAAATTAGCAATAAAAATATAAAGGTCGTATGTCTGGATCCGGATTAAATGAAACAAAAAAAAACAACAAACCGAACACTCAGGAGAGAAACAGGAATAAAATGTGAGGCAAGACCCGGCCACCTCTGGCTTGGTGACAGGTCACTATTAAGACTCGGCCACTTCTGACTTGGTGACAGGTCACCTTTAAGACTCGGCCACTTCTGACTTGGTGACAGGTCACCTTTAAGACTCGGCCACTTCTGACTTGGTGACAGGTCACCTTTAAGACTCGGCCACTTCTGACTTGGTGACAGGTCACCTTTAAGACCCGGCCACTTCTGACTTGGTGACAGGTCGCCATTAAGACCCGGCCACTTCTGACTTGGTGACAAGGTCACCTTTAAGACGCGGCCACTTCTGACTTGGTGACAGGTCGCCATTAAGACTCGGCCACTTCTGACTTGGTGACAGGTCGCCATTAAGACTCGGCCACTTCTGACTTGGTGACAGGTCGCCATTAAGACCCGGGCACTTCTGACTTGGTGACAGGTCGCCATTAAGACCCGGCCACTTCTGACTTGGTGACATGTCGCCATTAAGACTTCGCCACTTCTGACTTGTGCCCGGGTCTTAATGGCGACCTGTCACCAAGTCAGAAGTGGCCGGGTCTTAATGGCGACCTGTCACTTCTGACTTGGTGACAGGTCGCCATTAAGGCCCGGCCACCTCTGACTTGGTGACAGGTCGCCATTAAGACCCAGCCAAATCTGACTTGGTGACAGGTCGCCATTAAGACTCGGCCACTTCTGACTTGTGACAGGTCGCCATTAAGACCCGGCCACTTCTGACTTGGTGACAGGTCGCCATTAAGACCCAGCCACATCTGACTTGTGACAGGTCGCCATTAAGACCCAGCCACTTGTGACTTGGTGACAGGTCACCTTTAAGACCCAGCCACGTCTGACTTGGTGACAGGTCGCCATTGAGACCCAGCCACGTCTGACTTGGTGACAGATCGCCATTGAGACCCAGCCACGTCTGACTTGGTGACAGGTCACCATTGAGACCACGCCACGTCTGACATGGTGACAGTTTGCCTATAAGTCCCGGCCACTTCTGACTTGGTGATAGATTGCAATTGAGACCCGGCCACTTCTGACTTGGTGAAAATTGCCTTTAAGACCCTTCTGACTTGGTGACAGGTCATCTTTAAATCTGTATGGACATTAAACGGATTGTCCATCTGGGATTATGATAGTAATAATGTAGAAATCTCCCAGACCAGAGCAGGTAGATTCGACTCGGCTTCATCCGGTGCCCACTCTGCTCCTCAGCAGCTGGAGAAGTGGAGATGAAGGACTGGGCCGGACGCTGCACCAGAGTAAATCACCTCAATCGATTGATCACCTAACATACTGCAATTTTTATGCAAAGAAAAAATAAAGATGCCTCCATCATAGAAAGACGCAAAAAAGAAAACAAAAAAATGACATGGTGTGGACCAGAGAGGCAGACCAGAATCTGTATAACTACATAGTGGCCCGTCATTATGTGCCCGGGGCCGTGATCTTACCACATCTGGCAGATGGAGAGCCACAGCTTAGATAATGACAGAAATATTCTGCTATCCTCCAGGTAGTTTGTCCTTTCCTCACCCTTCCCAGGTCCAGAACGGAGTCTCCACCACTAATCCCAGTGTCGTCAAACTGGATGAAGCCGCTGAGATCACTGATTGTCTGCAGCAATGTCACCACAAGATCTGCGCTACAGACAATAACGGACACCGGGAGCAGCGGTGGAACCGCAGCGTTACACCGGTGAAGGGTGAGTATAGCTCAGATTTATTTTTTTTAACAAACTGCATCCAGAGAACAGGGGTTTTCCAAAATTGTAAAACCCTTTAAGGGTGGGTGGTCCGTTAGATCTTACATCCAGGCATTTACTAGGATCCCCTTGGTGCTGTTGGGGGGATTCATGGTGGTCTGTACCATTTTATCGGATCTGCAGAGGCGGAGAGACTCCATAAGAAGAGCAGATTCTGCAAATTCTACACATGCCGTTCACTGAGGAAGGACCATCTTGGGCAATCTTTGCCTCCATGTCATGCTCCACCCCTACAAAACTCACAGATTATTAGTTTTTCTTTTATTTCACTAGAATTTAAGCTCCTGGAAGTGTCAGCTAGATCTGCAGCCATCACTGCTCATGTGTATAGCGATTTACATTTTTTGCTGCATAATGTATGTTTTTTCTATACTCAGCTGTGATGCCCGATTGTGCTAGATGTGTAATAACATGTATGGAGATCTATGAAGTTACCCTGTGTGCTGGTGGTGGGGCACTGTGAAGGGTGAGTGTGCGCTGGTGGGGGGCGCCATACAGGGTGAGTGTACTCTAGTGGGAAGTGCGGTGAAGAATGACGATGCACTAGTGGGGGAGCGCCGTGTAGGGTGAATGTGCACTAGTGGGGGTTACCATGCAGGGTGAGTGTACACTGGTGGGGGCGCCGTGCAGTGTGAATGTGCACTGGTGGGGGGTTGCCGTGTAGGGTGAATGTGCACTAGTGGGGGTTACCATGCAGGGTGAGTGTACACTGGTGGGGGCGCCGTGCAGGGTGAGTGTGCACTGGTGGGGGGCGCCGTGCAGGGTGAGTGTGCACTGGTGGGGGGCGCCGTGCAGGGTGAGTGTACTCTAGTGAGAAGTGCGGTGAAGAATGACGGTGCACTAGTGGGGGAGCGCCGTGTAGGGTGAATGTGCACTAGTGGGGGTTACCATGCAGGGTGAGTGTACACTGGTGGGGGGCGCCGTGCAGTGTGAGTGTGCACTGGTGGGGGGTTGCCGTGTAGGGTGAATGTGCACTGGTGGGGGGTTGCCGTGTAGGGTGAATGTGCACTAGTGGGGGTTACCATGCAGGGTGAGTGTACACTGGTGGGGGGCGCCGTGCAGGGTGAGTGTGCACTGGTGGGGGGATGCCATGCAGGGTGAGTGTGCACTGGTGGGGGGTTGCCGTGCAGGGTGAGTGTGCACTGGTGGGGGGTTGCCATGCAGGGTGAGTGTGCACTGGTGGGGGGTCGCCGTGCAGGGTGAGTGTGCACTGGTGGGGGTCACCGTACAGGGCGAGTGTGCACTGGTGGGGGTCGCCGTGCAGGTTGACGGTGCACCGAGGGGGGGCACCGTGCAGGGTGAGTGTGCACTAGAGGGGGGTCGCCGTGCGCAGTGAGTGTGTACTGGTGGATGACGCAATGCAAGTTGAGTGTGCACAAGTAGGGGGGCGTTGTGCAGGGCAAGTGTGAACCGGTGGGGGGTGCTGTGCAGGGTGAATGCAGCTACAATCACATATCATTAACATTGGGATAACAACAGTATGGGTGATACAGTACAGTGTGAGCAATACTGATAAGTCATGGGGTGAGGGGTAGCTGAGAACTATGCCGAACAGCAATAACCCAGCCTGTTACCACCAGATATATGTATACTGGAGAGGTCAGGGGGTCGCTACCCTCAATACGCTAATTGTATACCGTAATTGTGCCGGACGGTGAATAATTCAGGGCCACGGTGCATGGTCTCAGTGTGGATTTCCTCCAGTTACTCCAGTTTACTCCCAAAATCCAAAGACTAATGGGGAATTTAGATTGTGATCCTCAATGGGGGCAGTGATGATTATGTTTGTACAGCTCTATGGAATATCATGGCGCTGTATAAGAGAGTAAAATAAAAAATAATTATAAATCTATCACTCATTTACTTTCTTTCAGGTTAAGTAACTGCAGAATAATCCACCCCGTGATCAGTAAAGTGCAAGATCCAAAGGAGAAGCCACAGAGATTGCACAGAACTGTGTCTGCCCATAACACTGATAACACGGGCAGAGAGCGCCGCCATCAATGATCCACCGTGACCGTGCAGGATCTACCTCTGTCACGCAGTCAATATCACCTCATTCTCTTTACAGTAGATGTTACATGGTAGAAAAATCCTGATGTAAACAGGAAGCAAAGTATCAAAGCTGCCGATGACAACACAAACATTAACCCCCTCCACCCCGCAGTGGAGACCTGCCTGGCTGATAAATGATACGTGCAAATGAGAAACATATGAAGAATAAAAATCTACGGACAGAAAAGTATACAGAAAAGATCTACGATAAATGAAAGATTTTCTGAGAGCTACGAAAGAAGTGGAAAAGACCAGGGGGGAGGCACAAGAATAGTAAAAAAAATACATAACAGTATATATATTATATATATATATATATATACACACACACACACAAATACGGAGAGAAAGAAAATGTCCATTGTTTTTTTTATTCCATAAACTACTGACAACACGTCTCCAAAATTCATAGCTAAAAATGTTGTATTTATTTGCAGAAATCTTCAAAATATAATACATAAACAGAACAGTGCTTTCAGGCCTGAAATGATGCAAAGAAAACAAGTTCATATTCATTTAGAAACCACAATACTCATGTTTTAACTCGGGAAGAGTTCAAAAATCAATATTTGGTGGAATAACCAAGGTGTGGAGATTGGGCTGGCCATGCAGGGTCTTAGGTCAATCAATGTGTGGATGAAGGAGCACCACATCAAGACCCTGTCATGGCCAGTCCAATCTCCAGACCTGAACACTATTGGAAACCTCTGGAATGTAACTAGAGGAAGATGGATACTCACAAACCATCAAACAAAGAAAAACTGCTTAAATGTTTGTGTCAGAAGAGGCATAAGGTCACCAAAAGCAGTGTGAAAGACTGGTGGAAAGGGCCAAGACACCTGAAAGCTGTTATTAAACTTCATGGTTATTCCACCAAATATAGATTTCTGAACTCTTCCCGAGTTAAAACATGAGTATTGTTGCTTCTAAATGAATATGAACTTGTTTTCTTTGCTTTTTGAGGGCTGAAAGCTGTTCTGTTTATGTATTAAATTTTGAAGATTTCTCATTTGCTGCAAATAACAACGTTTTAGCTTTGAATTTCACAGACATGTTGTCAGTAGTTTATAGAATAAAAAGAACAATGTCACATTACTCAAAAATATATCTAAAGAGAGAAAAATAAGAGAAACTGAAAATTTTGCAGAGGTCTCTTAATTTTTTTCAGAGCTATATAGGTATATATATATATTATGGTTATACCTATATACACACGTAATTGTATATATATTAAATTACAAGAAATGAGGGAGTGTGGTGAAATGAACATATGTGGCGCTCGACCAATTAGCTGATCGGTCATTAAATCTCCCGCCAATATCGCGCTGCTCAGGTGATTGGTTACGTGCTGCTAGGCCAATCAGCTGAGTGCGCGTATTGGCGGGGATTTAAAGCTGGCCGTCACTCATCTCCCGGCGGAATAGCAGTGTATGTCACTTGCGGCCACGAACTGTACCTGCGCAACTGACAGTGCCAGTGCGTGATGCATCATGGGATAGGGTTACATCGCCCACTGGCAATTATGAATGTAGATTTTTTTTTAATATATAAATATAAATATATATATATATGTATATTTGAAAAAAATATTTGTATGTAAAATTTATTATATATAATATATATATATATATATATATATATATATATATATATATATGATACAAAATGTTTTAGATATATTCTTTATTAAATATTATAATATGTATATTTTATGTAAGTTTTGTATAATATATAGTTACACACATGAATATTTTATAAAAATATTTATATATATATACACAATTCTTTTTATGATATATATTTTCATTATATTTAATATATATATTACAATATGTATATTATAACTATATATATTTTATAAATGCCACATATAATACACAAAATATATATGTGTGCATATATACATTAATAGTATACACAACATCAATAAATATATGTATGCACATGCATCTGATCATACATACTGTGTGCATTATATATATATATATACAATACAAAACAAAATGTATGAGTGTGCATGTATAATGATACAAGCATACATGTATACATTAATATATTATATATAATATAACACACACACTCAACCATATTGAGTGTATATGTTTAATATTTTAAAAACAGATTAAAAAAATATATTACATAAAAGAAATAAGAATCTATGACAATTCATTTCTTACTGGACTTGAAATTATACAACAGATTTTTTTTCTAGCACTAGGCTACATATATAACACTGCATTTGCCTTCAATTAAATGTAAAAATAATCTGCACACAAAAAAATAAAATATTATAAAAATGCAAAATTATATTGTTACATTTTTTTTATTATTATTATTTTTAGTTTCTTAGTT
Source organism: Allobates femoralis (assembly GCA_033576535.1). Classification (NCBI taxonomy): domain Eukaryota; kingdom Metazoa; phylum Chordata; class Amphibia; order Anura; family Aromobatidae; genus Allobates; species Allobates femoralis. The sequence goes on along the minus strand of JARQOC010000006.1, from coordinate 8,228,061 downwards.
AAAAAAAAAATTCAAAATAAAATAAATGATTTAATTCTATACATATGTTTTGCCAGATCTTCCTCCTACATGATAAATTTATCTATAAGAGCCGTATACTCTGCAATAATAATCTGTGAAGATTGCAGGATGTATAGAAATATCAAACCGGGTTTAAAAATATATCACAGGTATATACAGTAACATCTACATATAAACACCTGGGGGTGTCTAGAGGACGTGCGTGTGTGTGTGAATATTATATATACATACACATATACATATTTATATCGATATAGAATATATATACACATATATTCATGTAAAGGTAAAATATTTACATATATATGCACATACATATAACGGTTATATAAATATATATATATATATATTATTATATAGAATATATATATAGTCATTATAGAGGGACATATATATATATATACATTTAAATTATATATATATATATATATAAAATATAAGTATTAATAAATATACATATAATAATAACATATAATAATATGTTATAAAATATATATAACATATAAGAATATTCATATAAAGCTTTAAATGTATATTCATATAATAATATATATCATTTAAATTATATATATATAATTATATATATATATATAACACGAAAACACACACATGTATATTCATATAAATGCTTTATTATTTATTTACTCCTTCTTACAAATTATATGTTATGTGTGCATAAAAAGCATGTATATATACACTCACACACAAATATTATAATATTTATATATATATTTGTGAATATATACATATATAGATGTGTACCTAGTCTTATATCAGAATGGTTTTCAATGTGACATTTTATATCAGTAATAGAAGAACACTGTTGAGTTTGGGGGGTTCGGGTGCCTTCGCTCCGGGGTACGTCTGTACGGCGCAGCACGCACATGTACATGTAAACATTTCAGCCTTTGATTAACAGAAGAATAACAGAGCGATGGAGCATTGAGAGGAAGAAAAACCCTGAAAATAAAGGCTGAAATGGCTCTTTTCAATGTGCCGGTCACCCCTGTTGATCTTAGAGCATCTACTGGTTGGTGGCGTCGGCCTCTGTTGATTTAATTATGATATCAAAGTGCCTGGTGGAGTTATAAGATCTTCTTTTTTATTCTGTTGGATATACGTGGGACGAAGCGGTGGTCTTCTTCATCAAACTGTGTCCTAGGTGGTGACTTCAGAAAAAAAAAAGGCAGAGCAGATGGGGGGGGGGGGGTAATGAGCCGGGGCGAGGAAGGGTTAACGGCAGAAGCTCGGCACAAGGGGTTTTGAAGTCGATGACAATCTCAGCTTTGCATTAAACAACATCACTTCCACATGAGTTAGTGCTAATACTGTTAGATTATCCGGTATGCAGGACCTTCCTTCCAGTCTTTCTAGATTAGCGTCCTACCTGGCTCTCTGAGGAGCTGCCATCGTCCCCCAGTAGCTCATTTCGCACTTCGTCACTGTAGGCGATCCGTGACCTTTTCTGCAAACAAAACAAAAGGGGAGAGAGAAAAAAAGAAGAGAAAAGTGTTAGGAAAATAAATCTTGGAATTAAATGTGAAGAGAAGCAGGGTGTTTCCGACCCTGGAGGGCCCCCTAATGGAGGCCTATCTGGTACAATCTGAGAGTGTGGTAGCCGCCGATTCATGTGTGTCCAGAAACAGCGGGACGATTTGGTGCTACAGAAGGCGCGCGATTAAAGGTATGCCTGCCAGCAATGCAACTGTTGTTGGTGCGCTTGTTCAAAGCGCCGCGCCTGCACAACAGCTTCCCCTGGAATATTAACCTCGTGCCACACAAAGGAACAATGCACTGTCCAGCCGGCCCGGTGCTGGAGGCGGCCCCGGACAACCGGCCCTACTGGCACCGCTCGAACAACTGCTGACACTTTCTACAATAACTTTCCAGAAATTGGCCTAACTGATATCAGAAACATCCAAAAATCTATAGACGGATATGTCAACCGCAAAGCAATGCAGAAAGGGCAGACACGAACAAGCAGGGGCTGCAGACTGGGGGAACAGGACAACAGGACATGATATGTGGCTTGTGTTTGTGACATGTGGACGGATACATTGTGATCATGGCAGTAATTCCATGTAACATGATCTAAGGCACCTGTAGTATCAGGTAACACAAGCCGTTTACCTGCAGAGGGGGGCGGGTATGTGAGCGGCGGTGTGATGTCTACACCCCGTACCATCACATACCGGGGGCTGAGTCGTCGCTGGGCAAGATCTTACAAAATGGGAAATTAGAAAGCAGCGTTTTTATCTCTTCCTAGTCTGTAATCACGTTAAATAGAAGGAGTGAGCAGCAATATCCCGGTAATTACTCGTTTCTTTATTTTATTCCTGAAGATTAATAGGCGGCGGGAAAGAGAGCGAACACGTGGGACGCGATGAGCTGCGGCTCTCCACTGACTCAGGGAGCCAAGAATCCCCATATATCAGGAACTGTGGAGAGAAACCTTTAAGGCTCAGTTCACACGTCCAGTGATCGTCCGTTAGATGGGATCCAGCACAATCCATTCTGCAAACACAACTTATCTGTCCATTGATTTCTGCAGGATCCGTTTTTGTAACATTGGAGTCTATGGAGAGCGGATCCGGTAACTGATCACTATTATCACTACGGATCCTGCAGAAATCAAGGGACGAGAAAGTTGTGTTTGCAGAACGGATTGTGCTGGATCCGATGTAACAGGTGATTACCTGGGAAGATGGGGACCGGCAACATTCAGAACATGTGCAACATTTCCATGATTGGGATATTGCACAGCAGAGAAGTAGTGGCACAGCTCTTGGCATCACCAGTCCTCAGCACACCGATTAATGGCAGCAGTGATATAAGTGGCATCCGCTGATCAGTAGCAGATACTATCAGGCTTTGACGGGCCCACAAGATGGCAGGGCAATCCTCTGGTGGGACCTATTAGTAGTACATCACTTATCCCCCCCACAACATAATCAGTAGTCTGCATAAAACATTTGTTTCCCTATGTAGAGACAGGGGCTGCAATGCACCCGGGCCCTGGACCCTTGGGTTCCCCAAAAGTCCCTTTGGCCTATAGAAAAAGACTATTGCTATTAAAGATTTGCAATAATTGGGGGCCCGTTGGAGCTTTTGCATCGAGAAACATGAGCTTCAAGCTACACCACTGTGTAGAGATAAAGGAATCATCTCATCAGTCTACTCAGTATATTATTATATAGAATTTGCTGATTGTAATATTTGCCTGAAGTTGATCAGTGGCCCCCACACTCAATGTTACTGGGGTCCCAAATCACCTTAGTCCGACACTGGATGCTATAGTGCTATCTTCAAGTGCTGGAACAATTTATGACGGGAAGGAGGGAAGGAGGGAGGGAAGAAGGAAGGAAGGAAGGAAGGGAAGCGGAAGGACGGACGGACGGACAGAAGGAAGGAGGAAGGACGGACGAAGGAACGGACAGAAGGAAGGAAGGAAGGACGGACAGACTTTATACAACAAACTTATAAAAAGTTATGTCACTTTTTACGACAGAAATATAACTCACAGAACGCCAAATCTGAAATTCAAAACACTAGTCTGGATGAATCAGGACCTTTGTGAAACACTTATATTATATAGAACACAGAGATCTATTTCAGGGTTTATTTATGTAAATGTTGATGATTATGGCTTACAGCCAATGAAAACCCAAAGGTCATTATCTCAGAAAATTAAAGTAGGGAGAATAAAGGGTTATCCCTTTCCCGACCTATGACGGTGTACAACGTCATGGGCCGGTAAGGGAGGTTTGATGTGAGCTCCGGCTGCGGATGTTGATGTGATCAGCTGAGATGTCGGGCTAACAGCACCGATCTGATCCGGGATCCATTGGTGCTATTAACCCTTTTGATCCCGCCGTCAATCTCTGACAGCGGGATCCAAAGGCGCTGCGGCGGGGAACTGCGCTGTTCTTCCCCATGCAACTGAGATCCCACGATAGTATCGCGGGATCTCCTGCGCTCACGTGACAGGCCAGACCCCGGATGCTGTCACAGAGCACTTACCGGGTTGTGGTTGGCAGGCGCTGCCAACAACAACTAGTCCGCAATTCTGAGAGATACAGATGAGCTGCAGCTCATCGGTATCTCCCAGAAGCGATCGGACTGTGCAGCAGGGTGCCTCTCTAAGGCCCCTTTCACATCAGCGTTTGTGTGAAAATGCGGCAGTTGCGGTCAAAACACCGCATCTGCCACCTAACCGTCACACTTGCGGTTCACCTGCGGCAAGCCCCATGCAATGTCTATGGGGTTTGCGGCAGGTGCGACAAGTGGGGTATAGTTGCGTTTTCGGCACTTGCGGCAGCAAAAAAACGCGGTAAGCAGCGTTTTTTTCGCGGCCGCAGCTGCCGCAAGTGCCGAAACCACAACTATACCGCACTTGCCGCAAGCCCCTTAGACATTGCATGGGGCTTGCCGCAGGTGAACCGCAAGTGTGATGGTTAGGCAGCAGATGCGTTTTTTTTTACCGCAACTGCCGCATTTTCACACAAACGCTGATGTGAAAGGGGCCTAAGAGGCAGTGTTAAAGTAAGAATTAATTGATCAATAAAGTTTTTAAAAACCTGTAATAAAAAAAAAGAAAAAAAGTTCAAATCACCCCCCCCCCCTTTTCCCCCAATCACATTAAAAGTATTAAAATTTTTTTTAAAAATACACGTTTAGAATCGCCCGATCTATCAACATATTAAATCCATTAATGAGAGCCGTGAACTCCGTAAAGGAAAAAAATATCCAAACGCGAAAATATTTTGGTCGCCGCAACATTGTTATAAAATGCAATAACGGGCGATCAAAACAGCGGATCCCCCCAAAAATGGTATCATTAGAAACGTCAGCTCAAGACTCAAAAAATAAGCCGTCACCCAGCCCCAGATCCCGAAAAATAAGTACGCTACGGGTCGAACTTTGCTCAAAAAGTTAGTTTTTTTTTCCTCTCAAACGTCTGAATTTTTTTTCACCGCCTAGATACCAATAAAGGTAACATGTTGGGTGTCTATGAACTCGTACCGACCCGAGGAATCACCCCGTCACGTCGGTTTTACCATATAGTGAACATGGCGACTAAAATACCCAAAAAACAAACATGTCATTGCACTTTTTTTGCAATTTCCCTGTACACTATATGGTAAAATAAATGATTGCATATAAAAGTACAACTCGTCCTGCAAAAAACAAGCCGTCATATGTATGTATTGACGGAAAAATAAAAAAGTTATGGCTCTTGGAAGCAGGAGAGCAAAAAACGAAAAAGAAAAATTCCAAGGTCATGAAGGGGTTAAATACTGCGCTGCAGTATTCCACATCAAAGGGTAAATATAATATTGATGTATTAATCCTCGCATTTCGGGTCTCCCAGAAACATCACAATATGATACTGATTTGTCCTGGGGAAGAGGCCGGGGAGCCCTGAAACACGATGACTAATAAATCAATATTATTGTTATCTGTGGTGTTACATAGGACTGCAGGTGACATCTACTACATTATCTGTACTCAGAGCTATCACTGTGTTATCTGTGGTGTTACATAGGACTGCAGGTGAGATCTGCTACATTATCTGTACTCAGAGATATCACTGTGTTATCTGTGGTGTTATATAGGACTGCAGGTGACATCTACTACATTATCTGTACTCAGAGATATCACTGTGTTATCTGTGGTGTTACATGGGACTGCAGGTGACATCTACTACATTATCTGTACTCAGAGATATCACTGTGTTATCTGTGGTGTTACACAGGACTGCAGATGACATCTACTACATTATCTGTACTCAGAGCTATCACTGTGTTATCTGTGGTGTTACATAGGACTGCAGGTGACATCTACTACATTATCTGTACTCAGAGATATCACTGTGTTATCTGTGGTGTTAAACAGGACTGCAGATGACATCTACTACATTATCTGTACTCAGAGCTATCACTGTGTTATCTGTGGTGTTACATAGGACTGCAGGTGACATCTACCACATTATCTGTACTCAGAGCTATCACTGTGTTATCTGTGGTGTTACATAGGACTGCAGGTGAGATCTGCTACATTATCTGTACTCAGAGATATCACTGTGTTATCTGTGGTGTTACATAGGACTGCAGGTGACATCTACTACATTATCTGTACTCAGAGATATCACTGTGTTATCTGTGGTGTGTTACATGGGACTGCAGGTGACATCTACTACATTATCTGTACTCAGAGATATCACTGTGTTATCTGTGGTGTTACATAGGACTGCAGGTGACATCTACTACATTATCTGTACTCAGAGATATCACTGTGTTATCTGTGGTGTTACATAGGACTGCAGGTGACATCTACTACATTATCTGTACTCAGAGATATCACTGTGTTATCTGTGGTGTTACATAGGACTGTAGGTGACATCTACTACATTATCTGTACTCAGAGCTATCACTGTGTTATCTGTGGTGTTACATAGGACTGCAGGTGACATCTACTACATTATCTGTACTCAGAGATATCACTGTGTTATCTGTGGTGTTACATAGGACTGCAGGTGACATCTACTACATTATCTGTACTCAGAGATATCACTGTGTTATCTGTGGTGTTACATAGGACTGCAGGTGACATCTACTACATTATCTGTACTCAGAGATATCACTGTGTTATCTGTGGTGTTACATAGGACTGCAGGTGACATCTACTACATTATCTGTACTCAGAGATATCACTGTGTCATCTGTGGAGTTACATAGGACTGCAGGTGACATCTACTACATTATCTGTACTCAGAGATATCACTGTGTTATCTGTGGTGTTACATAGGACTGCAGGTGACATCTACTACATTATCTGTACTCAGAGATATCACTGTGTCATCTGTGGTGTTACATAGGACTGCAGGTGACGTCTAATACATCTGTACTCAGAGATATCACTGTGTTATCTGTGGTGTTACATAGGACTGCAGGTGACATCTACTACATTATCTGTACTCACAGAGGTATCAGTGTACAATCACTGGAAATGTTGAATTTATGAGATCAGACTACAGATTTGCAGTAATAATGTGAGGCCTGTGACTATTTCGGGTGATTACTCTGGATTTCTTCCAGGATTCCCGTGTGTTCAGTCGCCGTTCCCTTACACCACCTCGTACCTACGTGTTGCATTCCTGCACGGCTAATTTAAAGGGACAATGGCGCGTTTTTAAAGCAGCGTTTCCTGCAGCCTATTTCCCACTAGCTGCGCCGGTCGCGTATATTAAAGGATATAAAACCCTTTAAAGAGGCGCGAGAATCAGAGGCGTCTTTAATTATTCATTTCATCACTATGGGAGACTAAAACACTCGGCAGTATGCGAGAATATCATATGGAGATAGCTTTTTGGGAATAAGGCAGAAAACAAAAACAACAAATTGGCAGAGACTACTCAATTATAGGACTCCATTTCATTTTTTTTTTGTTTCTCCAACATCAAAGGGAACAGAGAAATTATAGCGGCATTCCCGGGTCAATAAAAGGTAATCAGTCAGAGTGTTCTCCGCCACAATAAAGATAATAGCGCTGCTGCCGAAAATGAACGTTACCATCATAGAGAAAGGCTGCGGCTCCTAACACGGCCCGGAGGGGCTCGTCTGAAAAATTAGAGGGGCGCGCCGTGGTCAGGATGAGACCGGACACTGCCAGGAGGAACTACAGCTGCATCTCCAGGAATTAGAAGAACAGCAAAAAGTGACTTTATATCAGTAATTCAATACATAAAGTGACACACATATATTATATAGAGTCATTACACACAGAGGGATCTATGTCATGTGTTTATTTCTGTTAATGTTGATGATGATTATGGCTTACCGCCAATGAAAACCCACAGGTCATTATCTCAGAAAATTAAAGAAGGGAGGATGAAGGGTTAAACACTGCGCTGCCGTATTCCAAGCAACATCAAAGGGTGAATATTATATTGATTAGTCAATGCTTTTCAGGGCTCCCAGAAACATGGCAATATGATATTGATTTGTCCTGATGAAGGGGCCAGGGAGCCCTAAAATGTGTTTACTAAGGCTGGGTTCACATTTGCGGACCTCTCCGCAGCGTTCTGCAGAGGGGATCCGCAATGTGACCACAGCGGCCGCAAGCTCCTATCTTTATAATGGGAGCACACGGTGCTGCGCTTGACAGCGCAGGACCATGCGCACCCATTCACTCCCATATGTGATCTGTGCGCAGGCGGATGCCTGCGTACAGATCACACAGTCTCGTCCGCACTAGGAATGCAACATGTCGCGTCCCTGGTGCGGACGAAAAAACTGTGATTTGTGCGCAGGCATCCGCCTGCGCACAGATCACATATGGGAGTGAATGGGTGCGCACGGTCCTGAGCTGTCAAGCACAGCATCGTGCGCTCCCATTATAAAGATAGGAGCTTGCGGCCGCTGCGGTCACATTGCGGATCCCCTCTGCAGAACGCTGCGGAGTGGTACGCAAATGTGAACCCAGCCTAATAAATCAATATTATATTCACCCTTTGATGTCTGGTGGAATACGGCAGCGCGGTGTTTAACCCTTTATCCTCCCTAGTCTATATGCACCATGCTGGGGACTGCAGCAGAGATACTGACATCTCCATAAAATGTCTACTAAAAAGTCTGCACGCCCTTGTAAATGATCCTACCAAGAAGAAACATGATAAAACTTTTTTTTTTTCTCCTTTAACGTCGCCTGAAAACTAATCCATTGATAAACTGAAATCTGTTCGTATGGACAAAGAAAAATGACATAAAATAATGAGGTTGCATAAATCTGCACACCCTTAAACTATTACCTTGTGAGTTTCTAGCACGTTCAGTCTTTTTGGGTCGGGGTCTATCACCTTTAGGACCCCTGATCTTTTCCCCCTCCTCCTCTGTCAGATTTCGGGGGTCTCCTGTGTACAGCGCCCTCCTAAGGTCACCACAGATTTCCTCTATCCTCAGGTCCAGGTTCGGCTCCTCCCCTGTCAGATTTCGGGGGTCTCCTGTGTACAGCGCCCTCCTCAGGTCACCACAGATTTCCTCTATCCTCAGGTCTGGGCTCGGCTCCTCCTCTGTCAGATTTCGGGGGTCTCCTGTGTACAGCGCCCTCCTCAGGTCACCACAGATTTCCTCTATCCTCAGGTCTGGGCTCGGCTTCTCCTCTGTCAGATTTCGGGGGTCTCCTGTGTACAGTGCCCTCCTCAGGTCACCACAGACTTCCTCTATCCTCAGGTCCAGGCTCGGCTCTTCTGTCAGATTTCAGGGGTCTCCTGTGTATAGCGCCCTCCTCAGGTCACCACAGATTTCCTCTACCTCAGGTCCAGGCTCGGCTCCTCCTCTGTCAGATTTCGGGGGTCTCCTGCGTACAGCGCCCTCCTCAGGTCACCACAGATTTCCTCTATCCTCAGGTCCGGGCTCGGCTCCTCCTCTGTATGATTTCGGGGGTCTCCTGTGTACAGCGCCCTCCTCAGGTCACCACAGATTTCCTCTATCCTCAGGTCCGGGCTCGGCTCCTCCTCTGTATGATTTCGGGGGTCTCCTGTGTAGAGCGCCCTCCTCAGGTCATCACAGATTTCCTCTATCCTCAGGTCCGGGCTCGGCTCCTCCTCTGTATGATTTTGGGGGTCTCCTGTGTACAGCGCCCTCCTCAGGTCACCACAGATTTCTTCTATCCTCAGGTCCGGGCTCGGCTCCTTCTCTGTATGATTTCGGGGGTCTCCTGTGTACAGCGCCCTCCTCAGGTCACCACAGATTTCCTCTATCCTCAGGTCCGGGCTCGGCTCCTCCTCTGTCAGATTTCGGGGGTCTCCTGTGTACAGCGCCCTCCTCAGGTCACCACAGATTTCCTCTATCCTCAGGTCCGGGCTCGGCTCCTTCTCTGTCAGATTTCGGGGGTCTCCTGTGTACAGCGCCCTCCTCAGGTCACCACAGATTTCCTCTATCCTCAGGTCCGGGCTCGGCTCCTCTTCTGTCAGATTTCGGGGGTCTCCTGTGTACAGCGCCCTCCTCAGGTCACCACAGATTTCCTCTATCCTCAGGTCCGGGCTCGGCTCCTCCTCTGTCAGATTTCGGGGGTCTCCTGTGTACAGCGCCCTCCTCAGGTCACCACAGATTTCCTCTATCCTCAGGTCTGGGCTCGGCTCCTCCTATGTCAGATTTCGGGGGTCTCCTGTGTACAGCGCCCTCCTCAGGTCACCACAGATTTCCTCTATCCTCAGGTCTGGGCTCGGCTCCTCCTCTGTCAGATTTTGGGGGTCTCCTGTGTACAGCGCCCTCCTCAGGTCACCACAGGTCTGTGCTCGGCCATTACAGAACTTCCATCTTCTTCTATTGGTGATTTGGAGGTCGCTCAGAGTTCTTGAGCTGAAAGGTGATATTCCTCTTCAGCTTGTTATCAGAGGCCGGAAGGTTTTGATGCAGAATCGTCTGATATTTGTTATGTCCATAATCCCCTCCCTCTTAACTAAAGCTCCTTTACTGGCTGCTGAAAAATATCCCATGAGCACAATGCTGTCCCCACCAGGCCGCACTGTGGGGAGGGGGATCTTCTGAGGAGCACACTTTGGAGACTTTGTACCTTTTGGAATTATGGCCATAAAGCTCCCCTTCGGTCTCATCAGGCAGAACACATTTCCCCATACGCTTTTGGCAGAACACAGCCGATGCAGGATGTTTTGTAAGATAATCCTCCATCTTGCCCCCTGACCCCACAGTCTGGACAGGTGAAGAACACAGGAGATTGTGGTCACAGGAAACAGCAAGGACTGGTCAGAAATTCCTGCAGCTCCTTTAATGTTGCTGTTGGCTACTCGGCTGACTCCAGACCAATTTTCTTCATATCTTTCAACAATTTTTCCAATTCTAGGTAGTGTCACTGCGGTGCCAAATTTCAGCCCCTTCTTCAGTGTCTATGATAAATTCTGTTAGAACAACTGATGTTTAATCAGAATCACGTATAGAACATGCACCCACTATGGTCTATCGGTAATCACGACTGTGGTTTGTTGTTGCCCATACGTCTGTGCAGGAATAATGGCCATATAGACATTTTTTACCAATCCAGGTCAATGGGTCAGTGAAAATGATGCCCAGCGCACGGAGGGATCAGTATAATGAGTGCAATCTCTGTGATGACCCCTATGATGTACAGGAGAGGTTCTCTCATTGGTTTATTCAAACATCCATAATTGAAAATCACTTTTAAAACAGACAGTAAAAACTGACACTAACCAAACACTGAGGACGCTCGGATATAAAACACAGATGAAGCTCGGATATAAAACACAGAGGACGCTCAGATACAAAAACACAGAGAATGCTCGGATCCAAACCACTGAGGACGATTGGATCCAAAACACCAAGGACGATTGGATCCAAAACACCAAGGACGATTGGATCCAAAACACCAAGGACGATTGGATCCAAAACACCAAGGACGATTGGATCCAAAACACCAAGGACGATTGGATCCAAAACACCAAGGACGATTGGATCCAAAACACCAAGGACGATTGGATCCAAAACACCAAGGACGATTGGATCCAAAACACCAAGGACGATTGGATCCAAAACACCAAGGACGATGATCCAACACAAGGACGTCGATCAAAATACAGAGGATGCTCGGATCCAAAACACCGAGGACGCTCGGATCTGAAACACCAAGGACGATTGGATCCAAAACACCAAGGACGATTGGATCCAAAACCCCAAGGACGATTGGATCCAAAACACCAAGGACGATTGGATCCAAAACACCAAGGATGATTGGATCCAAACACCAAGGACGATTGGATCCAAAACACAAGGACGATTGGATCCAAAACACCAAGGACGATTGGATCCAAAACACCAAGGACGATTGGATCCAAAACACCAAGGACGCTCGGGATCCAAAACACCGAGGAGGCTTGGATCCAAAACTCCAAGGACACTCGGATTAAAAACACAGAGGACGCTCGTATCCAAACCACCGAGGACGATAAGATCCGAAACACCAAGGACGCCCGCATCCAAAACTCCAAGGACGCTCGGATCCGAAACACTGAGGATGCTCGGATCCAAAACACCAAGGACGATTGGATCCAAAACTCCGAAGGCGCTCGGGTCCAAAACACCGAGGACCCATGGATCCAAAACATTGAGGACACATGGATCCAAAACATTGAGGACACATGGATCCAAAATACAGAGGACACTCGGATCAAAAACACCGAGGACGCTCGGATCTAAAGCACTGAGTACGCTTAGATCCAAAACACTGAGGACACATGGATCCAAAACACAGAGGAGATTTGGATACAAAAAACCGAGGACACTCGGATTCAGTACACTGAGGACACTCGGATCCAGAACACCGAGCACACACAGATCCAAAACACTGATGACACACCATTTTTGGCAACAAGTTAATAAACACAGACGTCTGAATGAAGCCTAAATGATGGCAACCGAGTACCAACTACTTTGTAACATGAGGGTAAATGTGATTGGCTGATCCTGAACATAACCACAGCCCCAATTATAAGAGGGCGGTCACACTTATGCAATCACATTATTGTTATCATGAGTTACAGCTCAGGAGTCTGTAGTGGCATCACTTCCTTTGGACCTGCGAAGAGGTGAGGTCTGTTTTCCCTTGCTGCTGGTCAGGTGATGTGGTTTTGCTGACCACCCTCATCACCCTTTAAATTGTCACATGACCCATCACCTGACGTCCTTTATAGAGATCATGCTATAAAAGCCATCCCGGTGCGTGGAGCTCGCCTGTTGCTGGAGATCTGCTGTCTAGGCTAAGCATTTTGTAGCCTTAGACTTGGGTTGCTTTCCTCGAGTATTTATATTATTTTTGTATCTCTGGTCTATCAACCTATGCCTGTGTTTTAATACGTGCAATGGCGAGGCTAGTGCCTCTAGTAGGGTCTATTTACATTGCAAAAAATTGCAATTTTAACAAGGTTTTTGAAGACTTTGTATATTCACTGTCTCACACAGGGCCCCGTAGCTTTGAATTTCTTTTTTTACTTAAAGGGATCCTGTCACCCCCAAAACACCTCTAAACCTATTAAAAGCTGTCCCTACAGCATATTAACACTTTCCCTACACTACTTTTACCTCCTAAATGCACCAAGTGACATTGAAGAAAAACGTTATTCTAGTACCTCATTAGTGATGATAATGAGTGACTATCTATTCATAGTCACTCATCCAGGCTGCCCCTCTTCTTCATATCACGCCTGAATAGGCGTGATCTTCATCATGGATTCAAACTGCCGCCTCCCTGCGCGCCTCCGCTCTCTCCCATAGCGTCCGAGGCTGCAGTGTGGCTGGGTGACGCGATCCGCGTCATACCCGGCGCCGGGTGACGTATTTACATCGGCGCCGCGCTGTCAGCTTCAAAATGCGCACTGCGCATGCCCATGCGCATGCGCAGTACGCATTTTGAAGCTGACAGCGCGGCGCCGGTGTAAATACGTCACCCGGCGCCGGGTATGACGCGGATCGCGTCACCCAGCCACACTGCAGCCTCGGACGCTATGGGAGAGAGCGGAGGCGCGCAGGGAGGCGGCAGTTTGAATCCATGATGAAGATCACGCCTATTCAGGCGTGATATGAAGAAGAGGGGCAGCCTGGATGAGTGACTATGAATAGATAGTCACTCATTATCATCACTAATGAGGTACTAGAATAACGTTTTTCTTCAATGTCACTTGGTGCATTTAGGAGGTAAAAGTAGTGTAGGGAAAGTGTTAATATGCTGTAGGGACAGGTTTTAATAGGTTTTGAGGTGTTTTGGGGGTGACAGGATCCCTTTAATAATAAAGATCTTCATTTATAAACTGCATATTGTGTTTACTTACGGTATGGCGTTATCTTTGTCTGATATTTACATTTGTTTGGTGATCTGAAATACTTAAGAGCAACAAACAAGCAAAAGATTAAGAAATCAGGAAGGGGCAAACACTTTTTCATACTACTTTATGTATGTACATATATACTTGCCACACACACAAATATAAAGGTAGAGAGACATTTCTACAAAAAAATTTACATTATGGATGTGTCGGAGTGAAAAATCAATGTAAATAATTTATGTCTGTGTTAAATCACACCAGGAGAGACTATTGGCATGTACAGTGTTAATATAGCAGCTGAAATAAGTATTGAACACGTCGCCAAAAGCACTATTGTCATGAATTTCTTGCCAGATGTGGGTAAAAACCTATCCAATCCACATAGGCAAAGAATTCAAACCATAGAAGTCTATAAATTAAGCTTATGTGTAATGCAGAGAAAAGTATTGAACACGAAGAGAGGCACAAAATGCAATGGAAAGTCCTGACATTACCTGATATCTATCAGTAATTAGAAAGCCCTGCCACTTACTGAAAAGTAATATCCAGTATTTCAACTGATGGCTGATAAAAAGGAGTCTAATTACCAAGCAGCCACACAAGAAAAGTCTCATGATGGGTAAAACCAGTGAGCCGTCTCAAGACCTTCACAGCCTTATTGTTTAAAATATACTGATGACATTGGTTACAGAAGAATTTCTAAACTACTGAATGTTCCAGTGAACTCTGCTGGGACCATAATCTGGAAGTGGAAAGAACATCGAAGAGTTGTCAAGGACCTGGAATCAGCAAGTACAATTGTGTCACAGAAAACAATGAGGGCATTGTTACACTCCCCCATGCAAGACTCCATTGTTGTACAAAAATCAAGTTCAAGAGGATTTAAAGTTTACTAAACAACTTTTAGATAAGTCTGGAAAATTCTGGAAATATTGTCTGGTCAGACGAGACCAAAACTGAACTCTTTGGTGGCCATAATACACACCATGCTTGGTGGCCAAAAGGCAAATCACCCCAAAAACATCAACAACAATGAAGTGTGGAGGTGAGATCATAGTGTGTGGCGGTTTTTCAGCATACGGTATGGCAAACTTCATATGATTGAAGGAAGGATGAATGGACAAATGTACGAGACATTCCTGATAAAATCTGCTGCATCTACCAGGAGGATGAAGATGAAACGAGGGCGACATTTCACAAACAATGATCCCAAACACACACCAAGGAAGAGAATGAATCTGCAAGAATGTCCGAGCTGATCAACGGAGCTGAATCCAATAGAAAATGTCTGGAAGATCTAAAGCTCAGAGATCAATGAAGGATCCGTGGATCTACAGGAGGTGAAGAGTGTTTGTGTGTAAGAATGGGACAAATCCCCAGAGCAATGCAGGGAGTAGAGTTTCCGTACAGGAGGCACTGGAGCATCATCACCAACAAAGGCTGAAGTACCAAGGATTATATACATGCAGCAATATGGTCAATACTTTTTTCCTGTGTCATTTCTCATTATTTCCCATGATTTATGGATATCTATTGTTTGATTTCTTTGCTTGGATTGGATGGGTTGTTGCCAACATCTGGTGAGAAATTCATGTCAATAGCAGCTACAGAAACAATGGTGTATCGGTGCATCTTTTTAACAATTTTACACTGTTGTCACTATGAATAAAGCTAGAAATTAAAAAAGGGTTGCTTGTTGTGAAATCTTGAAAATAAAATGACCTGGAGATCTCCTGTAACTTTGGTCATCAGCACAGGTAAAGCAGACAGCTACAGGCTGCCATCCATCCCCAGCTGCCTAGTTTTACCTGGCTGGTAATCAAAAATACAGGGTAGCTTGGGGCTGGAATTTTCAGCATGGAGAGGCCCAAGCCTTCTGGGCTCCTTACGCTGCGAATGAGCCTGCAGCCACCACAGAAAAATGTGCATTCATAGAAGCACAATTTTTTGAGAGATTTACTTAACTCTTCCAGCTGCCCTGTGGTGTTGGCAGATAGGTAATAAGGGGTAAATGCCAGCTGAGTAATGCCAGCTGGCACTAAGCTGAGGTTCATAATGTCAGGCCAACGTTACACCAAGCCATTATGAACCTCTAAGTAAATAGTAAAAAAATACCACACAAATAAAAATCATTTATTTGGAAAAAAAACATAAACACATCCCTCTTTGCCATCTTTATTAACCCCAATCAAAAGCCTCTAACAGTATTTAACAATCCATAGCAATGCCTGTTCACTGTGGAAACCAATGAGGAACTCCCGCAGTGAGCACAGTGATGTCACAGTCAGGTTCAAATGAGGTCAGCTGTTGTGACGTAGCTGAGCTCTGACCTCAGATGACCTTTCCCTGTTCACAGACGTCACTCTGGATCGTGGATTTTGTCGGAGGCTTTGGATGGGGGTAATAAAGATGGCAAACAGGGATATGTTTGTGTTCTTTTTCCAAAAAAATGATTTTTATCTGTGCAGTGTATTTTGTACCATTTATTTAGAGAGGGTCATAATGGCCGGGTCTAACATTGGTCCGACATTATGAACCTCAGGCTTGGTGCCAGCTGGCAATACTTAACTGGCATTAACCCTTTATTACCGAGTCTTCCAACACTACAGAAAGGAAGAGTTGGGTAAAGCTCTCGAAAATGAAGCTACTACAAATGCGCCATTTTCTGGGGCAACTGTAGGCTGCAATTAGCAGGGTAGAGGGTCCAGAAGGCTTGGGCCTGCCAACGCTGCAAATTGCAGCCCCCAGCTACCTACGTTTACCTGGCTGGCAACTAGAAATATGGGAAGCCCCATATTATTTATTTATTTTTTATTTCATTAGTTCATTTTAAAAAAGAGCTCCCATGTATTTTTGATTACCAGACAAGTAAAACTAGGCAACTGGCAGCCTGTAGCTGCCTCTTAAAGGGACTGGTCACCAAAAAATACAGCAGGGCCCCACATCATCAGCGCAAAATACGCAACAAATAGGCACTATGTGACACTGCTGTGTATTTATTGCGTATTTTGGAGCCATCACGAGATCTACAAGTAAAAATCGCGCCAAAATCCCTTCCAGAAGTGACATGCTGCTAATTTCCCCACAGCAAACTGCACACCATTTCCGTTATGGGAAAATCCGCAGAATAGGAACACACTTCAAATTTCCCATACGCTTTGCAGTGAAGCTGCTGTCTTGCAGATTTCACAGTAATACATGGTAAATACTTGGTAAGAACACCGCAAAATCTGCAGCAAATCTGCAGCGTGGGCACATGGCCTTAAAAAAGATTTACTTAGAAAAAATTCTTGACTTGTTTGATACTTAGTTCCCTGCTGTATACCATACACTATGTGTATATGAGGTTGCATGTGTGCACAGCTGGAAATTTTTTTGATGTACCATGTGTGTATATACATACACATATACCCATACATAACACACAACATACATAGAAAAACTAGGGCAGCACAACAAAAAAAAAAAAAGGACAGTCGGGTGCAATGTCCACCATGCAACAATTCATTTTCAGGCATACAGACCAACATTTCGGTTCACAGGAACCTTTTTCAAGCTTGGCCGCACAAGGTCCAATAAAGGTCTGCCTTTTTAGCAATGAATGGTGTGCTGCCCTTTTGGTATATTATATATTATATATACGGTTATATATTATATATATGCAGCATACAGATAGATAGATAGATAGATACCACAGAAGACTACACACATACACACATGCTCTGGTATATATACAGACATGTAAATAATATCACACGGCCGACACAACATTGTGCAACACCAACAAGGCGTCTGGGAGCGCTAATGTGTATAATAAGTAGTAAAATAAATGTTATATATCTATAGTATACCATTTCTATAATGATGTAGTATTACTATAGTATATAGTGTATTTCATATATATTGTAGTAATGTATGTAATACTGTATATAACAAATACAATAATCTATGTTGTAGTAATGTATTTCCTGTCCAAAGTAATAATGTATATAATTTTTATAATGTATATAATAATCTATATAGCAATTTACTGTATATATAATTATGTTAATGAATATAATATTTCTATATAATGGTGTCTATATATAGTAATGATGTTATCAAAATAATACTTTGTATAATGTATATAATATAATAGTGACATATAATGTTTATAGTGTGCTATATAGTATTGATGTCATGAATATAATTTGTAAATAGTAATGATATCCATGTCTATTCAAATCTGTCTATATGATGTACTTATATTAAGTAATGATAATTTGCATAATGTATATACTGATCTACACTTTTATAGTGTACTATATATAGTAGTGATAATTTGTATAATGTATATAGTGATATATCATGACATAGTGAACTATATATGTAATCTAATTTATGTATAATGTACATAGTGATATATAACTATAGTGTACTCTATGTAGTAATGATAATTTGATAAGTATATAGTGATATATACTGTGTATAGGTACTATATATAGTAATCATTTGTATAATGTATATACTGTCTATAGTGTACTATATATAGTAATGATAATTTGTATAATGTATATAGTGCTATATAATGGCTATAGTGTATTATATATAATGATCATTGTATAATGTATATAGTGATATATAATGGCTATAGTGTACTTATATATAGTAATGATAATTTGAAATGTGTATAGTGATATATAATGGCCAGAGTGAACTATATATAGTATGTAATTTATTGTATAATGTATATAGTGATATATAATGGCTATAGCATACTATATATAGTAATTTAATTTATTGTATAATGATAATAGTGCTTATAATGTAGTACATACATATTAAGTATTATATTTATTGTCAGCTTTTGTTGCTGCTCTCGATGTGGTCCTATCGTTTATTGCAGCTTTTCTTCAAAGCAAAAAATTATTGTAAAACTTTGATTGACAGAAATTGACATCTCTGACATGAAAACGATGAAGAGGCGGCTGAGCGCACAATACCTACACCGCTACCATCCGACAGGCGCTGGTAAATGGCGCAAGCTACAATGACTGGCGGCAGCGTTACACAACCGTGCGGGTGCAGCGGTGAGATCATGGACCGCTGTATGTGTCGGCAGGTGACCCGGACCATGGACCCCCAATGGGGTCAGGGGCAGAGATTGAACTTATGTTAACGGCGATGAACACATTACCAGCAATAATAATTTCCATTCCTCTCCTGCTCGTGTTCACTACATTGGGTTACACTCCTGAAATGCGTCCAGACGTTCAAGATGACGGTCAGAAGCATGACATCTCCCCATCGGCACATAACACGCGTTAATCGTCACATATCAGACATTACCGGTGATATATGTGGGATTCACTCTCCATAATAAACTAGAAAACAAGAACCTCATCCACACAAGAACCTCAGTTTTTTTACGAGAGCGCAGGTCAGAACGAAGTAAACTCCTCCAGAAAGGGCTAAAATATATAAAAAACAACTAAACCCCTCACGATCCACAAGAAATAATCCCCATTATCTCTCAAAAGGAAGAAGAACTTTCTTGTGGATCCGAGGAGCCTTTCCAACCTGCTCAATTTTGCTAATCAAACTCGCTGACAGCCCAAACAAGCCATCTAACGCGGATAATTAAGAGAAATGGTGGAGGAGGGGGCGGCGGGAGGATGGGGGGGACTGCGATTGTGAGAAGGATCCCGAGGTTCTCGCTTCATAACTATCAGCTGTATATAAATTTGTACTTAGACCAAAATGCAAGGCTGATGATTTCTGCTGGAAAAGAAAATGTCACAGAAGCAGTTGCGGCTTGAAGGAACTCGATTCATAATGCATTTTATAAATAGTTAATGTCTCCCATACATAAGCCGGGGCTGCAAATCAAAAAATTGTCAACATTTTTAGTCCTAGTTGTCAGTTTTTGCTGTCGACTGGAGCTTTGTGTGTGTTTCTGAAGCCGGGAGGAGGCTTGTAATTCCAGGCATTTTCTCTATATGGCTTTAAGAGCTTCTCCAGCCAACTTTCTTCCCCCTGCTAAGATTGTGTCAGATGTAAAGGATGGAGGACGAGGGGGGAGAAAAGTTTTCAGCTACATTGTTAAGACTTTGTTTTTTTATTGTTATTCACAGCAGAGTAGGTGGTATATAGAGGGGGTGGTCTGCGCGGGGAAGATGACAGCCCTTCTTCATGGTGAAGTGGTCAGTGATCGCTGACACTACGAGAGTGCCGAGCTCCACAACAGTGACCGCTACCAAAGAGACAGGGAAGAATGGGAATGTGACATTGTGTATGAATGTCAGAGCCCCCGAGCCGCCCCCGAGGAGCAATAATAAAGTATGAGGTGATATGGGGGGACTCATGACTGCGTGCGGGAATAGCATTTCTCTGTTCTGGTTTAGGAATACAAAGATAAATATGTCCAAAATGGATACGTTACACATTTGAGTAGAAGGAAGCAGAAGGGTCTTGTGGACTGTTATGGGGTCTGGCTGAGTTCTGTTCTATTGCATTATCCACCCCTCTATTTATATGTATATATGTGTGTGTTCAGGATTTGTGTCATTATTAAGCCTAACGAAGAGACCTGAGTAGTCTGTAAACTACTATTTATTACCATGCCTGATGAAGAGACCGAAGTAGTCTTGAAAGCTTCTATTTATCACCTGTCTGATGAAGACACTGAATAGTCTGAAAGCTGCTATTACCATGCCTGATGAAGAGATCTGACTAGTCTGAAAGCTGCTATTTATTACCATGCCTGATGAAGAGACTGAGTAGTCTTGAAAGCTTTTATTACCATGACTGATGAAGAGACCTGAGTAGTCTTGAAAGCTTTTATTACCATGACTGATGGAAAGACCTGAGTAGTCTGGAAAGATGCTATTTATTACCATGAGTGATGAAAAGACCGAAGTAGTCTTGAAAGCTTCTATTTATTACTGTCTGATGAAGAGACCTGAGTAGTCTGAAAGCTGCTTATTACATGCCTTATGAAGACACCTGAGAAGTCTGAAAGCTGCTATTACCATGCCTGATGAAGACACTGAGTAGTCTGAAAGTGTTATTTATTACCATGCCTGATGAAGAGATCTGACTAGTCTGATGGCGGGTTTACACGTCGCGATATCGCAGTACAATTTCAATCAAAAGTCACGTGGTTCAATCGTCGGAGGCTAAATCGTTCCTGCGTTGTATGGTGTGAACGTCCAATACGATGCAGGAACGATGTCAATGCGATATCGGGGATCGAATGAGCGTGCTATTCAATGCTCCGATATTGAAGGGAGATTGGAGCCGGATCGTGCTGTGTAAACGCCCAATTACGATGCGATTTCATACGTCACCATTCACTCCCATGTTAACTATGCGATCCTGGGTTTGGAGGCGGAGACATCGCACGGACGTTGTAATACGATATCGCAGCGTGTAAACATTCAATGCGATGCGGGAGAAACGTGCACTAATTGCGCGCTCCGCGCCATTGAGTTGCGATATCGAAACGATATCGCGGCGTGTAAACCCACCATGAAAGCTTCTATTTATTACCATGCCTGATGATGAAAAGACTGAAGTAGTCTTGAAAGCTTCTATATATTACTATGCCTGATGAAGAGATCTGAGTATTCTCTAAAGCTGCTATTATTTAACATCCTTTCAGTTTGCCATTAAAGGTACCATTACACACAGATATATTGCTTGCAACTCACTGGTTGCAGTGAAATTATGGACACATTGTTCCATTTGTACACGGCAAGAAAATGGAACAATGTGTCCATGATTTCACTGCAACCAGTGAGTTGCAAGCAATGTCTCCTGAGATATGTGTGTGTGTAATGGTACCTTTTAAGGTATCAACCACTGAGGACTCTCAAATTCTAATATTATTATAAAACGTGACACTTAAAGAGCAAATAAACATCAATATGGACGGATAGGTACGGTCCGCGCTGCTGAATACAAAATGACAAGACGTCCAAGTTGAAGTGATCGATGCCTTGAATTGCCACCTCGAGTGGGGGTCCTGCGGCAGCTGATAACTAAGCGTTGATACCAGTTGTGCGTCTCACAACTGGATAAGGTGAACAGTTTGATGTATTAATCTTTCCAGTTTACTTGGGAGATTCGACCCATTGCGCCCTCGTCTGCCCCATTTTAACTTAACCAGTGCAGAGGCATTGTGAGAAACATAAAAAAGAGTTAGGACAGAGGATCTCGGGGGCATGGGGACATGCCCAGTACGGGGGACGTATCAAGCATTTGGAAAGGCTTGGCACACGGGAAGGAAAATTGTACAGAACATGGGAAGTTTGCGGAACATAGAAAGCAGGAGCAGAAAACTCTCCAACCCAGTGTCCTGAGGCTAATAAGTATCTGGCAATGGGGAAGTCTACAGTGAAGGAGAACTGAGGAAATGCAGAAAGCTCTACACTGTGTGCAGAATTATTAGGCAAGTTGTGTTGTAGAGGATTATTTTTATTATTATTGATCAACAATTATGTTCTCAATCACCCAAAAGACTCATAAAATCAAAAGCTTAATATTTTTGGAAGTTGGAGTTGTTTTTTTTTTTAGATTTGGCTATCTTAGGAGGATATCTGTGTGTGCAGGTGACTTTTAACGGCCCGTTACACGGCACGATATCCTTAACGATATCGTTCAAACGTCACAGATTTGGAGTTGCTCAAACGACATCGTTAGGACGTTGTTGCGTTAAACCGAGATTTGATTACGATAAATCGTTGCATCGTTGATTGCAGATTTGAGAACATGTTCTCTAATCAGACGATCCATGATCAGCCGACCTCCTGCATTGTCTTGTGTGACACCACGATAACGATGTCGTTAACAACTTTGCCCATTCACATCAGTGAACAAGTATCGTTCACTGGGTTGTGCAAGTGATACCTGCTTGCTGGATCGTTGGTGAGACGCGCACGATATCTAGACGTGTGAGATCTCACCAACGATGTCAAAACGATGTCCTAACGACCACGCGCCCAGAGATCGTTAGTGATATCGTTTCAAAGTCATGCCATGTAACGGTACCTTTACTGTGCAGAATAATTAGGCAACTAAATAAAAAACAAATATATTCCCATCTCACTTGTTTATTTTCACCAAGTAAACTAATATAACTGCACAAAATTTAGAGAAAAAAAAAGATTTCTGACATGCAAAAACAAAACACAAAAAAAAATTGTGGCCCCCTTTCTTTATGATGACACTCAGCAGCCTCCATCCATAGATTGTGTCAGCTGCTTGATCTGTTTACGATCCACATTGCGTGCAGCAGCCACCACAGCCTCCAGACACTGTCCCCAGAGGTGTACTGTTTTCCCTCCCAGACACTGTTCCCAGAGGAGTGCTATTTTCCCTCCCTGTAGATCTCACATTTTAGGAGGGACCCACAGGTTCTCTATGGGGTTCAGATCAGGTGAACAAGGGGGCCATGTCATTATTTTTTCTTCTTTTAGACCTTTACTGGCCAGCCACGCTGTGGAGTAGTTGGATGCATGTGATGGAGAATTGTCCTGCATGAAAATCATGTTTTTCTTGAACGATAGCGACTTCTTCCTGTACCACTGCTTGAAGAAGTTGTCTTCCAGAAACTGGCAGTAGATCCGGGAGTTGAGCTTCACTCCATCCTCAACCCGAAAAGGTCCCACAAATTGATCTTTGAAGATATCAGCCTGAGTTGGAGTGGAGCTCTCTGCCCCTTACTGATCCAGCCTCTGGCCCATCCATCTGGCCATCAAGGGTCACTCTCATCTCATCAGTCCATGAAACCTTTGAAGAATCAGTCTTCAAATATTTCTTGGCCCAGTCTTGGTGTTTTATCTTATGTTTCTTGTTCAGATGTGGTGGTTTTTCAGCCTTCCTTACCATGGCCATGTCCCTGAGTATGGCACACCTTGTGCTTTTTGATACTCCAGTAACATTGCAGCTCTGAAATATGGCAAAACTGGTGGCAAATGGCATCTTGGCAGCTTCACGCTTGATTTTCCTCAATTCATGGGCAGTTATTTTTCTCCTTTTTTGCCCTCACGCTTCTTGTAAACCTGTTGACTATTTGCCATGAAACGCTTGATTGGTCAGTGATCACGCTTCAAAAGTTTTGCAATTTCCAGACTGCTGCATCCCTCTGCAAGACATCTCACAATTGTGGACTTTTCAGAGCCGTCACATCTCTCTTCTGACCCATTTTACGTAAGGAAAGGCATTTGCCTAATAATTAAGCACACCTTATATAGGGTGATGATGTCATTACACCACACCCCTCCTCATTACAGAGATACACATCACTTGATTTACTTAATTGGTAGTTGGCTCTCAGCCTATACAGCTTGGAGTAGGACAACATGGATAAAAAGTATCATGTGATCAAAATACTCATTTGCCTAATAATTCTGCACATAGTGTAATGCAGGAAACGTTTCAGGTGATGGAGAACTTTGCAGAACAGGGGAGTCTCTGACACATGTTGTACACAATAAAATTCTCCAAGCCAGGGTGCGCACACTAGGGTAAGTATCTGGCACATAAAAAGTCTGCAGTGAAGGAGTCTTATGAAGAATGATGGAAAACTCTGGTGTAGGCAAAAAGTTGCAAGTGAGGTAGAACTGTGCACAACAGTTGATGTCTCCAGCACATAGAAAGCACAGAAGAATTCTCCAACACAGAGTGCCCAGAATAGGCTAAGTGTATGGCAAATGGAAGTCCACAGTGAAGTAGACGTGTGAAGAATGGCATAGCTCTCTGATGCAGAAAGGTTTAGGTAAGAGAGAACTGTGCAGAACAGGGGAAGACTCGGATACAAAGAAAGTGTAAGCACAGAAGGACCTCTCTAACGCAGGGCAGGGTGTCCAGACTAGGGCAAATTTTAGGCAAACGGGAAGTCTGCATTGAAGGAGTCTTGTGAAGAATAGCAGAAAGATATAGTGCAAGAAAAGTATCAAGTGTGCAAAACATTAGAAGTTTCTAGAACACATAAGAACGAGCACAGAAGAACTCTCCAAGCCAGGGTGCCCAGTCTAGTGTGTCAGGCATATGTGAAGTCTGCAGAAGAAAGGCAGAAATCTCTGGTGCAGAAAAAGTTTCTGGTGAGGGAAAACTTTGCAAAACAAGGGAAGTCTTCAGCACATAGGCTGGTTTCAGACTTGCGCTCCCCGCCGCAGGGTATTGCGGCGGGGAAGCACAAGCTGAGAGCAGGCACTGCGAGTCCCTATGTTTAACATGGGGACACAAGGCTGTTGAGGTCCCTCATGGAGGTGTTTGTTCCCCTCACGCCACAAATGGCTCTCTTGCATATAGGTCTGATGGGCCTTCCCCCGGTACCCCGCCTGGTGGCCTCCTTCGTTCTGATTGCAGCGATTTTTTGCATTGCATCTAACTGGCGCTCTGCTACACCTCCGGGGATGGCTGATCTTACTGCCAGACTAATTCTCATGTTCACCCATGAATACTTCCTGGCTATGGAATCCGGACATAGGAGATATGTCCGGGAAGCATGGGAGTGTTGGGCCTCCCACCCCTTGGCGATTCCTATTCCTGGAAACGCAGGGAATGGACTGAGATAAGATTTTTCCTAAACCCTTTTTCTTCCTCTTTTTTCTATCACTTTCTTGCTTACCTTTATCTCTTCTTTCACTTACCTCTATGCCTCCCCCTTTCCCCTCCCTCCCCCTTCCTGATACTTATACCTATGTGTTTGTAAGTTTAATTGTTAATGCTTCCCGGTGTGCGTACTGGAGGTTGCTGATGCGGAGAACTGAGGGACATATTTGTTATTTTCTCTTTTATTTGTGTATGTGAGAAACATAAAACTTTTCTTTTCTCAATAAAAATAATTATGGCAAAAAAAAAAAAAAAAACAGGAAATGTGACATGTCGCGTTCAGGGTGCGGACGAGAGAGTGTGATTTGTGCGCAGGCATCCGCCTGCGTACAAATCATACATTGCAGTGAATAAGTGCGCACAGGGTGTGCACGCCAATCTGCATCAGAGCGCAGGCACCTGCGTCCCCATGTTAAACATAGGGATGCACGGTGTCTGCGCTCAGCTTGCGGATCCCCTCCGCAGGACGCTGCGGAGGGGTCCGCAAGTCTAAAACCAGCCATAGAAAGAGTGAGCACAGAATAACTGTCCAAACCAGGGTTCCCCGGCTAGGGTCAGCCAGGATAAGTCTCCGACACACGGGGAAGGTTGTGATGAACAAGAAATGTAAAGAAAAGGGTAAGGAGAGAAAAGTCTAATTTAAGGTAAGTATCCGGAGCAAGGAACGCACCAGATGCAGCAGGGTATGTAGCGAGTCTACAGCATAAACCTAAATTCCAGCAGTCAACAGTCATCTCAATATGTAAAAAAATGATTCACATGGAACGGTTTTGTCCCAACATAAACAAAAACTGAAAGTGATGTAAACTCGACATTCATACACTAGACACAAACGGCACTGCTCAGCTGAGAGCTCCTGGATGCTACATATGTCCTAGATCTAGGATTGAGACTTGTTACAAAACATTGGCTGCACGTGCTACAAAAATGATGTCCACCTTGGCTATTTTTTGTTAGAAAGAATTCTTGATTATCAGCAGATTACATTTAGTCCTGAGATCAGTGATCACGTCTGATCTGTGGGGAAACAAGGCAGTAAAGGTGCATGCACGTGATCCAGAATAGCAGTGTTTTGAACACTACCGCTGCACCAAAGCTGCGTTGTACAGTACCAGCACAGTGGATATTTCTAGAAATCCCATGCCACTGCTCTTCTCACCACCGCAGCGTGCTTTCATTTGCGGTGCGGGTTCCACACTTCGCATCTCTGCAGCATGTTAATTTAATGCTGCGGTGTTGGAAGTGATCTCTATGGGTGAATGCAGGAAAAAGCCGCCCTGCACCAAACACAGTTCATGAGTACAGGGCGGCTGTGCTCATCCTGCGTTCACCCGTGGCTTCCTGCAGGTCTGGTGGTGTCCAACATGTAGTGCCCCAGATCGCGTGCACATACCCTAAGGCTATGTTCACAGATAGCGGTTTTTTTAACCACTTTTTTTGCGTGGGCACTCGGAAACGTTTTGTGGCAGTGCAAAAAGCACATAAAAAAACGCGGTGCATTCACACACCACATTTTTTTACGGGTGCACAACCCTCCCCTCCCCCCCCAAAAGACATGGGAGAAGTGATGTCACACAGGGGAGGAAGAATCCAGTGTTTCTCCCCTGTGTGACATCTGTGACAGCCCTTACTGGGTTTCGCAGTGTATTAATATACACTGCGAAACCTAAATAAAAGTTATCCAAATGGCATTAAATATAATAAAAATTGAATACTTGTCCTCAGCCGGGAGTTCTGGGAGCCGAGACAACCACATCTACTGTCCTTCCAGGACCTGCCAAGATCTGTGATTGGCCGCTCGCGATCATGTGATATGTGACGTGCATATCACATGATCGCGAGCGGCCAATCACATGATCGCAGGTCCTGGAAGGAGATCAGACATTGATGTCTCGGCTCCTGAACATCCGGGCGGGGGTAAGTATTAAATTTTTATTATTTTTCATACATTTGGATAACTTTTATTTAGGTTTCGCAGTGTATATTAATAAGGGCTGTCACACATGTCACACGGGGAAAAAACACAGAATTATTCCTCCCCTGTGTGACATCACATCCTGCAGCGCCATTATAAACGCAGGAATTGCGCATTGTCTGAACGGCGATGCGTAATTCAAGTGGATATAATGGCTGCTATGGGAGAAAGTGTGGGCGCAGTTGCGTAAAAATTGACATGGTCATTTTTTTTACGTGCGGCTTTGTCTCTCATAAAAGTGCAGCGTAAATTTACGCCAGCGTCTGCACGGCAAAAGTGAAAGTCCATTCACTTTGCCGGCAGACACAGATGCGCTTTAGGAGAAAAGCGTGCGCAAAAAAGCGCAATGTGTGAATGTAGCCCAAGTCTTCAGTCCCCCTACACTGCCACCTCAGGAGAAGTAAAGCATTACAACCTGCCCATTGACATCACAGTCTGTCCACATAATGCATACATGTTGGGTCCTCCAGAGCAAGAGGAACTCCTAGTAGTCACTGATAATTAATTTACTTAGTATTCACTATTAAAATATAATAATAATATAATAATAATAATATTTATTCATTTATATAGCGCTTTAATCCCATAGCACTTTACATACACGAGTAATGCTGTCTCTCTTGGAGCTCGCAATCTAAACATCCTATCAGTATGTCTTTACAATGTGGGAGGAAACCGGAGTGCCCGGAGGAAACCCACGCAAACACGGGGAGAACATACAAACTCCTTGCAGATGTTGTCCTTGGTGGGAATAGTTAAAAAACAGAGCATTTCAGAAATAGAAGCCCCTTTAATTTTTTCAATGTAATGTATCTAATGAGATGATACAGGGTATACTATAAATCTCAGCCTTACCTTATCTACGACACCACTGCCCTTGGGTGGCCTTTGAGATACCAAGGTCCATGTCTGTCTTGACAGCTTTGCCAGTGGATATATTTCTTCCTCATTATTTACCTTCTATACATAAAAAGTGAAGGTTTGTCATACCCAGTTTGTGCCCACGTAAACTGAGCACATCACCACTATACACAGAGAACCTGCCTATACCTGGCTGTCATCTGTCAGGCTGTAAGAAACTAAACTTAAAAAAAAAAATCTTACAATGCTTGTGAGCAAAAATCATCACAAACTTTGTAAAAAAGCAAAAACTGCAGAAAAAAAAACACAACAAAATCAAAGATATAAAGCAGAGACAGACAGAAAGAAAAATAGGATATATTTATCCAACAATGACACACTGCCCCCGGTGGCCACCGGGTACAATAACAACCGATATCTCCACAGGTCGTATTACTGCGTATTAACTCATAACAAAGGATCTCCGCTCGTTAACAAACATTCTTTTTTTTTTAATTAATCTGCCTGCACCCTTCGCTGTACAGTAACTCAGGTGCTGATAACTCGGGAGATAAGGACGGGGCAGGTGCCCAATATTTCTCTGATTAAAATGTAATTAACTTGTTAACCCCGCTCTGAAGAAATGTCTTGCCATTTAATTGAGTTTCAATGATCTCGCTCAAAAGCTTGATTTACTCTCAAAAAGCGAGGGCCGACATCCAATCCTCACTGTTAATTAACTGCAGAGGGGGCGCACAATGGATTTTATGGCTAATGTGAAACATGAAATAAAAAAAAAAAATAACAAAACAATAATGATGGGAAAAAAAGTTACAATAACTGAGGAAACGTAGAAACTTCAGGAGGAGCGCAGTAACCCTATAGCGCCCAAGTCAGCGCCTATGTAAGACGAGGCAGGGCCGTCATCCATTCTTTTACATACTCTGTAAGGAATGTTGCAGAAAACTGCACATACACATGTAAAAAACGCACAAGGGGAGCGGACCCTCGCCACCGGGTGACTGGGGGCCTGCGGATGTGTTTAATGTGAGCTATAGTGCAAAACCCCAGACAAGCAAAGATTGTGCGCGTCCCCCGTCCCACCTCATCACACTGCACCTCCCCACAATGAACACCACCCCTCACCCCCTGTAGCTGTACACGTTGAGTAGACTTTGTGTACTCGGTTGATTTTGACTTTGGCTTTGCATTTTTGGCTATAAATGCAGATTTTCGTGCTCCGTGCTGCCAAGTGGGCGGGGTCTCTAGTGTGATGTCAGTCCTGATTTCTCTGGACCAATCAGGTGTCTAATCCTGCTTCTCCTCCCCTCCCACTAACACTGAGGAGGAAGCTGCAGCTGCATCTCCCTCCTCTCCCTCCCAATAGTCTAATATTGAGTGCATTACAATAGTTGGATTTTTAGGTAACTGAGGAGGATTCCTGAGCACCTGCAGGTATAAAAAGTAACAGGTAAAAGGTATGAGACAATCTCAATAGCATATATTCATCAAACTACTAACACTGACCTACAAAGCCATCTATAACCCCTGTCCCCTCCTTATGTCTCTGAACTAAGCTTACAATATCTTCCATCATGTAATCTTTGATCCGCCCAAGACCTCCTCCTCTCCTTCACACTTATTTGTTCTTCACCCAATTGCCTCCAAGATTTCTCCCATATATATCCCCCATCCTCTGGATTTCTGCACCCCAACACGTCAGATTATCCACCACGCTCGAATCCTTTAGACGGAACCTGAAAACCCATCTCTTCAGCAAAGCTACAGCCTGCAATGACCATGCTGCCGCCTCACCGCCACCAGAGCTTCCGCCTCACCATCACCAGAGCTGCTGCCCCACCGCCACCGGAGCTGCCACCTCACCGCCACCGGAGCTGCCGCCTCACCGCCACCGGAGTTGTCCCTTAGCCTTCACTGGAGCTGCTGCCCCTCCACCACCGGAGCTGCCGCCTCACCGCCACTGGAGCTGCAGCCTCACCGCCACCAGAGCTGCAGCCTCACCGCCACCAGAGCTGTCCCTTAATCTTCACTGGAGCTATTGCCCCTCCACCACCACCGAAGCTGTTCCCCACTACCAGCAGAGCTGCCGCCTCACCGCCACCAGAGCTGCCACCTAACTTCCACCGGAGCTGCCACCTCACCACCACCAGAGTTGCTGCACCTTAGACCTACTGTCTTCCCCATTGTCCTGTAGAATGTAAACTCGCAAGGGCAGAGTCCTCTTTCCTCCGTACCAGTCTGTCATAGTTAATTTGTTTACTGTAAACTATATCTATAATTTTGTATGTAACCCCTACTAATGTACAGCACCATGGAATTAAGTACGGTATATAAATAAATAATAAAATATTTAAATTTCTAAGTACAAAGCTCCAGTGCTAAAAAAAATTAAAAAGGAAGGTAAAATTAGTCTTTGTAATAAAAATGTAATTTTAATATCTAAAAAATACCTACGTTAAAACATGTATAAACAATGTACCAATAGAGGGAGTTCTCTGCATATTGCTACATATAAGTTAAAGGAATATTGTCAAGTTATTCTTTATTATTATAGCACCGTTTATTACATGGAGCTTTACATTATTAAATTGCTTTAGTTTCACAGCAAGAAGATTAGAAAATGAAAATCAAGTTCAAACTTGCTATCTGCTTCGGTTCTCCTGATATGAGAAACTTTTATCTTACAAAGTGTAGAGCCTGATTTCATATTGCTCACCCACCAAAGCCTGCAACAGTAGTTACATTTCAGGAGAAGTTAACCCCTAACATACCAGTCTCTTTTCTCCAGCCCACTGATTTATTTACAGTAGTTAGCAGGTAACCTCCCTACCACTCACTCTGCGGTTATAAATCTTCCACAATGACCAGCCTCCACCACTGCTTCCAGGCCAGTTCTCCTAATCAGAGCTCTGCTTCCTGAGCTGTGCTTTATCTCACTGTGTAAGGCTACGTTCACACATTGCGTATTTTTGCTGCTTCTCTGCGTTTTTTGCTGCGTTTTCTGTTTACCTGCGTTTTTTGTTGCGTTTTTTTACACGCGCTTTTTGCAGTGAAAACGCAATTCTGGATAAGCAGCCCAGCCAAACCTATGGGTTTTGACAAAATCCATTCACACACTGCGTATTTGTGCTTTTTTTTTTTTCACTGCAAAAATGTGCACGTTAAAAGAATCACCATGTCAATTCTTTCTGCAGCTTTTGTCTGCGTTTTTCCATTGCCCCCATGATAAATGGGCTCTGAAAAAGCGCAGAGAAAAATGCAGAAAAAACCCGCAGTGTGAAAGGAGCTGCATATTTCACAAAATACGCGCGTAAAAAAGCTCCGCTGCGTAAAAATACGCAGTGTGTGAATGTAGCCTAAATAGAAAAAGCAGTGCAGACTTACCAAACCACTAATAGCAGAATGTGTTACAGCAGAGTTTGTGCTGAGCTTTATAGCTCTAAAATACCACAGTTCTGCAGCTCACCAGAACTGTCACTCACTAAGAGCCCACCGCCCCCAGGAGCCAGGAAGTAAGGAGACTGCAGAGCTGTGAGCTGCTCAAGAGACAACTTGATATTATATTATTATTATTATTATTAAAAATACTCCTTTAAACTAATAACAATATGCAGTTAGCTCCTCCAGTTTAATTTTTTTTAACCCCCTTTATAGCCAGTTTTATATTTTGATAATATATTTCACTAATTCCCTTGCTCTTGCTATGGGTCACGAGACATTGGGTCTCCCACTACCAATAAGTTGCCCAAACTTATCCACTGCACAATTTTTTCTCCTTTAGGTTTATCCCCGATGTAGAATTCATCAGACATGAATGTTACATTCCTGGGTGTTTTGACGCTTTCTCTCTCACATCGTTAACTACGGTTCAAACAATGACAGTGTTGAGAGCAGGTTACTTTCAGGGTACTCATAAATACAGTAGGTACACAATCAGAGATACATCATATCCCAATACCTACATAGCTGTGAACACACATAGGGTAGAGACTACTAAGGAAACTTTTCCCAATAACCGGAGCAAATGTACAGGGGAGAAAGATCAGAGCTGGAACTACAGTGTGAACAATGAGTGTTGAGAGTAGGTGTGTTTTACCGAACTCCTACGATGAGAGACATTAATGTAGGGTCATTGCCATCACATCATATCCCAAAACCCAGATAGCGGTGAACAAACATGGGGAAGAAAGCCTTTTTTCAATAACTGGAGCAAATGTACAGGGGAGAACGATAGGAGGCAGAATTACAGTTTGAAACAATAAGAGTGTTGCGAGCAGGTGTGCTTTAACAAACTCCTAAATTGGTACATGATAAGAGACATTAGTGTAGGGTCATTGCCATCACATCATATCCCAAAACCAAGATAGCAGTAAAAAAAACAAAAGGCAAAACTGCTCCCGTTCAGAAAATCCTCGTACCTCTGTTGGCACCAGCTCACCATGTTGCTCTTTTGCTTGTATCCTTCTGGAGCTTGGACACCGGCCGCACCTTAGCCCATAAACCAATGAGAAAAATGAGGTGGAATCCAGCTCAACATGAAGGATTTTTCTCTTTTTTCATAAAATGCAAAGGAAAATTGCATGGTCAGCGTGACCTACGTCGACGCATTTTGGATGGTCATGAATAAGGCTGAATATCAAATCCGAAACGCGTCAATCTAGGTCACGCTGACCATGTAATTTTCCTATGTTTCCTTGTTGAGTTGGAATCCACTTCATTATTTTCTATGTGGAACAAACATACAGGGGAGCGAGATCGCAGGCGGACCACCAAAACGTCCAATACCGGAATACTGGCAAATCAAAATTCAAGTGTGCATCAAAACTGAGATCTAAAAGAAATGAAAACCTGCATGTCCCAAGTTTAACTCCTAAATATAAGGAAAAAAAAGTGAAAGAACGGACACAGGCCAGGAAAAGAGACTTTAATGTATTAACGAGTCAGATGTGCGGTCAGTGGTGAATCGGCGGGATTGTGCAATGCTTCGGCGTGGATTCCTCTGAGCGGCAACACTTAATCTCCGCGGGTAACAATGAAGTGAATTCTGAGCGCGCAAGATGTTCAATTCAGCAGCCGACAACATGGCGAAGGGATTGTCTAAACAGCGACGCCTGGGAATTAGATACAATGTTATCAGGGTAAATAGATTTATAATGTCTTCCTTCTGTCAGCAAGTGAATTAAGGAATGATCTGCTATTCTAATAGGGGGGCGAGCCCTGACACCCGACACACGCCAAATTACCGCAGATACATCGCAAATAAACCGGGGAGGAAAGTTTGCATATTTATTGCCGAGTAGAGCGATCCAGTAAACAGATCAGCAATCATCCACACGCGTTGGCATTTGTCGGGAGGTGTTATCTCCTCCTCACATTTAATTACATGTTCTTTATCACAAGTCCCCCGTCCTCAGAGAGGCACACGCGAGCCAATGGCCGCCGACTCCCGCCGTTTACTGCCAATTATTTATATCTGTGCCCAAACAAAAGGACTTTACAGATAAACAAGAGGAAGACGTTCCAGCTGGACCCTGCGCCGGAGCCGCTCCGAGGAAATGACCAATCAGACGAGAGCGGCAAGAATTAAGAATTAGAAAGGCGGAAAAAGAAATAAATGTCAAATAGCTACGGCAACGTATAATACGGAGGATGCCAACATAGCCGGTACAACATATGTATCTTCTACAGTAGTAGTCATATGTAATAGGCTTGTATAACCTGGGCGTCACCTGTATATAATTATATATGTACAGCTGGTATAACCTGGGCATCTCCTGTATATAATTATATATGTACAGCCGGTATAACCTGGGCATCTCCTGTATATAATTATATATGTACAGCCGGTATAACCTGGGCATCTCCTGTATATAATTATATATGTACAGCCGGTAGAACCTGGACAACTCCTGTATATAATTATATATGTACAGCGGTATAACCTGGACATCTCCTGTATATAATTATATATGTACAGCCGGTATAACCTGGACATCACCTGTATATAATTATATATGTACAGCCGGTATAACCTGGGCATCTCCTGTATATAATTATATATGTACAGCCGGTATAACCTGGACATCTCCTGTATATAATTATATATGTACAGCCGATATAACCTGGGCATCTCCTGTATATAATTATATATGTACAGCCGGTATAACCTGGACATCTGCTGTATATAATTTATATATGTACAGCCGGTATAACCTGGGCATCTCCTGTATATAATTATATATGTACAGCCGGTATAACCTGGGCATCTCCTGTATATAATTATATATGTACATCCGGTATAACCTGGACATATCCTGTGTATAATTATAATGTACAGCCGGTATAACCTGGGCATCTCCTGTATATAATTATATATGTACAGCCGGTATAACCTGGACATCTCCTGTTTATAATTATATATGTACAGCCGGTATAACCTGGACATCTCCTGTATATAATTATAATTATATATGTACAGCTTGGTATAACCTGGGCATTCTGTATATAATTATATATGTACAGCCGGTATAACCTAGAATCTCCTGTATATAATTATATATGTACAGCCGGTATAACCTGGACATCTCCTGTATATAATTATATATGTACAGCGGTATAACCTGGACATCTCTGTATATAATTATATATATACAGCCGGT
Organism: Allobates femoralis; assembly: GCA_033576535.1. Lineage (NCBI taxonomy): Eukaryota > Metazoa > Chordata > Amphibia > Anura > Aromobatidae > Allobates > Allobates femoralis. The sequence goes on along the minus strand of JARQOC010000006.1, from coordinate 8,193,095 downwards.
ATAGACCTGGACATCTCCTGTATATAATTATATATATACAGCTGGTATAACCAGGACATCTCCTGTATATAATTCTATATATGTAACAACCGGTATAACTGGCATCTCCTGTATAATTTATATGTACAGCCGCTATAACCTGGACATTCCTGTATATAATAATAATAATAATAATAAATCTTTATTTATATAGCGCCAACATATTCCGCAGCGCTTTACAATACAGTGGGTAATAGACAAAAATATACAGTATAATACAGTAAGAAAATACACAATATAATACATTAATTCCAGTAGAGAAAGAATACAGTACAATAATAGGAAACAATACAATAAGCAGAGAATCAATGTAAAAAATACAATAGATAAAGCAAATATAAAGGTGACCCTGCTCAAGAGCTTACAATCTACAACAAGATGGGGGTTATACAAAGTATAGGGGCTTATTACACTGATGGTTCAGGCATCTTGAGGAAATGGGGGATATAAAATAAAGTTACATGAACGGTCATCAGACAATCTGTGTGGAGCTTTTGGGTTTGGTGGAATTTGAAGAAGAGTAATGTCGGGAGAGATAGTGAATGGGCTATGTACAGTACAAAGGAATTTTGTTAGGGAGCATGATAGGCCGCCTTGAAAAGATGTATTTTTAGTGAGCGTCTGAAGCCATGCAAGTTGTGGATGGTCCTGATTTCTTGGTGTAAAGCATTCCAGAGAATTGGTGCAGCTCAGGAGAAGTCTTGGAGCCGAGAGTGGGAGGATCGGATTAGTGCAGAGGTTAGTCGAAGGTCATTTGTAGAACATAGAGAACAGGTGGGGTGATAGACAGAGATGAGGGAGGAGAGGTAGGGGGGTGCTGCACTGTGAAGAGCTTTGTGGGTGAGAACAAACAATTTGAACTTTAACCTGCAGTGTATAGGCAGCCAGTGTAATGACTGACACAGAGCAAAGGCATCTGAGTAACGATTGGCCAGGTAGGTGATCCTGGCTGCTGCATTAAGGATGGACTGTAGAGGGGAAAGTTTAGAGAGGGGGAGGTCAATTAATAGATATATAGATAAATAATCAAGGCGGGAGTGGATTAGGGCCACGGTAAGGGTTTTAGTTGTGTCCATGGTGAGAAAGGGGCGGACTGTAGAGATATTCTTCAGGTGTAAGCGACAAGAGCGGACGAGAGATTGTGTGTGGGAGGTGAAGGAGAGATCGGTGTCAAACGTGACACCCAGACAGCGAGCCTGCTGACTAGGTGTTATTATGTATCGCACACAGAGAGAGAGATGTCAGATTGAGGGAGGTTAGTGGAGGGCAGGAGCAAAGAAGATCAGTTTGAATGGTTATGTTTTATAATAGAGAGTGGACATGATGTTGGAAACCGCAACTAGACAGTCACTGGTGTTCTTTAAAACCACAGGTAATGTCAGGAGCTGAGTGTATAATTGTGTGTCGTCAACATAAAGATGGTATGAAAGCCAGGTCTACTGATGGTCTGTCCAATCGGGCCGTGTAGAGAGAGAAGAGGCCAATGACTTACCTGAGGAACCAATAGTGAGGGAAGAGGGGGGGAAGTAGAGCCATGCAAATGTTTACACAGAGACGCGGTCAAAAGATAGGAGAACCAGGAGAGACAGTGTCTTTATGCCAATGGAGTGAACATAGAGATAGGAGATGGTGGTCACAGTGTCACAACTGCAGAGAATCAGAAGAAGCAGAGAGTGGTCACCATTAATAATGCTATCAGAAGGCCATTGGTCACTTTGATGAGGGCAGTTTCTGTAGAGTAAAGGGCGGAAGCCAGACTGTAATGGATATAGAAGAGAGTGAGTGGAAAGGTAACAGGTGAGGCGGGAGTAGACCAGGTGCTCCAGGAGTTTAGAGATGAAGGGGAGATTGGAGACTGGTCTGTAGTTATTTGTGCAGGATGGGTCGAGAGAAGCTTTCTTTAATAATGGAGTAATGATCGAGTGTTTGAAGGAGGAGGGGAGATGCCAGAAGAGAGGGAGAGGTTAAGATTTTGGTTAGATGAGTGGTGATGACTGAGAGAGGAGACTGGAGTAGGTGTGAGGGGATGGGGTCAGTGGTGCATGTAGTGGAACGAGAGAAAGAGAAGAGCCTGGCAACTTCTTCTTCTGTAACTAGGTCAAATGTGGAGAGTGAGCTGGAGAAGATGTGGGAAAGAATGGGGGTGGCAGCGCTTGGAGGCTGGCAGATGTTGTCTATTTTCTCCATAAATAATAGCACAGACCAGATAAATCAGCACAGAGGTCAGTGATGATGGGGGCCTGCACTTTAGGACTGAGGAGAGAGTGAAAGGTGTCAAAGAGTCTTTTTGGATTGTTAGATAGTGAGGAAATCAGGGTGGTGAAATAGGTTTGTTTGGCGAGGTGAACGGCGGAGGAGTAGGTTTTTAGCATGAATTTATAGTGGATAAAGTCTCCTGGTGAGCGAGTTTTCCTCCATAGACGTTCAGCACTCCTAGAGCATCGCTGGAGGAATCGAGTTTGTGATGTGAGCCAGGGCTGTTTTGTTCTATATTTGGAGGTTCTGAGGGTGAGGGGCGCTACTTGATCCAGGGAGCTTCTGAGAGAGTCATTGTGATTTACTGCCAGATGTGGACAGGAGAATGAGGAGATTGGGGACAGTGATGAGATGAGGGAGTCTGTGAGTGCATGAGGGTTAATGGCCTGTAGATTTCTGGATGTTTGATAGGTAGGGGTGGACTGTGGTGGGTGAGGGTTAGTGAGTGTGAAGGAGAGAATGTTGTGGTCAGAGAGGGGAAGAGATGAATTATCTAGGAAGGAGGTTGAGCAGAGTCGGAGAAAGACCAGGTCAAGGGTGTTACCATCCTTGTGTGTCTCAGAGGTTGAGAGCTGTGAGAGGCCAAGTGATGTGGTTAGAGATAGGAGCTGGAATGCAGATGGGGAGATGGGGCTGTTTATGGGGATGTTAAAGTCTCCCAGAATGAGGGCTGGCAATTCTGAGGACATGAACTGTATCAACCATGCGGAGAAATCGTCGAGGAACTGGGTGGGTGACCCTGGGGGGCGGTATACCACCACTACTCTGAGAGGAAGGGATAGATAGCCTAATGGTGTGAACCCAAAAGAGGGGAATGAGATGCTAGGACTGGAGGGATGACGTGGAAAGCACATTGTTGGGACATGAGTAAGCCAATACATACAGCCGGTATAACCTGACATCTCCTGTATATAATTACATATGGAATGACACCGTTGCCACCCCTGGTGCACAGTATTGGAGTGGCCGCAGGTTGTCGCTCCCTGTTGCATAGACAGGGCAATGCAGGTGTCGCCCCCTGGTCCATAGCAGTGCGTAAATACACGGGTCGCAGCTGCGACGGGGGCCCGCACCCCTGCGGGGGGGGCCCGTCAGAAAATTGTGACAGCCCCTCCTCCCCTGTCCACATGTGAGGGGATGGCGGCTCACAAAACCTGACAGCACCACTCCCCCCCCGGTCCCTCACATGGGGGGGCCCAGGGGCAGATCTTGCTTCCGGGGCCCGCAGCAGGCTTGTTATCGTACATGTCCATAGCACTAGAGTGGTTTAAGGTTGCAAACCCCTGTTCACAGTTCTGGAGTGGACGCAGGTTGTCGCCCCCCCCTGGTCATTAGTATTGGAGTGCCGTAGGGTGTTGTGCTCCCTGGTCCATAGTACTAACGTGTCTGCTGGTTCTCGACCCCTGGTCCATAGTACTGGCATGCCATTGTACAGCATGAACTCAAATCAAAACGTAGCTGCAGCCCATTAATCCCACACAACAGGCCCAGGCTGGATGTGTGGTGGCCAAGTCACTGCCAGCACTCGGCAGCACATCGGTCATGTGATCAGTAATGTTGCTGACACATCCTAGTGCTGTCCGGGAAAACAAGGCCCATGAGAGGCAACAGCATCCAGATAAGCATGGAATTATATTAAAAAAAAAAAAAATACATTTAAAGTTTTTACACCCATAGAAATTAGCCTTTGGGAAAAAAAATATTTTGGGGATATTTATGAAAATGTCATCTGCTGTAAATGTAAAGAGAAAGAAGCTGGAGATAATCAGGGGAGGCACGTGGTATCTAGATCAGGAGTCAAGGAGAGAAATCGAGTGAATAAAGCAAAAAAAAAAAAGTCATCACGTCAGTGAAACCGGAGGGTCTGCAGACCCGGGCCCCCCGCAGAGACGTCAGGCCGTCCTCCTCCCCCGCAGTAATGGCCTCCCCTAATGACTTAATTCTGAATTATGATGTCTGTGATCTGCCCTCGGTTGCTGTAAATGAAAGTAATTAGGAATTGTTCACTGAAGTCACCATATTCCCAAGACTGGTCTTCAAAACAGCGGCGCGCGCCTTCTCTGCCGCCATTACCATAGCTGCGGACATTAAACACTCCGTATAGGATGGGAATTACCGACTCTTTTGAAGTCGTCTTGCTGGTAATATATATTTAATATACCTTTAAGATCCCTGTCATCCTGCAGCTGCCGACATTACACAGAACAGAGCAGGTTTGGTTTTACATGTTTCCGAGACAAAAGTTCGGGCGTTATTTTTTTTTTTCTTTTGTCACCAATGAAAGACGTTTAGATAAAAAAAAAATAAAGCTCTAGATGTAATTTATTATAATAAAGTGAAGCATGGAAGTGAAAGAAAGAAGAGAGAGAACGTCAGCAGGGGGCATAGGTTCTCCTGCAAGACCCCAGAAATCAGGGTACGAACATTGGGATGCAGCGGTTTGCTGCATTGCAAATACGTATGATGGGACTTGTAGTTCAGCAAGTTATGCCCTGCAATACAAACCCAGAAAGGTCACTATGGGACTTGTGGTGCCATAAGGGTTAAGTTTTCAAGTTGCTGAGATGATGGGTGTGGCTGATACCTTATAACTTGTGTTTGTGTGAGCACATGTGATTACAGAGAATGCCTGGAGAGACTGGCAGAACCTGTGAGGGCTCACTCTCACTGTTTGGCTATGTGCGCACTGGGCGGGTTTTCGGCGGTTTACCTGTGTAAACCGCCGTTTTGCATACATTAGTTTTATTTAAATTTATGTTAATCCAAACCGGCGTTTGGATTAACATTAAAACTAATGTAACCCGCCCAAGGCAGTGCACACACCGGCGGTTACCCAGCGTCATCCGTTGCTAACCCGCAGGTTTCCCAGCGGGTTAGCAAAGAATGACCATGTTCTAAAAACCGGCGGTTCTGCAGCGGCTGCAAGCAGAATCATGTGCTGCTTCCAGCCGCTGCAGAATCGCCGCCGAGAACCCGCTGGGCAGCCGACGGATACCGCCCGGCTCCCGCAGCTCATACCCGCCAGGAAGCCGGTGGACGGCGCCGGAGCTTCCTGGCGGGTCCCGCCAGCAGCCGCCGACCGAACCGCCGGGTAATGTGCACTTACCCTTTGGAGCAGCCACTGTCCTGGAAGGCACCTGGGATGGTATGCTTCAAAGTGGCTGGCATCCTGGAAGACATGCAGCGAGGAGATCATGAGAGAGCCTGGACTGTCTTGGGGATCAGGAAGCTTCAGTCCTGGTGAGGGTCTGGAACTGACAGGAGTTGGTGATCCCAGTCAGGCAGTGTCCTAGATGGTGGACTGCGAGGTCTGTGTGTGGATTGTGATGCCTGCACTTACACACTGTGATGAACTGTGAAAGTAAATGCCAGGTTGGCGTATCTGCCATTGGAGCAAACTGGTATGCCTCTAATGTTCCGTTGAAGTATGAGAGTATAAGCCAGGTGGGCGTATCTGCCATTGGAACAAACTGGTAAGTCACTAATATTCTGTTGATGTAAGAGAGTAAAGGCCAGGCGGGCGTATCCGCCATTGGAGCAGACTGGTATGTCACTAATGTTCCGTTGATGTATGAGAGTATAAGCCAGGTGGGCATATCTGCCATTGGAGCAGACTGGTATGTCACTAATGTTCCGTTGATGTATGAGAGTATAAGCCAGGTGGGCGTATCCGCCACTGGAACAGACTGGTATGTCACTAATGTTCCGTTGATGTATGAGAATAAAGGCCAGGCGGGCGTATCCGCCACTGGAACAGACTGGTACGTCACTAATGTTCCGTTGATGTAAATGAACTGTGCACTGTATACAGTTTATGATGTCATAAACTGCTGGACTTTTATTTAACGGATCAACGTGCCTGTTTGCCGAAATCCTGCTACCCATTGAGTGTCTCACTACACGCAAGTCACTACAATGTGTAAGAAGACTAACGGCGGCGCGTCATTCAGACGTCCGTTCTCTCGGACTGATCCTCATCCATGCGCTGGATCAGATTTCCATCAGTGTTTGGTTCATTTTTTACTATCCGTGATTTTCTTCCATGCAGAAAGAAAACCAGGCAGTGTACAAATCACTGACCGATGGTGCCCGCTGTTTTCACAGACCCATAGACTTGTATGGGTGACTAAAAATGGACACATCGGGGGATTTTTTTTTTGCCCAAAAGATCTCCAAAAAACTAGAATGGAGACGTTTTCTATCAGCAAAGGGCTGGTCAGAAAAGCGTGTGTAAAAATTGTCAATTTTTCATCGAGAAATGTCATTCACAATATATTTTTCATCTATTTTGTCATTCACAATTTAAACTATAAAAATTGGGCAACTACAGTTTTCTGTTAATAATTGCATTGGAGCCATAAAATCAGCCATGGTGTCTGTATCACATTTTCTGAAAGTGGAAATGTCATTTCATTTAAAAATAAACAGAAACAATACTGCACTGGTTGTTAATGATGGGTCACACAGCAGCTAAGATAATGTTTTTTTGTGCCATATGACTTATTTTCTCAACTTCTTTTGTGCACTTTTAAAAACTGCATTTTTTGGCTGTGTGGGCGTTGCCAGCAGCTGAAAAGGAATAGTGCAATGTAGCAGCAGAAAGGACAAGATCAGAGATAGTGAGCTGTGTGGGGAGCCAGCAGAGAAGCTTGTGCAAAGGAAATGGCAGAGAAGTTTGCACTGATCCCGACACTGCTTAGCAACTGCGCTGTAATCTGATACATTGCTTCCTCATCATCTGCAGTCAGAAGCTCCCACAGTGTCGGACCCGCCCCCTTACCCTTATATGGTTATGTGTATTAAGTATGAAGATGGATCTGACTAAGAATGAACAAATGTCAGCTTCAGACACAGTCTAGTGGGGACACCTTGAGGAAGGTTTATAAATGGTTTCCCACCAGATTTCACTTGTAAAGTATACTTGAAAGTTTATTAAAATCTCTTGCTCTATATTCTTAATAATAATCGTTATTTATAAAGCGCCAACATATTCAGCAGCGCTTAACAAATCAGAATCATAAACTAACAGCCATAAGAAACAGTTTTGTAAAACACAATAATTAAAAAGCAAAAAATATAAAAATTATTAAATAAAAATGTAAACGGTGTTTCCTGGACCCCTGAATGACATGATCTGTCCTACATCTCTGATTTGTTATCCTGGCAGGCACTGTGGTCAATCAGAAGTCTGGTAAGGTCTGCAATGTTGGCAGTATTAAGCATCTGTTTACTACACCTGCTGTAAAGCATGTCAGTGGAAAAGTCCCCCCCCCAGTTTTCAGCTCTCTGATGGTGTCACACAAGGACCCCCTCAGCCTCCTTCTAGGAGTGGATGACCCCAGGTTAGGAGAATATAATATTCTAATGTGGAGGAGCAACCACTACTGATCCTGTACCAGTGACAGGACGAGTCCAGGCGGCAGTGCTCATTCAGCAGAGCTCTGCTGCCACCTAGCTGCAGTTCACCATATTGTAGTCAGCTCCCATCCCCACAATTAGGCTTTATTACTCTGAATTCTCTTTGATGATTATCTGCAAAATTACAATGCAATTAAGAGCAGATATCAGTGGTAAATATTATAATTTATCTGATCAAAACGCTGCGGACCTCTATCTGCTTTATTTATCTTAATGGTGCGCCAGGCAGGGAAAGCGCCATGATTTATGGATCTCAGGATATCCTTAGTCTCCAAACCCAGTGAATGCTTTACATTTACAAGATGATTTGTTTTTAGTATTATTTTTTATTTTTTTTAAAAAAAAAAGCTTCTTCCTTGAAATTGGCCCACTGTCATCAACTTACTAAAAACTCAGTTTGGGGCCTTTCACATAAGCGTTTTTGCTGACGTGTGGTCAATCCGGCAGGTGGTGCTGCATCTGCCGCCTAACGGCCAACTTGCGATGCGGATCCGGTAAGCCTCAAGTATTGTCTATGGGGCTCGCGGTCCGGTGCGGAAAGTGCGGTTGCGCCAGATCCGACACTTGCGACAGCGAAAAGAAAAAGCTGTAAGCAGCGGGTTTTTTTCGTGGCCGCAAGTGCCGGATCTGTCGGAACCGCACCGGACCACAAGCCCCATAGACAATGCATGGGGCTTGCCGGATCCGGGCCACAAGTCAGCCGTTAGGTGGCCGATCCAGCGGCACATCAGCGAAAACGCTGATGTGAAAGGGCCCTTAGTTTGTTTTTAGGCCTAAAGAGGAAAGTTTTCAAAAAGGTACAAGGTGAATTATCACCAGATCACAAACCTTTCCAGAACGAATCAGGTTACCGCACCGGGGTCTGGAAAAGCCGAGTGATCACCGATAGACCCAATACAACTCAGCTTTCCCAGAAACAAAAAGAGCGGGTGATTTACTGAACAAAACTTCAATATTTAACAGTATATCGTAAGATGAAAAGGCAGATAAGGCGCCAAACACATTGTACACATCGTCCACACCATACCCATATACACCTCGCACACCATACACACAAAAAACATACATCATCCACCTCATCTACACACAATAAATATTATATATACCACTCACCCCACACACATCATATACCTCAGCCATACCATACAACTTATCCACACACCATACATACCATATACATTCATACAACTCATCGACACTCCATATACCTCATCCACACATCATACACATATTAGACACATTTACAAATGAGTCATGCACAAACTGAACAGGTCTGTAAGGCCGTGTTCACATCACCAGAAACTGGATCACAAAAAAAACACCGTAAAACAACATATAAAAATATTCTGCTGTAACAATAATGGTAATAAGCAAGTGCTGATAAAAAATGTCAAAAAACAGGGTATTTAGTTAGTACGTTTTTTGCAAAGAAAGTACAAAAGTCGCTCTACCAACATCAAGGTAACCCATATTAGAGCAGTCCCTATCCAATGTATTTAAAAGCTGACCATACACGTATACACCGTACACACCATCCACATCATACACCTTATACACACCATCCATATTTATATACCTCATCCACACACCATATACCTCATTCTCACAATATTCACACCATACCCACTATACACATGATCCACATCATGCACACATCATGCACACACCATACACCTTACAGACATCATCCACATTGTACACCTCATACACACCATTCACACCATACACCTCATACACACCATACATACAGTACACATTCATACACATCATACACATGATCCACATCATACACACTGTACCCACAATCCACATACACATAATCCACACCACACACAACATGCACTGTGTACACCGTACACATCTGCCACACCATCCACACCATCGACATTATACACATCATACACACCGTACACATTATACACACCATCTGCATCAAACACATCCACACTGTACACACCATACACACCGTACACATCATGCACTCTAATCATACCATATACACACCATTCACACCGTACACATACTATACACACCATTCATATCATACACCTTATACACATCATCCACACCATTCATACCGTACACATTCATACACCTCATCCACACGATATACATACCATACCCACTATACACATGATCCACATCATGCACACCGTACACATCATGCACATAAACCAATCAGAATTCCAGTGTACAAAAGTGAATTTGCACAACTACAATATAGTATTTAAGGACAAAAGTTGCTTTGCAAACAGTGATAACAAGTTTATTACACATATCCACAAACATCAATTACAGTAAGATAGAAAAATATTAGAATCTGAGAGTCCTCAGTGGTTGATACCTTTTAATGGCGAACTGAAAAGATGGTAAACTTAAAGAGGACCTGTCACCAAACCAGGCATGGTGATCTAATTACAGCACTGGATGCAGAATGTCTGCAGCATCCAGGCAAGGGGTCCTCCAGCACTTCAGCCGCCCTGTACCCAGGAATGCACCAAGCCCCACTGCCGCCTGAGCCGCAGGGTGATGACCTTGGGGGTTCGGGGGGTGCTGCCAAGCCCCACGCTGTGTGCATAAGGAGCCACCCCCTTCTGCACGGCCACTCCCCCTGCCTCTTGCCGCCTGAATGATAGGGCTCACACTGTCCAATGGACGGAGCGGCCCTGCCTGTACCCCGAGATAATACACTTAAAAAACTTACATCCTGCAGCCTAAAAGGAGGTGGCTAAAGGCTGGAGCCGAAGGGCAGATTCACACCTCCTGCATGTTTAATCTGCCCACCGCTGCCAATCATTCTCTCCCTCTTCAGCAGCATTAAACAGTTTTTTTTTTTTATTCAGAACTTGCCATTTGGCCCCGCCCCTCGGCGCAAAACAGCAAGTTCTGAAAAAAAAAAAAAAAACTCTGTTCAATGCTGCTGAAGAGGGAGAGAATGATTGGCAGCGGTGGGGAGATTAAACATGCAGGGGGTGTGAATCTGCCCTTCGGCTCCAGCCTTTAGCCACCTCCTTTTAGGCTGCAGGATGTAAGTTTTCTAAGTGTATTATCTCGGGGTACAGGGCTGCTCAAAGTGCCGGGGGACCCCTTGCCTGGATGCTGCAGACATGCTGCATCCAGTGCTGTAATTAGATCACCATGCCTGATTTGGTGACAGGTCCTCTTTAACAAGCTTTAGGGACACTGTGGCCCCTTCGTCAGGCAGATAATGACACAGATTCTGAAGACACATATAATAATAATAAGCAAATGAAAAAAAACAGTCTTGGATACTGTAGTAAATGCGACAGGTGACGTAAAGCAGAGTCAGGCTAGGGAGGAAGAGAGGGGCTGGGAAACAAACTAAAATTTAAGATAAGCGGAACAAATTGTATTATTGTTATATGGTAGTGGTCTGTGGAGAACTGAAAATACTTAAATGAGTTGGAGAAAGCAATAAAAGGAAGCTGAGGGTGTTCATATAAGAAGTGTCACTTTCAGACATTTGGTAAAATCCACTATTTTAGATACACACAAGAGTCAACCATCCAACGTCAATGCCCAGGAGAGAAGGGCCATACAGTCTATGAAAACTAACAAATCATCATTAAACCTGCAGACAAGGGTGGACCAATAGTCATGATGAACAAATCTGATTACCTGAAGGAAGCAAACAGACAACTGATGGACACACGATACTACAAGACATTGCAGTCTGACCCCACACAGGACTATCAGAAGGAATTAAACAGGCTAGTTTCTTGTCTACCTGACATATCCTTAAGAGCTGATTACCTGATACCAGTAAGTCCAAGAACAGACACATTCTACATGATTCAAAAAAATTCACAAATCAGGAAATCCAGGAAGACCAATCATTTCATGTGTGGGCCCCTCACCGAACACATTACAGGGTGGATAGAGGGTGTTCTCAAACCCCTGGTAAAAGAGACACCCAGCTACATTCAGGACACAACTGACCTATTGAATAAACTGTCAGCAATAGGTCCTCTACCAGAAGGAACCATCCTCACCACCCTGGATGTGGTATCTCTGTACAGTAACATCCCACACCAGGATGGATTAAATCACTGCAAAACCTTCCTGGAGAACACAGGGATTGATGCTGACTCTGTGGTGAAGCTCACAACATTCATCCTCACGCACAACTACTCCACATTTGACAACATATATTTACAAGGGACTGGCACAGCAATGGGAAGCAAAATAGCACCACAGTATGCAAATCTTTTCATGGCCAAGCTTGAAGGTGACTTTTTATCCTATTGTCCTATCAGGCCTCTGGTATTACAGTTATATCAATGACATTTTAATCATCTGGACAGAGTCTGAGCAACAGCTGAAGACGTTCCATGAACACGTTAATCAGTTTCATCCCATCATCAACTTAACACTCAACTACTCCTGCACTGGAATCAGCTTTCTGGACACCATTAAGCTACAGAACAATGACATAGAGACATCTCTGTACCGGAAACTAATTGACCGTCCAACATATCTCCGACAGTTTTCATCCAAAACACATAAAAAACTCTATTGTGTACAGCCAGGCCATCAGATACAATCAGATATGTTCCAACCCTACAGATAGAGACAATCACCTTGGAGACTTCAGAAAGACCTTTTTCAACAAGGGACCATCCAAGAACAATCGAGAACCAGATTACAAGAGCCTCCAGAATATTAAGGAATCATCTCCTACATTATAAAACTAGAGAAGAAAACATCAGAGTGACTCTTGTAGTCACCTACAATCCAAGTCTGGAGGTGCTAAGAGGAAACTGCAACCACTCCGACAAAAAGATGCCCGACTAACATCAATATTTCCGGATCCCCCACTCTTGTGTTTTAGACAACCTCCGAATCTAAAAAACATCATTGTCAGAAGTGCCCTGTCATCTCCAGCAGCTACAGGAACCTTTCCCTGCAATCAGAACAGGTGCAAAACCTCCATCTATAATGACAACCGACAAGATAAAGATTCCTGTTCCCAGGTAACTTCAGTTGCACCACAAGCAATGTGGTGTATTTAATCATATGTACCAAATGCCCAACAGGTGTCCTGTAGGTAGGGGAGAGCGGGCAAAAGTTCAGAAGCATGAATTCTCATCGCTACTCAATGAAAGAAAAGTATATGGACCTACCTGTAGCAAAACATTTTTCCAGCCCAGACCACAGTGAAACCGATATGGGGCTGCTCATCTTAAAAAGCAACTTCACATCTCAGAGAGAGAAGAATTTGGGAATACAAATTGATAACGACCTTTGACACATTCAAAACCGGATTAAATGTATCACATGGATTCATGGCTTTTTATATAACATGAATGGACATTTGGCGACATCACAGATTCATGCATCTTTCTATAAATTCAAAAGACATTTGGGGATATCACATCTTCCAACAGACTCCATTTTGAGGACAATAAACATTTGACACTCCTTATATGAACACTCTCGCTTCCTTTTATTACTTTCCCCAACTCATTTAAGTATTTTTAGTTCTCCACAGATCACTACCACATAACAATACAATTTGTTCAGCTTATCTTAGAATTTAGGTTCAATTCCCCAGCCCCTCTCTTCCTCCCCAGCCTGACTCTGCTTTACGTCACCTGTCACATTTTACTACAGCATCTAACACTGGTTTGTTTTTTTTTCATTTGCTTATGTATAAATGTATGTGTCTTCAGAATCTGTGTCATTATCTGCCTGATGAAGGGGCCAGTGTCCCTAAAGCTTGCTAGGTTTACCATCTTTTCAGTTAGGCATTAAAGGTACCGTCACACGCCGCAATCTCGGCTGGCGATATGTGGCGAACTAACGTGCGCACTCACATTTTTCGTGGTCGCCTCAGTTCGCCGATGGCGGCATCACACGCTGCAATTTCGCCCTGAAGCTAAGGCGATGTGTCGCTCCGGAAATCTCACCTACAGCGGAACCAATCTTGCCTAATTCCATCACTGCTTCACACGCCGCAATCAAAAAGGCAATGTAGGCGTACATGTTTAGAGCAGAGAGGAGATAGGCATGCCACAGTGGTGTATACCGCGCCCCATACACGCTCATTGGACAATGCAACAGTGTTACGATTGGTCAGCCTGCTCTGGAGGCTGGCTAATACATGACGCCATTGTCTATCGGAGTTTGCACTGAGTTTGCGGATGGTTGTGTAGCTGAAGATGTGTGTGGTGCTGAACAGACATCTCTTCAAATATGGAACACAGTAGCCCACAATCATCTCAGACGGGGCGCGGACTTCAGCACGCTGAGGCACGACTACGGGAAATCATAGGCAACGCTCTTTCCATCATTATCGCCCTGTCACACGCCACAACACGAAAACATCGCCTTAATGATTGCGGCTGATTTCTGAGCACTGTTCAGGAATCAGGCGACGGCCGAGGGGCGATTTATCTCCGTGAAATTCCCAAATCACACGCCGCAACCGTGAGGCAATTTCACAGCGATTGCTCCGGGGCGACATATCGCCTTTATGATTTCCAGGCGAGATTGCAGCGTGTGACGGTACCTTTAAGGGCACCTTTACACGCGCAACTTTTCTAGGAATTTCACTGGCAACTTACTGGTTGCAGTGAAATCATGGACACATTGTTCTATTTTGTTGCTAATCTGAATTCGAGTCGATACAATAGCATGGCTGGGAGTTATCCTGGTATAAAAAAACACTACCTGAGGAAGACTGCCTTGAGCAGTTGAAACATGTTGTGGCGCTGTGAGGGGAAAATAAAAGGTTGCGATTTATAAACATCATCATCCTGGTGCCTGAGCCTTAGTAGAGCTTCTACAAGACCGCCATTTCATTATCCTGCAAGCATCCATTCCCCTTGAGGGATCAGCGACTGGAGCAGCACAGCGGTAAAGGTTCTGGCGTTCCCTAAATAACAAGCAGTGACGCACATCCAGGACCGAGCCACGTGACCGGAAAGGTCCTATACGGACAGCTGAGGACCAGCGAGGACGAAGGAGCGGAGCGTGTACATTGCGGGGTCCTCGTATATCGGAGGCTATTACACCGGGTTGTGCAGGTCGTGCACAACACAAACAGGTGAGTGGCCACCTGTAATAACGCCATATTAACTCAGCTATAGGGATCCTACACATGCGCCCCTTCTCCCCTTTTTTTCTTACAAGGTATAAAAAAATGGACAGACATATAGAGTGCAAAAAACGTGTAATTACAGTGCAGTTAGCAAAAGCTATACACAGATATAAATATCACTGGTACATAGCTGTACCTAAAGGTCCAGCAGCTACATAGTAAAAAAAAAACCTCAAAGGTATTGGTCATATCCATCAAATATGTGTGTGACTGGATGGACAAATAAAGTCATATGGCACTAACTGCCGTCCACTCCATCATATCTATCCTAACCTTTTAGTAAAAGTGCCAGTGCCCAATATACAAGCAGGTGCTGCAGACATTACAGGTTTCTAAGCTCCAGTGATGACCAAGCCTATACCCTGCATCAGAGTGCACTAGGTTGCCTAGTTTGTGTCATTACTGGGTTATGAGTTAATATCCAGGAAACTGCCAGACCACACCCACCCCAATGTACGTTTCACGTTACGAGCTTCCTCAGGGGGCATACCCACCATACATATGCTCCACATCATACACACTGTACCCACCATCCACATAATCCACACCGTACTTATCAGCCACACTATACACACCATTCACATTATAAATATTATGCACACCATCCGCATCATCCACAATGTACACATTATACACCATCTGCATCATACATATCCACACCATCCACCTCATCCACACCATACACTCGTAGACTGTGAGCCCTCGTGGACAGGGTCCCTGCCCCTCCTGTACCTGTATGTCCTGATTGCCTAGATTTAGTGTACTTGTTCTTGTCTCCCTTATTCTCATGTAAAGCGCCATGGAACCTAATGGCGCTATATAAATAAATAATAATAATAATACACATCATACCCACCATCCACATGGTTACACATACCATACACACCATCCACATCGTACACCTTATACATACCATACACCTCATCCACACCATTCATACCGTACACATTCATACACCTCATCCACACACCATAAACCTCATACCCACTATACACATGATAAACATCATACACACCGTACACATCATGCACACTGTACACATCAACAACATACCATACACACACCATACACCACACAGACATCATCCACACCCTCCACATCCTACACCTCATACACACCATGCACCTCATCCACACTATACAGTACACCTTCATACACCTCATCCACACATCATACATATGATCCAAACCGTACACACATCCACATTATACACACTATCCGCTTCATCCACACCGTACACATTATACACACCATCCGCATCATTCACACAATCCGTATCATCCACACCGTACAATTATACACACCATCCGCATCATCCACACCGTACACATTATACACACCATCTGCATCATACACATCCACATCATACACCTCATCCACACACCAAAAATACTATAAAGAACATACATATGGTCTTGTGCACACCACAATGTTTACATCAAAGTTTATTAATGATCAACAAAAACTGGTGCAACAGACAGTTTAAAAACATTTAAAACCAAAGTAGGTCCCATGATCACGGCTGCATAATCCACACATGTATATACAATCTGTATCACAAAGCCTCGTGATGGCAGCAATGAAAGTGTGTATCACCCCTGATAGCATATACCAATGCTGTGTATACCAATGTGTGTATATGCTATCAGGGGTGATACACATTTTCATTGCTGCCTTCACGAGGCTTTGTGATACAGATTGTATATACATGTGTGGATTATGCAACCGTGATCATGGGACCTACTTTGGTTTTAAATGTTTTTAAACTGACTGTTGCACCAGTTTTTGTTGATCATTAATAAACTTTGATATAAACATTGTGGTGTGCACAAGACCATATGTATGCTCTTTATAGTATTTTAGGTTGTCCCCATACATACATGTTGTAGCACCCCTATACATCATTCAGCCAATATTTTGCTGTGCAGCTCCTCTTCTCTATATAACTCATCCACACACCATCCACACTATACCATCATCCGATTCCACACCATGCACAACGCCATCACGACGGTTGATGTTACAGAAGAAGTTATATAACAAATAAGAACGGTATTCGAAGGTTCCTACTGAATTACAATGCTCAGCATAAATTAGTACACCCCCTTTGGTAAGTTATCTGTTACCAATATCTCACTGAACACAAGAACAATTTCAAAAACTTCGCGAAGACTTAAAGTGGTACTCTAGGGAGATCAAACTTTTTTGTAGTGTCCCTGCACAAATACACTATAAAGCGGAGATGCCTAATACACTTGTATTTTCTTTAGATATTTTACAATTGACTGAGGGGAGTTGCTCCTCACTCCTCCTGCATGGGACGTTACGTCACTCACCAGCTCCCACCTGTGTCAGTCTCCTATAATAGCTGTGAGAACAGGTGAATTTCACGTCCCAGAAGCTGCCTGCTGTAACAGCCATTCCCACTCTCCTCCAACTGAGTGCAGGGGAAGCAAATAGCAGGGCACCGATAACATCAGGCAGCTTCAGGGACATCACGCTCACCTGTTCTCTCAGCTATTATAGGAGACTGATACAGCACGGAGCTGCACACTGGTGAGTGATGTAATGTCCCAGATGGAGGGTGAGGATCAGCTCCTGTCACAGTCAAGTACAAAAGTTCTAAAGATAATACAAGTGTAGTCGGCATCTCAACTTTATAATGTATGAGTGCATGGACACTACAAAAAAAATATTATCATCTCCTCGGAGCACCCATTTAGTCCATAAAATGAAAGTAAGGTTAATATACATCGAAGCAAAAATGAGTGCATCCATCTCCTCCATGTAGTATATTGTGTACGACCTCCATAATTTGTGAGAAAGGCTCCTAGGCTTGGAAGTAACAGGTTAATGACAAATTACAGTATTCATCTTTCTCCATCTCCAGAACAAGCCTTTCTAGAGCCTGCATTCTGGATAGAGAATGCTAACAACTTGTCTCCTCAGATCTCCCACAGGGGCTCGGTTGCCAGTAAAGCTTTGCTGAGCCTTTCTTGTGTAATGATTTCCTTTCTCACATCTGGTAACATTTCTCTTCCATGTGGTGCTACTGCTGACAGCATTAAATAGGAAGGGCTTTTCTTTATTAAGTAATGGCCCATTTATAGCTGCCAGACTGGACACTGGTGTAATGAAGTATTAAGGTACCGTCACACGAGGCAATGGTACCGCCGATTTATTAGGCGATACAGGGGCGTGGCCTATCAGCGCCGATATTGCCCCTGCATCGCCTAATGTGAATGGGCGAGGGTGACGCCATTTACTGGTCGCCTGGTTTCAGAGCAGTGCTCTGAAACCAGGCGGCTGATCTGGGGCGATGTGCACACATCGCCCCATGTAAACGGCCGCTGGTGACCTTACAGGCGATGGAGCCATAGGCTCCCATTGCCCTGCATCACCGCAGGGGTTTTGAGAAACCTCGGCGGCGATGCCGCCTGTCAGATCGCCGTGCGGCACTGGAGGTGTCGCTCCATGTAAATGGGGGATGGCGACGCTGGCGGGGCGTCAAAAACGTGCGCGCTCCGCCAGTCGCCGCCGACATCTCCGGGGCCGTAGCCAGGTGTGACGGGGCCCTTAAACTAAGGCAAGTTTCACACTGGCATTTTTTGCCATCAGTGTGAATCCATCACAAACTGGATGCATGCGCATCAGTTTTCAGCGCCATTGACTTTCAATGAGGCCGGAGACATTTGCGGGTGCAAAAAGTTGTGTCTAGTATGCCCAGGATCCATGTGGACCCAGGTGTCCACAGATTTTTCATGGAGATAAAATCTGCATCTTGTTGCAATTTTGGTCTCTGTGAAAAAAAAAAGTGAAGCCCTGAATCCACCTGGATCCGGAGCAGCACAGGTAAAATCTAAATGGGGTCTATGCGACACAGATTCATCTGGACTCCGGTCCATGTTCTGTGAACTGTGCAAGCGTAGAATGCAGTTCTAAATGACACGCCCCCTAGGATCCCTGTAAAATATGCAAATGGATGTTCCCACATGGGATGAGGGTGTATGCAGGGTTTCCTGCATGTCCCCGGATTCCAAAATATGCTAGTGTGAAACCAGCCTCACCTGTGTGTGAATTCTTGTTGAATATAATTTTGTAGTCTACACTTGAGCTGTGTATCAATTTCATTGGGGTGTACTCATTTTTGTAACATGGTATTGAATTATTTTGTTAAGAAAAGTACTTTTTTTGGGGGGTACAAAATATCAAATCTCATTTGCAATCAATGGCTGGCATTAGTTGGAGTATTTTGCAGCATGAAATCCCATAGAAAAATGTGGATTTTGGAGAAAAAATAAAAACTTAAGCTTTTCTATCAAATCTGTTGGGGTGTACTCATTTATGCTGAGTACCGTTTATTGTGGACTCACAGATTCTGCCATGGAGCTTAAAGTCAAATGTAAAACAACCAGCCATGAAACTACCAACACAGGAGCGAGCTCAACACTGGCCATATGAAAATGACAAAAGGAGCAAGAACAAAACCCAAAGAAGACGACTGAGAAAAGCGGAGGGGAAAGGGTAGACTGGAGCCGGCAAGCTTCTACCATCCAGAGAAAGGTGATAAACACCGGTTCGGTAATGTCCAAAAAAAAAGTCTGAAGGTCACAACCTATGGGGGCTCGTGCTGACAATTGGATCTTGGTCCGAGTTCCTTCTATCAAAACACCGGATGACACTAGCACCAAAGTTTTTCAATGAGGCTGTACCTACCTGATATTCTTCTTGGGTCGAGCAGCCTAGGGAGGGGAGAAAAAAAAAAATCACAGCATGCCTCTGAGAATCAGATTGGTAAATCTGTTTTTCAGACTGACAAAATGGGGAAAGGGGAGAACTGTTATTCATATTCTTTACTAGTTATGGGTGAAGCTGAACTGTAAATTTCGGGTCCGTACCGAACACCTACTAATCGGGGACAGATCCCAAACACTAACTTTACAGTTCAAGTTCGAAGACGGGGAGCTGTCAAAAAAAAAATTATTAAACATAAGTATTATTACTTACCGGGTCCTGCCCTCCCTCTGTCTCATGTCCCACCGCATCTACTTCCAGGTCCATTCATTAACTTCCGGGATATTCAATACACTTGTTCCAAAAGCCAATCACAGAATGGACATCTGTGATTGGCTGTTCAAATAACCTGGAAACTGCCCATACATTGTAGCAGCCAATCACAAACGCTCATTCTGTGTGACAGTGTCTGTGATTGGCTGTTAGGCCCCTCACACGTAGAATACTGTAAATATAAATAATTAAAATGACGTAGTACTCCGCAATAATTTTGTTTCTCAGCGCAGATAAAGTGGATAGCTACGGGCTGCCACTTCCAGCTACCTGGCAATCAAAATACAGGGAAACCCATTTTTGTAATGTTAGTTAAATAAATACCGTATATACTCGTGTATAAGCCGACCCGTGTATAAGCCGACCCCCCTACTTTTGCCCCCAAAACCTGGGAAAACCTATTGACTCGTGTATAAGCCGAGGGTGGACTCCAGCACAGGTATACAGCCCCCAGCAGTGTGGTATACAGGCCCCCCAATGGTAGTATACAGCAGCCTCCCCAGTGGTAGTATACAGCAGCAGCCCCAGTGGTATATACAGCAGCAGCTCCAGTAGTTAGTATACAGCAGCCCCAGAGGTATATACAGCCCCAGTGGTAGTATACAGCATCCCCAGAGGTATATACAGCCCCAGTGGTAGTATACAGCATCCCCAGAGGTAGTATACAGCAGCCCCAGAGGTAGTATACAGCAGCCCCAGAGGTAGTATACAGCAGCCCCAGAGGTAGTATATAGCAGCCCCAAAGGTATATACAGCAGTCCCAGTGGTAGTATACAGCAGCCCCAGAGGTAGTATACAGCCCCAGTGGTAGTATACAGCAACCCCAGAGGTATATACAGCCCCAGTGGTAGTATACAGCAGCCCCAGAGGTATATACAGCCCCAGTGTAGTATACAGCAGCCCCACAGGTATATACAGCCCCAGTGGTAGTATACAGCAGCCCCACAGGTATATACAGCCCCAGTGGTAGTATACAGCAGCCCCAGAGGTATATACAGCCCCAGTGGTAGTATACAGCAGCCCCACAGGTATATACAGCCCCAGTGGTAGTATACAGCAGCCCCACAGGTATATACAGCCCCAGTGGTAGTATACAGCAGCCCCAGAGGTATATACAGCCCCAGTGGTAGTATACAGCAGCCCCAGAGGTATATACAGCCCCAGTGGTAGTATACAGCAGCCCCAGAGGTATATACAGCCCCAGTGGTAGTATACAGCAGCCCCACAGGTATATACAGCCCCAGTGGTAGTATACAGCAGCCCCAGAGGTATATACAGCCCCAGTGGTAGTATACAGCAGCCCCATAGGTATATACAGCCCCAGTGGTAGTATACAGCAGCCCCATAGGTATATACAGCCCCAGTGGTAGTATACAGCAGCCCCACAGGTATATACAGCCCCAGTAGTTAGTATACAGCAGCCCCAGAGGTATATACAGCCCCAGTGGTAGTATACAGCAGCTCCAGAGGTATATACAGCCCCAGTGTAGTATACAGCAGCCCCAGAGGTATATACAGCCCCAGTGGTAGTATACAGCAGCCCCAGAGGTATATACAGCCCCAGTGTAGTATACAGCAGCCCCACAGGTATATACAGCCCCAGTGGTAGTATATAGCAGCCCCAGTGGTATATACAGCCCCAGTGGTAGTATACAGCAGCCCCAGTGGTAGTACACAGCCCCCCCCTCCTTAATATGCGTCCCCCAGTAGTAATAAACAGCCCCCCCCCCCCCCCTCCTTATCATGTCCCCCCCGGCTGCGGCAGCTGTGAAAATAACAAACAGTTTATACATCACCTTCCGGCGCAGCTCTCCGCTCCTCCGGTCCTCAGCATCTCCGCTCGCGGCTTCTTCTTCCTTGATGTGCCGGCTTGTGACGGCGCGCAGGAAATGACGTCATTCTCCTGCGCCCGGTCACATGACACCGGCACAACAAGGAAGAAGAAGCCGCGAGCGGAGATGCTGAGGACCGGAGAAGCGGAGAGCTGCGCCGGAAGGTAATGTATAAACTGTTTGTTATTTTCACAGCTGCCGCAGCCGGGGGGGACATGATAAGGAGGGGGGGCTGTTTATTAATACTGGGGGACGCATATTAAGGAGAGGGGGCTGTGTAGTGCAATATGCACGGCATCCCCCCGCCGCTGATGGACGGGGGGATGCCGTGCATATTCATTGCACTAATGAGGCGGCCCCACGTGACCGCCTGCGGTCACCGCGGCCCCCTCCTGCCTCCTCCAGCCCCCGGTCACAGCTCCCCCCTCCACAGCATACCGTATTGACCCGTGTATAAGCCGAGGGGGGACTTTTCAGCCCAATTTTTGGGCTGAAAAACTCGGCTTATACACGAGTATATACGGTAAGTAAAAAAAAGAAATGCACGGGCTTCAAAATATTTTCTATCGTCAGCCAAGAAAAAACCAGGCAGTTGGGGGCTGGGTTCTCAGCGTGGTAAGGTCCAAGCATTTTGGATCCCCTTGCTGAAAATCACAGCCCACAGCCGCCCCTGAAACTGGCACATTCATGGAAGTGCCATTTTCAGGCAGTCTACCAGGTTCTCACAGCAGCCCTGGTGGCATGCTGGGTAATAACAGATTAATTTGACCTGACAATACAAATGAGTGGATCCGGTTTTTGGCGAGGGTGGCCCAGAACCCTTGGGCCTTACCATGCTGATAATCCCAGCCCCCAGCTGCCTGGTTTTATCATGGCTAGCAATAGAAAATATGGCGAAGCCCACACATTTTTATTATTTATTTAAATAATAAAAAAAAAAAATAATAATAATAATAATAATAATAATAATGGGCTTCCCGGTATTTTGATTGCCAGCCAAGATAAAGCCAGGCAGCTGGGTATGGCAGCCCATAGCTGTCTGCTTTATCTGAACTGAGAATCAAAAATACCATGGAGCGCTACTTCATTTTTTAAAATTATTTTTACAGTACTATATTTGTGCAGAGCCAATCACAGACGCTGTCACACATAATGAGTCTACGATTGGCTGCTGGAGTAAACTGAAACCAGCCCATACATTCTAGCATCTAGAATATATGGGTAGTTACCAGGTTACTCAAACAGCCAATCAAAGACACCCACTCTGTGTGACAGTGTTTGTGATTAGTTGTTGGTGCCGGTGCAGTGAATATCCTGGAAGTCAATGGGCGGCCTCGGAAGCAGACGTGGTGGGATGCGGGACGGCAGGACCCAGTAAGTATAACGCTTATATTTAATAACTATATGATTTATTTTATAGCCTTATGCCCCCATTCTGTAACTTTAAAGTCCGAGTTTGGGGTTCGGTCCCGAACTCAGACTATAAAAGAAAGTCCAGGGGAGTCCTCCAAACGCAAACATCGGTGGGTTTGCCCATCTATATTCTTTACATCTGAGAAAAATGGACCTCGCTCTGATCAAATTCTCATTAGCGTTATGGAACTTTTTTTCTCATATGCTGGTGCAGTCACTGTGTACATACATGACATTAATGATCCTGAGTTACCTCCTGTATTATACTCCAGAGCTGCACTCACTATTCTGCTGGTGCAGTCACTGTGTACATACATTACTGATCCTGAGTTACCTCCTGTATTATACTCCAGAGCTGCACTCACTATTCTGCTGGTGCAGTCACTGTGTACATACATGACATTACTGATCCTGAGTTACCTCCTGTATTATCCTCCAGAGCTGCACTCACTATTCTGCTGGTGCAGTCACTGTGTACATACATTACTGATCCTGAGTTACCTCCTGCATTATACTCCAGAGCTGCACTCACTATTCGGGGCAGTCACTGAATACCATTACGATCCGTGAGTTTACTCCTGTATATACTCATTACTCCAGAACTGACCCTTCTGCTCTGATCAATTCATCATTACATTATGAAGGACCTTTTTTATCTCATACTTGCTGGTGCAGTCACTGTGTACATACATTACTGATCCTGAGTTACCTCCTGTATTATAACTCCAGAGCTGCACTCACTATTCTGCTGGTGCAGTCACTGTGTACATACATTACTTACTGATCCTGAGTTACCTCCTGTATTATACTCCAGAGTTGCACTCACTATTCTGCTGGTGCAGTCACTGTGTACATACATTACATTACTGATCCTGAGTTACCTCCTGTATTATACTCCAGAGCTGCACTCACTATTCTGCTGGTGCAGCACTGTGTACATACATTACATTACTGATCTGAGTTACCTCCTGTATTATACTCCAGAGCTGCACTCACTATTCTGCTGGTGCAGTCACTGTGTCCATACATTACATTACTGATCCTGCACAGAGTCTGAGTTACCTCCTGTATTATATCGCTGCCCACATATGTGTTTTGTTTGTTTTACAGCTGCAGATCTGCCGCTTTGTAGACTGATAATCTCGGGTAGTTGTCAGATTGGATATTACACAATTTTCCCAGGATCAGAAATAACAATGTATAGGCTGAACTGTATAACATCCTGATAGAAGGTGACACACTGACTTATATTTACTCCATACTTCAATAAAAGTGACGTATAGTAACGTAACGCTGTCGTTTATCAGGACGGCCATGTTTTTATACAAATGAACATGGTTTTCTGTTTCTTCTCTGTAATCTGGTGAGATGCTTGAATCGTTGGCGCTGCAGTCAGTGACACAAACTTTCATTACCGTCAAGGGAGAATTGATCAGGTTTTGTTTCCCGCTGATTACTGATCGTGGTCCGGGACATTTTCTATAGTGATTTATTCGCCGCTCTCCCCGCGGGCGGCCTGTTAGGGTAATAGGACAGTCATCCATCTTCTTGTAGCCTCCGCCACATCACTGTGCCGAGGCTGACGGGGATTATAATGAATGGCGGTGCAACACTATAAGGTCAACTATGGCAGCCTGTGCGCTACAAACACAGCGCGGGATGCCCGGTTAATATGCAGATGTATGCCGCTGAACTTTGCATAGCAGAGAGGTAATTGCTTCATACACGCAGAATAAAATGGTTTCCACATGCGGGCGACACCGGCGCGGCTGACCTCTCCACTCTGTTACCTTTGTGCACAGCACATGATTTATTTAGCGTGTGACATGCAATTTATTCAGATTACGATTGAAAGTTTCATAGGGAGACAAATTCTGGTGTTTTGTAATCGCTAACAAGTCTAGACGAGGATGAGGTCCCCGCGCAGTAAAGGTCGGAGGAGAGTATGTGAGCCATGGCACCGGCAGGAAAGATTGGAAATCTCCCTACAAAACAGCTCCGAAAGCTTAAAGGGGATGTCCACTTACACACATACTTTGTATAGTTAAAAAACCTACTAATAATACTCAGCTGACTGACAGTGAATAGGAACACTGTACAGACCTAACACTTTTCACAGCTGAGGATAAGTTAAAAATTGCCCAAAAAAGTATCCAATCTAGACAATGCAAAGAGGAATAAAAGTAACAAGCTTTCAACGAGAGCACTCTGACTACAAATTATTAAAATACTTCCCTATATATGTGCAAAATATAGCAGCACTATGTACAAGAACATACGCTGCCTGAAAAGCATTCATGCCCAGGGTCGTATTTTCCATCAGGCACTCGAGGGCATGTACCGGAGGCGGCAGGTTTCAGGGGCGGCACCAGGGTGAACAGTAAAAGAAAAATATTTTTTTTAGTCTTCCTCCCTCTTCCAAACTCTGCATGAATCTATCAAGTTTTTGGAGGGAGCGCGCATTCATTTGTAACCGCACTTTAAGACGCGGTTACAAGTCAATGTGTGAGCATCCCAGTTCTTTCAGGGTCAGTGATGCTCCAATCAACTTCCTGCCCCGACGTGCCGCTATGCTCTCCTGCTTCAGAGCTCAGCAGTGTGATGAAGAGTCATCACTGCTGACAGAAGAGCACAGAAGATTATGTCGGGTCCTGGGATGCCTGCTAGCATGGAGCTGTGACGACCATCCGCTGTGAGGCGAGCTGCTGGTAGGCAGCACCCCAAGAAACCCCGAGACCCTTAACCCCTATACAGGGATCTGGAATTACAGCGGAGCCCAGGGGGTAGCTGCCTATATGAGCAACAGAGCCGGGGAGGTCGCCAGGGGAAAATCAAGACCCGAAAAACGACGTCAGAAGTCCGAGTCAAAACCAGAGGGCAGCGAAGGTACAAAATCGTCAGCAGTAGCAGAGTCAAAAATCCAGGCAAAGGTCAAGGGCAAAAACCAAGAGGGCAGCTGAGGTACAAAATCAATAGGCAGAGGCAGAGTCAGAAATCCAGGCAAGGTCAGACACGAAACGAAACACACACTATCACTGGGGAACCAAAACTATATCTGGCGGCCTGCAAGACAGGCTCCAATGTATTTGAAGGGCGCGGTTACCTCCCATAGGCTGGAGCTCACAGCCTGATGACCTCATCCGGACCCCCCCTAGATCCAGGCAGATGGAGATGCACGACTGGCTCCACCCACGCCACCTCTGACAGAAGAACGCAGGCTGCGCCTAACGGACACCTCTGCAGGGCCCGCTCCTCTGCGACCAACACCACCCAGAGGGGAAACACAGCGGCGCTCAGCGACAGAGGCAGACGTCGCGGGAGCAGTTTCCATATGAGGACAAGGCCCTCCTATCACCGGCGCCACCAGCCGAAGGAATCCGGCTCCTCCCAGCGGCCGAGGCAGGAACACCAGCCACCGAGTCCAATGGCGATGTGACAGGAGCCAGGTAAGTGCTATTAAGCGAAGATAGCTCCAAGGACAGTCTGGGGGGGGGGGGGGGGAAGAGCATAGAGAAGGGGGTGGGAAGAAGATCCTTGAAATATGGGGGGAGCAGCTACAAGGATGGAGGATGGGGGGGAGAATCTACATGTAATATAAAGGGAAATGGGGGAAGAGAATCTACATGTAACATGGAGGGGGGATGGGTGAGAATCTACATGTAACATGGAGGGGGGATGGAGGAAGAATCATCTAATGGAACATGGATGGAGGGGAGAATCTACATGGAACATGGAGGGGGATGTGGAGGAGAATCTACATGAAACATGGAAGGGGATGGGGAGAAGCTACATGGAACATGGCGGGGGGGTGAAGGGAGAAGCTATATGGAAGGGGGTTGGGGGGGAAGGATGAGCTGCATGGGACATATGGGAAAATGATGAGCAGTATGGGACATATGGGAGTATGATTAGCAGTATGGGACATATGGGAGTATGATTAGCAGTATGGGACATATGGGAGAATGATGAGCAGCTATGAGTGGACATATGGGATAGATATGATGAGCAGTATGGGACATATGGGAGTATGATGAGCAGTATGGGGCATATGGGGCTGGATAAGCAGTATGGGACATGAGGGTGTTGGGGGGGATGAGGAGCTTGGAACATGAGGGGGTGCAGTATGCTGAAAGGTTAGACTGGAAGGGCATGGTATGGAGAATGGGCAGCCTGAGGGGGGCACGGTATAGAGAAGTCACTTGGGAGGGGCATGGTATGGAGATGGGGTAGCAGGAGGGGGACTCAGGATGACAAAGGGTTAGCATGGGGAGCGCTCAGTAGTTAGCATAGGTAGGGCTCAGTATGCAGAATGCATAGCATAAGGGGGCTCCCTATAGAGTAGGGACAACATAAGAGGGACAGTGAAGATGGGGCAGCATGGAGTGGAGATCATAGTTCATAAGTGTGAAGGGTGTGGTGAATATAATTCATTATGGGAAGGACAATGTGGTGGTTTACATTTATGAGGGGGTGGTGCAGCTGTCATATTTAACTAGGGACAATATAATGGGAATATTTTATAGGGGAGAATAATGTGGAGGCCATATACCATAAGTGAGAAAGTGTGGGGTCATTTGTGCAGGAAGAATAGTGAGGGGCAATTATTTATTAAGTGGCACAGGAAAGGACTTACTTAAGGTAGTTATTTTTTAGTTAGAAAGATTAGAATGACACTGCTTTGGTATGTGCTGCAAAAGACCAAGTCAAGAGGGTAGTCTTGGGACAAGCAGGACAATGTGTTGGTAAGATTGATATTTTAAAGGAGTCTTTTACCCCCAAAACGCTAATAAATCTGCATACACATCTATATAGGGAACATAATTTTCTGTTGATGTACTGATGGTGGTTCTGATGTTATGTATTACTGTATTGACAGTGGTTCTGGTTATGTATTAATGTATTGACGGTGGTTCTGATTATGTATTACTGTATTGACACGTTTTGGTGATGTATTACTGTATTGACGGTGGTTCTAGTGACGTCCTGACGGAGGTTCTAGTGATGCATTATTGTATTGCCGGTGGTTCTGTTGATGTACTGACGGGGGTTTTAGTGACGTCCTGAAGGAGGTTCTAGTTATGTATTATTGTATTGCCGGTGGTTCTGGTGATCTAGTCAAGTGGATGTTGTAATCTTTAACTTAACAGACTTAATCCTAAAACATTATGGGGTAAGTGTGCTTGACTAAAAAATATAGCTGAATCTCAGCCAAACAATTAATTGACTAAAGCTGACAAACACTATAGATAGGTGTCCAATCTGGCAGCTCTCCCATATACAGGAGCACTCATTCTTCCCAGTGTTCCTGTATTCTCTAATGGTACATTTACACGCGGCAACATTTCTAGGTTTTCCACAGGTGACTTACTGGCTGCAGTGAAATCATGGAGACATTATTCCATTTGTACACAGCAACAAGATAGAACAATGTCTCCATGATTTCACTGCAGCCAGTAAGTTACCTGTGGAAAACCTAGAAATGTTTCAGCGTGTAAATGTACCATAATGGAGTTGCTGCAACACATCTCTGGCAAAGGTTTATCACTTAATCTAGGGTCACACTTGGGAGCCTGCATCCAGTAACTGGATGCATTACTGCATCCACTTTTTCCCCTTGTCTGTTTGAAGGCATTTTTACTGTATCAGGTACCTGATGGAACCTATATGTACCATCAGGTACTGGATCAGGTTCCCATAGGGTCCCATGTTAAAAAACTGATCAGGTTTTGCTAAAAAAGGCCAAAAAATGTTGCAGACCCTATTAAAACCTGACTTCTCAAAAACTGGATCCAGTAGACAGATTGCACTTTGGCAAACAATTGTTAACATTGCAGTCTAGGGGTCAGGTACCTGATCAGGTTTTCAGGATGAAAAACTGGATCCAGTAACTGGTTTGCAAACGCAAGTGTGACCCTAACCTTAGAGGACAAAAGCATCTACAGCCTGTAATTTGACATTCTGCATCCCTATGTCCCTCGAAGAATCATCAGTAAAGCTATGTTCACAAGCTGTGTATTTCAAGATTTACGCGTTTTTCTGCAAGTATGCAAATGCAGTGAAATGCAGTGCCGTTTTTGCTTCCCAGCAAAGGCAACACATTTCATGACTTTGCAGTTACACGCTCCATATTTTTGAGACTGTGCTTTCATTGCAAAGCACATCCTCAAAAAGAATGATCACATCAATTCATTTTGCGCTTTTCAGATGCGCTTTCCCATAACCAACATTGTAGAATGGGATTTTAAAAAAGCGCATCGGAAAAAGCGGAATGTGTGAAATAGGAAGCTTTTTTTGCGCACAGCGCATGCATTATGTGCACGCTCAAAATAGCTCTGCGCAAAATAAAACATACACCGCATGTGAACGTATCCTAAGAGCCCCCACACACATTAGACTGTCCTTGAAGGTTTAACCAAGGCTGCTTTCACATCGGCGTCTTTTGCAGGTCAGGAAACTTGAATTTTTGAACTTCAGGTTTGCCTCATCTGCCGATTTTCAGATCCGGTGGATTCCCGCCTTTTTTGCAAAAAGAAATGAAAAAACGGATCCAGCACACTTGGAACAAGATACAATATGGACTCACAATGAAAACATATACTACAATCAAGTCTGGAAAATTTTAGGAGGTTACAATAATAATTTTCAGTACCTCATGGCACTAGGAGATACACTATACAGGAATATCCAGGAGTCACAACCGACCCACACAATAGTTATGCCATACCAAATCCATAGATCCAATATGATGGCTGTGTATTACAGTGAATAGATATCTTAGAAACAGGCAGTGTACTCCACCTATAATCCCCTCTTAGTAGTATATGGGAGGCTATGGTTTGTGCTGCTCAGATATATTAGCACTAAATATCCACTTATCCTACCTTTGTACACCGTTTATCTCCCACCATCCACAGTTCACCTCAGCCCATTATGGGTTAAATTCAGACATGGCAGCACACGGGGATCGACTGAGACCCCAGGTAAAGATGGTACAGACCTGTATGTGTAGAGCTCCCGTCTACCCCGACGCCGTTTCGTCAGTGGACTTCCTCAGGGGGTCAGTGTCACTGTAATACACAGCCATCATATTGGATCTATGGATTTGGTATGGCATAACTATTGTGTGGGTCGGTTGTGACTCCTGGATATTCCTGTATAGTGTATCTCCTAGTGCCATGAGGTACTGAAAATTATTATTGTAACCTCCTAAAATTTTCCAGACTTGATTGTAGTATATGTTTTCATTGTGAGTCCATATTGTATTTTCATATCTAATGTAATGAATTTCTATTGTATTGCTTTTAAGAAAGCTCTTTAATAAAAAGGTGATTTTTAAAGCTATTCCATAGTCCCTTAGGGGTCTTTTTTGATGTATTTCTACAGGACTGCCTGAATTGTGCACACAGTTGTGTTTTTAGCCAGATCCAGCTGATGCTAAGGCTGCCTTCACACTTGCGTTTGTGTCTGCATGCTTATGGCATGCAGACGCAAACGCAGCGTAACGCAGCCCATACTGATGTGAACGCAGCGGAGAATCTCCGCATGCGTTCACATTAGTATGCACCCAGGCCAGCCAATCAGCTGTCTCGGAGGAGATCAGCGGCAGAGATCTCCTCCTCCTGGCCACAGCTGATCTCCCGCCGGTGTCAGCACGGGAGATTTGAAGATACAGCTGATCTGACAGCTGTTTTAATCTCCCGCGCCGACACCAAATAGGGTGATATCGGTGCAGGAGATAAGAAACAGCTGATCGGTGCTTCAAATCTCCCGCACTGACCTCACCTATTCGGTGTCGGCGCGAAAGATTTAAACAGCTGTCAGATCAGCTGTATCTTCAAATCTCCCGCGCTGACACTGGCGGGAGAGCAGCGGTAGCTGTAGCTGATCTCCTGTGGATACTGCCGATCACCGGCGGCCACCGGTCAGAGATTTCAATGAGATCCGCCGTGTTCTCCTGCGCTGTCATTCGGAGAACACAGCGGATCCATTGACTTCAATGCATGGTTTGTGCGCTTGCAGATAAAACAAGCGCCCGCGAACACACTAAAATGCAACATGCTGCGTTCGGAAAGTGCACAAATTGTGCGCATCCAAGCTCAAACAAAACCGAACGCAGTCACATGCGTTCCCATGTTAAACATAGGAACGCATGTGCGCAAGCATTTGGCTGCGTTCGGTGCGCTGCGTGCCAAACGCAAATGTGAAGGCACACTAACTGCGTATTTTTGACATGCTGCAAGTGCCATTCGGCAATCCTACAATTGCCGCACATGACAAGTCCCATAGGGAATGAATTGGGCTTGCCGCAAGTTATCTGCAGCAAATGCGGCAAAACTCTAATTGCTGTAACATTATGTAATATATATTATAATGTATTCTTGTACATTTCAGCCCTGGTATATTAGCTTTCAGTGCTGGTACTGAACAGTCTTTCATGTGCTGATTTAATGTAGACTTAGGTTCTCACACCTTCATGTGAATGGGACACTATTAGCGCTCATTCATTCATTGCCAGTTTGTCCACCTATATGACAAAGTGAGCCCACTCTGTTATTTTGGGATGCTCTCTGTCATCTTATTCCAATAGTCCAGACCAGCATCTTATCTGAGTGATTGGGATAGATCAGGTACAGTCTACAACCTGCAGCGACAGCGAGAACACAAGTAAAAGATTTCAGTTTTCACTTTGCAAGGGTCGGATAGATGTCAGAGGACAAGAGATAGCAATACTGGAGCAAAATGGAAAAAAAGTGATATTCAGGGGAAGGTAATGGGAGAAAAAGCATGAAAACAATACTCTATGTTCCTATTTAAAGTGCCTCTCTCGATGCTATATGCATACAGCTAGAGGCAAGCTGGAAACCAGCCAGGTCCTGGCTGCCAGCAAAAATTTTGTCACCTCCTTTGAACATCTGAAGTATGTTTACCCAATAGATTTCATTAAATTACACTTCCATTAGGAAGCATACAATGTTGATACTCATCTCAGAGATAAAAGGGATCGCTAAGAGGCATGTCATCCGGCTACCCAGCTGATTGCTATTTCTAGGCCAATCAAGGATATACGCCAGAACAATACTTGGTTGAAAAAAAAAATAAAATAAATCATCTCCCAAAGGGACCCCACACTCCGAGGCTACAGTCCCATTATCGAAATGAGCTTATCATTAATGACAGTGCTTATACAGCGCCTTATTTTAATACAACCGCCGTGCGAACACAACAGCCCCGGATTTGGGTCATTAGCTGGATTTTTCTCTGTGTCTGGAAAAAAACCTGCAATTTCAGGGGAACGACTTTCAAGGAGGTGCCGCTGCGACAGATTCCTCGCCATATGTTCAGCTTGTCCGCTGACGAGAGAACAAGAGGAGAAAAAATAAAATATAAAAAGTGTTTACGAAGCAGAAATTAAATAGAAAGATATTAGCGGCAGGACGACGGAGAAGCGGCCCAAGAAGGCGAAATAATATTACAATATACAGAAATTCCATCGTCCCCGTAGCGGATAAAGTGGCACAGAAGTTTTGGAGATTACGGATATTTGGAGATTACGAGTATTTGGAGCTGCTCTTACAAGGGTTAAGAGACTGAATTACCATGAAAGAATACAATTAAAAATTACTACAGCTCCATAATCACATAATCCCTCTACTGGGAACCGAGCATCGAGATGGGAAAAGGAGAAAAATTACAAATCTGTAAAAAAAAGAAAAATAGTTTTAAAATTCACCTCGAGGGGATACATTACCAGCCGTCCCTGAAATGGCAATTCTTAGATAATTTGGATTTTAATAAAACGGTCCTCGCTCATATTTTGGATTAATGTAAAAGCTTGAGGTCCACTCACCTTTCAGGAGGTAAAAAAAAATAAGTGTAAAACCACAAAAAAATAATAATCTAAAACCAGTTGGAAAGGAAAATGTACGATCGAAAAATGTAATATCACCATAATATAAGGCCAATGGGAAAGAAAAAATATAAGATCGAAAAATGTAACATCAACATAATATAAGGCCAATGGGAAAGAACAATGTAAGATCGAAAAATGTAATACCAATATAATATAGGCCAATGGGAAAGAACAATTTAAGATTGAAAAATGTAACATCAACATAATATAAGGCCAATGGGAAAGGAAAAACATAAGAACAAAAAATGTAATATCAATATAATACAAGTCCAATGGGAAAGGAGAATGTAAGATCGAAAAATGTAACATCAACATAATACAAGGCCAATGGGAAAGGAGAATGTAAGATCGAAAAATGTAATACCAATATAATATAGGCCAATGGGAAAGCAGAATGTAAGATCGAAAAATGTAACATCAACATAATATAAGGCCAATGGGAAGGGAAAAATATAAGATCAAAAAATGTAATACCAATATAATATAGGCCAATGGGAAAGAACAATTTAAGATCGGAAAATGTAACATCAACATAATATAAGGCCAATGGGAGAGGAAAAACACAAGTTCAAAAAATGTAATATCAATAAAATACAAGTCCAATGGGAAAGAACAATGTAAGATCGAAAAATGTAACATCAACATAATATAAGGCCAATGTGAAAGAACAATATAAGATCAAAAAATGTAATATCAATATAATATAGGTCAATGGGAAAGGAGAATGTAAGATCGAAAAATGTAACATCAACATAATATAAGGCCAATGGGAAAGGAGAATTTAAGATGAAGAAATGTAATGGCACCAAAATATCAAAAAATGTAATGTCAACCTATTATAAGGCCAATGGAAATTAAAAACAGAAGATTGAAAAATGTAATGTCAACCTATTATTAGGCCAATGGGAAAGGAGAATTTAAGATCGAAAAATGTAATTTAAACCCAATGGGAACGGACAATGCAAGATCGAAAAATGTAACGTCAACATAATATAAGGCCAATGGGAAAGGAGAATTGAAGATCAAGAAAATTAATGTCAACAAAATAGAAAGCCAATTGTGAGAGCAAAATGTAGGTTTGAAAAATGTAATATCAACATAGTATGGCCAATGGAAAACAATATTTAGGATCGAAAAATGTAATGTTAACATATTATAAGGCCAATGGGAAAGAAAAATAAAGGATTAAAAAAATATAATGTCATCATGTGCTGCTCAGGAACGGAACTATAAAATTTTAACACACTGGTACCGTTGCCCCACTTTCCTACACAAGCTCGACCCTGGAGTGTCAGACGCTTGTTGGAGATGTGGGATAGAGAGGGGCTCTATGCTCCATATCTGGTGGTCGTGCGGTCTCCTCCAACCCTTCTGGGGTCAGGTGTTTGAGGCCTTTCACCTGATGTCTGGGATTTATCATATGCCTTCCCCCCCAGATTGCCCTCCTGTCTCTGGTTCCTGCCGCTGTGTCCTCAGCAAAAAGGGAATTTTGAGGTTCTGTTTAATGGCGGCTAGGGCTGTCATTCCCAGACACTGAAGGTCTACAGAGGTCCCCACCATGCTGGAGTGGATAGCTGAGATGAACAAAATGAGTCGCATAAAGTCTTTGATGGCCGATGATCATGGCACCGGATCAGACACGGGCAGTACATGGTATCTATGGCATTCTTTCAAGGAGAGCCCGGAGTTTGCGGATTGGCTGTTGCGATCCTCTCTTCCTTCTTGAGCTAGATTAACCGTTTCCTCTTCCCTCCCACCCCCTCCCTTTTTTTTTTTTTTTCTCTCCACCCCTTCTTCCCTTCTGTTCCCTCCTTTCATGTCTTCTTTCATTACCTTTCCCCTTCTTTTTTCTCTTTTTTATTTCATGGTCTGCAGGGATGACGGAGATGTTTAGATGGCTACGGAATAGCGAGAAGTGGCTTACACTTCGCTTCAAGCTTCATTTTGATGTGATGTAATTGGTGAATTATATGTATCAGGGTCTTTTGAGACGGCTGCCGGGGTCTCGGCCTTGGCAATGGAACGTGTTTTCTGTCATACCCCAGACTATGTACGAATGTGTAATTCTTTATATCTGAATTGTTACCTTTTTTTCTTATGACCTTTTGAAATTAATAAATACATTTACTTGAAAAAAATATATATAATGTCCTCATAATATAAGGCCAAGAAAAGGGAAAGAAAAATATTAGACTGTAAAATGTAATGTCGGTATAATATAGGGTCAATGGGAAAGAAAAAATTACTATCAAAAAATGGGAAAGGAAAATGTAAGATCGAAAAATGTATTGTTGATGTAATCTACTACTTATAGATTAAATTCCAATAAAAAAAATTACCACCACCCCCACCTCCCCATTAACTTATTAAGTATTCACCCCTGTTACTTTATACCTTTATATGCAGAGGTTGTCTATGAACTAAGCAAAAAGGCAGTCAATGGGTCAAAAGAATGCCATTACAGGTTTAGGATCAAATAGGGTATAGGTTGCTGGGGTCTGATCACTGGGACCCAAATCACACAGTTACGGGCTCTGGAACACGAAAACAGGAACATTTTGAAGTCAGAGGAGGTGTCTATGCTCGGCCTCCATTCCATTCCTGGTCTATGGGCCTTCCAAGAATAGCTGAGTGCTGTACTTGGTAGTGCCACAGACATCAGATGGGGCCGAGGCCGCACATGCCAGACATATATATGCCTCTGTGGGCTTCAGTTGCTAACTATCGAAGGCAGGGGCGGGGAACCATTTTTTTTTCCAGGGCCATTTGAAAATTTCTACAATCCTTCGAGGGCCGTACAAAATTACCAACTTGAAAATTACCCACTATATTCGGTTAAACAATCAAAGCACCCCTACTGTGGTGGCTGTAGCTGCTTCCCTTTGGAATGGGTGATATTGGTAATGTTGCTTCTCAACTGCTTTTCCAGGTTTGCTAGAGCCGTAGACATCACAGGAGAGAGAGGCTGGGAGCATAGAACTCACTGGGGATGCTGAGGCTGGGACAAAGATCACTGGAGAACTGGATTTAAAGGGCAAGTAGTCGGCAAAACGCGTCTGCCAGCCTGAGCACCGAGGTCCCCAGGAATTGAGCCTAAGATTGCCCACTCCTGATCTAAGGGTTCAGCAGGGGAAGAGCGGTGGGAACAGGCCTTGGACTGGTCATCACAGACACATGGGATCTGATTCAACAAAATATAAGAGATTAGTTTCAGCTCACTCTGCTGCTCTTTGCTCATCCACCTGGGGCTCAGACACCAGCGTCGCCTTGACCTTTCACCAAGCTTAATAGAAAATTTTTTACCAAAACTTTTACCATATGCCTACCTTACATCAGTACAATTTTGGCAACATTTTTTTTGTCAGTTAGAAGGGTTCAAAGTTCATCAGCAATTTCTCATTTTTCCAGCAAAATTTACAAAACCATGTTTTTAGGGACTACTTCACATTTGAAGTGACTTTGAGAGGCCTACATGACAGAAAATACTGAAAAGTGACACCAATCCAAAAACTGCACCCCTCAAGATTACTCTGAAGATTATTAACCCTTTAGGTTCTTCACAGGAACTAAAGCAATATGGAAGGAAAAAATTAAAGTGATCCTGAACCCACAAACTGACCCCCCCCCCCGCATCTTTAGACCTGTCCCTGCACCCCTTCTTATCATTTCTAGCCATCCCTTTTGCAGAAAAAAAATCGATTTTGTAAAGTAGAGAAAAGTTTATATTCACCTCGTCCTGTGTGGGTTCTCCGTTTCTGAGGAAGCCACAATAGGCCCGCCTGTCTGCTGCTCCCTTGTAATTATGCACGCCCCTCTCAGCTTGATGCCTTGGTAAGAGCCTGGCCGCGTCTTGAAAGGGGGCGGGGCTAAATCGTGTCATACCGGAGCCCCGCCCCCTTTCAGGACGCGGCCAGGCTCTTAGCAAGCAGAGAGGGGAGTGCATAATTACAAGGGAGCAGCAGACAGGCCCCGCCTATTGCGGCTTCCTCAGAAACAGAGAACTCACACAGGACGAGGTATATATAAACTTTTCTCTACTTTACAAAATCGAATTTTTCTGCAAAAGGGATGGCTAGAAATGATAAGAAGGGTGCAGGGACAGGTAGAAAGATGCTGGGGGGTCAGTTTGTGGGTTCAGGATCACTTTAATATTTAAATTTTTCCAACTAAAATGTTATTTTAGCCTCAATTATTGCATTTTCACAAAGGTAAAAGCATAAAAAGGACCCTGAAATATGTTGTGCAATTTCTGATGAATACGACGATAGCCCATATGTGGTCAAAAACCACTGTTTGGGAGCATAAGAGCGTTCGCAAGGGAAGAAAGCGCTATTTGACCTTTTGAATGGAAAATTATTTGCAATCGTTAACGGACATCATGTGTTTGGAAATCCCTTGATGTGCCTAAACAGTGGAAACCCCTCACAAGTGACCCCATTTTGGAAATTAGACCCTCCAAGGAACTTATCTAGATGCATGGTAAGCACTTTGAACCACCAGGTGCTTCATACATTGAGCAGTGAAAATAAGTACTTTTTTTTCCACAAAAAATGTTCCTTTAGCCTAATTGTTTTTATTTTCACATGGGCAACGGGATAAAATAGATCCTGAAAATTTGTTGTTTAATTTCTCCTGAGTACACAGATACCTTATATGTGGCAGAAAACCACTGTTTGGGCACACGGCAGGCTCTGAAAGGAGGGATTGACATTTCGAAACACAGATTTTGATGAGATGGTCTGTGGGTGTAATGTGCTATTTAGATAGCCCCTGATGTGCCAGCGGTGATATTTTGAGTTCACTGCCACGGGGAGCCCTGATGACTCAGCGAGTGATGCACCACTCGCCGTGGCAGTCTCTGACTGCCACAGGTGACATCACCCATTGAGCTCCTGCGGTCAGTGTGCAGACTCTGCAGGGAGAGGACACTTATTCTCTCCCTACAGACTCTGGATGAAGGATCGTGGAGGGTTATGTGGGAGTTAAAATTAAAAAGATGGAGTGGAGAGGTTTGTTTTTTGTTCTAATAAAATCATTTTTCTGTGAGTGTTGTGTATTATTTACTAGAGATTCTAATGAATGGTTCTAACATCTCGGGCTTAGTGCAGCTGCCAATACAAAGCTGGAATTTATTACCCTTTATTACCCAGTTTGCCACCAGCAACATGGAAGTCTGGGTACAGGATCAGATAATGGCGCCTCTAATGAATGTGCCATTTTCTGGGCTGGCTGTGGGCTGGTATTCACAGTGTGGGGGCCCAGAATGTTTGGGCCTGTCCACACTGAGGATTCCAGCCTCCAGCTGCCAAGTTGTACCTAGCTGGCAACCAACAATATGGCAAAGCTTCACGTAATTTTTTTTAGCATTAGAAATAATTTTGAAAAAAGACATGAGGCTACGCCGTATTCTTGGTTGCCAACCATGTACAACTTGGCAGCTGCAGACTGCCACCCACCCCCCAAGCTGCCTACATGTACTTGGCTGTCAACCAAAAATACAGTGAAGCCCGGCATCATTTTTTTTGTTTTTTAATTTCAAGCATTTGGAAAAAAAATGACTTGAGCTTCACTGTATTTTTGCTCCAGCCAGGTATAACTAGGCAGCTGGGGGCTGGAATCCTCAGCATGAAGACGTCCAAGGTTCTGGGCCTCCCCACGCTGCAAACTGCAACCCGCAGCTGCCCCAGAAAATGGCGCATTCATTAAAGCGCCATTTTCTGGTGCTGTACCTAGACTCTTCCAGATGCCCTGGTGCTGGTGGCAAATAGGGCAATAAAGGGGTTAATGCCAGCTTTTTTATTGGCAGTTGGCACTAAGCCCGAGATTCATAATGTCGGGCCAATGTTAGACCCAGCCATTAGGAATCTCTAATAATAAAAAAATAATACACCACAAAGAGAAAAGTCTTTTTATTAGAAAAAAAAACACAAACGAAATTCAGATTGCATCTTTATTACTCCATACCCTTTGATGCCGTCTAAAACGATGGTCCAACGATGCTCGATCACCCACTACATTCAGAAACTGCAACAAGGGATCGAGTGTCCTCTTGTAGTCTCTGATGTCACTGTGATGGTGCACTGTATGGCAATGATCTGACATACAGTGCACCATCAGTGTGACCCCAGAGACTGCAGCAAGGGATCAAGTGTCCTCTTGTTGTAGTCTCTGGTGTTACAGTGATGGTGCACCGTATGGCAGATCATTGCCATACAGTACACAATCAGTGTGGTAAACTCAAGTCTCAGAGATCACATGATCTCTGAGGCTTGAGTTCAGTTGACCGGACGTTGCCGTTGCAACCTCAGGTTACCATGGTGATCGGCCCATTGTAATTACATTACGATGGCCGATCACCACGAGGAGAGGTAAGAGACCCTGCGCTCCCTCTCCCCAGAACACTAAGTGCTGCGATCGATAAGATCGCAACACTTAGGGGGTGACACAGAGCCAGGGCACAGGGATCACATAGTTTGCAGTGCCTGTCACATCGCTCTTCTGCAGAATGACAGAGGATGGAGAAAAGGAGCGGGCACAGTAGGGGAGGGTAGCGGGATCAGGAGGGGAGAAGACAGAGGACTGAGCGTGCGCAGGCGGGCATAGGCAGTGGCGCGATAGCACCATCAGTATGCTTGTGCTGATTCGAGTGATAAATCCAATCAGATCACTCCCACCAGTGCTGGAGGGGTCGATACCCGCCCCCCTCCAGCACTCCATCCTATGGAAGGGGCTATGACAGCCCCTTGCATAGCTGAAGAGAGACAATCGCTGTGATTGGCTGTTTGGCTTTAGAATTTCCTAAGGGTACCTTCACACGCGGCAATATTGCTAGGCAATTTCACTGGCAATTAGCTTGTTGCAGGGAAATCATGGAACATTGTTCTATTTGTTGCTGTGCATAAATGTAACAATGTGTCCATGATTTCACTGCAACCAGCAAATTGCCAGTGAAATTGCCTAGCAATATTGCCGCATGTGAAAGTACCCTGACAGCCAATCACAGCGATCGCAGGCGCCCTGAGGTCGAGCAGGGGTCATCTCCTACCTGTAGCTCCAGTGACTTTTCAGCAACCCGGGTAACTGGAGCTACAGGAGCGTTATCCTGCAATGACGCTGTGGAACGTCACAGGTCGGGAAGTCACTGAAATCTATGACGTTCCACAAAGTCAAAGGACGGGAAGGTGTTAACCTTGTTTGTGACTATTTACCACAAAAAGGGGCATGTTCTGCTAAAATGTCACACAATTATTTGTGGTAAAAATTCAGAATTGGTCTCAAATAAAAGCGGGCTGGAATATAGTTGCTCAAATATTCTGCAACTTTTCTAAGTGTAGCAATTGATGAATCAGCCAAAAATATCTGGAAACGCCAAATCCCTCACAGGATACACAAAAAATGGACTAAATACCAGAACATAGCGAAAAATAAGAATTAAGATGAAAACAACAAAAACTGGAGAATCAAAAGCTGCAAATGTGATAATGAAATTGTCCCCAGTGAGTTGGTAAAACATATTGCAATGAAAATAACAAGGATATTATTAAGGGAAGCCTGCTGCAGGTCGTAGTAGAGTCACAACTCTGTAAAAGTTTTTATTTTCTTGGGACGGCTTAGAGCTACGCAGGAATTGTATAATGACAACGACGTTCATATCCTGAGGTCACCAAATCCGTGTCCTGACTTCAATTCGGTGGAGACCTTGTGGTCAGACTTTCATTCCGTCTGCAGTTGCCATGACAACGGACATGTCCTCCTGCGCAAATTTAAAATGGGCTTCCTGGGCTTACAAAAATAAAGTTTCTTCAAATAACACATCATAGATTACAACTATCGACACCTTTCCAGCTGCTTGAAGAGGCAGTATGGGTTTGGTGTGTGGTTCATACCTGCATCATATCTGAATCAATAAATAAGTTCTTCAATAAAGACGGCGCTCACTCTCTCAGCACAGACACATAGCACACACCCTCTCAGAACAGACCCTTGGTACACACCCAACACGCCCCTGGGCACAGACCCCTCAGCACAGACACCATAGCACACACCCTCTCAGAACAGACCCTTGGTACACACCCAACACGCACCCCTGGGCACAGACCCCCTCAGCACAGACACCATAGCACACACCCCTCTCAGAACAGACCCCTTGGTACACACCCAACACGCACCCCTGGGCACAGACACTTCAGCATACACCCCTCAGCACAGACCTTTGGGGTGCAGACCAATTGGCATGTACCCCTCGGCACACTCCCCTCTTACCACAGACACCTTGGCACAAACTGCTCAGCATAAACACGTCGGTACAGACCCTTGGGCACACGCCCCTCTCAGCATAGACCCCTCAGCACAGACACCTTGGCTTGCACCTCCACGGCACACACTTATCTCAACACAAACACCTTGGCACACACTCCTGGGCACAGACACCTTGGCATGTGCACCTCAGCATACACTCGCTCAGCACAGAGACTTGGGCACAGGCCCCTCAGCACAGACACCTCAGCTTGCACCTCTCAGCACAGACCCCTCGGCACACATCTTTTTGCACAGACCACGTGGCATGCACCTCTGCAGCACACTTCTATCTCAGTACAGACACCTCAGCACACACCCCTGAGCACAGACACCTTGGCCTGAACACCTCAGCATACACCCACCTGGCACAGAGACTTGTTAGACCCCTCAGCACGTACCCCTCAGCAGAGACCTCTCAGCACGGACCCTTGGGTACAGATCCCTTAGCACAGATGCCTTGGCAAAGATCTTTGGGCACAGATCACTTGACATGCACCCCCCCGACACACACCCCTCTCAGCACAGACACGTTGGCATGTACCCCTGAGTAGACACCTTAGCACACATACCTCAGTATACAACGCATCGGGCATGCACCCCTTGGCACAGATCGTTGGGCACAGAGCCCTCAGCATGCACCCACGCGACCACCACCCCTCCCAAGAACAGACACCCTAGCATGCACCCCTCTCATCACAGACCCTTTGGCAGACCCCTCAGCATGCACCCCTGGGTCAAGACACCTTGGAAAGGCACCCCTCTCAGCCCGCCACAAACCACTTGGCACAAACCCCTCAGCACAGAACCCTGGGCATGCACCCCTCAACACAAGACATCTTAGCACAGGCCCCATGGTACAAGCCCCTTGGCACACACAGATTTTATTATAAAAAATCTTTTTATTATGGCCTATATAACATCATTTTTTACTAGGGGAAGACACTGGAGAATACTGTGTGGTATAAAAAAAAAAGGCAAAAAGAAAAATGCAGATCAGTAATTTACTAAGGAAAGCTGCTAAATATTGGGCTGCAGTACCGTATATACTCGTGTATAAGCCGAGTTTTTCAGCCCAAAAAATGGGCTGAAAAGTCCCCCCCTCAGCTTATACACAGGTCAATACGGTAATATAAATCTTGGTCGCTCCCAAATGCTGGCACTCGCCCCTCCTGTGTTGTAAGGGCCCCCCTGCTGCTTAACTTAC
Source organism: Allobates femoralis (assembly GCA_033576535.1). Lineage (NCBI taxonomy): Eukaryota > Metazoa > Chordata > Amphibia > Anura > Aromobatidae > Allobates > Allobates femoralis. Next base: position 8,150,535 of record JARQOC010000006.1, on the reverse strand, counting down.
CATCCCCGGTCTTCTGCACCGCCGGTCTTCTGTGCTCCGTCCTCCATGCTCCCGTCCGGCTGCATCCGGGATCCCTGGCCGTCGCACGATGAGTCATCGTTACTGCGACGGCCGGAGAACCCGATGCAGCCGGACGGAGCATGAGGACGGAGCACAGAAGACCGGCACGGTGCAGAATACCGGGGATGGTAAGTTAAGCAGCGGGGGGCCTTACAACACAGGGGGGCGAGAGTGCCAGCATTTGGGGGCCTGTACACCACTGGGGGATGCTATACACCACTGGGGCTGCTGTATACCACTGGGGATGCTATACACCACTGGGGCTGTGTATACCACTGGTGATGCTATACACCACTGGGGCTGCTGTATACCACTGGGGCTGCTATACACCACTGGGGCTGCTGTATACCACTGGGGCTGCTATACACCACTGGGGCTGCTATACACCACTGGGGCTGCTATACACCACTGGGGCTGCTGTATACCACTGGGGCTGCTGTATACCACTGGGGCTGCTTATACCACGGGCTGCTGTATACCACTGGGGCTGCTGTATACCACTGGGGCTGCTGTACACCACTGGGGCTGCTGTACACCACTGGGGCTGCTGTACACCACTGGGCTGCTGTACGCACTGGGCTGCTGTATACCAATGGGGCTGCTGTATACCAATGGGGCTGCTATATACCACTGGGGCTGCTATACACCACTGGGGCTGCTGTATACCACTAGGGTTGCTATACACCACTGGGGCTGCTGTATACCACTGGGGCTGCTGTATATCACTGGGGCTGCTGTACACCACTGGGGCTGCTGTACACCACTGGGGCTGCTGTACACCACTGGGGCTGCTGTATACCACTGGGGCTGCTATAACCATTGGGGCTGCTGTATACCACCTGGGCTGCTTATACCACTGGGGCTGCTTATACCACTGGGGCTGCTATATACCACTGGCTGCATATACCATGGGGCTGCTATATACCACTGGGGTTGCTGTATACCACTGGGGTTGCTGTATACCACTGGGGTGCTGTATACCACACATGGGGCTGCTGTATACCACTGGGGCTGCTGTATACCACACCACTGGGGGCCTGTATATACCACTGGGGAGGCTGCTGTATACTACCACTGGGGAGGCCTGTATACCACACTGCTGGGGGCTGTATACCTGTGCTGGGGTCCACCCTCGGCTTATACACGAGTCAATAGGTTTTCCCAGGTTTTGGGGCAAAAGTAGGGGGGTCGGCTTATACACGGGTCGGCTTACACACGAGTGTATACGGTAATATAAAAAAATAAGAAAAAATGGCATGAACACGCACACACAAAAAACAAACACTGGCTCTGGTTCATCGTTGCATTTGCACCTTTTCTTTTTTGTCTCATTTTCTGCTTGTTTCTTGTTTTCACCCAATTCATGGTTCCATTTTTGCATTTGGTAATAGCATGTCAGACAATGCAAAATGTGAAGAGAAAAAAATTCTACAAAGTAGATTTTCAAAGTTCGGAAAGTGCGAATTTGGGTGTTGGTGCCTTTACCTTTCTCCTCATAACTCAGGCTAGAAATAAGATAAACAAGATAACCCCTAGTCTACTCAGCGCTGTACAGGCTGTCACCAGATCTGTTACAAGAGGATCGCTGCTAATATTTAACCATTTGAACGCAAATGCAAAATTATAAAACACATTTCCGAAAAAAACGTATACCGTATACACTCGTGTATAAGCGACCCGTGTATAAGCCGACCCCCCTACTTTTGCCCCCAAAACCTGGGAAAATAACTCGGTATAGCAGTGGACCCACGTGGTATACAGCCCAGCAGTGGATACGCAGGTCCACACAGACAGCCACAGTGTGGTATACAGCAGTCCCCACGATACAGCCAGCAGTGTGGTATACAGCAGGTCCCCAGCACAGTATACAGCCTCAGCAGTGTGGTATACAGCAGGTCCCCAGCACAGTATACAGCCCAGCAGTGTGGTATACAGCAGGTCCCCAGCACAGTATACAGCCTCAGCAGTGTGGTATACAGGTCCCCAGCACAGTATACAGCCCCAGCAGTGTGGTATACTGGTTCCCAGCACAGCATACAGCCCCAGCAGTGTGGTATACAGGTCCCCAGCACAGTATAGAGCCCCAGCAGTGTGGTATACAAGTCCCCAGCACAGTATACAGCCCAGCAGTGTGGTATACAGCACAGCTACAGCCCCAGCAGTGTGGTATACAGGTCCCCAGCACAGTATAGAGCCCCAGCAGTGTGGTATACAAGTCCCGCACGTATAGCCCCAGCATTTGGTACAGTCCAGACAGATACAGCCCAGCAGTGCCATTATACAGCCCCCCCTCACAGTATGGCGCCCCCCCTCACAGGATGGCCCCCGCATGCAGCGCTGCACACATACATTACCTGGCTATCAGCTGTCACCCTCCGGTGGCGATTCGCTGCTCCTGGCTCCGGGCTGCATCTTCATCTGTCTTCCTGCTGTCATGTGACCGGCCGGGGTCGCGATGACGTCATCGCGATGAGCCCCGGCCACAAGCAGGAAGACACAGAGGAAGATGCAGCCCGAGCCAGGAGCAGCGAATCGCCACCGGAGGGTGACAGCTGATAGCCAGGTAATGTATGTGCGCTGCCATCCTGTGAGGGGGGCGCCATACTGTGAGGGGGGCCTGTATACTGATATGACTCGCGTATAAGCCGAAGGGGGGACTTTTCAGCCCATTTTTTTGTATTGATCCTCCCTACTTTAAATTTCTGAGATAATGACCTTTAGGTTTTCATTGGCTGTAAGCCATAATCATCAATATTAACAGAAATAAACACATGAAATAGATCCCTCTGTGTGTAATGACTCTATATAATATACAGTACAGACCAAAAGTTTGGAGAATGCCAAGAGTGTGCAAAGCAGTAATCAAAGCAAAAGGTGGCTACTTTGAAGAACCTAGAATATAAGACAATCTTTTCAGTTGTTTCACACTTTTTTGTTCAGTATATAATTCCACATGTGATAATTCATAGTTTTGATGCCTTCAGTGTGAATCTACAATTTTTATAGTCATGAAAATGCAGAAAACTCTTTGAATGAGAAGGTGTGTCCAAACGTTTGGTCTGTACTGTATGTGCTTACTTTATGTTTTGAATTACTGAAATAAATTAACTTTTTCATGATATTCTAATTTATTGAGATGCTCCTGTATGTTTTTTTCTTCTGGATACAAGCAAAAGTTGAACCATCCGCTCCCAGCCAGCAGTGTATTGTGAAATTAGTGACAGTCTGCAACCCATAGGACGTTAAAAAGTTGTATAAAAGTCGATGCAGTCAATTATAAAGGAACAATCAGAATCAATAAAGAATTCTCAGCTCAAGAGGTGATCAGAAGGTGACCCCAAAAGAAGCGCGAGATGATGACCGGAGCAAAGCGCGCTTCCCCTCTGCTACACCGCAGCGTTGGCTCTGCACAGACTGACACCTCAATTTGCTCTGTCACTTCTTCTGAGTCCGTGTACAATCCGATCTCGCGCCCTGTCACCGGGGCGTTCCTTGGATGGGCTCTGTCAGTCCATGTTAGCGGCTTTCATCAACTTCTAAATACAACATGTTTCATTTATGAGGCCGATGTAATAGTGAGAAGTGACAATCACATGTCACGCCGGCGTCCCTCTCCCTGGATCAGCCCGTCCTTATTACCCTGCGTCTGTCAGCCGCCATCTCTACACATTTCTCTTCCCATCAATGTCACATTTCCCGGATCCAAGCATCATTTCAAATATTTTACCAGTAAAAAAAATAAAAATAAATCACAAAACCCTCAAGTGTAATCAGAGGCTTCTATTGCACGACGCATCTAATCCGCCCTATAAACCTCTCCCCGCTGCTTTGTATCGGCACACTGTTGGCAACAATGTTTATAATATATATATATATATATATATTTGCACTGTATATGTAAACATATATAATAATATATAATACATTTGTAAATAATTATTTGTAGATGGGAACGTCTTTACTTTAACCCCTTCATCCCTGGGAGGGGCAGAGTTCACCTTTAAGAATGTTTTCTTAATTTTATTTTTTTGTACCCATTTAAAGGGAACCTGTCATATCCTTTTTTTGTTATTAAACCTCCCCCAATGTTATTTAGATCATGTACTGTGCATTAGCAGCCTGTTTTTTTATTTTGTAAAACTTTCGTATTTATCCCCAAAAAGCACTTTAGATACTGAGATGTTTTCACTAGCTACCTGCCCAAACAGTCCACAGTCATCTGGGCGGCTACCAGACATGTCAATCAGCTAGAAACATCTTGAAATTCATCTAATGCTGTAGGACCTGTGTGATATGGGTGGAGCTAAGCAGGCCTTGCATTAAGAACAATGTAGACTTAGCTACGCCCATTACAGTCACATGGTCGTGACATCACACAGGTCCTACAGCATTAGATGAATTTTGTCATGTTTGCAGTTGACAGGCCTGCTAATCACCCAGCTGACTGGGTAGCTAGCTAATGAACACATGTAACTATTGTGGCGACTTGCTCAGCGTGTTGGGGACACTCAAGTGGTAGCAGCAGTTTGCATATGCTTAGATGACTTTTAAGCTCGGCTTGCTGTAAGGGCAGAGCACAGCGCACCTGAGCCAGAAAAGAAAAATGTCGGACGGCGTGGCGAGGGGCTAACAGCTCTGCAATCAAGCCTATCGGACTGCACACAGGTAATTATCATACAGGGCAGGAGATTTTTTTCAAGTAATTTGTTAGGCATACAGGGGCAGTCAGGGCATAAAACAGATGTAGGCGTTGCTTTTAGTTTAAAAGCCCCAGATCTGGCGCCAGGTTCACATCTTGTTTTTGCATGTCACACTGAATAGACCCCAATTATCCGGTGGACGTAGAGGACTGTCCTCTCTGATCACGCTGTCCTCTATACTGAGCTGCCCGAACTCCAATACTGAACCTTCAGGACGTGTTACATAAATGTTGCGTTATTTTCCGCTGAGTTTAAGTGGATGTGACCTCCTCAAATCTTACAAGATGAAGCTAAACTCTGCGTTGTTCCCCACCTTTATAAGTTTCTATGGAAAGATTGGAAAAATGTAGTTTGATCCCAGAGATTCCACATGAAAAATGCATCAAACCAAACTGCCTCAAATCTGAACAAAACATGCATCCGAAAAAAGGGAAAAACGCAGTAGAATCGCAAAAGTCAGAGCAGATTGCTATTATGCTCTTTTGTGAGGCGACTTGCAGAAAAAAAATACACATGTGAACATGTCCTCCGCTCCAGATTAGCCTCTATTAGAGGAGTCCACATCCATGTGATAGAGCACACGACTACATACAGTACAGACCAAAAGTTTGGACACAACTTCTCATTCAAAGAGTTTTCTGTATTTTCAGACTATAAAAATTGTAGATTCACACTGAAGGCATCAAAACTATGAATTAACACATGTGGAATTATATACTGAACAAAGAAGTGTGAAACAACTGAAAATATGTCTTATATTCTAGGTTCTTCAAAGTAGACACCTTTTGCTGTGATTACTGCTTTGCACACTCTTGGTATTCTCTTGATGAGCTTTAAGAGGTAGTCACCGGAAATGGTCTTCCAACAGTCTTGAAGGAGTTCCCAGAGATGCTTAGCTCTTGTTGGCCCTTTTGGCTTCCACTCTGCGTCCAGCTCACCCCAAACCATCTCGATTGGGTTCAGGTCTGGTGACTGTGGAGGCCAGGTCATCTGGCGTAGCACCCCATCACCATCACACATCCTCCATTCTTCACGGTGGGAAACCAGGCATGTAGAGTCCATCCGTTCATCTTTTCTGTGTCGCACAAAGACACGGTGGTTGGAACCAAAGATCTCAAATCTGGACTCATCAGACCAAAGCACAGGTTTCAACTGCTCTAATGTCCATTCCTTGTGTTCTTTAGCCCAAACAAGTCTCCTTTGCTTGTTGCCTGTCCTTAGCAGTGGTTTCCTAGCAGCTATTCTACTATGAAGGCTGCTGCACAAAGTCTCCGTCTTAACAGTTGTTGTACAGATGTGAATCCTGCTAGACTCTGTGTGGCATTGACCTGGTCTCTAATCTGAGCTGCTGTTAACCTGCGATTTCTGAGGCTGGTGACTAGGATGAACTTATCCTCCGCAGCAGAGGTGACTCTTGGTCTTCCTTTCCTGGGGCGTCCTCATGTGAGCCAGTTTCTTTGTAGCGCTTGATGGTTTTTGCAACTGCACTTGGGGACACTTTCAAAGTTTTTTCCAATTCTTCGGACTGACTGACCTTCATTTCTTATAGTAATGATGGCCACTCGTTTTTCTTTACTTAGCTGCTTTTTTCTTGCCATAATACAAATTCTAACAGTCTATTCAGTAGGACGATCAGGGTGTATCCACCAGACTTCTGCACAACACAACTGATGGTCCCAACCCCATTTATAAGGCAAGAAATCCACTTATTAAACCTGACAGGGCACCTGTGAAGTGAAGACCATTGCCGGTGACTACCTCTTGAAGCTCATCCAGAGAATGCCAAGAGTGTGCAAAGCAGTAATCACAGCAAAAGGAAGAACCTAGAATATAAGACATATTTTCAGTTGTTTCACACTTTTTTGTTAGTATATAATTCCACATGTGATAATTCATAGTTTTGATGCCTTCAGTGTGAATCTACAATTTTCAGTCATGACAAATAAAGAATACTCTTTGAATGAGAAGGTGTGTCCAAACTTTTGGTAGTACTGTACAAGCTCTAGTAATGAGAACCCATAGAACTCTCTGGGAGCTGAACTGTAAATCCATAGGTCACTGTCCGTACAGGTACACAGACGTTTTCCATATGTAGGTATTGTTCCATTATTAGTGTATACAGTAGTGGCACCAGGACTTGGAGTGTCTGTGCCTCCACTGAATAGACCCAGACATGCTCAGTGCATGGGGGCCAATATTAGCAACAAGCACAGAATATGCAGCTTGTGCCTCCCCTGCCTGATATCCATTATCACCTGGTGTCTGCACTCTATATGTTCCCTCTCCTCCTGCTAATGGAAATTGCTTGTGACCATGTCACCCAATTGCTATCGGTCGATGTGACATTGCGGCACGGTCCACACACCGGGGTCAATCGACGCCATGGGTGGGAATAAGTTCACACAAGGGTTATCAAGCCATGGATAAGAAAAGGAATCTGCCAGGAAGTACTGTATTTTTCGAATTATAATATGCACTTTTTTCCCCCCAAAAAGGTGTGGGGAAAATGGGTGTACAATTTATAATTCAGTTATTCCTTATGGCGATGGAGTAGGGGCACAGGAGGATGTCTCAGTGGTGGTGGCATGGTGAGGAAATGCTGCAAGGGAGTCCCGGTGGCATCGACACGATAGGGCGACCAATCCTATGAGTGTTCTAGCGGCACACAGCGAGTGCCATTGATGTCCCTGTAGTAAACGCAATGGGCTGGAGGAAAATGGCTGTGGAGGCAGAGCATGTGCAGGAGATCTCGGACAGCTGAGATTTACATCTGTGCATGCGCCACAGCCATTTACCTTAAGTCCATTGCGGGCCTTGCGGCTCACACGGATTGAGATTTCGGCAGAGAGCTGTGTAGGCAGCCATTTTTCACAAACCCATCGCATCTACTGCAGGGGCAATCAATGGAGCTGACCATACGCCACCTGGACACCCCCTCAGGATTGATCCACCATGCCGCTAGTGGCGGGACACCCACGCAGGATTGCCCCACCATGCCGCTGATGGCGGGACACCCCCGCAGGAGTGCCCCACCATGCCGCTGATGGCGGGACACCCCTGCAGGACTGCCCCACCATGCCGCTTGTGGCGGGACACCCCCGCAGGATTGCCCCACCATGCCGCTGGTGGCGGAACACCTCTGCAGGATTGCCCCATGTTGCTGCCGGCCCAACAGCATCACCCCAATCATACTGCCATCATGAGGGCACCGCCGTCTCCCAGCCTCAGACCCACAGCATCGCCCCATTCATGCTACTGCCAATCTACAGCTGTGACCTCGATCCACCAAATCCCCAGATAAGGTACACTGACAATAAAGCACACTTTATCATAAAACAGGCCACTTTTTTGTACTAATAAAATCACTTTTTTTTCCTATTTTTGTCCTCTAAATTTGGGGTACGTCTTATAATACTCAAAATACAGTATAGATATAAATGTATATATCTATACTGTAATATTTTATATATATATTTATTTTTTTTTTTTTTTTACAGGTTCCGGAGTTTGTGGAAACTTATCCAGTGATTGTCCAATGTGTCAGGGCAGCCATAATAGTGATCAGGAACGAAGGCAATTAACGAAGAAAGACTTGCCCCGGCGTGTATAACTGCTTGTACTGTCGTGTCGGCTCACGTGTGGCTGGCGAGGTCGGCACCGCACCGTAGATTACACCGTTATCACTCGACAGCAGAACACAATGAGGGAAATCCATTCATAGCATTCAGCTCCACTAAATCCAATCCATTCACAAAGAAACGTTTCATCTTCCGAAATGCCACAATCCTATCTGACAGTAATTTAGAAATGGCCGCAGATTTAGCTTAAAAATAAAAAACTTACCATCATCAAATAAAAAAAAAACAAAAAACAGCGGCAGAGCAACAAACAGCCGGGAAGACAATTTGACGAAATGGATGTATTCTGGCTTATCCCTCCACGCAGGGTCCACTGGATCTCTTTAATAGGCTGACAGTTGCATTGGGATGGTTAATAAAACATTCAACACCATGTCTTCAGCCAATATAGGAATGCAAATCCCACCAGAAATATATAATTCATCAGACGGTAATATGGAGTCATCGCCAAATAATAAAGCCGCACATGAAACAGAACGGAGAAAACACCAAGAGTGCCACCCAGAGGCGGCGGGGGCACTGCGCCACCTTATCATCGCCGCGCAGACACACGGCGAGCAAATGACGGCTTTACAGCACATTTCATAAACATTCTGGATATTTGAACCAAAAGCAAATAAATAAATTGTAATAAATGTATGATGCAAGAAAGAGGGGGGGAACGCGGGTCCCTCGTCTCATAGAATTCATCTACCCTTATTTTAGAGAATCTCCGTAATTAAAGAAACTTCTAAATGAAATAATAAATCCACCAAGTCCTGGACTCTTCCTCTTCAGTCAAGTTTTTCACTATTTTTTTTTTTTTAATAAAACGTCCGATTTTCTGAAATCTGGAGATGGGGCTGACCTTCATCCAGCTTTACGCGCACTGTCGCATAGGGTGAACACGCTGCAATCATCAGCGGTAACATCAGCAGCGGTAAAACACAGCAGCGGTAACAACATCAGCAGCGGTAACAACATCAGCAGCGGTAAAAACATCAGCAGCGGTAAAAACATCAGCAGCGGTAAAAACATCAGCAGCGGTAAAAAACATCAGCAGCGGTAAAAACATCAGCAGCGGTAAAAACATCAGCAGCGGTAAAAACAGCAGCAGCGGTAAAAACAGCTGCAGCGTAAAAACAGCTGCAGCGATAAAAACAGCTGCAGCAGTGGTAAAAAACAAGCTGCAGCAGTGGTAAAAACAGCAGCAGCAGTGGTAAAAACAGCAGCAGCAGTGGTAAAAATAGCAGCAGCAGTGGTAAAAACAGCAGCAGCAGTGGTATAAATAGCAGCAGCAGTACTATCAGCAGCTGACAGAGCAGAATGTGCTGCAGATTTACCATGCATTTCACCTTCTGCACTGCAAAGTACAGGATCAAGCAACTTTTGCTTAAAATACTGGGCAGATTGTTTCCATCTCATTTGAAATTCATTTTTGTATCCAACCCACAAGGGGATACCCATATCTGGGAATGTCATAGAAGGGTCAAAAGAGGTTTCAGAGACCAACTCCCAACCTAGCGGACACAGAGCCACCATAGACTATAAGGCTATGTGCGCATGCTGATTATTTGGTGCAGAATTTTTCTGCAAGAAATCTGCATTTCCTAGAAGAGAAACGCACCTGTCACATGTTGACTGCTTTGCAGTCAATGAGTTCTGCTTCTGTAAATTAAACTGAGCTTTTTTTTTGTTTAGTCTATGCTGCGGCTCTGCATGTAGAGGTAAAGGTGAATGGATGTGTCTGAGCTTTCTGCTCTCCACCCACTCAGCCTTAAGTAGTTTTGCTTCCCTCCACCAGATGTTGCAGATTTAGTTCATTTCTAATCTTGGACCCATGCTGTGAAGTCGTGCTGTGCTGTTGCTGCCGTGGACTTTCATTTGAAGCTGCTGGGTTTTCCGTGGGTGGAGGTAGGGGCTCTTAGCCTAGGGCTGATCAGGGTGGCAGCCCGAACCTCCTCACCTTCAGAGGTACCTTCGGGAAAAGGCTAGTCTAGGACCCCAAGTCCAGGACAAGACTAGCTCCCCTAAACGCCTTTGCCCACCTTACATCTTCCCTCCTGATTCCCTTACCACTGTACCACCCCGTGAAAGCACCAAAAAACACAATCCATTTTTCCCATGGGTTTTTCATAATGAAGTCAATGGCTGTAAGCGGTGAAAAACGCAAGCAAATCCGCACCAAGAATTGACATGCTGCAGATTATTTTGTGCACCAAATATACAAGGAAAGAATAAGCAATATGTGCACAAAACCTAAGAATTCTCATTAAATTTGCTGGCATAAGGATAGGCATGCAGATTTCCAACAAAACTGCACCAAGAATGCACTGTGTGCACACATCTTAATATGGCCACTACCTTGTGTCACTACATTTCCCTGCCGGTATATAATGTTCACAGCCAGTGGGTTCATGCATAGCAGCCACGGACACACGATGGCATTGAGTATTACCTGAGCCAATTCTGATTGGCTTCTCCAGAAATTCTAGAATTTCACCATTTCAGTCACTTTCATACTTGGCCTGGACCTAGAGCTGTATTCCTCCAGAACCTCCAGATTCATGACACCAGAGTCACGGTCGGATATTTGTAGTCATTGTTCGGCTTCAAAACCAATTTTATATATTATTGGTGTGGATAGGTGTGACGAGGAACTGTCCTGCATCGATGACATCCTGCCGGTGTGAGTAGAAACAAATGCTTCATTCCCCTGTGGGGCGCAGCGGGTAATAGAGCACCTGCCGCCAAACTTATACTGTAGAGTATGATGCCCATGCTGGTGTCGTTCCAAGTTTAGGTTGTGCAAAGGTGTTTCAGATTTATTGGTAGGTAAATATAAAACGAGTGGACAACACAAACTGATGTGTACAGATGGTATTTGTAAATATGTTTAAGCTTTAAAAAGCCTTCATCAAGTATATAGTTAAAAGTATATAAAAAATCCAGCTCATCATATCGCTCTTTAGTCTTGTCCTCCTGGAACAACGGAAAGTGGCCCTGCCTCGGCCTGCAGAATCAATGAAATGAATGAAATGGAATCTGGCTCAATACACGCAAACAGAAGTAAAATGACATGGTCAGCATGACCTCGGTCGACACATTTCATTTGTGATATGCATCCTTACTCATGACTAGCTATGGGTAAGACTGGTCATGAGTAAGGATGCATATCGCAAACAAAACGCGTCCTCCTAGGTCACGCTGACCATGTAATTTTACTTCTGATTGGACATAAAAAATCCTCCATGTATTGAGCAGGATTCCATTTCATTCATGTCATTGATATAAAAAAAAATGTTGTATTTTATTTTTTATATATTTTTAACCTTTATACCGATTGAAGGTATTGTGTTGTCCACACTTGTTTTCATTATGTTTCCTACCAAACAAATCTGAAACTGCATTGAACTGCATTGCACGACCCCTTCACTTGGAACGACACGAGCAGGGAGATCATACCCTAAATCTTACAGTTCACCCAGCAGGCAGAACAGTCGCTGGAGTTGTTATACATTTATTTCGATCTGAAGGTTAGTATTACCGTTTCTCACCATTTTTCTGTCATACGTATAAAGAGCGCTGCACTCATCTTTCCCCCCCCCCAGGGGTCAATCTTCCAAGTTTATACCTGTATACAGTGCTCAGTGGCCAACACTGTATACGGTGGCTCAGTGGCTAGCACTGCATCGGTGGCTCAGTGGTTAGCACTGTATATGGTGTCTCAGTGGCCTAGCACTGTATACGGTGGCTCAGTGGCTAGCACTGCATACGGTGGCTCAGTGGTTAGCACTGTATATGGTGGCTCAGTGGTTAGCACTGTATATGGTGGCTCAGTGGTTAGCACTGTATACGGTGGCTCAGTGGTTAGCACTGTATACGGTGGCTCAGTGGTTAGCACTGTATAAGTGTCTCAGTGGCCAGCACTGTATACGGTGGCTCAGTGGTTAGCACTGTATACGGTGGCTCAGTGGTTAGCACTGTATATGTGGCTCAGTGGTTAGCACTGTATACGCTGGCTCAGTGGTTAGCACTGTATACGCTGGCTCAGTGGTTAGCACTGTATACGCTGGCTCAGTGTTAGCACTGTATAAAGCTGCTCAGTGGTTAGCACTGTATACGTGGCTCAGTGGTTAGCACTGTATCGCTGGTTCAGTAGTTAGCACTGTATAGGTGGCTCAGTGGTTAGCATATGGTGGCTCAGTGGTTATCACTGTATATGGTGGCTCAGTGGTTAGCACTGTATGGTGGCTCAGTGGTTAGCACTGTATATGGTGGCTCAGTGGTTAGCACTATATAGGTGGCTCAGTGGTTAGCACTGTATGGTGGCTCAGTGGTTAGCACTATATGGTGGCTCAGTGGTTAGCACTGTATGGTGGCTCAGTGGTAGCACTGTATACGGTGGCTCAGTTGGTTAGCACTGTATACGTAGCTCAGTGTTAGCACTGTATAGGTGGCTCAGTGGTTAGCACTGTATGGTGGCTCAGTGGTTAGCACTGTATATGGTGGCTCAGTGGTTAGCACTGTATACGGTGGCTCAGTGGTTAGCACTGTATACTGGCTCAGTGGTTAGCACTGTATACGGTGGTCAGTGGTTAGCACTGTATACGGTGGCTCAGTGGTTAGCACTGTATACGGTGGCTCAGTGGTTAGCACTGTATGGTGGCTCATGGTTAGCACTGTATAGGTGGCTCAGTGGTTAGCACTGTATAGGGTAGCTCAGTGGTTAGCACTGTATACGGTGGCTCAGTGGTTAGCCTGTATACGGTGGCTCAGTGGTTAGCACTGTATACGGTGGCTCAGTGGTTAGCACTGTATATGGTGGCTCAGTGGTTAGCATTGTATATGGTGGCTCAGTGGTTAGCATTGTATATGGTGGCTCAGTGGTTAGCACTGTATATGGTGGCTCAGTGGTTAGCACTGTATACGCTGGCTCAGTGGTTAGCACTGTATACGCTGGCTCAGTGGTTAGCATGTATATGGTGGCTCAGTGGTTAGCACTGTATACGTGGCTCAGTGGTTAGCACTGTATATGGTGGCTCAGTGGTTAGCACTGTATAAGCTGGCTCAGTGTTAGCACTGTATAGTGGCTCAGTGGTTAGCATTTTACGCTGGCTCAGTGGTAGCACTGTATACGATGACTTAGTAGTTAGCACTGTATACAGTAACTCAGTGATTAGCACTGTATAAGTGACTCAGTGGTTAGCACTGTATAGGTGGCTCAGTGGTTAGCACTGTATAAAGTAACTCAGTGATTAGCACTGTATACAGTGGCTCAGTGGTTAGCACTGCAGTCTTGCAGACTGTAGTCATGGGTTTAATCCACCAAGGACGACATCATGAAGGATGTTTATATGTCTCGTGTTCTCGTGCGTATTTTCCGGGTTCTCTGGTTTACTCCCACATCCAAGAAACTGATGATGATGTTTAGATTGTAGGCCCAAGTTGACAGTTTTGCAAATGTATGTAAGCACTAGGCTGGTCCACATTGGCGTTCCCTCGCAGCTTCTGCGGAAGGGAACCGCCATGTAGCGCAGCCATCCAAGTCCCAATGTTATAATGAGACGCCGATGCTGCGTTGCATACATGCTTGCGTACAAATCATACATTGTTGTCCGCACCAGGAAGCGGACATGCTGCGTTCTGTGTGGAGAGAGAATGTGATTTGTATGCAAGCTCACATGGCGGTTCCCCTCCGCAGAACGCGCAGAGGAATGCCAATGTGAACCAGCCTAACAGCGCTATATAAATGAATAAATCACCACAAATATATGCAGAACCAGTTGTTTTTGTGACCTTGGTGATGGAAAGGACCTTGTGGGTCATGATTCTGGAAGGAAGAGCAGCACTACAGCTTCTAAAGTGTAAGAGGTAAGATGGCAGCCCTAACAAACCTCAGCGACGCAAAGTTAAGGATGCAATAACTGAATATTTTATTTTGACCCACAACAAGAGGTCCAAAGTTTTGACCAACAAGGGTCGTTATCAAGGACATTTGTGGTTTGCGGGAGCTGGGTGTCTGCAGGTCATAACTGAAATATGCTGCGATCAATGGCTGCAAAACTTGCATCATGGACAGAGTCATCGCCGCCCCGGTCTAAACTCTGCACGTGGTACATGGCTGTTTGATTTAACTGAGCACCGGTCACTTAGTTTTATAGTGAATTGATGCTTGTTTTGAGCTGAGTAACAACTCCTCTACATTTATTGGAGGTCCCGAATATAAGAAAGATGGGGAACAAGCAGCGCTGTGGAGTCAGTAAGCCAAAGAACCAGCTTCCACTCCAACTAGGACTCTGCAATTTCTCTGAATCCGACTCCATCAAAATGGACACTGATTCTTTGACTCCAACTCCACAACGAGGGCTGTGAAGTCTGTAAGCCAAACATCCAACTCTCTAATTTTCCTGAATCCGACCACAACTCCATGTCACTGCCTCCAACTCCACAGCCCTGGGAACCAAGGCAACTCCATGAAAGTCCTCACTGTCACATTGAGCTTCCAGTGGTTGGAAGCAAATATTACTGGTGAGGGTATCAGACAGGGGTGGACTGGCCCAGCTGACAGGGAGGCATTTGCCCCACAGACCAGTGGTTTAGTCCTAGTTTAGGGCCGCCCCCTCAGTGAGAGTGGCCGTGCACTCACATGACTGATAGCGGGACTGGGGATGCAGCAGGCGGGACACGGGCATAAGAGTGGAGGCTGACTGTTACTTGGGACTGGAGCGGCGGCAGTAGCCAGATGTCAGGTAAGTGAAGCAGCACACCCCTCTATTCACCTCCGGAGCGCTAGCACCCCCCCACCCACTTGGCCGCTGGCTGGAAAAATTGGACTGCCCCCCAGGGCAAGATCTGCCAGCCAGCCCTTGGTATCAGATATAACACAAAAACGTCTGAAAAGGGTCCAATGATCACTTGTCCCAATCACTACAGAGATATTCCTCTACTGTGATGCCCAATTAGAAAGAAGAAAGAAAGAAAGAAAGAAAGAAAGAAAGAAAGAAAGAAAGAAAGAAAGAGAGCTCAGAACTGCTCTATCGGGGGCTTAGATGAAGATCTCCATATACACAGATTCTGCAAAATCTAAGATTTTGTCCTGCATTTCAGTTGAAGCATTGAAAAAGGAAACAAAGAAAAGTGATGCTGCAAGCACTAAAATATACATCGCTGTTCAATCAATATATTCTACGATATTGCTACAGAAGTAGAGAGGAACTGACAAGTGGCGAACACCGATTGTATGGATGCACAAGACTGTACAAACGTTTCGGGCATGCGTAGAAAAAATGCTGCAGAAAAAATAGGCCGGGTTCACATCACGCTGTACACTCATCACTTCCGTCTGAAGCCGTGAAAAACAGGACTGACGGGGCCACTGACTGTAATGAAGCAGAAAGAATTGCTTTGTTCTCTTTTCTGGCATCATCTTCCTTTTCCAAATGGGCACAAAAAAACATTGTCAACTATCTTTTTGTTTTGCACCCGCACGAAAACCTTTGACATCATTTTATATCATCCAACAATGCATTACTGTATTTGTCGGACTATAAAAGACACACCGAACCATAAGGTGCACCCCAAATTTAGAGGCGAAAATGAAAGAAAAATTTAGTATTAACATGGGCGTGCGTCTTGTAGACCTACTGCAGCTTACTGGGGGTAGTCTGGCTATGGCATGAGCAGGGTGATGTTTGAGACCAAGGCTGGGAGGGGGTGTTCTGGTGGCAAAATTGGGGCGATGCTGCAGGAGGCAGGCGCCATTTATCTTCCGGCGATGGACCCAATGGAATTTGGGAAAATGGCTTGTGCACAGATTGAGATCACAGATGGCCAAGGTCTCAATCTGCGCATGCACCGCCTCTCACTAAGAAGACTTTAGGGAAATGGCACAGGAAGTGGAACGTGCGCAGCTTGAGATCTCAGAGAGCCGAGATCTCAATCTGTACATGCGCCTCCTTCCGGTGCCATTTTCCTGAGCTCCTTCACTGCGAGAACAATGGTGTCTGTATCCTGCAGCATCGCCCCACTCGTCCCACCGCCAGGAAAGACCCTCCTCCCAGCTCAGGGTCCATAGCACTGCCCCAATCAGTCCGCCACTGGCACAGACCCTCCCTCAAAGCCCAGGGCCCCCAGCATTGCTCCACTTGTAACGCCGCTGGGACAGACTCTCCTCCCAGCCCAGGATCCACAACATCGCCCCACTTGATCCACCACTGGGGCAGACACTCCTCCCACCCAGGACCCCCAGCATTGCTCCACTCATGCAGCCACTAGAAAAGACCCTCTTCCCAGCCCAGGTCCCATTTGTGCCATCACCGGGACAGTCTTTCCAGTCCCCACAGCATCGCCCCTCTTGTGCCATCATGGGTACTTGCAGCGTCCACCCTGTCTCCTGTGACCCTGCTGTACTTCCACCACACTCTCCAGTAAGCTACATTTGAGCTATAATACCAATTATTGTCTGAAAAATACAGTATATTCCCCAAAACTGAGCACAGAAAAACAGGCCAGCACATGCCAATAGAAGTGTCTGGTAACCCCTGATCTCACTCATACCCCCTTTCACACGTTCAATTCAGGGCATACTGTTGATTTTGCAGTCAATTGTGTGACAGACTTGCTACAGACATAAAGTGCCTCCAAAATCTGCAAGTAACATAACGATGGAAGAAATCTGCAACAATGTGGCCTAAAAAAGGCCAAGACGTATACATTGTTATTCCCTCCAAGCCAGGGCTGCGGAGTCGTATTCAGAGAAATTGAGGATGTTTGTGATACTGACTCCACAGCCCTGCTCTAAGCTCCACTAGGAGGCGCCACCTGGTGCACACCTCCTCTGTAGCTCAACAGGGTGTGTACCCACCTCATGGCACCGAGGCCCCATTGATCATCGTCTTTGCACTCTTTTTCTAGAATTAAAATGATTCTAATTGTGACTTTAATGTTTGCAGTTTGTAATTTATTTCCTTCTTATGGCAGCTTTAATTTTTTTTGCTTTTTCAGTTTCTTATTTTGCATAATTATATTCCAGTAACCTATCAGAGTACAATATCTGTCTTATCTTATTTGTGTGCAGTTGGAAAGTTATGTGTGATGTTAAAAAGAATATTGTGACTTCTTACTATAATAAAAAATATCCAAAAGGTAGTAAAACTAGAAAAAAAAGAGAAGATATTTGATTTTGCATAAAATGTATCATGCGACAATTTTAAGAAATTGAAGCAAAAAACAGCAATTTAAACGAATGAAGGTCCATACAGGACACTATTAACGGGAATGTACCATTAAGGCAACACATGTATTTTTTTTTTTCCTAATAGGAAAAACAGAGTAACAGGGAGTCACCCGCTCAGGACTCCAGGGGGTTAGACTAGATGGCCCTTAAACATTTATATAAAAAGTTCCAAAGTCCTTTAAAAAGTAAAACATTTATGGTCGGCCTTGATTTAAGAGTTAACCTGGTTGATCCTGCCAGTAGCAGATCCTTGTCTCAAAGATTAGGCCATGAACATGTAAGTACAAACGGACGGGACAGAGAATCTGCGAACGTCTCAATAAATCAGTGGAGATGAAAGATGTGGAAGTGTCCAGTTTTGTGTTTGCAGCACCTTATCCCGCACCCTGCAAACTGTGAGCCAGTGAGGGCTGGGTCCTCGCCCCTCCGTATCAGGATGTACTTTACTGTACCCTCCATATGTATCCCATGGATGTGACCTGAACATGACAGTAATAAATAATAATAATATATGTGGGCCTCAGTGTCTCCATGGGTCATGCCATCTGATCACATTAAGAGGGAATAACAAATTGGAGGATCTGACCTCACGGTGTTTGTATCAAGTCAAAATGGAGACATATTTCTGTACATAGGAGCTGCAGACACAAAACAACTCCTCCACATGTACTGGAGCAAAAAAAAACAAAAAAAACAAACTCCGGCAGGACTGACAATGCTGCCAATCATCCTGCAGATAAGTGACGTGGGAACTCACAAAGTCGGCCTCCAGCTTGCCCATCTCCTGCTTGTAGCTCCTCATGCGGCTGCTGTACATTCCTCTGCTCTGTGCCGGGATCTCCCGAACCTCCAGGTCCATTTGCTCAAGCTGTGGAGATAGAAGGTATCAGGTGAGAGGTGCGCACTTCTGTACAATGTCTGCATGTCTGCACTGGTCCCTGAGGTCAGTTATAGAGGCGATCATCCTCCCTATATAACCCCCAATATACCCTCATTGTAAGGGCTACAGCAAAACAGGACTCCCCCCACCATAAACATCTGCTCCGAATTCAGAGTCTGGTCTCCTCCTGTTCTATATTAAAGGAATTGTCCAATATTTGAGGGAAGAAGATGCCCTATCCTCTCTTGTTGTGTCCCCTGACTCTGGACAGCTGGACCTGAGACCTCTCAGCATGAAATTCCCCCAGGACTTGCACTCATATGGATAGCTGGCACCACAGACCCCATATATATGATTCTTATCTTCCTACTCACTTTTCAGTCCATGGACCTAAACCTGGCTGTAACTAGTCTGCAAACGGGAAAGAAGCTGCTCAACTCAATGACAGCAAGAAGAGATACCGAAAAAAAAACAAGCATACACACACTATTGTGTGCACACGTTCTAGGCAGGTGTGAAAAACATGCTGAAAACTGAGAAGTTTCCAATAAAAGAAAAGTCAATAGCTTCTCAATTAACAAAATACAAATAAATGATGAAAAGAGAACTGTGAATCCCCTCAGTATTCAGTGACCGCCCGTCTCCTCCTCTCCTCCGTCCTCAGTATTCAGTGACCGCCCGTCTCCTCCGTCCTCAGTATTCAGTGACCGCCTGTCTCCTCCATCCTCAGTATTTAGTGACCGCTCTTCCCCCCGTCCTCAGTATTCAGTGACCGCCCGTCTCCCCCGTCCTCAGTATTCAGTGACCGCCCGTCTCCCCCGTCCTCAGTATTCAGTGACCGCCCGTCTCCCCCGTCCTCAGTATTCAGTGACCGCCCGTCTCCCCCGTCCTCAGTATTCAGTGACGCGCCGTCTACTCCGTCCTCAGTATTCAGTGACCGCCCGTCTCCTCCTCTCCTCCGTCCTCAGTATTCAGTGACCGCCCGTCTCCTCCGTCCTCAGTATTCAGTGACCGCCTGTCTCCTCCATCCTCAGTATTTAGTGACCGCTCTTCCCCCCGTCCTCAGTATTCAGTGACCGCCCGTCTCCCCCGTCCTCAGTATTCAGTGACCGCCCGTCTCCCCCGTCCTCAGTATTCAGTGACTGCTCGTCTCCCCCGTCCTCAGTATTCAGTGACCTCCCGTCTCCCCTGTCCTAAGTATTCAGTGACCGCCCGTCTCCCCCGTCCTCAGTATTCAGTGACCGCCCGTCTCCCCCGTCCTCAGTATTCAGTGACCGCCCGTCTCCCCCGTCCTCAGTATTCAGTGACCGCCCGTCTCCTCAGTCCTCAGTATTCAGTGACCGCCCGTCTCCTCCATCCTCAGTATTTAGTGACCGCTCTTCCCCCCGTCCTCAGTATTCAATGACCGCCCGTCTCCCCCGTCCTCAGTATTCAATGACCGCCCGTCTCCCCCGTCCTCAGTATTCAGTGACCGCCCGTCTCCCCCGTCCTCAGTATTCAGTGACTGCTAGTCTCCCCCGTCCTCAGTATTCAGTGACTGCTCGTCTCCCCCGTCCTCAGTATTCAGTGACCTCCCGTCTCCCCTGTCCTCAGTATTCAGTGACCGCCCGTCTCCCCCGTCCTCAGTATACAGTGACCGCCCGTCTCCCCCGTCCTCAGTATTGAGTGACCTCCCGTCTCCTCCGTCCTCAGTATTCAGTGACCGCCCGTCTCCCCCGTCCTCAGTATTCAGTGACCGCCTGTCTCCCCCGTCCTCAGTATTCAGTGACCTCCCGTCTCCTCCGTCCTCAGTATTCAGTGACCGCCCGTCTCCCCCGTCCTCAGTATTCAGTGACCGCCCGTCTCCCCCGTCCTCAGTATTCAATGCCTTCCGGTCTCCCCCGTCCTCAGTATTCAGTGACCGCCCATCTCCTCCATCCTCAGTATTCAGTGACCGCCCGTCTCCTCCATCCTCAGTATTCAGTGACCGCCTGTCTCCTCCATCCTCAGTATTCAGTGACCGCCCATCTCCCCCGTCCTCAATATTCAGTGACCGCCCGTCTCCCCCGTCCTCAATATTCAGTGACCGCCCGTCTCCCCCGTCCTCAATATTCAGTGACCGCCCGTCTCCCCCGTCCTCAGTATTCAGTGACCGCCTGTCTCCCCCGTCCTCAGTATTCGATGCCTTCCGGTCTCCCCCGTCCTCAGCATTCAGTGACCGCCCAGAGCCTCCATCACTTGTGTGTACAAGTGACCAATTCTACCAGAAAGGAAATACTGATTATTCTCATATGCAGGTGGAAACAGTGATTAACTGAAACAGAAACAGACGTGTAGGAGGCTAAAAACTGAGTGAGGAACAGACATTCTGCTACGAAAGGTGAGAGTGTGGAAAACAGTTTCATATCACCAATAATACACCAGGGCAAGAATGAGTGCAGCAACAAGACGCAGCTTATCACACTGCATTAGTGAGGAGTCTACAAGGAAAAGATTTAACAGCAGATGAGACGATTAATGTTCAAGATCTAAAGAAGAAACCAAAAAATAGGTAACAGGGAGGACTATGGGTGCAGTGATCGGCCAAGGAAACTTGGGCAGCAGATGAGACACATGACTTTACTTCTCTTCAAAACATAAGGATGTCCAGCAGTGTCATCTGCTCAGTACTGGCCGCAACCAGTAGGTCCAACGACACCATCTACTGTGCGGAGGCGTCTAGCCAGAAGTCGTGTTCATGGAAGAATTGTGGCCAAAATCCCTTAGACCTTTTACATAGAATAACATGGAGGGATTAAACTACAAAAGAAAACATAGGAACTGGGGAGCAAACTGAAGTCAACAGGTCTCTGGAGGAAAATGTGAAATATCCAACTGTAACAGAAGCAGAGACAGGCACAATAATTAGGGTCTGCAGGAGCAGTGGAGCAGGCAGAGGGTCCACAGGTTAATGGCTGCATTTCAGCAAATTAAGTTGTGGATTTGGTCAGAACTAATGGCTCCTCAACAGTGAGAAATCCAGACAGATAGTCTTCATCATGTGATTCCATCAGGAGGTGTCTGATCAGCTCCATATTTACTCCAGCCGGACAACGACCCTCAACATCCAGCCAATGACGTTAAGAATGAGGAGTCCTGGAGGTGAAGAACCACAGAGCCCTGATCTCACATCATCTGTCTGTCTAAGATCAAGAGACAGAAGCATCCGCGCAAGAATCACACACAAAAGATGGGAGGTCAGTTCTCCAAGGTGTTTGGAACAATCTCCTGCTGAGCTCCTCCATAACCTGTGTACAAGTGACAAGGGGAAGGGATGGAGGAGATGGGCGGTCAACAAATAATGAAGACGTAAGAGATAGGCGGTCACTGAATACTGAAGATGGAGGAGATGGGCGGTCAACAAATACTGAAAATGGAGGAGATGGACAGTCACTGAATACTGAGGATGGAGGAGACGGGCAGTCACTGAATACTGAGGATGGAGGAGACGGGCGGTCACTGAATACTGAGGATGGAGGAGACGGGCGGTCACCGAATACGGAGGACGGAGCAGACAGGTGGTCACTGGAAACTGAGGATGGAGGAGACGGGCGGTCACTGAATACTGAGGACGGAGGAGACGGGCGGTCACTGAATACTGAGGATGGAGGAGACGGGCGGTCACTGAATACTGAGAATGGTGGAGACGGGCGGTCACTGAATACTGAGGATGGAGGAGACGGGCGGTCACTGAATACTGAGGACGGAGGAGACGGGCGGTCACTGAATACTGAGGATGGAGGAGACGGGCGGTCACTGAATACTGAGAATGGTGGAGACGGGCGGTCACTAAATACTGAGGACGGAGCAGACGGGAGGTCACTGAATACTGAGGACGGAGGAGACGGGAGGTCACTGAATACTGAGGACGGAGGAGACGGACGGTCACTGAATACTGAGGATCAAAACAAAACGAAGGAACAGCGGATGTAGCGGGCGCTTAAACAGGACTGCAGGAGACGTAATTAATACTCCAAAGATTTAATAAAAATGCAATAAAAATACTGGTTATTTCCACAACATGTTTCGGCGATTTGCGCCTTCCTCAGGAGATCACCTGAGGAAGGCGCAAATCGCCGAAACATGTTGTGGAAATAACCAGTATTTTTATTGCATTTTTATTAAATCTTTGGAGTATTAATTACGTCTCCTGCAGTCCTGTTTAAGCGCCCGCTACATCCGCTGTTCCTTCGTTTTGTTTTGATCCTTTCCTATTGAGCGGAGCGGTGCTGCTGGACACAGGACTATTTAGCAAAGTTCGTTATGCTGTTCATTTCCTGGAGCGGCGAGAACCTGCGGTGACGTGGAGCCCAGCTGACAGGTCACGTGATTGGGGAAACCCCGGAACGGAGGACTTCGGCGGCTGCACCTACGCAGCAAGGCGCTAATCTGTGGTTATGCCAGCAGCATAACCACACCAGGTGAGCAGCAAAAGATTATAAACCCTTTCTCCCCTTAATAACACCAGATCCTACACAAGGAGCGCCTCCCTTTTCTTCATTTCTTCACTGAATACTGAGGATGGAGGAGACGGGCGGTCACTGAATACTGAGGATGGAGGAGACGGGCGGTCACTGAATACTGAGGATGGAGGAGACGGGCGGTCACTGAATACTGAGGACAGAGGAGATGGGAGGTCCCTGAATACTGAGGAGATGGACGGTCACTGAATACTGAGGACAGAGGAGACGGGTGGTCACTGAATACTGAGGACAGAGGAGACGGGCGGTCACAGAATACGGAGGATGGAGGAGACGGGCGGTCACAGAATACGGAGGATGGAGGAGACGGTCGGTCACTGAATACTGAGGATGGAGGAGACGGTCGGTCACTGAATACTGAGGACAGAAGAGATGGGTAATCAATGAATGGGAACAAAAATTAATAAAAAAGTTTTACAAAAGAAAACATTTTTTTAATCACTCTGCTTTTCTCAAGTTAAAAATAAATTTAAAAAAAAGTATAAAAATAAGTTATACTTCTTAGAAGAAAGGGAGATATAAATGAAAATACAAAACGAATATTGGCCACATACTTTAGAGGATGAAGAATGAATGGAGCAGCAGCTTAAAAATCAATTATTTACATCTAGAGGCTGAAAAGCGGCCTAATCCCATCTACACTGCTGCAGCTTGTGACAACATGTCGGTGCATGTAACATAATCCAACAAAGGTTCACAGCACCCTGGTAAATAACAGATAATTTTGCTTTAAGAAAGCGTACTGCCCTTGGTTGGGGCGCCCGTCAGCCCAGGGAGTCCAGCCTGTTTACTCACAAGACATACAGTGCCTACAAGTAGTATTCAACCCCCTGCAGATTTAGCTGGTTGACACATGCGGAATTAACTTGGCATTGTGACATTTGGACTGTAGATCAGCCTGGAAGTGGGAAATGCTCTGCAGCCAAAAAGATTTTTTAATTTTTTTTTTTTTAAAGCGTTAAAAGTTAACTCAGAGGGTCATTTATTATTCAACCCCTCAAACCACCAGCATTTTGTTTGGTCCCTCTAAAGTATTAAGAAGTAGTTCAGGCACAAAGAACAATGAGCTTCACATGTGTGGATTAATTATCTCTTTTGCCAGCCTTTTCTGACTATTTAAGACCCTCCCCAAACTTGTGAACAGCACTCATACATGGTCAACATGGGAAAGACAAAGGAGCATTCCAAGGCCATCAGAGACAAGATCGTGGAGGGTCACAAGGCTGGCAAGGGGTACAAAACCCTTTCCAAGGAGTTGGGCCTACCTGTCTCCACTGTTGGGAGCATCATCCGGAAGTGGAAGGCTTATAGAACTACTGTTAGCCTTCCACGGCCTGGACAGCCTTTGAAAGTTTCCTCCCGTGCCGAGGCCAGGCTTGTTCGAAGAGTTTTAGTATAAGGGAAGGGAAAGGGGGTATTTTGCTCACCACGGCTTCCAGAGGCTGTTAGTGCTCGAAGTAATGGCTGGTTCCCATTCACTTGAACAAATATTGAAGGAACTCCGGCACCAGACTTGTTGCAGTTAACTGCAACAAGTCTGGTGCCGGAGTTCCTTCAATAGTTGTTCGAAGAGTCAAGGCTAACCCAAGGACAACAAGGAAGGAGCTCCGGGAAGATCTCATGGCAGTGGGGACATTGGTTTCAGTCAATACCATAAGTAACGTACTCCACCGCAATGGTCTCCGTTCCAGACGAGCCCGTAAGGTACCTTTGCTTTCAAAGCGTCATGTCAAGGTTCGTCTACAGTTTGCTCATGATCACTTGGAGGACTCTGAGACAGACTGGTTCAAGGTTCTATGGTCTGATGAGACCAAGATCGAGATCTTTGGTGCCAACCACACACGTGACGTTTGGAGACTGGATGGCACTGCATACGACCCCAAGAATACCATCCCTACAGTCAAGCATGGTGGTGGCAGCATCATGCTGTGGGGCTGTTTCTCAGCCAAGGGGCCTGGCCATCTGGTCCGCATCCATGGGAAGATGGATAGCACGGCCTACCTGGAGATTTTGGCCAAGAACCTCGATGGTTCGTAATTTCATCTTCCAACAAGACAACGACCCAAAGCACACAGCCAAGAAAACCAAGGCCTGGTTCAAGAGGGAAAAAATCAAGGTGATGGAGTGGCCTAATCAGTCTCCTGACCTTAACCCAATTGAAAACTTGTGGAAGGAGCTCAAGATTAAAGTCCACATGAGACACCCAAAGAACCTAGATAACTTGGAGAAGATCTGCATGGAGGAGTGGGCCAAGATAACTCCAGAGACCTGTGCCGGCCTGATCAGGCCTTATAAAAGACGATTATTAGCTGTAATTGCAAACAAGGGTTATTCCACAAAATATTAAACCTAGGGATTGAATAATAATTGACCCACACTTTTATGTTTAAAATTTATTAAAATTCAACTGAGCAACATAACTTTTTGGTTTGTAAGATTTATGCTTCTGTTAATAAATCCTACTCTCGTTTGCAGTTTGAAGGCTCTAACTTATTTGCATCTTATCAAACCACCTAAATCTGCAGGGGGTTGAATACTACTTGTAGGCACTGTATTAGCCAAAAAGACAGTGCCTCCCACACAGGTAGTAGAGGTAATTCATCTTCTTTATTCCGTCTGCTTCATGCGACGTTTCGAACCCATCTGGTTCTTTATCAAGCACAATAGCATGCAAAAAAAAACCATCCTTAAATAGTGTCAAACCCACCCCCTAATTATCAAGTAACCAATCCCCATACATAATTACACATAATCAAGAAATTCCATAAATCCACAATACTAAAACATCCCCCTGGACCACTATACCCACATATGACATCTCGCCCTCACTTACATGCTAACCGATCGGTCATGACATGCCTCTCCTAGCTTTAATGGTCATATCGCCATTTGTTGAGTTATAACCAAAACAAAGTCCTTAGCCAATCAACGTTCCTGTTTATCCGCCGTCATAGTGATCCTCCGTTTTTCGTAGTATGAAAACACGCCTCCAAATGCTCAGTCATTAACCACCGGGGGCACTACGCATGCCCCGAAATCCATCTTCTCACTGGTTAGTCCAGCGGGGACACTGTGCATGCGCACTAAGCACCAATCAGGGATGGACGCCGGCGCATGCGCCTTGCCCCCGGTGGTTGGTGACTGAGCATTTCGAGGAGTGTTTTCATACCACGTGACACGGAGGATCATTATAACGCCGGATAAAACAGGAATGTTGATTGGCTAAGGACTTTGTTTTGGTTATAACTCAACAAATGGCGATATGAACATTAAAGCTAGGAGAGGCATGTCATGACGGATCGGTTAGGCTGGCTTCACACCACGGTAAGATCCGATCCAGGGCTGTATGCAGCCGGATGGCTGTAATTGCAGCTGCAGCTGCTGATTTTTTAAGATCGCGCCTAGCATGGAGCTAGCCGCGGTCCTGAAACAACAGCGGCATGCAGCCGCCGGTATAGGCTCCTATGTAGGAGAGAACTGGATTGCCCCGGATCTGGGACAATCCAGGATCCGGCTTTTTGGGGTGATTTTTCTCCCCGGACACAAACGTTGCAAGCAACATTTTTGTGTCCGGTGAGAATAATCCGAATTCTCCTGGATTCCACCGCAGAGATGAAACCGGAAGGCAGGGAGCTGTCATCCGGCTCCATCCGGCCCCATAGGCTACTATGGGGCCAAAAACGATCCGGGGCTGTCTGGTTTACACCGGACAGCCCGGACCGGTCTGCGCCGTGGTGTGGAGCCAGCCTTAGCATGTAAGTGAGGGCAAGATGTCATATGTGGGTGTAGTGGTCTAGGGGGATGTTTTAGTATTGTGGATTTATTGAATTTCTTGATTATGTGTAATTATGAATGGGGATTGGTTACTTGATAATTAGGGGGTGGGTTTGACACTATTTAAGGATGTTTTTTTGCATGTTATTGTGCTTGATAAAGAACCAGATGGGTTTGAAACGTTGCATGAGGCAGACGGAATAAAGATGAATTAACTCTACCACCTGTGTGGGTGCATGCAACATGTCTGGAGCTCGGGACAGGAGACAGTGCTGCAGCTTTATATCCCAGAGAAGATCTCCACCAGTGATCTCTGGAGCGGATCTGTCCTCAGATTTCACAATACATTACAGAGATCTCTTGTACCTGATGAGGCTGGTGCATTTACCTAAAATCCATGTCAGATTGGCTATATGATACTTTGTGAACGTTTTCGTGCTTCGTATTAAATGGAGTCCCAGCTTTGGCCGGATTCACAAAATGTTTCTTTTAATTTGAGGATTATAGAGCAATTCTGACATGGTTTATCAAAAATAAGTACAGCAGCCTCGCTGGGTCTAATATATCGATGGAACCCAACACAAGCAGAGCTATAGGAGTTATTTAAATCCCCCGATTATGTTTTATACCAAAAAATAAATAAAAACACAAAACAGAAATCGCTTTTAACCGACTCCTAGACAATGTGAAACTAATATTCCCAGTATGTCACAACTTCTGTCTGGCAGGAAATAGTGTGAGTTGTAGTTTCACAATAACCCTCAGGGATAAGGCACATGGTGAGCAGCGGCTGCGGGAGTCACTTACTTCATACATATACACAATCGTAGTAATATAAAAACCGACACTCAGCAGCCGTCATCCTGCTTCAATCCACAGCAGATGGGGGGCGCTATGGTACAACCTCCGCCTTATACACTCACCAGCTCCTTGGCCTCCTCCAGCTGCTTCTCCACATTCATCACCATCTGCTTCTTCTCTTCTGTAAGAGATAAATGTCGTGATCACTATGTGCTCAGCACTGGGGGTCTCTCCCTTGTCCTCCACATGGAGACGCTGCTGAGAGACTGCCGACCATATAATTTACTACATAAATAATTGTACTTCTTCCCAGTTCTGTCCAATATCACAAAGCACTCACTGATCTCAGGGAGACCAGTCAAGGAAAACACTGCTGGCAGCCGGCTAAAGCACTCAAACACAGTGAAATCCATGATGCAGTGCCCCCTGGATTCACCAGCGGCCCAGCGCCTACACCAGGAGCCCCAGCGTCTACACCGAGCCCCCTAGCATCTATACAGAGACCACCATAGTTTCAGGCATGTACTTTCCTGTCTCTTCTGGTCTCCCTTCCGAACAGATTGGAGGTCTCTCTCTGTGTCCCAGCAATCTGCCCTGATCTATGGGGAACTCTCCCCTTGTGTATGGAGGTCTCTTTTTGTCTCTAGGGGGGTCTCTCTTTCCCTCTCTCTGTCTCCAGGGCTCTCCATTTGTGTATGGAGGTCTCTTCTGGTCTTCAGGGCTCTCCCCTCATCTCTGGTGTCTCCCCTTGTGTATGGAGGTCTCTTCCCTAATGTCTGAGGTCTCCTCTTGTGTATGGAGGTCTCTTCTTGTCTCTAGGGCTCTCCCCTCATCTCTGGAGTCTCCTTTTGTGTATGGAGGTCTCTTCTTGTCTCCAGGGCTCTCCCCTCATGTCTGGGGTCTTTGTGTATGGAGGTCTCTTCTTGTCTCTAGGGCTCTCCCTCATGTCTGGGGTCTCTCTTTGTGTATGAAGGTCTCTTCTTGTCTCTAGGGCTCTCCCCTCATCTCTGGAGTCTCCCTTTGTGTATGGAGGTCTCTTCTTGTCTCCAGGGCTCTCCCCTCATGTCTGGGGTCTCCCCTTGTGTATGGAGGTCTCTTCTTGTTTCTAGGGCTCTCCTCTCATCTCTGTGGTCTCCCTTTGTGTATGGAGGTCTCTTCTTGTCTCTAGGGCTCTCCCCTCATCTCTGGGGTCTCCCTTTGTGTATGGAGGTCTCTTCTTGTCTCCAGGGTCTCTCTCTCTCTCTGTCTCTGGGGTCTCCCTTTGCATATGGAGGTCTCTTCTTGTCTCCAGGGCTCTCCCCTCATGTCTGGGGTTTCCCCTTGTGTATGGAGGACTCTCCTTGTCTCTAGGGCTCAGATCTCATCTCTGGGGTCTCCCTTGGTGTATGGGGGTCTCTTCTTGTCTCTAGGGCTCTCCCCTCATGTCTGAGGTCTCCCCTTGTGTAATGAGGTCTCTTCTTGTCTCTAGGGGTCTCCCTTTCCCTCTCTCTATCTCTGGGGTCTCCCTTTGTGTATGGAGGTCTCTTCTTGTCTCTAGGGGTCTCTCTTTCCCTCTCTCTGTCTCTGGGGTCTCACTTTGTGTATGGAGGTCTCTTCTTGTCTCTAAGGGTCTCTCTTTCCCTCTCTCTGTCTCTGGGGTCTCACTGTGTATGGAGGTCTCTTTTTGTCTCTAGGGGTCTCTTTTTCCCTCTCTCTGTCTCTGGGGTCTCTCTTTGTGTATGGAGGTCTCTTTTTGTCTCTAGGGGTCTCTCCTTCCCTCGCTCTGTCTCTGGACTCTCCCTTTGTGTATGGAGGTCTCTTTTTGTCTCTAAGGGTCTCTCTTTCCCTCTCTCTGTCTCTGGGGTCTCTCTTTGTGTATGGAGGTCTCTTTGTCTCTAGGGTCTCTCTTTCCCTCTCTCTGTCTCTGGGGTCTCCCTTTGTGTATGGAGGTCTCTTTTTGTCTCTAGGGTCTCTTTCCCTCTCTCTGGGGTTTCCCTTTGTGTATGGAGGTCTCTTCTTGTCTCTAGGGTCTCTCTTTCCCTCTCTCTGTGTCTGGGGTATGTCTCTGTCTCTTTGTGTATGGAGGTCTCTTTTTGTCTCTAGGGTCTCTCTTTCCCTCTCTCTGTCTCTGGGGTCTCCCTTTGTGTATGGAGGTCTCTTCTTGTCTCTAGGGTCTCTCCTTCCCTCTCTCTGTCTCTGGGGTCTCCCTTGTGTATGGAGGTCTCTTTTTGTCTCTAGGGTCTCTCTTTCCCTCTCTCTGGGGTCTCCCTTTGTGTATGGAGGTCTCTTCTTGTCTCTAGGGTCTCTCTTCCCTCTCTCTGTCTCTGGGGTCTCTCTTTGTGTATGGAGGTCTCTTCTTGTCTCTAGGGTCTCTCTTTCCCTCTCTCTGTCTCTGGGGTATGTCTCTGTCTCTTTGTGTATGGAGGTCTCTTTTTGTCTCTAGGGTCTCTCTTTCCCTCTCTCTGTCTCTGGGGTCTCCCCTTGTGTATGGAGGTCTCTTTTTGTCTCTAGGGTCTCTCTTTCCCTCTCTCTGTCTCTGGGGTCTCCCTTTGTGTATGGAGGTCTCTTCTTGTCTCTAGGGTCTCTCCTTCCCTCTCTCTGTCTCTGGGGTCTCCCCTTGTGTATGGAGGTCTCTTTTGTCTCTAGGGTCTCTCTTTCCCTCTCTCTGTCTCTGGGGTCTCCCTTTGTGTATGGAGGTCTCTTCTTGTCTCTAGGGTCTCTCTTTCCCTCTCTCTGTCTCTGGGGTTTCCCTTTGTGTATGGAGGTCTCTTCTTGTCTCTAGGGTCTCTCCTTCCCTCTCTCTGTCTCTGGGGTCTCCCCTTGTGTATGGAGGTCTCTTTTTGTCTCTAGGGTCTCTCTTTCCCTCTCTCTGTCTCTGGGGTCTCCCTTTGTGTATGGAGGTCTCTTCTTGTCTCTAGGGTCTCTCCTTCCCTCTCTCTGTCTCTGGGGTCTCCCCTTGTGTATGGAGGTCTCTTCTTGTCTCTAGGGTCTCTCCTTCCCTCTCTCTGTCTCTGGGTCTCCCCTTGTGTATGGAGGTCTCTTTTTGTCTCTAGGGTCTCTCTTTCCCTCTCTCTGTCTCTGGGGTCTCCCTGTGTGTATGGAGGTCTTTTTTTGTCTGTAGGGTCTCTCCTTCCCTCTCTCTGTCTCTGGGGTCTCTCTTTGTGTATGGAGGTCTCTTCTTGTCTCCAGGGCTCTCCCCTCATCTCTGGATCTCCCTTTGTGTATGGAGGTCTCTTCTTGTCTCTAGGGGTCTCTCTTTCTCTCTCTCTCTGGAGTATGTCTCTGTCTCTTTGTATATGGAGGTCTCTTCGTGTCCCCAGGGGTCTCCCCTCATCGTTTCCCCCATCTCGCCCGTTCTCACCTCCAGACAGTTTGGGGACCTTCCCGATCCTGTTGGTGATCTCGGCAGTGAGGACGCCATAGTCCTGCTCATAACCCTGGAACTCGGCAGACATGTTTATTCAGACAGCAGAGAGCAGTGACAACCGGAAGTCTCCTCTCCAAACACTTCCGGCGGTCCGCTCACTCCGCGCTCCCCGGCGCCCTTAGCAACGGGCTCTTCCTTGACAACCATCATCTGCCGCTCTACTGATGGGGGAGGAGTCGACGTCCCCTCCCGGCCGCATCCTACAGTACAGAGCGACCAATCACGCCTCAGTTGTCATCATTAGGCGCTCTAGATGAGAACTGTAACGTGATTGGTTGATCTACGGGATAACAGTAATGTGATTAGTTGTTCTGGATGAGAACTGCAATCTGATTGGTTGTTGTAATCCATCCCCAGCACCAGTAATGTCAACCATTTTGTTGTAGTTTATTAAAAAGCGTAAAGGAACTCGACCATCCTCCCTGTCTGGTCCCAATGTGATGAACAGCCCCATTAATCTACCCCATAGTGACGAACCGACCGCCCGGTGCCCCCATAATGACGAACCGACCGCCGGTGCCCCCATAGTAACGAAACCGCCCACCGGTGCCCCATAGTGACGAACCGACCGCCGGTGCCCCCATAGAACGAACCGAACCGCCCGGTGCCCCCATAGTGACGAACCGACCGCCCGGTGCCCCATAGTGACAACCGACACCGCCCCATTGTGTGAACCCACCGGTGACCCATAGTGACGAACCGACCGCCCGGTGCCCCCATATGACGAACCGTCCCCCGGTGCCCCCATAGTGAGTAACCGCACCCCGGTGACCCCATAGTGAAGAACCGACCGCCCGGTGCCCCCATAGTGAACAAACCGACCGCCCGGTGCCCCCATAGTGACGAACCGACCGCCCGGTGCCCCCATAGTGACGAACCGACCGCCGGTGCCCCCATAGTACGAACCGACCGCCCGGTGCCCCCATAGTGACGAACCGACCGCTCGGTGCCCCCATAGTGACGAACCGACCGCCGGTGCCCCCATAGGAGAACCGACCACCCGTGCCCCCATTAGTGACGAACCGCCACCCCGGTGCCCCATAGTGACGAACCGACCGCCCGTGTGCCCCCATAATGACGAACCGCCACCCGGTGCCCCCATAGTGAGAACCGCCCACCCGGTGCCCCATAGTGTACGAACCGACCGCCCGGTGCCCCCATAGTGACGAACCGACCGCCACGTGCCCCCATAGTGACGAACCGACGCCCGGTGCCCCCATAGTGACGAACGACCCGCCCGGTGCCCCATAGTAACGAACCGACCCACCCGGTGCCCCCATAGTGACGAACCGAGCGCCCGGTGCCCCCATAGTGACGAACCCGACCGCCCAGTGCCCCCATAGTGACGAACCGACCCCCGGTGCCCCCATAGTGACGAACCGACCCCCGTGCCCCCATAGTGACGAACCACCGCCCGTGCCCCCATAGTGAGAACCGACCGCCAGTGCCACCATAGTGACGACAGAGCGCCCAGGTGCCCCCATAGTGACGAACCGACCGCCGGTGCCTCCCATAGTATGATAACCGATCCAGCACATGTGACCACCATAGTGATGAAAATAACAGTGCACGGTGCCACATAGTGAGAAACCGCCCTCGGGCCTTCCCCATAGTGAGAACCCTCATGCGTGCCCCATAGTGATGACCGGCTCGTGGTGCCCTCATATGACAAGCCCCCTGCCAACACGCTGCCCATAGTAGGAGCCGTCCAATGCAACCGCCACAGCTATCCAACCTGTGCCTTATAGTGACCCCATGACCTCAAGGAACTTGCTCTATAGTGACATTGAGCGCATGCCCATAATTCTTGACATGATAAAGGTTCATACAAACAATTAAGAATGCAATGAAACAACAGTGCAGACGATACAGAGGGAGAGGACCTGCCCTTGCGGCTAACTCTACAGCGGTGTCACCTCTATGCCACATTGCGGAGCTGCGTGTTGTTTGTCTTATAGATAGTTTACTGTCAAGTCTTTGTCTCCTGTGTGTGCTCCAAACTGGTGGCCATAAGATCGTCACAGAGGTATACCTGACTGAAGTGTTATTTGTTCCTGGAGTAGAATCTAAGCCAATACCACACACAACACCTAGTGATAGGGAACCAATCAGACACCCGTTGCTGGGGTAACAGGTCGCAGTGGGAGGAGAGCTAGGGTATATAGTGAGTGGGAGAGCAGAAGGAGTTAGACCAGGAAGTGAGAACAGAACAGTGCAAAAGTCAAGAGAGAAGCTCAGAGAGAGCAAAGTGAAAGTAACAGACATAGCAGAGTTGGAGAAGCTACAGAGAAGCACTGAGAAAGCTAACTGGGAGGGCACCTCAACTGGTGACCCAGAAGAGAAAGGGGCCAAGAGCAGAACGGGTAAGCTAATACCCTTGCCCAGTCCACAGAACCCGGAGTACCGGCTCCAAAGTGGTCCAGTTGGTTCACCCCTGCACCACAGAACCCGGAGTGGTCGAAGGCTTCCTAGGAGCCCGACTCACAGCCTAACAACTACCGCAGCTATACCAGGGGGTACCCACCATTGAGGGCCAGGGGCCATGAGTAGGGCCTAAGCGGGAACCCCAATCGAGGGCCCTCAGTACCCTGGCAAGGTATACCAGAGCAGCGAAGAGAAGGGACAGTAAGGGATAGAGAAGGACATTTGTGGAGCATTGGAAGGACACTACTCACCGCAGGGAGAACCCGGTCCACTACCGGGCATTGAGAACTGTTTTACCCTGTCTGCCATTGAACATCCGAGTAAACACCCGTTGAGAGGAGCTACGTGTCTGAGCCTTATTGCAGAACTGACGTTTAATTGCCATGCCTTGCAGAAATAACCGAGCTGCCCTTTTACTCCGCTGCAGCTCTCAACTCCGGGGACCTTGCTTGTCCTGTAGGGAGCGGTTCCACCTTGCTGCCGCCCATCACCCCGGAGGTCCAAGCAGCACCGGTGCCATCACCAAAACCCTACAGGTGGCGTCACGAACTAATCCTTTAATTCCTTTTATTTTCACCCTTTTACTGACCACCGGGCCCACAGCCTCAGGCACCAAACCGTGACCCACAGACTGCGCCTGAGACCTGAGATACCCAGCCCACGGCGAGTCAACTGCATTCACTATTATATTCAACTGCTGGTTGAGGGATTAATGTGTGACTCACCTGGAATCCCCTCCCCCTGGCTTTAAATAGCTTTCCCTCTCCTCTGTAAGGTGCTACTGATAGCTATTTGCTCTAGGTCTTGTTGCTGTGCTGATGCTTGCTTCTGGACTAAGGCCGGTTTCACATTGCGGGTCAGATCCGATCCGAGGCTGATCAGATCAGCACACAGAACTGGAGGGCTAATATGCCCTCCGGTACGGTGTGCTGCCGCACGCAGCTGCCACCACTGATGAATCAGGACCGCGGCTCGCACGGAGCTAGCCGCGGTCCTGAAACAACAGCAGCGTGCAGCCGCAGGTGTCCAGTTCCCGGATGCTCCCAGATCGGGGCAAGCCAGCCCCATAGGCTCCCATGTTAGGGAGAGCTGGATTACCCCGGATCCGGGAGGATCCGGGCGAATGGATTACCCCGGATCCGGGAGGATCCGGGCGAATCCGGGTCAATCCAGGAGTAGGCAATTAGAGGAGATATTCTCCTCTCGGACACAAAAACGCTGAAAGCAACGTTTTTGTGTCCGTGAGAGAATTCTGAATTCTCCCGGATTGTCCCGGACAGATAGGCTACTATGGGGCCAAAATCCGGTCCGGGGCTGTCCGGTTTACACGGACAGCAACGGATTGGATCAAACCCGCAATGTGAAGCCGGCCTAAGTCTTTTCTTGTGAGAAGCTGTGATCCCTAACCCATGGGTGGAGGTAGGGGCCCTCAGCCTAGGGCCTAGGGCTAATCAGGAGTTTTAGGGTACAGGGTGGCGGTTCGGAACTCCTCACCATCAGAGGTACCTCTGAGATCAGGAGCCAGCCAGGGACCCCAGCATCAGGGTCAGATTAGGCTCTCCGGACCCCCTTTTGCCCATTTCACCTACCTGTTACCTGATTCCCTTACCTTCCAAGCGTGACAGCGATGGGGAGAGAGACAGTGGGTTGGGTCTGCTCTGGTGGTGGCGGAACGCCGGGTTCGAGGGTGATGGAGCACCGGTTCCAGTGATGGTGGTTCGCTGGGTCCAGTGGTGTTGAGATGGCACTGTGGTCATTGCTGGCTGTAGGCTGTTCTGAAGAAATGGGTTTTCAGGTTCCGCTTGAAGGTTCCGAGTGTGGGGGACACTCGGACATTTTGGGGTGCAGAGTTTCAGAGGATGGGGGATGTTCGGGTGAAGTCTTGCAGGCGGTTAGATGAGGAACGTACAAGTGTGGAGGAAAGGAGGAGGTCTTGGGAGGATCAAAGATTACGAGTTGGATGATATCGGGAGATTAGTTCAGAGATATATGGGGGGACAGATTGTGGACGGCTTTGTAAGTCAGTGTTAGGAGTTTGAATTGGATACGCTGAGGAATCGGGAGCCAGTGGAGGGATTTGCAGAGGGGAGAAGTGGAGAAGTAGCGAGGAGAGAGGAGGATTAGTTGGGCAGCAGAATTAAGGACAGATTGGAGGGGTGCAAGAGTGTTAGTGTGACACCCCACATGGTCAGGCGTCACAGTGGGGTATTGCAAAAGTAGTGTAATCTTCCCCAGCTGCAAGTGGATCCTAGGCTGGTGGGTGGGACCCATTCCTGCACTCCCACATTAGAATAGGAGTGGGAGGTTACTCCTGGGAGGGAGATATATTCACCTCTAGGGCGAGTAGAGAGAGAACAGTCAGAGTGGAGAAGGGAGTTGGAGAGGAGTCGAGGAGGAGTGTAGAGCGAGGCGGAAAGTCTAACAGGACAGCTCTACGCTGATCCGGAGGGGAGATGAGAGAAAGATCCTGAGGCTCAGAGGATCCTGAGAGATTGTGCCTGATGCAGGAGTCTGGGCCCTAGAGAGAAAGAGGGAACCCCAGCGTGGAGCGACCATACTCCAGGGAATTTCCCAGTCCACCACGGAAACGCCGGACCCGAGTAAACGGCGAGAGGTCACCTCTAAAGTTGTCAACCGGCTGCTGCGGTCTGTTTACCGGCTGTGGCACCCTGTCAGATGGAGCCATCTGCCTGCTTCCTCACCACAAGGGAGGGGAGCCCCAAGTCTACCTTTAACGAGCCATTGGTTATAGACTCATCCTAGGCAGGGAAGAAAGGACATGGGTTCGTCAACTAAGGTATACCACCGGTACCACTGTGGAGCCCACTGGGACGGGGTACTCGGTACCGGACCGGGTATTCCTGGGGATGTCACGGAGGTCCTGGTCCGGGCCGCATCCCGGGTTCTCACAAGTAAAAGGGGTTATATTTACAGGGGAGTTTGTTGTGACGCCACCCACGGGTTGTGGTCAGGGTGACCACCGCTGCTGCAGAACCTCCGGGGATGATGTTTGGCAGCTGGAGATGGAACTGCTCTCTTCAGGTAGAGCCTGGTTCCCCGGAGTACTGGTAGTTAAAGTCTATGATGGATGCTAGAGATGTTGCAGGATAAAGATGATAGTGGAGACGGTGGCTGCTTGTGAGGGAAAGTAGGGCTTGGATACAAGGATCACACACACTCACGGTTTTGAAGTTTCCAAGACTTTACTGCAGGTGTTGGTAGCAGAGTATTGTCCACGGAGTCTGTACCGGGGCCGAGTTGCTCCCACCCTGTCCGGGACCTCAGCTTCCCACTGCTGTGCCTTGTGTGTGGCCCTGCTGCTGCTTTAGCTGAGCTGCTAGCACTGTCTCTCCTCACAGGTACCCCCTTTGCTAGGCAACTTGAGTCTTTTCTCTGTATTTCTGACCCCGCCGTGTTGCTTTGCTGAGGTACAGTGTAGATCTACAACCTCCACTATCCCGGTGTTCACTGTGCTGCGTGTGTCAGTCACAGCTTCGGATCCGGTATCCGGTCTGTGCGCTCCTCCGGGGCGAGTTATGAGGTACCTCAGTCTCCCAGATGTGTTCCTCTGCTTCTTGTGCTCCTTCCCTCAGACCCTGGCTAGGCCTGGAATTGAGGAGCAGACTGTAGAGAAGCCTGAGGCAGCCTCTTTACACTACAGTCTCTCTTCCTCAGTTCTCCCAGGAACTGAACTGAACTACTTCCTCTTGACCCAGAATATATAAGGGAGCTGCTCTAGCTCCCCCTTCTGGCCCAGAGGTGCTAGTGCAGTGTCACGTGTTGTGTGGGGAGTGAACCCGTGTTGATGTTCCTGTGGCACATTAACCCCTGGGGTGCCACACCACCATACCATCTGGCATCCACTTGCAGCCACCCGTAGAGCTACCTGTTTGATTAACATCTTGCTGAACTGTGGACTCTGTATTTTGCTGCTGACTGTTTACAGTAAAGTACCCGGGAGAGTGACTTTGCCTGTGTCTGTGTCTATGTGCTGCAGAATTCAACCTGTTTGCTTACAGGAACGCTGCCCTGGAGGATCAGCTCCACCTGTTAGGAACTTTGCCATCTCAGCCACTTTACCATCGCCTTCAGGAGGACTGTGGCGGCGCTGGTGATCCCACACCAGGTACTACAGGTGGCGTCACGTGACAACAACATAACCCCTTATTGAAGTGTCACCTAGGCCATGGGCTCAGGCGCTGCCACCCGTGACATCCCCGTGAAAACACCCTCCGAGCCTGATACCCGAGTACCCCAGGGCCTGGGGCTCGACATATATTTCTGGCGCTGACAAACAGGATCTCATGCCCGGTATTATTGGGTACTGTGTGCCTTGGACTTTAAACTGCATTGAAACTAACTTTTCCAGCCACTGCTTGGCGCCAAAAATGGGTTCCTGCCATCACTGCAGGAGAACCCAAGATGTCGCCGTAGCCATTTACTAAACACCATGTGTAGGCCCTGGGGTGTGCCTCAACCCCTAGAAGAAGGAGGGCCAAGACGGAGGCGCCAAAAAGTGTGGCCGCCCCGATTGCCATCAATCAATCAGGGGGGCAGCCCACAGGAAGAGCTCCGGGAGTGGTCGCCGATAAAGAGAGAGACCGGAAGAGAAGGACAGAAAGAGCAAGGATCCTTTGTACCTGGCAGCATGGCGGCACCCTGTTGGAGAGACATCGTGTGTGAGGTTGAAGAACAGGCCAGAGCCGCACGAGGAGACTCGGCATCGGCGTCCCTCTTAACATTAGAGGGGGATGTCGACTACTAGAGAGACGCTTCTGGACAGCTCTGCCAGGACATGGAGGAAGCTCTGGCATGGGTGTGCTGACGGTGGAGCGCGGAGAGGGCCTGTGAACAAGCAACAATAAGAGAAGGCCGAGAAGCGCGAGTGGCAGTGGTAGCAGTACAGGCAGTCGTTGAGTACCGAGCCTCCTTACCGCCATCCATCCGGACCCGGGACACAGGGGACCAGACCGAAGCTCCTGTAGAACCACCGTCCCGTACACGCAGCTATCTCCAGCTAGAGCCAGCGCGGC
This sequence comes from Allobates femoralis, assembly GCA_033576535.1. Taxonomy (NCBI): domain Eukaryota; kingdom Metazoa; phylum Chordata; class Amphibia; order Anura; family Aromobatidae; genus Allobates; species Allobates femoralis. Next base: position 8,112,103 of record JARQOC010000006.1, on the reverse strand, counting down.
CTTCCCCAGCAGAACCAGACGTTATTGTAGAAGCTGAAGAAGAGGGAGACGAGACAGACTTTGAGGAACCGGAGGACGTAGAAGGAGCTTCAGGAGGAAGTACCCCAGAGGCTGCATGGTGGTCCGCATGGCAGTGGCAGGGTACCCCCATCATTGTAAGCACAGCGGAGGCCAGAGCGTCGTCCAGAGTCCCAACCGGCAACTTACCACCACCACAATACCAGTCATCCTTGACCCAGCGAGACCAACTAGCAAGACAGAAAAGAAGAGAAGAATGGTTCCAAAAAGAACAGGCTACCCGGCGACTTCAAGATGAAGCAAGTGCACAGCCCCCGCTTCCATTGGAGTTGCGCTGCCAAGGAACTGTAGTTCACGTTTACCACGATGAAGGATGGGGATTCCTACGTGAACCCGGACTTCAGGAGGACATATTTTTTGCTAGAAGAGATGTTGAATCGTACCTGCGGTGTAGACACCCGGATCGTGATCTGTACCGAGGTGAGCAGGTTACATTTGAAAGGCATCCAGGCCTCTTAGGCTGGTTTGCAATTCGCATAGCATGCCAATAATAGACTCCCATTGTAGAGACTTGAACTGTAAATAGCCCCTTTATCCAGCATTTTTTCCCTGCGTTATGAAGAGTCAGATGGACTTTATTTTCCCTACAAGTTGATGATGTGTGACACATAGCGGTCCGGCGGTGATAACTCACACTGGACTGTTCCCCCTTTCTCTCTAGGGCCCAGACTTCCGCATCAGGCACCCTCTCTCAGGATCCTTTGAGCCTCAGGATCCTCTCTCATCTCCCCTCTGGATCAGCGTAGAGCTGTCCGGGTTAACCTTCCGCCTCGCTCCACACTCCTCCTCGACTCCTCTTCAACTCCCTTCTCCACTAGTTGCTAGTTCACAGGCCCTCTCCGCGCTCCACCGTCGGCACACCCATGCCAGGGCTTCCTCCATGTCCTGGCAGAGCTCTCCCCCGCCTCTCCTGCTCTCCGGTTTGTCACTATCTGCATAAAACATAATGAACTTTTGAATCTATCTCAGCCCAACAGGGAACGGTACTAACAGTGCGAGTTTGGCGGTAACATATTGTCCAGCACAGTAAACCTTGTGGATCTCTGATGAAGTGCAGACATGCTACATCCAGTGCTGTAATTAGATCACCATGCCTGGTTTGGTGACAGGTCCTCTTTAAGTTTGTGCTTAATGGCGGCCATAGGAGCCTGAGGCCATGTGCAGAGGAGGCGTGGCAAGACTCCCCGTCGTGGGCCGGTCCGGTCCAGAGCGGGAAAAGAAAGGCCCGCCTGGCTCCCCTTAACTCTGGGGGAGCCAGCTATCAATCCAAAAGAAAAACCTCCGCCCCAAACTGCACTGACCAATGATGATATGGCGGGAGCTGAGAAGAACACCCAAAGAAGGCGGGGCGAGCGGCCATTGCGAGACATCCGGAGAAAAGAGCAGGACGCCAGGCTGAGCGGCAATATCGGAAGAACTGCGTTGATCCCGATGGGCCCACAGAAGTTGGAAGTGGAGGAACCCAGAGAGGGAGAGATACTGAGTGACCGAAAGGCCATGGCAGAAGGCGGCAGAAAGATCCCGGAGGTTCGGGACACCCGGCAGGGCGTATCGAGGTTGCTGCCCCATCAACCAACACGGGTTCCCGCTGAATTAAGAACACAGATCCAGATAGAATGTGACCAGTTCCAGCAGTCCCTGATCATACAGCCCGGTTGGGTTCATGTCCCTGATGATACCCGGAGCAGGGAGAAGCAAGGCTGGAAGAGTTGGTGGATGTGTCTATACCTGAGGCTGTGCCTCAGAGGACTATTAATATGTCTGACCCTCTCGGAGCCTTGGAGGAGGAATGTTTACCATTACCGGAGCCATTGATCCTGGCCCCTCATCCATGGAGGTAAGATGAGAGTAGCTCTGTTGCTGGTGGGAATGCGGTGAAAAAGAGGAAGATATGATGGGCTTCCCTGGGGACCCTGTTGCTGGAACAGGCCCTGTAGAAGTAGTGACCAGGGATGAATACTTACGGAGATGCACCCGAAGATGGGAGAAGGAGGAAGCAGAGATGCTGGCCCAGAAAGGAGAGTTAATAGCACATACTCTGACCGCTAAAGCAGCTGCCCGGCGAGATGTCGGGGTAAATCGATCCTCGAGATGCGAAGGAAAAATAGTCAAAGTTAAGTCGGAATGGGGATATGCTTTCGCTTGAGAACCCAGAATACAGAGAGACGTTTTCATAAATCGGACAGACGTGGAGAAATATCTCCCTTCAGACCACCCGGACAGGGAAGTGAAGACAGGCGAATGGGTTTCTTATATTCCCATCCAAGGGGAAAGAGGCCTGTACGGCATAGGAGTAAGGAGATTGTCCCTGAGACCCCAAATAGATGCAGAACCCTCAAACTGCAGACCCGGATTCAACTACTGACCCTGAAGTCGGCACACACCCACAACTAAAAGAATGCCCGGAGGCGATCCTAGTGAACGAGCCGGAAAAGACTCTGACGACCACGGGAACACAGACTGCGTATTGTCATCTAGTATCATGTTCCTTGGAGCCCCTTGAGCTGTTCCCGAAAAGGAAGCCGGAGGTGTTGCCATGGAGGAAGTGAGGAACCCGGACTTCTTCAAGCAAATGTAAGTGTGAATGTGATGTGTTCCTTATTGACCCCATCCCATTCCTGAATGAATGAATAGCCTTTTCCCCTGTTTGTCATTTGTGTTGCAAAGACAATTAATGCCATGAACAGTGAGTGGTATGAACATTTATGTACATAGTTAGAGTGCTTTGTGTGCTCTCTATTGGTTTTATAACCAATCGGAACATTGAGACTGTGCACTTTTTGAACCAGAACTTTGAACTGAGGCTGCAGAGAGTGTTTTTGAACGCTTTTTGAAACACTGGCCTGTTTTTGGAGTTTTATACTTTTAAGAAAGTAGTGTGACTTTTTTACTAAATGTTTGAAGTGTTAGCACTTGATATGTGTGCTCATAAGTTAGAGAGCCGATATGGTATACCACAGGACTCTTGAGACTGTAAAGTACATTGGTGTAACCCGTTTTTGAAAGGGTTAAAGTGTGGTATAAGATGCCGGTACGGAGAGCAACACCTTGGCCACAAGCTGGTGACCCGAGGGCCTGGAGGGCTCAGCACTTATAGCCAGTAGAAAGCTTAAACCCTGTGCTTTGGAATGTACATAGTTAATTTATAGTTATGCAACGTTTAAGAACCGTGCCTCCTTAACAGGAAGAAAAATACTGCTTAATGTTATTGAAAAATAAAAATGTTTTCAGGGGGAACCATGCCGGTAGGCGTAGGGACACGCCGGTTTAACTCCGGGGGATTGTGGTGCCCTTGCGACCAGGGTGGCCACAGGTAAGAACTGCAGCCAGGAAGGGAGAGACAGTTTTCTACAAACAACTTCATAAACACACCCACAGACACAAGACCCAACCCGGAGCCCGGGACTCTAGGCGGGCAAGGGGTGGTAGGGCCAGACACAGTGGGTGGGACTTAGTCAAGATGACGGACCTGGTACATAAGGGGAAAACCAGGAAGTAGTAGTTAGTATGCGAGAGAGTGCTAAGACTAAAGCCCCCGTCACACCAGGCGATGGGGCTGGGGATGTTGGCGGCGCCCTGCCAGCATCGCTGTCCCCCGTTTACTCGGGGCGACACCTCCAGCCCCGCGCCGGCGAGCTGTCAGGCAGCATCGCCGCCAGGGTGTCTGAAAACCCCAGCGGCGATGCAGGACAATGGGAGCCTATGGCTCCCATCGCCTGAGAGGTCGCCGGCGCCTGGTTACATGGGGCATGTGTGCACATTGCCCCATCATGGTCGCATGGTTTCAGAGCACTGCTCTAAAACCAGGCGACCGCCCGGCACCGCCGACATCGCCCCTTTACATGAGGCGACGTAGGGGCGATGACGCCGGCGATAGGCCACGCCCCCACGTCGCCTCTGTAATGGGCGGCGATGTCACCCCATGTGACGGGGGCTTAAGAGCAATAAAGAGGGACTTCCCTGAAGGTTTCGGGCTCCCTGGAGGCGCAGTATCCTGCGAGGCATAAGCCCCTGGAGAGAAACATACAAATTTCTACACAATAATTAATAACTACACGCATATGGGAAAAATCATGGAAGTGTGAGCACAAGCAAATTTCTTGGATTAAAATGCTCACACAAAGAGGATATTAAATCCTTAGTTGGTAATTACTGATCTAGGTATTTTATTCTTATCATTTAGATCTAATTCACAGTCCAGAAAAGATACTATCATCTACCACAAATACAGAAGGTACGTACAATTAGAATTTTTATAGAGAGGATAAACCAAAGAAGTTGTGGATACTAATCTAATTATATATGCATCTCAGATCAACCAAAAGTCCCCATAGAGGGCCAACTGAAAAAATACATAAGGTCTACGACTACAAACCTTGAACAGGTGAGAATATACCATTAATCAAGTAGACAAGACTCGCTAGGTTGGTTTACAAAACTTTACTAACAGTAGCCTTTCATTCATAGATAACTACTACACAGTGAAATTAAAAATGGAAAAAAGAAATAGAAAAATAGAAGATCGTAGCAGTCAATTGACCTATCATCTGAAGACATTTTAGACAATACATTTTATGAACTTTATTTGTAAATGGATTTTAAATGTTTTTGAATAAATGAATATAAAATAAATCAATGTTTTAAGAGTTGGAAGTGACGTAGTAGTCGTTTTATAGACACAAACATCACAAATTTAGAGTGTTATAACAGTAAGCGCTAGATCTACCACCTAATTGTATTTAGGTCTCTCTTTCTCTTTCCCTGAACCCCAGCAGTCTCTCGTCATCTATGGGGGTCCCCTCCTGTCCCCAGCAGTCTCCCCTTATGTATGGAGTTCTCTCCTCATTTCAGGGGGTCTCGTTCTTGTCCCCAGCAGTCTCTTATTTCAGGGGTTTCTCCCTTATCCCAGGCAGTCCCCACTTGTGTATGGAGGTCTCTTCTTGTCTCTAGGGTCTCTCTTTACCTATCTCTCTCTCTCTTCTACAGGGGTTCCCCTTGTGTATGGGAGTCTCTCCTCATTACAGAGGATCTCCCCCTTGTCCCTGGCAGTCTCCTCTTGTGTATGAAAGTTCATTATTTTCAGGCGAAATCTGCTGCGAAAACATGTGAAAAAGCATCCAAAAAATAATCAAAAGAATGAACATCTGTATCTCTGTGTATGACTATATTCACACGCTGCTTCTTTGTGCAGGTAACACCTGTTCTCTTGGCAGTAAGAAGCAGGTTTTGCTGGGGTGGGAGGAGTTTGGTGTTATTGTTCCAGAATATATCTATCTTCTATCTAATATATAATCAGCCTAACTCACTTCCGTCATATTCGGCGCTGTTTCCGTCGTCGTGTCCGTGGCTGCCTCCCAAAGCCTCACTCACAATGGCTTTGCGAGTCTTCACTGAATAGGCTCCACTGTGAGTCAAAGCTTCACTTGCAATGTCCGGGACTCCTGACTCACTAACAGTCTCTCTCCCTTATCCCGCGCACAGTCTGCACCCTCTCCTCACCTCCTGGACTCCACGTACTCATCTATGCCCCCCGCAGCCCCCTGGAAGTGCAGCCTCTCCATGCCTCCTTCAGGTGGCTGCTCAGTGAGAAGGAGGAGGAGGAGGCAGCTCCAGGAAGAAGCCGACACAGAAGGGAACACAGGAGGGAGGAACGGAGGGAGAGGGGAAAGCAAGCAGGCTCCTGGGACAACCTGTCCTCACTGATGTGCACGAAGGAGCTGCAGCCAGGTCACACAGCAGTGTGTGGCACCACAACTCCCAGCATGCCACGCCTATCTCTGTGATTGGAGCTGTGCCTCTGCCCTCCAGCCTCCCCTGTCCTCTGCCCTCCAGCCTCCCCTGTCCTCTGCCCTCCAGCCTCCCCTGTCCTCTGCCCTCCAGCCTCCCCTGTCATCTGCCCTCCAGCCTCCCCTGTCCTCTGCCCTCCAGCCTCCGCTCTCCTCTGCCCTCCAGCCTCCGCTCTCCTCTGCCCTCCAGCCTCTGCTCTCCTCTCCCTGTCCTCTGCCCTCCAGCCTCCGCTCTCCTCTCCCTGTCCTTTGCCCTCCAGCCTCCGCTCACCTCTCACTGTCCTCTGCCCTACAGCCTCCACTCTCCTCTCCCGGTCCTCTGCCCTCCAGCCTCCACTCTTCTCTCCCTGTCCTCTGCCCTCCAGCCTCCCCTCTCCTCTCCCTGTCCTCTGCCCTCCAGCCTCCGCTCTCCTCTCCCTGTCCTTTGCCCTCCAGCCTCCGCTCACCTCTCACTGTCCTCTGCCCTACAGCCTCCGCTCTCCTCTCCGGGTCCTCTGCCCTCCAGCCTCCGCTCTTCTCTCCCTGTCCTCTGCCCTCCAGCCTCCCCTCTCCTCTCCCTGTCCTCTGCCCTCCAGCCTCCGCTCTCCTCTCCCTGTCCTCTGCCCTACAGCCTCCGCTCTCCTCTCCCGGTTCTCTGCCCTCCAGCCTCCGCTCTTCTTTCCCTGTCCTCTGCCCTCCAGCCTCCCCTCTCCTTGTCCTCTGACCTCCAGCCTCCGCTCCCCTTTCTCTGTCCTCTGCCCTCCAGCCTCCGCTTTCCTCTCCCTGTCCTCTGCCCTCCACTCTCCTCTGCCCTCCAGCCTCCGCTCTCCTCTCCCCTGTCCTCTGCCCTCCAGCCTCCCCTGTCCTCTGCCCTCCAGCCTCCCCTGTCCTCTGCCCTCCAGCCTCCCCTGTCCTTTGCCCTCCAGCCTCCCCTCTCCTCTGCCTGTCCTCTGCCCTCCAGCCTCCGCTCTCCTCTGCCCTATCCTCTGCCCTCCAGCCTCCGCTCTCCTCTCCCTGTCCTCTGCCCTCCAGCCTCCCCTGTCCTCTGCCCTCCAGCCTCCCCTGTCCTCTGCCCTCCAGCCTCCCCTCTCCTGTCCCTGTCCTCTGCCCTACAGCCTCCGCTCCCCTTTCCCTGTCCTCTGCCCTCCAGCCTCCGCTCTCCTCTCCCTGTCCTCTGCCCTCCAGCCTCTGCCCTCCACTCTCCTCTGCCCTCCAGCCTCGCTCTCCTCTCCCTGTCCTCTGCCCTCCAGCCTCCGCTCTCCTCTCCCTGTCCTCCGCCCTCCAGCCTTCGCTCTCCTCTCCCTGTTCTCTGCCCTCCAGCCTCCGCTCTCCTCTCCCTGTCCTCTGCCCTCCAGCCTCCGCTTTCCTCTCCCCTGTCCTCTGCCCTCCAGCCTCCGCCTCCTCGCTCTCCTCTGCCCTCCAGCCTCCGCTCTCCTCTACCCTCCAGCCTCCCCTGTCCTTTGCCCTCCAGCCTCCACTCTCCTCTGCCTCCAGCCTCCGCTCTCCTCTGCCCTCCAGCCTCCTCCGCTCTCCTAGCCTGCCGCTCTCCACTGCCTCCAGCCTCCTCTCCCTGTCCTCTGCCCTCCAGCCTCCGCTTTCCTCTCCCCTGTCCTCTGCCCTCCAGCCTCCGCCCTCCGCTCTCCTCTGCCCTCCAGCCTCCGCTCTCCTCTGCCCTCCAGGCTCCCCTGTCCTTTGCCCTCCAGCCTCCGCTCTCCTCTGCCCTCCAGCCTTTGCTCTCCTCTCCCTGTCCTCTGCCCTCCAGCCTCCGCTCTCCTCTCCCTGTCCTCTGCCCTCCAGCCTCCGCACTCCTCTCACTGTCCTCTGCCCTCCAGCCTCCGCTCTCCTCACCCCTCCATATGCAATGTACAGTATGTGCATATATCTGTGTATGTAGGCACTTCCGTCACTTTGTCCGCACTTCCCTCAACTTTCTACACACACATACACACACACACACACACTTCGCTATACTTACCACCGGGCCTGCGTCCGCTGCCTGGATCCTCAGTCGACATGTCGCCGCCCCCAAACTACTAGATCCAATATAGCGTCCAAGATGTCTCGCCAAACTACCCGGACGACATATTGAATCCAGTCGTCCGAAGGGCGGCGACATGTCAACTCAGGATCCAGGCGGCGGGGAAGAAGCAGAGTCGGTGGTAAGTATAGCGCAGTGTGTGTATGTGTGTGTGTATGTTTGTGCTGACCACTCTGCCCACGGTGCTGCGCTAACCACTCTGCCCACGGCGCTGCGCTGACCACTCTGCCCACGCTGCTGCGCTAACCACTCTGCCCACGGCGCTGCGCTGACCACTCTGCCTACGGCGCTGCGCTGACCACTCTGCCCACGGCGCTGCGCTGACCACTCTGCCCACGGCGCTGCGCTGACCACTCTGCCCATGGCGCTGCGCTGACCAATCTCACCGCACTCACTGCTAACAACTGAGCCACCGCACTCACTGCTAACCAATGAGCCACCGCACTCACTGCTAACCACTGAGCCACTGCACTCACTGCTAACCACTGAGCCACCGCACTCACTGCTAACCACTGAACCACCGCACTCACTGCTAACCACTGAGCCACCGCACTCACTGCTAACCACTGAACCACCGCACTCACTGCTAACCACTGAGCCACCGTATACTGTGCTACCCACAGAGCCACCATATACAGTGCTAATCACTGAGCCACCATATACAGTGCTAACCACTGAGCCACCATATACAGTGCTAACCACTGAGCCACCATACACAGTGCTAACCCCCTGAGCCACCATATACAGTGCTAACACTGAGCCACCATATACAGTGCTAACCACTGATCCACCATACAGTGCTAACCACTGAGCCACCGTATACAGTGCTAACCACTGAGTCACCATATACAGTGCTAACCACTGAGCCACCATATACAGTGCTAATCACTGAGCCACATATACAGTGCTAACCACTGAGCCACCATACAGTGCTAACCACTGAGCCACCATATACAGTGCTAACCACTGAGCCTCCATATACAGTGCTAACCACTGAGCCACCAAATACAATGCTAACCACTGAGCCACCATACAGTGCTAACCACTGAGCCACCAAATACAGTGCTAACCACTGAGCCACCATATACAGTGCTAACCACTGAGCCACCGTATACAGTGCTAACCACTGACCCACCATATACAGTGCTAACCACTGAGCCACCGTATACAGTGCTAACCACTGAGCCACCGTATACAGTGCTAACCACTGAGCCACCATATACAGTGCTAACCACTGAGCCACCATATACAGTGCTAACCACTGAGCCACCGTATACAGTGCTAACCACTGAGCCACCATATACAGTACTAACCACTGAGCCACCATATGCAGTGCTAGCCACTGAGCCACCTTTATACAGTGCTAACCACTGAGCCACCATACAGTGCTAACCACTGAGCCACCATACAGTGCTAACCACTGAGCCACCGTATACAGTGCTAACCACTGAGTCACCATATACAGTGCTAACCACTGAGCCACCATATACAGTGCTAATCACTGAGCCACCATATACAGTGCTAACCACTGAGCCACCATACAGTGCTAACCACTGAGCCACCATATACAGTGCTAACCACTGAGCCTCCATATACAGTGCTAACCACTGAGCCACCAAATACAATGCTAACCACTGAGCCACCATACAGTGCTAACCACTGAGCCACCAAATACAGTGCTAACCACTGAGCCACCATACAGTGCTAACCACTGAGCCACCATATACACAGTGCTAATCACTGAGCCACCATATACAGTGCTAATCACTGAGCCACCATATAGTGCTAACCACTGAGCCCCCATATACAGTGCTAATCACTGAGCCACCATATACAGTGCTAATCACTGAGCCACCATATACAGTGCTAACCACTGAGCCACCAAATACAGTGCTAACCACTGAGCCACCATACAGTGCTAACCACTGAGCCACCATATACACAGTGCTAATCACTGAGCCACCATATACAGTGCTAACCACTGAGCCACCATATACAGTGCTAACCACTGAGCACCATATACAGTGCTAACCACTGAGCCACCATATACAGTGCTAACCACTGAGCCCCCATATACAGTGCTAATCACTGAGCCACCATATACAGTGCTAATCACTGAGCCACCATATACAGTGCTAACCACTGAGCCACCAAATACAGTGCTAACCACTGAGCCACCATACAGTGCTAACCACTGAGCCACCATATACACAGTGCTAATCACTGAGCCACCATATACAGTGCTAACCACTGAGCCACCATATACAGTGCTAACCACTGAGCCACCATATACAGTGCTAACCACTGAGCCACCATATACAGTGCTAATCACTGAGCCACCATACAGTGCTAACCACTGAGCCACCATACAGTACTAACCACTGAGCCACCATATACAGTGCTAACCACTGAGCCACCATATACAGTGCTAACCACTGAGCCACCGCACTCACTGCTAACCACTGAGCCACCATATACAGTGCTAACCACTGAGCCACCATATACAGTGCTAATCACTGAGCCACCATATACAGTGCTAACCACTGAGCCACCATATACAGTGCTAACCACTGAGCCACCATATACAGTGCTAACCACTGAGCCACCAAATAACAGTGCTAACCAGTGAGCCACCATACAGTACTAACCACTGAGCCACCATATACAGTGCTAACCACTGAGCCACCATACAGTGCTAACCACTGAGCCACCATATACAGTGCTAACCACTGAGCCACCATACAGTGCTAACTACTGAGCCACCATATACAGTGCTAACCACTGAGCCACCGCACTCACTGCTAACCACTGAGCCACCATATACAGTGCTAACCACTGAGCCACCATATACAGTGCTAACCACTGAGCCACCATACAGTGCTAACCACTGAGCCACCATATACAGTGCTAACCACTGAGCCACCCTATACAGTGCTAACCACTGAGCCACCATACACCGTGCTAACCACTGAGCCACCGTATACAGTGCTAACCACTGAGCCACCATATACATAGCTAACCACTGAGCCACCATATACAGTGCTAATCACTGAGCCACCATATACAGTGCTAACCACTGAGCCACCGCACTCACTGCTAACCACTGAACCACCGCACTCACTGCTAACCACTGAGCCACCGCACTCACTGCTAACCACTGAGCCACCGTATACTGTGCTACCCACAGAGCCACCATATACAGTGCTAATCACTGAGCCACCATATACAGTGCTAACCACTGAGCCACCATATACAGTGCTAACCACTGAGCCACCATACACAGTGCTAACCCCTGAGCCACCATATACAGTGCTAACCACTGATCCACCATACAGTGCTAACCACTGAGCCACCGTATACAGTGCTAACCACTGAGTCACCATATACAGTGCTAACCACTGAGCCACCATATACAGTGCTAATCACTGAGCCACCATATACAGTGCTAACCACTGAGCCACCATATACAGTGCTAACCACTGAGCCTCCATATACAGTGCTAACCACTGAGCCACCAAATACAATGCTAACCACTGAGCCACCATACAGTGCTAACCACTGAGCCACCATATACAGTGCTAACCACTGAGCCACCATATACAGTGCTAACCACTGAGCCACCGTATACAGTGCTAACCACTGAGCCACCATATACAGTGCTAACCACTGAGCCACCAAATACAGTGCTAACCACTGAGCCACCATACAGTGCTAACCACTGAGCCACCATATACACAGTGCTAATCACTGAGCCACCATATACAGTGCTAATCACTGAGCCACCATATAGTGCTAACCACTGAGCCCCATATACAGTGCTAATCACTGAGCCACCATATACAGTGCTAATCACTGAGCCACCATATACAGTGCTAACCACTGAGCCACCAAATACAGTGCTAACCACTGAGCCACCATACAGTGCTAACCACTGAGCCACCATATACACAGTGCTAATCACTGAGCCACCATATACAGTGCTAACCACTGAGCCACCATATACAGTGCTAACCACTGAGCCACATATACAGTGCTAACCACTGAGCCACCATATACAGTGCTAATCACTGAGCCACCATACAGTGCTAACCACTGAGCCACCATACAGTACTAACCACTGAGCCACCATATACAGTGCTAACACTGAGCCACCATATCAGTGCTAACCACTGAGCCACCGTATACAGTGCTAACCACTGAGCCACCATATACGTGCTAATCACTGAGCCACCATATCAGTGCTAACCACTGAGCCACCATATACAGTGCTAACCACTGAGCCACCATACTACAGTGCTAACCACTGAGCCACCGTATACAGTGCTAACCACTGAGCCACCATATACAGTGCTAACCACTGAGCCACCATATACTGCTAACCACTGAGCCACCGTATACAGTGCTAACCACTGAGCCACCATATACAGTGCTAATCACTGAGCCACCATATACAGTGCTAACCACTGAGCCACCATATACAGTGCTAACCACTGAGCCACCATATACAGTGCTAACCACTGAGCCACCGTATACAGTGCTAACCACTGAGCCACCATATACAGTGCTAACCACTGAGCCACCATATACAGTGCTAACCACTGAGCCACCATATACAGTGCTAACCACTGAGCCACCGCACTCACTGCTAACCACTGAGCCACCATATACAGTGCTAACCACTGAGCCACCATATACAGTGCTAATCACTGAGCCACCATATACAGTGCTAACCACTGAGCCACCATATACAGTGCTAACCACTGAGCCACCATATACAGTGCTAACCACTGAGCCACCAAATACAGTGCTAACCATGAGCCACCATACAGTACTAACCACTGAGCCACCATATACAGTGCTAACCACTGAGCCACCATACAGTGCTAACCACTGAGCCACCATATACAGTGCTAACCACTGAGCCACCATATACAGTGCTAACCACTGAGCCACCATACAGTGCTAACCACTGAGCCCCATATACAGTGCTAACCACTGAGCCACCATATACAGTGCTAACCACTGAGCCACCATATACAGTGCTAACCACAGAGCCACCAAATACAGAGCTAACCACAGAGCCACCATACAGAGCTAACCACAGAGCCACCATATACAGTGCTAACCACTGAGCCACCATATACAGTGCTAACCACTGAGCCACCATATACAGTGCTAACCACTGAGCCACCGTATACAGTGCTAACCACTGAGCCACCATACAGTGCTAACTACTGAGCGACCATATAACAGTGCTAACCACTGAGCCACCGCACTCACTGCTAACCACTGAGCCACCATATACAGTGCTAACCACTGAGCCACCATATACAGTGCTAACCACTGAGCCACCATACAGTGCTAACCACTGAGCCACCATACAGTGCTAACCACTGAGCCACCGTATACAGTGCTAACCACTGAGCCACCATACACAGTGCTAACCACTGAGCCACCATATACAGTGCTAACCACTGAGCCACCAATACAGTGCTAACCATGAGCCACCATACAGTGCTAACCACTGAGCACACCTATACAGTGCTAACCACTGAGCCACCATATACAGTGCTAACCACTGAGCCATCATATACAGTGCTAACCACTGAGCCACCATACACAGTGCTAACCACTGTGCCACCATATACAGTGCTAACCACTGAGCCACCATATACAGTGCTAACCACTGAGCCACCATATACAGTGCTAACCACTGAGCCACCATATACAGTGCTAACCACTGAGCCACCATACCCGTGCTAACCACTGAGCCACCGTATACAGTGCTAACCACTGAGCCACTGCACTCACTGCTAACCACTGAACCACGCACTCACTGCTAACCACTGAGCCACCATATACTGTGCTACCCACTGAGCCGCCTGTGTACACACAATTCATTTCACCGCACTCCCGTAACTATTAGTAAATAAACTATATATGGATTCTAGACTACCCGATTCTTTAGAATCGGGCCGCCATCTAGTGTATATATATTTGTTTACAGTATATGTTTAATGAAGTTAGTAATTCAGCCAAAAAAGTGTGGTTGGGTTTTTGCACTTTCTCGTTGCTTTCTATGGTGAAAAAATGATGAAAAAAACGCAGCAGTTTCCCCAATTCAGTCAGGAAAAAATCACGTGTGCAGATTTCTGGAATCTTAGGGTACCGTCACACACAGAGATATATTGCATGCAACTTACTGGTTGCAGTGAAATCATGGACACATTGTTACATTTGTACACAGCCACAAGATAGAACAATGTCTCCATGATTTCACTGCAACCAGTAAATTACAAGTGAAATTGCATGCAATGTTGCGGGCGTGTAAAGGTAGCCTTAGAGCTTTTGCTGGAGCTAAAAAAAAGCAGCTTTTAATTTGCATAAAACTCATTAAAAAAAAACTCTGTAAAAGCGTAAAGTGTGAACAAAACCTAAGGACTACTTGGCGTTCACACGCTCAGGCTTTTTCAGCGTCTTTTAATTGATTTAGGATTCTGAAAACACAAAGTGGGGAAAAAAGAAGAGACGGCTGTGCAGAAGATGTTCTGTAGAAGTCAATGGGAGGGTAAGAATACACCCGGGGTCTGCACTTCCCATACCAAAAGTGGTTTAATGATTGTTGAATAAAGGGAAACAAACAAGTGAAAAACAGCAGTAAAAAATAAAACACTCGAGGCTAAAATAAATAAGAAGCCTCAGGAAACAACCAAAAAATGCAAATAAAAGAAAAAAAAAATAAGCTTCAGGGAAACCATGAGGCGTCTCCAGAAGTGTCTTCCCCTGGAAAACTGCATGTATAAGGCGTGGTCTGTACACACCCTGACGCCGGCAGAACATCACTTCTTTTTTTCCTATGTTCCCATTGTAACTAATTTGCCTTTTCACATTATTTTTGACAGATCGTTCACTTTGTATTTGTACTTATTCTCCTTCTTCTTCTCAGTCATTTTCTTTAGCATCTTCTTCTTCTTCTCTGCCTTCTTCTTTACGTTCTCCTCCTTCTCCTTTTTCTTCTTTTCCTTCTCATTTTTCTTTTCCTTCTCTTTTTTCTTCTTTTCCTTCTCCTCTTTATTTTTCCTTTCTCATTCTCCTTCTTCTTTTCCTTCTCGTTTTTCTTTTCCTTCTCTTTTTTCTTCTTTTCCTTCTCCTCTTTATTTTCTTTCTCATTCTCCTTCTTCTTTTCCTTCTTCAACTACTAATTCTTCTTCATCTCTTTTTTCTTTTTCTCCTTCCTCCTCTTCTTCTTCTCCTCCATCTCTTTCTTTTCATTTTTCTTGTCCATCTTCTTCTCTTTCCTTATCTTCCAATTCTTTTTCTACATCTTTCTTCTTCTTGTCCTTTTTCTTCTTCTTCTCCTTTTCCTTCCTCTTGCTTCTCTTCTTCTTTTCCGCATGCAACAAACTTCCCTTTATCCACAACTACTTTCTCACTAACTCTCTTAACCTTTTGGCCCTTACTGAAACCTGGATCCAGGACTCAGACACTGCCTCCCCTGCTGCTATCTCCTACGGCGGTCTACACTTCTCTCATTCCCCGAGACCTGGAAACAGACGTGGTGGTGGAGTTGGCCTACTCCTGTCCCCACAATGTACTTTCTAGGTCATCCCCCCCGCTCCATCACTCTCATTCCCTTCTTTTGAGGATCACACCATTAGGCTGTTCCGTCCCCTCCCCCTCAGAGTAGCGGTGGTATATCGCCCCCCAGGTTCACCCACCAACTTCCTCGACCACTTCTCCGCGTGGCTGCCGCACTTCATGTCCTCAGAATTACCAACCCTCATCGTGGAAGACTTTAACATCCCCATAAACAGCCCCAACTCTACATCTGCATCCCAGCTCCTATCTCTAACCACTTCTCTTGGCCTCTCGCAACTCTCAACCTCTAAGACACATAAGAATGGTAACACCCTTGACCTGATCTTTACAAGACCCTGCTCTACATCCTCCTTAGACAACTCATCTCCTTCTCTCTCTGATCACAACATTCTCTCCTTCACACTCACAAATCCTCGCCCATCACAGCATAGTCCGACCTATCACACATTCAGAAATCTACAGGACATCAACCCTCATACACTCACAGACTCTCTTCTCTCATCACTGTCCCCTATCTCCTCCTTCTCCTGCCCCAATCTGGCTGTGAATTACTATAATGAGACTCTCAAAAGTACCCTGGACCAAGTAGCGCCCCTCACCCTCGGAACCTCCAAACACAGAGTAAAACAGCCCTGGCTCACATCACAAACTCGATTCCTCCAGCGATGCTCGAGGAGTGCTGAACGCCTATGGAGGAAAACTCGCTCACCAGGAGACTTTATCCATTATAAATTCATGCTAAAAACCTACAACTCTGCCCTTCACCTCGCCAAACAGACCTACTTCACCACCCTGATCTCCTCACTATCCAACAATCCAAAGAAACTCTTTGACACCTTTCACTCTCTCCTCAGTCCGAAAGTGCAGGCTCCTCTCACTGACCTCTGTGCTGATAATCTGGCCTCTTAATTCACAGAGAAAATAGAAAACATCCGTCAGGAAATCAGCTCCCAACCTTCAAGTGTTTCTACTCCCATCTGTCCCCACATCCCCTCTGGCTCACTGTCCATTTTTGACCCAGCCACAGAAGAAGAAGTCTCCAGGCTCCTCTCGTCCTCACGTCCCACCACATGCACCTCTGACCCCATTCCCTCACACCTACTCCAGACCCTCTCTCCAGTGGTAACCACTCACCTAACCACAATCTTCAATCTCTCCCTCTCCACTGGCATCTTCCCCTCTTCCTTCAAACACTCTATTATTACTCCACTACTAAAGAAAACATCCCTTGACCCATCCTGCACAAATAACTACAGACCTGTCTCCAATCTCCCCTTCATCTCAAAACTCCTGGAGCGCCTGGTCTACTCTCCGCCTCACCCGTTACCTCTCCGCTCACTCTCTTTTAGATCCATTGCAGTCTGGCTTCCGCCCCTTACACTCTACAGAAACTGCCCTCATCAAAGTGACCAATGACCTTCTGACAGCAAAACGTAATGGTAACCACTCTCTGCTTATCCTCCTTGACCTCTCTGCGGCTTTTGACACTGTTGACCACCATCTCCTACTCTCTATGCTGCACTCCATTGGCATCAAGGACACGGCTCTCTCCTGGCTCTCCTCCTATCTTTCTGACCGCTCTTTCAGTGTATCATTCTCTGGCTCCACTTCCCCCCTCTTCCTCTCACTATTGGGGTCCCTCAGGGTTCAGTCCTTGGCCCTCTCTCTTCTCTCTCTACACAGCCCCGATTGGACAGACCATCAGCAGATTTGGCTTCCAGTACCATCTCTATGCTGATGACACACAACTATACACTTCAGCCCCTGACCTTACTCCCGCTCTAATAAAGAACACCAATGACTGTCTAACCGAGACCCCAATATCATGTCCGCTCTCTATCTGAAACTCAAACTTTCCAAAACTGAACTTCTTCTGCTCCCACCCTCTGCCAACCTCCCTAAACCTGACATCTCTCTCTCGGTGTGCGGCACCATGATAACGCACAGTCAGCAGGCTCGCTGTCTCGGTGTTTTGATGGACACTGATCTCTCTTTCACCCCATATATACAATCTCTCACCCGCTCCTGAAAAATATCTCTAGAATCCGCCCCTTTCTCACCATGGAAACAACTAAAACCCTCACCGCGGCCCTAATCCACTCCCGCCTTGACTACTGTAATTCTTTATTAGCTGGCCTCCCCCACAGTAAGCTTTCCCCTCTCCAGTCTATCCTCAATGCAGCAGCCAGGATCACCTATCTAGCAAACCGTTACTCAGATGTTTCTGCTCTGTGCCAGTCACTACATTGGCTGCCCGTACACTATAGGATCAAATTCAAATTGCTCGTTGTCACCCACAAAGCTATTCATGGTGCGGGCACCTCCTTACCTCTCCACCCTCATCTCTGTCTACCACCCCACCCGTCCCCTTCGTTCTGAATGTGACCTCAGACTAACATCAGCATTAATCCGAACCTCCCATTCCCGACTCCAAGACTTCTCTCGAGCTGCACCAAACCTCTGGAATGCTCTACCCCAAGAAATTAGGACCATCCACAACTTGCATAGCTTCAGACGCTCCCTAAAAACACACCTCTTCAGGGCGGCCTATCCTTCTCCCTAACAGTAGTCACCTAAACATAAGATATTCAGTGTTATAAGCCCCTGTACTTGGTGTTCCCATCCTGTCTTAGATTGTAAGCTCCTTCCAGCAGGGTCACCTTCATTTTTTGCCTTTTTATTGTATTTCCTGAGTTGATTCTATGTTTCTTGTATGTAACTACTGTTCTGCATTACGTTTCTGTACCGTATATTTTTCTTATATGGACCATTGTACTGTAAAGCGCTGCGGAATATGTTGGCGCTATTCAAATAAAGTTTTATTATTATTATTATTATTCTTTTCCATCTCTTTCATCTTCTCCTTCTTCTCTTTCTTATTCTAATTATTTTCCTTCTCCTCCTCCTTCTCATGTTTCTTCTTTTTCTTCTCCCTTTCGTTCTTCTCCTGCTTTTCATTCTCCTTTTCCTTCTTATTCTCCTTTTCCTTCTTTTCCTTCTTCTTTTTCTTCTTTTCTATCTTCTTCTCCTCCTTCTGTCCCCCTGTTTTCACTTTTCCTCTTTACTTCTCCTCCTTGTTTTCCTTCTCATTCTCCTTTCTTCTTCTTTTCCTTCTTCAACTCCTAATTCTTCATCACTTTCTTCTTCTCCATCTCTTTCTTCTCATTCTCCTTATTATTCTTTTCCTTCTTCTTCTTCTCATTTTCCTTCTTCTTCCTCTTGCTCCTCTTCTTCTTTTCCATCTCTTTCATCTTCTCCTTCATTCTTCTTATCCTCCTATTTCTTTTCCTTCTTCTTCCTCTTCTTTTTCTTCATCTCTTTCTCCTTTCTCTTGCTTGTCTTCCTCTTCTTCCTTTCCATCTCTTTCGTCTTCTTCTTCTTTCTTCTCCTAATTCCTCTTTTTCTTCTCTTTTTTCTCCTTTTCATCCCTTTCATCCAGTTATCAGTGCGGAGCATCGTGAGTGGGCACTGAGAGCGGAACCAATCTCCGCAGGGCCGTATCCGCCGGTTGTGTGTTCCGGGCGGGGCGGTATTACAGGTGACACAACCCGGAAGTGTGTGTCTTTCTGTCACACGGAGGGCGGCGGAGCGGTGCGGAGGATGGGCGCTGTCCCCCGGGCGGTGCTGTGAGGTACAGGGGGGTGACACTGCTCCCGGGGCAGGTGGAGGGGGCCGCAGGGTCCTGTCATCTGCGGGTTTCTTCTTTACCTCACAATGACCTCAGACCGGTGACTGCAGCTCCAGATACAAAGCCCCAATCAGTAACACTGCTGTGACTAGTGGAGGGGCCCCGGCTGTCCTCCCAAATCCCCCCCACACACCCCAGCCGTCCTGTCTCCCCCCAACTGTCCTCCACCTACCCCAGCTGCCCCCCCTTCACCTGTCCTTTCAGCCCAGCCGTCCTGTCTCCCCCTCAGCTGTCCCCCCTTCACCTGTCCTTTCACCCCAGCTGCCCCCCCTTCACCTGTCCTTTCAGCCCAGCCGTCCTGTCTCCCCCTCAGCTGTCCCCCCTTCACCTGTCCTTTCACCCCAGCTGTCCCCCCTTCACCTGTTCTGCTCCCCCCCAGCTTTTCTCCCCCCCCCTCCCTTTCCTGCTGTCCTGCCCCCCTCCCCCACCCAAGCTGTCTTCACCTCCAGGCCTCCTGCAGTCTGAGCAGCTGCAGAAATGCATGCATCTCCATCACAGATCCCCACCGATAGTTTCCCCTTTCCACCCCTTCTGCCACTTGTCCCCAACCCCAGCATCTCCACCACCTCTTACCACCTCTTCCCCCCTCCAAAATCTCCACCATTGCCTGCTGCCACCAATTACCCTCCCCTCCTGAAACTCTGCCACTGGTCCATCTCCACCCTCACTGCCACCAATTACACCCCCGCTTCCCCCCCAGAAGCTCCGCCACCATTTCTCCTCCCAGCCTCTCCACCACGACCCCCCCCCAGCCTCGCCGCCACCAATTACACCTCCACCCAGAGACTCCACCACTGGTCCCCCCCTCGGCTCTCCGCTGCCATCCTTCCCCTGATGTAACTTAATTCAGGTGGTTTCTGTACAGACTATATTTTTGGTAACTTTCTTTCTATTCCCCTGGTACGCGGCCTCTCTTGCTCCTCCTGTCTTGCCCTTGCTCCTCTGACCCGATCCTCCCTGAGTTGGGTTGTGCGAGTTGTTACTTGTGTTTGGAGCGTGTGTTGCCGCACCTCTGCTTCTGTGTAATTACTGTTTACTGTCAGCACAGATCACGCATCAGTTTGTTTTACTGCAATGAAACTGGAGTGACGATTTTCATTGCTCCGTGTAAAGAAATGCTGCAAAATTAAAAGAAATTATTACCAATCAATTTGACCACTGCTGATGCCGCTCACTGGGACCTTCCTGCAGATCAGTGATAAAATCGTCATTTGTGATGGGTGTTTTTTCATTTTGTTCAGCCTTTAATCGTTACAATCACTTGGAAAGAAGCAAATATCATTGCCTGTTCTTGTATCGGAGGATAATAAAGAGGAAGGCCTGCATCTAAAAAATAGATGATACCTTTACTTGTATAGAAGTGACTAAATCAATTGTATCATTGTATACCTTCTCTTTAGGCCGGTTTCACACTTCCGTTTCACCACGGACGTGTGAAACAAGGCCGTTTAGGGGCAGGGCGTGCACACGTGACACAGACGTCTGACACGTACGTGTGACACGTGTGCAGTTTGTGTGCTATCCGTGGGGCCGTGGATAGCACACAGAGAGCCTGTTACCCGCATACTCTCCTCCAGCGCCGCTGCTCCTCTCTCTTCCGGGCCGCTCTTGGGCTCAGTGAAGTGAATATTCATGAGCCCTAATGAGCGGCATCGGAAGAGAGAGGAGCAGACACCGCTGGAGTGAGGCGAGTATAAAATTCTTTATTTTGAAGCTTTTTGCTTTTGTCCGTGGTCCATGCACACGGAGGTCAGTTTGGACGTAAATGCGGTCCGTGGCTCCGCATAAAAACGGACAAGTCGCCGTGTGGAGCACACGGACACGCATGTGCTCCACACGGAGACACGGTCCATGCGGAAACACGGACGTCTGCATGGGTCCATAGGGGATCGTGTGTCCCCCCGTATGTCCGTGCCTCCGGCATGTGTTGACACGGACTGCACACGTGTCGGAGGCACGGATGTGTGAATGAGGCCTTAAATGAATTATTTTATCAGTTCTGTCCCTTTCCATATGACCTATTAGGGTAAAGGGGCATCTTTTAGAAGGATCTCTACATAGAAGTGATCATGAGGAAACTCGACTGAATGAATCATTGGTTGGCGTGAGGATAGGCGCAAGGTTCATTAACCACCTGAGATACGCAGATACAACCACCTTTTCTACCCAAATTGGGAAGCATCTGAGGAAGCCGACCTTCAGGCTGTGCGTTTTTTGGTGCGTGTTTTTTATGTGTTTCTGCACCAAAAACATAGCACCCACAGTTTCGTAATGAATGAGATGTGTTTTTACAAAAGCTTTGCCTTTTTGGGGTCTGCATTTTTGGTGTAGAAATCGCCTGCGGTTTTTTATGTGTCTCCAATTAAGTTGCCCGTTTTTGAGCTGCGTTTTCCCCATAGACTCCATTTTAACCGTAAAAAAAAAAAAAAAGTATCACAAACGCAGCATGGGTATTCCCACTTTTGATGCTTTTTTCAAGCTTTTTTCCTTCTTCACTTTGGAATGTACATATGTTTTTTTTTTTAGACATGCAGCACTGTTTTTCAGACACCTTTTTACATACCGGTAGCAGGTATTAATCATTTAAAGAAGTCCCTGCTGTTTCCCGTGGTGCCCGGTTTATTTCTTTGGGCATTAGTATATATGATTCACCCTATATACAGCTAAGGGCCACGTCACACACACAGATAATTGTGCAGATATTGTTCACAGATCTCTGGTTGCAGTGAAATCATGGACACGTTCCATTTTGTGGCCGTGTACAAATGGAACAATGTGTCCATGATTTCACTGCAACCAGAGATCTGTGAACAATATCTGCACAGATATCTGTGTGTGTCACGTGGCCCTAAGGAGAAGAATATGTATGATATCCTACCTGGAAGTAGCGTGATAGGGAACCTGCCTGCTGACTCATATTGCCTGCAGTTTGGGGACTAATTCCACCTGTCAATTAATGGGAAAAGCTGCATCTCACCTGCAGCTCTGGAGTATAATACAGGAGGTAACTCACCATCTGTACTGTAATGTATGTGCACAGTGACTGCACCAGCAGAATAGTGAGTGCAGCTCTGGAGTATAATACAGGAGGTAACTCAGGATCAGTAATGTAATGTATGTACACAGTGACTGCACCAGCAGAATAGTGAGTGCAGCTCTGGAGTATAATACAGGAGGCAACTCAGGATCAGTAATGTAATGTATGTACATAGTGACTGCACCAGCAGAATAGTGAGTGCAGCTCTGGAGGATAATACAGGAGGTAACTCAGGATCAGTAATGTATGTACACAGTGACTGCACCAGCAGAATAGTGAGTGCAGCTCTGGGCTATAATACAGGAGGTAACTCAGGATCAGTAATGTAATGTATGTACACAGTGACTGCACCAGCAGAATAGTGAGTGCAGCTCTGGAGTATAATACAGGAGGTAATTCAGGATTAGTAATGTAATGTATGTGCACAGTGACTGCACCAGCAGAATAGTGAGTGCAGCTCTGGAGTATAATACAGGAGGTAACTCAGGATCAGTAATGTAATGTATGTACACAGTGACTGCACCAGCAGAATAGTGAGTGCAGCTCTGGAGTATAATACAGGAGGTAACTCAGGATCAGTAATGTAATGTATGTACACAGTGACTGCACCAGCAGAATAGTGAGTGCAGCTCTGGAGTATAATACAGGAGGTAACTCAGGATCAGTAATGTAATGTATGTACACAGTGACTGCACCAGCAGAATAGTGAGTGCATCTAGGATCAGTAATGTAATGTCACTCACTCTGGCATTGGGGAGTGTCCCGGATGGATGGTGTCTTGTGTTTGTTTCTTCAGGTTGTCTGTTTGGTTGATCTTCTCCTCTGTTCCTCTCCTGCAGGTGGGTCGCTCACTGCGGTAGTGATGGAAGCGCGGTCTGATGATCTGAATACGGCAGGACGCTGGCGGCTTTTTTCGGAGTAGACGTCTGCACCTCGGCAATTATGGCGAAGCTGGACTGGTTCATCAGTTTTGAGAACCTACGGGAGCTGAGGAGATTGTGTCACTGGGGGCCACTCATCGCTCTGGGGGTCATTATAATCTGCTCCATTGTGGCTGTCCTGGACTCCGTCCTCTGGTATTGGCCCCTGGATCTTCCGGGCTCCAGTCTTAATTTCCTCACTCTTATAAACTGGACTGTTATGATTCTTTACAATTACTTTAATGCCATGTTCATCGGCCCCGGCTTTGTTCCCCTGGGATGGAAACCGGTAAGAAAGATTTACGTGCTTCAATGTCTCCAAATTTCTGAGCTTTTCACCCAGACCTTTGTGTCCTTTGCTCAGCGTTTCATTTTCTCAGATTCCTTCATATTATTTTCGGGATTTTTTGGGTGCATTTGTTCACCTATATACTCGTTTATGCTCTGTGTGATATCCAGTTGTGGAGCAAATCCAGACTTTACAGATTTCACAGTGCGAGAAATAAATGGAAAGTTTCTGATCTCTCAGCATCGGTGCAGGTCCTGGTGGTATGCAAAGATGGGAATAACCATTTAACCCTTTCCAAAATAGACCTTAATTGTGCGTTGGGTACACAAAGCGGGTGCAGGCAGTGTACAGCCGACACCTGCCTGTAACAGCAGCAACCGGAGCAACCTCTGATCACTAAATGCTGCTGTCAGTCGTATTAAGTGGACTGTGTCCATTATGTGGACACACTTGCTTCTCCGCTGGGTAGACATGGCAGCCGGGCGACTGCTGAAGGCCTTTGAGCCGGCCATGTTGGTCCTCCCCTTAGGCCCAGTCTTAAAGCTGCATAACTATACTGACTTGGAGAATCAAGTTTCCCTGTCACCATGACAGCACCTTGACATGAGTGAAGGATTTACCCAGGAACAAGAACCCTACTGAAGATAAAAGGGGCGGCCCCTCTCTCAAGCCCTTCAGTGTAGTCCTAGGCAGGAACACCTATTGATACCTGTATCCTTGGGACTGGTGATGGCCAGGAGGCAACCAGGTTCCCTTAATGCCGTCTGAGTCAGGGTGTAGGCTGGAGACTGCAGTGTTCTTCTGTGGATCTCCCTTAATCGGGTCCTGGGTGTAGGCATTCCGGCTGCCTGAGGGAGACGGAGTTGGCATGTGAGGCGTGCAGCAGTAATCCGCATTCCCACTGAGCGGGCCGGCTTCCTGTGTGGCCATTTCCAGTCGCAGCCTGATGACGTCACACGCCCACGGAGGAAGCGGCGCACTTCTGGGTTCGGATTCATTGCCGCGGGTGTCAGTATATTACCACCTTTTTCCTCCAGAGCTGCGTCCAGCAGGAGTCTGATACATCTCCAGGATGTCGTATGTGGGCGCATCCAGCATGGATGAGCCCAAAGCCCCACCAAGCGTGGTAGTTACCGGCATCAGGATGGGTGAGTGCCTTCGAACTAGGCAATTGTATTGATGGCATTTTTATTCTCCTCTTGTTGTAAGGCAAAAAATGTGTTGCAAAGACCAAGCACAAGGTCTGTATAATGTGCAAAAAGGACCTTGACAAAGCTTATGTGAAGCACCTCTGCCCTGCCTGTATACAGCGCACGATAGTGGAGGAGACACCTACTCTATTTGAGGACATTAAAGGTACTGTTACACGAAGCAATATTGCATGCAATTTCACTGGCAATTTGCTGGTTGCAGTGAAATCATGGACACATTGTTCAATTTTGTACACGCCAACAAAATAGAACAATGTGTCCATGATTTCACGTGAGTCTGCAAATTGCCAGTGAAATTGCAAGCAATATTGCTTCGTGTAACGGTACCTAAAGTCCTTGATAAAAGAGGAGGTTAAAGATGCAGTACTGAACGAGATGCGTCTTTATGGGGTCCTCCCGTCTGCTACTGATACACAGCCACAGGGTTCATGTGGTTGCTCCCTGGAGGACAGATTAACCCGGGAGGGGCAGCATGTACACTCTGACTCATCTGACCTATCCTCCTCTGACAAGGAAGGCGGCCATTCCTGTTTTACAGCTGAGGACATTGGCAGGTTGCTAAAACTTATAAGAACTACCATGGAGGTTGAAACTCCAAAGGAGCAAAGATCTGTTCAAGATGAAATGTTTAGTAACCTGCAAGATCACAAACGTCGAGTATTTCCTGTGCATGATAGTATTTTGTCATTAATTAAAAAGGAATGGATGAAACCTGTCAGAAAATTGTCTGTGCCCCAAGTCCTAAAGAGGAAGTACCCTTTTGCTGACGAGGTCTCCCAGACTTGGGGGAAATCCCCTAAAGTTGACTCAGCCATTGCAAAGGTTTCCAAAAATATGGCTCTCTCATTTGAAGATGTGGGGTCATTGAAGGACCCCCTAGACAAGAAGTCCGATAGTTATCTTAAAGATTCCTGGGAAGCGACTGAATGTACGTTTAAGCCTAATATTGCAGCTACCTGTACCGCAAGGTCACTCATAAAGTGGCTCCAAGATCTGGAGTCTTAAATAAAAGAAAAGATAACTAGAGAACAACTCCTTGAGGCATTGCCTGCAATGCACAAAGCAGCTGGGTTTCCTGCAGACACCTCAGTGGAAAGTATTAAACTAGCAGCCCAAGACTGCGCACTCACCAACTCCAGCCGCAGGACTCTATGGCTTAAAGAGTGGAAGGCTGACTTTAAGTCGAAAGTGCGTTTATTTGCCATTCCGTGACAAGGGGAGTACCTATTCGGCTTGGCCCTTGATGACGTGCTCTAGAAAGTAAGCAGCAGATAAAAAGACAAATTTTCCTTTTCCTTCTTCTGTTCCCCGATTTAGAAGACCTTTTTATTCCACCTCAGATAGAAGGAGAGGTAGAGGTAATGGGCAACAGGATTCCTCTAGGGGTAGTCGGGGTTGGTATGGCAGAAAACATCAGGATAAAGGTTATCTATTCAACAAGTCTAGGTACAGGGGGAAAACAGGGCGGCAATGACGCCAACCGCCTGTAGGGGGTAGATGACAACACTTTACCTCTCAATGGGCATCACTGCCAGCTTCCCAGTGGGTGGTAAACTCCATTTCTCAAGGTGTTAAACTCACCTTTTCTTCTCTTCTCCCCCTCCCAATCAGATGTTATGTCAAGCAAAGCATGGAGAGTAAGTTCACATAGAGCAGGAAGTGTCATCAATGCTGGAAAAGGGAGTTCTGACTCAGGTTCCAATTTCAGAAAGAGAAGGTTTTTATAAAAATCTTTTTCTCGTTCTGAAGCCGGATGGCTCCTTTTTTGTATATTTTTTAACCTTAAACGTTTGAATCAATTTATTTCCGTAGAGAAATTATAAAATGGAGACATTGAAGTCCACAGCCAGACTCCTTTTTCCCGCTTGCTTCATGTCAGTAATCGACTTAAAAGATGCTTATTACCATGTCCCCATCTTCAAAGAGCATCAAAAGTATCTCAGACTGGCGGTGTACCTCAACGGCACCCTGACTCATCTTCAATATCAGTGCCTGCCCTTTGGCATCTCCCTAGCACCAAGAGTCTTCACAAAGATCGTGGCAGACATGGCTTCTGTTCTACGGAAAGAGAGCATCTTGGTAATTCCCTATCTGGACGTTATTCTCGTGATAGGAGCCACAAGACCTCGCTGCATGTTAGCAGTATAAAGAGTTCTCTCTGTCCTTCAAGACTTGGGCTGGCTGGTGAATATGGACAAATCAAGATTGGAACCAGCACAATCTCAATTGTTTTTGGGGGATCTCCCTAGATTCAGTTGTTCAGATCTCTCTGCTTCCAGAAGAAAAGCTCCTGACTCTCATTCACATGCTAAAAAGAGCTCTAAGGCGAAAAAACATGGCCTTACGTGAGGCCATGTCCTTGCTGGGGTCTCTAACGGCCACCATTCTGGCTGTGCATTGGGCCCAGCTTCATACTCGGACATTACAAACACAGATATTGGCAGTACAGACAGACAGTCCAGTCTAGCTACAAGATTCCAGTTTGTCAGCAGTAGTCCAGGACTCCTTGGCTTGGTGGGTGGAAAGCTCCAACCTGAGAGTAGGGTTCCTTGGTCCAGTCCAGATCCAGTAATAATTACTACGGATGCCAGCTCCATGGGGTGGGGGAGGTCCATGTGGAAGAGCAGTATTTACAAGGCAATTGGGAGTCAGAGCTGAAAGAGCTTACGGCAGTCACCAGGGTAATGCTAGAAACGCACAGGCTGTTTAACATAGCAGAACAAAATCGTCTACTGCTCGCCTTTTCAAAGGCTCAGAAAATATGGTTGCAGTTTTTTGAGTCAATCAGGGGGAGTGGTCCCTAATTCGGGGCATTTTCGATCAGCTTTGTGTGAAAATGGGCAGTACCAGACGTAGATCTTTTTGCGACCAGACAAAATCGTCAGGTGGACAGATTTTTCTTTTTTTTTCTCCAAATCCCCGAGAAACTCCAGATGGGATAGATGCACTCCTGCAGAATTAGAAGCCCAATCTTCACTATGCCTTCCCTCCGTTTCTTCTGATTCCATTAGTGTTATAGAAGATCAGAGACGAGCGAGCCAGAGTTGTCCTAATTGCCCCATTCTGGCCAAAACAGGCTTGGTTCACACACCTGCTTATGTTGTCAGCCTCGGACCCATGGACTCTTCCCAAAATTCCCCATCTCGTGTCTCGGGGGCTGATCTGTCATCCTCAGGTACACAACCTACATCTGACGGCTTGGCTCTTGAGATGGGATTATTGTTAGCTAAGGGGTTTTCACAACCCTTAGTTTCCACCCTGATGCTTAGTAGAAAACTGGTTACGTCCATTCTTCCATTTGGAGTAAATTCCTTAACATTTCAGACCATACTCTTACTTCTCGGAGTCCAACAAGTATCTCTCTTGGAAGTCTTAAGGTACCGTCACACGCCGCAATCTCGCATGGAAATCATAAAGGCGATATGTCCAACCCGGAGCAATCGCCGTGAAATTGCATCACGGTTGGCAACGTGTGATTTGGGAATTTCACGGAGATAAATCGCCCCTCGGCCGTCGCCTGATTCCTGAACAGTGCTCAGTAATCGCTGCAATCGTTAAGGTGATATTTCCATCTTGTGGCGTGTGACACGGCGATAATGATGGAAAGAGCGTTGCTATGATTTCCCGTAGGCGTGCCTCAAGTGCTAAAGTCCGCACCCCGTCTGAGATGATTGGTGTGGGGTACTGTGTTCCCATTGGCTGTCAGTTGACACCGCGCCATATTTAAAGAGCTGTCCGTCCAGCACCACACACATCTTCACCTACACAACCGTCCGCACACTCGTGCAAACTCCGATAGACAATAGCGTCATGTATTAGCCCGCCTCCCAGAGCAGGCTGACCAATCGTAACGCTGTTGCTTGTCCAATGAGCGTGTATGGGGAGCGGTATACACCACTGTGGCACGTTTATCTCCTCGCCACGCTGAACATGTACGCCTACATTGCCTTTGAGATTGCGGCGTGTGAAGCGGTGATGGAATTGGGCAAGATTTCCGGAGCGACACATCGCCTTAGCTTCAGGGCGAAATTGCGGTGTGTGATGCCGCCATCAGCGATCAGAGGTGACCACGAAAAACATGAGTGCGCACGTTAGATCGCCTTATATCGCCAGCTGAGATTGCGGCGTGTGACAGTACCCTTAGAGTTCTGTCAAAAACGATTTCAAAAGGGACTCTCGACGATTACCTTAAGTCCAGGTCTCAGCTTTAGGAGCGCTCTTTGATCAAAGGCTTGCAGATCATCCCTGGGTCCATAAATTTATTAGGACTTCCTTTTGCGTCTAGACCCCTTCAATTGCTCCATGGCACTTAAATCCTGTCTTGACTGCCCTCACGTAACCTCCCTTCGAGCCTCTGGATTCCAGTTCTATTAAATACCTTACCCTCAAAACACTTCTTCTTGTATCCTTAACATCGGCTAGCTGGGTAAATGAGCTACAGGCCATTTCCATCAACCCTCTGTTCACCACAGTTTTAGATGCTAGAATTGTTTTAATACCAGACCCTGCCTTTTTACCAAAACTAAATACAAGTTCCATA
Organism: Allobates femoralis; assembly: GCA_033576535.1. NCBI lineage: Eukaryota > Metazoa > Chordata > Amphibia > Anura > Aromobatidae > Allobates > Allobates femoralis. Next base: position 8,082,938 of record JARQOC010000006.1, on the reverse strand, counting down.
TAAATCAATAGATTATTGTCCCTTCCTTCTGTGATAGTGATAACACTAGATCCGAAGGTGAATTAGTTTGTCACACCCTGGACGTCCGCCGTTGCGTCCTAGAATACTTAGACAATACTAGTTCATGGCGAAAACCTACAGCTATGTTCATACTGTTTCAGGGACCGAATAAGGGCCATGTAGCTACTAAATCTACTATCGCTAGATGGGTTAAAATGGCCATTAACCAGGCTTATCTTTTGTCATGGCAGGGACCCCCTCAGGTGGTTAGGGCCCATTCCACTAGAGCCATGGCCACCTCCTGGGCTGAAAGGGCTAATGCTTCTTTAGAACAGATCTGTAACGCAGCAGTCTGGTCTTCTCCTTCGTCTTTTTTCTGATGGTTGGACTTTTGGGCATTCTTCCCTGTCCTTTGGGATAAAGGTGCTTTCAGCCATAGTCTCCCCTAGTGTTCTTCACGGTGCTATCATGGTGAGAGGGAAACATAATTGCTTACCGGTAATTTTATTTCCCGGAACCATGACCGCACCGTGCTACTTCCCTCCCTTTTTGTTCTTGGTATTGATATTATTTTTGCACTGGGTGTTAAACACATTTATGGTTATAGCCTATATTGAGCACTTTAAGTATATTGTATTTTATGTGTACTAATTTGGCGGCTGCCTCGGAGTCTCTGGAAACACACTGAAGGGCTGGAGAGAGAGGTCGCCCCTTCTATCTTCTGTAGGGTTTCCTTTTCCTTGGCGGATCCTCCTCTCTCATGTCATGGTTCCGGGAATTCAAATACCGGTAAGCAATTATCATGTTTCCAGGATGGTTTTCATCCACACAATGAAATACAAAAATGATGGCAGAATCGCTGTTTTTTTTAATATCGTGCTTTGAATTTGTTCCCTCCGCTATTTTACAGTATATTATATAGTACAAGTTATCTGTGCTCTCCTAAATTGCAACTCGTCCCACAAAAAATTAGATCTGATATGCCAATGTCGACCGAGAGTGAAACTTTTGGATCTCCAAAAAAAAAAATGAATATTGACAATAGCGGGAAAGTAGTGAAGGGCATCGAGGACCTATTCTTGAGATGGGTCCAAAAATATTAGGACAGTCACAGCAGCCATATGTAAAAAGTGCGAGTAGGTGATAATTCATGTTCTGCAGAGCATCATTCCTTCAATTTGAGCTGAGGTGGATCACTTCAGGTGGGTGGGTGGGGGGGACATTGTCTTATTGGGGATCGTCCACACATCTGCGGGGGGTCACACAATGCACTGACCAACCATCTGATTCCTGACAGTTCTGGTTCCATTGTCCCTGCTGATTCCCTGCCGGCTCGACCTGAAACTGTGGCGGTTATTGAGGATGGTCATTAGTCCTGCAGTGGAGACATTGTAAATGTGATCGCTGCAGACAGTCACTCTGCGATCTCCTGCCAACCATGGTATTATTCTTCCTGAGGACATCACTATACAACTGTCAAAGACACCTGTCTTCTGCCTTTGGGAGCTTTCTTTACTGCTTGTTTGATCGTTAACACGTTATATTGTGTGTTTGCTTTCATGAGTCTGATGTGTCCACAGGAGATCGTTCAGGACTGCAGGTTTCTTCAGTATTGCAAGGTGTGCGAGGGCTACAAGGTTCCGCGCTCCCACCACTGCCGCAAGTGCAACAGGTATGAAAGTGAGGTGGATGTGGGGGTGCTCAGGGATAGGGATAGGATGGGGGGGGGTGGGCTGGATGTGCGGACGCCAGGTTGGAGGAGAGGCCACCGTTGGAATGTGGGTGCATCAGGGCTCGTGGTGGTAAATGATCTGTACACTGTACTAGTAAATGATTTGTTGTGTGTCAGATGTGTAATGAAGATGGATCACCACTGCCCCTGGATCAATAACTGCTGTGGTCACCGCAACCACTCGTCCTTCACGCTGTTCCTGCTTCTGGCACCGCTTGGCTGTATTCACGCTTCTTACATCTTCATCATGACCATGTACACACAGCTGTACAACAGGGTGAGTCCGGCCGCCGAGCTACGGCATCCACAGGCTTCAGTGTTATCTGTGTCTTATATGTTGAATCCTCTTATAATTGCGTCACTTTCTTCTTTATGGCGGCACTTGTCATCTTTTTCTTTCCTCATCTCTTCAGGTCTCTTTCGGGTGGAATTCTGTAAAGATCGACATGAGTGTGACACGTCGGGAGCCGGCTCCCATCGTCCCTTTTGGTATTTCTGCCTTTGCCGTTACCCTGTTTGCCTTAGGATTGGCCCTCGGGACGACAATTGCGGTGGGGATGCTCTTCTGTATTCAGGTGCGTTGCAGGTCGTCGTCGTGGCTGATGTCTGCGTCATATCCCATTAAATGGATGCTCTGATGTTATGTGCTAGGAATCGGCAGGTGTAGAACTAAAGCTTGCAATTCCCTTGATTAGTCTCTGCCTCTGCTGGTTTTCTGCTTTTCAGTGTTATTTTGTTTACTTCTCATTGCCAAAGAGATCAGCCACCACTTTTCTTTCTTTACACTATAAGGGGCCCGTCACACCAGGTGACGTCGCCGGAGATGTCGTCAGCGGTGACGGGCGGGAGCGCGCATGTTTTTGGCGCCCGACGATCTGACAGGCGGCATCGCCGCTATGGTGTCTAAAAACCCCAGCGGCGATGCTGTAGCATGGGAGCCTACGGCTCCCATCGCCTGTCAGTTCGCCGTCCCTCTGTTACATGGGCGATGTCTACACATTGCCCCTGAGTGCTCGCCTGGTTTCAAAGCACTGATGTGAAACCAGGCGACCACTCAGAGGCGATATGTAGCGCCGACATCGCCTCTTTACATTAGGCGATGCAGGGGTGGTATTGGTGCTGATAAGCCATGCCCTACGTCGCCTAAGAAATCGGCGGTGCCGTTGCCAGGTTTGACGGTACCCTTAAGGCTGAATCCACATGTCCAGCGCTTGTTCATTAGAGCAGATCCTGCAGAGATCCACTGTGCAAACACAACTTGCAACTATTTTGTCCATTGTTAAATTGTCCCTCTGCCGCGGCCTCGGCCGTCCCCCTTGCCGTCGGCCTCTGAGCCGTCCCCTTGCCGCCGGCCTCTGGCGTCCCCTTGCCGCCGCTCTGGCCGTCCCCCTTGCGCCGCCTCTGGCCGTCCCCCCTTGCCGCCGGCCTCTGGGCCGTCCCCCTTGCCGCCGGCCTCTGGGCCGTCCCCCCTTGCCGCGCCTCTGGCCGTCCCCCTTGCCGCGCCTCTGGGCCGTCCCCTTGCCCCGGCCTCTGGCGTCCCCTTGCCGCCGCCTCTGGCGTCCCCCTTGCCGCCGGCTCGGCCGTCCCCTTGCCGCCGCCTCTGGGCCGTCCTCGTCCTATGCATCGCAGCATTACCTGCAATTTAGTGCGGCAGCACTCCCATCTTGTCAGTGTGCACAGGTGCAACGCCAAATGCAATAATTGCAGTAGTAAGTGAAGTGGCAATTTGCTATGACAATTAGAATATAGAAATATTTCAGTAAGCAAAAATTGAATATTTTATGAGTATGGCCATATTGATAAACCGCTAGCTATCACCTGCAAACTGGTGCACTCATTCTCCCCCGCAGGTGGATGTAATATAGCCTAGGTTACATAGAAATGCGCCAAACCCTCAGCTCTGAGTTTTATGGGGCCTGTACACGTTTTCAGCCTCAATGATAATCACTCTCACAGCATGCAGAGATCTTGTAAATTGGTAAAATGTAACCCACAATGCCAGATTCCTCCACTTTGTAGCTGGTTTCTGCCGCCTCCCCATGCACCTGATTTCTTTTCTTTCCTCATCGCTCGTTGTTGCAGCCGTCTCCACAATGGCGGCTGAGCCTGTCCCATCAGATCTCATTACATCGAGTCGGTGGGATCCCGCCGTCACCTCGGCCCTCATTGTGTAATGTTGCTGTTTTGTGGACGGCTATTGATGCTTTTATTACAGAGTAATTGATTTCAGCTAAATGATATACAAAAGAGCTGGGCGCCCACCGAGAAGATCAGGCAGGAAGCCCCCCGCACTCACCGGTGGCGCGATGAAGCCCATTGTGAGCGGACACTGATTGACGCCCGATCAAAACACTCATTGTAAAGTCAAATAAAGAACAGAAATAAATGAAATGCCGCTGCTCAGCGCGCACCCGCCGCTCCGAGGCTTTATTACTTGTGTATGTTTTTCAGATGAAAGTGATCCTGCGGAACAAAACCTCCATTGAATCGTGGATCGAGGAGAAGGTACGTCCGTTGTATGAACACGCTGCCGCCCCTCAACAATGGCTGTCACACCGGGACAAGAGAACAATGACCAAAGTGATTAATGCCGGGGGCTGCCAGGACCGTCCTTGTTTTTCTTTGCTGTTACTTGGTAGGATGAAAGGGTTAATGGTGATCACAAAGCTCCAAATCAGTCAGGATGACCCAATATGTCCGGAGCAGTCTGTGCGGTGCGAAGAGGCGTCCTCATCTATGAGGAGCAGTACTGATGTTAGGGCAGACATACATGCTATACGGAGCGGTACAGACCTGCGGACCCCCTGCTAATGACCATTTTTCTTTCTGGGCTTGTATTTATATGTCGCAGCTTATCTGCACCAACAGCTGCAGTGTAAAGCATGGGGGAGGGAGGGTAAAGCAGAAGCTCAAAGGCAGTGCAACTGACAGACACAGATCGTCACATTGATGTCAGGGCATACTGGGAGGTGTAGTTATACATCACGCAAGGTTAGGGCATGCTAGGAGTTGTAGTTATACATCAGACAAGGTCAGGGCATGCTGGGATTGTAGTTATACATCAGACAAGGTCAGGGCATGCTGGACTTGTAGTAACATCAGACAAGGTCAGGCATGCTGGGAGTTGTAGTTATGCATCAGGCTCTGTTTGGGCATGCTTGGAGTTGTAGTTATACATCAGGCACTGTCAGCATGCTGAGAATTGTGGTTATAAATCAGTTGCTGTGATTGCATACTGAGAGTTGTAGTTTCACAGAGGATTGCATGTCTTTGGTACCTGACTGCTGCTTTCCAGAGACATTTCAGGTTTATGTACGCTGTTACATGAAAGTGTTTCTGATGATATCTGTGCATTGATGTAGCAGCGCTGCAGGGTAAAGAACAGAGGAAAGACTGACCACAATGCCAGGGCCGAGCGTGGCGCTGCCCCACGTCCTGTAATGATGGTCAGGGTTGCTGTCCACTGTGCGTCCATATATCACAGTCCTGTATGTAGCCACAGTCACAAGCTGGTGGGGGCGGGGCGGGGGGTTTTCATGTATGCTATGTTTGTTTCTTTCTCTGCATAGTAGATACAGAATGTGTTAGGCCTACACGATCGGCAAAAATGAGCCGCAGCGAGGGTGAAACGGGCAAACCATCCTTACAATACGCCCCTTCCCTCCCCTCTACTTCCAGGCTAAGGACCGCATTCAGTATTACCAGACCGGTGAAACGTTCATGTTCCCCTATGACTTGGGCAGCAGGTGGAGAAACTTCCGACAGGTGTTCACCGGGTCCGGCTCACCGGAGGGGGATGGAATAGAGTGGCGATTGCGGGACGGATGCCATCGGTACATGCTGACGGTAAGGGCCGGACGATGGGGATCAGAGCTTGTAACCCGACAGCCGTCACTTCAATCCTATGACTGCCACAACATAAAGATCCCCTGTTATGGTTGTGCGCAACCAATGCTCTCTGTATACAGAGATACATGATAAGATCTTGTCTGCAGTCACCACTAGGGGGAGCTCCCTGTAGACAGTGATGCATGATAAGATCCTGTCTGCAGCCACCACTAGGGGGAGCTCCCTGTATACAGAGATACATAAGATCTTGTCTGCAGTCACCACTAGGGGGAGCTCCCTGTATACAGAGATACATGATATATTCTGTCTGCTGTCACCACTAGGGGGAGCTCCCTGTATACAGAGATACATGATATATTCTGTCTGCTGTCACCACTAGGGGGAGCTCCCTGTATACAGAGACACATGATAAGATCCTGTCTGCAGTCACCACTAGGGGGAGCTCCCTGTATACAGAGACACATGATAAGATCCTGTCTGCAGTCACCACTAGGGGGAGCTCCCTGTATACAGAGATACATGATAAGATTCTGTCTGCAGTCACCACTAGGGGAGCTCCCTGTATACAGAGACACATGATAAGATCCTGTCTGCAGTCACCACTAGGGGAGTTCTCTGTATACAGAGATACATGATAAGATCCTGTCTGCAGTCACCACTAGGGGGAGCTCCCTGTATATAGAGATACATAAGATCCTGTCTGCAGTCACCACTAGGGGGAGCTCCCTGTATACAGAGATACATGATAAGATCCTGTCTGCAGCCACCACTAGGGGGAGCTCCCTGTATACAGAGATACATGATAAGATCCTGTCTGCAGCCACCACTAGGGGGAGCTCCCTGTATACAGAGATACATGATAAGATTATGTATGCAGCCACCACTAGGGGGAGCTCCCTGTATACATAGACACATGATAAAATCCTGTCTGCAGTCACCACTAGGGGAGCTCCCTGTATACAGAGATACATGATAAGATCCTGTCTGCAGCCACCACTAGGGGGAGCTCCCTGTATACAGAGATACATGATAAGATCCTGTCTGCAGTCACCACTAGGGGGAGCTCCCTGTATAAAGAAATACATGATAAGATCCTGTCTGCAGTCACCACTAGGGGGAGCTCCCTGTATACAGAGATGCATGATAAGACCCTGTCTGCAGTCATCACTAGGGGGAGCTCCCTGTATACAGAGATACATGATAAGATTCTGTTTGCAGTCACCACTAGGGGGAGCTCCCTGTATACAGAGATACATGATAAGATTCTGTCTGCAGTCACCACTAGGGGAAGCTCCCTGTATACAGAGATACATGATAAGATTCTGTCTGCAGTCACCACTAGGGGGAGCTCCCTGTATACAGAGATACATGATAAGATTCTGTCTGCAGTCACCACTAGGGGGAGCTCCCTGTATACAGAGATACATGATAAGATTCTGTCTGCAGTCACCACTAGGGGAGCTCCCTGTATACAGAGATACATGATAAGATCCTGTCTGCAGTCACCACTAGGGGAGCTCCCTGTATACAGAGATACATGATAAGATTCTGTCTGCAGTCACCACTAGGGGGAGCTCCCTGTATACAGAGATACATGATAAGATTCTGTCTGCAGTCACCACTAGGGGGAGCTCCCTGTATACAGAGATACATGATAAGATCCTGTCTGCAGTCACCACTAGGGGGAGTTCCCTGTATACAGAGATATATGATAAGATCCAATTTTTCCTATAAAGATAAAAGTACAGAGAATCTTAGACCTGAGCATTGAATGCTACTAGTAGGCAGTGCACTGTTGTATAATTCAGGCCTCTGATTTATTATTCCTTCTTTTTTTGCAGGTGGAGCAACTGAAGCAGAAGGCCGACAAGCGCGTGCGCAGTGTGAGTGCGGAGCTCCTCATAGCAATGCATGTGATTTATGAAAATAATGATTCAGGCGCTCCTGTAGACCCCCAACATACCTGCCCAGTACTGCATTTAGACATCTGTCCCCCAGTTGTGGCAGCAGGGGGCACTCTCATCCCTTGTCTCCCCCTCTAGGTGCGGTACAGAGCAGTGCAGGAATTCAGCGGCGCCTGCTGTCCTCTCACTAAAGGAATCCGGACCTTCTTTACGACGCCGTGCACCGAGGAGCCGCGGATGAAGCTGCAGAGAGGAGACCTGGTGTTGGCGACCCGAGGCCTGAAGTAAGTATGTCTGCCGCCCCGCAGCGTGTGCACCCGACACAACCAGGGAGACATAGTGAATATCTGCTCTGTGTCCTGCAGGCACTGGATGTACGGGGACAAGATTTTCGAGGGCGAACCCCCTCCAGGTAAGTGACCAGATTGTGTATTCTAGGCTATACTGCCTAATAGTCGCATGCAGCTCTGGAGGAGATAATCTGATTTATTTTTTTTTTTTCCCTGTCACCCCCAGATGGAGTCAGAATCCGGGGCTGGTTCCCCAGAAGATGCGTAGTGAAATACGTGTCAGACACGGGCTCCGACCAATCAGATGACGAGAAGAAGACAAGATAGCAAAAAAAGCAGGGCGCCCGGCATCACTCGTTATCACAGGTCTTAAAGGGGAACTCCTCAGACATTACTAGCTGCAGTTACAGACCCACCCATACATGTGACCTACCTCTGCCACCATTATGCCGTGTCTTCAGACTGCACCCACATAGTGTCCTCTTCAGGTTATTACCTCCAGCTGGTTTCTTTTCATTTTATGCATATTTTTCACATGGGAGCGATCTGACTGGACCCGCCTGCACCCCTTATTTTACCAGTTTACACCTTTAAGCATCCACATTGCTCCCCCCATGACTGGAGATTTCTCATCCTGGTGACCGTGGATGGGACACGCTGGACATTCACCAGTTATTGAGGTTAATCATCGTCTAACGAAAAGTACTGCAACTTTCTAATAAACTTTGTATCTGTTTTTTCCTTCTTGCTGTCAGTGAATGGAAACATTGTCCACATCCAGAAGGAAAAACCAAGTGTTCTGATTGAGACCCTGGTGACAGCTGATGGCTCGTTACAGTGTATCAGTAATCTGGGGTTAGAGTCTGGCAACGTATAGGTTTTTGCAGTCTGGATTTCCATTCACTGACAGATCCTAAATCATGTGAACTAAGAATAAGTTAGAAATTGCAGATGGACATTTTCAGAAACCAGCAATGTAGCAGAAGACAAAGCCCTGCCGGCAGGGAGTGCGTGCACCGTCACCGTGTTGGCGGCCATGTTGATTCGGCGTCTATACCATGAGCTCCTTCATTCTCGTACATCTCAGACCTCAAGTGTTTCACATTTACGTGTTTTTCCTGCCACCTCCATTACAGGGACTTGTTGTGACGATAGCTGCCTTATACCAGACAGTGATGTAGCAGAGCCCGCGCACATTCCAGTATTCTATAAAGGGTGTCGTTGGATGACGTCTTCTTAGAATAGGTCATTGGTATTAATTTGGGGTCTCTTAACCCCTTGCACCAGTGTGTACAGCGCCGTACACAGTGTCATGACTGTTCGTTCTTAGATCATATGCCCTTCACAAGGAGCCGAGCTGAAGCACTGAAACCTACTACTGCACAATGAGTGGCGCTTCCAGCTGCTGGTTGGGGAGGGGTCGGTGTCTGATCCCCTCCCACAATTTATGATTGATGACCTATCCTGAGTATACAGATGGCCCCGGCTGCCCTTATAGGCGATCAGGGAGGGGCATGGTGTCGGATCCCCCCCACAATTTGATTGATGACCTATCCTGAGTATATAGACGGCCCTAGCTGTCCTTATAGGCTGATCAGTGAAGGGCCGATGTCCGATCCCCCACAATCTATGATGGATGACCTATCCTGTGGATATAGACGGCCCTGGCTGTCCTTACAGGCTGATCAAGGGGAGGCACAGTGTCTGATTCCCCCACACACACACTCGGCTGAACTATCCTGAGGATATACCCGGCCTCGGTATCCTTATATGCTGCCTACTGTTTGTTTTTCCTTTTGCATCTTTGTAAACTTGGTTGGGATTGCTTTCCTGATGTCGGTCATTCTATTGCACTATGACAGGGGTGGGCTGGGTGTGGGTCTTTTGGGGAAACATTAACCAGCAATGTATTCGCGTAACAATATTGCAGCGCAAATCCATTATGTCACCTCACTACTTTGGTTGTAGTATGTGCCCCTGACGCCATTCCCTCTGTTATACAGGACTGCAAGTAATCGCAGCACAATGTGTCACCAAACCGCTCCGTCCTATTCACTTCTGTTCAAGTTTTTGTAGGACCAGTCGTGGTTCACTATACACTGGCGATCAAAATTAGAGAACAGCAATGACTGTATCACAGAGAGAGAGTAAAACTAAAATGTTGTGAAGGTTACAACAGTCATCGGTAGGAAGCGTACAGGCCTTTGCTTTGTGCAGGCTTTTGCTGTGTCCAGACCTTTGCTTTGTGCAGGCCTTTGCTGTGTCCAGGCCTTTGCTGTGAATGACTTCAGCACATCATCTAGCCAGCCGGGGACTCACTCCAGTGTCTCTCTGCCCTGCGGTTTGAGCTGGGGGATTTTGCTTCACTCTTCTTCAAATGACTCTCTGCCTCTGGGGGATTTTGCTCCACTCTTCTTCTAGTCTCTTCTACAATTCTGTGACTGTTGTGGGTTTTTGGCCATAACTTTGTCACCAAGTATTTTCCATAGTCTCTATTGGGTTTATGTGTAATCTATTTTTATTGAAAAAGCAAGTATATCATTGCAAATATTAAAGTATTTTGAGGTACAATGGTATGCAAGTATTTCAGGTAATGCTTATGATCTCGAAGTATCAAAAATGGAGTCCATGCACTTGCAGAAATAACAAGAAAGAAGTTACAAACCGAGAATAGGTATCATGTCTTACATTCTTGTCCCATTCGATTGTTACATCTGCATATATCAAGATTGCTCCTTCAACATTTGGAGAGATAAATTGAACTTATATTCAAGAACAACTGGAAAAGAAAAAAACATTAAATATCTCCGGCCTAGTCTTCGAATATTTTAATAGGATCGCTTTCTGGCTCATCGGCCTCAGACGAGGTCTCAAAACGTTTTCTGTTTAATAAGAGGGAGATCCATATGAAGGAAAGATATATACCTGAGGTATGTATAATAAGGAAGATAAGAAGAAAGTGCAGCAAGATTGGAAAGGGGATGGAATGTCCGGTGCAGCATCTCTAATTCTAATTTCCCCCTAGAAGGTCCCAAAGTCGGTCTATGGAGGGTCCATTCTGACGAGTTTGTGAAAGTCGGGGAATCTAGAAAAAGAATCCAGGGCTCCAGATTCGTAGGAATTTCTCCTTAGAGCCTGAAATCTCAGCCGTGAGATCTTCCAATGGAAAAGTTGATTCATTTCAAGTAACCAAGTCCGTCAGACTCTGGCTCCGTCTAGTCTTCCAAAACTTAGGAATAACCATACGGGCGGCCATTAGGCACAAACGCAGTATGTCTTTTTTTTTTTGGGAGCTAAAGGATTCAGGAAGAATCGTCACAAGGGCAGCTGATGCGGAGGCTGGTCTCTATTCCCCGAGAGTTTGAAATAGTATCGAACACTAGATCCTAGAGGGTGGATCGCTCCACAGCTCTACCAAATGTGTACCCATTGTGCCCTTATCTCCATCACATCTCCAGCACCTATCGGAAACTGAAGGAGGAACTGAATGCAGGGTGGTCGGGCACCGCTACCATCGGGACATTATTTTAAAGTTCTTTTCTTGTGCCAGGCATGCCATGGACATCTTATGTGTTATGATACAATCCTCCTTAGAGGGGACCACCCCATCTTGTCATGAGAGTGAGCTTGCCTCCCTCTCCTCTCTCGCATACAGAACTGATATACTATATCCCGGAGGGTCGCCGGACATGAAAAGTTTCTCGAAACAGGAAGGTGGGACAATTCGACCATGGCGGACATCTGAACTCTCCAGGAATGACCTTAACTGGGCGAACACCAACCATGAGGCCCATCTCTCTGTACTGTTGCCTTCGGCTAACGTCCCGGTGTCTCTCGTCCCCGGTATCAGATACAGCTGGGGGTCGCTCCTCCAATCCAAAATGCTAGGTGATCTCTCCGCAGGGGAAGAATTTGGGGTTATAAAAAAGAGGGGTCAGCGGGTTTCCCCCGAAAATGAGTGGCCCTTTCTATTCCCTGCATCCCAAACCTTCAAGGCTATTCCTCCCATGGTGGACTCACTTCCTCTGTTTCCTAGATTATGTTTTCAACTACGGGAGTAGTCGCAACGGAGTTTCTGAGTTCATCTTGAAGTGCCAGTCTATGAGCCTGTTTAATACTGCCGGCCTGTAATAACCTCTGAAATCAGGGAGACCAGTGCCCCCCTCGTTTTTGTGTCTAGTAAGGGTCTGTATATCCATTGAAAAAGGAAGTTTTAAGATGAAGCACCTCCGGCTCATGTAAGGAAATGTTGAGGGCTTCTGTTTTGGAAAAGTTGACTTTAAAGTAACTCAATTTACTAATACGGTATATTAATTCTTTGATGAGAGAGGCTCTATTGGGTTTAGATCAGGACTCTGGCTGTGGCTATTTCATTGTTTCCAGGAGCTGCTTTCCCCTTTTGCTGTGTGACAGGGGACATTGTCCTGCATTAAATTGCTACTGATTGAGGCTGAATACATGTAATGAACCACGTGTTATGAAGAAGGTTCTGCTCCATGCTTGTAATCACTCTGCTATGTAGCTGTATGAGAGGTCCAACCCCTGAAAACACTCCCCAAACCATGACCCTTCCTCCAGCACCTGTCACTGACTTCTTTACACACTTTGGGTTCAGTCTTTCCCCAGTTTGTCGAACATAATGTTTCCCATCGGACCCAAATAAATTCAACTTGCTTTCATTACTAAAATGACCAGTGAACACTTCTCCTCTGTCCATAACTCCTCACCAAAGATGAGTGTAAGCCTTTTGACTCTTTCTGCTAATGAGAGGTTTGGTGACTGCAGAGTCGGCTTTCAGTCCAAATGCTCCTAAACGTGGTGACACTGTATGACGAGACAGATCCTTACCCTGTTCAGTGCTGAACTGTCGAGCTATTCCAGCTGCAGTGATGAATCGATTACACATGGAGATTCTCAGCATTATCCTGTCCTCCCTTACATTTGTCTTTCGAGGGCAACCAGCCTTCTTGGGGACCATTTTTGCAAAGTGAGTGCAAACTGGAAAGCTAGGCTGCCAGTTACATAGGGTTTGTCAGGTAATTAAGCATATTTGCACCAGATACACGTTAACACCAATAACTTGCAAATATCTGAGTGTTCTCTAATTTTGATCAGTGTCTTTTTCATTTAACTCATTTACATTTTCATTCTGAGCCTTAGAATATATTCAGTTTATGGAATAAGATTAAAATACTGATAATTTCTTCATGGTAGGAGATTGTCACATTGGAAAGCACAATAACCTGAACATCAAGGAAGGTGTGTGTTCTCTAATTTTGATCAAGTGTAAGTGCAGTGTTCTGCTCTGCCTTAAAGGGGATTTCCATTTTTAACAATGATCCTCAAAAGCTTTAATAGATGTGAGATGACACTCACTGAGCATAACCTCCCTTGCTGCTGATGTGTGATGAAGTCATTGTATCTTGGCCGCAGCCAGACCCAGCCCTGAACTCGGAGGAGGGCGAGTATCTGTGTTTTGTCATTTTACGAGTATAAAAGAATTTAAGGACCAAGGTGATTGCAAAAAGAGTCGATACCGGCTGTTTTGCCTCCTATAGGTGCATTAATTTGTAGAATGGATTGTTATGCTGACTAGTTTAAAAATTGTACCAACTTGCGGTAAAACCACCGATTTTTGGATACAGTATGGAAGAGGCGTGATCCCTCTGATGGAGGAGTAAGAACAAGGTTTCATGGAGACCTTCCTCCCTCCACCAGAGGGATCACAGCAAGGGCCATCATCCGAAGTTACAAGAGATCAGTGAAAATTAGAAATTGATCTCCTGCCATTAGCAAAACCCAATTATCATGCTCTGAGGTTTCCCAGTCCCAAAGCTGAGTAAGCAGGTGGGCTGAGTTGGGGTTAAAAACAAAACGATAAAATAGTGCTCCTCACCTGTCCTTACTGGTGCTGTCCTGCTCTCCAGTCTGTGCCATCGCCGACTCATGATGTCAGACTGTGCGTCTCTCCACGTGGTCACGAGCCGGCGCATGTCATGTCAGATTGTGCGTCTCCCCACGTGGTCACGAGCTGCGCCTGTCATGTCAGATTGTGTGTCTCCCACGTGGTCACGAGCCAGCGCACGTCATGATGTCAGACTGTGCGTCTCCCATGTGGTCACGAGCTGGCGCATGTCATGTCAGATTGTGCGTCTCCCCACGTGGTCACGAGCCAGCGCACGTCATGATGTCAGAATGTGCGTCTCCACACGTGGTCATGTGCCGGCACAAGTCATGATGTCAGAATCTGCGTCTCCCCATGTGGTCTTGGGCCGGCGCATGTTAAGATGTCAGACTGTGCGTCTCCCCATGTGGTCACGAGCTGGCGCACGTCATGATGTCAGAATCTGCGTCTCCCCATGTGGTCACGAGCTGGCGCATGTCATGTCAGATTGTGTGTCCCCCCACGTGCTCTCGAGCCGGCGCATGTCATGATGTCAAATCTGCGTCTCCCCACGTGGTCACGTGCGGCACAAGTCATGATGTCAGAATCTGCGTCTCCCCACGTGGTCACAAGCGGGCGCAAGTCATGATGTCAGAATTAGCGTTCCCCCACGTGCTCTCGAGCCGGCGCATGTCATGATGTCAAATCTGCGTCTCCCACGTGGTCACGTGCCGGCACAAGTCATGATGTCAGAATCTGCGTCTCCCCGTGGTCACAAGCGGCGCAAGTCATGATGTCAGAATTAGCGTTCCCCACGTGCTCTGAGTCAGTGCATGTCATGTCAGACTGTGTCTCTCCCCACGTGGTCACGAGCTGGCACAAGCCATGATGTCAGAATCTGCGTCTCCCCACGTGGTCACGAGCTGGCACACGTCATGATGTCAGAATGTGTTTTCAGGCGTCACAGCAGCGCTGGTGCAGAGTGACGAGGCCGGTGTGGAGCTGTGGCAGCAGGAACGTACGTGTGAAGGGGAGACGAGCTTGGTATTCAATTTTTTTTTTTTATCCCCTTCCTATAAGAATCCAGCACAATTGTAGCTGGCAGGCCACCAATTTGCTGAATTCACAAATCAAAACCCCAAATATTTGGGATTTGCTGGACTCCAATAATTTGAGGACATTCTTAATACGTTGTGATTTAGTTTAGAATACATTGGCTCATTTTTAAGTTTCCCCTTCATTCAATGTAGGTCTCAGTGGCCAGTGATGGAGATGACCTTGGTGGCCATGATTGAGATGGCCTCGGTGACTGGTGATGGAGATGGCCGGTGATAGAGATGGCCTTGGTGGCCGGTGTGGAGGTGGCCAGTGATAGAGATGGCCTTGGTGGCCGGTGTGGAGGTGGCCAGTGATAGAGATGGCCTTGGTGGCCGGTGTGGAGGTGGCCAGTGATGGAGATGGCCTTGGTGGCGTGTGGAGATGGCTGGTGATAGAGATGGCCTTGGTGGCCGGTGTGGAGGTGGCCGGTGTGGAGATGGCTGGTGATAGAGATGGCCTTGGTGGCCGTGTGGAGGTGGCCAGTGATAGAGATGGCCTTGGTGGCCGGTGTGGAGGTGGCCAGTGATGGAGATGGCCTTGGTGGCCGGTGTGAGATGGCTGGTGATAGAGATGGCCTTGGTGGCCGGTGTGGAGGTGGCCAGTGATGGAGATGGCCTTGGTGGCCGGTGTGGAGGTGGCCAGTGATGGAGATGGCCTCAGTGATGTGATGGAGGCGCCAGTGATGGAGATGACCTGGTGGCCGGTGATGGGGATGGCCTTGGTGGCCAGGAATGAGCTGGCCTTGTGGCCGTGATGGAGGTGGCCACTGATGCCTTTGCCCACACATTCTTCCAGGCAGATATCCTTTTGGTCCTCGGTGGAGTAATTAAGTAGCTCTACAACCGCTGTAGCCGCCTCAGTGAGATCAGGCGTAGCGTTGCGGCTGTCTTACCATTTGCGGTCTTCTGGTTTATGCCAAATATTTCGTCTCCTGCCGTTCCTCCTCCGTCTCACTCTTGCATTGGACGACGCCTGTTATTTTATCTTCTAGAGCAGCTGTCTCCAGCTGCGGCAGAACTACAACTCTCACCATGCTCAGAGTAGTGGCCGTAGACGCCGCGCTCTAGGCACTTTTCCTTATTTTTAATCTAGTACTGTTCAAGCCGAGATGTGATTTTTACAAACATTCTGTATGTCGCTTGTTAATAAAAGTTTAGAAAAAGCTCTGACTTGCAGTCTCACTTGTGGTCAGGGGATGGCGCTGTCTGGATTCACAGTATTTCTTCATGGTAAATCTTCATCTTTTACAAATTATCAGCCTGGGAATAACACAGGGTGACCTGAAGTTTGCTATTACTCTACGTAGACCATGAGTGGGAACCTGTTATGCGAACCCCGGTGATTCCTTTGCCCCCTTGTGATCCATGTGCCCCCAGTGATGTTTTATACCCCTTAGTGATGTATATGCCTTCAATGATGTCTATGACCCTCAGTCTCCAATGTGATGTGTATTCCGCCACCGTCTTCAGTGAGATCTATGACCCCCACAGTGATGTATCCCCAGCGTCTCCTTTGATGCAAATACTGCAGCTCCAGTGTCTCCTATGTGATGTATATACAGCAGTCCCAGTGTTGCCTGTATGATGTATGTACAGCAGCCTCAGTGTCGCCTGCGTGATGTATATACATCAGACTCAATGTCTCCTATGTGATGTATATACAAAAGTCTGTGTCTCCTATGTCATGTGTATACAGCAGTCCCAGCGTCCCCTATGTAAAGTATATACAGCAGTCTCTGTATATCTTATGTGATATACATGCAGCAGTATCTCCTGTGGGATGTATATACACCACGTCCCAGCATCTATTAATTTTCCCATGTATGTTATATACAGCATCTGTGTCTCCTAGTACAGCATTTTCCATGTGTATATACAGAGTCTGTGTCTCCCATGTGATGTATATACAGCAGTCTGTGTCTCCCATGTGATGTATATACAGCAGTCTGTGTCTCCCATGTGATGTAATACAGCAGTTTCAGTGTCTCCATGTGATGTATATAAGCATTTCATGATGCTCCTAGGTGAATATAATTTCAAAACTAAGCATACAGGTGACACAGGAATCACAACAAGATCATATCGGGACATCAAAGTGCTCCAAAGAGATGCGGCTCCAGACGTCACATTAGAGGGAGTTAATTGTTTGACCAAATCTATCCGGGTAATTTTAAGGACCCCTGACAGGTAATAGATTCCCCACTCCTGATGCAGATGATTTAACCCCCTCCCCCCCCTCCCCCCCTCGATCAGCAGTGCCCCCGAATATCGCACCACACGTTCTCATTTCTAGTAAAGTTTATTTGCACAATATATACAGCACAGGACCCCCAATCATTACAGAGCGGAGGTCTGCAGCATGCGACTCTAGGACTACACGTCCCAGCATGTACTCACAGTGAGCAGCTGCTGGGACTTGTAGTACAACAGTGGCAGGCTGCAGATCACTGATAAAAGACATTTTATGAAATTTACAAGCCGCGTTCTCCAGCGGAATTTGTGCAGCTGACGGCACAGACAATAGGTGACTGCACACAGTACAGGGTCTCCCGGTGTAACCGCAGGGGCGGGATGGAGCCGTCAGCTCGGCTGTCCGTTGTGCATCGCTGCTCCGTGCTGCCAGCACCTCGAGGAGCGGCACATCCAGACCGACGCCTCCTGGGAGGTCACTCAGGATTCAGGGATGTTACCGGAGCGACACTTCTAGTCTTGGATTTTGCTATATAAATCATCGATCTGAGTCTTGAAGTATTTGGCACTTCGCTCTCTTGCTTCAGGTCGAGTCATAAACCGTTCTCAATGGTAACATTTCATGATGGACGTAATGTCCTTCACTAAGAAAGAAACACCTCACGGTCGTATGTATGTACATGACTGCACCAGCAGAATAGTGAGTGCAGCTTGGGTATATACAGGAGGTAACTCAGATCATAATGTAATGTATGTACAAGTGACTGCACAGCAGAATAGTGAGTGCAGCTCTGGAGTATATACAGGAGGTAACTCAGATCATAATGTATGTATGTACCAGTGACTGCACCAGCGAATAGTGAGTGCAGCTCTGGAGTTAATACAGGAGGTAACTCAGGATCAGTAATGTAATGTTGTACACAGTGACTGCACCACAAATAGTGAGTGCAGCTCTGGATGTATAATATGGAGGTAACTCAGGATCATAATGTAATGTATGTACACATGACTGCACCAGCAGAATGTGAGTGCAGCTCTGGAGTATAATACAGGAGGTAACTCAGGTACATCATGTAATGTATGTACACAGTGACTGCACCAGCAGAATAGTGAGTCCAGCTCTGGAGATAATACAGGAGGTAACTCAGGATCAGTAATGTATGTACACAGTGACTGCACCAGCAGAATAGTGAGTGCAGCTCTGGAGTATAATACAGGAGGTAACTCAGGATCAGTAATGTAATGTATGTACACAGTGACTGCACCAGCAGAATAGTGAGTGCAGCTCTGGAGTATAATACAGGAGGTAACTCAGGATCAGTAATGTAATGTATGTACACAGTGACTGCACCAGCAGAATAGTGAGTGCAGCTCTGGAGTAAATACAGGAGGTAACTCAGGATCAGTAATGTAATGTATGTACACAGTGACTGCACCAGCAGAATAGTGAGTGCAGCTCTGGAGTATAATACAGGAGGTAACTCAGGATCAGTAATGTAATGTATGTACACAGTGACTGCACCAGCAGAATAGTGAGTGCAGCTCTGGAGTATATACAGGGGTAACTCAGGATCAGTAATGTAATGTATGTACACAGTGACTGCACCAGCAGAATAGTGAGTGCAGCTCTGGAGTATAATACAGGAGGTAACTCAGGATCAGTAATGTAATTATGTACACAGTGACTGCACCAGCAGAATAGTGAGTGCAGCTCTGGAGTATAATACAGGAGGTAACTCAGGATCAGTAATGTAATGTATGTACACAGTGACTGCACCAGCAGAATAGTGAGTGCAGCTCTGGAGGATAATACAGGAGGTAACTCAGGATCAGTAATGTAATGTATGTACACAGTGACTGCACCAGCAGAATAGTGAGTGCAGCTCTGAGGATAATACAGGAGGTAACTCAGGATCAGTAATGTAATGTATGTACACAGTGACTGCACCAGCAGAATAGTGAGTGCAGCTCTGGAGTATAATACAGGAGGTAACTCAGGATCAGTAATGTAATGTATGTACACAGTGACTGCACCAGCAGAATAGTGAGTGCAGCTCTGGAGTATAATACAGGAGGTAACTCAGGATCAGTAATGTAATGTATGTACACAGTGACTGCACCAGCAGAATAGTGAGTGCAGCTCTGGAGTATAATAACAGGAGGTAACTCAGGATCAGTAATGTAATGTATGTACACAGTGACTGCACCAGCAGAATAGTGAGTGCAGCTCTGGAGGATAATACAGGAGGTAACTCAGGATCAGTAATGTAATGTATGTACACAGTGACTGCACCAGCAGAATAGTGAGTGCAGCTCTGGAGTATAATACAGGAGGTAACTCAGGATCAGTAATGTAATGTATGTACACAGTGACTGCACCAGCAGAATAGTGAGTGCAGCTCTGGAGTATAATACAGGAGGTAACTCAGGATCAGTAATGTAATGTATGTACACAGTGACTGCACCAGCAGAATAGTGAGTGCAGCTCTGGAGTATAATACAGGAGTAACTCAGGATCAGTAATGTAATGTATGTACACAGTGACTGCACCAGCAGAATAGTGAGTGCAGCTCTGGAGTATAATACAGGAGGTAACTCAGGATCAGTAATGTAATGTATGTACACAGTGACTGCACCAGCAGATAGTGAGTGCAGCTCTGGAGTATAATACAGGAGGTAACTCAGGATCAGTAATGTAATGTATGTACACAGTGACTGCACCAGCAGAATAGTGAGTGCAGCTCTGGAGTATAATACAGGAGGTAACTCAGGATCAGTAATGTAATGTATGTACACAGTGACTGCACCAGCAATAGTGAGTGCAGCTCTGGAGTATAATATCAGGAGTATCAGGATTCAGTAATGTAATGTATGTACACAGTGACTGCACACAGAATAGTGATGCAGCTCTGAGTATAATACAGTAAGTAACTCAGGTCATGTAATGTAAGTATGTACACGTGAACTGCACCAGCAGATAGTGAGTGCAGTCTGGATAATACAGGAAGTAACTCAGGATCATAATGTAATGTATGTACACAGTGACTGCACCAGCAGAATAGTGAGTGCAGCTCTGGAGTATAATACAGGAGGTAACTCAGGATCAGTAATGTATGTATGTACACAGTGACTGCACCAGCAGAATAGTGAGTGCAGCTCTGGAGTATAATACAGGAGGTAACTCAGGATCAGTAATGTAATGTATGTACACAGTGACTGCACCAGCAGAATAGTGAGTGCAGCTCTGGAGTATAATACAGGAGGTAACTCAGGATCAGTACAGAACTGGTAATTTGCTGTATATCATTGCCTCTCTGTACATGGGTCAGATGTGCTGTGTGATAAGTACATTGTCCGTTGTTCTCAGATGTTCTGGATATTTCTATATTCTCTGAAGTAATTACAGACCTGCTCAAAAGACTTCAGTCCGGCCTGTTTTCCAATTTTAATCATATCTTCCAGTATTGCTTTCTTCACAGCCTGGGGGTGAAATAATGATTAATGTTAATATATAAGCACATCATGCATGATAAGATTAGATACACAGCTCAGCAGACAGTATCACACAGGATAAGATTAGATACACAGCTCAGCAGACAGTATCACACAGGATAGGATTAGATACACAGCTCAGCAGACAGTATCACACAGGATAGGATTAGATACACAGCTCAGCAGACAGTATCACACTGGAGAGGAGTAGATACACGGCTCAGCAGACAGTATCACACAGGATAGGAGTAGATACACGGCTCAGCAGACAGTATCACACATGATAGGATTAGATACACAGCTCAGCAGACATCACACAAGATAGGGTTAGATACACAGCTCAGCAGACAGTATCACACAGGATAGGATTAGATACACGGCTCAGCAGACAGTATCACACAGGATAGGATTAGATACACGGCTCAGCAGACAGTATCACACAGGAAAGGATTAGATACACAGCTCAGCAGACAGTATCACACTGGATAGGATTAGATACACAGCTCAGCAGACAGTATCACACAGGATAGGATTAGATACACAGCTCAGCAGACAGTATCACACAGGAGATGATTAGATACACAGCTCAGCAGACAGTATCACACAGGAGAGGATTAGATACACAGCTCAGCAGACAGTATCACACAGGATAGGATTAGATACACAGCTCAGCAGACAGTATCACACTGGAGAGGATTAGATACACAGCTCAGCAGACTGTATCACACAGGATAAGATTAAATACACAGCTCAGCAGACAGTATCACACAGGATAGGAGTAGATACACGGCTCAGCAGACAGTATCACACAGGATAGGATTAGATACACAGCTCAGCACACAGTATCACACAGGATAGGATTAGATACACGGCTCAGCACACAGTATCACACAGGAGAGGATTAGATACACGGCTCAGCAGACAGTATCACACAGGATAGGATTAGATACACGGCTCAGCAGACAGTATCACACTGGAGAGGATTAGATACACGGCTCAACAGACAGTATCACACAGGATAGGAGTAGATACACGGCTCAGCAGACAGTATCACACAGGATAGGAGTAGATACACGGCTCAGCAGACAGTATCACACAGGATAGGATTAGATACACGGCTCAGAACACAGTATCACACAGGATAGGATTAGATACACAGCTCAGCACACAGTATCACACAGGAGAGGATTAGATACACAGCTCAGCAGACAGTATCACACAGGATAGGATTAGATACACAGCTCAGCAGACAGTATCACACAGGATAGGATTAGATACACAGCTCAGCAGACAGTATCACACAGGATAGGATTAGATACATGAGTAGATAAACGGCTCAGCAAACAGTATCACAAATGTTAGGACAGTATCCCTCGTTTTGCTGAATACTCACTGAATGTTTGCAGAGTTCTTCAAAGGAACATCGGACGCCAAATTTTGCAGCAAAATCCGGTAAAACCTCCGGATCTGGGACAATAACTCCCACCAGACAGGACTAGGAGCAAATGACAGGTTATAATCACTGTGCATCCCCCTCCATGACCACTGGGGGGCTGCAGTGTGCTGGGCTGACATTACACTGGATGTCCCAGGGTTCTGTATATTACATGGTGAATGGTTTTCGGGGTTATAATAAATATTACTATTATATTACTAATATAATAAATACTAATAATATATAACGCTCCTGTGACACAAAATCCTAGTAGATGATTTACCATCGGTTTTGCACCTTTTTTCTCGAGTAAAATTGGTTCCGATAGCGATTTTTTTATTTTTGTTATTGTTTTTGCAGTTTATGATTTCATTTGTTCCTTTGTATCCGTTACCGTTACTAAGTTCTGTCTCAATTTTTTTTCTTTGCCATTAAGGGAGAATGGAGGTGTGAGAGGTCATCCTGCATGGAAGTGTGCAGTCATCCCACATGGAGGTGTAAGAGGTCATCCTGCATGGAGGTGTGAGAGGTCGTCCTGCATGGAGGTGTGAGAGGTCATCCTGCATGGAGGTGTGAGAGGTCGTCCTGCATGGAAGTGTGAGAGGTCGTCCTGCATGGAAGTGTGCAGTCATCCCACATGGAGGTGAGAGAGGTCATCCTGCATGGAGGTGTGAGAGGTCGTCCTGCATGGAGGTGTGAGAGGTCATCCTGCATGGAGGTGTGCAGTCATCCCACATGGAGGTGTGAGAGGTCATCCTGCATGGAGGTGTGAGAGGTCGTCCCTGCATGGAGGTGTGAGAGGTCGTCCTGCATGGAGGTGTGAGAGGTCGTCCTGCATGGAAGTGTGCAGTCATCCCTACATGAGGTGAGAGAGGTCATCCTGAATGGAGGTGTGAGAAGTCGTCCTGCATGGAGGTGAGAGGTCGTCCTGCATGGAGGTGTGAGAGAGGTCGTCCTGCATGGAGGTGTGAGAGGTCGTCCTCATGGAGGTGTGGCAGTCATCCTACATGAGGTGTGAGAGGTCGTCCTGCATGGAGTGTGTGAGAGGTCGTCCTGCATGGTAGTGTGAGAGGTCTCCTGCATGGAGAGTGTGCAGTCATCCCACATGGAGGTGTGAGAGGTCTCCTGCATGGAGGTGAGAGAGGTCGTCCTGCATGGTGGTGTGAGAGGTCGTCCTGCATGTAGGTGTGAGAGGTCGTCCTGCATGGAGGTGATAGAGTCGTCCTGCATGGAGGTGTGAGAGTGTCCCTGCATGGAGGTGTGAGAGGTCGTCCTGCATGGAGGTGTGAGAGGTCGTCCTGCATGGAGGTGAGAGAGGTCGTCCTGCATGGGTGTTGAGGTCATCCGCATGGGTGAGAGGTGTGAGAGGTCGTCCTGCATGGAGGTGTGAGAGGTCAGTCCTGCATGGAGGTGTGAGAGGTCTCCTGCATGGAGGTGTGAGAGGTCGTCCTGCATGGAGGTGTGAGAGGGTCGTCCTGCATGGAAGTGTCAGTCCTGCATGGAGGTGAGAGAGGTCGTCCTGCATGGTAGGTGTGAGAGGTCGTCCTGCATGGTGGTGTGAGAGGTCGTTCTGCATGGTGGTGTGAGAGGTCGTCCTGCATGGAGGTGTGAGAGGGTCGCTCCTGCATGGAGGTGTGAGAGGTCGTCCTGCATGGAGGTGAGAGAGAGGTGGGTCGTCCTGCATGGAGGTGTGAGAGGTCGTCCTGCATGGAGGTGGAGAGGTCGTCCTGCATGTGGTGTGAGAGGTCGTCCTGCATGGAGGTGAGAGAGGTCGTCCCTGCATGGTGGTGTGAGAGGTCGTCCTGCATGGAGGATGTGAGAGGTCGTCCTGCATGGAGGTGGAGAGGCGTCCTGCATGGAGGTGTGAGAGGTCGTCCTGCATGGAGGTGTGAGAGGTCGTCCTGCATGGAGGTGTGAGAGGTCGTCCTGCATGGAGGTGTGAGAGGTCGTCCTGCATGGAGGTGTGAGAGGTCGTCCTGCATGGAGGTGTGAGAGGTCGTCCTGCATGGAGGTGTGAGAGGTCGTCCTGCATGGAGAGTGTGCAAGGTCGATCCTGCATGGAGGTGTAGAGAGGTCGTCCTGCATGTGGTGTGAGAGCTCGCCGCAGGAGGTGTGAGAGGTCGTCCGCATGGAGGTGTGAGAGGTCGTCCGCATGGAGGTGTGAGAGGTCGTCCCATGGATGGTGTGAGAGTCGTCCCGCAGGGAGGTGTGAGGGTCGTCCGCATGGAGGTGTGAGAGGTCGTCCTGCATGGAGGTGTGAGAGGTCGTCCTGCATGGAGTGTGAGAGGTCGTCCTGCATGGAGTGTGAGGTCATCCGCATGGAGGTGAGAGAGGTCGTCCCTGCATGGAGGTGTGAGAGGTCGTCCGCATGGAGGTGTGAGAGGTCGTCCGCATGGATGGTGGAGAGGTCGTCCTGCATGGTGGGTGAGAGGTCGTCCTGCATGAGGTGAGAGGGGTCGTCCTGCATGGAGGTGTGAGAGGTCGTCCTGCATGGAGTGTGAGAGTGTCACTGCATGGAGGTGTGAGAGGTCGTCCTGCATGGAGGTGTGAGAGGTCGTCCTGCATGGAAGTGTGAGGTCGTCCTGCATGGAGGTGGAGAGGTCGTCCTGCATGGTGGTGTGAGAGGTCGTCCTGCATGGTGGTGTGAGAGGTCGTCCTGCATGGTGGTGTGAGAGGTCGTCCTGCATGGTAGGTGAGAGAGGTCGTCCTGCATGGAGGTGTGAGAGGTCGTCCTGCATGGAGGTGAGAGAGGTCGTCCTGCATGGAGAGTGTGAGAGGTCGTCCTGCATGGAGGTGTGAGAGGTCGTCCTGCATGAGGTGTGAGAGGTCGTCCTGCATGGTGGTGTGAGAGGTCGTCCTGCATGGTGGTGTGAGAGGTCGTCCTGCATGGAGTGGTGTGAGTGAGGTCGTCCTCATGGAGGTGTGAGAGTCGCCTGCATGGAGGGTGAAGGTCGTCCTGCATGGAGGTGTGAGAGGTCGTCCTGCATGGAGTGTGTGAGAGGTCGTCCTGCATGGAGGGTGTGAGAGGTCGTCCTGCATGGAAGTGTGCAGTCTCCCGCATGGAGGTGGAGAGGTCGTCCCGCATGGGGTGTGAGAGGTCGTCCCGCATGGAGGTGTGAGAGGTCGTCCCGCATGAGTGTGAGAGGTCGTCCGCATGGAGGTGTGAGAGGTCGTCCTGCATGGAGGTGTGAGAGGTCTCCTGCATGAGGTGTGAGAGGTCGTCCTGCATGGGGTGTGAGAGGTCGTCCTGCATGGAGGTGTGAGAGGTCGTCCTGCATGGAGGTGTGAGAGGTCGTCCTGCATGGAGGTGTGAGAGGTCGTCCTGCATGGAAGTGTTGCAGTCATCCCGCATGGAGGTGAAGAGGTCGTCCCGCATGGTGGTGTGAGAGGTCGTCCCGCATGGAGGTGTGAGAGGTCGTCCCTGCATGGAGGTAGACATGAGTGAGAGTCCTGCATGGAGGTGAGAGAGGTCGTCCTGCATGGAGGTGTGAGAGGTCGTCCTGCATGGAGGTGTGAGAGGTCATCCTGCATGGAGGTGTGAGAGGTCGTCCTGCATGGAGGTGTGAGAGGTCGTCCTGCATGGAAGTGTGCAGTCATCCCGCATGGAGGTGCGAGAGGTCGTCCTGCATGGTGGTGCGAGAGGTCGTCCTGCATGGAAGTGTGCAGTCATCCCGCATGGAGGTGAGAGAGGTCGTCCTGCATGGAGGTGTGAGAGGTCATCCTGCATGGAGGTGTGAGAGGTCGTCCTGCATGGAGGTGTGAGAGGTCGTCCTGCATGGAAGTGTGCAGTCATCCCGCATGGAGGTGCGAGAGGTCGTCCTGCATGGTGGTGCGAGAGGTCGTCCTGCATGGAGGTGCGAGAGGTCGTCCTGCATGGAGGTGCGAGAGGTCATCCTGCATGGAGGTGCGAGAGGTCGTCCTGCATGGAGGTGTGAGAGGTCGTCCTGCATGGAGGTGCGAGAGGTCACCTAACATGGAAGTATGTGATGTCATCATATATGGAAGTGCGTGATATCATCCTACATGGAAGCGCATGAGATCATGCTACAAGGAGGTGTGTGACGTCATCCTACAAGGAAGCACGTGAGGTTGACCTACATGGAAGCGCGTGATGTCATCCTACACGGAAGTGTGCGGTCGTCCCACATGGAAGTGCGTGAGGTCATCCTAAATGGAAGTGTGCGGTCATCCCACATGGAAACACAAGATGTCATCCTACATGGATTTGCGTGATGTCATGATCCAGGGTGGTGGTGGCTTTGCTTGGTCCAGGCCTCCCCTGGATGTGACCTCATCCCCTCGGACGTCTTGTTCGTGCTGTGTCCCGTGTGTGGACCTTCATGATCTTATCTCTGGGTGCTTTGTACAAACACAAGTGCCAGAACAGCAATCCATCTCGCTGCTCTCCAGAGGCTTATTCACATGTTGTCTGACCTTTATTTAGGTTTTTCTGGTGATTCTGGTCTCCTCATTAACCTCATCCCATGGTTCATCTAATGCCCATAGATTCATGGAAATACGTACCCTCAGGCTGTACACCATGTACAAAGACCTGAGCGACCGGAGCGCTGCGCACGTACACGTTCTCAATCTTCTCTGGGGCGATGTACTCCCCCTGCGCCAACTTGAAGATGTTCTTCTTCCTATCAATGATCTTCAGGGTCCCATTCTGGAAGAGATAAAATGCATTAAGAGTATCGAACACGCATGTTACTGTCACCTCCAGAGCTGCACTCACTATTCTGATGTTACATCATGTCTTATCCTCTAATCACCTCCAGAGCTGCACTCACTATTCTGGTGTTACATCATGTCTTATCCTCTAATCACCTCCAGAGCGACTCACTATTCTGGTGTTACATCATGTCTTATCCTCTAATCACCTCCAGAGCTGCACTCACTATTCTGCTGTTACATCATGTCTTATCCTCTAATCACCTCCAGAGCGACTCAACATTCTGCTGTTACATTGTGTTTTATCATCCAGTCACCTCCAGAGCTGCACTCACTATCCTGCTGTTACATCGTGTCTTATCCTCTAGAGCTGCAGTCACTATTCTGCTGTTACATCGTGTCTTATCCTCCAGTCACCTACAGAGCTGCATTCACTATTCTGCTGTTACATCATGTCTTACCCTCTAGAGCTGCAATCACTATTCTGCTGTTACATCATGTCTTATCTTCTAGAGCTGCAATCACTATTCTGCTGTTACATCATGTCTTATCCTCTAGAGCTGCAATCACTATTCTGCTGTTACATCGTGTCTTATCCTCTAGTCATCTCCAGAGCTGCACTCACTATTCTGCTGTTACATTGTGTCTTATCCTCCAGTCACCTCCGCAGCTGCAGTCACTATTCTGCAGTTACATTGTGTCTTATCCTCCAGTCACCTCCAGAGCTGCAGTCACTATTCTGCTGTTACATCGTGTCTTATCCTCTAATTAACTCCAGAGCTGCACTCACTATTCTGGTGTTACATCATGTCTTATCCTCTAATCACCTCCAGAGCGACTCACTATTCTGGTGTTACATCATGTATTATCCTCTAATCACCTCCAGAGCTGCACTCACTATTCTGGTGTTACATCATGTCTTATCCTCTAATCGCCTCCAGAGCGACTTACCATTCTGCTGTTACATTGTGTTTTATCATCCAGTCACCTCCAGAGCTGCACTCACTATCCTGCTGTTACATCGTGTCTTATCCTCCAGAGCTGCACTCACTATTCTGCTGTTACATCGTGTCTTATCCTCCAGTCACCTCCGCAGCTGCAGTCACTATTCTGCTGTTACATCGTGTCTTATCCTCTAATTAACTCCAGAGCTGCACTCACTATTCTGGTGTTACATCATGTCTTATCCTCTAATCACCTCCAGAGCGACTCCCTATTCTGGTGTTACATCATGTATTATCCTCTAATCACCTCCAGAGCTGCACTCACTATTCTGGTGTTACATCATGTCTTATCCTCTAATCACCTCCAGAGCGACTTACCATTCTGCTGTTACATTGTGTTTTATCATCCAGTCACCTCCAGAGCTGCACTCACTATCCTGCTGTTACATCGTGTCTTATCCTCTAGAGCTGCAGTCACTATTCTGCTGTTACATCGTGTCTTATCCTCCAGTCACCTCCAGAGCTGCATTCACTATTCTGCTGTTACATCATGTCTTATCCTCTAGAGCTGCAATCACTATTCTGCTGTTACATCATGTCTTATCCTCTAGAGCTGCAATCACTATTCTGCTGTTACATCGTGTCTTATCCTCTAGTCATCTCCAGAGCTGCACTCACTATTCTGCTGTTACATTGTGTCTTATCCTCCAGTCACCTCCGGAGCTGCAGTCACTATTCTGCAGTTACATTGTGTCTTATCCTCCAGTCACCTCCAGAGCTGCAGTCACTATTCTGCTGTTACATCGTGTCTTATCCTCTAATCAACTCCAGAGCTGCACTCACTATTCTGGTGTTACATCATGTATTATCCTCTAATCACCTCCAGAGCTGCACTCACTATTCTGGTGTTACATCATGTCTTATCCTCTAATCACCTCCAGATCGACTTACCATTCTGCTGTTACATTGTGTTTTATCATCCAGTCACCTCCAGAGCTGCACTCACTATCCTGCTGTTACATCGTGTCTTATCCTCTAGAGCTGCAGTCACTATTCTGCTGTTACATCGTGTCTTATCCTCCAGTCACCTCCAGAGCTGCATTCACTATTCTGCTGTTACATCATGTCTTATCCTCTAGAGCTGCAATCACTATTCTGCTGTTACATCATGTCTTATCCTCTAGAGCTGCAATCACTATTCTGGTGTTACATCATGTCTTATCCTCTAGAGCTGCAATCACTATTCTGCTGTTACATCGTGTCTTATCCTCTAGTCATCTCCAGAGCTGCACTCACTATTCTGCTGTTGCATTGTGTCTTATCCTCCAGTCACCTCCAGAGCTGCAGTCACTATTCTGCTGTTACATCGTGTCTTATCCTCCAGTCACCTCCAGAGCTCCACTCACTATTCTTCTGTTATATCATGTCTTATCTTCTAGAGCTGCAATCACTATTCTACTGTTACATCGTGTCTTATCCTCTAGTCACCTCCAGAGCTGCAATCACTATTCTGCTGTTATATCAGGTCTTATCCTCCAGTCACCTCCAGAGCTGCAGTCACTATTCTTCTGTTACGGAGTCTGAGTGAGTTCACTACTAACAGTTAAGAAGGGTCTTGATGCCTTTCTTGAAAACTATAATATTACCAGTTATATATACTAGATTCTTTGATCGGGCGGTGATCCAGGGATCTAGTCTGATTGCCGTATCTGGAGTCAGGAAGGAATTTTTTCCCCCAATGTGGAGCTTAGTGTTGCCACATGGGTTTTTTTTTTGCCTTCCTCTGGATCAACATGTTAGGGTGCGTGCACATGGTCCGGAGGAGCTGCGTGTTGGATGCTGCTCCTCTGGACCTGAGTGAAGCCTCGGGTGGCCGCAGGGAGACCGCAGCCGCCCTGTACTCACCATGTGCAGCGGGTGCGGGGCCGCTTCTCTCTGCAGTCACCCGATGGGAGCCGCTTCCATCTCCGCAGCATGAAATAAACATGCTGCGGAGGAGCGGACTCCCGGCAACCCGCACCGCAGCACCAAAGACGCTGCGGGCGGGCTACGCATAGTGAGGATGGGATTTCTTAAAATCCCATCCACTATGCTACTACTGTACTACGCAGCGTTTTGGACGCAGCGCAAAGACGCTGCGTCCAAAACGCTGTGTTTCCTGATCGTGTGCACGCACCCTTAGGCTATGGGGTAAACTAGATGGACTTAATGTCTTCTTTCAACCTTAAAAACTATGTTACTATGTTACATCATGTTTTATCCTCCAGTCACCTCCAGAGCTGCACTCTATTCTGCAGTTACATCAGGTCTTATCCTCCAGTCACCTCCAGAGCTGCAGTCACTATTCTGCTGTTACATCAGGTCTTATCCTCCAGTCACCTCCAGAGCTGCAATCACTCTTCTGCTGTTGCATTGTGTCTTATCCTCCAGTCACCTCCAGAGCTGCAGTCACTATTCTGCTGTTACATCAGGTCTTATCCTCCAGTCACCTCCAGAGCTGCAGTCACTATTCTGCTGTTACACCAGGTCTTATCCTCCAGTCACCTCCAGAGCTGCAGTCACTATTCTGCTGTTACATCAGGTCTTATCCTCCAGAGCTGCACTCACTATTCTGCTGTTACATCAGGTCTTATCTCCAGAGCTGCACTCACTATTCTGCTGTTACATCAGGTCTTATCCTCCAGAGCTGCACTCACTATTCTGCTGTTACATCAGGTCTTATACTCCAGAGTTGCACTCACTATTCTGCTGTTACATCAGGTCTTATCTTTCAGTCACCTCCAGAGCTGCAGTCACTATTCTGCTGTTACATCAGGTCTTATCCTCCAGTCACCTCCAGAGCTGCACTCACTATTCTGCTGTTACATCAGGTCTTATCCTCCAGAGCTGCACTCACTATTCTGCTGTTACATCAGGTCTTATACTCCAGAGCTGCACTCACTATTCTGCTGTTACATCAGGCCTTATCCTCCAGAGCTGCACTCACTATTCTGCTGTTACATCAGGTCTTATACTCCAGAGCTGCACTCACTATTCTGCTGTTACATCAGGCCTTATCCTCCAGAGCTGCACTCACTATTCTGCTGTTACATCAGGTCTTATCCTCCAGAGCTGCACTCACTATTCTGCTGTTACATCAGGTCTTATCCTCCAGAGCTGCACTCACTATTCTGCTGTTACATCAGGTCTTATACTCCAGAGCTGCACTCACTATTCTGCTGTTACATCAGGTCTTATGCTTCAGAGCTGCACTCACTATTCTGCTGTTACATCAGGTCTTATCCTCCAGTCACCTCCAGAGCTGCACTCACTATTCTGATGTTACATCAGGTCTTATCCTCCAGAGCTGCACTCACTATTCTGCTGTTACATCAGGTCTTATCCTCCAGAGCTGCACTCACTATTCTGCTGTTACATCAGGTCTTATCCTCCAGAGCTGCACTCACTATTCTGCTGTTACATCGGGTCTTATCCTCCAGAGCTGTACTCACTATTCTGCTGTTACATCGGGTCTTATCCTCCAGAGCTGCACTCACTATTCTGCTGTTACATCGGGTCTTATGCTCCAGAGCTGCACTCACTATTCTGCTGTTACATCGGGTCTTATGCTCCAGAGCTGCACTCACTATTCTGCTGTTACATCGGGTCTTATGCTCCAGAGCTGCACTCACTATTCTGCTGTTACATCGGGTCTTATGCTCCAGAGCTGCACTCACTAGTCTGCTGTTACATCAGGTCTTATACTCCAGAGCTGCACTCACTATTCTGCTGTTACATCAGGTCTTACCCTCCAGAGCTGCACTCACTATTCTGCTGTTACATCAGGTCTTATGCTCCAGAGCTGCACTCACTATTCTGCTGTTACATCAGGTCTTATCCTCCAGTCACCTCCAGAGCTGCACTCACTATTTTGCTGTTACATCAGGTCTTATCCTCCAGAGCTGCACTCACTATTCTGCTGTTACATCAGGTCTTATCCTCCAGAGCTGCACTCACTATTCTGCTGTTACATCAGGTCTTATTCTCCAGAGCTGCACTCACTATTCTGCTGTTACATCAGGTCTTATACTCCAGAGCTGCACTCACTATTCTGATGTTACATCAGGTCTTATCCTCCAGAGCTGCACTCAGTATTCTGCTGTTATATCAGGTCTTATACTCCAGAGCTGCACTCACTATTCTGATGTTACATCAGGTCTTATACTCCAGAGCTGCATTCACTATTCTGCTGTTACATCAGGTCTTATCCTCCAGAGCTGCACTCACTATTCTGCTGTTACATCAGGTCTTATACTCCAGAGCTGCACTCACTATTCTGCTGTTACATCAGGTCTTATGCTCCAGAGCTGCACTCACTATCCTGCTGTTACATCAGGTCTTATGCTCCAGAGCTGCACTCACTATTCTGCTGTTACATCAGGTCTTATCCTCCAGAGCTGCACTCACTATTCTGCTGTTACATCAGGTCTTATCCTCCAGAGCTGCACTCACTATTCTGCTGTTACATCAGGTCTTATACTCCAGAGCTGCAGTCACTATTCTGCTGTTACATCAGGTCTTATACTCCAGAGCTGCACTCACTATTCTGCTGTTACATCAGGTCTTATACTCCAGAGCTGCACTCACTATTCTGCTGTTACATCAGGTCTTATACTCCAGAGCTGCACTCACTATTCTGCTGTTACATCAGGTCTTATGCTCCAGAGCTGCACTCACTATTCTGCTGTTACATCAGGTCTTATACTCCAGAGCTGCACTCACTATTCTGCTGTTACATCAGGTCTTATGCTCCAGAGCTGCAGTTACAGATTGAATCCACCAACCAAAACATCTTTGTGAACATAAACTTAATATATGGAATTGTAATAGATGAAGGATGAGGACCCCAGTACAACCTGAATTTACTAAGAAGCCTTTGAGGACCAGGAAATTAACCCTTTCACTGCCGCAGGGGGATTTGCTATTTACATTTTCTCTTTCCTAAACTAAAAAGTTTCCAGAACCTTTTTTTTTCCTCAGCTGAGGGTTATGTTTTATGTTTTGCATTTGCTCAAATCCAATTTCTTACAAATGTCTGTGTCCCATCTGAGACCTCGTGCAATAACGACTGCGGCTGCAGCGCTCCAGCTGTAGAAAGCGCTGGCTGTACAGTGAGCTGTTCTTCTTTCCAGCACTGAACACTGGGGGGCAGCAGTGAGTTCAGGCAGGTGATGAAGCCCAGGCCAGGACAGTCAGCTGTTTTTTAATGGGGTCCCCTGGGGGTTCTGGTATTTTCGGCAGGAATATCAGGGTGTCCGGACCCCTGGTCTGCAGAGACCCACTATGGTGCAGTGATCTGATCAGACACGGTTTTCCTAAAAATCTAAATTGTGTAGACAATCCGTTATCAGACTGCAAGATCTTTGATTTTTTCCTGGTAACCCGCAGATCCGGAGACATCAGGACGAGTTTCTGTGAACTGCGCTCAATACAATGGATCCTTACTGAGGAATCGTTATAAGTGAGCGCCATATGCAGAAATGGAAGCTCGGGCCCTGTGGGGGTCCGCAGACAGGTCCTGGGGGGCTCAAGAGTGAGGATGAGCTGAATCTGCAGTGAATCCTGTGCAAATGTCACTGGCTGCAACATACATCATCTCTGTATTTAAAGGGATCTGCTGCTCTTAAAGGGGCAGTCCAGCTCCTGTACACTCTGCATTGTGGGAAGGGGTACTCCATCCAGGGGTCACCTTATAGCTGTGGGTAGGGGGGAAGGTGCAACCACACATTAGACCTCATATTGCCCATCCTATCAATAATGTGATAATTGGGGTCCATAGTACTAATTTACCACCAATAATATTAAGCCAGAACCGTCTGTACTTACTGGGAGCCATTTCCCGATATCCCCTGTGTGCAGCCATCCTTCCTCATCGATGGCTTCCGCTGTCTTCTCGGGGTCTTTGAGATATCCTTTAAACACGTTACTGCCTTTAATACAAACCTAGGAACATAAAAATAAAGAGACCCTGATTTGGCTGATAACAGGGAGTAATAGATTGTAGTCACCTGTCCTACAGTCTCCTCCCCCAGTAATGGCTGATAACAGGGAGTAATAGATTGTAGTCACCTGTCCTACAGTCTCCTCCCCAGTAATGGCTGATAACAGGGAGTAATAGATTGTAGTCACCTGTCCTACAGTCTTGTCCCCAGTAATGGCTGATACCAGGGAGTAATAGATTGTAGTCACCTGTCCTACAGTCTCCTCACCCAGTAATGGCTGATAACAGGGAGTAATAGATTGTAGTCACCTGTGCTACAGTCTCCTCCCCCAGTAATGGCTGATAACAAGGAGTAATAGATTGTAGTCACCTGTCCTACAGTCTCCTCCCCCAGTAATGGCTGATAACAGGGAGTAATAGATTGTAGTCACCTGTTCTACAGTCTCCTCCTCCCAGTAATGGCTGATAACAGGGAGTAATAGATTGTAGTCACCTGTCCTACAGTCTCCTCCTCCTCCAGTAATGGCTGATAACAGGGAGTAATAGATTGTAGTCACCTGTCCTACAGTCTCCTCCTCCAGTAATGGCTGATAACAGGGAGTAATAGATTGTAGTCACCTGTCCTACAGTCTCCTCCTCCAGTAATGGCTGATAACAGGGAGTAATTGATTGTAGTCACCTGTCCTAGGGTCTCCTCCTTCAGTAATGGCTGATAACAGGGAGTAATAGATTGTAATCACCTGTCCTACAGTCTCCTGCCCAGTAATGGCTGATAACAGGGAGTAATAGAGTGTAGTCACGTGTCCTACAGTCTTCTCCTCCAGTAATGGCTGATAACAGGGAGTAATAGATTGTAGTCACCTGTCCTACAGTCTCCTCCCCAGTAATGGCTGATAACAGGGAGTAATAGATTGTAGTCACCTGTCCTACAGTCTCCTCCTCCTCCAGTAATGGCTGATAACAGGGAGTAATAGAGTGTAGTCACCTGTCCTACAGTCTCCTCCTCCAGTAATGGCTGATAACAGGGAGTAATAGAGTGTAGTCACCTGTCCTACAATCTCCTCTCCCCAGTAATGGCTGATAACAGGGAGTAATAGATTGTAGTCACCTGTCCTACAGTCTCCTCTCCCCAGTAATGGCTGATAACAGGGAGTAATAGATTGTAGTCACCTGTCCTACAGTCTCCTCCCCCAGTAATGGCTGATAACAGGGAGTAATAGATTGTAGTCACCTGTCCTACAGTCTCCTCCCCAGTAATGGCTGATAACAGGGAGTAATAGATTGTAGTCACCTGTCCTACAGTCTCCTCCCCCAGTAATGGCTGATAACAGGGAGTAATAGATTGTAGTCACCTGTCCTACAGTCTCCTCCTCCAGTAATGGCTGATAACAGGGAGTAATAGATTGTAGTCACCTATCCTACAGTCTCCTCCTCCAGTAATGGCTGATAACAGAGAGTAATAGATTGTAGTCACCTGTCCTACAGTCTCCTGCCCAGTAATGGCTGATAACAGGGAGTAATAGATTGTAGTCACCTGTCCTACAGTCTCCTCCTCCAGTAATGGCTGATAACAGGGAGTAATAGATTGTAGTCACCTGTCCTACAGTCTCCTCCTCCAGTAATGGCTGATAACAGGGAGTAATAGATTGTAGTCACCTGTCCTACAGTCTCCTCCTCCCCCAGTAATGGCTGATAACAGGGAGTAATAGATTGTAGTCACCTGTCCTACAGTCTCCTCCTCCAGTAATGGCTGATAACAGGGAGTAATAGATTGCAGTCACCTGTCCTACAGTCTCCTCCTCCCCCAGTAATGGCTGATAACAGGGAGTAATAGATTGTAGTCACCTGTCCTACAGTCTCCTCCTCCAGTAATGGCTGATAACAAGGAGTAATAGATTGTAGTCACCTGTCCTACAGTCTCCTCCTCCAGTAATGGCTGATAACAGGGAGTAATAGATTGTAGTCACCTGTTCTACAGTCTCCTCCCCCAGTAATGGCTGATACCAGGGAGTAATAGATTGTAGTCTCCTGTCCTACAGTCTCCTCCCCCAGTAATGGCTGATAACAGGGAGTAATAGATTGTAGTCACCTGTCCTACAGTCTCCTCTCCCCAGTAATGGCTGATAACAGAGAATAGTAGCTTCTGTGCTTCTCATTCTCACCTCTCCCTCTCCATTTGATGAGTAATAATTCATGTCCGCCACGTCCACGACCTTCAGCAGATTACACGGCAGCGGGGCCCCAACGTGTCCTGGAAGACATGATAGTCCCCCACACATGCTGATGAGCAGTAGAAGCTTCTTATATATGACCAGTAAAGCCTCTATAATGTAACAGCTGGTGGGCGGCTGAAGCCCCTGTAGAAGCCATGACGGCGGCCATCTTGGTTGTCACTCAGCCTATTCCGATAATTGTTAATTTGTCAGATGACGATGACTTATGTTCAGAGCGTCCCTGTCTCACCTGCCGTCCAGTCTCCGGGGGTGGAAAACGAGCAGCCGGCGCCACATTCCGTCTGACCGTACGCCTCGAAAATCTAAAATCACAGGAGGTCATTGGTATATGGAAGATGTGCCACTGTTCCTTTAAAACCACACCCCATTCTCGCAAGACAAGCCTACTTTGGGGCAAAAAGAAGAGAATATGGACTCTCCCATAGGGAATGCTGAAGTTCAGTCCTGACACTTATATATAACTAGCTGTAGTTACCGGAATTGCCCAGGAAGGGGCGGTGTGTGGATTCCTGCTGTATACTGGGGGCTATGTGCAACTCTGCAGTATACAAGGGGCTATGTGCAGACCTTCTGCTGTATACTGGGGATTATGTGCATCATCCTGCTGTATACTGGGGGCGGTGTGCAGTCTCCTGTTGTATACTGGTGGTTGTGTATGGCACTCCTGCTGACTACTGCGGGCTGTGTGCAGCCTCCTGCTGTATACTTGGGGCTGTGTGCAGCCTCCTGCTGTATACTTGGGGCTGTGTGCAGCCTCCTGCTGTATACTGGGGCCTGTGCGTGGCTGTATATTGGGTGCTTGTATGACCTCCTTCAGTAATAAAAGGGGTTATGTGTGGCCTCCTGCTGTAATAGAAGGGGTTATGTGCAGCCTCCTGTATACTGGGGTTTGTGTGGCTTCCTGCTGAATACTGGGGCCATGTGCGACCTCCAGCGTAATACAGGGGTTATGTGACCTCCTGCTGTATACTGGGGGCTGTGTACGGCCTCCTGCTGTATACTGGGGGCTGTGCATGGTCTCCTGCTGCTGTATACTGGGAGTTATGTGCGACCTGCTGTATACTGGGGGTTTGTGTGTGATCTGTTGTATACTGGTGGCAGTGAGAGGCTTCCTGTTGTACACTAAGGGCTATGCGCGGTCTCCTGCCGTACACTGGGGGCTTGTGTGCGGCCTCTCGCTGTACATTGGGGCCGTGTGCGGCATCCTGCTGTATACTGGGGGCTGTGTGTGGCCTCCTGCTGTATGTATACTGAGGGCTGTGTGTGGCCTCCTGCTGTATACTGGGGCTGTGTGTGGCCTCCTGCTGTATACTGGGGGCTGTGTGTGGCCTCCTGCTGTATGTATACTGAGGGCTGTGTGTGGCCTCCTGCTGTATACTGGGGGCTGTGTGCGGCCTCCTGCTCTATACTGGGGACTGTGTGCGGCCTCCTGCTGTAAACTGGGGACTGTGTGCGGCCTCCTGCTGTAGACTGGGGCGTGTGTGCGGCCTCCTGCTGTAGACTGGGGCGGTGTGCGGCCTCCTGCTGTAGACTGGGGGCGGTGTGCGGCCTCCTGCTGTGCACTGGGGGCTGTGTGCGGCCTCCTGCTGTACACTGGGGGCTGTGTGCTGGCCTCCTGCTGTATACTGGTGGCTGTGTGCGGCCTCCTGCTGCTATACTGGGGACTGTGTGCGGCCTCCTGCTGTAACTGGGGACTGTGTGCGGCCTCCTGCTGTATACTGGGGGCTGTGTGCGGCCTCCTGCTGTAGACTGGGGGCGGTGTGCGGCCTCCTGATGTAGACTGGGGGCGGTGTGCGGCCTCCTGCTGTGCACTGGGGGCTGTGTGCGGCCTCCTGCTGTGCACTGGGGGCTGTGTGCGGCCTCCTGCTGTGCACTGGGGGCTGTGTGCGGCCTCCTGCTGTAGACTGGGGGCGGTGTGCGGCCTCCTGCTGTAGACTGGGGGCGGTGTGCGGCCTCCTGCTGTAGACTGGGGGCTGTGTGCGGCCTCCTGCTGTGCACTGGGGGCTGTGTGCGGCAGGTTGTGAGAAAAATAGTAACGAGGTCTCTTAGGGCCCTTTCACATCAGCGTTTTTTGAAATTCGCGGCAGATGTGGTGAAAAAACCGCATCTGCCGCGTTTAACGCATAACCGCGACACTTGCGGCACACTTGCGGCAAGCCCCATGCAATGTCTATGGGGCTTGCGGTAGGGGTGCGGCAGGTGCGGCAAGTGCGGTTTTGGCACTTGTGGCAGGTGCGGCCGCGAAAAAAAATGCTGTCAGCCGCGGT
The DNA here is from genome assembly GCA_033576535.1 of Allobates femoralis. NCBI lineage: Eukaryota > Metazoa > Chordata > Amphibia > Anura > Aromobatidae > Allobates > Allobates femoralis. Next base: position 8,044,966 of record JARQOC010000006.1, on the reverse strand, counting down.
TTTTTTCACGGCCGCACCTGCCGCAAGTGCCAAAACCGCACTTGCCGCACCTGCCGCAAGTCCGCCTAAACCTTGTATGGCGTTTACCGCAACCGCACCGCAACCGTGCCGCAAGTGCAGCCGGTATGCGGTAATCGCGGCAGATGCGTTTTTTTCACTGTATCTGCCGCGATTTGAAAAAAAAATCGCTGATGTGAAAGGGCCCTTAGCCGCTTTGGTGTTTGTGTGGCTGCTGCTTTTCTGAGAGTCATGTCCTCAGTGTGCGCCATTTTCCAGAAGTCCTTGTCTTCGGCAGGTTACCTGAATGTTTCACAGACATGCATAAGATGTGTTATACAATGAATGTCCTTTGTTGCCTATAACAACCAATCAGATGCAGAGCAGAGAGATGCAGAGATGCATGTATATGTGTGTATATATATATATATATATATATATATATATATATATATATACTATAACATGCATAATATATACATACAATCACATACACTCAGCTTTATATATTAGTTTAGAGGGGAACTGCACCTGAAAACCTTCACTATAACTGGACCAACCGCACAATACAGGAGTGAGATATTCTTCCCCTTTAAGTGTCCGAGTGATTGAAGGTAATCATTTACCTGACTCCCCAGGGCGGCTCTCAGGAAGGACAGGACGTTCTCCGATATGGGGGCCGCCCCCGTTACCATCACACGGACTCGTCCACCCATTGTTTCCTAGGAAGAAAGTGATCAAATATACAATCAGGTAAAAGATGAAACCTCGAGAAATAAGTTACCAAAGTGAATATTAAAGGTACACAGAATTCTTAAGTCACTAACAAAGCCACCAGGGTGCGATTTCTGATCCTTTAGCCCACTGGGAATGCTGTAACTGCACCACTAGACCACCAGGGATGCTATTTTTAATTCCTCAGACTATCAATCATTTCCCCTAGACCACCAGGGATGCTATTTTTAATTCCTCAGACTATCAATCATTTCCCCTAGACCACCAGGGATGCCCTTTCTAAATTTGGATGCTATTTTTGATTCCTCGAGCTATCAATCATTTCCCCTAGACCACCAGGGATGCTCTTTCTAAATTGGGATGCTATTTTTAATTCCTCAGACTATCAATCATTTCCCCTAGACCACCAGGGATGCTATTTTTAATTCCTCAGACTATCAATCATTTCCCCTAGACCACCAGGGATGCCCTTTCTAAATTTGGATGCTATTTTTGATTCCTCGAGCTATCAATCATTTCCCCTAGACCACCAGGGATGCTCTTTCTAAATTGGGATGCTATTTTTAATTCCTCAGACTATCAATCATTTCCCCTAGACCACCAGGGATGCGCTTTCTAAATTGGGATGCTATTTTTGATTCCTCAGACTATCAATCATTACCACTGGACCACCAGGGATGCTCTTTCTGAATCAGGATATTACTTTTGATGACTCTGATTATCAATCATTACTACTGGACCACCAGGAATGTTGGTAATGAACAACCGAACCACCACGGCTGCTATTACTAACACACTGGATGACAGAGAAATAATAAGAACCACTGCACCACCAGGAATGCTCTTACTAAACTACTGGACTAACAGGGATATTATCATGGAGATCCTGGAACAGTGTGTCGACAAGAATGTTATTAATGAACCACTGGACTTCTAGATATAATAATTATTATTATTATTGAAACACATTGCCTACAGGGTTGTGAGTACTGGACCACCAGGGCTAATATTGTTAAAATACTTGAATTCTAATACTGGACCAGCAGGAGTTTATTACTGAGCCCCATGGATTACCAGATACATTTTATGTGAACCATAGGGCCAACAGGTATTTTAGCCCTGAACCACTAGGCTTCCAGGGTATTTTCATTACTAAAAACAAAATGAGCAGAAAATCTATAAGAACCACTGAATAAAGAGGGATCAATCACTGGACTACCAGGACTGAAATTAGTTATTCAACACGGATGTTATCCCTGAACTAATAGACCAATCAGTGTTTTATTAATATTAACATCAGCAGGGAAGTTAGTAGTGAATCATTATAGATATAAACTACTGAAACATAGGGCAAACGGGGATGAGAATACTGAACCACTGGACCACCAGGGCTGCCATGACTAAATCATTAGATGACCAGTGCGTTTATTAAAATCATCGTACTATTAGGAATGTTAGCCTCATGGTTGACTAGACACATTTTATGTAAACAATGGAGCCAAAATGGATATTACCACTAGACCACTAGACCACCAGGGGACTGCTCTTTTTAAAACACTGCATCATGAGGGAAACTATTAGTGCCATTGAACAAACACAGTTGTTGGTATTGCACCACTGAATCTCTACATATATAATAATAATGATAATAAGAATAACACTGGGCCAACAGGGATGTGAGTAATTGACTGCTGGTGTTTCCATAATTAATACACTGGATAACTGAAGAATGTTCCTTCTGGACCTGACGACTGAGCCCTTGGATCACTTGGCACGTTTTATGTCAATTAGAGGGTCAACAATGGTGTTCGTGTGAAACCACTTGACCACCAGGACTACCATTGCTGAAACACTGGATGGCCAAAGCGACTATTAAAGCTACAGAGCCAACAGGGATGTTACTACTTAAGGAGGACTCGAGGCTGAATTTTTTATGTTGAACTGGACACATGATGTACCAGCGGCTGCAAGAGGAATAAAATCTGTATTTTTAATATGCTTATAAGTTGCAGATTTAATAGCAAAGTATCTGGCACCTAAAGAGTTAACTTTTTTTTAAGTACAAGAGGGCATTATTAGGCAGTTTTCACTGGGGGCGTGGCCTTCTTCTCCCTGTAGGATGTTGACCAATCATATTCAAGCGGCAACATTTATAGGAAAGATGGACGCCCCCTCCAACGCTTAGAGCAGGTTCATCAGGGTGTAAGGACACAGCACTGAACTCCTGGTCTATCCTCCAGTATGGAGGCAATGAGAAAATGAGATCCGCTGCGACACTAAATGAATGTGAATTAGCTACATGGCTATCAGATGAATAGCAGGGCTATGTGTACAGCTAAGACAATGTGTATAAGGCAAGGAGACTTCGCAAATACTGCTTTATATTATAAAGAAAATTGAGAGACTTAGCTTAAGCACTGGCCACTGCTTTTGAGCCCGGTAACCGCGACACATAGTCCTGCTATTCATTTGATAGCCATGTAGCTATCTCACATTCATTTATTGTTTAGTGTCGCAGCAGATCTCATTTTCTTATTATAGTGTATGGGTGAAGCCGGTCATTATTTAATACTAGATGGGTGCCCGATGCACAATGCATCGGGATTCTAGCAGAGCGAGTCTCTGACTCGCAATGGCCGCTTCGCGGCCAATGCTTCGCGCTGCTAAGGCGACTCGCCATGCCCGCTGCGCGGGCATAGCGAGTCGCCTTAGAGCTGCTCGCAATGGCCGCTGCGCGGCCAATGCTTCGTTCGTATCCACATGACCACGCTGACTCGCAGCGAGAGCGGTCTCAAAAGGGGCAAAAATCCCATTCGTGATTATATAATAGATGTACTGTGGGCGGAAAGGCAGCACAGCTGAGTTTAGCTGTGTCACATTATAAGTCCTTCTATCACCTCTCCTCTCCTGGCACCGTCCAGTGTGATGTACTGATGTCTGTTATGTATTTCCCACACTGACTAATGCAGGAGGTTAGACCAGGAGGTCAGAGCTGTCTGTCATATATTACCCACACTGACTCATGCAGGAGGTTAGACCAGGAGGTCAGAGCTGTCTGTCATATATTACCCACACTGACTCATGCAGGAGGTTAGACCAGGAGGTCAGAGCTGTCTGTCATATATTCCCCATACTGACTCATGCAGGAGGTTAGACCAGGAAATCAGAGCTAGCTGTCATATATTTCCCATACTTGACTCATGCAGGAGGTTAGACCAGGAAATCAGAGCTGTGTGTCATATATTTCCGACACTGACTCATGCAGGAGGTTAGACCAGGAGATCAGAGCTGTGTGTCATGTATTCCCAACACTAACTCATGCACGAGGTTAGACCATAAAGATGAGAGCTGTTTGTCATGAATTCACCACACTGACTCATGCAGGAGGATAGAAAAGTAGATCAGAGCTGTCTGTCATGTATTCCCCACACTGACTCATGCAGGATGATAGACCAGGAGATCAGAGCTGTTTTTCATGTATTCCCCACACTGACTCATGCAGAAGGATAGACTAGTAGATCAACTCACCTGAACCTTCTTGAATATTAGTTTATCCCAAACGCTGTCGTTCCGGATAATTCCCTTCTTAACTTCGGCAAATTTACAAGTTATCGCCAAGTCCAGCAGGAATTTCTTGGTCGGAGTAGTGGCTCCACTTTGTATCTAGGGGGAAATAATGTTTCATTTAATTGTCAGAGTTCTAATACCAATCAATTGGGAGGTCGCCCCCTACTGGTACCTTGTCGTAAATCCTGTTCAGCAGTCTGGGGACTGTGGGGAAAACAGTCGGCCTCAGAATCTTCATATCATCGGTCAATAGTCGGATATCGCCCTGAAAGAAGCCCACTTTGGCCCCGGAGCAGAAGATCACGGTCTGTCAGAAGAAACCCAATAATGTGAAGATCATGAATTTATGATAACAAAAGACAAGATACCTCACATTGTAAATCACAAGACCACCAGGGACATGCTGGAATTATAATTACTATGACACTAATAACCAGCAATGATATCGATATCAATAACTAACTCCTACGATATTAATATAAATGTCTAGACCACCAGGGATATTATCACTAACACCAAGACCATCAAGAATATTATTACAAACTCCTAGACCACCAGTAATATTATCACTAATTCCAAGACCATTAGGGATCTTATTAGTATCTCCTAGATGCTCATAGATGTGATTCCCACCTCCTAGACCACCAAGGATATTATTAACTCCTGGACCATCAGGGATAATATTACTAACTCTAGACCACCAGAAATAATATTACTAACTCTAGACCATCAGGGATAATATTATTAATGTCAAGACTATCAGTTATATTATTACTAACTCTTAGACCTCCAAAGATATTATTTATAACTCCTAGACAATCTTGAATAATATTACTAATGTCCAGACCACCAGGGAAATTATTAACTACTAGACCATCAATTTTTCTAACTCCCAAACCAATAAGGATATTATTGTTAACTCTTATTATATTAATAACGATTAGAACATTAAGGATGTTATTACTGACTACTACACCATCAGGGATAATGTTACTAACTACTAGACCATTAGGGATATTATTAACTTTTAGTGATATTATTACCCATTATTACCCATTACTATTATTACTAACTATTAGTCCACCAGGGATATTATTACTAACTACTAGACCATTAGGCGTATTGTTACTAACTACTAGCCCATCAGGAGTATTATTGCCAAGTTTTAGACTATCAGTGTTAATAATCAAATTTCTAGGCTGACAGAAACATTACTACTAATTCCTAGACCATCTGGGATAATACTATTAACTTCTAAACTGTCAGCAATATTATTACTTATTCATAGACGATCAGGAATATTATTACTAATACCTACAAAATCAGGAATATTATTACAAATGTCTTGACCACCAGGGATACTGCTACTAATTCTTGGGTACAGCCATTATCCCATATGCTGACCCCTAAACAGACTTAGAGGAAGAATTATTATTATCAAAGGATATCAGAAAAAGATCATGTGTGACCTCAATCACTTGTCTGTATCCCCTACAACGTCCACCAGTCCACCAGGACCAATCTTCACTGAGGCTCATATATCCTATTACTATATATGTAGATGTAGACTGTATATAGTGGGGGGCAATGCTGTTGAGGTTACAGGGTGACATACACAACGGCTGACGGAGCGCTGGCACCGGGCACAGACCTTACCTGAACCACCCGCTCAAACATGTGCGCCATCGGCAGATAAGAGATTTCAATGTCCGAGGTCAGTGGGGCGAAGGTGCTCTGTACAGGACGACAAAGGGAAAGGCTCCATCAGAAGGGTAAAGGGAACACAACACAAACTGCTGAACTGCACATCCAACCTCCCCACTGCTGTGTGATCAGGAATATGGGAAAGCTGGGTGACAGCCACAGGCCGACAGCAGAGGGGCAATAGTGACTGTCCGCCAACGTCCCACGTAACAGCCATACAATGACCGACCTATTTAAAGGACAAGATAGACAATCAGATAGAAGTAGATAGATAATCAGATACAAATAAATAGATATAGTTAGATAATAGGTAGATATACTGTAAATAAATAATATATATATAGAGATAGATGGATAGACAATAGATATACATAGATAATAGGTATAGGTAGAAAGATAATAGAGATAGACAGATAGATAGATAGATAGATAGATAGATAGATAGATAGATAGATAGATAGAATGTCACGGGTATCTCTCACACCAGGGAGACCTTTGACAAGTCTGGAACCTGATGGATCAGGTCTCTTAGGCCGCTTTCACACATCCGTGTCACCACGGACGTTTGGGGGCGGGCATAGACCCATGTGTCATAGCCGTGTGACACGATGGGTGCTGTCCGTGTGCTATCCGTGCATCCACGGATAGCACACGGACAGCCTGTCGCCTGCATACTCACCTCGCTCCAGTGCCGCTGCTCCTCTCTCTTCCTGTCCGCTCTTGGGCTCAGTGAAGTGAATATTCATGAGCCCTAATGAGCGGCACTGGAAGTGAGAGGAACAGACACCGCTGGAGGGATAGGAGTATAAAATTCTTTATTTTCAGGTTTTACACTTTTGTCCGTGGTCCGTGGTCCGTGCACACGGATGTCACACTGTCAACATCCGTGTTCAGGACGTTTGGACGTAAATGCGGTCCGTGGCTCCGCAAAAAACGGACTTGTCGCCGTGTGGAGCACGTCTGCATGGGTCCACAGGGGAAGATGTGTCCCTGTATGTCCGTGACTCCGGCATGTGTCGGCACGGACTGCTTACGCACATACATGTGAATGAGGCCTAACTTGTATTAAATGTATTTAATTTCTTTTGGTGCTGCAGGGGTTAAGCACCCTTTTCTGGTTGTTCTTTGCAGCCTAATTTCAGGTGTAGGGTTTGGTGACCACTCCCCTCCACTATAAAGAGTCACATATTTGTTCAACTGATGCAGGTGATGGAATCTCATTCCATGCTGAGCACTGTGCCTGCTCTGAGGTTTGAGGTGTGAGGTGTGAGGTGTGAGGTGTGAGGTGTGAGGTGTGAGGTGTGAGGTGTGAGGTGTGAGTGTGAGGTGTGAGGTGTGAGGTGTGAGGTGTGAGGTGTGAGGTGTGAGGTGTGAGGTGTGAGGTGTCACTATTGCAGCTCTGGTGTCTTGTTAGTATTGTGGATTTTGGAGTGTTTTCCTGTCTGTGTTTATTTTCACCTGTCTCCTTTTTCTTGTGTTGTATTATTGTAGAGGTGAGGACATTGCCTGGGGCTAGAGAGACTGACATAGGGACATTATGGAGCGCAGGGTGCAGACTCAGGTAAATATTAGAAGGTGACCCCTCTCCCTATCATCAGGGCCATCCTTCTATACTCTTCCCGTTGTCTCTCCTCTGTTGCATTGTATGCTGGGCACCTGTATGCTCCGGCATGATGTATACTGGATGAATGATTATAAATAGAAGAGATGATCGATCAGTTAGACACAGTATATAAATAGATGGATACAGTAGCTAGAAAGATAGATGGACAGACAAGAATAGTTAGATAGTGGATGGACAGACATGAATAGATAGTGGATGGACAGACATACAGACAAGATTAGATTGATATAACAGATACAGTCGATAAATAGATGGGTACAGTAGATAATAAATGGATGGACAAAAGGCCTACTAACCAGGGTACACATCGGGTTACTAGACACAGCACGCTGGTAACCAGGGTACACATCGGGTTACTAGGCACAGCATGCTGGTAACCAGGGTACACAACAGTTTACTAAGCACAACACGCTGGTAACCAGGGTACACATCAGGTTACTAGGCACAGCGCGCTGGTAACCAGGGTACACATCGGGTTACTAGGCACAGCGCGCTGGTAACCAGGGTACACATCGGGTTACTAGGCACAGTGCTCTGATAATCAGGGTAAACATCGGGTTACTAAGCACAGCACCCTTTGCCTAGTAACCCGATTGGACCCTGGTTACCAGCATTCTCCCGCTTACCCCAGCCTATCAGAATACAGTAGTGGGACCACGACATTGTGGAAAATAGTTTATATTCTTTTCCATGATGTCGAGGTCGTTACACGGGTCGCTGGTCGCTGAGGTGATCTGCCTGTTTGACAGCTCACCAGCGACCACACAGGGACATTCCAGTGATCTCTGCCAGGTCGGATCGTTGGTGGGATCGCTGGAATATCGCTACGTGTAAAGGGGCCCTTAGTGACGCTCCAGTGATCCCGACAACGATCCAAACTGGTAGGGATCGCTGGAGCGTCGCTGTGTGGTCGCTGGTGAGATGTCAAACAGTCAGATCTCACCAGCGACGCAGCAACAATACGGCGGTCATTGGGACCCTGTGACTCAGACCTGTAGTATTGAGATCGTTGGTCGTTGTCCCTGGCACACTGATACACGCTGCCCAGCGGGACCCAATGACCAAAAAATGGTCCAGGACATTCCAACACGATCAGCGATCTCACAGCAGCTAGATATTAGTGATCTCACTTACTGTGAAGTGCCCCAAACAGATAGAGGATAGCTACAGTATGGATACAGGAGATACTGTATATTCATAGATAGAGATTGGCCTAAATGATCCCTTATTCCCAGATTCATCTTCTGATTTCCAGCTGCTTTCAATGTCACAATTTTCTATAAATTGATCGGATATTAGCCAGAAGATGGTGATTGAGTAATGTATGTGACGCCCCCTGCTGGAGCGCGGCTGATATTGCATCTGCTGTATATTGCTGTCAGTAGATTTGGTGGCTCTCCTCTCCTCCAGACTCTTGGTGAATCTATTTCCATTGATGATGATGATGGTCACTTACTTCTGTGGCTTTAAGGAAACTGCTGACATCGGCGATCACGTTCTTGTGGGTGAGCATCGCCCCTTTGGGGTCACCTGGTGGAGGGAGACACTATAAGAAGGTGCGGGGCACACAGCTCTCATTACATGGGGGATCATTCACTTACACTTTACACAAAGCAATGTATCACTATGGAGAAATAATCCCAGCCTGGTGAGAGCCGTCCCCTGAGGAGCAGCACTGGAATAATCACAGAATGAGGAGGGGCTGCAGCCATACAGGGCACATAGTGTTCATGTAAAGTATTACCTGTTGTTCCACTAGTGAAGCAGATCACACACAAATCATCAGGCCTGGGGGGGCTGGAAGAGGAAAGAACAGAGCGTAAATCAAAGTATCATCTATCTCTATCATTTATTTATGCTGTATCTATTAACTATCCATTATGTATCTACAGTATCAGCATGCCATGCTGGCTCAGTGGTTAGCACTGTATATGGTGGCTCAGTGGTTAGCACTGTATGGTGGCTCAGTGGTTAGCACTGTATATGGTGGCTCAGTGGTTAGCACTGTAATGGTGGCTCAGTGGTTAGCATGTATATGGTGGCTCAGTGGTTAGCACTGTATATGGTGGCTCAGTGGTTAGCACTGTATATGGTGGCTCAGTGGTTAGTACTGTATATGGTGGCTCAGTGGTTAGCACTGTATATGGTGCTCAGTGGTTAGCACTGTATATGGTGGCTCAGTGGTTAGCACTGTATATGGTGGCTCAGTGGTTAGCACTGTATATGGTGGCTCAGTGGTTAGCACTGTATATGGTGGCTCAGTGGTTAGCACTGTATATGGTGGCTCAGTGGTTAGCACTGTATATGGTGGCTCAGTGGTTAGCACTGTATATGGTGGCTCAGTGGTTAGCACTGTATAGGTGCTCAGTGGTTAGCACTGTATGGTGCTCAGTGGTTAGCACTGTATATGGTGGCTCAGTGGTTAGCACTGTATATGGTGGCTCAGTGGTTAGCACTGTATATGGTGGCTCAGTGGTTAGCACTGTATGGTGACTCAGTGGTTAGCACTGTATATGGTGGCACAGTGGTTAGCACTGTATATGGTGGCTCAGTGGTTAGCACTGTATATGGTGGCTCAGTGGTTAGCACTGTATGGTGGCTCAGTGGTTAGCACTGTATATGGTGGCTCAGTGGTTAGCACTGTATACGGTGGCTCAGTGGTTAGCCTGTATATAGTGGCTCAGTGGTTAGCACTGTATGGTGGCTCAGTGGTTAGCACTGTATACGGTGGCTCAGTGGTTAGCACTGTATGGTGGCTCAGTGGTTAGCACTGTATATGGTGGCTCAGTGGTTAGCACTGTATATGGTGGCTCAGTGGTTAGCACTGTATATAGTGGCTCAGTGGTTAGCACTGTATACGGTGGCTCAGTGGTTAGCACTGTATATGGTGGCTCAGTGGTTAGCACTGTATATGGTGGCTCAGTGGTTAGCACTGTATACGGTGGTCAGTGGTTGCACTGTTATGGTGGCTCAGTGGTTACACTGTATATGGTGGCTCAGTGGTTAGCACTGTATATGGTGGCTCAGTGGTTAGCATGTATATGGGGCTCAGTGGTTAGCACTGTATATGGTGGTCAGTGGTTACACTGTATACGGTGGCTCAGTGGTTAGCACTGTATATGGTGGCTCAGTGGTTAGCACTGTATGGTGGTCAGTGGTTAGCACTGTATGGTGACTCAGTGTTAGCACTGTATACGGTGGCTCAGTGGTTGCACTGTATAGGTGCTCAGTGTTGATGTATGGTGGCTCAGTGGTTAGCACTGTAAGTGGCTCAGTGGTACAGGAAGTGGTCGTGGTTAGCACTGTAATGGTGGCTCATGGTTAGCACTGTATATGTGGCTCAGTGTTAGCACTGTATATGGTGCTCAGTGGTACACTGTATATGGTGGCTCAGTGGTTGCACTGTATATGTGGCCAGTGGTTAGCACTGTATGGTGACTCAGTGGTTAGCACTGTATACGGTGGCTCAGTGGTTAGCACTGTATATGGTGGTCAGTGGTTGCACTGTTATTGGGTCAGGTTCATGATGAGTCAGGGTTAGCACTGTATACGGTGGCTCAGTGGTTAGCATGAATGGTGGGTCATGGTTAGCACTGTATATGGTGCTCAGTGGTTAGCACTGTATACGGTGGCTCAGTGGTTAGCACTGTATAGAGCTAGTGTTAGCACTGTATATGGTGGCTCAGGGTAGCACTGTATATGGGCTCAGTGGTAGCACTGTATATGGTGGCTCAGTGTTAGCACTGTATAGGTGGCTCAGTGTTGCACTGTATATGTGGTCATGGTTACACATATATGGTAGCTCAGTGGTAGCACTGTAATGGTGGTCAGTGGTTAGCACTGTATATGGTGGCTCAGTAGTTAGCACTGTATATGGTGGTCAGTGGTTAGCACTGTATATGGTGGTCAGTGGTTAGCACTGTATACGGTGGCTCAGTGGTTAGCACTGTATAGGTGGCCAGTGGTTAGCACTGTATATGGTGGCTCAGTGGTTAGCACTGTATATGGTGGTCAGTGGTTAGCACTGTATACGGTGGCTCAGTGGTTAGCACTGTATAGTGGCTCAGTGGTTAGCACTGTATATGGTGGCTCAGTGGTTAGCACTGTACGGTGGCTCAGTGGTTAGCACTGTATATGGTGGCTCAGTGGTTAGCACTGTATGGTGGCTCAGTGTTTAGCACTGTATACGGTGGCTCAGTGGTTAGCACTGTATATGGTGGCTCAGTGGTTAGCACTGTATGGTGGCTCAGTGGTTATCACTGTATACGGTGGCTCAGTGGTTAGCACTGTATGGTGGCTCAGTGGTTTATCACTGTATACGGTGCTCAGTGGTTTAGCACTGTAATAGTGGCTCAGTGGTTAGCACTGTATATGGTGGCTCAGTGGTTAGCACTGTATATGGTGGCTCAGTGGTTAGCACTGTATGGTGGCTCAGTGGTTAGCACTGTATGGTGGCTCAGTGGTTAGCACTGTATATGGTGGCTCATTGGTTAGCACTGTATATGGTGGCTCAGTGGTTAGCACTGTATATGGTGGCTCAGTGGTTAGCACTGTATACGGTGGCTCAGTGGTTAGCACTGTATATGATGGCTCAGTGGTTAGCACTGTATGGAGGCTCAGTGGTTAGCACTGTATATGGTGGCTCAGTGGTTAGCACTGTATATGGTGGCTCAGTGGTTAGCACTGTATATGGTGGCTCAGTGGTTAGCACTGTATATAGTGGCTCAGTGGTTAGCACTGTATATGGTGGCTCAGTGGTTAGCACTGTATGGTGTGCTCAGTGGTTAGCACTGTATATGGTGGCTCAGTGGTTAGCACTGTATATGGTGGCTCAGTGGTTAGCACTGTATATGGTGGCTCAGTGGTTAGCACTGTATATGGTGGCTCAGTGGTTAGCACTGTATATGGTGGCTCAGTGGTTAGCACTGTATATGGTGGCTCAGTGGTTAGCACTGTATACGGTGGCTCAGTGGTTAGCACTGTATATGGTGGCTCAGTGGTTAGCACTGTATACGGTGGCTCAGTGGTTAGCACTGTATATGGTGGCTCAGTTTGTATGTTCTCCTTGTGTTTTGTGCGTTTCCTCCAGGTTCTCCGGTTTCCTCCCACACTCCATAGACTGATAGGATATTTAGATTGTGAGCCCCGATGAGGACAGTGATGCTGATGTATGTAAAGTGTTGTGGAATTAATAGCGCTTTATAAATGAATAAATATTATCGGTCATCTATCCATCCATGTATCTATTTTCTATCTGTCTATATATCTATCTATCCCTCCCTCTATATGTATCCTTTTGTTTATCTTATTGGAATAGAAATAAGGAATTCGCACAAACTTGAAATATTAGAAGGTGCGAGCAATACTGCCGGATCAATGCAGTGTCCTGATCTATCTTATTATCTATAGATAGAATAGACTTGTACATTTTTGCTTATTTGGTTTCATATAATAACTATGATGTTCTTGTCCTCTACATATTCTCTTCTCAGATCTCTGCTCGCTCTTGTTACATTCCAGTTATTTATTTTCTCTGGAAGTAAATAATGACATTTCCTCCTGAATCGCAGCGAGCTCCAAAATCACGGAGAATTGCTCCAGAAAGTATATAGGAGTATTGCATCATATGTTACATCGCACTGTATATACGTCATCAGATGTTACATCGCACTGTATATACGTCATCAGGTGTTACATCGCACTGTATATACGTCATCATGTGTTACATGGCACTGTGTATACGTCATCAGATGTTACATCGCACTGTATATACGTCATCAGTGTTACATCGCACTGTATATACATCGTCAGGTGTTACATGGCACTGTATATACGTCATCAGGTGTTACATCGCACTGTATATACGTCATCCTGATGTTACATCGCACTGTATATACGTCATCATGATGTTACATCGCACTGTATATACATCGTCAGATGTTACATCGCACTGTATATACATCGTCAGATGTTACATCGCACTGTATATACATCGTCAGATGTTACATCGCACTGTATATACGTCGTCAGATGTTACATCGCACTGTATATACATCGTCAGATGTTACATCGCACTGTATATACATCGTCAGATGTTACATCGCACTGTATATACGTCATCATGATGTTACATCGCACTGTATATACGTCATCATGATGTTACATCGCACTGTATATACATCGTCAGATGTTACATCGCACTGTATATACATCGTCAGATGTTACATCGCACTGTATATACGTCATCATGATGTTACATTGCACTGTATATACGTCATCATGATGTTACATCGCACTGTATATACGTCATCCTGATGTTAACATCGCACTGTATATACTGTACGTCATCCTAATGTTACATCGCAGTGTATATACGTCATCAGGTGTTACATCGCACTGTATATACGTCATCATATGTTACATCGCACTGTATATACTGTACGTCATCCTAATGTTACATCGCACTGTATATACTGTACGTCATCCTAATGTTACATCGCACTGTATATACGTCATCCTGATGTTACATCGCACTGTATATACTGTACGTCATCCTAATGTTACATCGCACTGTATATATACGTCATCCTGATGTTACATCGCACTGTATATACTGTACGTCATCCTAATGTTACATCGCACTGTATATACGTCATCAGGTGTTACATCGCACTGTATATACGTCATCATATGTTACATCGCACTGTATATATGTCATCATATGTTACATCGCACTGTATATACGTCATCAGGTGTTACATCGCACTGTATATACGTCATCATGTGTTACATCGCACTGTATATACGTCATCAGGTGTTACATCTCACTGTATATACGTCATCAGGTGTTACATCGCACTGTATATACGTCATCAGGTGTTACATCGCACTGTATATACGTCATCAGGTGTTACATCGCACTGTATATACGTCATCAGGTGTTACATCGCACTGTATATACGTCATCATGTGTTACATCGCACTGTATATACGTCATCATGTGTTACATCGCACTGTATATACATCGTCAGATGTTACATCGCACTGTATATACGTCATCATGATGTTACATCGCACTGTATATACGTCATCCTGATGTTACATCGCACTGTATATACTGTACGTCATCCTAATGTTACATCGCACTGTATATACGTCATCATATGTTACATCGCACTGTATATACGTCATCATATGTTACATCGCACTGTATATACGTCATCAGGTGTTACATCGCACTGTATATACGTCATCATGTGTTACATCGCACTGTATATACGTCATCAGGTGTTACATCGCACTGTATATACGTCATCAGGTGTTACATCGCACTGTATATACGTCATCAGGTGTTACATCGCACTGTATATACGTCATCATGTGTTACATCGCACTGTATATACGTCATCATGTGTTACATCGCACTGTATATACGTCATCAGGTGTTACATCGCACTGTATATACGTCATCAGGTGTTACATCGCACTGTGTATACGTCATCAGGTGTTACATCGCACTGTATATACGTCATCATGTGTTACATCTCACTGTGTATACGTCGTCAGGTGTTACATGGCACTGTGTATACGTCGTCAGGTGTTACATGGCACTGTGTATACGTCGTCAGGTGTTACATGGCACTGTATATACATCGTCAGATGTTACATCGCACTGTATATACATCGTCAGATGTTACATCGCACTGTATATACGTCATCATGATGTTACATCGCACTGTATATACGTCATCATGATGTTACATCGCACTGTATATACGTCATCATGATGTTACATCGCACTGTATATACATCGTCAGATGTTACATCGCACTGTATATACATCGTCAGATGTTACATCGCACTGTATATACATCGTCAGATGTTACATCGCACTGTATATACGTCGTCAGATGTTACATCGCACTGTATATACATCGTCAGATGTTACAAAGCACTGTATATACATCGTCAGATGTTACATCGCACTGTATATACGTCATCATGATGTTACATCGCACTGTATATACGTCATCATGATGTTACATCGCACTGTATATACATCGTCAGATGTTACATCGCACTGTATATACATCGTCAGATGTTACATCGCACTGTATATACATCGTCAGATGTTACATCGCACTGTATATACGTCATCATGATGTTACATTGCACTGTATATACGTCATCATGATGTTACATCGCACTGTATATACGTCATCCTGATGTTACATCGCACTGTATATACTGTACGTCATCCTAATGTTACATCGCACTGTATATACGTCATCAGGTGTTACATCGCACTGTATATACGTCATCATATGTTACATCGCACTGTATATACTGTACGTCATCCTAATGTTACATCGCACTGTATATACTGTACGTCATCCTAATGTTACATCGCACTGTATATACGTCATCCTGATGTTACATCGCACTGTATATACTGTACGTCATCCTAATGTTACATCGCACTGTATATACGTCATCCTGATGTTACATCGCACTGTATATACTGTACGTCATCCTAATGTTACATCGCACTGTATATACGTCATCAGGTGTTACATCGCACTGTATATACGTCATCATATGTTACATCGCACTGTATATACGTCATCATATGTTACATCGCACTGTATATACGTCATCATATGTTACATCGCACTGTATATACGTCATCAGGTGTTACATCGCACTGTATATACGTCATCATGTGTTACATCGCACTGTATATACGTCATCAGGTGTTACATCGCACTGTATATACGTCATCAGGTGTTACATCGCACTGTATATACGTCATCAGGTGTTACATCGCACTGTATATACGTCATCAGGTGTTACATCGCACTGTATATACGTCATCATGTGTTACATCGCACTGTATATACGTCATCATGTGTTACATCGCACTGTATATACATCGTCAGATGTTACATCGCACTGTATATACGTCATCATGATGTTACATCGCACTGTATATACGTCGTCAGATGTTACATCGCACTGTGTATACATCGTCAGATGTTACATCGCACTGTATATACGTCATCATGATGTTACATTGCACTGTATATACGTCATCCTGATGTTACATCGCACTGTATATACTGTACGTCATCCTAATGTTACATCGCACTGTATATACGTCATCAGGTGTTACATCGCACTGTATATACGTCATCAGGTGTTACATCGCACTGTATATACGTCATCATATGTTACATCGCACTGTATATACGTCATCATATGTTACATATCGCACTGTATATACGTCATCAGGTGTTACATCGCACTGTATATACGTCATCATGTGTTACATCGCACTGTATATACGTCATCAGGTGTTACATCGCACTGTATATACGTCATCAGGTGTTACATCGCACTGTATATACGTCATCATGTGTTACATCGCACTGTATATACGTCATCATGTGTTACATCGCACTGTATATACATCGTCAGATGTTACATCGCACTGTATATACTCATCATGATGTTACATCGCACTGTATATACGTCGTCAGATGTTACATCGCACTGTGTATACATCGTCAGATGTTACATCTCACTGTATATACGTCATCATGATGTTACATTGCACTGTATATACGTCATCATGATGTATTACAAATCGCACTGTATATACGTCATCCTGATGTTACATCGCACTGTATATATGTACGTCATCCTAATGTTACATCGCACTGTATATACGTCATCAGTGTTACATCGCACTGTATATACGTCATCATATGTTACATCGCACTGTATATACGTCATCAGGTGTTACATCGCACTGTATATACGTCATCAGGTGTTACATCGCACTGTATATACGTCATCATGTGTTACATCGCACTGTATATACGTCATCATGTGTTACATCGCACTGTATATACGTCATCAGGTGTTACATCGCTGTATATACGTCGTCAGATGTTACATCGCACTGTAGTATACGTTCTCAGGTGTTACATCGCACTGTGTATACGTCGATCAGATGTTACATCGCACTGTATATACGTCGTCAGTGTTACATCGCACTGTATATACGTCATCATGATGTTACATCGCACTGTGTATACGTCGTCAGATGTTACATCGCACTGTATATACGTCGTCAGGATGTTGCATCGCACTGTTATACGTCGTCAGATGTTACATCGCACTGTGTATACGTCGTCAGGTGTTACATCGCACTGTTATACGTCATCATGATGTTTCATCGCACTGTATATACGTCTCAGATGTTACACGCACTGTTATACGTCATCAGTGTTACATCGCACTGTTATACGTCATCAGATGTTACATCACACTGTTATACGTCGTCAGGTGTTACATGGCACTGTATATACGTCGTCAGATGTTACATCGGCACTGTATATACGTCGTCAGATGCTTACACGCACTGTTATACGTCATCATATATGGATTTTTCCTTTAGTTTTTATTGCTCACTTACTGCAGGTTTTTTGAAGTTTTCTTTTCCTAAATACTGGAAAAAAAAAAAGAAAGAAAAGACAAAATATAATCGCTCACACTCAGGTTCTGTTATCAATAATCTCCCCAGTATATTAGAAATAAACAGTGAGTGGCTTATAGGACCTATGTCCTGCCCAATCAAGGCTCATCTTATGCTTTACACTGCAGCTCAGCTCCATTATGATCTGGTGTGTAGTCAATGACGCCGGCTTAGATACCTTGTCATCGAGGTACTGGAAATCCACATCCTGTCTCATCAGATACAATGGCTTCTGCTATGCCCTCTGCTTTACACTGCAGCTCTGCTTTCATTAGTTGCAGATAATCGCCAGCTCAGCAGTAATCAATACAAGGAAAGATGATCATTGTAACATATACATATAACCTAACAAGTCTGAATGGGGAGGAGCATTATAAGGGGGAGGAGTCTGGGAGTGTAATATGTAAGATAATAATATGGCAACCCAGATGTTCCACTACAGACAAGGAAAAAAATCTCATCTTTTGGGTCATTATAAAAAAATTGGTCAGTGACACACATGGTATCTCTATGCTGCTGCTTTCTAGTAAGTGTTTATCTCACTCCAGAGATGGATTCACATCTACACTGCTCAGTCCTGGTGTAGAATATCTACAGAGAGGTCCAACTCCAGGCCTCAAGTAAGTGCTTTAATCACAGTATGCAAGTGAGCATGGTTGATTCAAGCTTGCTACTGATCTAAACCTGCATGTTGTGTGCAGGTATTACTCAGCACAGTCTGATTTCTAGTAGTTTATCACACTCCAGGCTGGATTCACAGCTACACTGATCAGTCCTGATGTATATATATACTAGAAGCTGCTGCATTCTACTGTTTATCACACTTCAGGGCTGGATTCACAGCTACACTGCTCAGTCCAAATGTATAATATTCCACAGGCTGCTGCTTTCTAGTAAGTGTTTATCTCACTCCAGCCTAATCCAGGACTGGATTCACAGCTACACTTACCAATCCTTATATATAATATCCAACCAGCTGCTGCTTTCTAGTATGAGTTTATCTCACTTCAGGGCTGGATTCACAGCTAAACTAACTAGTCCTGATATATAATATCCTGAAGGCTACTGATTTCTAGTAGGTGTTTCAAGTAGAGCTGGATTAACAGTTACACTGTTCAGTCCTAATGTATAAAATCCTACAAGCTACTGCATTCTAGTAAGTCATTTATTACACTCCAGATTCACAGATACACTGTTCAGTCCAGATGTATAATATACTAGAAGCTGCTGCATTGTAGTGTTTATCACGCTCCAGGGCTGGATTCACAGCTACACTGCTCAGTCCAGATAGTATAATATTCTACAGGCTGCTGCTTTCTAGTAAATGGGCTGGATTCACAGTTACGTGCTCAGCCCTGCTGTATAATGTCTTCTATGCTGTTATCTGCTGGGTTTTTGCACAGTGGAGCTATCTTTTGGGGGTGCTGTCACGTACCTCCACATCTGTCAGTAGCAGCAGCTCCACTCCGCACTTTGCAGCTCGTTCCTTCAGGTCATCACCAAATTCTTCCATCAGGATGATGATTTTCAGGCCCGGGGTGAGACCCTTCTCAGCGTTTTGGAGCAGAATCTCAGCTTTGTCCGGTTTATCGCAGATGACGAGGGATAAATCGGCTGCAGGAAAAAGTGTAATGTTATACAGAGAGGGGGGGGGCATAATCTAGCTTGAAGCTTGTGGGCCCTCAAAAGCAGAATCTCCAATGGGGACCACTTTGTACCTTTACACGCAGATGGAGGTGGATAAATCCGGCTGCAGGAAAAATGTATGTTGATAATCAGAGCGGGGGGCGTATATCCAGATGGGTACCCTAACTAACACCGTTATTTAATAGTAGTAGTCTTTTCATATGGGGTAGAAAGACTTTGGCGCCCCCCCAGCCTCCAGGGCCCTGGAGCAATCCTTGCATGTTTACAGTTGTGCTTCCTCTCTATAGGTCCCAGACTGTGGAGCGCTGCCGAGCAAGAGACCGGGGATATCTCATACTGTATGTAAATGATGTTCTGATTTCTTCTATACTTTGTATCTCAATATCTCACCATTTTTAAGATACCTGTTTACACCTGTTTACACCCAGAGAATGAAATCCAGTGCACACATCTTATATTTGTTATGGGCTCTGACCAGTGACGTAACATGGAGCTCACGGGCCCAGTGCAAAAGCTCAACATGGCCCCTACTTATTGCAAATCTTTAATAGCAATAATCTTTACCTATAGGTCAAAGGGACTTTTGGAGTGTGATTGCAGCCCCTGCACCTGTTGTAGTTGCACCCCTGGCTTGGACCCTGGAGTCACTCACCTCGGTTGACAATGAATACGATGGCTTCTGCTCCTAAAGTGTCATAAAGAGGGACGACCACCATAGAATAGGAGAAGCAGGCGAGCTCCGCGATCACCACCTGTGGGGGAGATCGAGGGGTTAACATCATCCACCGCAGATCTGCAATTTAGGGTACAGGCACACTGTCGTGCATCAAACACGGAGCGTGATTGATGCACGACAGTGATGCGAGTGCAGTGCTAGTTTGGTGCGAGTGTGGTGGTGTGAGTGTGCCTGGCTGTATGTAAGTGTATGTGGTGCGAGTGTGAGGTGTGAGTGCGTGTGTGTAGTTTTTTCTTCTCTGCTGTCATTTGGGCTTGATGGACACGGAACAGCATTTGCCTGTAATTCCTGCACCCGTACAGTTACAATAATTTTCATTGCTGTGACAGCAGCAGTGAAGCAGTATGTATGTATAATTTATTATTTTTTGCAAAGTTACACTTTATCAGCTTGAATTTGACATGTTTTTACCATGTCGGCTGTTCAGGACTTCATTCTGCACTGTGCTACCGGAGGGGGTTTTAACCCAGTGATTAAGGGGTTAATCAGGCGCTGGTGTAAATCACCGGCTTATTCTGTGTAATCTCTACACCCAACATACACTTGAACCTGGTTTACAGAATAATTAACCCATTCAGACACATGATGTCATGTCTCCATGTATCCAGGGGGTGAGGACAACCCCTGGACAGATGGTGTCATGACACCAGCGTCTGATTAACCCCTTAATCACCGGGTTAAAACCCCCTCCGGTAGCACAGTGCAGAATGAAGTCCTGAACAGCCGACATGGTAAAAACATGTCAAATCAAGCTGAAAAGTGTAACTTTGCAAAAAATAATAAATTATACATACAATAATGCTTCACTGCTGCTGTCACAGCAATGAAACATTATTGTAACTGTATGGGGACTGCGGGGGGCCAGTGATTTTTGACAGCACACGGCTGCGACTCTCGCACGGTGTGCTGTATGGGTGCGAGCTAGACTCGCACCCATATACTTTTAATGGCCCCTCGTGCAAGGCAATTGCAGTGCAATCGCAGCATGCTGTGATTGCACTCGGATTGCTCTCGCAAATGTGATCAGTATCATTGAAAGATACAGGTCCGAGTTTAATGCGAGTTTTTCTCGCATTAAACTCGCGCGAGTTCAACGCCAGTGTGCCTCCAGCCTTACCTTCACACTGAAATAAAAAGGACGAGTCCTCTGTTACATTATAGTTAAAAGTTAACACTATCACTAACAATGTATCATTTTGTCTTAAAGGGCCACTACAGTCTCCTCCTGCAGGAATGGCTGATAACAGGGAGTAATAGATTGTAGTCACCTGTCCTACAGTCTCCTCCTCCTCCAGTAATGGCTGATAACAGGGAGTAATAGATTGTAGTCACCTGTCCTACAGTCTCCTCCTCCAGTAATGGCTGATAACAGGGAGTAATAGATTGTAGTCACCTGTCCTATAGTCTCCTCCTCCAGTAATGGCTGATAACAGGGAGTAATAGATTGTAGTCACCTGTCCTACAGTCTCCTCCTCCTCCAATAATGGCAGATAACAGGGAGTAATAGATTGTAGTCACCTGTCCTACAGTCTCCTCCTCCTCCAGTAATGGCTGATAACAGGGAGTAATAGATTGTAGTCACCTGTCCTACAGTCTCCTCCTCCAGTAATGGCTGATAACAGAGAGTAATAGATTGTAGTCACCTGTCCTACAGTCTCCTCCCCCAGTAATGACTGATAACAGGGAGTAATAGATTGTAGTCACCTGTCCTACAGTCTCCTCCTCCAGTAATGGCTGATAACAGGGAGTAATAGATTGTAGTCACCTGTCCTACAGTCTCCTCCCCCAGTAATGGCTGATAACAGGGAGTAATAGATTGTAGTCACGCGTCCTACAGTCTCCTCCCCAGTAATGGCTGATAACAGGGAGTAATAGATTGTAGTCACCTGTCCTACAGTCTCCTCCTCCAGTAATGGCTGATAACAGGGAGTAATAGATTGTAGTCACCTGTCCTACAGTCTCCTCCTCCAGTAATGGCTGATAACAGGGAGTAATAGATTGTAGTCACCTGTCCTACAGTCTCCTCCTCCAGTAATGGCTGATAACAGGGAGTAATAGATTGTAGTCACCTGTCCTACAGTCTCCTCCTCCAGTAATGGCTGATAACAGGGAGTAATAGATTGTAGTCACCTGTCCTACAGTCTCCTCCTCCAGTAATGGCTGATAACAGGGAGTAATAGATTGTAGTCACCTGTCCTACAGTCTCCTCCTCCAGTAATGGCTGATAACAGGGAGTAATAGATTGTAGTCACCTGTCCTACAGTCTCCTCCTCCAGTAATGGCTGATAACAGGGAGTAATAGATTGCAGTCACCTGTCCTACAGTCTCCTCCTCCAGTAATGGCTAATAACAGGGAGTAATAGATTGTAGTCACCTGTCCTACAGTCTCCTCCCCCAGTAATGGCTGATAACAGGGAGTAATAGATTGTAGTCACCTGTCCTACAGTCTCCTCCTCCAGTAATGGCTGATAACAGGGAGTAATAGATTGTAGTCACCTGTCCTACAGTCTCCTCCCCCAGTAATGGCTGATAACAGGGAGTAATAGATTGTAGTCACCTATCCTACAGTCTCCTCCTCCAGTAATGGCTGATAACAGGGAGTAATAGATTGTAGTCACCTATCCTACAGTCTCCTCCTCCAGTAATGGCTGATAACGGGGAGTAATAGATTGTAGTCACCTGTCCTACAGTCTCCTCCTCCTCCTCCAGTATTGACTGATAACAGGGAGTAATAGATTGTAGTCACCTGTCCTACAGTCTCCTCCTCCCCCAGTAATGGCTGATAACAGGAAGTAATAGATTGTAGTCACCTGTCCTACAGTCTCCTCCAGTAATGGCTGATAACAGGAAGTAATAGATTGTAGTCACCTGTCCTACAGTCTCCTCCTCCTCCAGTATTGACTGATAACAGGGAGTAATAGATTGTAGTCACCTGTCCTACAGTCTCCTCCTCCCCCAGTAATGGCTGATAACAGGGAGTAATAGATTGTAGTCACCTGTCCTACAGTCTCCTCCCCCAGTAATGGCTGATAACAGGGAGTAATAGATTGTAGTCACCTGTCCTACAGTCTCCTCCAGTAATGGCTGATAACAGGGAGTAATAGATTGTAGTCACCTGTCCCATGTCTGAAATAGCTGGTAACAGAGGGCAATGGGTTGTTTCTGGTATTGAAACTCAGTTCTATGGAAGCAATTAGTTCTGAACTGCAATACCAGGCATGACCTGTGGTCCAGGGTGGCACTGTTTATAGATCCATCATGTTTTTCTTATCCTGGATAGCCCCTGCTTGACTGATGAAGGATTCCTATTGGGGGACGAGAGGATCTTTTCTCTCTCCTGATTGGCTGATTTACCTCTGGGCGGTTCTGGGAGAAGATTCCAATGAACTGGTCGGTGACGTCTTACACCCTTTCTGGATGAAACCCGAACCCAAATTTTCAGCTCTGTCTACCACCTGCAATACATCAATTGTCAAGATTTAGTGTCATCAAAATGAGAAGCATCCCCCAACCCAAAACTCATCCCCTCCCCCAACCCAAAATTCATCCCCCTCCCCCAACCCAAAACTCATCCCCCTCCCCCAACCCAAAACTCATCCCCCTCCCCAACCCAAAACTCATCCCCTCCCCCAACCCAAAACTCATCCCCTCCCCCAACCCAAAACTCATCCCCCTCCCCCAACCCAAAACTCATCCCCCTCCCCCAACCCAAAACTCATCCCCCTCCCCAACCCAAAAACTCATCCCCTCCCCAACCCAAATCTCATCCCTCCCCAACCCAAAACTCATCCCCTCCCCCAACCCAAAACTCATCCCCTCCCCCAACCCAAAACTCATCCCCTCCCCCAACCCAAAACTCATCCCCTCCCCCAACCCAAAACTCATCCTCTCCCCAACCCAAATCTCATCCCATTCCGCAACCCAAATCTCATCCGCTCCCCAACCCAAATCTCATCCCCTCCCCAACCCAAAACTCATCCCTCCCCCAACCCAAAACTCATCCCCTCCCCAACCCAAATCTCATCCCATTCCGCAACCCAAAACTTGTCCTCAACCCAACGTTTGTCCCTAACCCCAAACCAACTCTCATTGCTTCCCCCAACCCAAAAACTAATCCCCACCCCAGAACATGGCCCTGGCCTCACCTGCCGGTATGTGATCCACTGGTACGGCTTGTTAGGTCTTCGGTATCCCAGACAATCTCCATTCCCTGCAGAATAACAAAATCCCATTATACGAATAATCCACACCCGTAATGTAATGATGATCCCATAAACACCGGGGAGCGGGGATCACGGCTTCCTCTCAGGTGATACAATAGTTTCTCGTTTTTATATTTTCTTTTGTTTTCTAGCAGGTTCATGAAGCAACAACAAATTATTACTGAAGAACACGAAAATGTATTAAAATTTACTACAAAAACTGGCGCATTGTTCATTTACAAATTACAACATAAATGATGATTGAGGAGGAAACACAAAGTATCGAATTATCCCCCAAATAGGAGCAAAAATGGATCAGAAACCGTTTAGAATCTTCATGTCACAACGTGTAAACGAGACGATCGGCAGCTTTTCTCCCTTCATCATTTTCATTGCTTCAATGTATCAAAAATAAAACTGAAGCAATTTCGCCAGTTGAGCGAGGTTTTTTGGGGAGTTTTTTTTTTTTTTTTTTTGGGGTGCAGGTTTGGGGGGTTCATTTTTTGGGAGGGGGCGAGGTGCTTGTTTGGAGAGTAGTGCAGCAGGACAGATTTGGGGTGAGGGGAGGTTTTGGAGTTGGGCGAGGGTTGAGGGGTAGGTTGGAGGGGAGTGGGTTTGGATTATGGGGTCGGAGGTAGGTGTGCGGACAGGTTTGGATTGGGGAGGAGGTGTGGAAGGGCAGGTTTGGATTGGGGAGGAGGTGTGGAAGGGGCAGTTTTGGGGCATATAGCGTACACACACACATACATACACACACACACGTATACACACACACATACACACACGCATACACACACGCATACATGCACTCAGCTTTCTATATTAGATTTGTCTCCATGGGAACAGACTACAACCTCGTCTGCTGTAGTCTGACTCGAGGCTGTCAGTTACATGCACTGGGCGGGTGGTGAGAAGTCAGGGGCAGTTTGGGGGGATTATGACTTCCGTCCTGTGTTACATATGAGAAGAATGAACACGTTTCGTCCTGACGCGACATATGAAGCTCGGACTCTCACCTGACACTCGCAGCCCCCTCATGAAGACTTCATACAAGGTCTTGGCGTCTTCGTAGTAGTGAGACATCAGGTTGTCGTCCTTCAGTAACGCACATCTCCGAGCGCCGCCCTGCAGAACCACCATCAGATTACTGACCCCATACAGACACTTATAAGAACTACAACTTGTTCATTAAAGGGAATCTGTCACCACATTTCATCTAAACTTTTGATAAATCATCTTCTATCCCTTTATATAAATGAGCTGTTCCAGGCTATGGGCCGGATGTTGCCTGGAAGATAACTCCGCCTCCAGATTTTATTATACATAGAAGGAGGAGTTACCAGTTTAATGAGTGACGGCCGCTCTCCGCCCTCCTGTGTGATGAGTGACGGCCGCTCTCTGCCCTCCTGTGTGATGAGTGACGGCCGCTCTCTCTCCTCCAGTGTGATGAGTGACGGCCGCTCTCTGCCCTCCTGTGTAATGAGTGATGGCCGCTCTCTGCCCTCCTGTGTGATGAGTGACGGCCGCTCTCTCTCCTCCAGTGTGATGAGTGACGGCCGCTCTCTGCCCTCCAGTGTGATGAGTGACGGCCGCTCTCTGCCCTCCTGTGTGATGAGTGACGGTCGCTCTCTGCCCTCCAGTGTGATGAGTGACGGCCGCTCTCTGCCCTCCTGTGTGATGAGTGACGGCCGCTCTCTGCCCTCCAGTGTGATGAGTGACGGCCGCTCTCTGCCCTCCCGTGTGATGAGTGACGGCCGCTCTCTGCCCTCCAGTGTGATGAGTGACGGCCGCTCTCTGCCCTCCAGTGTGATGAGTGATGGCCGCTCTCTGCCCTCCCGTGTGATGAGTGATGGCCGCTCTCTGCCCTCCAGTGTGATGAGTGACGGCCGCTCTCTGCCCTCCAGTGTGATGAGTGACGGCCGCTCTCTGCCCTCCTGTGTGATGAGTGACGGCCGCTCTCTGCCCTCCTGTGTGATGAGTGATGGCCGCTCTCTGCCCTCCTGTGTGATGAGTGACGGCCGCTCTCTGCCCTCCAGTGTGATGAGTGACGGCCGCTCTCTGCCCTCCCGTGTGATGAGTGACGGCCGCTCTCTGCCCTCCAGTGTGATGAGTGACGGCCGCTCTCTGCCCTCCCGTGTGATGAGTGACGGCCGCTCTCTGCCCTCCCGTGTGATGAGTGACGGCCGCTCTCTGCCCTCCAGTGTGATGAGTGATGG
The DNA here is from genome assembly GCA_033576535.1 of Allobates femoralis. Lineage (NCBI taxonomy): Eukaryota > Metazoa > Chordata > Amphibia > Anura > Aromobatidae > Allobates > Allobates femoralis. Next base: position 8,017,998 of record JARQOC010000006.1, on the reverse strand, counting down.
CCGCTCTCTGCCCTCCTGTGTGATGAGTGACGGCCGCTCTCTGCCCTCCTGTGTGATGAGTGACGGCTGCTCTCTGCCCTCCTGTGTGATGAGTGATGGCTGCTCTCTGCCCTCCCGTGTGATGAGTGATGGCCGCTCTCTGCCCTCCAGTGTGATGAGTGACGGCCGCTCTCTGCCCTCCAGTGTGATGAGTGACGGCCGCTCTCTGCCCTCCTGTGTGATGAGTGACGGCCGCTCTCTCTCCTCCAGTGTGATGAGTGACGGCCGCTCTCTGCCCTCCTGTGTAATGAGTGATGGCCGCTCTCTGCCCTCCTGTGTGATGAGTGACGGCCGCTCTCTCTCCTCCAGTGTGATGAGTGACGGCCGCTCTCTGCCCTCCAGTGTGATGAGTGACGGCCGCTCTCTGCCCTCCTGTGTGATGAGTGACGGTCGCTCTCTGCCCTCCAGTGTGATGAGTGACGGCCGCTCTCTGCCCTCCTGTGTGATGAGTGACGGCCGCTCTCTGCCCTCCAGTGTGATGAGTGACGGCCGCTCTCTGCCCTCCCGTGTGATGAGTGACGGCCGCTCTCTGCCCTCCTGTGTGATGAGTGACGGCCGCTCTCTCTCCTCCAGTGTGATGAGTGACGGCCGCTCTCTGCCCTCCTGTGTAATGAGTGATGGCCGCTCTCTGCCCTCCTGTGTGATGAGTGACGGCCGCTCTCTCTCCTCCAGTGTGATGAGTGACGGCCGCTCTCTGCCCTCCAGTGTGATGAGTGACGGCCGCTCTCTGCCCTCCTGTGTGATGAGTGACGGTCGCTCTCTGCCCTCCAGTGTGATGAGTGACGGCCGCTCTCTGCCCTCCTGTGTGATGAGTGACGGCCGCTCTCTGCCCTCCAGTGTGATGAGTGACGGCCGCTCTCTGCCCTCCCGTGTGATGAGTGACGGCCGCTCTCTGCCCTCCAGTGTGATGAGTGACGGCCGCTCTCTGCCCTCCAGTGTGATGAGTGATGGCCGCTCTCTGCCCTCCCGTGTGATGAGTGATGGCCGCTCTCTGCCCTCCAGTGTGATGAGTGACGGCCGCTCTCTGCCCTCCAGTGTGATGAGTGACGGCCGCTCTCTGCCCTCCTGTGTGATGAGTGACGGCCGCTCTCTGCCCTCCTGTGTGATGAGTGATGGCCGCTCTCTGCCCTCCTGTGTGATGAGTGACGGCCGCTCTCTGCCCTCCAGTGTGATGAGTGACGGCCGCTCTCTGCCCTCCCGTGTGATGAGTGACGGCCGCTCTCTGCCCTCCAGTGTGATGAGTGACGGCCGCTCTCTGCCCTCCCGTGTGATGAGTGACGGCCGCTCTCTGCCCTCCCGTGTGATGAGTGACGGCCGCTCTCTGCCCTCCAGTGTGATGAGTGATGGCCGCTCTCTGCCCTCCCGTGTGATGAGTGATGGCCGCTCTCTGCCCTCCAGTGTGATGAGTGACGGCCGCTCTCTGCCCTCCAGTGTGATGAGTGACGGCCGCTCTCTGCCCTCCAGTGTGATGAGTGACGGCCGCTCTCTGCCCTCCCGTGTGATGAGTGACGGCCGCTCTCTGCCCTCCTGTGTGATGAGTGATGGCCGCTCTCTGCTCTCCCGTGTGATGAGTGATGGCCGCTCTCTGCCCTCCTGTGTGATGAGTGACGGCTGCTCTCTGCCCCCCAGTGTGATTATACCTGACACATCTGCATCTTCCATCTCACAGGCAGACAGGGCTGTAACATTGCTGCCAAAAAATGGGGTAGCAAGAAGTTCCAGTTCTCCTGTTCTGTATTTGTTAATTGTTTCATACTGATAATGCCCCCTTCTATGTAAAATAAGTCATGGAGGCAGAGTTATCTTCCAGGCAACACCCTGCCCATAGCCTGGAACAGCTCATTTATATAAAGTGATAAAAGATAATTTCACCACAGCAAGGTTCTTATACACCTGTGTTCCAAAATATTATGCAAATGTTCTTTTTCTCTGATTCTCCTAAATGGTCGGTGCAGATGACAGTCAGTATAATAAAAGTCATCACCCGTTAGAGGATACATCAAATTTTATGGAAGAAACCTCCCAATGATAACAGTATAATCTTCAAAATTAAAAAAACTCTAAATGCCGAATAATGTGGAACAGGGAACAGGAGAGTTTGTAAACATTTGATATGTTTGAAAGAAGTGAAAATGCTGATTTGTTGAATTTGAGGCATTAACAGGTCACATTCACTGAAATAAAAAGCTATTTATCTCCAAAACCTCCTAACAGGCCAAGTTACATGGTAACATAGGAACCCTTCTTTGATATCACCTTCACAATTCTTGCATCCATTGATCTTGTGAGTTTCTGGAGAGTTTCTCTTGTATTTCTTTGCGTGATGTCAGAGTCGCCTCCCAGAGCTGCTGTTTTGATGTGATCTGCCTCCCACCCTCATAGATCTTTTGTTGATTATACTCCTAAGGTTCTCTATAGGGTTGAGGTCAGGGGAAGATGGTGGCCACACCATGAGTTTATCTCCGATTATGCCCGTAGCAGTCAATGGCACAGAGGTATTCTTTGTAGCATGAGATGGGGCATTGTCTTGCATGAAGATGATATTGCTCCTGTTTTTGCTTTTTGTACCATGGAAGAAAGTTCTAAGTTGGAAACTCTATATACGTTGCATACGTTGCAGAGGTCATTTTCACACCTTCAGGAACCTTAAAGGGGCCTACCAGCTGTTTCCCAATGATTCCGACCCAAAACATGACTCCTCCACCTCCTTGCTGACGTCGCAGCCTTGTTGGGACATGGTGGCATCCACCAACCATCCACTACTCCATCCATCTGGACCATCCAGGGTTGCTCGGCACTCATCAGTAACAAGACTGTTTGACAATTAGTCTTCATGTATATCTGGACCCACTGCTACTGTTTCTGCTTGTGAGCACTGATTAGGGGTGGGCGAATAGTAGGTTTATGCCCCACAGCAGCCTCTGAAGGATCCTACACCTTGAGGTTGGAGGGACTCCAGATGCCCCAGCAGCTTCACATATCTGTGCTGGTTTGTAAGGCCTTTTTAGCAGCTTCTCTCTTAATCTGATGAACTTGCCTGGCAGAAACCTTCCTCATTCTGTTTTTATCTGCACGAACACGTCTGTGCTCAGAATCAGCCACAAGTCTCTTCACAGTACGATGATCACACTTAAGTTTTCCTGCAATATCTAATGTTTTCCTTTTATTGGGCTCACCTGCCAAACTAATTATCACAGGGATCGGAGATTGATTTCAGTGATCCAAAGACCCTGAGACACAAGACCATCAATGGGTTTCATTGATAAAAAAATAAAAATAAAACCCTATGACACTTAAAACCAATTTGCAGAATAATTTGGAACACAGTGTATGAGGCTACAGGGAGGACTTTATCCAGCAGTCCATAACATAGATAGATCAAGTGTAGTGACAGATCCCTTTAATGGAGCTATGTGAAGTAATAGGAGATCCATAGGATCGATGACGTCCAAATCATCATAGTATGACTGTTCTCCAATTCTAGACACTCTCGCAGATTCTGCCTGATAAGGATGTGAACACTTTGATACATTATCATTTTAGACGTTTCAAGTACCGCATTGTATCACATTTGTATCCAAAGACGTAATGTTAAAGAATTTCTAAGTAATGAAAACTTGATCAACTCTGAAAAGGTTCAGAATCTTTTCCAAGCACACTTACAACCCCCTTCTTTAATGGCGCCGTACTCAAGAGCCCCAACCCTCATCCGACCCTTGGTGCTGACGCATGGTCTTCACCAACATTTTCTGTGGATGTTTATGATCTTGTGATCTAATTGTGACGCTGGACTAAGCGGGTGCCCGGCTACCGGGCGTGACAGGGACGCACGGACCAACAATGTCCAGCGCACTACACAAAACAACAGATGAGGAGACACCGTGGGGGACAAATCCAGTGAAGGGTGCTGCTCATAGGGAATAAGGAAGAGTTGACCTCCTGCTCTCACCTGCAGCTGTGCCCTGATCTCCCTACCGTCCCTATACGGGTTCTTTCAACTTGTTTCTGAGCAGGATACCTAGTCCCTCGCTGGCCCTGATGTTAGCGGGAGCACTAGTCCCAACCACTGTAATGATAACAAGAGAGAAGGGAAGACAGACAGGGGAGCAACTAACAACTTCACGTCTGCTGCCACGCTCCTTGACAGCAGACAGCTTGACAGTAGTCAGCTTTCCAGAGAACCTCCTTCACCTCAGGTAGTCAGGTCAGAAATGAGATTTAATCACCTGCAAGGAATGCTGGACCATGTGACCATATAAAGACGATGGGAATGATCACAGAGTAGCCACACCTGGACAAAGAACTGGCTAGCTTGATAGCAACAGAAACTTGTATTAAATCCTCAACTGCCAAATGAAAAAAAAAAAACAAGTTTAATATGAAGTCTCAGAACAGGAGTGAGGCACAGATCCCAAAACCGTCACACGTCTCCCAAGTAAGAGAGGCCATCATGACACTTATTGTCCCAATGATTTCTCCTGTTGAGGTAGTTGTTCCATTCCTGGTAAATATCTTCTGGACTCTACGTGTGACATTCCTGACCTATTGATAATGATAGAAAGTCCAAGGACCAAATAGATGGACGTCATCACTATCAGCTCTTGGAAACTTCAGCCCAAATATCTACATTATTGAAGCATCTATGGAAATCTAAACCCAAGTCTTATCTCTTCCTTGGCCAACTTAGATCACAAAGCTGAAGTCCAGGTCCATCCGGAGGGTTGTATTGACTTTACTTTGTGATAGGAGTCATCACTACCTGATCAATACATCGTCAGCCCAGACAATATATTAAATTGGAAGGAAAAAGTATTGACACCTTTGAACCTCGATGAAAACTTTGAGGTTTACAAGGAACACAAACTTTGTGGCCAAATTAAAATATTCTGGACTCCATAAGAATCTAATTATGAAGGAACATGAAGAAGAAGACGACCAAGAACGAGGAGACAATCACAGATAACGTAAATGCTACATTCAGAAGCCTGAAGACCCAAACACAAGGCTGGACATTATGGGACAATTATTGTAGATTTAGAAACATTTATCCTTCTCTGAACTTATGATGAGGAGAATCTTTAAAGAAGACGTCAATGGTTGGAGGAGCTCAAGGAGGAAAAGGATAAACCGGAAAGGAGAAATCCTGAAACCTCAAGAGTCAGAGACAAGACAAGATCCAATAGGCTGAAGAAGGAAAAGGATAACCAGGAAGGAAACCATTACATGAATCCTAAAGACTCAGACACAAGACAAGATCTTCTGGAGAACCGAGAGCTGAAGAAGGAGAAGGATAACTGGAAAGGAAGTAATTATAGAAATCCTGAAAACTCAGAATCAAGCCAAGATCTTACGAAGAACCAAAAAGCTGAAGAAGGAGAAGGATAACTGGAAAGGAAAGAATTACAGAAAACCTAAAGACTCAGACATAAGACAAGATCTTCTGGAGAACCGAGAGCTGAAGAAGGAGAAGGATAACCAGAAAGAAAACCATTACAGAAATCCTAAAGACTCAGAGTCAGAGACAAGACAAGATCCAATAGGCTGAGGAAGGAAAAGGATAACCAGAAAGAAAACCATTACATGAATCCTAAAGACTCAGACACAAGACAAGATCTTCTGGAGAACCAAATAGCTGAAGAAGGAGAAGGATAACTGGAAAGGAAACAATTACAGCAATCCTAAAGACTCAGACACAAGACAAGATCTTCTGGAGAACCAAGAAGCTGAAGAAGGAGAAGGATAAAATTAACCAGGAAGGAAGCAATTATAGAAATCCTGAAAACTCAGAATCAAGCCAAGATCTTACAAAGAACCAAGAAGATGAAGAAGGAACAGGATAACTGGAAAGGAAACAATTATAGAAATCCTGAAAACTCGAGTCAGAGACAAGACAAGATCCAATAGGCTGAAGAAGGAAAAGGATAACCAGAAAGGAAGCAATTAGAAATCCTGAAAACTCAGAGTCAAGCCAAGATCTTACGAAGAACCAAGAAGCTGAAGAAGAAGGATAACTGGAAAGGAAACAATTACAGGAAACCTAAAGACTCAAACTCAAGCCAAGATCTTACGGAGAACCAAGAAGCTGAAGAAGGAAAAGGATAACTGGAAAGGAAGAATTACAGAAAACCTAAAGACTCAACGACAAGATCTTTTGAAGAACCAAGAAGCTCAAGAAGTAAATGGATAACCGGAAAGGAAACAAGTACAGGAAACCTAAAGACTCAGACACAAGACAAGATCTTCTGGACAACCAAGTAGCTGAAGAAGGAGAAGGATAACTGGAAAGGAAAGAATTATAGAAATCCTGAAAACTCAAGAGTCATAGACAAGACAAGATCCAATAGGCTGAAGAAGGAAAACGATAACCAGAAAGGAAACAATTACAGAAATCCTAAAGACTCAAAAACAATACAAGATCTTACGGAGAACCAAGAAGCTCAAGAAGTAAATGGATAACCGGAAAGGAAACAAGTACAGGAAACCTAAAGACTCAGACACAAGACAAGATCTTCTGGAGAACCAAGATGTGGCAATATATGACCTGACATTTACTGGACTACATTGGAGAAGGCACATATAGAGGAAGATGGAAGAAGACACAGGAATCAGAAAGTCCAAAGACCCAAAGTCAAGACATTTGGGAACAGAATCTTTCACATGGGAATGAAACTGGACATAAACATTAATGTGACCAGACTGAAGGGTTTTCTTATTCCAGACCCAGCTGAGTATCAAAGAGATGGAGGAGACCAACGAAGAAAGGATGAAGACGATCATAAAAACCATAAACACTTGACTGCTAAACCTGAGGACACAAAGTAAGAGGAAGAATCGGCTTTTATCTGGAAATTGGGAGCAAAAATGAACAGGGAATAAACCCGACTGAAGCTTTATCTCATCTATAAAGATTTATAAGAAGAAACAGTTCATTGAGAAGACAATCATGAAAACAGATGAAGGGAAGAAGAGGAAGAAGAAAAGCTGGAAAGTGAAGAACGGAGGAAATCATCAAAGTCATGAAGTCTCCACTGAGATGAGTCAGAAATACATAGAGAGAATTATGATAAAGTCCTGATATTGGAGAATAATAAAATGAAAGCGGAAGAAAGGAAGAAGGACGTCAGCAAGTAGGATTGGGACAATGATGGAAATCTGGAAGTCAGAAGAGCAAAAAGGAATATGGAAGAAGAGATGAGGGAGACCAACAAAAAGAAGGATGGAGGGAGAGCAGCAAGAAGAAGGATGGAGGGAGACCAGCAAGAAGAAGGATGGAGGGAGACCAGCAAGAAGAAGGATGGAGCGAGACCAGCAAGAAGAAGGATGGAGCGAGACCAGCAAGAAGAAGGATGGAGGGAGAACAGCAAGAGAAAGGATGGAGGGAGATCAGCAAGAAGAAGGATGGAGGGAGATCACCAAGAAGAAGGATGGAGGGAGATCAGCAAGAAGAAGGAGACCAGCAAGAGGAAGGATGGAGGGAGACCAGCAAGAAGAAGGATGGAGAGAGACCAGCAAGAAGAAGGATGGAGAGAGACCAGCAAGAAGAAGGATGGAAGGAGACCAGCAAGAGGAAGGATGGAGAGAGACCAGCAAGAAGAAGGATGGAGGGAGACCAGCAAGAGGAAGGATGGAGGGAGACCAGCAAGAAGAAGGATGGAGGGAGACCAGCAAGAGGAAGGATGGAGAGAGACCAACAAGAAGAAGGATGGAGAGAGACCAGCAAGAAGAAGGATGGAGAGAGACCAGCAAGAAGAAGGATGGAGGGAGATCAGCAAGAAGAAGGATGGAGAGAGACCAGCAAGAAGAAGGATGGAGAGAGACCAGCAAGAAGAAGGATGGAGAGAGACCAGCAAGAAGAAGGATGGAGGGAGATCAGCAAGAAGAAGGATGGAGGGAGATCAGCAAGAAGAAGGATGGAGGGAGATCAGCAAGAAGAAGGATGGAGGGAGATCAGCAAGAAGAAGGAGACCAGCAAGAGGAAGGATGGAGGGAGACCAGCAAGAAGAAGGATGGAGGGAGACCAGCAAGAAGAAGGATGGAGGGAGACCAGCAAGAAGAAGGATGGAGGGAGACCAGCAAGAAGGATGAGGAGACAGCAAGAAGAAGGATGGAGGGAGACCACAAGAAAGAGGAGAAGACAGAAGAAATGGAGGAGACCAGCAAGAGGAAGGATGGAGGGAGACCAGCAAGAAGAAGATGGAGAGACCAAGAGAGTGGGGGGAACCACAAGAAGAAGGATGGAGGGAGACCAGCAAGAAGAAGGATGGAGGGAGACCAGCAAGAAGAAGGATGGAGGGAGAGCCAGCAAGAAGAAGGATGGAGGGAGACCAGCAAGAAGAAGGATGAGGAGACCAGCAAGAAGAAGGATGGAGGGAGACCAGCAAAAAGATGGAGAGACAAAGAAGAAGGATGGAGGGAGACCAGCAAGAAGAAGGATGGAGGGAGACCAGCAAGAGAAGGATGGAGGGAGACCAAAGAAGATAGGAACACAGAGATGGAGGGAGACCAGCAAGAAGAAGGATGGAGGAAGAGAAGGAGCAGAAGGGTGGGACAAGATGGAGAACAAAAGGAGGGGAGGGGGGAGACAAGAAGAAGATAAAAAAGAAGAAGGAAGGGAGACAGCAAGAAGAGGATGGAGGAGAAGCAGAAGAAGGATGGGGGAGACCACAAGAGAAGGATGGAGGGAGACAGCAGAGAAGGATGAGGGAGACAGCAAGAAGAGGATGGAGGGAGACACAAGAGAAGGATGAGGGGAACAAGAGAAGAGGAGGAACCAGCAAGAAAGATGGAGGGAGACCAGCAGAGAAGGATGGAGGAGACAGCAAGAAGAAGGATGGAGGAGACACAAGAAGAAGGATGGAGGGAGACCAGCAAGAGAAGATGGAGGAGACCAGAAGAAGGATGGAGGGAGACAGCAAGAAGAAGGAGAGAGAGGAGACAGCAAGAAGAAGGATGGAGGGAGACCACAAGAAGAAGGTGGAGGGAGACCAGCAAGAGAAGGATGGAGAGACAGCAAGAGGAGAGAAGAGAGAGAAGGATGGAGGAGCCAGCAAGAGAAGGATGGAGGGAGACAGCAAGAGGAGGAGGGAGAGACAGCAAGAAGAAGATGGAGGAGACACAAGAAGAGATGGAGGAGACCAGCAAGAAGAAGGATGGAGGAGACAGCAAGAAGAAGGATGGAGGAGACCAGCAAGAAGAAGGAGACAGCAAGAGAAGGATGGGAGCAGCAAGAAGATGGAGGAGACAGCAAGAAGAAGGATGGAGAGACAGCAAGAAGAAGGATGGAGGAGACAAGAAGATGGAGGAGACAGCAGAGAAGATGGAGGAGACCAGCAAGAGAAGGATGGAGGGAGACAGCAAGAGAAGGATGAGGAGACAGCAGAGAAGGTGGAGAGACCAGCAAGAAGAAGGATGGAGGAGACCAGCAAGAAGGATGAGGAACCAGAGAAGATGAGGACCAGCAAGAGAAGGATGGAGGAGACAGCAAGAAGAAGGATGGAGGGAGACAGCAAGAAGAAATGAGGGAGACCAGCAAGAAGAAGGATGGGGAGACAGCAAGAAGAAGGATGGAGGGAGACAGCAAGAAGAAGGATGGAGGGAGACAGAAGAAAAGGTAGAAGAAGGAGATGGAGGGAGACAGCAAGAAGAAGGATGGAGGGAGACAGCAGAAGAAGGATGGAGGGAGACAGCAAGAAGAGGATGGAGGGAGACCAGCAAGAAGAAGGATGGAGGGAGACCAGAGAGAGAAGAAGGATGGAGGAGACAGCAAGAAGAAGGATGGAGGAGACCAGCAAGAAGAAGGATGGAGGGAGACCAGCAAGAAGAAGGATGGAGGGAGACCAGCAAGAAGAAGGATGGAGGAGAGACAGCAAGAAGAAGGATGGAGGGAGACCAGCAAGAAGAAGGATGGAGGGAGACAGCAAGAAGAAGGATGGAGGGAGATCAGCAAGAAGAAGGATGGAGGGAGATCAGCAAGAAAGGATGGAGGGAGCCAGCAAGAAGAAGGATGGAGGGAGACCAGCAAGAGAAGGATGGAGGGAGACCAGCAAGAGGAAGGATGGAGGGAGACCAGCAAGAAGAAGGATGGAGGGAGACCAGCAAGAAGAAGGATGGAGGGAGACCAGCAAGAAGAAGGATGGAGGGAGACCAGCAAGAAGAAGGATGGAGGGAGACCAGCAAGAAGAAGGATGGTGGGAGACAGCAAGAAGAAGGATGGAGGGAGACCAGCAAGAAGAAGGATGGAGGGAGACCAGCAAGAAGAAGGATGGAGGGAGACCAGCAAGAAGAAGGATGGAGGGAGACAGCAGAAGAAGGATGGAGGGAGACCAGCAAGAAGAAGGATGGAGGGAGCCAGCAAGAAGAAGGATGGAGGGAGATCAGCAAGAGGAAGGATGGAGGGAGACCAGCAAGAGAAGGATGGAGGGAGACCAGCAAGAAGAAGGATGGAGGGAGACCAGCAAGAAGAAGGATGGAGGGAGACAGCAAGAAGAAGGATGAAGGGAGACCAGCAAGAAAAAGGATGGAGGGAGACCAGCAAGAAGAAGGATGGAGGGAGACCAGCAAGAGGAAGGATGGAGGGAGACCAGCAAGAAGAAAGGATGGAGGGAGACCAGCAAGAAGAAGGATGGAGGGAGACCAGCAAGAAGAAGGATGGAGGGAGACCAGCAAGAAGAAGGATGGAGGGAGACCAGCAAGAAAAAGGATGGAGAGAGACCAGCAAGAGGAAGGATGAAGACAATCAGGAGAGAAATGTGGAAGAGTAAAGACACAAGAATAGGACACTTTGGTAAAACACTGACAATATGGGATGAAAACATGCCACATAATAATAATAATAATAACAATTCTAGGCACAGCTTCCTGTTGATAATATGATGTAATGATGGCGGGTGGTTACCTCGGTCCCTATAGACTGCCTGTTCAGATCTATGGGAGGATGCACCGCCTTGGGCTTGGTGAGAACATAGTAGAAAGCGGTGAGTCCGATGGCCAAGAAGGTGACGATGGCCGGAGCGGAGAGCGGGGTGAACAGCAGACCCAGGCAGCAGCACATCTCGCAGCCTACAACCCTGCACAGGAGAGAAAGACATGATAAACCCAACACTGCCAGGAGGAACGATGGGGGAGTAGTGCTGTGTGGTGCTCCGAGAGGGTGTCACACATGGGAAGCTTAGATACAGTGACTCAACAGGTAGTATCATACATGATTGGGTTAGATACACAGCTCAGCAGACAGTATCACACAGGATAGGATTAGATACACAGCTCGCAGACAGTATCACACAGGAGAGGATTAGATACACAGCTCAGCAGACAGTATCACATAGGAGAGGATTAGATACACAGCTCAGCAGACAGTATCACACAGGAGAGGATTAGATACACAGCTCAGCAGACAGTATCAACAGGAGAGGATTAGATACACAGCTCAGCAGACAGTGTCACACAGGAGAGGATTAGATACACAGCTCAGCAGACAGTATCACACAGGATAGGATTAGATACACAGCTCAGCAGACAGTATCACACAGGAGAGGATTAGATACACAGCTCAGCAGACAGTATCACACAGGAGAGGATTAGATACACAGCTCAGCAGCCAGTATCACACAGGATAGGATTAGATACACAGCTCAGCAGACAGTATCACGCAGGATAGGATTAGATACACAGCTCAGCAGACAGTATCACGCAGGACAGGATTAGATACAGCTCAGCAGACAGTATCCCACAGGAGAGGCTTAGATACAGAGCTCAGCAGACAGAATCACACAGGATAGGATTAGATACACAGCTCAGCAGACAGTATCACACAGGAGAGGATTAGATACACAGCTCAGCAGACAGTATCACACAGGAGAGGATTAGATACACAGCTCAGCAGACAGTATCACACAGGATAGGATTAGATCACAGCTCAGCAGACAGTATCACACACGAATGGCAGTGCTGTAACTATAAACTTCGGGGCCCCGGGGCAAAACTTTATAGTGGGGCCCCTCAACATTTCAATTACTAGAGGTTGTGCTGAACGTGGTGAAGCCGTTACACATCGCTGTATACAACCCTCAAGACTTCACCGCGCTCCACAACACCTTTCATAGATTTTGTTTATGATGCAAGTTTTAGAAGTTAAATATTCAGTGAATATGATTGGAAAATTAATAAGGTGAATAATTCCAAATATTGCATAATTTTCAAATAACTGTATATGTTTATTAAATATTAATAAGTTTTAAACAGTTTATATTTAAACTTTGTTCTCTTTAACATAACATTACTTAAAGATTACCAGTTTGTTCAGTTTTGAACAGATACTTAAACATTTGTTTCCTAACTTTCAGAGAAGCGAATTCATCAGTGACTTTGTCAGAGTTATTGATCTATTGATAAAGTAAAGCTAAAGCTGCTGAGTCTTTATTGAGCCATAGAACTTCTCAAGTAGTTTTTTATGAGTTTAAGCTAATAGAAGGATGGTTCAGCCTTAGACACAGTCACAGGAACAGTCAAATACAATTTTTTACCATCAGTTTGGGGCTCCTTGGGTGGTTGGGGCCCCGGGCAGTGCCCCAGTTGTAGTTACGGCCCTGATGAATGGCTTAGATGCACGACTCGGCTGTCCCTTGATATTCTATAATGACAATACCTGTGGGGTGGTACCCCTGATCTGAGTCCCTGTGCTCGAGGGGGGGGGGGGGGTTATGTTTGGCTTCCTGCAGAGCTCCATGACATGTGTGTATCCGGCAGGTGTCACCCCATCACTTAATGTGGCGGTTACACGTGGTGGTTACGTGTGTGGACTTGCAGGACGGACGCGAGAAGCCAATTAGAATGTGAAATTCCACAGTGATATTAATTTAATGAACGATGTAACATCTCCCTCCACCTGTGCCGACCGCAGCAATTCCCCACCTCATCACCTGCTCCATGTCCGGTCATAGCCAGGGGTGAGCGGGTTTGTACTGACTCCTAATCTGTACACTTAAAGGGTCACCGTCATTCAATGTTATAAATGTTACACTGGAAAATAAGCAACTTTGTAACAAATCTTATCAGTGAAATCTGCTTCTCTCCTGGACTGATCATTCATTGTCAGTTCACTGGTAAAAGCTGTAAAGTATCCAGTGTACACGTGACACTTGGTGCTTATAAAGCTTTATGGAGAGAAGAGGAGCTGGAGGCTGATGCACTAATTCTATATATGATTTATTTATGTTACTCCCTGATATAACGAGTTCTCCTGAAGCTCCAGGTCTCCACAGAGCTTTATGTCATCTCCTGTCTCTGTACTGGGAGAATCTGTCCTCACTGAAGTCCAGGAGGAGACAGAAGCAGATCTATCTGATAAACTATACCACAAAGTTGCTTATTGTCACGTGAACCATTGATTTAGGAAATAAAAATGCAAAAGGGAATCTGTCAGGTCAAAATTCCATATGTAACTGATATCATTTTCTTATTCCTCTGGTGATCTCTTTCTATTCATATATTTTATTATTTATATCCCCCCCCATCCTCTGTAAACTGCAAATAATGAGACTCATTCCATCTGTCAATCACAGTGAGTGATTACTTAATTCTCTGCTGCCCACTCCCCAGGGAATGAATATTCATGTAGTGACATCACTGCCTCCTCTGGGCATGTATCCTGTGTGTGCACTGTAGAGGAGAAAGGAGGGGGAGGAGGTGTGCACTCTTAGCAACTGCACCTCTGACATCTTCATTTCTCTGCAGCATTAAGCAGTGTCTGGTTTGAGGCATGTGTGTGCAGTCTGAGATATTTCTATGTGTTTATATGAACATTTGATCATTTGCTCAGCAGATACACACATTACATGTATGGTGGAAAACCAACGTTCATATAAACAGAAATCTCTCACAGACAGCACATACTGTAGCGCAAAACATCCCCCCCCCTCCCCAGCAGCTTGCAGAAGCCTGAGATTCAGTGTAATTCAGCACAGAGGGGAGGGACAGAATACCAGCTTGGATAGGCGTGTATATTTAAATAACATTTACATACTGCAGACTATTCTGGAGTAATACAATGAGCCGGACTGGTGCAGCTGCTGCCTGCTGGATGTGCAGGATGCTTATAGCAAGAGAACCACAAAGGGTACAGTAATGATTGTTACATATTCTGAAAGGTCTGCCCGAGCATATGCAAGGGGACTATAGTATAGTGTCATACTGAAAAATGCCTGACAGAGGCCTTATAACGTCTAACTTCTATCTGTAAATATTTTGAAAAGGTTCAGTACAAGCCAGAAACATGTAAATAAAGCTGTAATCTGTCTTGGATTTTGGAACTCTCATCACCTGCAGCACAAACTCCCATCCTCCACCCATATAAATATATATACATATATATACTGTACAGTCATCACTGCTGTAACTTCACTATATGAGAGCGACATCCTCTATCCATCATGTCATTGATGTGTTATATTGTCTGCTCTGCTCCTGGGAATCTAATTCTGACATGTGTGATACTGTGTGCAGAGCTGTGTATCTAATCCTCTCCTGTGTGATACTGTCTGCTGAGCTGTGTATCTAATCCTCTCCTGTGTGATACTGTGTGCAGAGCTGTGTATCTAATCCTCTCCTGTGTGATACTGTCTGCTGAGCTGTGTATCTAATCCTCTCCTGTGTGATACTCTCTGCTGAGCTGTGTATCTAATCCTCTCCTGTGTGATACTGTCTGCTGAGCGTGTATCTAATCCTCTCCTGTGTATACTGTCTGCTGAGCTGTGTATCTAATCCTCTCCTGTGTGATACTGTCTGCTGAGCTGTGTATCTAATCCTCTCCTGTGTGATACTGTCTGCTGAGCTGTGTATCTAATCCTTCCTGTGTGATACTGTCTGCTGAGCTGTGTATCTAATCCTCTCCTGTGTGATACTGACTGCTGAGCTGTGTATCTAATCCTATCCTGTGTCATACTGCCTGCTGGGCTGTGTATCTAATCCTATCCTGTGTGATACTGTCTGCTGAGCTGTGTATCTAATCCTCCCCTGTGTGATACTGTCTGCTGAGCTGTGTATCTAATCCTATCCTGTGTGATACTGTCTGCTGAGCTGTGTATCTAATCCTCCCTGTGTGATACTGTCTGCTGAGCTGTGTATCTAATCCTCTCCTGTGTCATACTGTCTGCTGAGCTGTGTATCTAATCCTATCCTGTGTGATACTGTCTGCTGAGCTGTGTATCTAATCCTATCCTGTGTGATACAGTCTGCTGAGCTGTGTATCTAATCTATCCTGTGTGATACCGTCTGCTGAGCGTGTACTAATCCTCTCCTTGTGATACTGTCTGCTGAGCTGTGTATCAACCTCTCCTGTGTGATACTGTCTGCTGACTGTGTATCTAATCCTCACTGTGTGATACCGTCTGCTGAGCTGTGTATCTAATCTATCCTGTTTCATACTGTCTGCTGACGCTGTGTATCTAATCTATCCTGTGTGATACCGTCTGCTGAGCTGTGTATACTAATCCTCATCCTGTGTGAGTACCGCTGCTGAGTGTGTATCTAATCTATCCTGTGTGATACTGTCTGCTGAGCTGTGTATCTAATCCTATCCTGTGTGATACTGTCTGCTGAGCTGTGTATCTAATCCTCTCCTGTGTGATACTGTCTGCTGAGCTGTGTATCTAATCCTCTCCTGTGTTATACTGTCTGCTGAGCTGTGTATCTAATCCTATCCTGTGTGATACTGTCTGCTGAGCTGTGTATCTAATCCTATCCTGTGTAATACTGTCTGCTGAGCTGTGTATCTAATCCTACTCCTGTGTGATACTGTCTGCTGAGCCGTGTATCTAATCCTCTCCTGTGTGATACTGTCTGCTGAGCCGTGTATCTAATCCTATCCTGTGTGATACTGTCTGCTGAGCTGTGTATCTAATCCTATCCTGTGTGATTCTGTCTGCTGAGCTGTGTATCTAATCCTATCCTGTGTGATACTGTCTGCTGAGCTGTGTATCTAATCCTGTCCTGTGTGATACTGTCTGCTGAGCTGTGTATCTAATCCTATCCTGTGTGATACTGTCTGCTGAGCTGTGTATCTAATCCTGTCCTGTGTGATACTGTCTGCTGAGCTGTGTATCTAATCCTGTCCTGTGTGATACTGTCTGCTGAGCTGTGTATCTAATCCTTTCCAGTGTGATGCTGACTGCTAAACTGTGTATCTATTCCTATACAGTCTGCTGAGCTGTGTATCTAATTACATCATGTGTGATACTGTCTTGCAGATTAGGTACCATC
This sequence comes from Allobates femoralis, assembly GCA_033576535.1. Lineage (NCBI taxonomy): Eukaryota > Metazoa > Chordata > Amphibia > Anura > Aromobatidae > Allobates > Allobates femoralis. Next base: position 8,001,705 of record JARQOC010000006.1, on the reverse strand, counting down.
TGTAGTCTCAGCAGGGATTGGTTGTCTTCTTGTATCTCACTCACGGATTTTCTTGCTTGAGGAGATACATTCTTAACTGTTGGCCTTGGACACATCAGGACTAATAAGGAACCAGTGTTAAGAGCGGCTCCTCAGGACTAATAAAAGACTGTGTCAGGAGCGGCTCCTCAGGACTAACAAGGGACCAGTGTCAGGAGCAGCTCTTCAGGACTAATAAGGGACCAGTGTCAGGAGCCGCACATCAGGACTAACAAGGGACCGGTGTCAGGAGCGACTCCTCAGGACTAATAAGGGACCAGTGTCAGGAGCAGCTCTTCAGGACTAATAAGGGACCAGTGTCAGGAGCCGCACATCAGGACTAACAAGGGACCGGTGTCAGGAGCGGCTCCTCAGGACTAACATGGGACCAGTGTCAGGAGCAACTCCTCAGGACTAATAAGGGACCGGGGTCAGGAGCGGCTCATCAGGACTAATAAGGGACCGGGTATATATAAAGAAGAAAAGGACAGCGCCACAGATCTTTGATGGTGCAAAAAATTCCTTTGTTTTTTATTCCATGGTCATAATGAAGCGACGTTTCGACCACTCCTGTGGTCTTTATCAAGCTTGATCAAAAGATCTGTGGCGCTGTCCTTTTCTTCTTTGTATATATCGTTGTGATCCGGATTGGACTCTCCGGTTTGGACGTGCGTCCAGGTGCTGGCTTGAGGTACGAAAGGCCTAGCATGTAACTCCAAGTGCTGTGACCAATTATCCTGTATAATAAGGGATCGGTGTCAGGAGTGGCTCCTCAGGACTAATAAGGGACTGGTGTCAGGAGCGGCTCCTCAGGACTAATAAGGGACCAGTGTTAGGAGCGGCTCCTCAGGACTAATAAGGGACCAGATGCCGGAGGGGCTCCCAGGACTAATAAGGGACCGGTGTCAGGAGCGGCTCCTCAGGACTAACAAGGGACCAGTGTCAGGAGCCACTCCTCTGGACTAATAAGGGACTAGTGTCAGGAGCCGCACATCAGGACTGACAAGGGACCAGTGTCAGGAGCAACTTCTCAGGACTAATAAGGGACCGGTGTCAGGAGTGACTCCTCTAGACTAATAAGTGACCGGTGTCAGGAGCGGCCCCTCAGGACTAATAAGGGACTGGTGTCAGGAGCGGCTCCTCAGGTGACTGTTTGTGTCCTGCACATTGATACATTGTTACATTTCTTATATGTGATTTGTTATTTCCTGAATTGTAAATATTTGTATAATTGATTCTCTGGGAGGTGACGGTCGCTGTCGGCCTCTGTTCATACTGTATCTATCACTGATGGATACAGAGGGGCCCCTGTGCCCCTTGCAATGTTGCATCCAACATTTCATCATAATGCACAATTCCACCTGCTTTGGAGGTAATAACGGGCCCTCTGGTCTTGAGGGCCCCTATGCAGCTGCACAGGTTGCACCAATGATATATCCCTGCCCGGTCCTGTACCCTCCCCAGCTGTCACCAAATTCTGACATCACCGACAGCAGAGCGGATTATACGCTGGGTCCCAGCAGCTCTGCCGGCAGAAGAACGGATTATACCCCGTGTCCCAGCAGCTCTGCCGGCTGCGTCCTACTAAAAACCCTACAGCAGTAGTGTGCAAATCGTGATAACGCCATCTTCCCGGACATGCTGGAAGTTGTAGTGTTAGGATCTCCGGAGACCCCTGCCCTGCATCCTGCTCAGTCATCCCCTCTTCCCCAGCAGCTGGACCCCACCAGCCCAGCAGGACTCACCTGGGAGATTCATACAGAAGTCTTGGCACCAGCTGGATCCTGACAGGTTCTTGCGAGGAACTGCCCTGATCCCATCCCCGGCAGCGCTAATAACAGCCGCACTTTGCACTTGGAGTCTGATCTTTGCACCTTGGCTGCAATCGGCTCAAAGGTGGAAATGTCTGTGTTTAAATACAGCAGGGACCCGAGCGGCCGCCGACCGTCCTCCGGTTACAGAACCGTCACCAGATTTGGCAGTGTAATTTCCAGGAAGCTGCAGTCAGTCACCCGGGCTGGGGGTTTGCAAATCAGGTGGGAATATTGAAAAGAGGTTCATTTAACCCCTAGTTGGTGGCTCGGTGGTTAGCACTGCAGTCTTGCACTGGGGGGCCCTGGGTTCAAATCCACCAAGGACGACATCTGCAGGAGTTTGTATGTTCTCCATGTGTTCTCTTGAGTTTCCTCCGGGTTCTCGGTTTCCTCTCACACTCCAAAGACTGATCGGATGTTCAGATTGTGAGCCCTAATGGGGACAGAGATGCTGATGTTTGTATAGCGCTATATAAATGAATAAATATTATAAAGTCTACAGAAACATTTACAGAATAACACCTAACCAGCTGTGTATACTTCCTAAGCACAATAGTAACCCCAACTACAATCAGGCACTTGTGTCTGTCATCATCTAAGGCAGGGGTGGGGAACTCCAGTCTCGAGGGCCGCAAACAGTTCAGGTTTTCACGATTTCTTTAGTATTGCACAGGGATTGGAATCATCACCAGTGCAAGTGATTATGTTATCACCTGTGCAATACTAAGGAAATCCTGAAAACATGCACTGTTTGCGGCCCTCGAGGACTGGAGTTCCCCACCCCTGATCTAAGGGGACCTCTACACGTCACAACATTGCATGCAATTCCACTGGCAACTTACTGGTTGCAGTGAAATCATGGACACATTGTTCTATTGTGTTGCTGTGTACAAATAACAATGTGTCCATGATTTCACTGCAACCAGCAAGTGGAATTGCATGCAATGTTGCGTCGTGTAACGGTACCCTAAGTGTTGGTCTTCATGCTTCGGGATATGCTTAACACTGTCTGTGACTGGGGGTCTTGACTGAGAATGTCTTATCTTCTTGGCTTGACCGTGCAGTCTGGTCTCTGAACCTTGACTGGTGACGTTCGGGTCTTCTCAGCTTGACGGCGCAGTCTTGTCTCTGGATCGTGATTGGTGACATTGGGTCTTCTAGGAGTGACCACGTTGTCTGGTCTTCAGATCTTGGCCAGTGACATCTTATCTTCTCAGCTTGACTGCATAGTCTAATCTCTGGGTCTTGACCACAGACAATGGGTCTTCTTGCTTCACCGTGCAGTCTTGTTCTTGGATCATGACTGATAATGTCGGGTCTTCTCGGCTTGACCATGCAGTCTGGTCTCTGGATATTGATCGGTGACATCGGGTCTTCTTGGCTTGACCGTGCAGTCTGGTCTCTGGCTATTGATCGGTGACATCGGGTCTTCTCAGCTTGACCGTGCAGTCTGGTCTCTGGCTATTGATCGGTGACATCGGGTCTTCTCGGCTTGACCATGCAGTCTGGTGTCTGGCTATTGATCGGTGACGTCGGGTCTTCTCAGCTTGACCGTGCAGTCTGGTCTCTGGCTATTGATCGGTGACATCGGGTCTTCTCAGCTTGACCGTGCAGTCTGGTCTCTGGCTATTGATCGGTGACGTCGGGTCTTCTCAGCTTGACCGTGCAGTCTTGTCTCTGGATCGTGATTGGTGACATTGGGTCTTCTAGGAGTGACCACGTTGTCTGGTCTTCAGATCTTGGCCAGTGACATCTTATCTTCTCAGCTTGACTGCATAGTCTAATCTCTGGATCTTGACCACTGACAATGGGTCTTCTCGCTTCACCGTGCAGTCTTGTTCTTGGATCGTGACTGATAATGTCGGGTCTTCTTGGCTTGACCATGCAGTCTGGTCTCTGGCTATTGATTGGTGACATCAGGTCTTCTCAGCTTGACCGTGCAGTCTGGTCTCTGGCTATTGATCGGTGACATCGGGTCTTCTCAGCTTGACCGTGCAGTCTGGTCTCTGGCTATTGATCGGTGACATCGGGTCTTCTCGGCTTGACCATGCAGTCTGGTGTCTGGCTATTGATCGGTGACGTCGGGTCTTCTCAGCTTGACCGTGCAGTCTGGTCTCTGGCTATTGATCGGTGACATCGGGTCTTCTCAGCTTGACCGTGCAGTCTGGTCTCTGGCTATTGATCGGTGACGTCGGGTCTTCTCAGCTTGACCGTGCAGTCTGGTCTCTGGCTATTGATCGGTGACGTCGGGTCTTCTCAGCTTGACCGTGCAGTCTGGTGTCTGGCTATTGATCGGTGACGTCAGGTCTTCTTGGCTTGACCATGCACTCTGGTCTCTTTATCTTGACTGGTGACGTTGGGTCTTCTCGGCTTGACCATGCAGTCGGGTCTCCTGATTTTGACCAGCAACATCTGGTCTTCTCAGCTTGACTGAGTATTCTAATCTCCAGATCGTGACTGGTGACAATGGGTCATCTCGGCTTGACTGCACAGTCTGGGTCTGGATTTTGACTGGCGACGTCTAGTATTGGATTGTGAAGTTCGGGTTCAAGAGAGACTTCTGGTGGGTGACGCCGTTCAGTCTACAAAGGTATCAGTAAAGGCCCAGTCACACACACAGATAACTGTGCAGAGATTGTTGGCAGATCTCTGGTTGCAGTGAAATCATGGACACATTGTTACATTTGTACACGGCAACAAAATAGAACAATGTGTCCATGATTTCACTGCAACCAGCAAATTGCCAGTGACATTGCATCATCGTGTAACTGTACCCTAAAGTTTTCTATTTTCAGATTGTTGAAAAAAAAACAACAAAAAACTTATGTTCATACCTGAATAGTCAAGAAAGCAGGAGGAGAAAGGGTTTCACTACATAATGATGAGTGTGTAACATCCAATGGGATCTTTATCTCTATGTGTATATGGGATTTCTGAAAAATCACCAATGTTCACCAGAGGGAAGGAATTGATCAATGCAGGTTTTTTCCCCAAAATTATTACAAAAAATTGCATGAATTGCCCCCCACTCCCCCCCCCCCCCCGATTCTGAGATTTGCTTGTGATCACATCATGTAGACAGGACTATTGGTTGCAAGCACGGACTGGCCCAAGGGGGATCAGGGCAATCTCCTGGAGGGTCCCTGTGCTGGAGGGGCCACATACCCCCAGTATGAGCAGAATTCGGCCTCATTACATAACATTCACTATGTACAGAGAAAAGCAGCATCTCATCATTCACTCAACAAACTGCCCAGTGCATTACTACATAGAAGAACAGATTAATGTGACTGAGGATAATGTATTATGTGCATGGAGCGGAGCAGACCTCCGGTCAGTGTAAAGGCCACGTAACGCACACAGATAGCTGTGACCAACTTCTGAGATGGTTGCAGTGAGATCATGGACACATTGTTCTATCTTGTGGCTGTGTACAAATGTAACAATGTGTCCATGATTTCACTGCAACCAGAGATCTGTTCAGAAGTTGGTCACAGATATCTGTGTGTGTAACGTGACCTTTACTGGTGGACGTCCCGGTCAGCGTTACTGGTGGGCCCCCGGTCAGTGTTACTGTCGGGCACCTGTTCAGTGTTACCAGTGGGTCCTTAGTCAGTGTTACCGATGCGCCCATGGTCAGTGTAACTGGCTGGCACCCGTCCACTGTTACAGGAGGGTCCCCGGTCAGTGTTACAAGTGGGCCACTAGTCATTGTTACAGGTGGGCCCCTGATCAGTGTTACTGGTGGACCCCCGGTCAGTGTTACTAGTGGGTCCCCGTTCAGTGTTACTAGTGGGTCCCCGGTCAGTGTTACTAGTGGACCCTTGGTCAGTGTTACTAGTGGGCCCCCGGTCAGTGTTACTAGTGGGCCCTTGGTCAGTGTTACTAGTGGGCCCCCGGTCAGTGTTACTAGTGGGCCCTTGGTCAGTGTTACTAGTGGGCCCCCGGTCAGTGTTACTAGTGGGCCCCCGGTCAGTGTTACTAGTGGGCCCCCGGTCAGTGTTACTAGTGGGCCCCCGGTCAGTGTTACTCGTGGACCCTTGGTCAGTGTTACTAGTGGGTCCCCGGTCAGTGTTACTTGTGGACCCTTGGTCTGTGTTACTAGTGAGCCCCCGGTCAGTGTTACTCGTGGACCCTTGGTCTGTGTTACTAGTGAGCCCCGGTCAGTGTTACTAGTGGGCCCCCGGTCAGTGTTACTAGTGGTTCCCCGGTCAGTGTTACTCGTGGACCCTTGGTCTGTGTTACTAGTGGGCCCCCGGTCAGTGTTACTAGTGGGCCCCCGGTCAGTGTTACTAGTGGGCCCCCGGTCAGTGTTACTAGTGGGCCCCCGGTCAGTGTTACTAGTGGGCCCCCGGTCAGTGTTACTAGTGAGCCCCCGGTCAGTGTTACTAGTGGGTCCCCGGTCAGTGTTACTCGTGGACCCTTGGTCTGTGTTACTAGTGAGCCCCCGGTCAGTGTTACTAGTGGGCCTCCGGTCAGTGTTACTAGTGGGCCCCTAGTCAGTGTTACTGGCGGGCACTCGTTCAGTGTTACTAGTGGTTCCCCGGTCAGTGTTACTCATGGACCCTTGGTCTGTGTTACTAGTGAGCCCCCAATCAGTGTTACTAGTGGGCCCCCGGTCAGTGTTACTAGTGGGCCCCCGGTCAGTGTTACTAGTGGGCCCCCGGTCAGTGTTACTAGTGGGCCCCCGGTCAGTGTTACTAGTGGGCCCCCGGTCAGTGTTACTAGTGGGCCCCCGGTCAGTGTTACTGGTGGGTCCCCAGTCAGTGTTACTGGTGGGCCCTTGACAGCTCAGTCTGACACGGATTAGGGTGATTAGTCCCCTCCGCTGCCCCCAGTCACTGGGCTACAAGCCGCCATTGTCTGTAGTCCACCAGGGGAAGATGATGGGAGCTTCAACCTTATTGACCTCTTCCACTTGATAGATAAGTGATCGGTCTGTGCATGATCCACTACAAAGAACCTACGAGACCTCGGACCCTCGGCTGTGAGTCTACAGAGGGGATCACACATTGCGACACAGAGTCTTACACGTTGTGACTTTACATTACCCTGTGCACAAGCGATCCCTTCCATTGAGTCATCTCCGCAGGTCACCAGGGAAAAGGTCAATGACAAATGCAAGATAAGTGGCTGCGAAACACTTCACTGTCCAGGACTTGTGCTAATTCTGATAAGATCAGAGGATTAAAGGGAATCCGACAGTGATATGTCTGGTGCGGAGGCGGCGCAGCACACTGAGGATGGATGGTGGAACCCACCGACCACCAGACACGTGAGATGACGATTGCTCGGCCTTACAGGGGTTGTCCAGAATTATATAAACTTGGCTGAATTCTTTCACAAACAGCGCCCCCTCTGTCTACAGGTTTTGTGTGGTATTGCAGCTCAGCTCCATTTAAGTGAATAGGTTGTGCTGTAATACCACATGCAACCTGCAGACGGGGAGGCGCTGTTTTTGATCTTGGATATCCCCTTTAAGCCATCTCTCCCATATACAAGCTCTGATTCAGCTGAGTGCTCTCGTGTTCTCTATATGAAAGCTGATACTAACACAAGTCTGGTGGCGGCTTATCTCTGGAAGGGCAGCCTAAAATCGGACATGCTTCATCCTTAACTCCCCTGAAAATGAAATGTCTTGGTTCCCATACACATTAGCATGTCAGCTAAACCTGTGAATACCAGCGGGATTGGCTGACGTGTGTATGGGGGGTGTAAGATGGCAGATGGGTATATAGTGAATGGTTGATATGGATCACAAAGGTGCCTGTCCTCTTTGATGTAAACCTGATCTGGAAGCTGTAGTACCAAGAGATTTATTAGGGTGTTCCAGGACTAGCCGGAGAGACGGGTGGGTCTGACTATCCACATACCTCCACCCATGAAAGTGCCTCATTTCGTATAATAGTGTCTGTTTGTTTGATCCATGGTCAGTGTGTGGTGGTTGATACCTCTGATAGAAAGAGAGGATTTGCTTGTCATGACCGTGGTCAGTGTGTGGAGTCTGCTACACTTCCATTGGGATACATCTGGAAAGCAGTTGTATCCAAAACTGAGTGGGCATACCCGCGAGTGAAACAGACTATGATACCATATTTATGTTCCTTGAAGCTGGAAGTAATCCCTTCGCAGGTGCTTAAAGGGAGCCAACCAGCAGGATTTAGTGCTATAAAGTGAAGCCGGTGCCTCAGAGCATGCCTTTACTTGAATGGTTCCATGTTTGATTGCAGAGAAAAGTGTCATAAAACTCCTGTAAAGCAGGGCCCAGGCCAGTCAATAAAAGGGGTGAAAGGAAACAGTTTTAAGAGATTTATCGTGACGCCACCCGTGGTTCGTGGCTATGGGTAGCCCCCGCTGCAGTCGGGACCTCTGGGGATGATGGGGGTTAGCAGCTATGATGTTGAGCTCTCCACGGGTAGGGCTGGTCCTCAGGGCAACCGTGTAGTCAGTGTAGGTGTAATGCAAAGTTCTCAGTACCTTCAGGCAGCTCGTTAAATCAGTCTGTCTCTTCTCAGGAATGGCAAATAAAGTCTCACACTGTTCGTAGCTTCAACCAGGTTTTACTGTAAGCTCGTCAGTTGTTACACACGTGCAGTTCAGTACAGCAGCGGCTCCGGTGCAGTCTCAGCAGCTGGGACGGCTCGTTTGCGACACCGCCTTTCATGTTCTTTTCGGGCCTCTACGGTCTATTCCACACACTAGTTACAGTCCAGCGGTCACGGGCTTTCAGTGGGTACCTTCCTGGATCCCCAAACCCTAGTTCGACGGCCTTCCTTTCACTGCGCCGGAGGTTGGCTCTCGGGACATAAAGACCCCGCACCCCGCCAGAGTTTGTGTTTTTGGCATACAGCTTCCCTGCCACTTCAGCAGAGCCAGCACTCTGGATTCGGTCCGGTCCCTCGGTGTCCCCGCTGACTCGGACACACCTTGGACCCCCTCTATCTTCCCTCGGTTCTCAACCTGGGACCCGGGCTAGCCACACCGTGGCACCGGCCGCCGGGTCCAGGTTTTCTCCGTCTTGTCTCTCTCTGACTGTTGTCTGTCTGGGGTTCACTCTTTCTCCCCTCTCCTCTAACCTTTCCTCCACCCCACTAACTTGGTGTTCTCTGGTTTTGTTGTTGTTGTTTCCACCCCTTACCGGGTTCTGTCCTAACATTCCATCCTCCACCTGGCTCCTCCACCTATACCATTGCTAGACATGAAGTAACTTAGACTTGGGATTGGGGGATGTGTTGGGTGTTTATGTGGGGTGACCGATTTACCAATCCCAGCTGTTGCGTCATCTGGTGGCGAGTGGTCCGCAAGGGCGCCACATGTGTGTATTGGAACAACACAAAAAAGCTAAAAAAATAAAGGCAAATTGGACAAAATATCACACAAAAAGCCCAAAATGGTCTGGACACAATTGTTGGCATCTTTCAAAAGTTTATGGTAAACAACTTTGTTTCCAGCATGTGACACTTGTTCACACTCACCAGTGGCAAGAAACAGGTGTGGCAATATGAAAATCACACCTGAAACCAGATAAAAGTGGAGAAGTTGCCTCAATCTTTACATTGGGTGTCTGTGTGTGACGCACTACGCATGGAGGACAGAAGAGAAGAGAACAATCTAAGGAATTGAGAAACAAAAAAATATCCACAATCTCCAGGTTGGAAGTCCCTTTACAGAGATCTGGATGTTCCTTTGTCCACGGAGCGCAACATAATAAAATAGGTTTACAGCCCGTGGCACTGTAGCTAATCTCCCTGAACGGCAGGAAAAACTGATGAAAGGTTGTAACGCAGGATAGTCTGTGGATAAGCCCCAATCAAGATCCAATGAAATTCAAGCCATCCTGCAGGCTCAGGGGGAATCGGTGGCAGCACGAACTATCCATCCACATGTGAATGACATGAAACTCTATGGAGGAGACCCAGGAAGTACCACTGCTGACACAGAGACAGAAAAATGCCAAAATGTACGAGAGGGAACAAAATCCTTCTAAGACAGCGTCTTGTGGACAAATAAGACAAGATAGAGGTTTTTGGTAAAGCACATCAGAGGTCAGAGAAAAGAACACAGGACCTACAGTCACATATGTGGAAGGTCAGAGAAAAGAGCACAGGACCTACAGTCACATATGGGAGAGGACAGAGAAAAGAGCACAGGAGCTACAGTCACATATGGGGGAGGTCAGAGAAAAGAGCACAGGACCTACAGTCACATATGGAGGAGGTCAGAGAAAAGAGCACAGGACCTACAGTCACATATGGGGGAGGGCAGAGAAAAGAGCACAGGAGCTACAGTCACATATGGGGGAGGTCAGAGAAAAGAGCACAGGACCTACAGTCACATATGGAGGAGGTCAGAGAAAAGAGTACAGGATCTACAGTCACATATGGGGGAGGTCAAAGAAAAGGGCACAGGACCTACAGTCACATATGGAGGAAGACAGAGAAAAGAGCACAGGACCTACAGTCAAATATAGAGGAGGTCAGAGAAAAGAGCACAGGACCTACAGTCACATATGGGGGAGGTCAGAGAAAAGAGCACAGGACCTACAGTCACATATGGGGGAGGACAGAGAAAAGAGCACAGGACCTACAGTCAAATATGGGGGAGGTCAGTGAAAAGAGCACAGGACCTACAGTCACATATGGGGGAGGTAAAAAAAAAAAAAGAGCACAGCACCTACACTCACATATTGTGGAGGTCAGAGAAAAGAGCACAGGACCTACAGTCACATATGAGGGAGGTCAGAGAAAGGAGCACAGGACCTACAGTCACATATGAGGGAGGTCAGAGAAAGGAGCACAGGACCTACAGTCACATATGGGGGAGGGCAGACAAAAGAGCACAGGACCTACAGTCACATATAGAGAGGGCAGACAAAAGAGCACAGGACCTACAGTCACATATGGGGGAGGTCAGAGAAAAGAGCACAGGACCTACAGTCAAATATGGGGGAGGTCAGAGAAAGGAGCATAGGACTTACAGTCACATATGGGGGAGGTCAGTGAAAAGAGCACAGGACCTACAGTCACATATGGGGGAGGTAAAAAAACAAAAGAGCACAGGACCTACAGTCACATATGGGGGAGGTCAGAGAAAAGAGCACAGGACCTACAGTCACATATGGGGGAGGTCAGAGAAAACAGCACAGGACCTACAGTCACATATGGGGGAGGGCAGAGAAAAGAGTACAGGACCTACAGTCACATATGGAGGAGGGCAGAGAAAAGAGCACAGGGCCTACAGTCACATATGTAGGAGGTCAGAGAAAAGAGCACAGGACCTACAGTCACATATGGGGGAGGTCAGAGAAAAGAGCATAGGACCTACAATCACATATGGAGAAGGTCAGAGAAAAGAGCACAGGACCTACAGTCACATATGGGGGAGGTCAGAGAAAAGAGCACAGGACCTACAGTCACATATGGGGAAGGTCAGAGAAAAGAGCACAGGACCTACAGTCACATATGGGGGAGGTCAGAGAAAAGAGCACAGGACCTACAGTCACATATGGGGGAGGTCAGAGAAAAGAGCACAGGACCTACAATCACATATGGAGAAGGTCAGAGAAAAGAGCACAGGACCTACAGTCACATATGGGGGAGGTCAGAGAAAAGAGCACAGGACCTACAGTCACATATGGGGAAGGGCAGAGAAAAGAGCACAGGACCTACAGTCACATATGGGGGAGGTCAGAGAAAAGAACACAGGACCTACAGTCACATATGAAGGAGGTCAGAGAAAAGAACACAGGACCTACAGTCACATATGGGGGAGGGCAGACAAAAGAGCACAGGACCTACAGTCACATATGGAGAGGGCAGACAAAAGAGCACAGGACCTACAGTCACATATGGGGGAGGTCAGAGAAAAGAGCACAGGACCTACAGTCACATATGGGGGAGGTCAGAGAAAACAGCACAGGACCTACAGTCACATATGGGGGAGGGCAGAGAAAAGAGTACAGGACCTACAGTCACATATGGAGGAGGGCAGAGAAAAGAGCACAGGGCCTACAGTCACATATGTAGGAGGTCAGAGAAAAGAGCACAGGACCTACAGTCACATATGGGGGAGGTCAGAGAAAAGAGCATAGGACCTACAATCACATATGGAGGAGGTCAGAGAAAAGAGCACAGGACATACAGTCACATATGGGGGAGGTCAGAGAAAAGAGCACAGGATCTACAGTCACATATGGGGGAGGTCAGAGAAAAGAGCACAGGACCTACAGTCACATATGGGGGAGGTCAGAGATGTTTTGGGTGTTTTTCTACCTCTGGCACTGGGGGGGTCTTGACTGTCTACATGACATCATGAAATGTGAAGATACCAGTGGATTTTGGGTGACAATGTAGAGTCCGGTGTCAGACAGCTGGGGGTGTTCTAGGTCAGGGGTCTCCAGCAGGACAATCACCCCAAATATTAAGAAGCCCCAGAAATGGAGGAAACAAAGCGCTGGAGAGATCTGAAGTGTCAGCAATGACCGAATCTAAATCCCATTGATCCCTTGTGGAGAGATCTGAAGGGGCAGAAATGACTGGATCTAAATCCTATTGATCCCCTGTGGAGAGATCTGAAGGGGCAGCAATGACCGGATCTCAATCCCATTGATCACCTGTGGAGAGATCTGAAGGGGCAGCAATGACCGGATCTAAATCCCATTGATCCCCTGTGGAGAGATCTGAAGGGGCAGCAATGACCGGATCTAAATCCCATTGATCACCTGTGGAGAGATCTGAAAATTGGGAGAAGACGAGAGACCGGGAGCAGATTATAAAGAAGAGGAGAAACTCCAGGAGAAGAAGAAGAAGCTTGTGGAGGATATAGAGGAGACTGAGGGCAGGATTATTACATAGGGGAAACTGAGATTAAGATGAGGGAACAATTGTGTCCGGGACATTTTGGGGTTTGGTGTGAAATTTGGTCCAATTTTCTTTTTTCTATTTTTTTTGTTTTGTTCCGATAAACACAAAGGAAATAATCCTGTATAAGAAAACCTGGGAATTGTGAGAATATTCTGGAGAAATCCTGCATTTTTTGGAACAATATGAAGGTGACGACACCATCAGCCGTGACTTTACCATTTGGTTTAAAAATGTTACATTGCATTATGAGCAGCCTAAATGTTTAGATTTAATGCAATATATCAGAGTGTGTAAAATGGGAGATCTAGCGCTTACTGTAATTCTATGACCCACTGGGATTTAAAACCCAAACAATTAATTAAAAAAATTTACATTTTATTTTCATCAATTCTAAAATGTATATAATTTTAGAATTGATGAACATAAAATGTAAATTTTTTAATTAATTGTTTGGTTTTTAAATCCCAGTGGGTCATAGAATTACAGTAAGCGCTAGATCTCCCATTTTACATACTAATTATTAACTCTTGAAGATTATACACACACGGAAAGTCTTCACAGATCTTTAGCTGCTGCTCAACTAGGGCTGACTCCAGTGTACAAACAATTATCTTTAAATATATCAGAGTGTTCTCCTAATCATGGCCACATATTGTCTGTGGTCAGTGTGTGACATGTTTAGTTTGTTATGTATTATAACCTTTTTAATTCTGGTAATATGTCAGGTCGCTCACATCATCTCCATATATAGTTGCTCAGTGTCTCTTCCACTTCCGTCTGGCTGTCCATTATGTCACTTCCGGCCGCCATGTTTGCACACCCAAGTGATGGGTATGGTAATATGGCGGTCGCTGTCCGCTGTATGCTCCCCCTCCCGCTCCCAGCAGTCCTCCCGGTCGCCCCCGCAGCCTCTGACTCACCTCTCTGCACCTCGGTGCCTACAGGACCTTTGGTGATGTCAGAGTCACGTTACTGATCACATGACTCTGACATCACTACAGTTCTGTGACTGCTACACTGACAGCACCAGCGCGGCCCAGGGTAAGAGACACTGAGCTGACAGACAGAGAGGACACATACTGAGGGGACACATACTGAGGGGACAGACAGACTGAGGGGACACATACTGATGGGACAGACAGAGAGGACACATACTGAGGGGACAGACAGGAGAGGACACATACTGAGGGGACAGACAGAGAGGACACATACTGAGGGGACAGCCAGCCAGAGGGGACACATACTGAGGGGACAGACAGAGAGGACACATACTGAGGGGACAGACAGAGGGGACACATACTAGGGGGAGAGACTGAGGGGACACATACTGAGGGGACAGACAGAGAGGACACATACTGAGGGGACACATACTGAGGGGACAGACAGACTGAGGGGACACATACTGATGGGACAGACAGAGAGGACACATACTGAGGGGACAGACAGAGAGGACACATACTGAGGGGACAGACAGAGGGGACACATACTGAGGGGACAGACAGCCAGAGGGGACACATACTGAGGGGACAGACAGAGAGGACACATACTGAGGGGACAGACAGAGGGGACACATACTAGGGGGAGAGACTGAGGGGACACATACTGAGGGGACAGACAGAGAGGACACATACTGAGGGGACACATACTGAGGGGACAGACAGACTGAGGGGACACATACTGATGGGACAGACAGAGAGGACACATACTGAGGGGACAGACAGAGAGGACACATACTGAGGGGACAGACAGAGGGGACACATACTGAGGGGACAGACAGCCAGAGGGGACACATACTGAGGGGACAGACAGAGAGGACACATACTGAGGGGACAGACAGAGAGGACACATACTGAGGGGACAGACAGAGAGGACACATACTGAGGGGACAGACAGAGGGGACACATACTGGGGGGAGAGACTGAGGGGACACATACTGAGGGGACAGACAGAGAGGACACATACTGAGGGGACAGACAGCCAGAGGGGACACATACTGAGGGGACATCCAGAGAGGACATATACTGAGGGGACAGACAGAGAGGACACATACTGAGGGGACAGACAGCCAGAGGGGACATATACTGAGGGGACAGACAGAGAGGACACATACTGAGGGGACAGCCAGACTGAGGGGATACATACTGAGGGGACAGACAGACTGAGGGGACACATACTGAAGGGACAGACAGAGAGGACATATACTGAGGGGACAGACAGAGAGGACACATACTGAGGGGACAGACAGAGGGGACACATACTGAGGTGACAGACAGACAGGACACATACTGAGGGGACAGACAGAGGGGACACATACTGAGGGGACAGACAGAGAGGACATATACTGAGGGGACAGACAGAGAGGACACATACTGAGGGGACAGACAGAGAGGACACATACTGAGGGGACAGACAGAGGGGACACATACTGAGGGGACAGACAGAGAGGACATATACTGAGGGGACAGACAGAGAGGACACATACTGAGGGGACAGACAGAGAGGACACATACTGAGGGGACAGGCAGAGAGGACACATACTGAGGGGACACATACTGAGGGGACAGACAGACTGAGGGGACACATACTGAAGGGACAGACAGACTGAGGGGACACATACTGAAGGAACAGACAGACTGAGGGGACACATACTGAGGGGACAGCCAGCCAGAGGGGGCACATACTGAGGGGACAGACAGATGGGACACATACTGAGGGGACACATACTGAGGGGTCAGACAGCCAGAGGGGGCACATACTGAGAGGACAGACAGCCAGATGGGACACATACTGAGGGGACAGACAGAGGGGACACATATTGAGGAGACAGCCAGCCAGAGGGGACACATACTGAGGGGACAGCCAGCCAGAAGGGAAACATACTGAGGGGACAGACAGCCAGAGGGGACACATACTGAGGGGACACATACTGAGGGGACAGACAGAGGGGACAGACAGAGGGGACACATACTGAGGGGACAGACAGAGGGGACACATACTGAGGGGACAGCCAGAGGGCACACATACTGAGGGGACAGACAGAGAGGACACATACTGAGGGAACAGACAGCCAGAGAGGACACATACTGAGGGGACAGCCAGACTGAGGGGACACATACTGAGGGGACACATACTGAAGGGACAGACAGACTGAGGGGACACATACTGAGGGGACAGCCAGCCAGAGGGGACACATACTGAGGGGACAGCCAGCCAGAGGGGGCACATACTGAGGGGACAGCCAGAGGGGACACATACTGAGGGGACAGACAGATGGGACACATACTGAGGGGAAAGACAGCCAGAGGGGGCACATACTGAGAGGACAGCCAGCCAGATGGGACACATACTGAGGGGACAGACAGAGGGGACACATATTGAGGAGACAGCCAGCCAGAGGGGACACATACTGAGGGGACAGACAGCCAGAGGGGAAACATACTGAGGGGACATACAGCCAGAAGGGAAACATACTGAGGGGACAAACAGAGGGGACAGACAGAGGGGACACATACTGAGAGGACACATACTGAGGGGACACATACTGAGGGGACAGACTGAGGGGACACATACTGAGGGGAGAGACTGAGGGGACACATACTGAGGGGACGGACAGCCAGAGGGGACACGTACTGAGGGAACAGACAGAGGGGACACATACTGAGGGGACAGAAAGAGGAGACACATACTGAGAGGACAGACAGCCAGAGGGGACACATATTGAGGAGACATACAGCCTGAGGGGACAGACAGCCAGAGGGGAAACATACTGAGGGGACAGACAGCCAGAAGGGAAACATACTGAGGGGACAGACAGCCAGAGGGGACACATACTGAGGGGACAGACTGAGGGGACAGACAGAGGGGACACATACTGAGGGGATAGACAGAGGGGACACATACTGAGGGGACAGACAGAGGGGACACATACTGAGGGGACAGAGAGACAGAGGGGACACTTACTGAGGGGACAGACAGAGGGGACACATACTGAGGGGACAGACAGACAGAGGGGACAAATACTGAGGGGACAAACAGCCAGAGGGGACACATACTGAGGACAGCCAGCCAGAGAGGACACATACTGAGGGAAAAGAGAGACAGAGGGGACACATACTGACGGAACAGACAGACTGCCAGAGGGGACAGATAGACTTCCACAGAGGGGAGAGACAGCGTACACACACCGCCCTCCTGATGCGATAGCATCGGGCTCCCATCTAGTACAGAAATATAGTTGACTTTTTAGATATCCTTTGGAGGATGGAGGACACAATAATAGAAACATCAGTCATCCATGTTTTTATGGACCATCTGCAAAAGAGTAAAGGGTCCAAAAGGAGAAAAAAAGCCCCTATATCAGGCACAGTGTATATCAATGTGGGATTCTTTTATTCTTTTGCAAGATGTTTAACAGGCAGAAATGTCTAGTAGAGCCTTAACGCACTCTCCATATTAAAAGCACATGCATGTCCGGCCAAAGCAGATTATGCATTTATATGGGGTGGAGGGAATATATGGTCTGTCCAGATTAAGTCTGTCCAGATACCTGGTATATTTTAGGACTTGAGGTACCGCGATGGGGTCCCAGCTTAGTCCATGCAATGCCACGTTGTGTTGGATCAGTTTTTGTGACTGCTACATTTCTATGACTTTTCTTTGATTTGCTCATGTACAGTGATTCTGATTTTTTACATGCAGAAATGCTTGACTTTGATGTTTGCAGCCGCGGACGGGGCCGGTTTATTCTCGGGGCCGGTTTATTCCCAGCTTCTTGCTAACATTAGAGTTTGGAACCATTGACTGATAAGAAGCCGCTCAGGTGAGGAAAGAGCTTTATCTGATCAGCCCTTTGCTATTGTAGAAGGAAGGTTTAAAGGCCGCTCAGATGGATTGATTTTCTGCTAAATGTCACAATATGTTAAAGGTTCATAAATAAAGGGAAATGTGCAGCAGACTGGAAACACACACACAGGTGTGGAGAAGACTCCATAGTCATAGCGGAAAGTCATCCTCTGCACCAGGACCCTGCAGACATCAGAGGAGATGGAGCTCTGGTCTGGAATGATGGTTTTTCTCTATAGGTTTGGAGCCCATTAATATCTAGAGTCCAGTGGCTGCATGACCGCCCGTCTCCTCCGTCCTCAGTATTCAGTGACCGCCCGTCTCCTCCATCCTCAGTATTCAGTGACCGCCCGTCTCCTCCATCTTCAGTATTCAGTGACCGCCCGTCTCCTCCATCCTCAGTATTCAGTGACCGCCCGTCTCCTCCGTCCTCAGTATTCAGTGACCGCCCGTCTCCTCCATCCTCAGTATTCAGTGACCGCCCGTCTCCTCCATCCTCAGTATTCAGTGACCGCCCGTCTCCTCCATCCTCAGTATTCAGTGACCGCCCGTCTCCTTCATCCTCAGTATTCAGTGACCGCCCGTCTCCTCCATCCTCAGTATTCAGTGACCGCCCGTCTCCTCCATCCTCGGTATTCAGTGACCGCCCGTCTCCTCCGTCCTCAGTATTCAGTGATCGCCCGTCTCCTCTGTCCTCAGTATTCAGTGACCACCTGTCCCCTCCTGGTCCCTGCATTGCTCCTATATGGAGACACCTGTCCCTGCATTGTATGGAGACACCGGTCCCTGCATTGTATGGAGACACTGGTCCCTGCATTGTATGGAGACACCGGTCCCTGCATTGCTCCTGTATGGAGACATTGGTCCCTGCATTGTATGGAGACACTGGTCCCTGCATTGTATGTAGACACTGGTCCCTGCATTGCTCCTGTATGGAGACACTGGTCCCTGCATTGCTCCTGTATGGAGACACCGGTCCCTGCATTGCTCCTGTATGGAGACACCGGTCCCTGCATTGTATGGAGACACTGGTCGCTGCATTGTATGGAGACACTGGTCCCTGCATTGTATGGAGACACTGGTCCCTGCATTGCTCCTGTATGGAGACACCGGTCCCTGCATTGCTCCTGTATGGAGACACCGATCCCTGCATTGTATGGAGACACCGGTCCCTGCATTGTATGGAGACACTGGTCCCTGCATTGTATGGAGGCACTTATCCCTGCATTGTATGGAGACACTGGTCCCTGCATTGTATGGAGACACTGGTCCCTGCATTGTATGGAGACACGACACTGGTCCCTGCATTGCTCCTGTATGGAGACACTGGTCCCTGCATTGTATGGAGACACTGGTTCCTGCATTGCTCCTGTATGGAGACACTGGTCCCTGCATTGTATGGAGACACCGGTCCCTGCATTGTGTGGAGACACGGTCCCTGCATTGCTCCTGTATGGAGACACTGGTCCCTGCATTGTATGGAGACACTGGTCCATGCATTGTATGGAGACACTGGTCCCTGCATTGTTCCTGTATGGAGACACCGGTCCCTGCATTGTGTGGAGACACTGGTCCATGCATTGCTCCTGTATGGAGACACTGGTCCCTGCATTGTATGGAGACACCGGTCCCTGCATTGTATGGAGACACTGGTCCCTGCATTGTATGGAGACACTGGTCCTTGCATTGTATGGAGACACTGGTCGCTGCATTGTATGGAGACACTGGTCCCTGCATTGTATGGAGACACTGGTCCCTGCATTGTATGGAAACACTGGTCCCTGCATTGTATGGAGACACCGGTCCCTGCATTGTATGGAGACAACGGTCCCTGCATTGCTCCTGTATGAAGACACGGTCCCTGCATTGTATGGAGACACCGGTCCCTGCATTGTATGGAGACACTGGTCCCTGCATTGTATGGAAACACCTGGTCCCTGCATTGTATGGAGACACCGGTCCCTGCATTGTATGGAGACACGGTCCCTGCATTGCTCCTGTATGAAGACACCGGTCCCTGCATTGTATGGAGACACTGGTCCCTGCATTGCTCCTGTATGAAGACACCGGTCCCTGCATTGTATGGAGACACTGGTCCCTGCATTGTATGGAGACACTGGTCCCTGCATTGTATGGAGACACTGGTCTTTGCATTGTATGGAGACACCGGTCCCTGCATTGTATGGAGACCCTGGTCCCTGCATTGCTCCTGTATGGAGACACCGGTCCATGCATTGTATGTAGACACTGGTTCCTGCATTGCTCCTGTATGGAGACACTGGTCCCTGCATTGCTCCTGTATGGAGACACCGGTCCCTGCATTGTATGGAGACACTCGTCCCTGCATTGTATGGAGACACTGGTCCCTGTATTGCTCCTGTATGGAGACACTGGTCCCTGCATTGCTCAGGTGGATTTTGGGCCATTCTTCCACACAAACACTCTTCACATCCTGCAGGTTCCATGGATCCTTCTATGAATGAACTTTAGCACCTTCCAGACATTTCCTATTGGATTCAGCTTCAGTGATCGGCTTGGATATTTGCAACGGTCGTAAGGACTGGGGTTACTCGACCATCCGGGATCAGTCAGGGGGATCCCACGGTGGCAGTCCCAGCGGGGTCGTAGCCCTGACCGAGCATGAAAAGGGGTTATTTACATGGGAAATAAAGTCTTTATTGTGACACCACCTGTGGTGTTTGGTCAGGGATGACCAGCGCTGCTGTTCGGACCCCAGGAGATAGATGTTCTGGCAGCTTAGATGAAACACTCCCCACAGGCGGAGAGGGCCCCCCCAGGATTTGATAATACACTCTTTGTGGATGATGATGCTGGTTGTTGGTGCAGGAGAGTGCAAAAGGAGTGGACAGTTACAGTTGATTGCAGTTTTTACCAGTCTCTTTACTGTTGTTTTTTTTAGTGCAGACCCACCCTTGTACTGTGCTGTTCTAGACTGCAGTTTGGCCAGCCCTCAGATAGTCCAGGAACACTCTGCTCAGACACCCTTCATCAGCCTTCCTCTGCTGCCCTTTCTGCGCTGATCTTCTCTCCTTCCCTTGTCCGGCCCCTTCGTGCTAGTAGTCCAAGGCAGGTGACTGCGGGCCCTGTCGAGCGATGGCCTGGCACGTCCTCTTGACCCTCTGTAGTTGCTATTCCCGGGAGTGTACACGGGGTTGGCTACTGCATGTGCAGTGCAGAAGCAGTTTTCACACCAGATTGGGGCTGGTCCCCTCATGCAGCTAGTTCCTCTACTAATGACCTGAATGGTGGTTTTAGATTTGGGGTCCCTTTGGCCAGGGATTCATGGCGACCTACCCACTTGTCTCACTCCGCAACAGCACTAGCCTCCCCTAGAACTCAATCTTGCTGCTGCTTCCTCTTCTGTCTCTCAACAACTAACTGAGTTCTCACTCCCTAAACTCCTCCTTCCTCCAGCCAGTAGATGGGGACTGCCCTCTAGAGGGGTTTCTTCCGCCCTGCATTTCCTAGCCTGGAGTTGGGAATGGTGTTGGGTGTAAGATGTGTGTCTCAGGT
Organism: Allobates femoralis; assembly: GCA_033576535.1. NCBI lineage: Eukaryota > Metazoa > Chordata > Amphibia > Anura > Aromobatidae > Allobates > Allobates femoralis. Next base: position 7,980,635 of record JARQOC010000006.1, on the reverse strand, counting down.
TCGGGTCCCTGTCAATGGCACCACACCTGTGGATTAGGTGCAGTACCACTGTGGCCACCAAGACGCAGGGGCCCCACACATTCTAGCAGATTTATTTTCTTCCTCGGCTGTGTGTTTGGGATCATTGTCTGGTGAAATGTCTTCCTCGTTTCATCTCCATCATCCTGATAGAAGCAGCAGATTATTATCAGGACTCTCTCGCTACATTTCTCCATTCATCCTTCCTTCAATTACATTAGGTTCTCCAGACAATCAGCTGCTCACCATGATGTTCTCACCTCCACACTTCACTGTTGTTGGTGTTTCGGGGTGATTTGCCTTTTGGCCTCCAAATATGGTGCATTATGGCCTCCAAACATGGTGTATTATGGCCTCCAAACATGGTGCATGATGGCCTCCAAACATGGTGTATTATGGCCTCCAAACATGGTGTATTATGGCCCCCAAACATGGTGTATTATGGCCTCCAAACATGGTGCATTATGGACTCCAAACATGGTGTATTATGGCCTCCAAACATGGTGTATTATGGCCTCCAAACATGGTGCATTATGGCCTCCAAACATGGTGTATTATGGCCTCCAAACATGGTGCATTATGGCCTCCAAACATGGTGTATTATGGCCTCCAAACATGGTGTATTATGGCCTCCAAACATGGTGTATTATGGCCTCCAAACATGGTGCATTATGGCCTCCAAACATGGTGCATTATGGCCTCCAAACATGGTGTATTATGGCCTTCAAACATGGTGTATTATGGCCTCCAAACATGGTGTATTATGGCCTCCAAACATGGTGCATTATGGCCTCCAAACATGGTGTATTATGGCCTCCAAACATGGTGTATTATGGCCTCCAAACATGGTGTATTATGGCCTCCAAACATGGTGCATTATGGCCTCCAAACAATTCATATTTGGTCTCATGTGAGCAGACTTTATTCTCCATTTCACAGACTTGTCTATATGTTATTGAGTGAACTTTAAATGCTCTTGAACTGAGGCTTCTTGCCTTGGGACTTTGAAGGTTTTGATTACCCCCCCAGTAACTCAGTATGGCTGCCCCATGAGTAATCTATTCCCTTTCCCCTCTCATTCTTACCTGTTCCCTTCCCCATTCCTTCTAATCTCTTCTCCCTCTTTTAGCCCTCCACTTCCTTTAATTGTTGTATAATCTGCCTTTTATTCACTTTGTCAGTTTCCTATGCTATATGCTTCACATACTGAGTATGTATCATATATATCATATATTATATATATATATATATATATATTATTATATATCATATATTATATCATATATATAAATATCATATTCATGTCCTAAATGTGATAGATTGGATACAGACTGAGAAGATAGAACTCCATTAATGTGATGAGTGTTATGCTTTTTCACCAACACTCAGCTAAAAACGTATCGGTTTTTCACTCTTGATACTTTTTGTTGTATCGTCTACTTCCAGCGCTCGTTAATTAGGACTGAGGATGAATAGACATCATTTCTTTCTGTAACGAGCTATTCTAGGTGGAGGACTTTGGAAATTTTGTATCCCAGAACTCTAATAACCTGTTTTCTTCCGGGTATGATAGGAGATGTATTCCTTATGTTACCTTGTTATTTCTTCACTTGATCATCACTTATATATAGCTGTACTTTGTGCTGTTATGCCTTTATACTTTCTAATAAAAATAGGTTGAACGTTAAACGCTCTTGAACCTGACTTTTGTTCAGCAATGAAATCTTGTGTGGTGAGTGTGCATACAGGAACGTGCATATAGGAGTGTGCTTACAGGAGTGTGCATACAGGAGTGTGCATATAGGAGTGTGCTTACAGGAGTGTTCATACAGGAGTGTGCATACAGGAGTGTGCTTACAGGAACGTGCATATAGGAGTGTGCTTACAGGAGTGTGCATACAGGAGTGTGCATATAGGAGTGTGCTTACAGGAGTGTTCATACAGGAGTGTGCATACAGGAGTGTGCATACAGGAGTGTGCTTACAGGAGCGTGCATACAGGAGTGTGCATACAGGAGTGTTCATACAGGAGTGTGCATACAGGAGTGTGCATACAGGAGCGTGCATACAGGAGCGTGCATACAGGAGCGTGCATACAGGAGCGTACATACAGGAGTGTGCATACAGGAGCGTGCACACAGGAGCGTGAATACAGGAGTGTGCATACAGGAGCGTGTACGCAGGAGTGTGCATGAAGGAGTGTGCATACAGGAGTGTGCATACAGGAGCGTGCATACAGGAGTGTGCATAGAGGAGCGTGCATCCAGGAGCGTGCATACAGGAGCGTGCATATAGGAGTGTGCATACAGGAGCATGCATACGGGGAGCGTGTACACAGGAGCGTGCACACAGGAGCATATGTACAGGAGCGTGCACACAGGAGTGTGCATACAGGAACGTGCATACAGCAGTGTGCATACAGGAGCGTGCATATAGGAGTGTGCATACAGGAGCGTGCATACGAGGAGCATGCGCACAGGAGCGTGCATACAGGAGCGTGCATACGGGGAGCATGCACACAGGAGTGTGCATACAGAAGCGTGCATACAGGAGCGTGCACACAGGAGCGTGCACACAGGAGCATGCATACAGGAGCGTGCATACGGGGAGCGTGCATACGGGGAGCATGCATATGGGGAGCGTGCATACAGGAGCGTGCATACAGGAGCGTGCATACGGGGAGCAGCATACAGGAGCGTGCATACAGGAGCGTGCATACAGGAGTGTGCATACAGGAGCGTGCATATGGGGAGCGTGCATACAGGAGCGTGCATACAGGATCGTGCATACAGGAGCGTGCATACGGGGAGCATGCACACAGGAGTGTGCATACAGAAGCGTGCATACAGGAGCGTGCACACAGGAGCGTGCACACAGGAGCATGCATACAGGAGCGTGCATACGGGGAGCGTGCATACGGGGAGCATGCATATGGGGAGCGTGCATACAGGAGCGTGCATACAGGAGCGTGCATACGGGGAGCAGCATACAGGAGCGTGCATACAGGAGCGTGCATACAGGAGTGTGCATACAGGAGCGTGCATATGGGGAGCGTGCATACAGGAGCGTGCATACAGGATCGTGCATACAGGAGCGTGCATACGGGGAGCATGCATACAGGAGCGTGCATACAGGAGCGTGCATACAGGAGCGTGCATACAGGAGCGTGCATATAGCAGTGTGCATACAGGAGCGTGCATACAGGAGCGTGCATGCAGGCCATAGAGCGGGAGGGTGTTTTCTGTGAAACACTTGTTCCTGCTGATTCAATATCTTTCTGTAGCTCCACAGGTGTTCTTGGCTCTTCTGATAATTCTTTTCCCTCCTCTGTGTGACATCTTGCAGGGCAGCACCTGGTTGTGGCCGATTTATGGTGAAATGATGATCTTTCCTTTTCTGGATTATGGCCTCAGCAGAGCTCACTGGAGCCTTCAGTAGATTAGAAATATTCCTGTAACCAATGCTATCAGTATGTTTTACACCAATAAGGTTGTGAAGGTCTTGAGACGGCTCACTGGTTTTCCCCATCATGAGATGTTTCTTGTGAGGCTCCTTGGTAATGAGGCTCCTTTATATCAGATGAACCAGCTGATATTATTATCACTCAGTGTCAGGATTGCTTCTAATTACTGATAGATCTCAGCCGGTGTCAGGACTTTCCAGGGCTTTTTGCTCTTCTCTTTCTCCATGTGCTCAATACTTTTTCCCTGCATCATTTCTCATTATTACACATAATTTATGGACATCTATAGATATTTCTTTTTTTTGTCTGTGTAGATAGGATGGGTTGTTACCAACATCTGGTGAGAAATTCATGTCAATACCAGCTTTACTTAAAAAATGTTGATGTGTTCAATACTTATCAGACTCTCTTTGTATATGTATATATATATATAATATACATATATATATATATATATATATATATATATATATACACCAATTCAAGAGTGTACAATTTCCAATCATTCCCCCTCCCCCTGATTGTCCTATTGCGGAGGGTATTGATAAATTGTACATGAACTTCTGATCCAGCACCACCGAGAGGCGCTGTTCTGCCCTGAGGATGATGTATCTGCAGAGTATATAGGGAGGGGCGGCTCCTTTTAAAAATCCATAGATTGTGGAGGAAATGAGCCATAATATATCCATTATATTGATACTAACTATAATGAAAGTGTCATTATCTCATCCAGTAATGCAGCTACTGGGGAGCAGAGGGGGCGGCTGCCGAAAGCCCCAAGCTGGGAGTAGACCACCCTGAGTCACGTGATGTCATCGGACCAGGACTCTGATGGCAGAATGACATCACTGTTTAAAGAGGGACTGCAGGGGCATCATACTGTTTATATGGGGCTGTAGAGGCATCATACTGTTTAAAGAGGGACTGCAGGGGCACTATACTGTTTATAGGGGCTGTAGGGGCATCATACTGTTTATAGGGGGCTGTAGGGGCATCATACTGTTAATAGGGGGCTGTAGGGGCATCATACTGTTAATAGGGGGCTGTAGGGGCATTACATTGTTTATAGGGGGCTATAGGGGCATCATACTGTTTATAGGAGGGCTCTAGGGGCATTATACTGTTTATAGGGGGCTGTAGAGGACATCATACTGTTATTGGGGTATCATACTCTTTATCAGGGGGCTGTAGGGGCATCATACTGTTTATATGGGGCTGTAGGGGCTTCATACTGTTTATAGGGGGCTGTAGGGGCTTCATACTGTTTATAGGGGGCTGTAGAGGACATCATACTGTTTATATGGGGCTGTAGGGCCATCATACTGTTATTGGGGTATCATACTCTTTATCAGGGGGCTGTAGGGGCATTATACTTTTTATAGGGGGCTGTAGGGGCTTCATACTGTTTATAGGGGGGCTGTAGGGGCATCATACTGTTTATAGGGGGCTGTAGAGGACATCACACTGTTTATAAGGGGGCTGTAGGGGTATCATACTGTTTATAGGGGCCTTTAGGGGCATTATACTGTTTATAGGGGGCTGTAGGGGCATCCTACTGTTGATAGGGGGCTGTAGAGGACATCATACTGTTTATAGGGGGGCTGTAGGGGCATCATACTGTTTATATGGGGCTGTAGGGCCATCATACTGTTATTGGGGTATCATACGCTTTATCAGGGGGCTGTAGGGACATTATACGTTTTATAGGGGGCTGCAGGGGCATTATACTGTTTATAGGGAGGCTTTAGGGGCATCATACTGTTTATAGTGGGGCTGTAGGGGCATCAAACTGTTTATATGGGGGCTGTAGGGGCATCCTACTTTTTATAGTGGGGCTGTAGGGGCATCATACTGTTTATAGGGGCTGTGGGGGCATCATACTGTTATAGGGGGGCTGTAGGAGCATCATACTGTTATAGTGGGGCTGTAGGGGCATCATACTGTTGATAGGGAGCTGTGGGGGCATCATACTGTTATAGGGGGGCTGTAGGAGCATCATACTGTTATAGGGGGCTGTAGGGGCATCATACTGTTATAGGGGGCTGTAGGGGCATCATACTGCTTATAGGGGGCGTGGGAGCATGATACTGTTTATAGTGGGGCTGTAGGGGCATCATACTGTTGATAGGGAGCTGTGGGGGCATCATACTGTTATAGGGGGGCTGTAGGAGCATCATACTGTTATAGGGGGCTGTAGGGGCATCATACTGTTATAGGGGGCTGTAGGGGCATCATACTGTTAATAGGGGGCTGTAGGGGCATTACATTGTTTATAGGAGGACTCTAGGGGCATCATACTGTTTATAGGAGGACTCTAGGGGCATCATACTGTTTATAGGAGGACTCTAGGGGCATCATACTGTTTATAGGAGGGCTCTAGGGGCATCATACTGTTTATAGGAGGACTCTAGGGGCATCACACTGTTTATAGGGGCTGTAGGGGCATCATACTGTTTATAGGGGGCTGTAGGGGCATTACATTGTTTATAGGAGGACTCTAGGGGCATCATACTGTTTATAGGAGGACTCTAGGGGCATCATACTGTTTATAGGAGGACTCTAGGGGCATCATACTGTTTATAGGAGGACTCTAGGGGCATCATACTGTTTATAGGAGGACTCTAGGGGCATCATACTGTTTATAGGGGGCTGTAGGGGCATCGTACTGTTTATAGGGGGCTGTAGGGGCAGTAAAATACAATCACAGTGGATGATTTGCATAAATCCCATCCTCACTGTGCTTCTCCCCACCGCAGCGTTATTTCAGCTGCGGTGCGAGTTTCCGGAATTTCGCACCATGTTCATTTCATTTGTGGAGTCGGAAGCGGACACCGTCAGATCCACCCAGGGACAAGCCGCCCTGCACCTGCCGCAGATGGTGAGTACAGGGGCGGCTGCGGTCTGCCTGCGTTCACCTGCGGGTCCGGAGACGCCCAATACATAGCGCCTCCGGATCGTGTGCACAGACCCTTAAGGGTCAATTTACCGACGTTGTATAGGACAAGGTGTCGATCTATAGATCACCGGTGACCCATGGAATCGTGGGGATGTATAAATATTACTAATAATAATACAATTCCCAGTTTCGCACCATTAAGTAGAGCAGGTGACAGTGCTGCGCTCAGGGAGGTTATCGCCCTATATCCAGGTAATTGGGTGCAGGCGGCTCCGGTCAGACATTGATGGCTGGACCCGGGGTCGATCATCTATGGTCTATACGTGGCCCCGTCACGGCTTCATCACATGATTGCAGGGCTCGTTAGTTATTACACCATACTCTTTCTTCCTCCTGGATCTCAGCCCTGTTATTAGATTGTGTTATAGTCGAGCAGTCACATCTCACCGATACAAACCTGACAATGGACTTTGGAGCCGTCCAAATGTCAGAGATCAATTACCGACTCTGCAGCTCGGGGCTGATGGTAATTGAGTCTTATCAGATGATCGATGCGCACCACAAGGCTATAATTGTGGATAGTGCGGCTGCTGGGAGTAACATCCCTTATATAACCGTCCTCTGCTGGAGTACAGGGTGCAGGAGCAACGATGGGGGAAATCTGCATAGCGGAGTGCACGGGATCACATAGAGCTGCTACATAGCGGAGTGCACGGGATCACATGGAGATGCTACATAGCGGAGTGCACGGGATCACATAGAGATGCTACATAGCGGAGTGCACGGGATCACATAGAGATGCTACATAGCGGAGTGCACGGGATCACATGGAGCTGCTACATAGCGGAGTGCACGGGATCACATGGAGCTGCTACATAGCGGAGTGCACGGGATCACATAGAGGTGCTACATAGCGGAGTGCACGGGATCACATAGAGATGCTACATAGCGGAGTGCACGGGATCACATAGAGATGCTACATAGCGGAGTGCACGGGATCACATAGAGATGCTACATAGCGGAGTGCACGGGATCACATAGAGATGCTACATAGCGGAGTGCACGGGATCACATAGAGATGCTACATAGCGGAGTGCACGGGATCACATAGAGATGCTACATAGCGGAGTGCACGGGATCACATAGAGATGCTACATAGCGGAGTGCACGGGATCACATAGAGATGCTACATAGCGGAGTGCACGGGATCACATAGAGATGCTACATAGCGGAGTGCATGGGATCACATGGAGTTGCTGCATAGCAGAGTGCACGGGATCAAACAGAGACACTGCACAGCGGAGAGCACAGGATCACATGGAGCAGCTGCATAGCGGAGTGCACAGGATCAAACAGAGACACTGCACAGCGGAGAGCACAGGATCACACAGAGCAGCTGCATAGCGGAGTGCACGGGATCACACGGAGCCGCTGCATGGCGGAGTGCACGGGATCACATGGAGCAGCTCTGTAGCGGAGTGCACAGGATCACTTGGAGCTACTTAGCGGAGTGCACAGGATCACATAGAGCAGCTGCGTAACGGAGTGCACGGGATCACACGGAGTAGCTGCATAGCGGAGTGCACGGGATCACATGGAGCAGCTGCATAGTGGAGTGCACGGGATCACATGGAGCATCTGTATAGCGGAGTGCACGGGATCACATGGAGTAGCTGCATAGCGGAGTGCACGGGATCACATGGAATAGCTGCATAGCGGAGTGCACGGGATCACATGGAGCTGCTACATAGTGGAGTTCATGGGATCAAATGGAGAAGCTGCATAGCGGAGTGCACAGGATCACACGGAGCCGCTGCATGGCGGAGAGCACAGGATCACATGGAGCAGCTTCATAGCGGAGTGCACAGGATCACATTGAGCGGTTCCATAGCGGAGTGCACGGGATCACTTGGACCTTCTACATAGCAGAGTGCACAGGATCACATGGAGCAGCTGCATAGCGGAGTGCACAGGATCACATGGAGCAGCTGCATAGCGGAGTGCACAGGATCACATGGAGCAGCTGCATAGCGAAGTGCACAGGATCACATGGAGCAGCTGCATAGCGGAGTGCACGGGATCACATGGAGTAACTGCATAGCGGAGTGCACGGGATTACGTGGAGCAGCTGCATAGCGGAGTGCACGGGATCACATGGAGCAGCAGCACAGCAGAATCACGGAGCAGCTGCATAGCGGAGTGCACGGGATCACATGAAGCAGCTGCATAGCGGAGTGCACAGGATCACATGGTGTGTCCGTGTGCTCCACACGGCGTTATGTCCGTTTTTTTGCGTAAGCACGGACCACTTTTGGCCAGAAACGTCCTGCACACAGATGTTATCAGTGTGACATCAGTGTGCACGGACCACGGACAAAAGTTACAAGCCTGAAAAGAAAGAATTTCATACTCTCCTCACTCCAGCACTGACAGCTCCTCTCCTGGTGCTGCTCATTAGGCTCATGAATATTCACTTCACTGAGCCTGACAGTGGACTGGAAGTGACAAGAGCAGCGGCGCTGGAGGGAGGTGAGTATGCGAGGACAGGATAGCACACGGACAGCACCCATTGTGTCACACATCCGTGACACATGGATCTACGCCCCGCCCCCAAATGGCCTTGTTTCATACGTCCGTTGTGACACGGATGTTTGAATAAGGCCTTAAATGTATATTCCTTCTTTTGATGCAGAAAGGGTTAAGGACTCTTTCCTTGCTGGTAGTTCCTATTACTCCAATCTCAGGTGTAGTTGGTTTGTGACCATTCCCCTCCACTTTAAATATTCACATGTTCATCATTGTGATGCCGGTTATAGAATTCATTTCTGTACTAACCTCGGTAAAGGAGGAAGTCTCTGGAAGCTGATGGAGTTTTTGGTTTATAGCCCTGGTGTGTGGCTGCAACCTTACAGTTGATGTTTATCCTCTTTCTGTCTATGGTCGCCCAGTCGATCTTCCTTCTTTCACCTGTATCTTATGATTGCAGTGGGGAAGTGTGGTGCACTCATCAGATTTTGCAATATCCAGAGTGAGTGGAGATGACAGCTAAGGCCTACGCACATGATGTCAATGGGGGGGAAGGACACACTTAGGGATGTTAGGGAGCACAGGGAGCAGACATAGGTTAGTGTCAGGTGGTGATCCGCCTCCCTTCTCCTTACTGTTAAGGTCTTTTTACCCTTTTTTTATCCCCATTGTAACCTCTGTGTTGCACTGGGCGCTGGGTGTTCCCTCACGTGACAACTATATGGCAATCCACGGGCGGACACAGACAGAAGACGCTAAGGGCCCATATACTGTTTTTGCACAGGGGCCCTAATTTGTCTGTGTCCATTATTGCCTGAGGGGTTATATGGGCTGCAGACAAACCCAGGCCCTTAACCTAATCCTAATCCGTCCTTGTTACTTTATATCACATGAATGACCTGACTCACCGGAACGTCTGCTGGAGAAGGGCTTCTCCAACGTTGCGCCATTTGTGCACTAGGATGTGAATGGTGCTGATGATGCAGTGTTGGCAGGTGCTGCCTCATTGTGTGCACCATCGACAGGTAGACCCAGTGCCGTAACCTGAAGCTCATGGGCCCCAATGCAAAAGCTCCAATGGGCCCCCAATTATTGCAAGCCTTTAACAGCATTGGTCTTTTTTATAGGCAAAAGGGACTTTTGGGGCCCCGTAGGCTCTAGGGCCCTTGTGCGATTGTGACCCCTGCACATATTATAGTTACACCACTGGATATAACGAATCTATTCTTACACAACCATATTGCTAACGATATCGTTGCAGTGTCACTGTTTTTTGTGACGTTGCAGCGATGTCGTAACAACGTCGTTGTGTGTGACACGTATCAACGATACATCGGTTCATAAATCTCTCATTGGTCGCTTGCTGGACACCCAGCATCGCTGCGTGTGAGAGCGGGAGAGCAACGATCAGCGACCTCACAGCGCTGCACAGCAAGCGCTGGGAGCTGGTATCCAAGGTAAACAGCGGTTAACTATGCAGAGTGCGGCGCTTAGTTACCCGCTGTTTACCAAGGATACCAACGATGTGGCAGCGATCCTCATCGTTGGATCGCTGCCACATTGAAGCATGGAACGGGGCCTTTAGAAGACACACTGATAGGATGTTTAGATTGTGAGCCCCAATGGGGACAGTGATGATGTATGTAAAGTGCTGTGGAATTAATAGCGCTATATAAGTGAATAAATAATATAATTATTGTATTAGAAGACACATGGAGAATATCTGGTGATCCTATACGTGTCCTGGCAGTCGTTCACTATCATAAGTCCACCCGCGCCAGCGACCTCCCAACGTAGAGGCCCAATACCCAGGGGTGCGAGAGGCTCCGAAGAGGCCACAGGGTAAATAACATTCATACAAATCATCATTATTATTATTATTATTCCTACTTTCTGAAGTTTGGACGTTGCCCCGCGGGGACTCTCTGGGTGTAATATTTTAATTAACAGGACTGAAAACTCTGATAAGTTGATAGATTAATCCCCGGAGTGCGGCTTTTCCCGTGATCAGACCTGGCGCTCTCGGTGATGGATCCCTCGGGGGGTCGTGATGGTTCTGCTGCCACCGGGTAATTACCGTCCTGGGATCATTACTGTCATCAATGTGAGGTTCTTATCTGCAATCATTGGATTCCTGGAGGATACAAAGTTCCCAGAAATCTTTGTAGGATCTTATCCAGGAGGACTCGTATATTCTGTAAGATGAAGTAACTGGGGGTCTCTGCTGTGATGGGGGGCTGCTGGTAAACACCTGGGGCCGAACGCTTCTGGAGGAATGGAGGTTTGCTTGATCATCCATAGGACCCTTATGGGGGCGTCACACACGTTGGTATCGCTTGCAATTTTCGCTGCTGCACATGACGTTGCAGCAATATTGACGTGTGCGACAGGGCGATAAATCGCTGGTTGATGGTCGCCAGGATTAATAACCAGCTCTAAAACCTGGCAATGGTCACCCGGTGGACACCAGGAGCGAGAAGCCAGCTCCCGGCGCCTCTCAGCAAGCGCTGGGAGCTGGTATCCATGGTAAACAGCGGGTAACTAAGTGCCGCACGGCTCTTAGTTACCCACTTGTGTACATGGTTAACAGCGATCTCGCTGGTACTGATCGCTGGTGAGACAGGTCACTAGCGATCAGCCTTCAATGTCGCCAGCAATGAGATGTGTGTGACGCCCCCATTAGGCCCTTCACATTGCCTAAAGCAGAGGTCTCCAACTCCAGTCCTCAAGAGCCGCACACAGTGTCGGTTTTCAGGATTTCCTTAGTATTACACAGGTGAGAATTGAATCACCTGCACTGGTGAGGATTCCAAACCCCTGAGCAGTGCTAAGGAAATCCGGAAAACCTGCACTTTGTGCTGCTCTGGAGTTGGAGATCCCTGGCTTAAAGGCTATGATGATTGAAGGCTTGAAATGCTGAAGTGAACTTGGAGTAGTGACCATGGGGTCAAACCTCACTGCACATCTTGGGGGGTGCAGAATGATTTATTAGGGTGCAGTTTCCTTAAACTAGAGAGGACTGAAGCAGCGTGTGACCATGACTGTAACTTCTTACTATATTGAACCAGTGTCATGTCTTGGGATTGGAAGCGGCCTGCCTGCGTTGTGTGATTTACATTGGGTTGTGTTTCTATCTTCTAATCTGTTGTCCTTGTGTCATTACTCTTCGGACAACAGGTGTTTTCATTTGTTAATTTAGTCCAGTGCTGTAACTTGAAGCTCATGGGCCCCAAGATGCAAAAGCTCCAAACTTTAATAGCATTAAGCCAAAGGGACTTTTGGGGCTCCCTACGCTACAGGGTCCGGTGTGATTGCAACCCCTGCACCCGTTGTAGTTACACCCCGGCCCTATCACCTTTTGGCTGCAGCTATTTAAACCTTCCCCTGGCTGATCTTTCCTGCTGGTGATATTCTTTGTGGATCCTACATGGAGTTAAAGCCATACTGCCATGGGATCAGTTGGATATCAGCTAGGCTATTTATCTCTTTGTTATATCTGTCTACTCCTTTCTGTTTTCTATAGCTCGGAGGTAGGTGGTGTTTCTTTACAGCAGTTTGTACTTCACTTTTTCACTTTGTTTTTCTGCTTTCAGCCTTCGCCTCCTATATCTGGCTATTTGGCTGCTGCCTCCAATGATACAGGTTGTGAGTTTGATTCCCAGAGAGCAGATCGCAAACAATGATGATAATTAATGTAAGTCTGTGCAGAGGAGAGATGTCAGCGAGGAGGCGACACGGAGAGATGAAGGTGGAAGATGGGACACCGCCCTGACCTGCCGGGATGGCATAGATCTATATGTTCACTTAATCATTCCTAAATTGTTGAATATCTAATTACTGCAAACTATGGAAACGTTATCACCTGGTGTGCTGTCTCTTCAAACAGGAAGAGGACCTGAACTCTAGCGCCACCTATTGGAAGGAGCAATCCTGAAAGTCAATATTGACCCTTTAACAAGACTTGTCATGTGACTTAGGATAGAAGCCAAACCAGAATCTGTATTTTCACACACTGTGTTTCAGGTTATTGCCCCTTGTCAGTGCAAAGTAAGAGATGTGATCTGGCTGTGTGAGAGCCCAAGTGAGGTCTAAGGGATACGGTTTTTCCTTGTGGGGAGTGACATGTCAGTATGAGGAGACTTAAATGCCACAATGCTCCTCTGGGAGGTCTGCAAATTGTCTCTTCACAGAGGAAGAGAATTTGAACTCTAGCACCACCTATTGGAAGTAGCAATTCTAAAAGTCAATATCAACCCTCTAACGAGCCTTGTCACCTATTGAAATAGCAATCCTAAAAGTCACTATAACCCTTTTATGAGCCTCATCATGTCACTTAGGATAAAAGCCAAACTACAATCTCAATTTGCAGACGCAGTGTTTCGGGTTATTGCCCCTCATCAGTGCAAAGTATGGGATCTGATTTGGCTCAATGAGAGGCTAATACTGGGATCTAAGGGGTAAGGTTTCTTCTTGTGGAGAATGACATGTCAGTATGAGGAGACTAAATGCCGCAATTCTCCTCTGGGAAATTAAATCTGCAAATTGTCTCTTCAGAGAGGAAGAGGACTTGAACTCTAGCTCCACCTATTGGAAGTAGCAATCCTAAAAGTCAATATTGATCCCTTTAACGAGCCTTGTCATTTGACTTAGGATAGAAGCCAAACGAGAATCTTAGTTTGCAGACACGGTGTTTCGGGTTATTATTTCTCGACAGTGCAAAGTATGATATCTGATTTGGTTGTATGTGAGTCTCAGACTGGGTCTAAGGGGTAAGGTTTCTCCTTGTGGAGAGTGACATTCCAGCATGAGGAAATCTGTAAATTGTCCCTTCAGAGAGGAAGAGACATGAACTTTAGCGCCACCTATTGGAAGTAGCAATCCTAAAAGTCAATATTGATCAGTTTAACAAGCCTTGTCATGTGATTTAGGATGAAAGCCAAACCAGAATCTTAGCTTGCAGACACGTTGTTTCGGGTTATTGCCCCTCACCAGTGCAAAGTATGAGATCTGATCTGGCTGTATGAGATGCTCAGACTGGGGTCTAAGGGGGTAAGGTTGACATGTCAGTATGAGGAGACTTAAAAACCTCAATGCTCCTTTGGGAAATAAAATATATAAATTGTCTCTTCAGAGAGGAAGGGGACTTGAACTCTAGCACCACCTATTGGAAGTAGTAATCCTTAAAGTCAATATCGACCCTTTAACAAGCCTCGTCATATGACCAGAATGTCTATTAGCAGACACAATGTTTTGGCATCAGTGCAGAGTATGAGATCTGATTTGGGTGTATGAGGGGGTTTATCGATGACGTTTTGTTATTTTTGCTCAGTCCTGACAGTTTTGCTCTATTTCTGAGCAGTTGCAGAGGAGACTCTGTACACAGGTGATATTATCTTATTTCTTGACTTCAGTATTGAAGACGCGGTTATTGAATGGTTAAGGAATTAAGGGCCAGTGGAGAGTGTGGATTTCTGCTAATTAGGGCTGTTTAATGGGAGACATGTAAAGGCTCTGGAGAGTTAGCACACAGACTCCAGCAGGTATAAATGTGCTGCGTCCTCCCCGGACGGTCTCTTCTGATCTGGACCCGTCACAATGTGGCTTCTCCCATATTCAGTCTTTATTCTGCAGATTCTTCATGCAGAATCCTCAGTTCATCATCAGTGTAAACTCCACCCCGGGACCCCGGTCTGACCAGATCTTCCTGGGGCTCCAGGCTCCTTGGAACGCCTCGTACCCCTTCAGTGTCCAGCGGCTCGGCTCCTCCGTCCAGTTGGCCATTGAGAGGATAAATAAGGAGTTTGCGCCACATTACTTCAGTAACCGCTCGCTGCAGGTGGTGTACGCCGACTGCGGCTGCAACGCCAAGATGTCGCTCAGCGCCTTCATTCGCCAGGTGGAAGAATTTCACATCGCCGCCTTGTTTGGGCCGGTCTGTCCGGAAGCTGCCGAGGTATTTATATCATTTATATATAATTAACATTTAATTCTAATTAATAATTGAGGGATTATACATTTATTTCTGTGTATCATATAATAATAATAAAATATGTATCACTTATATACAGTGTTGGCCAAAAGTATTGACACCCTGCAA